>JAZKJV010001890.1:0-1448344 GCA_037367405.1 Ottelia alismoides | reverse complement strand
TATGCAAACAATTTCGATTTTTATGACAGTTGAAGAATAAATATCATTGTAATAAGAACTTTGTTTCTAATAAATCAAACCACGATGTTCCTATTTATGATTCAGGTACTTTATCCCCTGTCTCGACTGCTTCCATTCCTTTCCCTCTTTCTCCTATGGGAGGAAAGTGCAAACCAAAAAGACCATTCGAGTTGACCTGGAAATGACACAATTTTGTCAAGAACACATTACAGTCAAGGTGCCATTATATCAATATGTCGTAAACAATCCTGCAATTCAGAAGTACTTGAAAATGAGATGCACTCCTACCAGGACTCGCAGGAAGAAACCGAACCAATTTGTGGAGACACATGTCTTAACAGTTGCCACTACTCATTCTGTCAAAAATTAGCAACTACCAAGGAAAAAGATATACATGGGTGCTCACTATGTAGAGATTCGCATCAGCGGCATTGCGTTTTCACGCTCTCTCCTAGATAATGGTTCGTCAATCAATCTTCTACCCTTAGCATTATATTACAAATTGGAGTTAGGACCTCTCAAAAAAACATCAGCTCTACTCCAATTTGTGTATCGATTAATGAGGAGGCCTAAGGGAGAGGAAAAGAATGTGGTTATCTTTGTTGAGGGGTTGGAGTACAAAGTGGACATCATTATCCTTGATGTGGGGTCCCCCAATCGTTAGAGAGAATCTTAGATCATTCTTGGACAACCATTCTTGAAGATCGTAGAGGCAGTATTTGGTTATGATGAATGATAACTTTCATTCTCCAGGTGGAGAAGTGAACTTAGAGATGAAGAAAATAAAATGATAAAGACCCGACTCCGAATCTAGTACAGAGTATGCAGAATCTTTAGAGGCAAAGTGCAAGTTTATTAACACAACTAGACTTTGGAAACATACTCCAGTAGAACAGAGCGAGACCCTCTCATCTGGAGAGAACTCAGTGCACATTGCAGTTTGTCAGTTGTTTCTTGATTTACTTAGAGACACATATGATTATACCCTTGAAGAATTAGAGATCCCTTTGGAGCTGTCAGTCCCATCTTCTTCAGGATAGTCAAGGGATATAGATGACGATTCAGACGTGTCTTTGGCTGAATTGCCGCACTACTCTTGCGATCCAACTCACCTTTCATCAGATTTGGTAGCTAGCACATCACAGATTGATCCACCATCATCCAACAGAGAGACGAACTCAGATGTCATTCAACCGGACCTAATTGATGATTTAGATTTGCCTGAGCTGAAACCACTTCCTCCTACACTTAAGTATGTGTTTCTTGTGGGACACAAAGAGAGATTTCTTGTTATCATTAGCTCGACATTAACTGCAGAACATGAGTCCATGTTAATTGAAGTTCTTGAGCAGAATCACAAAGCCATTGGATGGACAGTGTCAGATCTCGTGGGAATCAACCCCGCTCTCTGCTCGCACCAAATATATGTTGAGGATAATACGAGTCATTCCCGTGAATTTCAGAAGACCAAACCCTAATCTTCGGGAAGTAGTTAAGAAAGAGATTGAGAAATGGTGCAAAGTAGGGTTTATATACCATATTTATGACTCCAAGTGGGTGGCCCGACTTCATGTTGTTCTGCAAGAAATATGGAATCCAGATGGTCACCAACGAGGAGGAGGTAGAGATTGCGGCACGAGTACCCAAATCATGGCGCATATTTGTTGACTATAGGCTCCTGAATTCCACAACCAAAAAGATCCCTTTCCTCTGCCATTCATTGATCAAATCATGGAGAGACTTGCATGGAAATCGATCTTCTATTTTGTTGATGGGTACTCGAGCTACAATTAGGTAGCCATCACTCCCGAGGATCAAGAAAAGAACACATTCACATGTCCATTTCAGGCACATGCCATTTGGGCTCTGCAATGCCCCAGACACATTTCAACGATGCATGATCACCGTATTTGCTGAAATGGTGGGTGACTTCCTGGAAGTCTTGATGGATGACATCTCCATCCATGGTGATTCTTTTGATACATGTGTTAGCACACTTGGATTGCATCCTCAAGCAGTGTAGGGAGGTCAATTTGGTACTCTCCTAGGAGAAAAGTTACTTCATGGTGATAGAGGGTATCGTGTCGGGGCACATCATCTCAAAAAAGGGAATGGAGGTTGACCCTGTCAAGGTGGATGTAATCAATAAACTTGAGCCACCAGCCAGTGTTAAGTCGATGCCGTCACTAGGGCATGTCCGATTTTATCAAAGATTTATTCGTGATTTTTCTAAGATTGTCTATCCACTAACTGAGCTCTTAGGGAAAGACACCGAGTTCATTATCAATCACAAGTGTTTCGAGGCCTTTGAAATCCTGAAAAAAATCTGTGAATCGCCAATTTTACAAGCTCCCGAACGGTCTCTTCACTTTGAGATCATGACTGATGCATTGGATTTTATTGTCGGAGCTATACTTGTACAATGGAAAGATGGGATACCGTATGCGATTCACTACGCGAGCAAAGTTTTGGATCCTGCACAGAGAAATTGTACGATGACTGAAAAGGAAATACTTACAGTAATTTGGTCCCTAGAGAAATTCAGATCATATATAATGGGCTCCAAGGTGACGATTTTTACTGATCACACAACAATCCGATACCTAATGAAAAGAAGGACGTGAATGCACGTTTGCTGAGATGAATCTTATTAATTCAGGAATTTGATTTTGAAATTAAGGATACACCTGAAATAAAGAATATTGTGGCTGACCATCTTTCTCAAATTGGGTAGAATGATAATCCTGATATTGAACCAATTCGAGACGCCTTCCCAGACAAGTCTGTTTGTGCTACAGACTTACTCCCGTGGTACGCCAATATGGTGAACTATCTTGTCTCCAAACAAGTTCCCTAAGGTTGGCCTAAGATCAATATTGACCGATTGAAGTTGGATTCAAGGAAATACGACGATCCGCTCCTTTTCTTTGAGGGACCGGATTGCATCTAGCGAAGGTATATTCCTCAGGAGGACTACCAGAGTGTCCTAACACACTGTCATACACTTGAGAATGGAGGATTGAGAATGGAGGACACCATTCGAGAAAGAAAACCATGCACAAGGTACTCGAATGTGGATTTCTACTGCCCGATCTTGTTTAGAGATGCCAATGATTTTGTATGGTCATGCCAGATTTGTTAGAGACATCGGTAATTTCCTTTTAGCCCTTGTTTCACATTTCCTAATTATTTAATTTGCAGTCAGACCCTTAGCTTTCCTCTATGTTTTGAACATCAATTTGAATCATTTTTATTATTTAAAAATTGGCACCGTGTTCTTCTTTTAATTCTATACATTATGGAATGTGCTTGACCTTTTTATGCTATGTGATTATTTTTTAATAAGTATTATTATGTAAATATTGCATATTTTTCTCACTTTATGCTCTGTATTCATAGATAATTAACCACTACTCAAAATTTTGCCAAAACATTATTGACCATAGAAATTCTTGTATTCTACTTTGTGCCCAAAAATCATAGTATTTGCATGCATATTTGTTCTATAAACATTGTTTTGTGCATTTCAATAATAATTTTAATAGGTATTAACCTTTACTTTTTTAGGGTTTACGATTTTCCTAAGATAGATCACCTAGTGTTATATCTCGGATAATTATATTCCCTAGAAATAAGTAGCTTTAATATTTATTATAATTAATTATTGAGATTCACCTCGTTGGTATTATTTAATTCATAAAAAAATTTATATTGCAATAGAAAATTCCAAAAAAATTATAGATCATTCATTTCATTATAATTAACATCTTGACCAAGTTTTGTGGTCTTTAGACATCATTTGATTGACAATAATTTTCTCATCCTAAAATCACCCACATTTGCATCCTACTTCAAAAATTGCACTGAAGACACCAAAAAAATCGCCTCGAAAACGACGCATTGACTTAAACCTATGTTGTTCCTTTTCCTCCTTGAGTTGGACCCTAGGGCTTGCCCGGGCCAAATATACATCAAACCGCTCCGATTAAATTCGATCAATTATTTAAATGATTATTTCTTGATTGATCCCTATTTCCCGACTAAAACATAAAAAAGGATAAATTAAATAGGCTGTCAGTGATTATTACTCCGGTCAAAGGATGCATGCCTATAACGTGACAGTATATGACATAGGTCTTGTTTATCTTGATCTCGTTAAGTCAATTATTTGATCTAACTTAGTTTACACCTTTGAATCTCTATTCCTATCTACATCAAGAGGTTGGTCAGATATCAATCTGTAGAGAAGGATTTTCATCTCCTTCTTACAATGGATATCATCTCTTAATAATCATTTGACGGTGCTTGATGAATCCTCAATCAGACCCCATAGATATTGATCCAAACACCAGCCTCTATGTTTTATCCATTGAATCAATAGTTGTATGATCATTAAGATGGCCATGGTAAATATCCCTAATTGTACTAAGGGAACTCGTAGTGCACTCATTCATTTAATCTCAGACAAGGAGTGATATAAATCAATAACTTTTATTGATATATAAAACATTACAATAACATTCATTATAGAAATGGTTCTTTGCAGGCTCACATGGCTAACAATCTCACACTAGCCCTCAGAACCATTCAGGTAAAATCCTTAAACCCATACTCATAACATGCTGGTCGAAAATCTTTTGTGTCAAAGGTTTGGTAAGGGGATAAGCAACATTTTCAGTAAAGGCTGCCAATGTGATGATGATGCGACCATGCTTTTGAATCTCCCAATGATGTGTTATTTCCTTTCCCCGTGCTTTCTCTTTTGATGTCATATTGGTTCCTTCTCCTGAGCTATGGATCCTGTGTTATCGTAGAGTAGTAGGACGGATATCAAAGAAAACTACACCAAGCTCCAGGATGAACTTGCGTAACCACATCGCCTCCTTTGCAACATCTGACGCGACAATGTATTCATCTTATGTTCTTGAATCAGATGTAGTGTCCTGCTTCTTTCTTCTCCAGCTCACAGCACCACCGTTCAATAGGAACACAAACCCTGATGTCGACTTTTGATTATCAATATCTGATTGGAATGTATATCCTAAGACTTGGAGGTCATCATCTCTATATACCAAGATGTAATCTTGCATCCTCCTTAGATACTTAAAGATGTTCTTCACTGCATTCTAGTGTTGCTCTCCATAGTAGGATTGATAATGATTTATCACTCCCACTGCATGGCAGATATCTAGCCTTGTATGCATCATGGCATACATTAGGCTCCCCACAGCTGATGTGTAGGGGCATCCAGCCACGCCTTTTTTATCCTCAACACTTTAAGAAGCCATCCCTTTAGATAGAAGGATACCATGTCTTAAGGGAAGGAAGCATTTCTTGGAGTTCTTCATATGGAAACACTCCAAGGTCTTCTTAATGTATCCATGTTGTGACAATCCCAAAATCCTCTATTCTCGGTTTCTATATAGCTTCAGACCCAAGATGTAAGAGGATTCTCCAAGATCTTTCATCTCGAATATATGGGATAGCCAAATTTTAACAGTGGCCATCATCCCTATATCATTCCCAATGATAAGGATGTCATCTACATAAATCACGATGAACACAATGGCACTCCCACTAAGGTTCTTTTACACATATGGTTATTCTGAACAAAATCATAACTCTTTATGGTTTTGTCGAATTTGATGTTCCTGCTACGAGAAGCTTGTTTGAGCCCATAGATGGATTTCTTCTGCTTGCATACTTTGCCTTCCTCAATTATAAAGCCCTGCGGCTGCTCCATATAGATATCATCCTCGTGGTATCCATTGAGGAAAGCCATCTTGACATCCATCTGCCAGATGTCATAGTAAGATATGCAGCTATAGCTAGCAGTGCCCTGATGGACTTAAGCGTAGCCATATGAGAGAATGTCTCATCGTAGTCGATGCCTTCTCTCTCTGTGTAGCCCTTGGCTGTGAGTCGTGATTTGAAAGTCTCTTCTTTCCCATTAGGCCCCTCTCTCTCTTGTAGATTCATTTACTTATAATGGGTTTTACCCCCCTAGGTGGATCCTCTAGGGTCCATACACCGTTCTTATGCATGGAATCTATTTCAGAATTCATTGTTAGCATCCATCTATCCATGTCATGATCCGCAAGTGCTTCAACAAATGAAGCTGGATCATTGTCAGTTTCACCTAACACATGGAATCCATATCTTTCAGTTGTTGCAACCACCCTTGAACTCCTTCGAAGAGGTAGGGGTGTTACATCTTTATTTACTTCTTCAGTTTCTGGTTCAGGAAACTCAGTATCCTCTGGGGATTCAACGAGTTCCTTTACTTAAATGTTATCTTGACTCTTAGGGGAGTCATCCTCTAGAAATTTTACATATCTAGAGACAAAAACCTCACGAGTCTTAGAGTCATAAAGTTTGTATCCAATATCATCCTTTACATACCCAATGGAGTTGCAATCACGAGTGCGAGATTCTTAATGAATCTCGTATTCATCATGCTAAAAGCTGCAAATTAAACCCATGTCTTGACTAAACCAATAGAAATCATCTTCAATTCTTTATTTTTATCTTGTATCATATTGTGTATAATTTACCCTTAAATTATTGTATTTAATTTCTCTTATTTTTCTTGTATTTATTCTTTAAAAACCCTAAGAATTAGGTAGAGTAATTGTCTATAAATCACCAACCCTTAAAAAGACTAAAAAATACAAAAACAAATCAAAAACAAAAATCGGTGTTTTTATCCCCCTTAAAATTACCCCCAAAAATATGTTTTGTACAAATGACTTCTTTTGGCTTTTTGACCAACATGAAAGTTGTAGATCTCGTCAAAACGAGCAACTTTCATGTTTTGACTTTTTCCTAATTTTGCCTGTAACTATTTCTGTCTTATTTTTCTTTATATTTTTAGTTTTGAATTTTCTGATTGGGCCACGTGGTGCTCTCTGGAGCCGCCACGTGGCCCTACTCTTCTCACGCCATCCGACGCCTTACTTGGACGTCGGATATGCCCCTGACCGCCCTCATCTCTGCCGTCCATCCCCGCTCCATCGTCAGCCGTCAGATCTCTGATGAGATCTGATCTTAGCCGTCCACCCCCTCCCTAATCTCAGCCCTCTGATCCCCTTCTCATCCTACACCCCTCAAGCCGCCACGTCACCTCTTCGTCCCTCACCCTTGGATGGACCCCCGCTCCTCATCCTAGTCACTCCTTAATGCCCATCCTCCACCGCACGATCAGATCCTCGGATCTGATCGTGGCCCTCCGCTCGCGCTCTACTCCCTGCCGTTGTATCGTTAGATCCAACGGTTGTGGATCATCGTCTACCTCCATCCTGGCATTCCCTCTTGTAATGCCTCAGCCCCCTTCCTTTTTTACCACTCTCGTCCGGACACCTCTCCCTCTCCTAATGGTCGCCCCGCGTACCCCACGCCTCCGCCATCCTCGCGCGATCTCCTTCACTCACTACTGTTACCCCCTCGCCATTAAACACCCCTTCGAAAATGCCTCACCACTACACCATCGTAGGACCTCCTACGCCTATAAGAACCTTCGCCCCACCGCCTGAGCCAGTGTCCACCATTATTGGGCCTAACCCTAGCTTCCTCCGCCCCTCCGGAGACAGCGGAGGGGCGGAACGTCGAGGCGACGATGGATTTGGCCCGGTGTCAACCCTCGGCGCTCCGTCGTGTCCCGGTGTCTCCGGTCACCGATTGAGCTCGCTGGCCTGCTGACCAGCTGGGCGACGACCCTGAGGCTCATCTCCCCGACGAGGTCTTCCTCCTCCTTCTTTTTCTTTATTTTCTTCCAATTTTTCCTTCATCTACACTTCACTCCACCACCATCCGATAATCCTCTGAGCTTCACCATGACACCTTCCCCCTCGCCAACCTCCTCCGACTCCATCTCCTCTTTTACACAACCCCGTTCACACTCCTCCACCTCCTCCTCTACTCCACCGGAGGAGGAGCCCAGGTCCCCTGCTCCGATCATCCCGCGGGACCCCACCTCACTCACTCTATTCACTCAAACACCCACACACGCTTCAGCTATACTTAACACTCACAGGAACCTTCAATGGCCGAATCCGGCGTCGGACTTCCATTGAGCATTTCTTCTCCGACGACCATGCTCCGTAGAGCAGCTCCAAACATTAACGGAGCTTCGCATGAGCTCCTGGAACTTCTCCATACTTCCAGCGAGCTACCTCGACCTTCCAGTGCTGCCCTGGAGCTCGGCGGAGCGAACACCAGGTCGTCGGAGCCCTGCCTCCTTCGGTGGCCTGCAGAGAAGGAGAAGCTACATGTGTCGTTCGATCATCTGGATCGAATGGCTGAGATAAGGCCACATGGGCACCTGAGCCTAGCCTCCATACCTACAGGCTCGGGCGGTCCGAACCCAGATCCAAGCCTCCACCAACCGCCATGTGGTCCGAACCTAAGGGGTCTCCCGAGCCTAGGCGCCTCACGTGCACCGCACGTGAGGGCTTGGGTAAATTACACGATTGACCTGGGTATTTTCAAGAATTACAGAATGGTCCCCAGGCATGTGCCTCACGTGCATGTGGGTATTTTACAAGGAGGCCCTTCAACTTTTCAGAAATTACAAAAAGACCCCGCGCATGGACAATTTACACAAGGGCCCATGCGGTTTTTGGTATTTGCATTTAGGTCCTTCCAAGGACCTAAATGCAATATTTATCCTTTTATTTCCTTGCATTTTTATTACAATTATGCCCCTGCATTGTTTTTAGCCTAACTTGAGCATCGTAGGTCCAAATTGCATAATTTTAGTGTCATTTTGATCCTTGTTTTATCCTCTACATCTTAGCATATCTAATTTTCTCATTTGCCATTGTTTATAAAGAAGTGAATTTTCATGTGAAAAATGAGACCCTGCTCTTCTGGTTATTGCTTGGATTTGATGACCGCTTTTCATGTTGTGATCGAATTGACTCTGATTTCATTTTGTATTATGTTGCTCATATCTTTAGGGTATAATTGTAATATTTTGTTTAGCATACATGAACCTTTCATATTTGCTCATCCATCAATTTATAAATGCATTAAAAACCGACTAAAAATTGCATACATCATGGCATTGCTTTGTGAATAGCATAGTTCATCATGTGGACCTGAAACTGAAATTAATTCACGTTATGCTTCATGAATCGAAATTCGATAAATATATTGGGTAGCCGTGTCCCTGTGTTCGACCTTGGTAGACTTGCCAAGTATAAATACTCCACAACTTCAAACGACTGTGGTTTTTGCTGAACCAAATTTGCCTCCTATACTATGACAATTCCACATTCTTAATGAGGCAAATTTCACGTTCATTAAATGGCAACGTTGTCGGGGACGCGGCTTAACTTAATTTTTGAATTTTGATTTTCCTTGTTAAGTATTTTCAAATATTTTGGATCCTCATTTCATGCATTATTTTTGCATCTTATCTGCTGATTTAATTTCTCTGAGTGTTCTAACTTTTCTCTTTTTGCGGCAGGGCCCATGATCATCGAGGACACTTGATCTTCATGGAGGCGTGAAGTTGGGAGCTTCCGCTGAAGAGGCCACAGAAGAATTTGTGAAGAAATTCTAGGATTTTTATCAGTCAGATTGCATTGCATACTGTACAAAAAAACTTGCATTTGCATATTTATTTCCCATTTTGCATGTTGTACGAAAAAGAAAAAAAGAAAGAGTAGATCACTTGATGATCTACCCCCCCCCCCCAACACATACACACCTACACTTGCACATACACACTCACCCCCACCATCTCCCCCTGTATATTTCACTCTCTCTCTCTCTCTCTGTGTATTTCACGAACCCCCTCCCCCTCACACTTGTATCATAGAACAACTCTCCCCCCTTGTACAGACCATACTTAGGCTATTTGTAGCCTAAGTATAGGGGGGACCTGCCTGCTCTGTTGGAAATGCGAGCCCACGACGAGCCATTATGCAATAAATTTTATTGCAGTTCACTCCTTAATCTGAAATAAAGAGTACATAATTTGCATAATAGGTCCCTTAGTACAATTAGGGTTATGTACCATGGCCATCTTAATGATCATACAGCTGTTGATTCAATTATTGAATCATAGAGGCTGGTGCTTAGATGAATATCTAATGAGTTAGATTGAGGACTCATCGAGCACCGTCAAATGTTAAGAGATGATCTCCAGCCTGAGTAGGAGATGGCAATCCTATCTCTTTTAGGCTGATATCTGACCGACCTCTTGATGCAGGTCCTATGCATAAGAATAGAGATTCGGAGGTGTCAGATGAGTTGGGTCAAATGGTTGACTTAACGAGATCGAGATAACCAAAGTCCTATATCATATGCTGTCATGATATAGGCACACATCCTCTGACCGGAGACAGATGTGTTACTATATGTCTGAGTATATACATTTGGCAGACCAATAGGTTGATGACCTAATCAAGGTCTATACACCGGTGCGCTGGTGTGCATATAAGGGCATATGAGTAATACGATCTCTCAAAGGGATCATACAGGTTCACTACTGAACCGGAAGACATGAGCTCACTCATGAGATATTGGGAAGAATCAAATTCCGTGCGCACGGTCGTCTCGCTTTGGAAGCTTGACTGAATTTGTTGGTTTGATATATACTTTTGGAAAGTGTATGATCAAGACCTAGGTATGATATATGCTTTTGGAAAGTATATGATCGATACCAACTCCCAATGATCAAATGGAAAACTTACTGATAAAACCTTGAAGCAGACAGTATAAAGTTGATCCAATACTTCAGGTTTATTCTGAGTCTTCTAGTATGCAGGATGTACAGGTGTTGGGAATACCTGATGGTGATCTGATCATAAACGATTGTATAACAATGACGCTTCCATTCCTAGGGAGTGATGAAACGGGTCTGGATTTTAGTGACTCCTCTCAGTAGAGAAGTAATCTTATCTTAGTCCAATTATTGGACATTGATCTGAATATGATTCAGATGCAATGAGAAGATTAGATTTGCGGTCTTGATTTAATCAAGCATCTATGGGAGGCCCGCGATCTGGATTTGAGATATGATCTCAATATCCATGTCACTATACGTGGAACAATACAATCGCCCTGTCCTTATCTCCGAGTATCTGCGGAGAAAGCGCATTATCCTTGAAGGAGTTCATGGATAATTCTATTGTTGATTTATGTATCCGAGCATTGAGGAAATGGATAATTAAATGTGATTTAATTATCATGATTAATATGAATTCGATTCATATTATAAAGAGAGTTGTCTTAGATAATTAAATATGATTTGATTATCAAAGATGTAAATAATGTGAATATGATTCATGTTATTTGAGAACAAGAGAATAGAGATCCAAGATGATTAAATATGATTTAATTATCATGGATATGAATAATGTGGATGGTAATATCCATATTAGTCATATATATTATAAATGTGATTTATAATATATAAGAGAGAGCTATTTGTAATTTACATTTGTTAATTAAATGTTAATGTGAATTGGATTCACATTGGACATTGAATTGAAAATGTAATTTACATTTTGTTTTGTGTTGTGAATATGATTCAAAAATTTTTCAATGGCAAGATTGCAATGTCTACAAAATAATTGTGAATTATTTTTTGCAGAATAATTTGCAACATAAGTTGTTACAAATAATGGAGATTACATAAAAGATGAAATAGCCACCTTCCTAATGGAGGAGGGTGGACGGCCACCACTCCCATTAGGAAAGGGAGGCCGTCCCCCCTCTCTACATGGAAGGAGGCTTTCTCTCCTTTTCATTATCTCCATGTATTGATGATTTAATTTTGTGATTAAATTGTGTTGATTTATCAACATATATTTAAATTAAATTAAATTAATTGTTGTTGGTTTTACCAACACAAATCTTAGCCATTAAAAGAAACACAATCAATGAGAGCCATTGGATTTGTGTTGGCCCATGGATTGAGATCCATGGATCCCAAAACCCTATAAATAGAGAGGCATACCCATGCTCTCTCTTTACACAAAATGCTTGAGAAGCATCTCTCTCTCTCTAGACGACAGCCCTCTCTATCCCTCTCATGGCCGTCCACCATGGATACCATGGTGAGGTTCTCCGTCGCCGTAACATCGTCGTTATGCTGCCCGATCGTCTACTCGTGGATCTCCGTCTCCTTCGGTGCGCCTCGCTCGTGAAGAAGACGACGGATCTCGTGTGTCGAGATCAGGAGATCCGCCGCTTGGATCATCAACATGGATTGCGAGAAGCACACGGTTCATCCCCGCGCTCGCAAGCGTCTCCTCCGTCGGATCGGACTTGAGACAGGAGGTCTCTTCGTTTAGAGACTCGATCGCAACCACGCTTCAAGAGGTAATCCTATTACTTGTTTGTGGTTTAGACGAAACGATCCGAGAAGTGTTCCTGGATCATGTGGTTTCGTTGTAAGAAAAGTTTTTAAATTCCGCTGCATCGAGCAACTAGTGCGACTAGTCGCTCCTCGTCGTATTCGATACGACGCACACGCTTCCGTGATGCGCTTGAGGATCAAACCATATCCTTCATGCTCATCCCTCTGTCTTCTTGTACTTAGGTCAATATGGACCTGAGTATAGGAGGATCCACCTCCTCAGTTCCGCTATATCACCCTATATTTGAATCGAGCCTTGGCTTCATGGCACTTGTGCTATGAGGACATAGCAAAATTTAAGTATAGGAGGTATACCATATATTATTGTATATTTACTTTAGCCTTAGCTCATGTTTTTAACCCTTTTTAAAATTTTATTTTCGGGCTGGGTTTTGGTAAACTAGTGAACTGAGTTTGTAAAAACCTTGTAAAAAAATTGTTTATTAAAATTAAGGGATTAATTTTTGTAAATAGTCCTTTTCAAAAAAAATTAAAAATTAAAAATTAAAAATTAAAAATCTTTCTTGGAATTTAACTCTAACTACTAAGCTTAGTAGACACTTTCAGTGAGAACCTCGGTCTCCCTTAGCAGAGTGGTTGGTTTAGAGGACATCGCATATGGCCCCGTCCTCAAGTAACACGGGTCTCGACTCGTACTTACACCCATACTGGCTAAGAGTGGATAATTTTATTTGAGCTTGGGCCAGTCATTGTCTCTTCGAAAAAAAAATCAAAACTAAAACCCCATAAAAATATACAAAAGTCAAAAATCACACAAAAAAATTCACTAACCAAGGAGTTGATGTATTCCTGACACATTCACATTCACTTAAGGCTTGAGGATTTTGAGGACACTAGATTTCTGGGATATTGAGAGTCTGAGTTAACACGCTTTAGTCATTAGGGATTTAAGCTTAAATATCCACACTTCCCTGGTTTGAAAGATTTGAGCGCTATATCACACTCTTCATCTATACCTTCAAGAAAAATATGATCAACACAATCACTTCCACAACTGCATGATTGTTGAGTTGAGTTGAGATATCACTTGAGGAACTAGGAAAAGAGATTTGAGTTTAGACCCGATCTAATGATATTCGAGGATGGGATAAAGTTAATGAAGGCTTCAAGAAAACTGAGTGTCAGCAAAACCCTAGCTAGTATGTGAACAAGATTCATATGCTATCTCTTTGATATTTACCTATGTGCCAGGGTGTGATGAAACTTAATGGAATTTGTTGATCAGTGTGCACCAACTTTTGGTAAAAGCAGTGGAGCTAGCCAACAAAAGAAAAGAAATGTCAAAGAAAATGCTCTAAATACCAAAGTCAAATTACAAATGAGCTTCCACCAATGGCGAGCGCTTCCAAACTTTTTCAAAGTGTCCACTTGGACCAAGCGCTAATTAGGACCAAGGAGTCGGGCTGACACCACAAAAAGGGCTCTGCATCGTAAGCGATACAAGTCTGGGTGTCGAAGGTATCTTAGATACTCAGAAAAGACACACCCCGATGTACTCCCAGAAAAACAAATGCAAACGACTCCAACTCTCTTGACGGACACATTGATCAACAATATTAAAAATTTTACATGTGCTGAGTAAAAAGGCACTTGAGAGGCCCCTTGTTCCAATGTGAGGGTGAGAAAAATAGACACAATCCCATTACCTCCATCATCTGGCCGTCCATCAACATTTCAAGTGTGACAAACTAATGAGACGGTTGACTGAAGCAAGAATAGACTTATTCCCTAAGTACTGAGGATTAGGTCTAGAGGAGAATCTCAGGGATTGGAACTTTTGGTGATGCCTCGACTCGACTCTCATGAAATGCAGTACACTTAAGTTCATATCCTTATACTATATGTACATAAAGAGAGTCTGATAATTAGAGAAGTCAGATTCCTTCTGACTAGAGCATGGATAAGCTAAGAATTTTAGGATCACTTAGGTCAAAGGTCTTCGAAAGATTGAGCCTCGAATTTTTTCACGTGCACTGTCAGGAATTAATCCGACTCCTTCATTCTTTAGATGCTCGAGGACGAGCATGGTTTAAGTATAAGGGTATGATGAATCTCCTATTCATCATGCTAAAAGCCGCAAATTAAACCCCTATCTTGACTAAACCAATAAAAATCATCTTCAATTCTTTATTTTTATCTTGTATCATATTGTGTATAATTTACCCTGAAATTATTGTATTTAATTTCTCTTATTTTTCTTGTATTGTCTATAAATCACCAACCCTTAAGAAGACTAAAAAATACAAAAACAAATCAAAAACAAAAATCGGTGTTTTTATCCCCCTTAAAAATACCCCCAAAAATACGTTTTGTACAAATGACCTCTTTTGGCTTTTTGACCAACATGAAAGTTGTAGACCTCGTCGAGACGAGCAATTTCATGTTTTGACTTTTTTTCCTAATTTTGCCTCTAACTATTTATTCCTTATTTTTCTTTGTATTTTTAGTTTTGAATTTTCTGATTGGGCCACGTGGCGCTCTCTGGAGCCACCACGTGGCTCTCCTCTTCTCACGCCACCCAACGCCTTCCTTGGCCGTCGGATCTACCCCTGACCGCCCTCATCTCTGCCGTCCATCCCCGCTCCATCGTCAGCTGTCATATCTCTGATGAGATCTGATCTTAGCCGTCCACCCCCGCCCCAATCTCAGCCCTCTGATCCCCTTCTCATCCTACGCCCCTCAAGCCGCCACGTCACCTCTTCGTCCCTCACCCTTGTATGGACCCCCGCTCCTCGTCCTAGCCGCTCCTTAATGCCCATTTTCCACCGCACGATCAGATCCTCGGATTTGATCGTGGCCCTCCGCTCGCGCTCCACTCCCAGCCGTAGGATCGTTAGATCCAACGGCTGTAGATCATCGTCTACCTCCAGCGTGGCGTTCACTTTTGTAATGCCTCTGCCCCCTTCCTTTTTTAGCACTCTCATTTGGCCACCTCTCCCTCTCCTAACGGTCTCCCTGCGTACTCCACGCCTCCGCCATCCTCGTGCGATCTCCTTCACTCACTACCGTTACCCCCTCACCATTAAACACCCCTTCGAAAACGCCTCACCACTACACCACCGCAGGACCTCCTCCGCCTATAAGAACCTTCGCCCCACCGCCTGAGCTAGTGTCCACCATTATTAGGCCTAACCCTAGCTTCCTCCGCCCCTCCGGCGACAGCGGAGGGGCGAAACGTCGAGGCGACGATGGATTTGGCCCGGTGTCGACCCTCGGCGCTCCACCGTATCCCAGTGTCTCCGGTCACAGATTGAGCTCGCTGGCCTGCTGACCAGCTGGGCGACGACCTCGAGGATCATCTGAGCCTCAGCCCAAGCAGCCTCCTCCACCAGGGTCCCTCCCCGACGAGGTCTTCTTCCTCCTTTTTCTTTGTTTTTCTTCCAAACTTTCCTCCATCTACACTTCACTCCACCACCATCTGATAATCCTTTGAGCTTCTCCATGACACCTTCCCCCTCTCCAACCTCCTCCGACTCCATTTCCCCTTCTCCACAACCCCGTTCACACTCCTCCACCTCCTCCTCTGCTCCGCCGGAGGAGGAGCCCAGGTCCCCCGCTCTGATCATCCCACGGGACCTCACCTCACTCACTCTATTCACTCAAACACCTACACACGCTTCGGCTATACTTAACACTCGCAGGAACCTTCAATGGCCGAAGCCGACGTCGGACCTCCATTGAGCATTTCTTCTCCGACGACCATGCTCCGTAGAGCAGCTCCAGACATTAACGGAGCTTCGTACGAGCTCCAGGAACTTTGCCATACTTCCAGCAAGCTACCTCGACCTTCCAGCGCTGCCCTGGAGCTCGGCGGAGCGAACAGCAGGTCGTCGGAGCCCCGCCTCCTCCGGTGGCCTGTGGAGAAGGAGAAGCTACAAGTGCCATTCGATCATCTGGATCGAACGACTGAGATAAGGCCACGTGGGCACCCGAGCCTATCCTCCATACCTAGAGGCTCGGGCGGTCCGAAACCACATCCAAGCCTCCAACAACCGCCACGTGGCCTGAACCTAAGGGGTCTCCCGAGCCTAGGCGCCTCACGTGCACCGCACGTGAGGGCCTGGGTAAATTGCACGATAGACCCAGGTATTTTCAAGAATTACAGAATGGCCCACAGGCACGTGCCTCACGTGCGTGCCTGGGTATTTTACAGGTAGGCCCTTCAACTTTTCAGAAATTACAAAAAGTCCCCCGCACACGGATAATTTACACAAGGTCCCAAGCGGTTTGGTATTTACATTTAGGTCCTTCCAGGGACCTAAATGCAATATTTATTTTTTTATTTCCTTGCATTTTTATTACAATTATGCCCCTGTATTGTTTTTAGCATAACTTGAGCATCGTAGGTCCAAATTGCATGATTTAGTGTCATTTTGATCCTTGTTTTGTCCTCTACATCTTAGCATATCTGATTTTCTCATTTGCCATTGTTTTTAAAGAAGTGAATTTTTATATGAGAAATGAGATTGTGCTCTTCTGGTTATTGCTTGGATTTGATGACCGCTTTTCATGTTGTGATCAAATTGACTCTGATTTCATTTTGTATTATGTTACTCATATCTTTAAGGTACAATTGTAATCTTTTGTTTAACATACATGAACCTTGCATATTTTCTCATCCATCAATTTATAAATACATTAAAAACCAACTAAAAATTACATACATCATGGCATTGCTTTGTAAATAGCATAGTTCATCTTGTGGACCTGAAACTGAAATTAATTCACCTTATGCTTCATGAATCGAAATTCGATAAATATATTGGGTAGCCGTGTCCCTGTGTTCGACCTTGGTAGACTTGCCAAGTATAAATACTCCACAGCATTCAAACGACTGTGGTTTTTGCTGAACTGAATTTGCCTCCTATACTACGACAATTCCACATTCTTAATGAGGCAAATTTCACGTTCATCAATTCTTGCTTACTTGCATCTGCGTTCTTCGTATGGACCAAGAAAACCCAAATCCTCAAGTGTCAACACTGGGTTTGGTTCCATACCAAAGCTCATGAGGAGTTTTATGTACGAATTTGTTAGGAATCTTATTCAGGATATATATATATATATATATATATATACATATATATATTGTAGTCTCCACTGCACATCCCTAGAAACTATGGTAAATGTGCTTTACTCATTATTGAACGGACCATGTCTATGATGGTTCTGTAGCGTTTTTCAACAACACCATTAAGTTGGAGAGTTCCAGGAGGACTGAGATTGGAAACAATTCTGCGGTATTCCTTAAATTCATCTGAGAGGTACTCTCCACCTCAGTCAAATCGAATCTATTTAATCTTCTTGTCGATTTGGTTCTCAATGAAAGTTATGAACTCTTTGAACTTTTCAAAGGTTTCAGATTTATGACATAGTAGGAAGATAAACCCGTATCATGAATGGCCATCAATAAACATCAAAAAATATTGATATCTATTTGAGGTCGTGGTACGGAAGGGACCACATACATCGGTATGTATTAGGTCAAGAATACCCTCGCATCTTGTTACCATGTTATAGAAAGGCATCCTAGTCATTTTACCTCGAATACAATGTTCACAGGTAGTTAAATTTTGAACCTGTAGAAAATCTAAGGATCCATCATTTATCAATTTATTAATCTTATCAATAGATTAATGATCAAGCCTTTGATGCCAAATCATGTTTGAATGATTTCCATCCTCTCTGGTTCTTTCAGCGTTTTTATCAGTGATAGTAACATTCATGATATTTTGATCAATTCATAATTCATAGAGTCCACAAGAAGTTAGAACACCATCCACAATATGTTTATCACAATGATTTATGACAAGTTTATTACAGAATAGAAATGAATATCCATTTCTAACTATTTTAGATACAGATATAAGGTTCCTTCTAACATCTGGAACATAAAGACATTCTTTAAGCATAAGGACACTCCCACTAGATAATGATAGTCTGCAGGTCCTAAAGGCGACTTGTGCAATAGTTGCATAAGATACCATTGATAACCGAGGAATCTCGAGGGTCATAGGGTTTAACAAGGCGAAACCGCAGTCGGTGCATTGACCACTCAAGAGACTCCGATTAATCAATAATTAACCCACAATAATAAATCAAGCAATAAATAGCAAAAATATAAGGTAAAAATTTATTATTCTCTACAAAACTAAGTGTATAGTAGGAAAGCATGTAGAGGTCGAACCACAAAGAGTAAAATTGGTAGCCTACGATTATTGCTAATTCATGTGTAGTATGTACAAACATGTCTCTTTTTTGTGTTTTAATTATATAATATTTTTAAATTTTTAATATATATTTTATTTTTTAATATTTTATTTTTCTATTTTTTCTATTTTTGCTATTTAATATATAATAGACTATATAAGGCTATATATTCCATATAGAGTAATTAATTACTAATATAAAAAAGAAAATGCAACAAATAAATTATTTTTGGGTTATATATATTTATAATGTTTTTGTGATTTTTTTGGAATTCTTTCTAATTTTATGCATTTTTAAAGTAAAATATCTCAAATCATGGATTAAAAAATAGGCTGATATTGAAATGAAGATTAAAAATAAAAATTTAAGTCCAAAATTCTTCAAATTAATTTCAATAGATTGATAATAATATAAATAAACTTATGAAATAGAAAAACATATTTTTGGGATTTTTGGTTATTTTTATTTTTTTGGAATTAGGAGCTTTTTAGTTTTTAGTCTTTTTCTATTTTTAGGGGTTTTTGGTATGGAGATAAATATGATAACATAAACAACATATAATTTGTTGGAATTTTTCAAAATGTTTTAATACTTTTTTGGTATTTTATAAATTAGATAGGGATAAAAACATGCTCAGTTTAGTTTTAATAAATAATTAAAATGCCAAAAGTGCCAAAAATAAAAATGGGGTTTGAAAATAAATTTAGATAACATATAACCTTCTTTTTGCATAATTTTTGGAGCATGGGTGCTCTTTTTAATAAATGAAATCCAAGAACAAAAAATACATGAACTAGGAAGGGTAGATTTGCAAATAAAATAAACATTAGGACCATACATGCAATTTTCTCTGAAATTCACAATGTATATTAAAATTTATTGGACTGAATACAAATACAAAAACCCACCAGGGTATTCTAGCAATTTCACCACCATATGTGAGACAACACGTGAGGTGACGCGGACTGGACCAATATGCAATTAACAATAAGTACATGGGCAATTCTTTTAGTTTTCTTTTTATTTCAGTCCCCACATGGATCTTCCTGTAATAAAACTATATACTTTTCTTTGCAATTACACTCCTAGCTTGTAGGGGCTGTTTGAACCTCGAATTTTCCGTATTTTTCCGTGATTTTTTAGGGTAGCTTAATAACTACCCGAGACAATTTTCTATTATTTTTCCAAGATTTTTCATCGCTTCGTTTTGTTTCTTTGATTTTCGACATCTCGAGTTAGTTTTGAGTCGAATTTCTTCTCAATTTCTTTCTTTGTAAAATCAAGAATAAAGAGATTTTTTCAGGAATTTCATTCTTGTGTCGAAAACCGTAGTTTTAATATTCTGCCTCCTTGAGTTCGACCCATGTACACTCACATGGTAAAAATAAGTAGTGAACGATAAAATAGGAGAAAAATAGCCGCTTCATTTTCTCTCTCTCTCTCTCCTATTTTATCGTAATTTTTGTTTGATCAACGCGATTCCCACTCTGCAGCTTTTTCTCTCTCTACACTGACAATCTTTTAACCGCATGTCAGAACCACGTTATCAGAATGGTGCCGTTGCCGGGGAGGGGTTATTTCTACAACGATTTTTGATTCCATTTTCTCTAATATTCTTGATTTTACAAATTTTGTTTCTTTTAGTTTTTAATTTACAGTTTTTTATTCGCTTTTTACGGATTTTCATGTTTCTTTGAATTTTGGTTTACAATTTTTCGTGTATTTTTGTTCTATCTTAACTAATCATTGTAGGGCCTGCAGGTTCAAGCGGTTTCTTCGGAAGCTGAGGCAGTTGAAAGTGCAGAGACCAAGATTTTCGGTTGCTGAGGGCAGGATTAGTTAGGATCTTTGTTGTATTTTCTTCTTTTATTTTTGTAAAAAAGGGGGCACTTGCTCATGTTTTTATTTTCTTTAGAAAGGGGCCCCATAAGGGCATCCTGACTTGTACCTCCCCTCCCCTTTTTCTTGGGGTATGATTCACCGAGTGTCGTGCATTCGGGGGATCAGGCACCCACCATAGTTTTTCTCGCATCGTCGGTTTTCTACGGCTTTTTACGAGGCAAGGCACATGCTTAGGTGTTTTCATTTTTTTCCTATCTGATTGCACCTTCGTAGTTAGTCTTAGGACTCACAACCTAGGTATATGATTTTAGGATTTCTAAAAAAAGTATATAAGGACATTCATTAGACAGTTGTCTGAAAAAAATCCAAAAAATGTAAAACCACAAATAAAATCAAGTTTTCTTAAGTATCTGACCTAAAATAAGCGTAAGGATCAATTGATTTGGGAGAGTAATCCCCACATTACATGTACTTCTCAGAGTTTGCGAGTGAGAGATGACCCTTAGGATAGAGCCAAAGTCTGTGTTTCTCTCAAAATACTACTTAGTTTATACACCTAATCACTGCTTTTCAGTGGGTATGCTCGGGTAGCCAGAAACGATCCGAGTTTACATAGCAGAGTGGGGGGTTTAGAGGACACTCCGTAAGGCTCCATCCTCAAGTAACACAAGTAGCCAAAAATGATCCGTACAAGATAAACGACCGAACTATTACTGTCATCATCGGGTTGTGTGGGTGAAAACAGGGTTTGCTTTGTGTTTGCTTGCGGGGCGTGAGTTACCGCGGCTTTTATGCATTTCCCATCTCTCTTGAATCGATAATTGTGCTCTCCTGATCACTCTCTTGACATCAAAGATGACAACTCGACGGCTATTTTGCTCAGACTCCGTGAGCCCTCGATCTTTCATCGTTCGTCGTACATCTTCAGAAACTGAGGATGACCCTATTCCCTAGTTGGTCCCATCTGATCTAGAGGATAGTCAGACGCAGACTCCCTCGCCTCCTGACCAGTCTTTTGAGGCAGACCCTTACCTCAATCTATCATCACTTTCTCCAGCTAATATTTCGCTGAGTTCTTATAAGAAGTTCTCTTTCACAGAAGATCTGAAGCACATGGCTCGCAGAAAAGGACCAGCAGAGGAGAGGCCAGCTGAGGAGCACCATACGGATGGAAGAAAGGATCCAGCCGTAGATATAATAACCAGGATTCTCGATGCGTTACAACAGATGAACATACATATTCGAGAACAATTCAGAACTCAGAATGAGTTGTGAGCTAAGATAGCCGTGCTGAGAGCAGGAGTTGGGAACCCTTTACCACCTATAGTTGTTCTCGCCACTTTACAAGATGAGTATGACCCGGGAGCACGAATGCTACATCATTGGATTTGGCTACTGCTAAATCAAGGGCCATACGAGCTGAGACCATCCTTCATCTCTTTGCTTCCCAAGTTTTATGAGAACGCTACAGAGGAGTCATTTACCTTTCTCCAGTAGTTCGAGAGGATTTGTGGTACAATGAGCTATCCAGGAGTTACGCAGGAGGCTGTTCACCTCAAAGCGTTTCCCTTTGCCTTAGTAGATAAGGTGCTTTACTGGTTGAGTCATTTAGGAAGGGAAATTTCTACATGGGAAGATTTGAAGTCCACATTCCTGCATAAGTATTTTCCTCTTGGAAGGACAAACACGATGATGAGTCAGATCTCCAACTTCACGCAATTACCGAATGAATCTTTCCATGAGGCATGGGATCAATTCAAGGATCTTACGGAGAGATTCCCGTATCATGAGATACCAAAGAAGGTGCTTGTACAAAATTACTTTGGAGGACTCCAGCCGAACATTCAGGGGCTGGTGAGTGCCGCATGTGGTGGAAGTTATCTGAGTAAGGATGCCGAGTCAGTCTGGTCCATCTTCAAAGGGGTGGCAGAAAATTCGAGAGCTGTCGACTCTACTCGGGCATTCCAGAAGGCCCCTCAGCCACCACATCACTGAGAGCATCATAAGGTGGCGAATATTTTAGAGTCTGAATCCAAAACCAACATGGGTTTTATTAGCAAAAAGTTAATGTTGGTAGATGTGATTCAGAAGCAAGTTCAGGACTTACAGCCGCTGCGAGAGTTGGAGAAACTCTCATCTCTGCCTCAACAGCTGAGTGATCTTACGAAGAAGGTAATGGAGCTACAACTTCAGTATCAACAGGCCCAATCTTCTTCGACTTCACAACCTGCACGGAGGTCTTTACCCGCTCCACCCACCTGACATATACATTAAATCCAGAGCGAGCCAAAGATTCTGCAGATTGATTGGCATGAGGACCAGTCTCATGCCAATCCTGGTCAGATCACCAGTTCTGTGGACATGGATGTTGAGCTTCAAGACACTCTTGAGATTAATGGAATTTGGTATACTCCGATTCAACAACCGAGTGTACCTCATCATCAGCAGCAACAATATAGTCATCCGTAGCATGGACGTCCACACTTTCAACACCGACAACATTACACGTAGCAGCAGTCTCACCAGCACACATATCAGAGACCACATTCTTTTCAGTATCCTGTTGTACATCTGTAGACACATCATTACCAGCAGCAGCAACAGTCTTCCTTTATACCCTAGAGATCTTCTCAGCCTTACACTCCACAACAACACATGCCAAGGCAGTAGAGAGTAGAAAGCCAGGGTCACCATACATAATCTGAGATGTCTTCAGAGGCTCTGGCACTGAATCAAATCATGGATATGCTAAGCACGCTCCAGACTGCACACAGAACAGAGATGAAGCATGTTAACCATCATCTGGATGAGTTAACCGTGCCGAAGACCACTCTCCCAGCTCAGCCTCAGATGAACTCGAATAACAAGAGGAGGCATCTAGATCAGGTAGACATCACTATTGGTACGATCTTTTTTCCTGAATTTTTATCTAACTTCATTCGTCTCAGGAGCAGTAGATCACCACGAGCACTTGATAGAGTAGAGGAGAGGGCACTTGATGAGGAGCGAGAGCCAATCCATGATCAAAAGCATTCTGATGCTGAGGAGGAGAACCGTCACACTAATGAGGACCACCAGCATGATCAGAGAGAAGGGAGTGATGCAGAAACAGTTGACATGGACACAGATGAGTCAGACGATGATATCACACCAGACCATGCAGATACTCCCGATCAAAATTTTTTCTTCCCCTGTTTTAGAGAGTTTTGTACATAATTCTGAAACTCTCAATATTTATGAATCTCGGATTCATCACTCTAAGTCTCATTAATTAAGCTCAAGTCCCTCAAGATCAACTGCATTTCTGCATTTATTTCGCATAATTAGCATTTATGCATGATTTCATAAGAATTGCATTTTAGCATTAAATTCTGCATAAAATAAGAAGTCAAAAATCCAAGCCAAAAATGGCATGTAAATAGCCTAACTTCCCCTATTTTTAACTCCTCCATGCTAACTCTGAATGCCACAAAACCACCTCCACTGTGTACACATCACTAATAAGAATAAATAAAAAATACAAAAAAAATAATTACCCCAGGTAAGTGGACCAAAAACCCAAACCTTAGTTTCAGGATTTTCGGACTAAAAGACCATATCTTCCCCATCCAGTGTCCGATTTGATCCTACTCACTTTTGAACTAATGCACATTCAGTTACCTTCAAAACAAGACCAAGTTCAAGTGAATCGGAGCTCGTATGTGAAAGTTGGGTTTTGGGCCTCTTTTGTACATTGTATATTTTCGTGGCTTTTGACCTTGTATTTTATCTATATATTTTCTTAATTTATATAAAAAAAGAAAAAGTCTAAAAAAATTAGATTTAGGTGTCTTTTATTCATCTTTGATTTCTCTATATTTTTCCGGATTTTTATCTTGTTTAAAAATGACAAAAAAATTGAAAACCAAAAATCAAGGTATTCTATGTACATGGGATACCCCAAAAATTCACTATTTACATTTAATCGATTTTGGCTTTGATGTCTTCATGATAGTTGTAGATCTCGTCGAGATGAGCATTTTTTGTGAAGGAACTTTTTCGATCCGAGGTCATCTACTATTCATTATTGATTTTTCAATGTATTTATCTTCTGATTTTTCTGGTGCTGACATGTGGCAGCCCCAGAGGCCGCCACATGTCAGCTGGTTTTGGTGTTTTTAGTATTCGATTTTTCAAAAAAAAATAATTAAAAGTCATGCACGTGCGTGGCACGTGCCACCCAGGCACGTGCTCTGCACGTGCGCTGCCCCTTGCTCCCTCATCGCCACATGTCAGCTCGGTGGCCGTCCGATCTCAGCCGATCGAACGTCCATCCACCTTCGTCCTCCCGCGCGCATCCTCCTCCGAAACCTCCGCCGCTCACACCGGTCCTCCGCTATCTTCGCAACGGCCCCGTCGCCAACCACCTCCACCCGCACTCCTCGCACCCCTCGCCTATTTAAGAGCTCCTTCGGCCCCCCTGATCGAACATCCGCCGACTGCACGCAAAAGAAGCTCGGGGTGACAGCCCGACCTCCTTCTTCCTCGGCGAGGTCCGAGGTTTGCGCCTCGTTGCAACAACGACCATCGCCGCCCTGGCTGCCCTGCTCCGCCTCCTGCTCCGAGCCTACGACACCAACGACTTCTTCTTCTCCGCCTACGTCTCCGACAACGAACTTCACCGACCTTCGACATCTCCAGCCTCGAATCCGCCCACGCACAACGCCTCTCCAACGTCACCAACCACTGATCGATGTCCACAACGACTTCACCAAATTATCTTCATCAACCGCCGTTCATCACCTTCACCAACGCCCTCCGCCTTGGCCGACACGCCAGCTCTGCCACGCCACCTTCTTCTCCGACTACGCCTCCGCCACTCACTCCACGCTATCGTCATCGACAACCCTCCAGGGGAACCGCCACGCCATCGTCTTCGACACGCCTTTGCCAACTTCGACAGCCATCGCCATCACCCAGAAGCCTCGCGCCTCTCTGCACCGCCCCTCGCCGGCCTCGCCTCCACCGCGCATCCGCTCCGCCAACTCCTTCGCCGCCAGCCGCCGGGCTTAACGCCCGAGACCCCCCCACGCACGAGGCACGTGCGTGCGGGGAGGGGGGGGGAGACGTCAGCAACTCGTCATCAGCCCCCGGGTCACGTGCGCAGCACGAGACCGCAGGGTAAATTGCTAAAGAACCCCGGAGGTCTCCCCTATTCACGGAACCACCCCCGCTGCCCAAGGGTCACGTGCCCCGCACGTGTTCCCTTGGGAGTTTGCAGAATTACCCCCACTATTTATCAGTAATTACAATTAGACCCTTCCATTGCATTTTTTATTCATTTAGCTTATTTATTTATTGTAGAAAAACCCCTGTGTTCTCCCTCATTTTTAGATATAGTCAATACATTATTTTATTATTCAAAAATTAGCACGATGTTCTTCTTTTAATTCTCTACACATTGACATATTGTGGGTACTTTTGTGATTGATGATTAATTAATAATTAATTGTTTTGCTCTAAAAATCCCCGAAAAATCACATATTGTAGATATTATTTTGCTTGACATTGTGCCCAAAAATCTTTGCAATTGCATGCATAGTTTGCTCTGTAAAAATCATTTTGCATATTTCACTATTTAATTTTTAATAGGTATTAAACCCCACATTTTTGAGGTCTAGGATTTTTCTAAGATCCATTACCTAGTGATAGATCTTAGATAATTTTATTTCTCGAAAATAAGTAGGTTTAATATTTATTATAATTAAATATTGAAAATCATATTTGCATTTAAAAATTCATAAAAAATTCATATTGCATCCAAAAATTCCAAAAAATTACAGTGCACTAGTTCTCATAGTTATCATCTCGGCCAAGTTTCATATTTTTCGGACATCGTTTGATCGAAATTAACATTTAGTCCCTAAAATAGGCCGAAGTTGCATCGGGCATCCCTTTATTGCATTGAAAATTCCAAAAAAAACCGCCTTAAAAACCGAACACGAAATTGGATAGACATATTTCTAGGTTGTTCCTTTGCCTCCTTGTGATCGACCTTGGGACTTGCCCAAGTAAAATAAACATAAAACCGCGAGATTGAAATTGAATAATTATTCGTGGTTATTTTCTTGACTGTTTCTGATCGCCACCTACAACAAACGACATTTATTATTTTCACACATGAAGATAAAAACAACTTCTTAACTCGGCATAATCCGGACTCGTCAGATGGTGCCGTTGTCGGGGATCGAACCCGGGTCACCCGCATGACAGGCGGGAATACTTACCACTGTACTACAACACGTCTGTGTCGATTACTGGCGCCTGAATGCTGCGACCAAGAAAGACTACTTTCCACTGCCATCATTGATCAAATATTGGAGAGACTTGCAGGGAAAGCATTCTTCTGTTTTCTTGATGGGTACTCTGGCTACAATCAAGTAGCTATCGCTCCCGAGGATCAGGAAAAGACCACGTTCACACATCCCTTCGGTACTTACACATTCAAGCGCATGCCATTCGGGCTTTGCAATGCCCCAGGCACATTTCAACGGTGCATGATTGCCGTATTTGCCGAAATGGTTGGTGATTTCCTGGAAGTCTTCATGGACGACTTCTCAGTTCATGGTGATTCATTTGATACATGTTTAGCACACTTGGACCGAGTCCTTCAGAGATGCAGGGAGGTTAATTTGGTACTCTCGTGGGAGAAGAGTCACTTTATGGTGACTGAGGGTATCGTGTTGGGGCACGCCATCTCCAAAAAGGGAATGGAGGTAGACCCTGCCAAGGTGGATGTGATTAAGAAACTTGAGCCACCAACCAACGTCAAGTCAGTGAGGTCGTTCTTAGGGCATGTTGGATTTTATCGAAGGTTTATCCCAGATTTTTCAAAGATCGCCCGCCCACTGACTGAGCTCTTAGGAAAAGACACCGAGTTTATTGTGAATCACAGATGTCTAGAGGCCTTCGAGCTCCTGAAAAAGAAAATATGTGAATTGCTGATATTACAAGCTCTCGACTGGTCTCTTCCCTTCGAGATCATGACTGACGCATCGGATTTTGCTGTAGGAGCGGTACTCGGACAAAGAAGAGATGGAATCCCTTATGCGATTCACTACGCGAGCAAAGTGTTGGATCCCGCACAGAGAAACTATACAGTGACTGAAAAGGAAATGCTCGCGGTTGTTTGGGCCCTGGAAAAATTCAGATCATACATATTGGGCTCCAAGGTGACAATTTTCACAGATCACACATCAATTAGATATCTCATGGATAAGAAGGATGCCAAGGCACGACTTTTGAGATGGATCTTGTTAATACAAGGAGTTTAATTTGGAGATCAAGGATAAACCTGGAATAAAGAAAGTTGTTGCTGATCACCTTTCCCGAATCAAGCAAAAACGATCATCCTGATATCAGACCAATCAAGGAGACTTTTCCAGACGAATCAGTTTGCGTCATTGATTCAACCCCATGTTACTCCGACATAGTGAACTATCTTGTCTCCAAGAAGGTTCCCTATGGTTGGACCGAAAACATGATTGATCGATTAAAGTCAGATTCGAGAAAATACCATTGGGACGATCCTTTCCTTTTCTATGAAGGACGGGATTGTATCTGGAGAAGATGTATTCCTTGGGAGGAATATCAAAGTGTCCTCACACACTGTCATTCTCTCGAGGCGGGAGGACACCATTCGGGAAAGAGAACCGCGCACAAGGTACTCCAATGTGGATTTTACTGGCGGACCTTATTTCAGGATGCTAATGAATTTGTACGGTCATGCCCGATTTGTCAAAGAATGGGAGGGACTATGGGATATAGAGATGAAATGCCCATGCAACCAATGATTTTCTGTGATGTTTTTGATGCATGGGGGATTGATTTTATGGGTCCTTTTCCCAACAGCAATGGATTTGAGTACATCTTGTTAGCGTTGACTATTTATCAAGATGGGTAGAGGCTATTCCAACCCGAACCGCAGATAGCAAAGTCGTCTGCAAGTTTATCAAAGATAATATCATTGCGAGGTTCGGGATACCAAAAGTATTGATTTCTGATGGAGGTAGCCATTTCGTAAACAGGGAGATTAGATCTTTGGCTAAGGAGTACAAATTTGAGCATAGAATAGCCAAACCCATATCATCCATAATCTAATGGCATGGCAGAGGTTTCTAATAGAGAGGTGAAGGGCATTCTTCAGAAGTTGGTTCGTCTCGATAGGAAGAATTGGTCGAAACTGTTGGACCAAGTTCTATGGGCCTATAGGACAGCCTATAAGACTCCACTCGATACTTCACCTTTTAGGATGATCTATGGCAAGCCATGTCATCTTCCTGCAGAATTGATTCACAAATCTGAATGGGCGATCAAAAAGTTGAATTGGAGTTGTCACCTTGGGAAACTATGTCGAGACTTAAATCTGAATGAGCTAATTGAAATCCGAAATCGGGCATATGACAACAGTGTGATTTATAAGGACAAGGTCAAGAGATAGCATGATAGACACATTCGAGATAAAACCTTTGTCCCTGGACAGAAAGTGTGGTTGTTTAATGCTCGGTTGAAGATTTTTCATGGGAAACTAAAATCAAAATGGAC
Source organism: Ottelia alismoides (assembly GCA_037367405.1). NCBI lineage: Eukaryota > Viridiplantae > Streptophyta > Magnoliopsida > Alismatales > Hydrocharitaceae > Ottelia > Ottelia alismoides. The sequence continues at coordinate 1,419,297 of JAZKJV010001890.1, read as the reverse complement.
GGGTCCCTACATTGTCATCGATGTGCATACCAATGGAAGCGTGGATATTGCCGAACTCAAAGATAATGCACAACCTTTCTCAGTAAATGGACAAATGCTGAAGCCACATATTGAATCACTTAAAGAGCAGACAATTCAAGTTGAGGTCATCTATTTCACGCAGAGCGAGGACATTGAAGATTTATCTTATCATTCCCACCCTCCCTCCCGACCACATCGGTTACCTTGTACAGCTTCTTCCTCTACTTAGGCCAAGGCCTAAGTATAGGGGGGGGGACCGATGCCATCTGTATATATCATTTTCCCGGATCACACTCTTCCTCACGATCGCTTCATCTCCACCCTTCTTCCATACTTAGGTGGACCAAAGCCTAAGTATAGGGGGAATCGAGATCCACCTCTTTATACTCTCCTCATTCACATATCCCGATCGCTTCATTTTTCTTTGTATTTTCACTCCCTTACGCTTAGCTCGAGCTATGTCTTCATTCCGCTTCTTATGCTCTGAGGACATAGCACTCGCTTAGTATAGGGGGGTCTGTATATACTATATATATTTTACCCATATCTCGTACTTTCGCGTTAGTCTATTTGTATTTACGGGGTGGGTACTAACTTAAAAAAAAACAACAACAACAAACAAGCACAAAAAAAGGTTTTTCTACTAACACTAACCGTGCCCAAAATTTTTGAAAAAAAAGAAGGCTTCTTATTCCATTTTCTGCATAAAAAAAATCCCTTGCATAAAACAAAACAACAAAAAAATTCAAAAAATTGTGTTTGCATTGCACACACCTGCACTTCATCCAACATCACATGCATGTGCATCTGTGAAAAGTCATTGGGTTCTGAACCGAGTTATGAGCCGAAACCGAGAGTGGTCTGAGCTTGACCTTAATCCACTTAATTTTCAGAGGAACTTCACCAAGAAATAGGATTTTAAGAGCTTCAGGTCTTTTGACTTAATTCTTTAAGTTCCACATGACAATGTGCAGCGTTTGACTCTTAGTGTCTAACCTGGTCTCTTCATTCTGGGTACAACTCTGGAATACGGAATTAATTCGCACTCTCGCACTATGCCTTAGCTCAACCCAGACGGGATGTTGGAAGACTGTGTGAGTCTCTTTTCTGGTAGCGTGGAAATCTAAAGACCGGAGTACGGGTTGAAATAAAGCTTCAGAAAAGGGATGGACGGCTGGGCACAATTGTTTCTAAGACCCAAAAAATGTACGGAACAAAACATAAAGGATTATATATCCGTAGGGGCACAATAAGATCCAAGCAAAACCACCAAAAATTCCAAATACAAAGAAGCAACTACCAAATAAAATCCGACCAAAAAGGTCCAAGCTTCAACAAACCTGCAGATCTTGGTGGAGACTCGGCTACACTGGCCATCTTCACAAGGAGAGTTTGACTACACTGGCCACCCTCCAGTTCTTTCTCTTTCTTCTATCTTCTCCCTCATTCGATTTGTGAACACATCGCGACAGACCTTAGAAGGAAATACCTGACTCCCCGAGGATGAGTTACTGGAGAGGAGAGGAGCATGGTAGACCAGCATTCTGAATGGGAAGAGCTAAAAACCCTTCACACACTTGAGTCGGTTATTCAATATTCATAGGGTATACTTTGGGAAGAGGATTGATCTAAGATGACTTCTGAGCCGAAACTGTGACAATGATGTGTAGAACTTGAGGGTTGTTGATTTTAAAATTCTAAGTCTCACAGAAGTTCCGACACATTATTAATCCAAAGGTCGAGTTTAGTTTCACTTTCACCTTCAGTTCATGGTCTTGGTATGGAACCCAGTCTCATTTCACTTCATGGCATTTCTTTTTGATGCTCAGGGACGAGCATGGTTTAAGTATAGGGGGATGATGAATCTCGGATTCATCACTCTAAGTCTCATTAATTAAGCTCAAGTCCCTCAAGATCAACTGCATTTCTGCATTTATTTCACATAATTAGCATTTATACATGATTTCATAAGAATTGCATTTTAGCATTAAGCTCTGCATAAAATAAGAAGCCAAAAATCCAAGCCAAAAATGACCTGTAAATAGCCTAACTTCCCCTATTTTTAACTCCTCCATGCTAACTCCGAATGCCACAAAATCACTCCACTGTGTACACATCACTAACAAGAATAAATAAAAAAATACAAAAAAATAATTAACCCAGGTAAGTGGACCAAAAACCCAAACCCAAGTTTCAGGATTTTCAGACTAAAAGACCCATATCTTCCCCATCCAGTGTCCGATTTGATCCTACTCACTTTTGAACTAATGCACATTCAATTACCTTCAAAACAAGACCAAGTTCAAGTGAATCGGAGCTCGTATGTGAAAGTTGGGTTTTGGGCCTCTTTTGTACATTGTATATTTTCGCGGCTTTTGACCTTGTATTTTATGTATATATTTTCTTAATTTATAAAAAAGAAAAAGTCTAAAAAAATTAGATTTAGGTGTCTTTTATTCATCTTTGATTTCTATATATTTTTTCCGGATTTTTATCTTGTTTAAAAATGACAAAAAAATTGAAAACCAAAAATCAAGGTATTCTATGTACATGGGATACCCCAAACATTCACTTTTTACATTTGATCGATTTTGGCTTTAATGTCTTCATATAGATCTCGTCGAGACGAGCATTTTTTGTGAAGGAACTTTTTCGATCCGAGGTCATCTACTATTTATTATTGATTTTTCAATGTATTTAATTTCTGATTTTTCTGGTGCTGACACGTGGCGGCCCCAGAGGCCGCCACGTGTCAGCTGGTTTTAGTGTTTTTAGTATTCGGTTTTTCAAAAAAAAATTAATTAAAAGTCACGCACGTGCGTGGCATGTGCCACCCAGGCACGTGCTCTGCACGTGCGCTGCCCCTTGCTCCCTCATCGCCACATGTCAGCTCGGTGGCCATCCGATCTCGGCCGATGGGACGACCATCCACCTTCGTCCTCCCGCGCGCATCCTCCTCCGAAACCTCCACCGCCCGCACCGGTCCACCTCTATCTTTGCAACGGCCCCATCACCAACCACCTCCACCCGCACTCCTCGTGCCCCTCGCCTATTTAAGAGCTCCTTCGGCCCCCTGATCGAACATCCGCCGACTGCACGCAAGAGAAGGTCGGGGTGACAGCCCGACCTCCTTCTTCCTCGGCGAGGTCCGAGGTTTGCGCCTCGTTGCAGCAGCGACCATCGCCGCCCTGGCTGCCCTGCTCCGCCTCCTGCGTCGAGCCTACGACACCAACGACTTCTTCTTCTCCGCCTACGTCTCCGACAACGAACTTCACCGACCTTCGACATCTCCACCCTCGACTCCTCCCACGCACAACGCCTCTCCAACATCACCGACCACCGATCGACATCCACAACGACTTCACCAACTTATCTTCATTAACCGCCGTTCATCACCTTCACCAATGCCCTCTGCCTTGGCCGACACGCCAGCTCTGCCATGCCACCTTCTTCTCCGACTACGCCTCCGGCACTCACTCCGACGCGCTATCGTCATCAACAACCCTCCAGGGGAACCACCACGCCATCGTCTTCGACACGCCTTCGCCAACTTCGATAGCCATCGCCATCACCTAGAAGCCTCGCGCCTCTCTGCACCGCCCCTCACCGGCCTCGCCTCCACCGCGCATCCTCTCCGCCAGCTCCTTCGCCGCCAGCCGCCGGGCTTAACGCCCGAGACCCCCCACGCGCGAGGCACGTGCGTGCGGGGGGGGGGGGGGGGGTCAACAACTCGTCATCAGCCCCCGAGTCACGTGCGCAGCACGTGACCGCGGGGTAAATTGTTAAAGAACCCCGGAGGTCTCCCCTATTCACGCAACCACCCCCGCCGCCCAAGGGTCACGTGCCCCGCACGTGTTCCCTTGGGAATTTGCAGAATTACCCCCACTATTTATCGGTAATTACAATTAGGCCCTTCCATTGCATTTTTTATTCATTTAGCTTATTTATTTATTGCAGAAAAACCCCTGTGTTCTCCCTCATTTTTAGATATAGTCAGTACATTATTTTATTATTCAAAAATTAGCACGATGTTCTTATTTTAATTCTCTACACAATGATATATTGTGGGTACTTTTGTGATTGACGGTTAATTAATAATTAATTGTTTTGTGGAAATTAGTATATTTTGCTCAATCTGTGCTATTAAATTTGTCATTAATTAACTGTAGCTCTAAAAATCCCCAAAAAATCACATATTGTAGAGATTATTTTGCTTGACATTGTGCCCCAAAAATCTTTGCAATTGCATGCATAGTTTGCTCTGTAAAAATCATTTTGCTTATTTCACTATTTAATTTTTAATAGGTATTAACCCCACATTTTTGAGGTCTAGGATTTTTCTAAGATCCATTACCTAGTGATAGATCTTAAATAATTTTATTTCTCGAAAATAAGTAGGTTTAATATTTATTATAATTAAATATTGAAAATCATTTTGTTTGCATTTAAAAATTCATAAAAAATTCATATCGCATCCAAAAATTCCCAGAAAAAGTACAGTGCACTAGTTTTCTCATAGTTATCATATCGACCAAGTTTCTTATTTTTCGGACATCGTTTGATCGAAATTTATATTTTAGTCCCTAAAATAGGTCGAAGTTGCATCGGGCATCCCTTTATTGCATTGAAAATTCCAAAAAAAAACGCCTTAAAAACCGAACACGAAATTGGATAAACATATTTCTAGGTTGTTCCTTTGCCTCCTTGTGATCGACCTTGGGACTTGCCCAAGTAAAATAAACATAAAACCACGAGATTGAAATTGAATAATTATCTGTGGTTATTTTCTTGACTGTTTCCGATCGTCGCCTACAACGAACGACATTTATTATTTTCACACACGAAGATAAAAACAACTTCTTAACTCGGCATAATCCGGACTCGTCAAATATACAAGCTGATTCTAATTTGAATAAAAAGTTTGATTTTGTCATTCCCGATATTTTTCCTTTTCCTGATGCTTCATTTTCGCTCTCTCCTATTTTATCGTGATTTTTGTTTGATCAACGATGTTCCCTCTCTGTGGCTTTTTCTCTCTCTACATCGACAATATCTTAACCGCAGGTCGGAACCGCATTATCAATCTACGATCGAACACATAGGATAAAAATTGATATAGCTCAGAGAGCCGCGTGCCTGATCCTAAGTCGACACTCAAGTGGGGGCAAGCTTCACACAACCACAATTGCCTTCATTCATTTACACTCGCGAGTCTTCAAACAAAGACTGCTGTAAAGATGATTATTTCATGAAATGCATGAACATTACGAGAGGTATTTATTCTCTTCAATTTCTCCAATGATTGCTTCTGCGACTCCTCGCAGTGGGAGCTCCTGCTCCTTGCCTCCTTGATCACCAAGGGACCCTGCCACACAAAGCTAACATTAGATAGATATTAGAGAATCAAAACAATGCATGGGAAATGAACAACAAGACCAACAAGTTAGAAATCATCAGTCAATCAAATAGTAGAAATTTAAATAACATAAAAGATGAGTTGTGTCCCTGGCAACGACGCCATTTGACGATCCGCAGATTCGACCCTTTAAAAGTGTGTAATTAACACTCGGATGTCATTGCAGTCAGGCTAAATTGGATCTATCAAAAACCGTTAATTAATATGTCATATAAATGCAAGCGGTCGAATTTTATTTTACTTGGGAAAGCCAAAGGTCAAACTCATGGACACGAGGCTCTTAAGTATGTATTTAGACTCTTATTACTCAGAATAAGTAATGAATTAAGAACTCATAGATAAGAACACATAAGGACACATGGGGAAACTTTTTATTTGATTTTAATATGCAATGCGAAACATGTTTAAAGTTATGCGAATATGCCCTATGTAAGTAGAATCAATGTGCAATTATTATATGACCAATTTCAGAATCAATTTACTAAGAAAACTTAATTGAGAAATTACTAGATGGCATTAAGGATCATTGAATGTATGACATTTCATAATTAAAATTAATCATCATAGTCTAAGCGTCAAATTAGGAAACCAGTCATGCCAATGAGTAGATAAGGAAGCAAGCTTCGAAACGAAACTGAAATCGATTAAAACAGAGTGAGCTTGCTCAAGTTATTCACAAAACAGTCCAGGGACATAAATGCAAGAAAAACTTCAAAAGAAATAGGAAAAAACAATACAAACAGGCCCTTGGAAGGACTTAAATGTAAATACGAAAAGTCGTGAGGCGTTCCCTGTAATTTACCCACGCGTATGGGGGCTAAATTGCAATTATTGAAACCCAGAGGGGGTTCGTTGCAATTAACCCCAGGTGCATGGTATGCACGTGCTCATTGGACCTGTTTGCAGTTTGTCCTTCCCTCATGTGACCCAGATACGTAAGACTAGGCTCGGGTGCAGGTGCAGGGATGGGGTGAGGCTCGACAGGCTCGGTGATGGCTCAAACCACGTGTCGATTGATGACGCTTTGGGCTGGTTTGGGTTCCCTGACCCTGAAGGCTTGGAGTGGAGGTTCGGGGCAATGATGTAGCCTCCTGTGTGCCTTCTGATCATGAGGATTGGACAACAACTATACGTTGCATTCCTTCTTGCTGTCGCCTCCTGCGACGGACTTGACTGAGATCCGACGAAGGGTAAAAGCTCCGCCTAGACATGGTAGCATGTCAAAAGCCTGGGGACGACTCCAGACTTGTTGGCGATGAAGCTCATGTACAGGAGAAAGGTCGGGGCGGTTGGCTTCTATGTGGCGGTAAGAGTTGACCAGAGACGGCGACTTTGAAGACAACTCTAGTGAGGGCTCCGATCATTAAAAGAATAATTGCATTTGTTAGCTCGGTAACCAAAGCGTGCATGTGTGAGGTGAAGTGAATGGAGTGGGGTCTCGTGCGAGTGGAGGAATGGGACACCGGAGCTCTCTCTTCAGCGAACTGGAGAGGAGATGGGGCTGAGGTATTCAAATGATGGAGAACTGGAGGAGGTAAGTGGAGGTATACATGAGGATGAGTGATACGTGAGGAAGCTGGAGCGATGATGAGTAGAGGGTGATCATGCGAGTGAGGGCCTGATTAATTTGAAGAAATTACGAAGAAAAGCAAAAGAGGATAAAGGGGGTTACCTGGACAATTGGCGGATGCTGGGCATGGGCTTGTGCTCCTAGAAGAACCTTGGGTTTTTGCTAGACTCCATCGTCTGGTTGGAGCAGCTCGCCGATGTTGTAGAGCCAGGGGCAAGGCTTATCATGGCCAGGGGTTTCACTTGAGCCTTGGAGGTCGTCGCACCGTCGATCCGAGCTTCCCTATCATGAGGTGGTGGGGATGAGCTGAGCCAAGGCCCGCGTACAAGTGGACAGGGAGATTTTGGGGCGGCGGTGTCTTATTTGAAGGGGATAGGTTGGACCAGAAGATGGTGGAGGTCGTGCATTGCAAATAGGGTATGGAGCGAGAGAGAGAGAGAGAGTCGTGGTCAACTATGTGGTTTGCGAGGATAAGGGAAGGACGAGCTTTGACTGGACGTGGTTAGGAGGGTGAATGGAGTGTTGAGAAGGCGGAAGAAATGGAAAGGGGGCGGGCGGTTAGCGTGGTGGGTGATGAATCCATGATTCATTAACATTTCTGTCGCATTTTGTCTTAAAACCCTTAACAAATACATATAAATATCCATTAATTCCCACCTTTTATCAAAACCTCATTTATGAATAAAAATGCACTTTTATGCGTCAAAAACATGTAAATAAATAAAAGAATAAAATAAAGAAAAGAAAAGAAGGCTGATTGTAAATATGTATATATGTACAATATGACTTATAAATATAAATATAGCTGCAAGATATATTTATATAACCTAACCTCCGAGACAAAGTCAGCATGGGTTGGTCGACAAACAAACAAGTAGGGGGAGATAAGGAAAGAAAATCATAAAAATAATTAAATATACACTACACACATTCTTCACTATTTATCAAATAAATATCAAATCTTCATTGATTTTTAATTAATTCATATGTGTTTAGTTTGTTGGACATGCGAGCCCACAGCGAGCCATTATGCAATAAATGCTATTGCAAATATCATTCCCTGATCTGAAATAAAGAATAACTAATTTGCATAATAGGTCCCTTAGTACAATTAGGGTTATGTACCATGGCTATCTTAATGATCATACAGCTGTTGATTCAATTATTGAATCATAGAGGCTGGTGCTTGGATGAATATCTAAAGAGTTAAATTGAGGACTCATCAAGTATCGTCAAATGATTGTTAAGAGATGATCTCCAGCCTGAGTAAAAGATGGCAATCCTTTCTCACATAGGCTGATATTTGACCGACCTCTCGATGCAGGTCCTCTGCATAGGAATAGAGATTCAGAGGTGTCAGATTAGTTAAGTGAAAGAGTTGACTTAACAAGATCGAGATAACCAAAGTCTTATATCGTATGCTGTCATGATACAAGCACACATCCTCTGACGGAGACAGATGTGTTACTATATGTATGAGTATGTACATTTGGCAGACCAATAGGTTGATGACCTAACCAAGGTCTATACACCAGCGCGCCGGTGTGCATGCAAGGGCATATGAGTAATACGATCTTTCAAAGGGATCATACAGGTTCATTACTGAACCGGAAGACATGAGCTCACTCAAGAGATATTAGGAAGAATCAAATTCCGTGCACGGTCGTCTCGCTTTGGAAGCTTGACTGAATTTGTAGGTTTGATATATACTTTTGGAAAGTATATGATCAAGACCTAGGTATGATATATGCTTTTGGAAAGTATATGATCGATACCAACTCCCAATGATCAAATGGAAAACTTACTGATAAAACCTTGAAGTAGACAGCATAAAGTTGATCCAATACTTCAGGTTTATTCTGAGTCCTCTTGTATGCAGGATGTACATGTGTTGGGAATACCTGATGGTGATGTTAACAATGACGCTTCCATTCCTAGGGAGTGATGAAACGGGTCTGGATTATAGTGACTCCTCTCAGTAGAGAAGTAATCTGATCTTGGTTCAAATGTTGGACATTGATTTGAATGTGATTCAGATGCAATGAGAAGATTAGATTTGCGGTCTTGTTTAATCAAGCATCTATGGGAGGCCCGAGATCTGGATTTGAGTTGTGATCTCAATATCCGGGTCACTATACGTGGAACAATACAATCACCCTATCCTTATCTCCAAGTATCCGCGGAGAAAGCGCATTATCCTTGAAAGAGTTTAGGGATAATTTCATTGTTGATATATATATATATATCCAAGCATCGAGAAAATTGATAATTAAATGTGATTTAATTATCATATATAATATGAATTTGATTCATATTATAAGGAGAGATATCTAAGACAATTAAATATGATTTAATTATCAAAGATGTGAATAATGTGAATGTGATTCATGTTATTTGGGCACATGAGAATAGAGATCCAAGATGATTAAATGTGATTTAATTATCATGGATATGAATAATGTGTATAGCACTATCCATATTAATCATATATACTATAAATGTGATTTATAATATATTAAAAAGAGTATATTGTGATTTATATTTATTGATTAATTGTTAATGTGAATTGGATTCACATTGAATGATTATAATTACATTTTGTTTGGGGGTGTGAATGAGATTCACATAATTTCAATGGCTTGATTGAAGTTTTTCACAAGAAAATTGTGAATTATTTTTGTGAGAAATATTTACAACAATTGTTGTTGTAAATCTTGGAGATCTCATGAGATAATGAGATCTCATGAGATGATGAGATCTCATGAGTTTTTGAGGAGATAGACTCATTCTATCTCATTATCTCCAAAACCAGTCAAAGTGATTTAAATTGGGATTAATTATGTTGATTTATCAATATAAATTAATTCAAATTAAATCAATTATTGTTGTATTTTTACAACAACATCTTAGCGACTAGTGTGACTAGTTGCTCCCGATACATGGACTCCCAAAACCCTATATAAGAAGAGGCACCCCTTGCTCTTCATGGACTCCCAAAACCCTATATAAGAAGAGGCACCCCTTGCTCTTCAAGACACACAATAATGAATGCTCTCTCTCTCTCTCTCTCTCTCTCTCTCTTTATCCACGCACCAAGCCTCTCTCTCTTATAATGACCGTCCACCATGGAGCCATTGTTAGAGTCGTCATCGACGCAGCATCGTCGTTATGCTGCTGGATCATCTACTCGTGGATCTCCATCTCCTTCGGTGCATCTCGCTCGTGAAGAATATATTGGATCTCTTGTGATAAGATCAGGAGATCCGCCTCTAGGATCATCAACATGGATTGCGAGGAGCACGCGTCTCATCAACGCACTCGCAAGCGTCTCTCTGTCGGATTAGACTTGAGACAGGAGGTCTCTTTATTTAGAGACTCGATCGCAACCACACTTCAAGAAGGTAATCCTATTACTTGTTTGTATTTTATACGAAACGATCCGAGAAGTGTTCTTGGATCATGTGGTTTCATGACAGAGAAATTTTTTAATTTCCACTGCTTGGAGCAACTAGTGGGACTAGTTGCTCATGATCGCATTCGATGCAATCATCACGCTTCCGTGATGTGCTTAAGGATTTTTCCCATAACCTTCAAGTGGTATCAGAGCCAGTTTGTTGAAGTTTTTGGATGAAATCCATGAACCTATGAAAATTAGGCTCGTTTCTCGTGAAGATTTTAGCATTTTCAATTTTCGCAGCCCCTGTCTTATGATAATTTTTCGGTTCTGTTTAAACTGTTTAAACATGAGTTTATCACTTAAAAAACGTTCCCCATTAAATAAGAAAAATGTGGAATTTGAGTTTGTGTAATTTGGATTCCGTTTGCTCAAGATATGATCGTTTTATTGACCATATGTCCACTGTTTCGGGGATGGCGATTAGAGACGTAATTAAGATGTTAATTACGGTTTTAAAACTCCTGTAAATGCATATTTATATCATGGTTTCATTTTAAATCAAGTTATCAATCTCTGGAAAGTGATTTTGCTTAATTTGGATTTAAAATGAATGAGATATGCTATTTTTAGTTAGTGAGGGTCACTGCGGGAAATTGCATCATTATCCGAAACCTTGTGATTGTCGTTTAAGAAAAATTATGAAATTAATTGTTAATTTCCTGGAATAATTATGGATAATATTTGAGAACTATAGAACACTATTTATTCCCTTAAATGATATTTCCTCAACCAATGAATGATTAGATTAGATCTAGATCACCAATTGGTTGCTTGATACACTTTCAACAAACATGTTACTTGAATAGGCTTTGGGAATTTGTCTAGCAAATTTCCTTATAGTCAAAATGGTTTTGATTATTACTATATGGTATAATTTCAGTTGAAGAACTGCTGATCATCTCAAGTACAAAGTGATTGGCTCGGCATTATTTTTTCCCGAGGCGGATATGGTGTCTAGCCAGGGAGCGTTGGGGTAGCAGGTTGCACCGTGTGCGGTCTGTCCCACTCCCACCGATACTGGACATGGACAACGGGTAGGGAACGAATGATGCTTGAGAGATCATGGTGTATTATCTAATTATTAAAATTCGAATTAATACGTACTTTGAGATAATACCATATATTCAAGTAAAATCAGGTTTGTTGATTGAATTGGGATTGATAATTAATTTAATGTGATTAAGTTAATTATATACCAATTAAAAAGACTCTATTATAAATAGGATGTGTATTTCCCTTGGAAGAATTAATTATGTGAATATGATTCACAATAATTAATTAATTAATTATAAACTGAATATGAGGTGGAGGATCACATAAGTGACATCCATGGTCTCTCGTCAAGGCGAAGGGTTCCATCGCCAGATATTGTATGTAGGAGACGCCTGTCCGAAGTGACAGCTCGTGCATACAATCCATTTGGATCGGGCTCTTCGCTTCTCAAAAGAGTAAGGCCTTATACCATAGTGACCCCAATATCGAGTCCTCATATTATTGGGGTGATATTGGATTGCGTATAACGAGTATTAAGCCTGTTGACGGTTGGTTCAATTAATGATGGGTCAACATTACCTTAGGGGTGGTGAGCTTGGGTGTTAAAGACCGAATTGGGAGATGCAAGTTGGACTTGCAAGGTGGAATGTGTTCCCGCTTCTTTTTATCGGAGTCACAAGTTCTCATATTATTGGATGTGACAAAGATAAGGAAGGAGATCCCAGATCTTGCTTGAGATATAATGGTAAGTATATCTCTTACATTGAAAGTGATTAAGGGAATGGACTTTCATTGTTGACAAGGCAAGACAACTTTGATATAAAAACTCCCTAAATCAAAGTAAAATATGTATATATAATATATATACACTTATGCAAATTTCTTATTTCAGATAATCCTTCATTAAACCCACTCAATGTTATACTCAATAATAACCAGTAAAATATCATGGATTGGACTCATGATCCAGATATTGTACTTGCAGTTGGACACATAATGTATGTGGTTGCAATGTGCAAGTTTCCTCATATTTAATGCGGAATGACAATTAAATAAGACAATAAGACATAACCTTAGGGTTCGTATGTCTTTATGGTCTTGATCTTTCATCGAGTGTACTTTAGAAGTGATCGTAATTGTCGAATAATCCTTATAAAATCTAAGAAGATATTCAGGCATACATATATGCTCTTGACATTTAATCATGAGTGACATGGTTCTCTGCATCAGTCAGAATGGTAGCTCTATAAGAGATGATGTATTCAAAATGTTTGAATACCTACCTGAACCAATGTTTTAAAAGTTTAAATGGATGTAGATATGATGAGTGTCATCATTCTACTGTCTATACTCTAGTCATTCATGAAGCTTCATAATATTCATATTGTATGAATAATGAAGAATGTATAAATGTTGAAATGCTCTTACATTGAATTCTGTTTGTTCAACATAAGAGATCCTTAGTCTTAAGCAATGGTTGTTTATAGATAAAGGGAGCGCAGTGGAAGCATGGGTCAGACCCAAGATGAGAAGGATAGTCAAAGAGGTGACCGTACTTCTATGACTTCCATATAACATCCTAAGAGTTGGATGAATGCCGATATTGCAATAAGATGATGTCCTAATAGTATGACTATTAAGTCTGTCTAGAATCCTTAGTGAAGGACTCAGATAAAGCATCAGAATAATCTATATATAATCATTGACTTTGACTTACTTATTTTATAAGATAAAGTCTAATAATTGCATCTCAATCTTCTAACAACACTTGCAATGTTTTGCACATGTTTTAGAAGACTAGAATTCGATCTTCAGGTTTAATAGTCATCTTTGCAACAATCTCTATTGGATATACAAACTTCATTGTTTCAATGGGAGCCCTTAGTCTTAGAGAATGTCTCTATGACCTGGATATTAGAATACACTCATAGTTTTTTCCAAGAATTGGAAATAAACATGAATTCTGGAATAAACCTATCATAAAGAGTTATGAGGATATATTTCAGATAGTAATCTGGCATCTAGTAGACTCTACTAAATTAGAAAATTAATGAGTAGTTCATTAAGATTTCTAAGACTGAAAATTAAACCTTCAAAAGATCAATAGGAGGATGAACATCATTTGACAATGATGTGGCGTCAAGTTTTGGACATGTGTCTGTTGATGAGATCAATGGACTAGTAAGAGATGAAACTTTAGAATGTCTAAAATTTCAAAACTACATACTTATGAATATTGTATTCAAAGTAAATGTCAAATACACCCTTCTTTGGGAAAGGTATAAGATGTCGAGGTATTCAAGATCTAATACATATTTTTGTATGTGGATCATCTATATCAGAATAAACATTATGGATATGTGATATCTATTAATGATTATTTGTGATATAAGCTTTCTTTTCTTCACCTTTGAAATGTTCAAAGATTTCACAATTTTGGTTTAGAACCAAAGTTTGAAGAAAGATGAAATGAATTTGATCTAACTTAGGTAGCTTGTACCAATTATATAAACTCAAAGAATACCTTATGGAGATATGAATATCATTTCTATCTCACTCCTCCTGATAAACCTAAACTCAATAGAGTTGTAGGGAGATACAATTGGATCATGTCTGACATGATTTGATCTATGATGAATTTTAGCATAATTACCTGTTAGTTTCCAGGTATATATGTAGTAGAGACTACATTATATATCCTTAATAAGGTTCCATGCTGGTAAACTGGAATCTAGCACCAGAGAATGCTACTTCATTAGTAAAATAAAGGATGGTATTGGATACCTACTTTATGACCTTGAGATTCTTTAAAAGATCTCATCTCTAAGGATGTGATTCTTATAGGATGACTCTCTTGAGAATCAAGATAAAAATGAAGTAAAAGGAACTCATTTATTCTTGAGAAGATAATGAGGCTCCTGAAATCGGGAACTAAAAGGACAATTAAAGATGAAATACTAATACTTCTTCAAATGAGTTTGAGGATGTATTCCATGTGTCGATTAAGTCTGACAATGATCGGACTTCATGTGATGAAGCTCCTGAGGATCATGACATCGAAATATGGATATTAGCAATATAGTCTAAAGTAGACTTCATATACAAGTGTTGTATATGGACCCTCAAGAATCCACCTATATGGGTAAGACCCATAAAGGTGTAAATGGATCTTCAAGAGAAAGGGAACCTGATGATAAGGTAGAGACCTTCAAAGCACGGCTTCTAGCCATGAGCTACATATTGAAGAGAAGACATTACTTGCAATGAGACTTGATCTTCAATGACCATGCTTGAACTCATCAGAATATTGCTAACTATGGCTACATAACTTGACTATGGCATCTTTAAGATGTAAGTCAAGATTGTATTCCTCTATGAATACCTCTCTGAGGATATTCCAGGGCTTCATGGTAGAGGAAAGCAAGATGTGCAAACTAAGGAAATCCATCTATGGACTCAAATAAGCTTCTTGTAGCTGGAACATAAGATTTGATGAAATTATAAATGTTATAATTTCAGATAGAATCTTGATGAACCATGTGAAACTTAGTGGGAGTGCCATTGTGTTCATCGAGCTAAATGTAGATAATATCCTAATCATTTTAAAATGATATAAGAATGATAATAAGTGTTTTATAGATTGTCTATTCCATATCTTGAAATATGATTTCAAGGATACCTCTTAGATTTTAGTTCTGAAGTTGTTCAGAAGCAAAGAAAAGAGGGTATTGGGACCGTCACATTTGTATTACACCTTGGACATATTCCATTTCTTGGAAATTCAAAGAAAGGCTTCCTTCCCTTAAGATTTGATACTGACCTATCTAAAGGGATAGCACCTCAAAGAGTTGAGGAAGTGAATGCTAGAACTGCTTGCACTTGTGCATCAGTTACAAGAAGCTGAGTGTATGCTAGATGTATACAAAAGCCAGATGTCTGCCATGCAGTGGAAGTAGTAAAGTGTTGCTAATCCTACTATGGAGATAAAAACTCTTGATTGAAGTAATAACAAAATCTTCAAATATGACAAGACTTTTGAGATAGTGATCTTTAAGTCTTATCTTCAAGAACTTAAGACTTTATAGATAGAGATCTAAAAGATCTTAATTGTAGATGCCTTAGGAGATAGAGATCTCCAGGAATAAAGGTATTCTGATAAGGATTATGGAAATACTGGTTATGATAATTATTAAGCTGTAGTGTCAAGGAACTATAACTAACAAGATTGAGTATTGGTTGCATAAGATACAACATTCACATTAGATGCGAGCACTGTTACTGAGGATATGCAAGTGTCGTAAAAGGACTTGGCGTAGTCTCGCGGAACAGAGTGACTGATCATCTTACCTAGCTATTTTCTAAATAACCTATGATTGTCACATGAGTGTGGGTTTAAATGATTAGCCCATTAATGGCTCTTTGGGCTAGTGGGAGATTGTTGGACATGCGAGCCCACGACGAGCCATTATGCAATAAATGTTATTGCAAATATCATTCCCTGATCTGAAATGAAGAATAACTAATTTGTATAATAGGTCCCTTCTTACAATTAGGGTTATGTACCATGGCTATCTTAATGATCATACAGCTGTTGATTCATTTATTGAATCATAGAGGCTGGTGCTTGGATGAATATCTAAAGAGTTAGATTGAGGACTCATCAAGTACCGTCAAATGATTGTTAAGAGATGATCTCCAGCCTGAGTAGGAGATGGCAATCCTTTCTCACATAGGCTGATATCTGACCGACCTCTCTATGCAGGTCCTCTGCATAGGAATAGAGATTCGGAGGTGTTAGATTAGTTAAGTCAAAGAGTTGACTTAATGAAATCGAGATAACCAAAGTCCTATATCGTATGCTATCACAATACATGCACGCATCCTCTGACCAGAGACAGATGTGTTACTATATGTCTGAGTATGTACATTTGGCAGACCAATAGGTTGATGACCTAACCAAGGTCTATACACCGGCGAGCTGGTGTGCATGCAAGGTTATATGAGTAATACGATCTCTCAAAGGGATCATACAGGTTCATTACTGAACCGGAAGACATGAGCTCACTCATGAGATATTGGGAAGAATCAAATTCCGTGCACGGTCGTCTCGCTTTGGATGCTCGACTAAATTTGTAGGTTTGATATATACTTTTGGAAAGTATATGATCAAGATCTAGGTATGATATATGCTTTTAGAAAGTATATGATCGATACCAACTCCCAATGATCAAATAAGAAACTTACTGATAAAACCCTGAAGTAGACAATATAAAGTTGATATAATACTTCGGGTTTATTCTGAGTCTTCCAGTATGCAGGATGTACAGGTGTTGGGAATACCTGAGGGTGATGTGATCATAAACGATTGTATAACCATGACACTTCCATTCCTAGGGAGTGATGAAACGGGTCTGTATTTTAGTGACTCCTCTCACTACATAAGTAATCTGATCTTGGTTCAAATGTTGGACATTGATCTGAATGTGATTCAGATGCAATGAGAAGATTAGATTTGCGCTCTTGTTTAATCAAGCATCTATGGGAGGCCCGAGATCTGGATTTGAGTTGTGATCTCAATATCCGGGTCACTATACGTGGAACAATACAATCGCCCTATCCTTATCTCCAAGTATCCGCGGATAAAGCACATTATCATTGAAAGAGTTCAGGGATAATTTCATTGTTGATATATGTATCCAAGCATCAAGAAAATTTAAAATAAGTGTGATTTGATTATCATGTATAATATGAATTTGATTCATATTATAAGGAGAGATATCTAAGATAATTAAATATGATTTAAGTATCATAGATGTGAATAATGTGAATGTGGTTCATGTTATTTGGGCACATGAGAATTGAGATCCAAGATAATTAAATGTGATTTAATAATCATGGATATGAATAATGTGGATAGCACTACCCATATTAATCATATATATTATAAATGTGATTTATAATATATTAAAGAGAGTATATTGTGATTTATATTTATTGATTAATTGTTAATGTGAATTGAATTCATATTGAATGATTAATTGAAAATATAATTACATTTTGTTTTGGGTTGTTAATGAGATTCACACAATTTCAGTGGCTTGATTGAAGTTTTTCACAAGATAATTGTGAATGATTTTTGTGAGAAATATTTACAACAATTGTTGTTGTAAATCTTGGAGATCTCATGAGATAATGAGATCTCATGAGTTTTTGAGGAGATAGACTCATTATATCTCATTATCTCCAAGACCAGTCAAAGTGATTTAAATTGGGATTAATTATGTTGATTTATCACAAAATAATTAATTATTTTAATTATTGTTGTATTTTACAACAGCATCTTAGCCATTGAAAGAAACACAAATCAATCTCAACCATTGATTGTGTGTTGTCCATGGATTGGGATCCATGGACTCCCAAAACCCGATATAAGAAGAGGCACCTCTTGCTCTTCAAGACACACAATAATGAATGCTCTCTCTCTCTCTTTCTCCACACACCAAGCCTCTCTCTCTTATAATGGCCGTCCACCATGGAGCCATTGTGAGAGTCGTCATCGACACATCGTCGTTATGCTGCCAGATTATCTACTTGTGAATCTCCATCTCCTTCGGTGCATCTCGCTCGTGAAGAAGATGTTGGATCTCGTGTGACGAGATCAGGAGATCTGCCGCTTGGATCATCAACATGGATTGCGAGGAGCACGCGTCTCACCAACGTGCTCGCAAGCGTCTCCTCCGTCGGATCATACTTGAGACAGGAGGTCTCTTTGTTTAGAGACTCGATCACAACCACACTTCAAGAGGTAATCCTATAACTTGTTTGTGGTTTAGATGAAATGATCCGAGAAGTATTCGAGGATCATCTGGTTTCGTCACATAGAAAATTTTTTAATTTCCGCTGCCCAGAGCGACTAGTGCGAGTAGTTGCTCCCGATCGCATTCGATGCGATCATCATGCTTCCGTGATGCGCTTTGTTGTCGAAGGTTTTGGATGAGATCCATGAACCTACGATAATTTGGGCTCGTTTGGGTTCGTGAAGATTTTAGCATTTCAATTTTCGCAGCCCAGTCTTGTGATAATTTTTCGCCCCTGTTTAAACTGTTTAAACACGAGTTTATCACTTAGAAAATGTTCCCCATTAAATAAGGAAAATGTGGAATTTGAGTTTGCATAATTTGGATTCCGTTTGCTCAAGATATGATCGTTTTATTGACCATATGTCTACTGTTTCGGGGATGGCGATTAAAGACGTATTTAAGATGTTAATTACGATTTTAAAACACCTGTAAATGCATGTTTATCTCATGGTTTCATTTTTAAATCAAGTTATCAATCTCTGAAATTGATTTTGCTTAATTTGGATTTAAAATGAATGAGATATGCTATTTTTAGTTAGTAAGGGTCACTGCTGGAAATTGCATCATTATCCGAAACCTTGTGATTGTCGTTTAAGAAAAAATGCGAAATTAATAGTTAATTTCGTGGAATAATTATGGATAATATTTGACAAATATTAGAATAATATTTATTCCCTTAAATGACATTGCCTCAACCAATGAATGATTAGTTTAGATCTAGATCACCAATTGGTTGCTTGATACACTTTCAACAAACATGTTACTTGAATAGGCTTTGGGAATTTGTCTAGTAAATTTCCGTATAATCAAAATGGTTTTGATTATTACTATATGGTACAATTTCGGTTGAAGAACCGATGATCATCTCAAGTACAAAGTGATTGGCTCGACATTATTTTTTCCTGAGGCGGATATGGTGTCTAGTCGGGGAGTGTTGGGGTAGCAAGTTGCACCGTGTGCAGTCTGTCCCACTCCTACCGGTACTGGCCATGACAGCTGGTAGGGAACGAATGATGCCTGAGAGACCATGATGTATTTTCTAATTATTAAAATTCGAATTAATACGTACTTTGAGATAATACCATATATTCAAGTAAAATCAGGTTTGTTGATTGAATTAGATTGATAATTAATTTAATGTGATTAAGTTAATTATATCCAATTAAAAACATTCTATTATAAATAGATGTGTATTTCCTTAGGAAGAATTAATTATGTAAATATGATTCATGATAATTAATTAATTATAATTTTAATATGAGGTGGAGGATCACATAAGTGACATCCATGGTCTCCCGTCAAGGCGAAGGGTTCCGTTGTCAAATATTATATGTAGGAGATACCTGTTCGAAGTGACAGCTCATGCATACAATCATTTGGATCGGGCTCTTCGCTTCTCAAAAGAGTAAGGCCGTAAACGTAGTGACCCTAATATCGAGTCCTCATATTATTGGGGCGATATTGGATTGCGTATATCGAGTATTAAGCCTGTTGATGGTTGGTTCAATTAATGACGGGTCAACATCGCCTTAGGGGTGGTGGACCCAGGTGTTAAAGACCGAATTAGGAGATGCAAGTTGGACTTGCAAGGTGGAATGTGTTCCCGCTTCTTTTTATCGGAGTCATAAGTTCTCATATTATTGGGATGTGACAAATATAAGGAAGGAGATCCCAGATCTTGCTTGAGATATAATGGTAAGTATATCTCTTACATTGAAAGTGATTAAGGGAATGGACTTTCAGTGTTGACAAGCCAAGACAACTTTGATATAAAAACTCCTAAATCAAAGTAAAAGATGTATATATAATATATATATACAGTTATGCAAATTTCTTATTTCAGATAATCCTTCATTAAACCCACTCAATGTTATACTCAATAATAACCAGTAAAATATCATGGATTGGACTCATGATCCAGATATTGTACTTGCAATTGGACACATAATGTATGTGGTTGCAATGGGCAAGTTTCCTCATATTAATGAGGAATGACAATTAAATAAGGCAATAAGACATCACCTTAGGGTTCGTATGTCTCTATAGTCTTGATCTTTCATAGAGTGTACTTTGGAAGTGGCATGTCGATGCTGATCGTAATTGTCGAATAATCCTTATAAAATCTAAGAAGATATTCTAGCATACATATGTGCTCTTGACATTTAATCATGAGTGACTTGGTTCTCTGCATCAGGCAGAATGGTAGCTCTATAAGAGATGATGTATTCAAAATGTTTGAATACCTACCTGAACCAATGTTTTAAGAGTTTAGATGGATGTAGATACGATGAGTGTCATCATTCTACTGTCTATAATCTAGTCATTCATCAAGCTTCATAATATTCACATTGTATGAATTTAATGAAGAATGTATAAATGTTGAAATGCTCTTACATTGAATTCTATTTGAGTTCAACATAAGAGATCCTTAGTATTAAGCAATGGTTGTTTATAGATAAAGGGAACGCAGTGGAAGCATGGGTCAGACCCAAGATGAGAAGGATAGTCAAAGAGTTGACCGTACTTCTATGACTTCCATATGACATCCTAAGAGTTGGATGAATGCCGATACTGCAATAAGATGATGTGTTGATAGTATGACTGTCAAGTCTGTCTAGAATCCTTAGTGATGGACTCAGATAAAGCATCAGATTAATCTACATATAATCATTGACTTTGACTTACTTATTTCATAATATAAAGTCTAATATTGTATCTCAAATGTTCTTAGTCAAAGAGATGTTCTTTGCAAATCCTAAATTTCTTGGCTGATTTCTATTGCAAATCGAGCATCCAAATGTTCTTTGCAGGTCTATCTTCGGTCTAGAGCATCCTTTCATCGTCTAGAACTCGAATTAATTGAAGAACAAGCGAATCTACATAAGCTTTCATCAGCTACCAGGACTGCCTGAACCGCCACTTTCGCCGGCGAATATCTTTAATTCTCGACCACGTCCGACCTTGCTCACCCGCACGCGAGCTCGAGGGGTGAAGGAGTCACCCCTCTGGCCCTGCCGGAGGCCCAAGCTCAACACTAGTCACCAGAGTTAATTCGGAGAAGTCAGCCTCTTCGTCTGTTGCTCAAGAATAGGAAGAACAACTAAGAATCCAGAGTCTATAGTCTTGCGACACGTGTCCCCCCACGGACGATCCAGATCATGCCACAGCTTCTAATCTCAGCCGTTGATCACGAAACTGTGGAAAATTTGCAGCATAAACTCGCTGAAGTTCCTGAATTCAAAATCCACTCTAGAGTTTCCAGAAATTACATTTAGGTCCCCGTACGGGACATAAATGTACTAAACTTTATTTTCTTTGCATTTCAGTCCCTGCGAGGGGCCTTTTTGTAACAGATTAAAGAATTTTTATTTACAGTTATACCCCTAGCTTGTAGGGGTTGTTTGGACCTCGTTTTTGTTGTATTTTTCCACAATTTCTTTAGGGTAGCTTCATAACTACTCAAGATATTTTCCTTGTAATTTTTGTGATTTTCATCGCTTTATCGTGTCGCTTTGATTTTCGCAATCGTGAGTTTGTTTTGAGTCAACTTTTGAGTCTTTTTGTAAAATCAAGAATAAAGAGAATATTTTTGAGATTTCTTTCTTGTATCAAAAGTAGAGGTTTTAATATTCTGCCTCCTTGAGTTTGACCCAGGCACACTTAATCCACTCCAAAGTTTCCAGAAATTACATTTAGATCCCTGTACAAAGACCTAAATGTAACAAACTTTTATTTCTTTGCACTTCAGTCCCTTTTAGGGACCTTTTTATAACAGAACAAAGAATTTTATTTTGCAGTTATACCCCTGGCTTGTAGGAGTTGTTTGGACCTCATTTTTGTTGTATTTTTCTGCGATTTCTTTAGGGTAGCTTCATAACTACTCAAGATATTTTCTTTCTATTTTTTTCATGATTTTTCATCGCTGTCTCGTATCGCTTTGATTTTTGCAATCGTGAGTTCGTTTTGAGTCAACTTTTGAGTATTTTGTAAAATCAAGAATAAAGAGAATATTTTTGAGATTTCTTTCTTGTATCAAAAGCTGAGGTTTTAATATTCTTCCTCCTTGAGTTCGACCTAGGCACACTTACCTTGTAAAATAAATAGTGTAGATGAAAATAAGAGAGAGAAACCTATTAGTTTCACTTCTCTCTCTCTCCCTCCTTTTTTCGTTGATTTTTGTTTGATCAACGCAACTCCCTCTTTGTGGTTTTCTACACTGACATCATCATTAATCACAGGTCAGACACGCGTTATCAAAATGATGTTGTTGATGGGGAAACATTATTTTTACATCGATTTTTGACTCTAATTTTGAAAATTCTTGATATTCTTGGTTTTACAAATTTTATTTCTTTCCTAATTTTCAATTAGTATTCGATTTACGACTTTTTCTTTGGTTTTCACGGTTTTCATATTTCTTTGAATTTTTAATTTGTTTTACTACTTTTCGTGTGCTTCTCCTTTTCCCTAACTAGTCTTTGCAGGGCCTGTAGGTTTAACCGACTTCCTTGGGAGCCGAAGTATTTGAAAGTGCAGAGACTGATTTTTTCTCTTACAGGTCGGTTGCTGAGGGTAGAATTAGTTAGGGTTTCTTTTGTAATATTTTTTTGTAAAAAAGGGGCACTTGCTTGTGTTTTTGTATTTTGTAGAAAGGGGACCTGTAAGAGCATCCCGACTTGTACCTCCCCTCCCTTTTTCTTGGGGTCTACTTCATCAAGTGCCGTGCATTCGGAGGAGCAGGGCACCCACCACAGTTTTTCTCGCAACGCCGGTTTTCCGCGGTTTTTCACGAGGCTAGGTGCATGCTTAGGTGTTTTTGATTTTTTCCTATCTGATTGTGCCTTCGTAGATAGTTTTAGGAATCACAACCTAGGTACATGTTTCTAATATTTATAAAAAAATAAAAAATAAAGACATTTGTTAGATACTTGTCTGAAAAAGATCTAAAAAATAGAAAACCAAAAATAAAATCGGGACTGCTAAAGTATCTGACTTTAAAATAAACGTAAGGATCATTTGATTTAGGAGAGCAATCCCTGCACTTCAACTACATGTATATTTCTAGATATTGTGAGTGAGGGACGGCACTTAAGGCTAGAACCAAAGTCCGTGTTTCCTTAAAAATACTACTTAGTCTATACACCTGATCACTGTTCTTCAGTGGGTATGCTCGGGTAGCCAGAAACGGTCTGAGTTTACTTACAGAGTGGGGGGTTTATAGGACACTATGTAAGGCTACGTCCTCAAGTAGCATGGGTAGCCGGAAACGGTCTGTACTTACTCCCATGCTGGCTGAGAACAAGTGGTTTTCTATAAAGACTCGGGACAATATTGCGGGGAAATTACGGGCACCCATCAGCTCGCGATAATTGGTGAATATACTTGTATGCCAAAATAACTCTAAAACTGACAAGATAAATGACCGAACTCTTACGGTCATCATCAGGTTGTGTTGGTGAATACAAGGTTTGTCTTGTGTTTGCTTGTGAGGCATGAGTTACCACGTCTTATATGTATGTTCCCATCTCTCTTGATTTGACAATGTGCTTTCCCGATTACTCTCTTGATATGAAGATGCTGACTCGACGGCTATTTTGCTCAAACTCCATGAGCTCTCGATCTTTCACCGTCCGTCGTACATTTTCACAAACTCGGGATGACCCTCTTCCCGAGTTGTTCCCAACTGATCTCGAGGAGAGTCATACCCAGACTCCTTCGCCTCCCAGCCCATCTTTTGAGGTAGACCCCCACCTCAATTTGTCGTTACTTTCTCCAGCCGATTTTTTGCTAAGTTCTTACGAGAAGTCTCCTTTCCAGAAAATTTGAAGCACATGGATCGTGGAAAAGGACAAGCAGAGGAGAGGCCAGCTGAGGCACATCATGCTGATGGAAGACCAGATCCAGCCACAGATATCACAACCGGGATTCTCGATACACTACAACAGATGAATATCCAGATCCAAGACCAATTCAGAAAACAGAACGAATTGTGAGCTGAGATCGCCGCACTAAGAGCAGGAGCTGGGAACCCATTACCACCTGTAGTGGTTCCCGTTACTTTACGAGATGAGTATGACCCAGGAGCTAGGATGCTACACCATTGGATTCGGCTACCGCCGAATCAAGGGTCATACAAGCTGAGATCGTCCTTTATCTCTTTGCTTCACAAGTTTTATGGGAACACTACAGATGAGCTGTTTACTTTTTTACATTAGTTTGGGATGATTTGTGGTGCAACTAGTTACCCAAGAGTTACACAGGAGGTTGTTCGCCTCAAGGCCTTTCCCTTCGCCTTAGCAGATAAGGCATTCTACTGGTTGAGTCACTTACGGAGGGAGATTTCTACATGGGACGATCTGAAGTCCACATTCCTATGTAAATATTTTCCTTTGGGACATACGAACATGATGAGGAGTCGGATCTCCAACTTTACGCAATTATCGAATGAATCTTTCCATGAGGCATGGGATCGATTCAAGGATCTTATCGAGTGATGTCCTCATCATGAGATACCGATGAAGGTACTTGTGCATAATAACTTTGGAGGACTCCAGCAGGATATTCAGGGGCTTCTGAGTGTTGCATGTGGCGGCAACTATCTGAATCAGGATTCCGAGTCTGTCTGGTCCATCTTCTAAGGGATGGCAGAAAACGCGAGAGTCGTCGACTCTACTCGGGCATTCCAGAAGGCCCTCAGCCACCGCATCACTGAGAGCATCATAAGGTGGCAAATATTTCAGACTTTAATCCAATACCAACATGGGTTTTATCAACGAGTAGTTAACATTGGTAGATGTGATTCAAAAGCAAGTTCAGGACTTGTAGCCGCTGTGAGAGTTGGAGAAACTCTCATCTCTGCCTCAGCAGTTGAGTGATCTTACGAAGAAGGTAACAGAACTGCAGCTTCAGTATCAACATGCTCAAGCTTCTTCGACTTCACAACCTGCACTGAGATCTTTACCCGCTTCGCCCACCTGACAGATCAATTTCTTCTAAAGCGAGCCAGAGACACCGCAGATTGGTTGGCAGGAGGACCAGTCTCATGCCAATTCCGGTCAGATCACTCTTGAGCCTCAAGCCACTCTTGAGATCAACGGAATAAGGTACACTCCGATTCAACAACCAAGTGTACATCATCAACAACAGTAGTATAGTCATCCGCAACATGGGCGTCCACATTTTCAGCACCGACAGCCTTACATGCAACAACAGTCTCACCAGCATGCATATCAGAGACCACATTCTTTTTAGTATCTTGCTACACATTCACAAACACATCATTACCAACAGCAGCAGCAGTCTTCTTTCACACCGCATAGATTGCCTCATCCTTACACCTCACAGCAGAACATCCTAGGCAGGAGAGATTAGACAGCCAGAATCACCACACAGAGTCTGAGATGTCTTCACAGGCCCTGGTATTGAACTAGATCATGGATATGTTAAGCACACTCCAGACTGCACATAGGACAGAGATGAAGCATGTTAACCATCATCTGGATGAGTTAGCCACGCCTAAGACTACTCTCCCAGCCAGCCTCAGATGAATCCAAACAACAAGAGGAGGCATTCAGATCAGGTAGACATCACTACATGTACGATCTCTTTTCCTGAATTTTTTTATCTAACTTCATTCATTTCAGGAGCGGTAGATCACCATGAGCACCTGATAGAGTAGAGGAGAGGGCACATGATGAGGATCGAGAGCCAATCCATGATGACACACATTCTGATGCTGAGGAGGAGGACCACCATGATGATGAGAACCACCAGAGAGAGGGTGCGATGCAGAGACAATTGACATGGACAAGGGTGAATCAGATGATGATATCATGCCAAACCATGCATATACTCCCGATAATTCTATTTCTTTCCCCGTTTTAGAGAGTTTTGTACATAATTATGAAACTCTCGATGTACAGCTAATTCCACTTCTGATATGAATAAAGATGATGATTTTATCATTCTTGAGATTGTTCCTTTTCTCGATGCCTTGAATGGAAAAGGAAAGAAAAATACCAAAAAGAATGTTGTTACTCCAGAGATTGAGCAATTATTAAAAGATCACATATTCCTGAAGATTCCACTTCACGATGCCTTGGATCACTTTCCTACGCTCAAGAATCAGTTGAAAAATAGATGTACCACGCGTAAGAAGAAGAAATCACGTACATAGAAACATGTTTTGACCAAGTCCACTTCTTGTGCTATACAGAATAGATTGCCTAAGAAGAAGAAAGACTTAGGAGCACATTACATTAGATGCCCATTTATCATGCAGCATTCGATCTCACTATATTAGATAACAGTTCCTCAATCAATTTGTTACCATCTTGTTTACTCGACAAGCTCAAGTTAGGTACTCTTTACAAATCTTGTGCGATCCTTCAGTTTGCTGACAGATCTGTAAAGAGACCTAGGGGCATATTGAGGAACGCTATCATAACCATGCAGGGCCTGCAATTCCTAGTGGACTTTACTGTCTTGGACATGGATTGCCCTACATAGTTGTACCTTACCCCAATCATCCTTGGGAGAACTTTCTTGGAGACCGCGAAGGCTCTCTTCGATTATGATACGAGGAAGGTATCTTTTTACGTCGAGGGTGAGAAGGTACATAGAGAGATGGCAAGAGAGTCACACACATCTAGTGCCGCATCTACAACCAATTCAGATATCTTGAGTTCTTTAGCCACCTGTGATTACATAGATGAGGTTCGCCTTGACGACCTTGAGAAGTATCGAGTAGAGACCTAGGATTTCCTAGTAGAGGATGGGTCCAAGACTAGAGTTGGCAGCTCTTATGATGGTACATTGTATTTTAGCATGGATGATGATAAGCAGATGGAGCAGATACCTGATGATTTTATTACAGACATTTCAGATTCAGAAAGTTTACACGATTCCTCCACTTCAGATGATTTAGAGACTGAATTTCATTTAGATGAGTTATTTTCCTCTAATCATTCTGAGGATGAGCATAGTAGCAAGTCGGATGATGTTTTAAACATCTTATGTAGTCCGACTCTGGAACATATTGAGATGGTGGATAACCATATTTAAGACACATCTACCACCAGCACAGATTCCATTACACATATAGATGAGGTTACAACAGAGACAGATTCTACCTTACCAGAGCTGAAGACATTGCCACAAAACATGAAATATGCTTTCCTTGCGGGTCCACATCGACAGTTTCCGGTCATTATCAGCTCATCTTTGACCGAAGAGAAAGAACCTTGTCTGATGGAGATTCTTGAAAGAAACCGCAAGGCTATTGGGCGGACTGCATCCGATCTCCGTGGGATAAATCCTGCTTTGTGTTCTCATCATATCTATCTCGATCATGACAATAGACCTTCTAGAGAGTTTCAACGCAGGCTGAATCCGGTTTTACGAGATGTTGTCAAGAAAGAGATTATGAAATGGTGCGACGCAGGGTTTATTTATCCTATCTCCAATTCTGAATGGGTTAGCCCATTACATGTTGTTCCAAAGAAGTCAGGAATTCAAATAGTTAAGAATGAGAGTGGAGAGGAGATTCCAAAGAGAGTAACCATGTCGTGATAGTTGTGCATTGATTACAGGAAGTTGAACATCACGACGAAGAAGGACCACTTCCCTTTGCCTTTTATAGACCAGATCATAGAGAGGTTGGTAGGGGAAGACTACTTCTATTTCCTTGGCAGTTATTCCGGATACAACCAGGTCACTATTGCTCCAGAAGACTAGGAGAAGACTACCTTCACATGTCCTTTTGGCACGTATGCTTTTAGATGGATGTCCTTTGGATTGTGCAATGCCCCTGCTACTTTCCAAAGGTGTATGCTTGCCATTTTTGCAGACATGGTTGGTAATTTTCTAGAGGTCTTTATAAGATGATTTTTCGGTCTATGGTGAGTCCTTTGACGATTTTTTAGCGCACATAGACCAGGTTCTTCAGAAATGTTGTGAGGTAGATCTCATTTTGTCATGGGAAAGAGCCATTTTATGGTTACAGAAGGGATCATGTTGGGGCACGTCATCTCCAAGCGAGGCATGGAGGTTGACCCTGCCAAGGTGGATGTCATCAAGCGTCTCGAGCCACAATCCAACATCAAGCAATTACGATCTTTTCTTGGGCATGTTGGCTTTTACAAACAATTTATTCATGATTTTTCCAAGATTGTCCGACCGTTTACTGAATTATTAGGCAAAGACATCGAGTTTCTGTTAGATGACAAATGTCTTCATGACTTCCTCATATTAAAAGAGATGATTATCAGTGCTCCTATCCTACAGCCACCTGATTGGTCTCTTTCCTTTGAGATCATGATGGATGCTTCAGATTTTGCGGTCAGGGCTGCATTAGGACAGAGGAGGAATGGACTTCCCATTTCTATCCACTATGCCAACCGGACTTTAGATGATGCTCAACGCAATTACACAGTGATAGAGAAAGAGATGTTGGCAGTGGTATTTGCATTGGACAAATTCAGATCAAATCTTCTTGGCTCAAAGATTACAGTTTACACAGATCATTCAGCTATCAAATTTTTGATGGAGAAGAAGGATGCCAAAGCATGCCTTCTTAGATGGATTCTCTTACTTCAGGAGTTTGATTTAGACATTAGAGATAAACATGGGTTAAAGATAGTGGTAGCTGATCACCTCTCCCAATTACAGATAGATCAACCTTAAAATGAGCACACGTCAGAGATTGCAGAGAGATTTCCAGATGAGAGTATCTTTGTAGTTACAGAGCTTCCATGGTACACAAATATAGTGAACTTTCTGGTTACACAGAAGAGTCCACATGGTAGGTCGAAGGACAGAGTCGATAGACTAGTTTTCAAGGTACGATACTACCATTGGGAGAATCCGATTCTTTTTCGTGAGGGACTGAATTGTGTTTACAGGCGATGTATTCCTCAGGAGGAATATAATAGTGTCCTCACTCTGTGCCATTCCTTAGAGGTAGGGGGACATCATTCAGGGAAGAGGACATCACAGAAGGTACTTTAGAGTGCATTTTGGTGGCCGACTCTTACTAGAGATGCTTGCATATTCGTGAAGAATTGCCCGGATTGTCAGAGAGCAGTAGGAACGGTCAGTGCTGGAGTTGCAATGCCTATGCGACCTGTTGTTATTTGCGAGATCTTTGATGCATGAGGCATAGATTTATGGGACCGTTTCCTTCTAGCAGTGGCTTTGAGTACATTCTTCTCGCTGTGGATTATGTTAGTAATTGGGTGGAGGCTATACCATCACGAACCACATATAGTAGGACAATGTGCAAGTTCCCGAGGGAACATATTATTTCATGGTTCGGTATTCCACGTATTCTTATTTCAGATGGGGGTGACCTATTCATTAATAAGGAGGTAAAATAAGCAAGTGAAGAACTATGGCATTGATCACAGAGTAGCTTCTCCTTACCACCCACAGACGAATGACATGGCTGAAGTTTCAAATAAGGAGGTGAATTCCATTCTTCAGAAAATAGTACGACCCGATAGGAAGAATTGGTCATAGCTTTTAGACCATGTTCTTTGGGCATATCGTACTACATATAAGACTCCCTTAGGTACTTCAACCTTAAGACTGGTTGGGAAGCCATGCCATTTGCCCATATGCACAAATCTGAATGGGCTATCAGAGAGATTTCACTTGATATGCAGAAAGTAGGAGCCAAGAGGAAGATGGATCTGAATGAGCTAGTAGAGATTCGAAATCAAGCATACGAGAACACCCTCATTTATAAGGACAAAGTGAAGAGATGACATGATAGACATATTCGGTACAAAATCTTTGTTCATGGGTAGAAAGTATGGTTGTTTAATGCACGATTGAGAATTTTTCCTGGCAAATTAAAGAGCAAGTGGGAAGGACCCTACATACTCAGAATGGTGCACGACAATGGAAGCATAGCTATATCAGATGTGTCACCTGGTGCAGAGCCATTCATGGTGAATGGGCAGATGTTGAAGCACTTCGTGGAGGCTACTGATCATCTGGTCCATGTTGAGGTGATCTACTTTGTACAGGGCTCATGACCACTCTTCTTCATTTTGTTCTGTGCAGAGACTTTTGAGACATTTGATTTTTGGAGTACACCACCACCTGTACATTCTTCATAGACCACAATCGTCCCCATTTTTTGCTCAGGATACCAGATCCTAAGTACAGGGGGATTGATTGCCCGTTGATTAGTGTTTTTGATTTTGTTCATTTTATTTTTCTCTAGTATATCTTTTCCTTTCCACGAATCACTGGTCCCCAATTTTTGGCCATATTCTTTTCTATACTTAGGATGCCTTATCCTAAGTATAGGGGGGACTGAGTGATTTCGTTGATCTCGTTTTTTCTATCTATCTTCTTCCTTCGTTGTATATTCTTTTCATTCAGTCACCTCATTTTTGTCTTCCACTATACTTACGATGACCAGATCGTAAGTATAGGGGGGTCGACTGACTTCTACTCTTTCATTCTTTTTCACCCACTTTTACTTAGCACGAGTTATGTCCTCCTTTTTCTCTTTTTGACGCTATGAGGACATATCACAAGCTAAGTATAGGGGGGTGTGTATATATTGTATATATACTTGCATCCATAACTCGTACTTTTATGTATTTTCTATATCTATAAAATCCATAAAAAGTGGGTGAGGGTTAATTTAAAATACATCTATTTATCTATTTATTTATCTATTATTTATAAAATCCTTGTAAATAAGTAAAATATGTCTAAAATCTTTATTTAAAATACTTAATTTAAAATATTTTATTTAAAATATGTATTTAATATGTATAATACTTATTTAAAATCCTATCTGTTAGAATATGTATAAAAATCATTTAATCCTTGTAAAATTCTCTGTATATAAAATTTGTAAAATACATTAGTTATTTAATACAAATAAAATATTGGTAATATATCTTATAAAATTCATGTTTATAAAAATTGAAAAATCCATAAAACATACAAAGTCCTAAAATTCATAATATTACAAAAGCTTTAAAATCTATAAAAATGAGTAAAATTCAGAAAATATACTTCACCAAATATTGTTGCATTTGCATTAGCATTTTTCAAATAAGTTTGAATTCTAGAACTAAAGATTGGGAATAGTCTAAAGGATGGAGCTTGATTATGGCCTTTAACTTTAATTGCAAGGAGCCTAGTTAGGATCTATAATTTAGACTCTTCAGGTCTTGTGACTTAAATCTTTGGGTTCCATAAGACATATTTGGGAAATCAACTCATAAGTGCCTAAGTAGAACACTTGGTGTCATCCGTACTACTCTGCATCAGTGAACCATTTTTGGAAACATGCACGTTGCACTTAGCTCGACTTGCATGGGGATATGAAGGGAAATCCATCTTGATAGTGCATTTCTATCCTTGTCTTTGCAGCATTGATGTCTAAAGACGGGAGAGATTGGGGATGCGATAGTCACTTCGGATGAGGGAAGGATATGTTGACACAATTTTTCCAAGACCTCAAAAAAGGGACGGAATAAAAGATGCTATATCCGTCGAGGCACAAAGAGATGAATGCAGTGCAAGCAAATTACAAAGCCAATTCAAAGAAGAAGCCACCAAATACAAATATGACCACAATGGTCCAAGCTTTCACAAAAAATGCCTGCACATCTTAGTGGAGACTTATCTACATCGCTGGGCTTCACAAGGAGATGCGTCTACACTGGTCACACTCCAGTTCTTTTCACATTCTTCTACTTTCTCTCTATATTTGATTGTGGACATAGCACGAACTGACCTCAGAAGGGAGTACCTCTCTCCCCAAGGAAAGAGTAGCTGGACGAGGAAACAATGGAATTGTATAGCTGGGATGGACGACTTCTTCGCTTCTTTAAGCAGGAAGAGCTAAAACAATTCACACACCGTACAAATTGACTTCAAGATTAATAGAGTTTACGATATGAATAAGTGAATCTAATCTGGCTGTTGAGGTGAACTTAAATAAGGATTTGTGGAACTTGAGGATTGTTGAGGATAAAATACTAATCCTAGTTAAGACTCCGACAAAATGCTTGTTTTAGGCCCGATCAAGCTTTGTCCTTTCTCTGTTCTCATGCTTTGGTTTAGGAAAATGAATTCATTCTAACTTTCCTTCTTTTTCACTTACTTTTCAAATAAGTGTTTGCTAAGGGACTAGCAAAGTTTAAGTATAGGGGGTTGATGAATCCATGATTCATTAACATTTTGTCGCATTTTGTCTTAAAAACCTTAACAAATACATGTAAATATCCATTAATTCCCACCTTTTATCAAAACTTCATTCATGAATAAAAATGCACTTTTATGCATCAAAAACATGTAAATAAATAAAAGAATAAAAATAAAGAAAAGAAAAGAAGGCAGATTGTAAATATGTATATATGTACAATATGACTTATAAAATATAAATATAGTTGCAAGATATATTTATATAACCTAACCCTCGAGAACAAGTCAGCATGGGTTGGTCGACAAATGAACAAGCAGGGGGAGATAAGGAAAGAAAATCATAAAAATAATTAAATATACACTACACATATTCTTCACTATTTATCAAATAAATATCAAATCTTCATTAATTTTCAATTAAATTATATGCTCTTAGTTCTCACCAAACTCTTTTCCTAATTATTTACTAAAAATAAATATAAAAATATAAAAATAAGTTAAAAATAATGTCTTGTATATATGCCAAGAAATCTAACTTTCAAATTGACAAATTCTCAACTTCTGAATATCATAACTTTCTCATACGAACTCCAATTTCACTCTACTCACCTTTAAAGTTCATAAAATAATTTTCTTTAATTAATGGATGCAATTTCATGAAAATCGGAGTCCATTTGCAAAATGTCAGTTTTGGGACCTAATGACAAGGGGGTTGCTATTTATTTTATTTTGAACACACTATTTATAATTCAATTAATTTGATAATTTTTTATTATTTTTGTGATCTTGCATTTTAACCATGATTTATTTCAGAATTTTTGGAGCTTATTTATTATTTTAATTAAATCCAAATGCCTAATTTATAGATGAAATTGAACTACATAACTTATACATGTATTTATTAATATATTTAAACTAATTTATTAAAATCCATAAAAATTCATAAAGACCTTATTTATTATTATGATAATTAAGACAATATAAAACTAATATGTAATTATTTATTTATTAAATTAAAAATACAAAACGTATTTATTAAGTATTATTTATACCAATTTATTAATACAATATTTATATTTCATACAAAATTTATTATCAATAAAAATAATTATACCATAATATAGATAATTTAATTATCTATATTTTTCATTTTTATACCTATTTAAAATAACATTATTTACTAATTAATTTCTAATTTATAACATATATTTAACATCTGGCCAACCAGGTGCTGACACGTGTCAGAACCTGGTGTCTTCTTCTCCAAGAAGATGTTCAAGCTTCTGTTCTACCGGCCGAGTTTCAACAAATTTTTCCGCTCCCATTCTAACCTCTTCCTTCAATCCTAACTCTCTATCTTCTACTCCTAACTACCCTAATTCACGCACACCCTTAGATTCATCATAACAACCTATAGATTCATCTATAAATAGCCTTCAAGTTGGCGCCAGCCAACTAACTCAATCCTAACTACCTCCAGTTCCAGAGACCTGGCCGATCACCTACCTTCCTAGCTTTGTACCGGCGACCTACGGTGGTAACATCACCTAAGAACCGACCCGCGTGGAAGGAGGACCATCAGAGGAGAGTTCTAGGGCGATCAACCGCCTTGCATCGCCGCCTCGTGCGTGTGGAGCTTCGGCAAAGATCGGCCGTCGAGCGATAACCAGAGGTAATACACCTCAATTTCCCAGATCACTTCCTCCATTTTTCACCTTTTGTTTCTCGAATCTCGTGCTGTGTTTAGCATCATTAAGTACATCATTAGGACATTCTAATCTCCGTATTAGATGCCTATCATTTTCACTTCTTAAATTCACTTCGAAAATCATTGAAATTCGCTTTCATTTCTTTCACATTTTCATTATTTACATTTTCTGGAAACATAATCTTTAAACTTGCAAATCCTAAATTTCTTGGTCGATTTCTATTGCAAATCGAGCATCCAAATGTTCTTTGTAGGTCCATCTTCGATTTGGAGCATCCTTTCATCGTCTGGAACTCGAATTGATTGAAGAACAAGCGAATCTACAGAAGCTTTCATCAGCTGCCAGAATTGCCTGAACCGCCACTTTCACCGGCGAATATCTTCAATTCTTGACCACCTCAGACCTTGCTCACCTACAAGTGAGCTCGAGGGGTGAAGGAGTCACCCCTTTGGCCCTGCTGGAGGCCCAAGCTCAACACCCATCACCGGAGTTAATTCGGAGAAGTCAGCCTCTTCGTCTGTTGCTCAAGAACAGGAAGAACAACCAAGAACTCCAGAGTCTACAGTCTTGCGACATGTGCCCCCCACGGATGATCCATATCAAGCCACAGCTTCTATTCTTAGCCGTTGATCACGGAATAGTTGAAATTTTACAGCATAAACCCGCCAAAGTTCTTGAATTCAAAATCCACTCCAGAGTTTCTAAAAATTACATTTTGGTCCCTGCACAGGGATCTAAATGTAATAAACTTTATTTTCTTTGCATTTCAGTCCCTTTCAGAGACCTTTTTGTAACAGAACAAAGAATTCTATTTTGCAGTTATACCCATGGCTTATAGGGGTTGTTTGGACCTCATTTTTGTTGTATTTTTCCATGATTGCTTTAGGGTAGCTTCATAACTACTCAAGATATTTTCCTTGTATTTTTTCGTGATTTTTCATTGCTTTGTCATGTCGCTTTGATTTTCGCAATCGTGAGTTCATTGAGTCATCTTTTGAGTCTTTTTGTAAAATCAAGAATAAAGAGAATATTTTTGAGATTTCTTTCTTGTATCAAAAGTCGAGGTTTTAATATTCTGCCTCCTTGAGTTCGACCCAGGTGTTGACGCAGGTTCTTCGCAGATCAAAAATTAATGATGAAGAGTTGTCGTTGTTATCCCAAAAAATACCGCGATAAATAAAAAAAATTTGTTATTTTTGCTACTTATTTACCTATATAGCGAACATGATCGAACTCAGGGAGGCTACAATTCCCGAGGGTTATTCAATTAATCGATAAAAAATCAATTAAAAAAAAAGGAAATCTCAAAGGCAAACTATCCTTGGTTTTTGTGGAATTTTTTTTCTTTTTATTTTTTAGTATTTTTTTTATTTCTATTTTTTATTTTTTGATTTTCAAATTTTTAGTGATTTTAATTTTGCAATTTTTTTAATTTAATTTTCAAATAAAGAATAATATGCACAAGATAAGAAATACGCACACCAACTTTTTTTGTATTTTTTAATTATTATATCAAAAATAGTTAGAAAAATCTAGAGAAAGTATTTTTGGATTTTTAAGAGTTTTGAAATGTTTTTGTGAATTTTTGTAGAATTTTTAAATATTTTTGTGTTTTTTGAAAAATCAAACAGTGATAAAGATTAGAAATAGTGCACAACCTGGAGTAATTTGCAACATAGAAATATTTTAAGTGCCCAAAACTCTTAGCAATTATTTATATAATGAAATATATGCAATTATCTACAAATAGGAACAAAAATCTTGATTTTTGAATTTTCTTTGAATTTTCTGTGATTTTTATAATATTTTTGATATTTTTCAAATTTTTGGGTTTTATAAAGAGTTAATACGTGAAATTTGGATAGAAATTAAATGACAATGAAATAAAACTACTCTATTTTTTTGGAATTTTTGGAGCAATATTCAATTTTTTATGAATTTCTGAATTTCTGAAAGAGAAAAAGACAATATTTTTTATTTTTAGATAATAATAAATGACGACAAAATACAATGAAAAAAATATATAATGATCAAGCATACACCAAGAGTTTACACAAATTTTCGGGGAATTTTTAGAATAATAAAAATAATAATTTCAATAAAAGGATCATGTAAATCAATGTCTGGAAAGCACGAACTGATCAACAATTATTCAATGTTTTAGCATTCAACAAATAATAATTTTTGAAATCACCAAGGGCAAATACGTAATTTTTTTAAATTAAATAATAGTACCCTAGGGATCTCTCTTCTTTTCTTCGTTCACAAGCCAAAGAGAAAGAGGGGCACCTCCCTCTTCTTCCTACACCCAAGAGCACAAGGTGGCGGTAGCTGGGATGGCTGAGGGTGGCTCGCGCGGGTTGGAAGGGCGAGCAAGGAGGTGGATGTGGTCACGGTCTGCAGAGGGAGCAGAGAGGCTCCTCGCGTGGCATTGCACATGACTTGCTGGTCCCCAGGCGGAGGTCGGTCAAGAGGCGTGGCGGAGATGAGGTTGCCCCTCAGCCGACAAACGACCAAGGGTGGTGGAGCGTGGGTGATGTTGACATGCGACGGCGGTGATGGGCGGCACGAGGATGTGCACGGCTCGAGGATGGCCGTCGATGTGCTGGACTTGCGTCAGAGGTGATCCTCACACGGCGGTGGAGGCGATGAAGGCTACAGGCAGTCGCAGACTATGCTGCGGTGGACGGCGCTCTGCCGTGCGGGTGAAGGAGGATGCGCGGGGGCGCGATGGGGGCGGCACCTGCTTTTTTTTTTCTTTTATAAAGCAGAAACAGAGAGCAAATTATATATATATATATTAATTTTTTATGTGATCCTGCAAAACAAACGTTAGGAAAACAAATAATAGATATTTTTTTGTGTTTTTACTTTCTTATTTATAAACAAATGAAGACACGAGCTCAACGGTCCGGTTAAGAAAATGGAATGTGTGAGCGGGGATCCAGCGAAATGTGAGATCGAATCTGTGTCTCCTACCACCGTGCATGGTCAGAGTTGAGAGATCGTACGAGGTAGAAAAGAACATGAATAAAACGATAGATGAAACGGAAAATCGAGTCGGTGGCGGATCAAATCGAGATGGATTCTAAGACTAAAAAAATAAAGATGAAACTAAAATGCGACAAAATGAACTAAGGTTAATCTAGATGAGAAAATAATATAAAATGATGATGGATCTCACCTTAGGAGCAGAAAACTACCGTCATCGCCTCAACGAAGGCCGACTCACTGTCACCAGACGACTCGGAGGCTAGGTACCTTTCTCTACAAGAAGACTCTCGGAAATCGGGCTCCTCTCACCAAAGATTGATCAAGTTGGAATGATGGAGAAGGAGCCATATAAAAAGAAATGATGGAGAATGAAATTTGAATTTTTGAATTTTTGGTTGAAGAGATAAAAGAGATGAAAATTGAAATACGAAAAAGATAAAGAGAGATAAAACTATTTACAAAATTAACTATTTTTTTGAATTTTCGTCACTTTATTTATTTGAATAAAAATGCTATTTTTTTATTTTTTATGGTGGTTAATTAAGAATAGCAACTATATACATATACTATATACATATATGACATTATTTACATGGGTAAATGATCAAATTAGCTTTTTTTATTTTTAAATTTTATTTTTATTTTTAATTTTATTTTAGATAATTAGTAAACATATTTACAAATATATACAAATACAATATGTACAAAATACATGGAAAATTGCACAAACCACCCCAGAAAACCACCTTTTTACTCGTAATTCCAAAAATTATTGAAAATATAACCATTTTAAAGATAATTTAATTTAGAATCCAATGAAAGTGAGATTGGTTCAATTATTCATATGGAGCCAGAATTGGTCTTTCAATTAGTGCTTAGTGGCTTTTTCCAAGTGTGGTTGCTTTTATTTTGTACATGATTTAATTGTGCAATTATTTTTATTAATTAGAAAACATTTTTATTTACAACTTTGGTTTTGAAAGTTATCTGATTTGAGTTCAATTAATGTACAAATAAAGTAGTGTAGTATACAATTATACACATCACACAATTTTTTTTGGCTTTTCTAATTGAGGACCCTATCCCCCCCTACTTTATTCCTGGTCGATCAGGTCAAGTCTTGACCTTCTCTCGGGGTTCGGGTCAGCCTGTATCTATTACATATACACAATCTTCCTTTTATTTATTTTCTTTTCTTTATTTTTCCTTTATTTATTTATTTATTTTAGGTTAAAATGGTAAGAAGTGTACAATATTTACACACAAATGCAAGTTATTAAGAATATTGAGTTAGTGTTATATACATGTCTTTTATAAGGGATTTTGAGCTAAAATAAATGAATAAAGATGATGAATCGCAGATTCATCATCCCCCTATGCTTTACCTTTGTTAGTCCCTTAGCAAACACTTATTTGAAAGAATAAGTGAAGAAAAATAAAAAGAAAATAAAGAAAGTAGGACAATATTGAGTATTAAACTTATCTTCATAAAATTGTAGTTTGGAGCTCTATCGGACCTTTGGATTATTAGTGTGTCAAAATCTTAATGGGAGATGGATTTAAAACCTAACAACCTCTAAGTTCCACAGGACTCCTATTGAGGTCTCCTCAACATTCAGGTCAGAACAAGTCTACATACACCAATTCTTATGACTATGAATCTTTACTTGTACGGTGTAAGTGAGGTATAGCTCCCCATCTCAAAAGTAGCAAAGAAACAGCGTCCCTCAACAAGGTAACTCTAGTTCCCCAGTCTTGCAACTCTTTCCTTGAGGAGCGGAGATATTCCCTTCTAAGTTCAAGTACAACCTTCTCAAGAAGAGGGGATGGAGAAAAGAATGGACGGTAACCAGTGTAGATACCAATCCTTGGATGCATGACCAGTGTAGCCAAGTCATCCGCTGCAAGCTTACAAAAATATGTCTTTTGAAGCTCTTATTGTATTTTTTTATCATTGTATATACACTCCGGCATGCATTTTACTTTTCAATCTGGCGTGTCCACTTTTGGAGATTCTGCATTTTTCCATACTTTTTTTGAAAGCATATACAAGGTGCAGCATGTACATAAGGGTTTTCCCTCTTGAGCCAGTAAACTATCCCTCTTTTGAAGCATTATTGCAACCCCACAGCATCCTGTCTTTAGACCTCAACATAGCTAGACCTCATATGCTACCCTAAGCCAAAAGATTCTGCCTCCTCACTACCTCATCCATGAAGAGCTACGTGTAAAGTGCTTGTCCAAGATAAGCCACGATCTGAAAGAATCATGTGTGTGTTGTTAAATGTTCTACTTAGACTAATCAAGATGACATGTGAACATAGTCTTATGGACTCAAAGAATTAAGTCACTAGGACCTAAAAAGTCTTAACTCCATTTCTTATAAGGTTCCTCTGAAATTAAGTGGATTA
Organism: Ottelia alismoides; assembly: GCA_037367405.1. Classification (NCBI taxonomy): domain Eukaryota; kingdom Viridiplantae; phylum Streptophyta; class Magnoliopsida; order Alismatales; family Hydrocharitaceae; genus Ottelia; species Ottelia alismoides. The sequence continues at coordinate 1,379,691 of JAZKJV010001890.1, read as the reverse complement.
AGGCCCAACTAAGCTCCATTCTTCAATTTTATTCCAGACATAGTTTAAATGTCAATACTATCCTGAAAAATGCACATGAAAATGCAAGAAAATATGTACAATGCAAAGAAAGCATTTTTTTTGAAAAAATGATGCATGCGTGAAAAGAACATTTTTTAAAACAATTTCTAATTGTGAACTTTTTATGGATTTTTTTGAGGAAAATGCAGATGTAAAGATTGTTTTTGAATTATGCAAGTTTTTTTTTATAGATTTTTGGTTTTGTATTTTTTTTTCAAAAAGGAGAAAGGGTTAGTAAAATATATACAAGTATATACAAGAATTTTTGTTTTTTGTTTTTTTTTCCTTTGTTGTTGTTTTTTTTCTTTTTTTGGTTGGTTTTTTTACACAAGTAGATTTTACAAAATTATATACATATACCCCAAAATCAAACTTATATACATATACCCCAAAATAAACATATTTTAAAGTACGAGTTATGTCTAAAGTATGTATACAATATATACGACACCCCCTATACTTAGCTCGAACTATGTCCTCATAGTGATTAGAGAGAGAAAAAGGAAGACATAACTTGTGCTAAGTATATAAAAGTGAAAAGACTCCTATGCTACAACGACTCAAAGAAAAGATAAAAAGAAGAGAAGTTAGTAATCCCCCTATACTTAGGATCAAGTAATCCTAAGTATAGTAGACTGTACAAAAGGGGAAAATGGATGAAGAGAATATACAGACTAAAAAATAAAAAGACGATATGAACAACATCACCCTCCCATACTTAGGGTAGAGTATCCCTAAGTATAGGCAACAACAAGAGTGATGAACAAGATGAATATGAACAACACAAATCATTCACTCCCCTATACTTAGGATAAAGTACATCTTAAGTATAGCATATATACACACACGGAAAAGGGGTGAATGATAAAACATAAGAAGAAAGAGTGAAACGAAAGGATATACAAAAGGAGTGGATGTAAAAAGGTTAAGAAGGTCGAAAGCGAACCTTCTTGGGGGACCACTGAGGTATGGATCTGACAAGGTGTAGGTCGATATTGGGGTCATCATTAGACATGAACTAATCAGGATTGACCAAGAATGTATCCTCAGTGTTTTCAGATCGTGCAGGCCTAAACCGATTATTAGAAGTAGTGTGGTCATGTCCTGCCTGGGAAGTCTTGCAAACATCAAAGTAAAATGGCTCGAAATCATTGTTAGAAAAAGTAGGATCAATTTCAGCCTGGCGAGCCTCTACCGGATCATCATCTTTATCAAAAGGCCTAAATTCCTTTATAAAAGCAATCGAATCAAATTTGGCCTGATCGGTCTCATCTGAATCAAGGTGAATAGGAATGGACTCATTAGTGAAAGTAGTCTAATTATGTCCGTCCTGTCTAGTCTCAGAGTCTATTTTCCGCTCTAGGGTGTTGTCTATCATGTAAATTCCGCGGATGTCATCAATGCATCTCCACATTCAAGAAGGGGGAACTCCAAGGTCTATGCATTCCAAGTCTTCCACCTTCAAGAGGAATTCTTGGGTTTCCTTTTCATCCAACATATAACAAGAATCTCTGATATTATCATCGAGGTCAAATTCCTTGGGGTTGGCTAACACGGGCGGGCTCTCATGGGATGCAGGTTTCTGGTCAGTGATGGGTGTAGTGATCAACATATCGCTCCCTACATTAGAACGGAAGCAGATCTCTCCTGAACCGTAATCAATAACGACTCCCGCAGAGGCGAGGAAAGGCCGTCCCAGGATGATTGGAGGGTGCTCCACAGGGGTGGAGGTCTCTATAGGCATTACGACAAAATCAGAAGTGAATTTCATGCCCTGAATAAAAATGATAGTGTTTTCTAGAATACCCTTAGACCTCTTAATAGATCCATCAACAAATTGAACTATCATCCTAGTTTTCTTGAGAGGCCCAAGATGAAGAGACTGTACCATAGATAAGGGTATTATATTGATTGAAAACCACCGTCAAGTAGAGTGTTATCACAAGAATGTTCAGAGATGGAGCAACTCACAAGAGGTATGGTAGTGTTCCCTTTCTTAAAATGTGGACGGTGTGAGATGGCGTAGGTAGTGGCCATGGTCAAGATGTGACGCTCAGATCTTCTCCTTCGCTTTCTCTTCTTGTGTTGATGAGTAGATAAATCTATCATGACCTGTTGAAGTGGGGCTTTAATGATCTCATGAATGGTGGCTACGACTTCGGGTTCAGTTAATATTTTTTTGAATTTTTGGACCTCATCCATACAAGGGAGGAGGTCAGAATCAGCATTTACACACGGATTGCCTAGAGCAGTCTGTATAAAGGAATCCTTAGGGTCTAGGTCGGGACATGTAGTGGATGATTGTGTGGGTAAGTGATCAAGCATTTGGGTCCTCTCCTCACAAAATAAATCAACAATGTGTCTCCCAGAATATTTTTGGATTTTCAATTTTTTTCTCATTTTTTTTTATTTTGAGCGATTGTAAGCTCTCATGATTATCCTCAAGTGAATCCATATCCTCAAATAGTGGAGCAGCATTTTGGCTCGTATTTATGTTAAATAGATTTATAATCCTCGAATTCATATGCTCCATCATCTAGTTCAGTGTCTCAAGTGTGGAAATCATGAAAGGTGACTCCAAAATCCCAGAATCAGGTGAGCTGAATGAGGGTGGGTGAAAATCATCATCCGATTCCCGAAATAATAGGTTACGTGGATATGCATAAAAATTAGGAGGAAAATCCTCATGTAAAAGGGAAGGTAGATCATCTGGAGAGTACGAGAAGTCCACGAAGATCTGATTAAAATAACTCCAGTCGGATCTTTGAAACAAAATATGGGATCGGGAGAGCAGGGGTGTCAAGTCAAAAGATATGGAGAAAAAGGTGCAAATGCACAGAAGGATCGTTTACCAGCTACCCGATCAATTCAATCTGTTAAGGACGCCGTAGGCCGCTTTACTGGTTACCGGAGAGATCCTCACTGGAGAAGGACTAACCCAAGATAGTACTCTGAAAATAGTTCGGGCATGGTTCTATCCTCGTGTGCGGGTCGCTCTCTCGCTACATACAAACCAAACAATGAGGGGATTACTCTCCCCAAAACAATGATTTTTCCTTGTGTTTATTTTAGGGTCGAGTTTTCTTTAGCAGTCCCGTATTTTAGGCAGTTGTCACTTGGTTAAAATATTTTCAAAGAATCTCCTACCGAGTGTCCAATTTCCTTTTTAACTTATGTGAGTGAAAACAAGGAAGGAGATCGGAAATGCCAATGCGCGATTAAAAATAATGATGCATGCAAGGGTTAGAGATGCGTATCTTGTCGCTAGCACTCTACATGCAAGTGATCCATGCAGAATTGAAATAAACTATCCTAAATGATGCAAGTGAACCATCCTAAATGACAGCTTCTATTAACGGTCAAGAACAAGTTAATTTGACTAAGTCCAAATTACGCTCTACTCTATAGGTACATAAATTCTTTTTTAGGGTGTTTGGACCTAATTAATTACCTGACTCAAGCAAATTAATTAAAGCAATCAAGAGGTATCTCACGAAATCCACGGGAAACAAAGAAAAATAAAGTGATGAAAAAAAAACCCGGTAAGGTCCCCTAAGTTCACCGACACTTGGAGAAACAGACCCGCAACAAATGAATGTCCGTTTACAGAGTTCAAATGCTAGAAAAGAAAAACTCTCTCTCTCTCTATATCTCTCTCTCTTTTTGTCTCCTTCAGTTCTTCTTCTCCTCTTCTCATGCTATCTTGCGGCTTGGTGAAGAATCAAGCCGCCTCCACATCGCTTGGGTGCTTCGTCTCTCCTAGGATCACCTCCTTTGCTCTGCGTGCCCTCGCAAGAAAAAGAAAAGAGAATGTGTAAGAAACACAATTATCAAATATGAGGAAGAAAGAAAAAAAATGAAATGAAACAGTGAATATGAACAATGAAGTGAACAACAAAATGTAAACATATATTTACAACCAAGAATATCAGGTCAAAAGAGAAACCTAACTACCCTCGCCGTGCCTCCCGACAACGACGCCATTTTGTTGATGCAGGTTCTTCGGAGATCGAAAATTAATGATGAAGACTTGTCTCGAAAATTCCTGCGGCAAACAAACAATTTTTTTTATTTTTGCTACTTATTTACCTATATAGGGGTAGGATCGAACCGAGGGGGGCTACAATTCCCGATGGTTATCCAGTTAATCGATAAAAAATCAATTAAAAGAAAAAGGAAATCTTAAAGGCAAACTATCCTTGGTTTTTGTGGAATTTTTCTCTTTTTATTTTTATTTCTATTTTTTTATTTTCTGATTTTCAAATTTTTAGTGATTTTAATTTTGCAATTTTTTATTTAAATTTTAAATAAAGAACAATATGCATAAGATAAGAAATACACATACTAACTCTTTTTGTATTTTTTAATTAATATATCAAAAATAGTCAAAAAAATCCATAGAAAATAATTTTAGATTTTAAGGGTTTTGAAATGTTTTTGAGAAATTTTTGTAGAATTTTCGAATGTTTTTGTATTTTTCTAAAAAACAAAGAGATAAAATTTAGAAATAGTGCACATCCATGAGTAATTTACAAGTTAAAAATATTTTAATTACCCAAAACTCCTCATAATTAATTTTATAGTGAAATATATGCAATTATCTACAAACAGGAACTGAAATCATGATTTTTGGATTTTTTAGAATTTTCTGTAATTTTTATAAGATTTTTGGAATTTTTCATTTTTTTAGGTTTTATACAGAGTTAATCGTGAAATTTTGAAATAAATTAAATGATAGTGAAATAAAACTACTCTATTTTTTTTGAAAATTTTGGAGCAATATTTAAAATGTTTATGAATTTTTGAATTTCTGAAAGAGAAAAAACACTGTTTTTTATTTTAAATAATAATAAATGATGAAAAAATGCATTGAAAAAATATACAATGATCAAGCATACAACAAGAGTTTACAAAATTTTCGAGGAATTTTTAGAGCAATAAAAATAATTATTTCAATAAAAAGATCATGTAAATAAATGTCTGGAAAGACCAGACTTATCAGCAATTATTCAATGTTTTAGCATTCAACAAATAACATAGATAAAAGGAGTTTTTCTCAATTTACCCATAAACATGTGCATTGCACGTGACGCTCTGGCTGGAGGGGTCTTCTTGCAAATTTTAAAATCACTGGGGGCTAATATGTAATTTTTCGAAATAAAATAATAGTGCCCTAGGGATCTCTCTTCTTTTCTTTGTTCACAAGCCAAAGAGCAAGAGGGGCGCCACCCTCTTCTTCCCACACCCAAGAGCACAAGGCAGTGGTGGCTGGGATGGATGAGGGTGGCTCGCGCGGGCTGGAAGGGCGAGCAAGGAGGTTGATGTGGCCGCGGTCTGCAGAGGGAGCAGAGAGGCTCCTCGTGCAGCGGTCCTCGTCAGTCAGGAGGTGTGGCGGAGATGAGGACGCCCCTCAACCGACACACGTCCAAGGGCGGTGGAGCATGGGTGATGGTGACGCACGACGGTAGTGATGGGCGGCACAAGGAGGTGCACGGCTGGAGGGTGGCCGGCGACACGCTGGACTTGCGTCAGAGGTGCTCCTCACGCGACAGTGGAGGCGATGAAGGCTGCAGGCGGTCGCGGACTGTTCTGCGGTGGACGCCGCTCTATCGTGCGGGTGAAGGAGGATGCGCAGGGGCGTGATGGGGCGGCGCCTGCTTTTTTTATTTTTATTTTTTTAATTTTTTTCTTTTTAAAGCAGAAATTGAGAGAAATATATATATATATATAAATTTATTTTTTTGTGATCCTGCAAAATAAACGTTGGGAAAACAAACAATAGATAAATTCTTTTTGTTATTTTTATTTTCTTATTTATAAACAAATGAAGACATGAGCTCGACGGCCCGGTTAAAAAAACGGAATATGTGAGCAGGGATCCGACGAAATGTGAGATCGAATCCATGTCTCCGACCACGGTGCGTAGTCGGAGTTGAGAGATCGTGCGAGGTAGAAAAGAACACGAATAGATCGAGAGGCGAAACAGAAAATCGAGTTGGTGGCGGATCAAATCGTGATGGATTCTAAGACAAAACAAATTGATGATGAAACTAAAATGCAACAAAATTAACTAAGGTTAATCTATATGAGAAAATAAGAGAAAATGATGATGGATCTCACCTTAGGAGCGGAAAACTACAGTGATCGCCTCGACGAAGGCCGACTCGCTGTCACCGAATGACTCGGAGGCTAGGCACCTTTCTCGACAAGAAGACTCTCGGAGATCGGTCTCCTCTCACTAAAGATTGATCAAATTGGAATGATGGAGAAGGAGCCATGTAAATAGAAAAGATGGAGAATGAAATTTGAATCCTTGAATTTTGGTAGAAGCGATAAGAGAGATGAAAATTGAAATGAGCTAAAGATAAAGAGAGATAAATCTATTTACAAAATTAACTAATTCATTTGAATTTTCATTACTTTATTTATTTGAATAAAAATGTTATTTTTTTATTTTTTCATGGTGGTTAATTAAGAATAGCAACTATATACATGTACTATATACATATATGACATTATATACATGTGTAAATGGGCAAATTAGCTTTTTTTTGTTTTTAATTTTATTTTTCTTTCTTTTTTTATTTTAAATATTTAGTAAAAATAATTACTAATATATACAAATACAATATGTACAAAATACATGGGAAAATTGCACAAATCACCCTAGAAAACCTTCTACTCGTAACTCCAAAAATTATGAAAATACAACTATTTTAAAGATAATTTAATTTAGAATTTAATGGAAGTGAGATTAGTTCAATTTGAGCTCATATGGAGCCGAAATTGGTCTTTCAATTAGTGCTTAGTGGCTTTTTCCAAGTGTGGTTGCTTTTATTCTATACATGATTTAATTGTGTAATTATTTTTATTCATTAGAACACATTTTTATTTACAACTTTGGTTTTAAAAGTTATTTGATCTGACGTCAATTAATGTACAAATAAAGTAATGTAGTATACAAATATACACAACACACTTTATTCCTGATCGATCAGGTCAAGTCTTGACATTCTCTCGGGGTTCGAGTCAGCCTATATCTATTACATATATACATTCTTCCTTGTTTATTTTCTTTTCTTTATTTTCCCTTTCTTTTTTTCTTTCTTTATTTTAGGTTAAAATGGTAAGAAGTACAATATTTACACACAAATGCAAGTTAGTAAGAATATTGAGTTAGTGTTATATACATGTGTTTTATAAGGGATTTTAAGATAAAATAAATGAATAAAGATGACAAATCACAGATTCATCACCAGACACACTTACCTGGTAAAATAAATATTGTAGACGAAAATAGGAGAGAGAAGCCTATTCATTTCACTTCTTTCTCTCTCTCTCTCTCTCTCCTATTTTCATTGATTTTTTTATTAACACGGCTCCCTCTTTGTGGTTTTCTACACCAACATCATCATTAACCACATGTTGGACATGCGTTATCAGTGGGCGATGTAGGAGAGAAGGGGGTCTGGAGGAAGGAGATGAGTCCTCAATCTGTTGGATCTTGTGATCCAATGGCTTATAGGAGGGCACGAGAGAACGACCTTGATCAAATGATCAGGACGCAACGACGGTCGTGGGCAAGGTACGTGGCACCATTGGATCTAAAGATCCAACGATTGATGAGAGAGCAGGTGTGGATGCTTCAGATGGACTCTGCAGTAGCATCGGAGGGCGGAGATTGAAGAGGGAACCAATGGCCACGATAAAGCTCATTGGAGGAGATCGGGCAGCATTGGAGGGCGACACGTGGAGAGAGAAGCGGGCGGAAGCAGACATACGAGATGATCTTTAGAGAAGCGGTCAAGGGCGGAGATTGAAGCGTGCATGAGTGGTAGAGATTGAGGTGCGTGGGAAGATCGGAGGGCTGTGGTTGGAACACATACGTGCAGTGGAGATTGAAGATCCAAAGGCACTCGGATAGCTGGAAGCAAGGCGGGAGGTGCAAGGGCAGCATGCCACTTGGCTCAACCAGAAGGAGCCACGTGGCCCTACCAGATTATTCAAAAAAATTCGAAAAAGAAGAAGGAGATTGAAATTGAGAAAACTCTAAACATAAAAGTTGTAGATCTCAATGAGATCTAAAAATTTAATGTTGACCAAAAATGAAAAAGAGGTCAAACAAAGGGAGAAATATTTTTGTGAGCATTTTTCGAGGTGTAAAAACACTACGATTTTTTCTTTTGACATTTCTTATATTTTTGATTTTTTTCAAGAACCAAATATATACAACAATTAATCTAGTTTGTAATGATTCCAAATTAACTAGGGGGTTAATTTATGGAAATTAATATGATGAAATCGAGGTTCATCACTCTCATTGCGTCCAAGACCCAATGAGGAGTCATAGAGAGTCGTTGAAGCTCCGTGCACCTGGAGGAGCCAACCTGGATTCAATTTACCCCTGATAAGGGCCTGTGCAACATGGAACTTGCACGAGGATATTACTGGGCCCGAGGTGATGAAGCTCGACCCATTTTGAAGCTGATCTGCATGAAAATGGAGGTGGGTGGTGAAGGTCCGGCGAGCGACGGAGTTGCCTTGGATCATTAATCGAGGCTTGATCTAGTTGGTTTGATGGGAAATTAAGATGGAGAATGCGTAGGGGAAGATAATGGATGTAATGAGGGAGTCAGAGATAAATTGAACTACAGTGAAAACATACCAGAGATCAAGAGCTCTGACGAGGTATTCTATGTAATCTATGCTAAGTAATTAACTAAAACTCGAATTTAAATGCATAATAGAAAACACACGAATTAAATCTACCTAGAACATGAAGAAAAGAAGCTCTTATTCCTGAGGGTTGCTCATGGAGCAGGGCGGTCGGAGCTCGCCGTGGACCGCCTCCTCTCCTTGCTCTGACGTACTCCAAGCATGGGGGAAGACTTGCTGTCACCGACCTTCAACTCACACACACGAGGTCTTGATCATGGGATCCAAGACGGATCAAAAATGGGACGAAGATCGGGAAGGATTATTTATAGACAAGGGGTCCGATGAATTTTGGGGTGGTGATTATTCACAACTCGACGTGTATCTGGAGGATCTGATGATCACGTGAGCCAGAAGATCGTAACAGGAAGGGAATCCATGAAGTGCTCGAGGTGGAAGGATCAATAGGGCGGCCTGAAAAAATCGAAGAAGGCAGGTCACTCAAGACTCTGACAGAAGTCAGACAAAAGAATGGGGAGTTGACCAGGATCAACATTCCCTGCAACGTGGTGGGCCACGTCAGCCCGCTACAGGACAAAAGAGGCTATTTTATTCGAAATTATATAATTAAAAATAGTAAATTATTTTATTATTTTTAAAGTATAAAATAAAAAAATGTTTATTACTTTATGTAGTATTTTAATATGATTTTTATTTATTTTTGGTGTTATTTATTACAAGTTAATTTTTAAGGGTGTATTTATAGGTATATTCATCTATGTTTTGGTTATTTTATTTTTATTTGGTATATTTAATTTATTATTTTAATATCTTATTTTATATATTCATAACTCATTTTTAGGTATATAAATATATTTTTATTATATTTTCTGATGTTATTTGTACACTTAAATAAATACGGGTATAAATTATATTGGTATAAGTGTAGGTATTTCATCTATGTATTTTTGTGAATTATTTTATTTTATGTTTTCTTTATGATTTTATTCTAGTTTTAATATGTACATATACTACAAATAATATATAAAAAAATATAAAAATGTCAAATTATGAAAATAATAAAAATAAATAAAATGAATATTTTATTCAGGTATATAGTACAATAGGGGTCCAAAACCTAACTTTCACATATTAACTCAAAAAATATGAAACCACCTTAATTAAATAGCTTTTTAAAAGTTATAGACAATTAATGTGATTTTGATACATTTTGAGTTTTTATTCGAGAGATATCGGTTTGGGAAGTTGGATTTTGGAATCTTATTTAGAGTATAACTTGTACACTGTATATTATTTTTGTATAAACTCAATTTGTATTTTTTCTACATATTTTTATCTATGAATTTCATGTACGGAGTTTCTTTATTTGAGATATAAATAATAGATAATAAAATAGGTCCCAAAAATATGTTATTGATGAATTAAAAGAATATAACTTATTGGTGATTTCTGGCCCTTATCTCCCCCTGCATTATTCATTGTTGACCTATTCATCAAGATGCCTAAGTCTCGGGATTTAGGGCCATAAAATACATTTGGTATTTTATTCTTTTTCTTTTCTTCATTCTATAACTTTGGCATTAAAAGCATTGTTTTATATACAATAATTGGAATAAATAATGAAAGTTAATATGTACAAAATAATGTTATTTACATGCATTAGCTAGGGTTTTTAAGGCCAAAATGAAAGAATAAAGGTGATGAAATGGAGATTCATCACCCCCCAATACGTAGCCTTTGCTAGTCCCTAGCAAAAACTTACGCAATAAACGCGGAAAAATAAAAAAAAAGAAAAGGAAAGAAAGTAAATTAAATTAAAGTCTCAAATTTGTCTTCACAAAATCGAAGTTCGGAGCTTAAGTCGGACCGTGGGAATTTTAGTGAGATCGGAACCTTATTGGGAATCGGATTTGAAACATAATAGCCAATAAGAATCCCAAAACCTTTCTCTAGTCTCCTCAATAGCCAGGTCAGAATACTTCAACTCATATGCAAAACCCTATGACCATGAATCTCACTTGTACAGTGTATGTGATGGTGACTCCCCACAACTGAAATGACAAAGAGGCTGACTTCTCTAGTATGAAAACCTAATGATTCTCCATTCCAGCAACTCTTTCCTCAAGTAGCGGGGTATTCCCTTCTAAGTTCAAGTGGCAACCAGCTCAAAATGAGGGGGTCAAGAGAAGAATAGACAATAGCCATGGTAGCTACCTATCCTGGGATGCAAGAACAGTTTTGTCAAGTCATCCAGCTGCAAGATCATATGATATGACTTTGAAGCATATGCTTGCTTATTGGTTATACAAGTATGTACCCTCTAGCAAACATTTTATTTTCAATTAGGACTATCCACTTTTTGGAGTTTTTGCTTTTCTTTTTTTTGAAATACTATATACATTAGCATTTACATAAGGAGTTTTTCCTCTTGAGCAAGTAGACTATCCCTCTTTTGAAGTATTATTGCAACCCACACTCTCCTGTCTTTTGACGTCTCTGCTATTGGACGGGTTGTGATGCACTTCCCTCCCGTGATGCACTTCCCTCCCTAGACGAGGACAAATGTTCCCACTTGTGTGCATCTCATACCGGCAAATCCAATCCCCTCACCATTCCAGCTGAGTTGAGCAAAGTGAAAGGTGCAGGTGTCCAAGTTAGGTCATTACCAACAAGAGCTATGTGTGTGCTCCGAAATACCCAACTTAGGCAAACAAGAATACATTGAACCAATTCTCATGATTCTCAAAGAATTAAGTTAACTATACCAGAAGTACCTCAATTCTAGTCCCTATAAGGTTCTTGTAATTAGGTAGATTTAAGGTCCAACCAAGCTCCATTCTTCAGATTTTATTAGACTTTCTCAATTATCAAACTTAATCTGAAAAATGCGAATGCTATGCAAATGATATATACAATGTGGAAAATATTTTTGTGATGCAATTTTCAAAGTAATGAACTTTTATGGATTTTTAAAAAAGGTTTTACAATTTTTTATGCAATTTTTGAAAAAAGATTTTTGAAAATATTTTTGGGATTTTTCAAAACAAAAACATTTTTGGAATAAGACTAGGTACACAAATTTTTACATGGGAATGCATCTTATTATTTACAAGAGTTGGGTTTTTTAGAATTTACAAGGGATATGTGATTATTAGTATATATACAATAAAGAATTTGAGTGTGATGTATATATTCCTCAAACTTATTTGAAAATGATTTTACAAAGTGATTTTGAAAACTATAGTCCAAAATAATTTCTACAAATATTGTTTACAAACATTCGAAAATCAATTTGTGAAGGTTCTTCAAACAATATATAGATTTTTCAAATATTTTTTCAACCATTTTCAAAACTACTTGCAAATAGTTTCAAAACATTTTTATTCACACAAAGAAAAGAAATTTTTACAAGAAAAATATTTTTACAAAGGTTGAAATCATTTTGTAAAATAATTTTGAAACATTTTTCAAAAGATTTTTTAAATATATTTTCAAACTATTTTTCAAACATTTTACAAAACATTTTTACCTGATTTATTAATTAGTATATATAAAACAATTTGAGGGATTACATGCATATTTTTATTAAGTGATTTAATAGAATTGTATATGCTTGTGTATAAATAGTGATTTAGCCATCTCTCTCTCTCTCTCTCTCCTATTTTCGTTGATTTTTGTTTGATTAAGGCAACTCCTTCTTTGTAGTTTTCTACACCGACGTCATCATTAACCGCAGGTCAGACACACGTTATCAGTTGGTGATGTAGGAGAGAAGGGGGTCTGGAGGAAGGAGATTAGTCCTCAATCCGTTGGATCTTGTGATCCAATGGCTTAGAGGAGGGCGCGAGAGAACGGACTTGATCAAATGATCAGGACGCAACGACGGTCGTGGGCAAGGCACGTGGTGCCATTGGATATGAAGATCCAACGATCGATGAGAGAGCAGGTGTGGATGCTTCAGATGGACTTTGGAGAAGCATCGGAGGGCGGAGATTGAAGAGGGAACCAATGGCCACGATGAAGCACATTGGAGGAGATCAGGCAGCACTGGAGGGCGACACGTGGAGAGAGAAGCGGGCGGAAGCAGACGTACGAGAGGATCTCTGGAGAAGCGGTCAAGGGCGGAGATTGAAGCGTGCATGAGCGATAGAGATTGAGGTGCATGGGAAGATCGAAGGGCAGTGGTTGGAACACATATGTGCAGTGGAGATTGAAGATCCAAAAGGCACTCGGATGGATGGAAGCAAGGTGGGAGGTGCAAGGGGCAGCATGCCACGTGGCTCAACCAGAAGGAGCCATGTGGTCCAACCATATTATTCCGAAAAATTCGAAAAAGAAGAAGAAGGAGATCAAATTTGAGAAAACTCAAAACATGAAAGTTGTAGATCTCAATGAGATTTAAAAATTTAATGTTGACCAAAAATGCAAAAGAGGTCAAACAAAGGGAGAAATATTTTTGTGAGCGTTTTTAAAGGTGTAAAAACACTACGATTTTTTCTTTTGACATTTTTTATATTTTTGATTTATTTCAAGAACCAAATATATACAATAATTAATCTGGTTTTTCATGATGCCAAGGTAACTAGGGGGTTAATTTATGGAAACTAATATGATGAAACCGAGGTTCATCACTCTCATTAAGTCCAAGACCCAATGAGGAGTCCTAGAGAGTCGTTGAAGCTCCGAGCACTTGGAGGAGCCAACCTGGATTCAACTTATCCCTGATAAGGGCCTGTTCAACCTGGAACCTGCACAAGGATATTACTGGGCCTGAGGTGATGAAGCTCGACCCATTTTGAAGCTGATCTGCATGAAAATGGAGGTGGGTGGCGAATGTCCGACGAGCGACGGAGTTGGACCCTTGAATCATTGATCGAGGCTTGATCTTGTTGGTTTTATGGGAAATTCATATGAAGAAAATGTAGGGGAAGATAATGGATGCAAGGAGGGGGTCAGAGATAAATTGAACTATAGTGAAAACATACTAGAGATCAAGAGCTCTGACGAGGTATCCTATGTAATCTATGCTAAGTAATTAACTAAAACTTGAAATTAAATGCATAATAGAAAACATATGAAATAAATCTACCTAGAACAAGTATAAAAAAGCTCTTATTCCAGAGAGTTGCTCATGGAGCAGGGCGGTTGGAGCTCACCGTGGACCACCTCCTCTCCTTGCTCTGACGTACTTCAAGCATGGGGGAAGACTCGCTGTCACCAATCTTCAACTCACACACACGAGGTCTTGATCATGGGATCCAAGACGGAGAAATAATGGGATGAAGACCGGGAAGGATTATTTATAGACAAGGGATCTGATGAATTTTGGGGTGGTGATTATTCACAGATCGACGTGTATCTGGCGGATCTGATGATCACGCGAGCCAGAAGATCGTGACGGGAAGGGAATCCATGAAGAGCTCGAGGTGGAAGGATCAATAGGGTGGCCTGAAAAAATCGAAGAAGGCGGGTCACTCGAGACTCTGACAAAAGTCAAACAAAAGAATGGGAAGTTGACTAGGATCAACATTCCCTGCAATGTGGTGGGCGACGTCAGCCCGCTACAGGACAAAAGAGGCTATTTTATTCGAAATTAATTAATTAAAAATAGTAGAATATTTATTATTTTTTAAAGTATAAAATAGAAAAATGTTTATTATTTTATGTAGTATTTTAATATGATTTTTATTTATTTTTGGTGTTGTTTATTACAAGCTAATTTTTAAGGGTGTATTTATAGGTATATTCATGTATGTTTTGGTTATTTTATTTTTATTTGGTATATTTGATTTTATTATTTTGATATCTTATTTTATATATTCATAACTTATTTTTAGGTATATAAATTATATTTTCTGATGTTATTTGTATACTTAAATAAATAGGGGTATAAATTATATAGGTATAAGTTTAGGTATTTCATCTATGTATTTTTGTATATTATTGTATTTTATGTTTTCTATATGATTTTATTCTAGTTTTAATATGTATATATACTACAAATAATATTTAAAAAAATAAAAATGTGAAATTATGAAAATAATAAAAAAATAAATAAAATGAATATTTTATTCAGGTATATAGTACAATAGGGGTCCAAAACCTAACTTTCACATATTAACTCCAAAAAATATGAAACCACCTTCATTAAATAGCTTATGAAAAGTTATAGACAATTAAAGTGATTTTGATACATTTTGAGTTTTTATTCGAGAGATATGGGTTTGGGAAGTTGGATTTTGGAATCTTATTTAGAGTATAACTTGTACACTGTATACTATTTTTGTATAAACTCTATTTGTATTTTTTCTACATATTTTTATCTATGACTTTCATGTACGGAGTTTATTTATTTTAGATATAAATAATAAATAATAAAATAGGTCCCATAAATATGTTAGTGATGAATTAAAAGAATATAAATTATTGGTGATTTCTGGCCCTTATCTCCCCGTACTTTATTCATTGTCGACCTATTCATCAAGATGCCTAAGCCTCAGGGTTTAGGACCATAAAATACCTTTGGTATTTTATTCTTTTTCTTTTCTTTATTCTATAACTTTGGCATTAAAAACATTGTTTTATATACAATAATTGGAATAAATAATGAATGTTAATATGTACAAAATAATGTTATTTACATGCATTAGCTAGGGGTTTTAAGGCCAAAATGAAAGAATAAAGATGATGAAATGGAGATTCATCACCCCCCAATACTTAGCCTTTGCTAGTCCCTAGCAAAAACTTATGAAATAAATGCAGAAAAATAAAAAAAGAAAAGAAAAGGAAAGAAAGTGAATTTAATTTAAGTCTCAAATTTGTCTTCATAAAATAGAATGTCGAAGCTTAAGTTGGACCGTGGGGATTTTAGTGAGATCGGAACCTTATTGGGAATCGGATTTGAAACATAACAGCCATTAAGAATCTCAAAACCTTTCTCTAGTCTCCTCAATAGCCATGTCAGAATACTTCAACTCATATGCAAAACCCTATGACCATAAATCTCACTTGTACAACGTATGTGATGGTGGCTCACCACAACTGAAATGACAAAGAGGCTGACTTCTCCAGTATGAAAACCTAATGATTCCCCAATCCAGCAACTCTTTCCTCAAGTAGCGGGGTATTCCCTTCTAAGTTCAAGTGGCAACCAGCTCAAGAGGAGGGGGTAAAGAGAAGAATGGACGATAGCCAGTGTAGATACCTATCCTGGGATGCATGACCAGTGTAGTCAAGTCATCCAGCTGCAAGATCATATGATATGACTTTGAAGCTCATGCTTGCTTATTGGTTATACAAGTATGTACCCTCTAGCAAACATTTTATTTTCAATCAGGTCTATCCACTTTTTGGAGTTTTTGCTTTTACTTTTTTTTGAAGTACTATATACAATAGCATTTACATCATGAGTTTTCCCTCTTGAGCAAGTATCTTATCCCTCTATTGAAGTATTATTGCAACCCACACTCTCCTGTCTTTAGACATCTCTACTATTGGACGGGTTGGGATGCACTTCCCTCCCTAGACGAGGACAAATGTTCCCACTTGTGTGCATCTCCTACCGGCAAATCCAATCCCCTCACCATTCCAGCTGAGTTGAGCAAAGTGAAAGGTGCAGGTGTCCAAGTTAGGTCATTACCAACAAGATCTATGTGTGTGCTCCGAAATACCCTACTTAGGCAATAAGAATACATTGAGCCAAGTCTCATGATTCTCAAAGAATTAAGTCAACTAGACCAGAAGTACCTCAATTCTAGTTCCTATAAAGTTCTTGTAATTAGGTAGATTTAAGGTCCAACCAAGCTCCATTCTTCAGATTTTATTAGACTTTTTCAATTATCAAACTTTATCTGAAAAATGCGAATGCTATGCAAATGATTTATACAATGTAGAAAATACTTTTGTGATGCAATTTTCAAAGTAATGAACTTTTATGGATTTTTAAAAAAGGTTTTACAAATTTTTATGCAATTTTTGAAAAAGGATTTTTGAAAATGTTTTTGGGATTTTTTAAAACTAAAGATTTTTGGAATAAAACTAGGTACAAAAATTTTTACATGGAAATGCATCTTATTATTTACAAGAATTGGGTTTTTTCAGAATTTATAAAAAAATTATAAAAATGTCAAATTATAAAAATAATAAAAATATATAAAATGAATATTTTATTCAGGTATATAGTACAATAGGGGTCCAAAACCTAACTTTCACATATTAACTCAAAAAATATGAAACCACATTCATTAAATAGCTTATTAAAAGTTATAGACAATTAATGTGATTTTGATACATTTTGAGTTTTTATTCGAGAGATATGGGTTTGGGAAGTTGGATTTTGGAATCTTATTTAGAGTATAACTTGTACACTGTATATTATTTTTGTATAAACTCAATTTGTATTTTTTCTACATATTTTTATCTATGAATTTCATGTTCGGAGTTTCTTTATTTGAGATATAAATAATAAATAATAAAATAGGTCCCAAAAATATGTTATTGATGAATTAAAAGAATATAACTTATTGGTGATTTCTGGCCCTTATCTCCCCCTACATTATTCATTGTCGACCTATTCATCAAGATGCCTAAGTCTCAGGATTTAGGGCCATAAAATACATTTGGTATTTTATTCTTTTTCTTTTCTTTATTCTATAACTTTGGCATTAAAAGCATTGTTTTATATACAATAATTGTAATAAATAATGAAAGTTAATATGTACAAAATAATGTTATTTACATGCATTAGCTAGGGTTTTTAAGGCCAAAATGAAAGAATAAAGGTGATGAAATGGAGATTCATCACCCCCCAATACGTAGCCTTTGCTAGTTCCTAGCAAAAACTTATGCAATAAATGCGGAAAAATAAAAAAAAGAAAAGGAAAGAAAGTAAATTAAATTAAAGTCTCAAATTTGTCTTCACAAAATCGAAGTTCGGAGCTTAAGTCGGACCGTGGGAATTTTAGTGAGATCGGAACCTTATTGGGAATCGGATTTGAAACATAATAGCCAATAAGAATCCCAAAACCTTTCTCTAGTCTCCTCAATAGCCAGGTCAGAATATTTCAACTCATATGCAAAACCCTATGACCATGAATCTCACTTGTACAGTGTATGTGATGGTGGCTCCCCACAACTGAAATGACAAAGAGGCTGACTTCTCTAGTATGAAAACCTAATGATTCTCCATTCCAGCAACTCTTTCCTCAAGTAGCGGGGTATTCCCTTCTAAGTTCAAGTGGCAACCAGCTCAAAAGGAGGGGGTAAAGAGAAGAATAGACAATAGCCAGTTAGCTACCTATCCTGGGATGCAAGAACAGTTTAGTCAAGTCATCCAGCTGCAAGATCATATGATATGACTTTGAAGCTCATGCTTGCTTATTAGTTATACAAGTATGTACCCTCTAGCAAACATTTTATTTTCAATTAGGACTATCCACTTGTTGGAGTTTTTGCTTTTCTTTTTTTTGAAATACTATATACAATAGCATTTACATCAGGAGTTTTTCCTCTTGAGCAAGTAGACTATCCCTCTTTTGAAGTATTATTGCAACCCACACTCTCCTGTCTTTTGACGTCTCTGTTATTGGATGGGTTGTGATGCACTTCCCTCCCTAGACGAGGACAAATGTTCCCACTTGTGTGCATCTCATACCGGCAAATCCAATCCCCTCACCATTCCAACTGAGTTGAGCAAAGTGAAAGGTGCAGGTGTCCAAGTTAGGTCATTATCAACAAGAGCTATGTGTGTGCTCCGAAATACCCTACTTAGGCAACCAAGAATACATTGAACCAATTCTCATGATTCTCAAAGAATTAAGTCAACTAGACCAGAAGTACCTCAATTCTAGTCCCTATAAGGTTCTTGTAATTAGGTAGATTTAAGGTCCAACCAAACTCCATTCTTCAGATTTTGTTAGACTTTTTCAATTATCAAACTTAATCTGAAAAATGCGAATGCTATGCAAATAATATATACAATGTGGAAAATATTTTTGTGATGCAATTTTCAAAGTAATGAACTTTTATGGATTTTTAAAAATGGTTTTACAATTTTTTATGCAATTTTTGAAAAAAGATTTTTGAAAATGTTTTTGGGATTTTTCAAAACAAAACATTTTTGGAATAAGACTAGGTACACAAATTTTTACATCGGAATGCATCTTATTATTTACAAGAGTTGGGTTTTTTAGAATTTACAAGGGATATGTGATTATTAGTATATATACAATAAAGAATTTGAGTGTGATGTATATATTCCTCAAACTTATTTGGAAATTATTTTACAAAGTGATTTTGAAAACTATAGTCCAAAATAATTTCTATAAATAATTTTTACATACATTCGAAAATCAATTTGTGAAGGTTTTTCAAATAATATATAGATTTTTCAAATATTTTTTCAACCATGTTCAAAACTACTTGCAAATAGTTTCAAAACATTTTTATTCACACAAAGAAAAGAAATTTTTACAAGAAAACTATTTTTACAAAGGTTGAAATCATTTTGTAAAATGATTTTGATTTATTGATCTTTTCTATGACCTACTTTATTGATACAAAAATAATATACTTTCAAATATATTTTCAAACTATTTTTCAAACATTTTACAAAACATTTTTACATGATTTATTAATCAATATATACAAAACAATTTGAGGGATTATATGAATATTTTTATTAAGTGATTAATTGAATTGTATATGCTTGTGTATAAATAGTGATTTAGCCATAGTTATTAAAAATATGAAAGTACGGGTTACGGCTAAAGTATATACAGAGTATATACGACCCCCCATACTTATCTTGAGTTTTGTCCTCATAGATGACAGATCACAAAATTTGCCCTCTTAATTCGATGGAATTAATGATTAAAAGATGTTCGTTGTAGGTGGATAAATTCAGATTAATTTAAAAAAAGACTTTTTTAATTAATATCCAATTAAAGCGAGCAGTTGTATTTTTTTACTTGGGTATGTCCAAGGTCAAACTCAGGGAGGCAACTGTCTCCTTAGGATGGTTCAAAGTCCATCTTGAAGTTAGGTTTTCGAAGAGGATTTTTTTTGGTATTTTTAAATGCAATAAATGAGGCAAACACAATTTTGACAAAGTTCGAGGTTTTAAATACAAATTTCGATCAAACTAATCCAAAAATCTTCAAACTTGGCCAGAATGTGAAATGCAATAAAGTTAGGCTACTGTAATTTTATTTGTAATTTTTGGATGCAAAATGAATTTTTTTATGAATAAATGAATGCAAATAATGAAATGGTCAATAATTAATTATAATAAATAATAAATCCATTTATTTTCGAGAAATAAAATTATCTATGATATTTCACTAGGTGATCTATCTTAAAAAAGTACTAGACCCTTAAAATGTTGGATTTAATATCTATTAAAAATTAATTAGAGAAATGAACAAAATGATTTTTCTAAAAAAAATATGCATGAAAATGCAATTCTTTTTGGGCACAAAATCATTAATTATTAACTCTACTAACAGAGAATTTTTGGCAATTTTTAGAGCTTTGGTTAATTATCTATAAATTTCTAAGCTTAGAATGGGCAAAATATGCTAATTCTCACAACAATATTAATAATTAATTAATCTTGGAGTATAAAAATATTCCAAACCTGCCACAATGTAGAGAATTAATTATAGAACATCATGCAATTTTTAAATAATAAAAATGATGATGAAATAAGGTTCAAAATAACATGCAAACATAGGGTTCCATATGTAATACAAAAAATAGAATAAATATGCGGATTGGAATAAGATGCAATTACCTATATTCACGAGGGTTCTTATGCAATTTTTCCTGGCTTACGCGTGCACCGCGTGTGACTCTAAGCGGTGGTGGCGTCAATGCAATTTCCAAGATTGGGAAGGGCCGCTGTGCAAAAATCCCTGACCACACATGCAGATTACGTGGGCTGGGGCCTCTTGTGCAAAGGGCAGAATCTAGAGGGTGCCCGATGTAACTATTCCAAACCTCATGTGCTTGGCACGTGAGGATCTTCTCGATCGTCCCTTGGTTGGAGGATGCTGGGGCGATTGGGGGCTTTTCACTAGAGGTGCGTGGCTACGGAGGATGGTGACCTCGTTGCGCAACCACAGGTGGTCTGCGGCGGTGGCGTGCTAGAGGCTAGAACGCGCACGGGCATGGATGTTGATGCGCGTCCCAGAGTGAGGTGGGGGCTTGGAGCTGGTGCAGTGCCTCCAAGGGCAGAAGTCGGTGGCGAGAGGGAACAACATCTGGCATTCGAGGCCAATGGCACGGAGGAGCAGGGGGTTCCATGCTAGCTGGAGGTGCCTGCTATGCGGGTGGAGGGGCGGGTGACTAGTGCTGGGAGGTTGACTGTGATGGTTGCGGAGCAGGTCACGGATGCTCCTTCAGATCGAGCGGGGTGCTACCACGCTGGTA
This sequence comes from Ottelia alismoides, assembly GCA_037367405.1. NCBI lineage: Eukaryota > Viridiplantae > Streptophyta > Magnoliopsida > Alismatales > Hydrocharitaceae > Ottelia > Ottelia alismoides. The sequence continues at coordinate 1,358,526 of JAZKJV010001890.1, read as the reverse complement.
ATCTGGTGCAGGGGTACTGGTTGAAGTCAAAGGAGTAGGGTTGTGCTCCAAGAGTGGGGTGAGGTTGACGGTGGACTGCGATGGTTGCGGAGTTACGGTCGTAGGTGGTTGATAAGGAGGCGCGGAAGGTGTGATTGGTAGAACAAAGGAAATGTGACAGAACATGGGATTTGGAAAAGAAGGTAGAAGAAGAAGATAGGGGTTGTGTCTCTCCTAGAGTGAGGTTATAGCAGATGCAAGACGCAGAAAAAAGGAGGAAGGAGTTTACCTGGGATTTCGCCTGGGAAGATGAAGCTTAAGGGAGCTCCTTCGTCGCCTCAATGGAGATGACAAGCTCCAGAAGCTTGTGTAGCAAAGGGGGTTGTTGACTCTGCTTCAAGGTTCTAAATGCAACCTTGGATCACGCCGAGGATCTGAACGTCGGTCATCACCTACAAGCTCCAGTAACAATGTCATCGATCCTGGAGCGAAGCTATGGGTTTTCCTCTCGTAGATGGCGTATGCCTTGAATCGATGGGGATGCAAGGCTTTTAAAAGGAGGTAGAGGAGAAGATAATGGGGGCGGCGACCATTGGAGGAGATAGAGGAGGGCGGCCCCGGCAGTTGTGGGTCTCGCACGAGGCTGGTGATGAGGCATGTGGATGCAGGTCCTGGGGGTGGCAGAGAAGACGGGGAGGAGGGGGGAAGAAGGCCTCACATGTGTGGCATGTGAGGTCATAGAAAAGATTTTTATTTAATTTATTTATTATTATTTATTATTTTTATTTAATAAAAATGAAATTAAAAGAGGTCAAAAAATGAGTGACATGTGGCAGCTCTAGGAGCTGCCACGCGTCAGCTCCAGAAAATTCGGAAAACAAAAAATAAAAGAAAAATCTAGAAGAAATAACAAATGGCCTCGGATCAAAAGGTGATCAACACAAAAATTGCTTGTCTCAATGAGATCTACAACATTTCATGAAGAGACTAAGAGCAAAGGAGGTCATCTGTGCAAAATGATATTTTTAAGGCACTCTATGTAATAAAATACCTTGATTTTGAGGTTTTGTAAATTTTTAGTGATTTTTACTGAAGAGAAAAATCGATAAAAATAACGATAAATCAAAATAAATATTTACACAATAATATATATTTATATTTTTAGTAAATAAGAAAATAGGGAAACGAAATAAAGAAGAAAAAGTGAGTTATTTGTACAGGCTCTCAGGGAACACTTGGACTTGGTCAGTTTCTTTGATTTCATTCTTACTTTGAATTTGGATTTTTGTGGATTTTATTAAAACTTTCATCAAATAATATAAATGATAAAGAAATAAGAGAGAACAAGTTAATTATGTACATAAAATAATAGGTAACAAATGGGTAAAACACAAAACGCGCAAAAGAGGGCCAAAACCCAACTTTCACATACGAGCTCGATTTTTATGAAATTGGTCTTGTTTTGAAGATCTTTGAATATATATTACTTTAAAAGTAAGTAGACTTAAATTGGACACTGTATGAGGAAGATATGAGCATTTTAGTTTGTCTAGTCTGAAATTGGAGTTTTGTCTCACGGCCAATTATTTGAGTTGGTATTTTTTGTATTTTCCTTTAATATTGTTAGTAATATGTACACAATGGAAGTGGTTTGAGGTCAATTGAAGTTAGCATGAATTAGTTTAAAGTGCATGAAGTTGGGTGAACATATGAAGATGATTATGAATGCAATTACGAGTGTTAAAATGCAAATATTAATTTTACATGCATGAATGATAAAAATGCATAATAAATGATGTAATGCAGCTAATTTCTTGAGGACAATGCTCTATTTTCATCTTTTAGTATGGTGAATCATGGATTCATCAACCACCTATGCTTAAACCTTGCTCGTTCCCAAGCAACTAAAATGAAATGCAAAGGTGAAATGATTTTGGGTTCCATACCAAAGTCATGAACAAAAGGTGAAAATGGAGCTAGACACAACCTTTGGATTAATAGCGTGGCAGAACTTCTGTGAGACTTAGGGTTTTAAAATCAACAACCCTCAAGTTCTACATATCATTGTAACAGTTTCGGCTCAGAAATCATGTTAGATCTATCCTTCTCCCAAAGCATATCCCGTGAACATTGAATAACTGTCTCATGTGTATGAAAGGTTTTAGCTCTCCCCATCAAGAATGTTGGACTACCATGTAAACCCCTCCCAGTAACTCGTTCTCGGGGAGTAAGGTATTTCCTTCTAAGGTCTATCGCGATGTGTTCACAATCGAAAGGGGGAGAAATGAGAAGAATGGGAAAAGAACTGGAGGGTGACCGGTGTAGTCACCTCTCCTTGCGAGGCCGACCCGTTTAGCCAAGTCTCTGCTAAGATCTGTAGATTTTCTTGAAGCTTGGACCTTTTTGGTTAGATATTTATTTGGTACTTTGGCTTCTTTTTGGTATGGAATTTTTGGTAACTCTGCACGGATCTTTTGTGCCCCTATGAATATGGAATCTTTTTTTTTCCGTACATGTTTTGGGGTCTTAGAAAAAATTGTGCCCAGTCATCCATCCCTACTCCGAAGCTTTATTTCAACCCAAACTCCGATCTTTAGATGTCAATGCTACCAGAAAAGAGTCTCACACAGTCTCCCAACATCCCGTCTAACTTGAGCTAAGTGCATAGTGTTAGAGAAAAGATTAATTTCCTACTTTAAAATTATACCCAGAATCAGGCGACCAGCTTAGACACTAAGAGTCAAAGATTGCACATTGTCATGTGGAACTTGAAGAATTAAGTTAAAAGACCTGAAGCTTCTAAAATCCTCTTTCTCGGTGAAGTTCCTCTAAAAATTATGTAGATTAAGGCTAAGTAAAGACCACTCTCCTTTTCTACTCACAACTCGGTTCAGAACCCAATATTTTTTCACTTTACATATACTAGATATGCAAAATGAAATGCCGATGCAAATGAGGTGCAAGATGATTTTTTTGATATGAATTTAATAATGATATGCAATAAATAGAAATTTTTTGGTGTTTTTCTTTCTTTCTTTCTTTTTTGACTTTTACCCATCCCGTAATTAATATATACAAAAATACGTGAAAGTACAAGCTATGGGTAAAGTATATATGTAATATATACAAACCCACTATACTTAGTGTGTGCTATGTGCTTAGAGCACAAGAAGTGACAAGAAGACATAGCTTGTGCTAAGCGTAGAGAGAAAAATAAAAACAAGTGTAGAAGTCGACCACCCCCTATACTTAGGCAATGGATAGCCTAAGTATAGCGGAGGATAAAAAAATGGAGCAGTTGAGGTCAAGAGGAGAAATGGATGGATATATACAGGACGAGCATCGGTCCCCCCTATACTTAGGCTATGGTCAGCCTAAGTATAGGGCATGAGTGAGTATGAGAACTGATGAGATCTGGGGAATATATAGATCGAATGAGGAGTAGAATGATAAATAAATACATATGGCATTGCCCCCCTCCCCCATACTTAGGCCTTGGCCTAAGTTTAGAAAGAAAATATACGAGGGAATCTTTGGGGGTGGGGGAAAGGATGGTTGAGGTACAAATATGAAAGTGATGCGAATTCATGCGTTCCCTAGGATAAGATCATGGAATTTTGATATGCGCATGAATGAGATCTCCTCAACTTGGGCTAACTGCTCATCTGATTCTACGAAGTGCTTTAGCAATTGCCCATTCACAATGAACGATTCTGCTCCATCTGTATGCTCTGAAATCCATACACTATTGTTCCCATTCACTTCTCTAACAATGAAGGGTCCTGTACATTTGGATTTTAACTTGACCTGAAAAATTTTCAACCTGGCATTGAATAACCACACTTTCTGTCCAGCGATAAAATCCTTTCTTTTAATGTGATGATCGTGCCAACGTTTGATTCTGTCCTTATAAATCACACTGTTATCATATGCCTTATTTCTTATTTCCAGAAGCTCATTTAGATCCATCTTTCTGCTATGTCCTTCATGAGTATTCCAGTTCAGTTTCTTTAATGCCCATTCAGATTTGTATATCAGCTCAGCATGCAGATGACACGGCTTCCCATAAACCATCTTGAATGGGGAGGTTCCAAGCAGGGTCCTGTAAGTTGTCCGGTATGCCCATAGAACTTGGTCCAAGAGCTAGGACTAGTTCGACCTGTCAGGGCAGACGAGCTTCTGTAAAATTCCCTTTACCTCCCTATTCGACACCTCAAACATGCCATTTGATTGTGGGTGGTATGGACTAGCGACACGGTCTTCAATGCCGAGTCCTTTGTTAAAATGTTCATTTCCCTATTAAAAAAGTGGTTACCTCCATCAGATATAATGACTTTGGGAATCCCAAACCGTGAAATGATATGATATTTCACGAATTTGCAGACAGTTTTGCTATCCACAGCTCGGGTGGGGATAGCTTCCACCCACCTAGAGAGATAGTCAACTGCCAAGAGAATGTGCTCATAGCCATTGCTGTTAGGGAATAAGCCCATGAAATCTATGCCCCCTGCATCAAAAACATCAACCATAATGATCGGTTGCATGGGCATTTCATCTTTGGGACCGACAGTCCCTCCCATTCTCTGACATACTAGGCAGGACCTAACAAAGGCATATTCATCTTTGAACTGGGTCTGGAAGTACAAGCCACATTGGAGCACTTTCCAGGCAGCCCTCATCTCGGAGTGATGTCCTTCTGTCTCCAAGGAATGGCAGTAGGTAAGGATACTCATGTATTCCTCCTGAGGAATACACCTCCACCAGACACAATCCGGTCCTTCGAAAAAAGGAATGAATCCTCCCAATGGTATTTCCTAGATTCCGACTTAAGTCGGTCAATGATGCTCTTAGTCCAATCAAGGGGAACTATCCTGGATACTAAGAAATTCACCATATTTACATACCATGGGAGAGAGTCGACAGAACAGATCGACTCATTAGGGAAGGAGTCCTTGATGGGGTCAGTCTTAGTGGAACTAGGCGACTCTATACAGGAGAGGTGATCAACCACTACATTCTTCACTCCTGGCTTATCCTTGATCTGCAAATCGAACTCTTGGAGTAATAGGATCCACCTAAGAAGACGCGCCTTCGCGTCCTTCTTTTCCATGATGTATTTAATGGCTGTGTAAACATTGAACACTATGACCTTAGACCCTAAAAGATGTGACCTAAATTTATCTAAGGCAAATACACAACAAGCATTTCCTTCTCTGTGACGGTATAATTCCGTTGAGCCTGATCGAGTACTTTTCTTGCGTAGTAGACAACATAAGGAATCCCTTCTTCTTTGTCCTAACATGGTTCCAACAACAAAGTCCGAAGCGTATGTCATGATCTCAAAAGGAAGAGATCAATCTGGGGCCTGTAGGATAGGACCATCCATGATTTTTCTCCTTAAGAGCTCAAAGGCCTCGAGACACCTGTGATCTACAACGATCTCCGTATCTTTTCCTAAGAGCTCTATGAGTGGTCGGGCAATCTTTAAAAAATCTTTTATGAATCTGCGATAAAAACCGACATGCTCAAGGAATGACCGTACTTGTTTAATGTTGGTTGGTGGTTGAAGTTTCTTGATCACATCCACCTTGGAAGGGTCAACCTCCATTCCCCTCCTGGAGATGACATGCCCCAACACAATGCCCTCTCGAACCATAAAATGACTCTTTTCCCAAGAGAGCACCATATTTACCTCACTACACTTTTTGAGGACTCGATCTAAATGTGATAGACAAGTATAAAATGTGTCGCCGTAGATCGAGAAGTCATACATGAAGACCTCCAGGAAGTCGCCAACCATCTCAACAAATATTTCAATCATGCATCGCTGAAAAGTCCCTAGTGCATTGCATAACCCAGGGCATGCGTCTGAATGCATATGTACCAAATGGACATGTAAAGGTGGTCTTTTCCTGGTCCTCTGGAGTAATATCTACTTAAATATAACCCGAATACCCATCTAAAAAGTAGAGGAATTCTTTCCCCGCAAGTATCTCCAGGATATGGTCCCTAAGAGCAAGGGGAAATGGCCCTTCTCTGTCGTGGCATTCAAGCATCTGTAGTCCACACAGACACACCAAAACGTGGGTACTCGCGTCGCGATCTCCTCTCCATACGATTTGGTGACTGTATGAAGTCCCGCCTTCTTAGGGACTATGTGAAGTGGTGCCACCCACTTGTAATCCAAGATGGGATATATAAACCCTACGTCACACCAATTTTCGATCTCCTTCTTGACCACATCTCGTAAGTTTGGATTCAACCTACGCTGGAACTCACGAGAGGGCTTAGAACCTTATTCAAGGTAAATATGGTGTGAGCATAAAGCAGGGTTAATCCCGTGAAGATCAGACACGCTCCAGCCTATGGTCTTGCGGTTCTTTTCAAGGATCTCTAGCAAGCGAGATTCTTGTTCTCTAGTCAGGCTCGAACTGATAATGAATGGAAACTTCTGAGGTAGGCCCGCAAGGAAGGTGTATTTGAGTGTTGTGGGTAATGGTTTGAGCTCAGGTAAGGTGTGGTCATCAAGAATATCTGGCTCGATCAACTCTAGCTCTGTGCTGATAATGGTTGCATCTGTCTCTGGAGTACTGGCCACCAACCGAGTTAGCTCTGGAGTCGGATCGTCAAAAGTGTCCAAGCAATCGACAAAGGCCACGTCCGACTCATCATCCTCATCCTCTTATTAACCTGAAGGGAACAGATTTGACAAGCCTAAGTCGGCTTCTGAGTCATCGAGGGCATAGGGGGATACATGAAAAACTTCTCCTATGGATAATGTTTGATTCTGTTGGAATTGTCTAACAGCCTCATCTACATCATGGTGAGAGGGATCTGTCAACCCAAGCTGTCTGCTGCCAATGATCAACTGAGTCAACTCTGTAGCATTCAGCTTCTGACGAGAGATACTCTGTACTGCTCTCTGAATCAGGTCTCTACCATTTTGTTTGCTACATCTGTAATTCTACACTTTCATTATGTGCATGAAAGCGTATCTTTCCCAGAGTGTAATCGAAGATAGCTCCGGCCATCCTCAGGAAAGGGCGACCAAGTATGATCTGGGAATCTTGCCATCTTCAGGGCCATTCCATATCTAGGACTGTGAAGTCCATTTTGTATTGCTTCCACACAATGTCAAGGATAACGTCCTTCAACATCCCCTTAGGCCTCTAGATAGATCGGTCTGCGAATTGTAAGAGTGCTATTGATTTCTTCGGAGGTCCTAGATCGAGACGGTCTATGAGGGAATATGCCACTAAATTAATCGATGATCTGTTATCGAGTAGAGTACGAGCAAATGATGTGTTAGCAATCTGACTGGTGACAAAATGTTCTCCTAGATTTCTCTTCTTCCTAGGAATCTCATTACGAATCGCACAAGTAGTGGCTATGGACAACACATGCTTCGCTGTTCGAGTGTTGTTTTTCCTGCTAGTCCTAACATGTGTGCATCTCGCCTTTAGGTACTTCTTGAATGCAGGAACCATATCCACTAATTGAAGGAAAGGAATTTTAAATTTAACATTCTCAGTGCACATCCTTTCCACCTTTAAAATGTTGAGGTCATTTTTTTGAGAGTTTTTCTTCTTTCCCTTAGATAAAGCTTGAGGGAAAGGAGGGAGAGGCTCTTGATGTGAAACAGAAATATCAGCATCTGAGTATTTATTGGAAAAGTTCAGTTGTACATGACTCTGACTTGGACTCAGACTTAGTACAAGACTCGACTGACATTCATGAAATGGAACTGAAACTAAAGCTGGAAAAACTGCTAGTAATGCATCCAAGGTGGTCTTCTCCTCTCCCGATGATCCGGTGTTTGCAATCGTGCTCAATGTTGCTTTATTATTCTTTTTGGATTTTCTTGATCTTCTAGATTGCTGGTGACGATGATCCTCCTCCTCTGAGATATCCACAGGGGTTGGTTCATCGGTATCCTCTGCTCTTTCCTGTGGTGCCAGATCAGGGGTCTGTACTGTCCTACCACTTTTGAGAGTAAGATGGTGAATACCATGTGATATGATCTCATGATCTGATTCTAAAGAATTGAAATAGTATACCCGATCCTTCTAGCGATTCTATCCTTGGTTCAAGTTATTAGGATTAACCTGAACCTGTGCTGGAATAGAGATCTTGGGTGCAGTGAACTCATCGCGCCATTGTGAAAGCCGATTGATGTCATCTCTCTGATCATGTTGTTCATTGCGGATGAGTTTGAGTTCATCAAGAATCCTCTGAAGATCAGAGGTGCCCGAAGATGAGGCTCCATGGTCCTGCCTTTGGGATGGTTGCTGCTGACCCTGTTGTGGTCGGTTAGGTCCTTGATGGACCTGCTAATGATATTGGTTCTGTTGATGAGGATACTGCTGCTGATGAGGGGGTTGATACTGGCGATATTGAGGCTGAGGGGGGTATTGTGGCTGATGCTGCTGGTGGTGTTGTGGAGCATTGGGATTATTTGTGTACCAGATCCCATTCACCTCGCATACTTGTGGGGATACCTAGGTGACCGTATTGATGGTTGTCTTAGTGAACTGGCTCTCATGGACTTCAGGCTGATACTGAGTCCATGTGCTGTAAGACCCTGCATGAGCTGCTCCTGGATCTGATGCACTTGGTGGATGGGAGCATGAGGTACGAAAGGGGTAGGTATCTTGATCTTGGACACCCGATCAACTAATTCAGCCATATGTTTTCGAAGCTTGGCAAGGTTCTCCCATTCGGCGAGCTTGTGTATTTCGCTCCCTTTCTTCTCGATCTGGTCAATCTTAGTTAACTTATCACTGATTATCCCCATGTTGGGGAGTAGGTCATTTTTCAAATCGATAGCAAATGTTCTCGCCACCTCCTGAGATACGCGAGATGGAGGTTGTTTGTCATAAGCCCTGCTTGATGACCTAGTGCTGCTGGTCTCTGCCATCTGCTCTAAAACCATCCAAACCGCATCAGCTCCTTTGTTCCGATAATTGCCTCCACGGGAGGCATTCAACAATCCTTGGACCCTTGGAGTCAGACCACTATACAGGTTCCGGACCAAGATTGGCCGGTCAATATCACGACATGGGCATTTCTTAATCAGAACCCTGAATCTCTCCCAAGCCTTGTGGAAGGGCTCATGTGACTTCTGCGTGAAACTTGATATTAAGGACCTCATTTGATTAGTTCTACTCAATGGGTAGAACTTCTTGAGGAATAAGTCCTTCAATGCAGCCCAAGTGGTGACTTCCCTCCCCAAATTTTTTAGCCAATAGGCGGCCTTGTCTGCTATAGCAAAGGGGAAGGCTCTAAGACGTATGCAATCATATGCTACACTAGGTCATCCTAGATAGTCACACACTATTTCAAATTCTTGTAGGAATATATATGGCTCCTCTACTGCATTGCCATAGAATTTTGGTAAAAGTGTCAAGAAGTGAGGCTCCAATTCCCCAGCATTTGGTGGTACTACTAGCCTAAGCCAATTCTCGTTCTGTGCAGCACTGGGATTGTAGGAATCTCTCATTGATCCCCCATCATTTGTTAATTGTACAAGCTCTTGTCTGAGTAAGTAATTTCTCTTCTCGTCTTGCAAGTCTGGCTAGAATGTCCCTCGGTGTGCCAGGATTGCCCTCATCATCTGCGCTCTTCCTAGGAGTCGTCTTGCTATCTTGGTCTTCTTCATCTTCAGAATGAGAATGGTTTGAACTAATAGTTGGGCAAGAAGGTGATCTAGAAGCGTCAAGGTGAGAGTCTTCCTCGATGTGGTAAGAGAAGAGAGGGTTGGTATGAGTCTTCAGTATGAAACATGAATTATTGACTCCAGTCCCACAGAATGAGTGTCCATGAAACTAGGGGAATTCAGGGGAAGAGTGTCCCTGAACTTGTGAGGATGATTGATTTGGAGAGGCATGCGAGATGCTTGCGGAGTCAGAACAAGAATTACTCCAATCCGCCATTCTTGATGTCAAAAGGTTAAGAGCACGATGTTAATGGAAGGGTGCTGAGATTGTAGTCTTGTGAACACACACCTCTGAATGCAAAATCAAAGAATATCCCAGTTTCACTAACTCAACATAGTGAAGTACCGAAACATGGTTCAATTAATCTGGTTGATTTTAAGTGTGATTTCAAGCAAAGTTGGCAAGCATTACGTGATGGCCTATAGGGAAGTCAGCTCACTGCGGATTGTGTCTCCCCTGTTTAACCTGTCTCCTAAGATAACAACGCTCTTCCTCTCTTATATCATATCACAAGCTTACTCGGTTAATACCAATAAAGTTCAGGGACCTGCCCCTATCTACCTACCGAAGTAGGTGGAGGCTGATAAGGTTATCACTTCTCCCCAGGGGGTTACTAAACAACTTGTCGCGTCGCACCACTGGTTTGCCCCTATCTACTTGCCAAAGCAAGCGGAGGCTACTTGGTGCCGGTTAGTTGATCTTCAAATATTCAGTCGGTGATATTTGCGAAGAGCATGGTACGTTGATATAGAAGATGGGAATTTGGGCTCTATCTTAGTGTGTACGCAAAATCTCTGTACCCTTACTCAGCCTGAAATCAAGGTCGAGGTTACTCTCCGAAAAACAATTTCAATTTTAATGCATTTTTTTGGTTCAAGTTGTTTTAGCAGTCCTCATTTTAAGCTTAATTTTCACTGATTTTAATTCACCACACAAAGCATGCCTAATGGACAGTCCCAATTTCTTTTAATTTTAATTGATAAAATGAAGGGAGAGTCGAGAAAAGAGAACACGTGATGAAATCAATGATGCATGCTCAGTTCAGAAGACTTAAAGTGTTCCTCGCACTCTTCATGTAGGATGCAATACAAAATTTATTTTTTTATACTATATTAAATGCAAGCAAAGAAATCGCACCTAATAAATAGTTCTACTTAATGAGAAGTGGGTTGAATTTTACTAAGTGAAAACGATTTATGGTGTATATAATTATATTGAAAGTGTGGTCCTAAATTACGAAGGGCACAAACAAATTTGAATTTACAGTACCATGTGCCTATCCTAATTTCGCCACTCAAGTCAGACCCCATACTCACCGAAGGGTGAAACATGCTGACACACCATAGAAAAATGTTCAGTCCTTTTTACACATGTGGGATCCCAATCAGGAACCGCTAGAAATGAGCAATTAATTAAAAACACCCTCTCTTCAAAAATTAAAACTATGACGTGTATCCGGTTGCTAGTGTCGGTTTCCAAGAAAGCTGCTCCAAGTTCATCGATTACCTCACACGAAAAATAGAAGATCAAAAATTAGAGAGAGGTTCATAGAAAAATATACACAAATAAAAGAAAAAAATGTTGAAAATGAAGTAAAAAAATGGAGAAGTAATTACAAGAAGATCAGGGACCAGACTACCCGTGGATGGAAAACCTAAAAACTTGATTTTCTTAAAGGACTGATTGTAGATTTTGCTCTCTTAATTCGATGGAATTAATGAATAAAAGATGTTCGTTGTAGGCCAATAAATTCAGATCAATCAAAAACCAAATTTTTTTTATTAATGTCCAGTTAAAGCAAGTGGTCGTATTTTCTTTTTTTACTTGAGTAAGTCCAAGGTCGAACTTAGGGAGGCAACTGTCTCCTTAGGTTGGTTCAAAGACAATCTCTAAGTTAGGTTTTCGAAGAGGATTTTTTTGTATATTTAAATGTAATAAATGAGGCAAACACAATTTTGACAAAGTTCAAGGGTAAGATATAAATTTTGATCAAACAACGTCTAAAAATCCTCAAACTTAGCCAGAATATGAAATGCAATAAAATTAGGCTACTGTAATTTTTTTTGTAATTTTTAGATGCAAAAAGATTTTTTGTGTGAATAAATTAATGCAGACAATGAAATGGTCAATAATTAATTATAATAAATAATAAATCCACTTCTTTTCAGGAAATATAATTACCTAAGATATTTCATTAGGTGGTATATCTTAGAAAAATCCTAGACCCTAAAAATGTTGGATTTAATACATATTAAAAATCAATTAGTGAAATGCACAAAATGATTTTTCCAAAAAAATATGCATGCAAATGCAATTCTTTTTGGGCACAATGTCATAATAATTAACTCTGCTATCGATGGAGTTTTGGCAATTTTTAGAGCTCTGGTTAATGATCTATAAATTTCTAAGCTTAGAATGGGCAAAATATGCTAATTCTCACAAGAATATTAATAATTAATTAACCACAGAGAATAAAAATATTCCAAGCCTGCCAAAATGTAGAGAATTAATTGTTGAACATCATGCAATTTTTAAATAATTAAAAAAATGATGAAATAAGGTTCAAAATAACATGAAACACAGGGTTCCATATGCAATACAGAAAATAAAATAAATGTACTGGACTAAGATGCAATTACCTATACCTGCGAGGGTTCTTATGCAAATTTTCCAAGCTCATGCGTATGTGCACGTGACTTCAAGCCACGGGGGTGTCAATGTAATTTCCAGGATTAGGAAGGGCCACTGTGCAAAAATCCCTAACCACACGTGCAGATCACATGGGCTGGGGCCTCTCGTGCAAAGGGCAGAATCTGGAGGGTGTCCGATGTAACTATTCCAAACCTCATGTGCTTGGCAGGTGAGGATCTTCTCGATCTTCCCCTGGTTGGAGGATGGCGGGGCGATTGAGGGCTTTTCACTGAAGGCGCATGGCTATAGTGGATAGCGACCTCGTGGCACAACTGCCGGTGGTCTTCGGCAGTGGCGTGCTAGAGGATGGAACGCATGCGGGCGAGGATGCTGATGAGCCCCAAAGCGAGGTGGGGCATGTAGCTGTTGCGGTGCCTCCAAGGGAGTAAGTTGATGGCGCGAGGGAACAACGTCTGGCAGTCGAGGACAATGGCACGGAGGCGTGGGGGGTACCAAGATAGCTGGAGGCGCTTGTTGCGCGGGCGGATGGGCAGCTGACTAGTGCTGGGAGGTGGATTGCGATGGTTACAGAGGAGGTCGCGGATGCTCCTTCAGGCCGAGCGGGGTGCTGTCGTGCTGGTAATCTGGTGCAGGGGTATCGGCTGAAGGCAGAGGAGTAGGGCTGTGCTCCAGGAGTGGGGTGACGTTGACGACGGACTGTGATGGTTGTGGAGCTACGGTCGCAGGTGGTTGACGAGGAGGCGCGGAAGGTGCGATGGTAGAATAGAGGAAATGCAACAACATGGGATTTGGAAAAGAAGGTAGAAGAAGAAGATAGGGGTTGGGTCTCGCTTGGAGTGAGGTTAGTAGACACAAGACGCAGGAAAAAGGAGGAAGGGGTTTACCTGGGATTTCACCTGGGAAGATGAAGCTCAAGGGAGCTCCGTCGTGGCCTTAATGGAGCCGACATGCTCCAGAAGCTCGTGCAACAAAGGGGGTTGTTGATGCTGCATCAAGGTTCTAAATGCAACTTTGGATCACGTCGAGGATTTGAATGCCGGTCGTCACCTACAAGCTCTAGGAACGTTGTCACTGACCCTGGAGCGAAGCTATGGTTCTTCCTCTCGTAGATGGCGGATGCCTTGAATCGATGGGGATGCGGGGCTTTTATAGGGAGGCATAGGAGGAGATAATGGAAGTGGCAGTCGTTAGAGGATATAGAGGAGGGCGGCCCCAGTGGTTGCGGGTCTCGCACGAGGCTGGTGATGAGGCAGGTTGATGCGGGTCTTGTGGGGGGGGTGGCGGAGAAGATGGGGAGGAGAAGGGAAGAAGGCCTCACGTGGATAGAAAAGATTTTTTTATTAATTTTTTTATTTTTATTTAATAAAAATGAAACAAAAAGAGGTCAAAAAATGAGTGCCATGTGGCGGCTCCAAGAGTGGCCACGTGTTAGCTCCAGAAAATTCAAAAAATAAAAAATAAAAGGAAAATCTAGAAGAAATAACAAACAACATAAGATTGGAAAGTGCTCAACACAAAAATTGCCCATCTCGGTGAGATCTACAACTTTATGAAGAGACAAAGAGCAAAGGAGGTCATCTGTGCAAAATGATATTTTTGAGGTACTCCAAGTACATAATATACCTTGATTTTTGGGTTTTGTAAATTTTTAGTGATTTTTACTGAAGATAAAAATAGAGAAAAATAATGATAAAATCAAAGATAAATATTTACACAATAATATATTTTATTGGATCTTTAGTAAACAAGAAAATAGGGAAATGAAATAAAGAAGAAAAAGTGAATTATTTGTACAGACTCTCAGGGAAGACTCATACTTGGTCAGTTTCTATGATTTCAGTCTTACTTCGAATTTGTATTTTTGTGGATTTTATTAAAACTTCCATAAAAGAAAATAAATGAAAAATAAATAAGAGAGAAAGAGTTAATTATGTACATAAAACATTAGGTCACAAACGGGTAAAACACAAAACACGCAAAAGAGGCCCAAAACCCAACTTTCCCATACGAGCTCTGATTTTTATGAAATTAGTCTTGTTTTGAAGGTCTTTGAATATGTATTACTTTAAAAGTGAGTAGACCTAGATCAGACACTGTATGAGGAAGATATGAGCATTTTAGTCTGTCTAGTATGAAATTAGAGTTTATCTCACGAGCCAATTATTTGAGTTAGTATTTTTTTGTATTTTTACTTTAATCTTATTAGTAATATGTACACAATGGAAGTGGTTTGATGTCAATTTGAGTTAGCATGAATTAGTTAAAAGTGCATGAAGTTGGGTGAAAATGTGAAGATGATTATGAATGCAATTATGAGTGTCAAAATGCAAATATTAATTTTACATGCATGAATGCTAAAAATGCAGAATAAATGATGTAATGTTGCTAATTTCGCGGTGACAAAGCTCTATTTTCATCTTTTAGTATGATGGATCGTGGATTCATTAATAGATCAGAGAGAAAAAGAGAAGACACAACTCGTACTGAACATAGGAAAGCCTAAAGAATAAATGAATATAGAATGAGTGAAAAAATGAGAGATGAAATGAATGAGAAGTCGACCGTCATCCCCTATACTTAGGATCAAATAATCCTAAGTATAGAAGATTGTACACAAGGTCGGGAGGGTCAAATGTTGGAATGAACAAACCACAACTCGGACTATCTCCCTCTATACTTAAGATAAGATATCCCATATTATTGACAAGAAGAGGAGATAGTTGAGGGGATCAAAGAATGAAAGAGCTCGGGGTACAGCCTCCTATATTGAGGACAAAGTATGTCCTATGTATAGAAGATTGAGGAAAAGGGGTGACAATTGTTTTTGGTAGAAAAAGAAAAATGAAAACGAAAAGAAGGAAAGAAGGAAAGAGGAAAATATGAAAACTTGAAAGAAGAGTTTTTGAGTGACATTATCTAAATCTTGCAATGCTACGAAGGTTATGGATGCTCCTTCAGTGCAAATGACTTGGACAAGGTCGACAACAACTAGGAAAGTATCTTGCTCGAGGCAAGGCTTCAGTAGTTGACCGTTGACGACAAATGGTTGTGCGTCTGGAGACAATTCTGATACCACAATGCTTCTATTGTCACACTCTTCTTGAAATCTGAATGGCCCTGTCCATTTACTCATTAATTTACCTGGGAAGATCTTCAACCTTGCATCAAATAGCCACACTTTCTGTCAGTCTCGAAGGTCTTTCGTCTCATGTGCCGATCATACTAGTGTTTAACCTTCTCCTTGTACATCAATGTGTTATCATATGAATCAACTCTGCTGGCAGATGGAATGTCTTTCCATATAGAAGACGATAGGGCGACATACCCAAAGGAGACTTGTAAGTGGTTATGTATGCCTAAAGCACTAAGTCCAAGAGTTGGGACCAATTTTTCATGTTCGGCTTTACATGCTTCTAGAGGATCATCTTGATTTCTCTGTTTCATAATTCAGCCATGTCCTTGGTCTGAGGATGGCAAGGAGATGCGACTCGGTGATCGATGTCGTATTCCTTCATTAATTTCTTGACCTCTTTGTTAATGAATTGACTACCTCCATCTGATATCAGTATCTTCAGGATCCCGAACCACGAGATGATGTTCTCTTTCAGAAAGCGACAGATTGTACGACTGTCTGCAGCTCGAGCAGGGATAGCTTCAATCCATGGACTTACATAATCGATAACAAGAAGGATATGCTCGTATACCTGACTGTTAGGGAAGGGTCCCATGAAATCGATGCCCCAAGCATCGAATACATCTGCAATCTGAATGATTTTAAGGGGCATTGAATCTTTAGCTGTAAGGGTACCTTTCAATCTTTAACAGTCAGTGCAATGATTAACATATGTCGTGACATCCTTAAGTAGTGTAGGCCACCATAAACCACACTACAATACTTTAGCTGTCATTCTATATCCAAAGTGGTGCCCACCAAATCCGAGTGAATGACAATGCTCGAGGACACTATGATGCTCCTCCTGATGGATACACCTGCACCAAATTAGTCTGATCCTTCCCTGAATAAGAGAGGATCTTCCCATTGGTAGAAATGGATAGTGGACAAGAATTTTTCCTTCTGTATCTTCCTCCAATCTTGTGGAACTACACTCGAGACAAGGTAGTTTACAATATCAGCATACCAAGGGAGTGAATCCACAACTAGAATCGATTCATCAGGAAAGGTGTCCATGATGGGTGCCCTGCTCAGTGGAGGCTCTTGCTACTAAATTCTGGAGAGGTGGTCTGCTACCGCATTTTGAACCCCAGGCTTGTCTTTGATCTCCAAATCAAACTCCTGGAGGAGAAGGATCCATCTGATCAGTCTAGGCTTGGCATCCTTTTCTGCTGTAAATATCTGATAGAAGAGTGGTCAGTATATATGATGACTTTAGATCCAAGCAAATAGGATATGGACTTCTCAAGGGTGAATACCACAGCCAGCAATTCTTTCTCTATCACCGTGTAATTTCTTTGAGCTTCATCAAGTGTTTTGCTAGCATAGTGAATGGCATAGGGCTCCTTGTCTTTCCTCTATCCTAGAACAACCCTAACTGCAAAGTTTGACGTATCTATCAAGAACACAAAAGGAATAGACCAATCTGGTGGTTGTAGGACTGGATCTTGAGTGATGAGCTCCTTCATCTGATTAAATGAAAGGATAACTTGCTGATCAACATTGAACTCTCTCTCCTTGCACAATATTGAGTGATTAGGCGAGGCGGCTGAATTCACGAATGAATTTCTTGTATAATCCCACATGCCCCACAAATTACCTCACATTTTTTACTACATGAGGTGGCTCTAAATTGGTAATCACATCCACCTTTTCCAGGTCAACTTTAATTCCATGCTTGGAATGACGTGAGCTATCATAATCCCTTCTGTGACCATGAAGTGGCTCTTTTCCCAAGATAGCACAAGATTGACTTCATGGCATTTCTGAAGTACTCGATCCAGGTGCTCCAGGCATGAATCGAAGCTATAACCATAGACGGAGAAGTCGTCTATAAACACCTCGAGAAAACTACCTGCCATCTCGATAAAAACTACATGCATGCATCTCTAGAATGTCACAGGTGTGTTACACAGTCTAAAGAGCACTATCCGAAAAGCATAATATAATTTTTTAGATTTTTAGTAAATAATAAAATAGGGAAATAAAATAAAGAAGAAAAAATGAGTTGTTTGCACAGACTCTCAGCAAACACTCAGACTTGGTCAGTTTCTTTGATTTCAGTCTTACTTTGAATTTGGATTTTTGTGGATTTATTAAGACTTCCATCAAAGAATATAAATGAAAAATAAATCAGAGCGAAAGAGTTAATTATGTACATAAAACAATAGGTCACAAATGGGTAAAACACAAAACGCGCAAAAGAGGCCCAAACCCAACTTTCACATACGAGCGTTTTAGTCTGTCTAGTATGAAATTGGAGTTTATCTCACGGGCCAATTATTTGAGTTAGTATTTTTTGTATTTTTACTTTAATCTTGTTAGTAATATGTACACATTGGAAGTGGTTTGAGGTCAATTGGAGTTAGCATGAATTAGTTAAAAGTGCGTGAAGTTGGGTGAAAATGTGAAGATGATTATGAATGCAATTATGAGAGTTAAAACACAAATATTAATTTTACATGCATGAATGCTAAAAATGCAAAATAAATGATGTAATGCAGCTAATTTCTTGGTGACAAAGCTCTATTTTCATCTTTTAGTATGATGAATCATGGATTCATTAATAAATCAGAGATAAAAAGAGAAGACATAACTCGTACTGAACATAGGAAAGCCTAATGAATAAGCGAATATAAAATGAGTGGAAGAATGAGAGATGAAATGAATGAGAAGTCGACTGTCACCCCCTATACTTAGGACCAAATAATCCTAAGTATAGCAGATTGTACACAAGGTCGGGAGGGTCAAGTGTTGGAATGAACAAACCACAACTCGGACTATCTCCCCCTATACTTAAGATAAGATATCCCATATTATTGACAAGAAGAGGAGACAGTTGAGGGGATCAAAGAATGAAAGAGCTCGGGATGCATCCCCCTATATTGAGTACAAAGTATGTCCTATGTATAGAAGATTGACGAAAAGGGGTGACAATTTTTTTTGGTAGAAAAAGAAAAATGAAAACGAAAAGAAGAAAAGAAGGAAAGAGGAAAATATGAAAACTTGAAGGAAGAGTTTTTGAGTGACATTATCTAAATCTTGTGATGCTATGAAGGTTGTGGATGCTCCTTCAGTGCAAATAACTTGGACATAGTCGACAACAACTAGGAAAGTATCTTGCTCAAGGTAAGGCTTCAGTAGTTGACCATTGACGACAAATGGTTGTGCGTTGGGAGACAATTCTTATACCACAATGCTTCTGTTGTCACACTCTTCTTGAAATCTGAATGGCCCTGTCCATTTACTCTTTAAATTACCTGGGAAGATCTTCAATTTTGCATCAAATAGCCACACTTTCTGTCAGTCTCGAAGATCTTTCATCTCATATGCCGATCATGCTAGCGTTTAACCTTCTCCTTGTACATCAAAGTGTTATCATATGCATAGTCTCAAAATTCTACGAGCTTGTTCAACTCCACTTTTCTTTTCTGACCACTTTTTAGTGAGTCCAAAACATGTTGACTTCCCACAATGATTTATGAATCAACTCTGCTGGCAGATGGAATGTCTTTCCCATATAGAATATGATAGGGCAACATGCCCAAAGGAGACTTGTAAGTGGTTATGTATTCCTCGAGGACACTATGATGCTCCTCCTGATGGATACTCCTGTGCCAAATTAGTCTGATCCTTCCCTGAATAAGAGAGGATCTTCCCAATGGTAGAAATGGGTAATGGAAAAGAATTTGTCCTTTTCTATCTTCGTCTAATATTGTGGAACTACAACCGAGATGAGGTAGTTAACAATATCGGCATACCAAGGGAGTGAATCCACAACTAGAATCGATTCATCAGGAAAGGTGTCTGTGATGGGTGCCTTGCTCAATGGAGGATCTTGTTGCTAAATTCTGGAGAGGTGATCTGCTACCAAATTCTGAACCCCAAGGTTGTCTTTGATATCCAAATCAAACTCCTGGAGGAGTAGGATCCATCTGATCAGTCTAGGATTAGCATCCTCTTCTGCTGTAAATATCTGATAGAAGAGTGGTCAGTATAGATGATGACTTTAGATCCAAGCAAATAGGATCTGAACTTTTCAAGGGTGAATACCACAACTAGCAATTCTTTTTCTGTCACCGTGTAATTTCTTTGAGATTCATCAAGTGTTTTGCTGGCATAGTGAAAGGCATATGGCTCCTTATCTTTCCTTTGTCCTAGAACAATCATAACTGCAAAGTTTGATGTATCTATCATGAACTCAAAAGGAAGAGACCAATCTGGTGGCTGTAGGACTGAGCTTGAGTGATGAGCTCCTTCATCTGATTAAATGAAAGGATAACTTGCTGATCAACATTGAACTCTGTCTCCTTGCACAATATTGAGTGACTAGGCGAGGCGACTGAAGTCACGAATGAATCTCTTGTAGAATCCCACATGCCCAGAAATTACCTCACATTTTGACTTTCTGAGGTGGCTCTAAATTGGCAATCACATCCACCTTTGCTAGGTCGACTTCAATTCCACGCTTTGAACGACGTGAGCTATCATAATCCCTTCTGTGACCATGAAGTGGCTCTTTTCCCAAGATAGCACAAGATTGACTTTACAGCATTTCTGAAGTACTCGGTCTAGGTGCTCCAGACATGAATCAAAACTATCACCATAGACGGAGAAGTCGTCCATAAACACCTCGAGAAAACTACCTACCATCTCAGCAAAAACTGCATGCATGCATCTCTAGAATGTCACATGTGTGTTACACAGTCCAAAGAGCACTATCTGGAAAGCATAGGTGTCGAACATGAAAGTGAAGGTAGTCTTCTCTTGGTCCTCAGGGGCGATTGCCATTTGGTTAGACCTGTAGTAGCCATCCAGAAAGCGGAAGAACTCCTTGCCAACTAGTCATTCCAATACCTGGTCAATGAATGACAAGGGGAAGTGGTTCTTCTTGGTTGTTGAATTAAGATGATGGTAGTCAACACATACCCGCCAGGATGTTGGTACCCGAGTTGAAATCTCCTCTCCTGTGTTATTTGTAACCACAGTGAGACTTGATTTCTTCAGAACTACATGTAGTGGGCTTACCCATTTTGAATCGGAGATGAGATAAGTGAAGCATGCGTCACACCATTTCATGATCTCTTTCATGATGACATCCCACAGATTTTGTTTCAGTCTTCTTTAAATTCTGGCAATGGCTTGGCATCTTCTTCCAAACAAATGTGGTGTGAGCACAGAGCAAGATTGATCCTGTGGAGGTCTGAGATGTACCAACCAAGTGCTTTGTAGTTTTTCTCTAGAACCTCAAGAAGTCGAGATTCTTGATCCGGCGTCAGCCTACTGCTGATGATGACCAGATACATGTTCTCTGCACTCATATGGAAGGCATACATAAGGCCTGATGGAAGTGGATTTGATTTAGGTTCTGATTTGGCCTGCTTCTTGGTCACTTCAGAAACTGTTCTGTTAGGTGGATGATCTGCCATCATTTTAGATGTCGTGTTGCTCATCTCAGTGACTTGTTGCTCAACTGATAATGTGCCGAATAGATCTACAATGAATTCATCATGTTCGGATTGGAATGAATCATCTGAGTCAAAGTGATGCATCAACGAATTAGATCATGTCTTCCAAGTAGAAGCAGATCTTGTATCGTCTGTGCTTTCCTAGTCCTCCTCAGGAGATAGGATTTCTAGGGTCCAATTATCATTTAAAGAGAGGTTTGTATCTCTTATCTCTTCAATAAAATCATAGTCTGCTTACGATGGTAGTGCATGACTTTAATCAGATACGACTTTAGGCTTGCTGACCATGTCTATAGTAACTCTTTGATTGCTTGAACTGAACGTGATCTTGCTAGAACCGTTGACGAGTCTGAAATCGCACGTGTAAAAAGAGATGTTGTATTTTATCG
Organism: Ottelia alismoides; assembly: GCA_037367405.1. Classification (NCBI taxonomy): domain Eukaryota; kingdom Viridiplantae; phylum Streptophyta; class Magnoliopsida; order Alismatales; family Hydrocharitaceae; genus Ottelia; species Ottelia alismoides. The sequence goes on along the minus strand of JAZKJV010001890.1, from coordinate 1,337,150 downwards.
TGCATAAAAAATGATGATGATTTATCGTTCGTTGTAGGCGGCAATCGGAATCGGTCAAGAAAATAACCACACAAATATTCGTCAATTTTGATCAATGCGGTTTTATGTTTATTTTACTTGGGCAAGTCCCAAGATTGAACACAAGGAGGCAAAGGAACAACCTAGAATTATGTCTATCAAAATTCATATGCAATTTTCGAGGCAATCTTTTTTTAGAATTTTTAATGCAATAAAGAATGTAAAATGCAATTTCAGCCTATTTTAGGGGCTAAAATGCAAATTATGCTCAAACGATGTCCAAAAAATATGAAACTAGGTCGAGATGATAATTATGACAAAATGAATGCACTGCATTTTTTTTGGAATTTTTGGATGCAATATTAATTTTTTTATGAATTTCTAAATATAAATAAAATGAATTTCAATATTTAATTATAATAAATACTAAATCTATTTATTTTTAAGGGTTAAAATTATCTAAGATCTATCACTAGGTAATGTATATCAGAAAAATCCTAAACCTCGAAAATGTGAGATCTAATACCTATTAAAAATCAAACACTGAAATATGCAAAATGATTTTTACAGGGCAAACTATGCATGAAAATGTGATTCTTTTTGGGCACAATGTCAAGCATAATTAATTCTACAATATATGATTTTTCAGGAATTTTTAGAGCAACAGTTAATCAATGGAAAATTTAAAAGCTCAAAATGGGCAAAATATGTAATTTTTCACAAAATATGTAATTAATAATTAACCATCGATCACAAATATATCCACAATATGTCAGACTGTAGAGAATTAAATGACAAACATCATGCAATTTTTAAATAATAAAATAATGTAATAGAGAGGTCCAATACTGAAGGGAAATACACGGGGGTTTATGCAATATTTAAATAAAGAAGATAAATGATGGAAGGGCTATTATGCAACTACCAGGAGTTTTGGAGAGTCCGTTGCAATTTAGCTAGACGGGCACGTGTGGGGCACATGCCCTCTGGTCGATGGGTCTGCGAATATGAGAGCCTCCGTGGTGCCTTATGCAATTTGACCAGCGGTCACGTGCCAAGCACGTGACCCTGGAGCTTCTGGAAATAGGGGAACTTCTAAGGGGCCCTTTGCAAGATGTCCCCTTACTCACGTGCATAGCACGTGAGGAGGGTCTCGGGACCTGTGCCCGGCTCGACAGATGGAGCTCGTAGCGGAGACGCCTTCTGGATGGCCGAGGGCAATCGGCGTTGTGGAGGCGAGGAGTAGCTCCAGGAGGAGGGGGCTGGCGGAGTGTCGTGGCGGAGACAGGGAAGCTCTTGGAGCGGTAGGGGCACAGGGCCACCGACGATGGCGGTTGTGGAGCCTGTAGGTGGAAGCGAGTGTAGTCGATGAAGGCGTTGTTGATGATGCACGGCGGAGACCGGTTGGAGAAGAAGTAGCATAGGCGGAGGAGCGGTCTTCGTTGGAGGTCGTAGACGATCGGGCAGAGGTGAATGTTGGCGGTGGCTCAATGGCAAAGCGGGAGGCCGGAGCTGGGCACTATGGCGACGAGGGCCGTGATGCTACAGTGGTCGACCATCGGACCTCGTCGCACGATGGCGCTCGAAGCTATCACCTCCGAGCATCGTCACTATCGGCAGATGAAGATGCAAATGCGGTGGAGGTGTTCTTAAATAGAGGCGTCGACAGGGGGAAAGGGGAACGGCGATGGAAATGAAGTGCGGATGATCTCAAGGATTTGACGAGGGATTTGGGGAAGGTCGAGATTCGCGGGATTGGAGGTGATCGGAGACTAAAGAAGAAGGTGGCGACGTTGATTGACTAGCGGCAAAAATCGTTGGATGCGGTGGAGGAAATCACGGGTGCGACGGTGCTCGATTTGGGAAAGGGGGGCTTGATGAAGACGAAGCACATGTGCCGTCCGATCGAGCGCAATCGGACAGCCCGTAGAGGGCCACGTGGTGGTACACTGGAGAGAGGTAGGGCGCACGTGCTTGGCGCGTGCCTGGGAGGCATGTGCCTCGCACGTGCGATCCTTTTATTTTTTTATTTTTTAATAAAAACTTAATAACAATACTTCAAAAGTGGTTGACACGTGGCTACTCCAGGAGTGGCCACGTGTCAGCACCAGAAAATTCGAAAAATAAAGATTTTGTAAAATACAAAATAAATAGCAAATGGCCTCGGATCGAAAAAGTTTCTTCATAAAAATTGCTCGTCTCGATGAGATATACAACTTTTATGAAGACATCAAAACCAAAATCGATAAAATGCACAAAGTGATATTTTTGGGGTATGCCATGTACATAGAATACCTTGATTTTTGGGTTTTGTAATTTTTATGTCATTTTCAAACCAGATAAAAATCCGGAAAAAATATGATAAAGTCAAGAATAAATATTTACACATTAATTTATTTTTTTAATTTTTATTAATTAAGAAAAAGAAGGAATAAAATAAAATATGAAAAAGACTCATTTTGTACAGATGGTTAGTGAAGACTCGGACTCAATTTGTTTCTTTGATTTCAAGCTCAATTTGGATTTGGATTTTTGCGCATTTTAATAAAGCTTTTATCATAGAAGACAAATGAAAAAGAAATAAACTGAAATAGGTTAAATATGTACATAAAATATTAGGTCAAAAACCGCTAAAATAAAAAATGTACAAAAGAGGCCCAATACGAGCTCCGATTCACTTGAACTTAGTCTTGTTTTGAAGGTAATTGAATGTACATTAGCTCAAAAGTGAGTATGATTAAAACAGACACAGTATGGGGAAAATATGAGGTTTTTAGTCTGGAAATCCTGAAACTAGGGTTTGGGTTTTTGGTCCACTTATTTGAGTTAGTTATTTTTTTGTATTTTTCATTTATTCTTGTTAGTGATATATACACAGTGGAGGTGGTTTTGTGTCATTCGGAGATAGTATGAATGAGTTAAAAATCCGAGAAGTTAGGCTATTTACAGGTCAATTTTAGCTTGGATTTTTGGCTTCTTATTTTTGTGCAGAAATTAGTGCTAAAATGTAATTCTTATGAAAAGATGCATGAATGCTAATTATGCAGAATAGATGTCGAAATGCTGTTGATTTTGAGGGATCTGAGCTTAATAAATGGGATTTAAAGTGATGAATCTGAGATTCATCATCCCCCTATACTTAAACCATGCTCATCCCTGAGCATCAAAAGAAATGCCATGAGGTGAAATGAGATTGGGTTCCATACCAAGACCATGAGCTGAAGGTGAAAGTGAAACAGACTCGACCTTTGGATTATAGTTTGGCGGAACTTATGTGAGACTTAGAATTTTAAAATCAACAGCCCTCAAGTTCTACACGTCATTGCTACAGTTTCGGCTCAGAAGTCATCTTAGATCAATCCTCTTCCCAAAGTTTACTCTATGAACATTGAACAACCGACTCATGTGTGTGAAAGGTTTTAACTCTTCCCATCTAGAATGCCGGACTACCATGCTCCTCTCCTCTCCAGTAACTCGTCCTCGAGGAGTTAGGTATTTCCTTCTAAGGTCTGTCACACTGTATTCACAATCGAATTGGGGGAGAAGAAAGAAGAAGGGGAAAAGAACTGGAGGGTGGCCAGTGTAGTCACCTCTCCTTGTGAAGCTGGCTAGTGTAGCCGAGTCTCCACCAGATCTGCAGGTTTTCTTGAAGCTTGGACCTTTTTGGTCAGATTTTATTTGGTAGTTGCTTCTTTGTATTTGGAATTTTCGGTGGTTCTGCTTGGATCTTGTTGTGCCCCTACGGATATAGAATCTTTTTGTTCCGTACATTTTTTGGGGTCTTAGAAAAATTGTGCCCAACCGTCCATCCCTTTTCCGAAGCTTTATTTCAACCCGTACTCCGGTCTTTAGATTTCCACGCTACCAGAAAAGAAACTCACACAGTCTTCCAACTTCCCGTCTGAGTTGAGCTAAGTGCATAGTACGAGAGTAAAAATTAATTCCCTATTCCAGAGTTGTACCCAGAATGAAGAGACCAGGTCAGACACTAAGAGTCAAACGCTGCACATTTTCATGTGGAACTCAAAGAATTAAGTCAAAGACCTGAAGCTTCTAAAATCCTATTTCTTAGTGAAGTTCCTCTGAAAATTAGGTGGATTAAGGTCAAGTCCAGACCACTCTCGATTTCTACTCATAACTCGGTTCAGAACCTAATGACTTTTCATGCGAATGAATGCGATGCTGGATGAGATGCAAGTGTGTGAAATGTAGACACAAATTTTTTTGTGAATTTTTTTATGCAAGGGATTTTTATGCAAAAATGAATAAGAAGCCATTTTTTTCAAAATTTTTTGGGTTGATCACAGTTATTAGCAAAACTCTTTTTCTTTTCTTTTTTTCTTTTTTTGTTTTTTTTGTTTTTTTTCTTAGTTAGTTACCCATCCCGTAAATACATATAAACTTACATGAAATATGAGATATGGCTAAAATATATACAAAGTATATATACAAACCCCCCTATACTTAGCGAGTGATGTGTCCTCAGAGTACAAGAAGCGTAAAGAAGACATAGCTCGGGCTAAGCGTAAGAGAGTGAAAAAGGAAAAGAACAAGATTTATAGAACCGCCCCCTATACTTAGACTGTAAACAGTCTAAGTATAGAAGAAGAGCGGAAAAATGAAGCGGTCGGGGTATATGAGGAGAGTATAAACAGATGGGCATTGGTTCCCCCTATGCTTAGGCTCTGGTCAGCCTAAGTATAAGAGAAAGGTGGAAATGGAGCGATCGGAAGATAGGAGAAGAGTGGTATACATAGATGGCATCGGACTCCCCCTATACTTAGGCCTTGGCCTAAGTAGAGGAAGAAGTTGTACAAGGAGCCGATGTGCTCGGGAGGGAGGGTGGGCAGCCGATGATTAAGGCGGTTTTAGACTGATCTATTTGTGATCCTGCAATGGGAGATCTGAATAATGAGTCGGATATGAAGCATATGATTCCCAACTATTATCAGTGTCATCCTCAGAAAAATCATGATGGATAGTAGATGAAACATTTGAGTCATATGAAAGGTAGCCATCATCAGAGTTATCCTCATAGGAATAGTATTTGAATGTAGACACACTCCAGATATTCATGTCTTTTTGTTTCTTTAATTGTTTCCTCAAAATTTGTTCCTTTTTGGGATCAAGTTGTTTGTCCTCAGATGAATACTCATAAGCACTGGTCTCAGTCAGCCCATATGAAATAATTCTAGTGTACTTGAAGAGGACAGGAGCATCAGCTTTGGATGAGTAATAATTAGGAACTGGAGTTGTCCAACGAGAATTGAATTTTGGATCCTTGCGAAGATATGGCTTAGAGCAGCTTAACACACTTCACTCATGTAGTCTACCTTTTCCAGACCTGATGAGGGATCATCGGCTGACTCCTATTCCGAAAGGTCAAAGCTGACTTTCTTTTTCTTGTTTCATGAAGATGTCGGTTCACTTGAGTATCCAAATGAATAGCCATTGGGATTCTTCTCCTTGATCGGTGTTCGGCCTGCATGTTTGTTCTTAATCTTCTGAATATTGGTGCACTCACGATTTGGGATGATTTGGTCAAGATATTCAGAGAAGGTTGCCCCTGGGTACGACCATGCATATGTCTCAGGATCATAGAAGAAAGATTTGTCTATTTTGAGATCTGCAGGAATTGAAATACTGGGAAGAGTCTCTGCATGTTCATTTTCAATTGATTTGACATTGGAGCATTCCTGTGTCAAGTTGATGTGATCCATGTAGTCAAAATAGGTTGACCCAGGGTGTGCCCATGCATAAGTCTTCGGATCATATGATTCATGTACTTGATTCTCCATGGTAAGAGCAACGGGGAATGGAGTAGGGGGGAGATTCTATAAACCAATAGTCTCATCAACAACCGCTATCTCAGGTGTAGGAGCGGGGTAGGGATCTTCTACCACTTCATGGTTACGGCTGTCAGGGACTTCGTGGGTTGCCTCAGAAAATCGTGATTCCTCAAAGACTGGGTCAGATCGAAGTGCTTCCAATGCTGTGAAATTGATTTCCCGAGTCTCACAATCAATAATTACCTTAGCCAATGCTAAGAATGGCTTTCCGAGAATAATTGGAGACTGGGTGAATTCTCCTTGATGCTCAATATCGATGATCGTAAATTCTACTTTGAGCGGGGCACCTTGGAATTTCATGATGACAGAAATGATTTCTCTCGACCGCTTTATTGATCAGTCAACTAATTGAACAATCTCTCGTATCTTCTGAATCGGTCCGAGTTTGAGTTCGTGAAGTACAGAGGTCGGGAGGATATTGATCAGTGAATCGTCATCAATCCGAGCATGGGTGAAAATCGTATCTTTGATTTCATAATCAAATCTGGGCAACCGCTTCACTATGCGGCTCTTGGTTTTTCTCCTCAACACAAAGGAGGAGGCCATTGACAAGATATGTCTTTCAGTCGTTGTTCGTATCCTGCTCGACTTTTTGATCATTAATTTGTTCATTACAAATCCTTTGAGGTTAGGGAAGTGTTCAATGGCCTTTATAAAGGGAAGTTCAAAAATCAAGCGTTTCTCCAGTGCTTCCCGTAAAGCAGGATCCAAATTCTTCAAGTCTTCTTCAGTCTCAATTTTTATGAAATTTTCTGGATTTTTAATTTTTTTGTTGTTTTTGAATATTCCCATTTTTTGGTATTTTCGGTGTGGTGTGGTTATGTGGTGTGCTTCGTAGATGAGCAGGGGCTTTGATGTGCAGAGTAAGAATCAGAGGCATAGTCATTTCTAGGGGAATAATATGTAGAAGTGCTCCTGTCTGAATCGTCCCTAGGTTTATGAATATCCTCAAAATTTTCAGCATGAGATCCAATTATTTCCACATTCGTTTTTATATCCGAGCTCCCATAAAATAAACTGAGTCGGTCGGTAAAATTTCTGAATTTTTCCTCCATTAATTCAAATTTCTTATTTATCCTCGAAACATTATCCTCAAAATTCTATTCATGATCAATCATGGGAGCAGTCGGTTGGTGTTTAATAATTTCATCTTCCATTTTCCTGTATATGCTGAGAGGAGAGTTTCTCTGAATATATGATATATGATCATTATTTTCTAAAATTTTCTTCAAAAAAATTATGGAAGGAGGTTGCTCAGTGGAAGGATTTTGCGAGAATGTGTAGGTCTCATACTCAACATGCCGTGACTCGGGCATGTCATCCTAGTTTGAGTAGAGTCTACTTTCATTTTCATGTTTGATCTTATCCTCGAATAATGGGGTCATACAGGGTGCATATGTGTCGATCTCATCCATGTGGTCCTATGTATGTATAGGCTGATCAAATGAGTGATATTCAGGTTGGTCAATAGGGATTTGATCGTTGCGGTCAATCCAACGCTGATGATCATTAAGTGCGGGTCTTTCCATCTGGGTTTGGTTTCTTGGCCAATCATGAGATTCAAAGGTATTTTGATCTTGAAATGGTTCATTAGCGAGAAATCGAGAATAAGATGGTTCAGTCCAAGATGGTAGGTGGTCATGTGTGGTCGGATGATTCGAGTAGGAATTTAATGAGGGGCCCAAAATCATCTGTGGGTGAAAGTCTTCCACAAATGTTGGAGGATTATTGAAAGAAGAGGATGTAGTTGATTTGGGTCTAACCAAGACAAATTCATTTTCATAGTATAGCTCTGATGGATTCTCGGATAATTGTTCGGCCATTTTTGAAAGAGCTGAAAGGAATGAGGAGTTGGGTCTTTAATGATTTTCAAGAAGTGGAAAAAGTTCCATGATGATGTTTAAATCAAGATTGGAGAGAGATGGTTGCACGGGATAGTCAAAAGAGATTTTATCAAATGTGCGGATTTTGATCCTTGATATCGGTTCACGCACACCAATGCAAACACAAATCAAACCTCAGATTCACCAACACACACAATGAAACCGTAAGAATTTGGCTATTATTTTTCAATTTTAATTGGTGACAAAACAATCTTGGAAAATAATTAAGTGAGCTGTTAGGTGCAGAAATTTTCGTAATGACTAGCCCGAATTCTTACGACTAGTTGCACCTACTTTCAACTAGTATGGGAGTAAGTACGGACTGTAGAACGACTACCTGATACTTGAGGACGGAGCCTTACACAGTGTCCTCTAAACCACCCACTCTGCTAAGGAAATCCGGACCGTTTACAGGCTACCCATAAATCCTCACTGAGAAGTGGCTAATCATTTTTGGTAGAATCAGTAGTCAATATGAAAATCCGAGTTTGGGCTCTATCCTTAAGTGTCATCTCTCACGCACTCAAAAAAAATAAAAGCATCCAAGGTCGGGGTTGCTCTCCCGCAGAAATTTTTGATTTTGTGGGATATTTTGATCGGCTATATTTAGCAGTCCCAATTTTAATTAGGTGATCGCTAAAGAATTTTAAATGAGCACAAATACACGTCTACCGTCCAGTCCCAATTTCCTTTAAAATTTATGTGACAAAACCAAGAGGGAGGAGTTCAGGAAAAAGCCAATGCACATGAAAACAATGATGTATGCTTAGTTAGAAGACTTACCGTGAATCCTCGCAATCTCTATGTGGGATGCAATACAAAAATTGAAAAATTATTCTATATGAATGTAAGCCACTGAAAAACTGTACCTAGCAGAAAGTTCTATTAGCGGGGAAGAATTGAGTTGAATTTTGGCTAAATTGAATGATCTATGTGCGTTTCAATTAATAGTGAAGTGTGGCCTAAGATCCTATGAGCACAATCAAGAAATAAAAATGCTCTGAGAGCCGTATGTAAAAAGAGATGCTGTATTTTATTGTGTGTAAAAAATAATGTTGATGATTTGTCATTCGTTGTAGGCGGCAATCGGAATCGGTCAAGAAAATAACCACACAAATATTCATCAATTTTGATCAATGCGGTTTTATGTTTATTTTACTTGGGCAAGTCCCAAGGTCGAACACAAGGAGGCAAAGGAACAACCTAGAATTATGTCTATCAAAATTCATGCACGGTTTTCGAGGTAGTCTTTTTTTAGAATTTTTAATGCAATAAAGAATGTAAAATGCAATTTCGGCCTATTTTAGGGACTAAATTGCAAATTATGCTCACACGATGTCCGAAAAATACGAAACTTGGCCGAGATGATAATTATGACAAAATGAATGCACTATATTTTTTGGAATTTTTGGATGCAATATTATTTCTTTATGAATTTTTAAATGCAAATAAAATGAATTGTAATATTTAATTATAATAAATAATAAATCTACTTTTTTTCAAGGGAAAAAATTATCTAAGATCTATCACTAGGTAATGGATCTCAGAAAAATCCTAAACCTCGAAAATGTGAGATCTAATACCTATTAAAAATCAAACACTGAAATATGTAAAATGATTTTTACAGGGCAAACTATGCATGCAAATAACATTCTTTTTGGGAACAATGTCAAGCACAATTAATTCTACAATATATGATTTTTCGGGAACTTTTAGAGCAACGGTTAATCAATGGCAAATTTAAGAGATCAAAATGGGCAAAATATGTAATTTTCTACAAAGTAATTAATTATTAATTAACCATCGATCACAAAAATATCCACAATTTGTCAGACTGTAGAGAATTAAATGACAAACATCATGCAATTTTTAAATAATAAAATAATGTAATAGAGAGGTTCAACACTGAAGGGGAATACATGGGGGTTTATGCAATATTTAAATAAAGAAGACAAATGAAGGAAGGGCTATTATGCAATTACCAGGAGTTTTGGGGGTCCGTTGCAATTTAGCCAGATGGGCACGTGCGTGGCACGTGCCCTCTGGTCGGTGGTCTCTTCTGCGAATATGAGATCCTCCGCGGTGCCTTATGCAATTTGAGCAGCGGTCACGTGCCAAGCACGTGACCCTGGAGCTTCTCGAAATAGGGGAACTTCTAAGGGGCCCTTTGCAAGATGTCCCCTCACTCACGTGCATAGCATGTGAGGAGGGTCTCGGGACCTATGCCCGACCCGGCAGATGGAGCTCGTGGCGGAGACGCCTTCTGGATGGTCGAGGATGACTGGCGTCGTGGAGGCGAGGAGTATCTCCTAGAGGTAGGGGCTGGCGGAGTGTCGTGGCAGAGAAGGGGAAGCTCCTGGAGCGGTAGGGGCACATGGCCACCGACGATGGTGGTTGCGGAGCCTATAGGTGGAGGCGAGCGTAGTTGATGAAGGCGTTGTTGATGATGCACGACGGAGACCTGTCGGAGAAGAAGTAGCGTAGGCGGAGGAGCAATCTTCATTGGAGGTCGTAGACGATCGAGCGAAGGTGAATGTTGGCGGTGGCTCAATGGCGAAGCGGGAGGCCGGAGCTGGGCACTACGGCGACGAGGGCCGTGATGCTACGGTGGTCGACCACCGGATCTCGTCGCACGAGGGCGCTCTGAGCTGTCACCTCCGAGCGTCGTCACTATCGGTGGATGAAGATGCAAATGCGGTGGAGGTGTTCTTAAATAGAGGCATCGACAGGGGGGAGGGGACTGGCGATGGGAACGAAGTGTGCAGGATCTCAAGGATTTGATGAGGGATTCGGTGAAGGTCGAGATTTGCGGGATTGGGGGTGATCAGAGACTAAAGAAGAAGGCAACGACATTGATTGACTGGCGGTGAAAATCGTGGGATGCGGCAGAGGAAATCACGGGCGCGGTAGTGCTCAATTTGGTAAAGGGGGTCTTGATGAAGACGAAGCACAGGTGCCGTCCGATCGAGCGCGATCGGACGGCCCGTAGAGGGCCACGTGGCGGCACACTAGAGAGAGGCATGGCGTACGTGCTTGGCGTGTGCCTGGGAGGCACGTGCCTCGCACGTGCGGCCCTTTTATTTATTTTTTTTTAATAAAAATTTAATTACAAAACCTCAAAGTGGCTGACACGTGGCGGCTCCAGGAGCGGCCACGTGTTAGCACTAGAAAATTCGAAAAATAAAGATTTTGTAAATCGCAAAATAAATAGCAAATGGACTCGGATCGAAAATGTTTCTTCACGAAAATTGCTCGTCTCGATGAGATTTACAACTTTTATGAAGAATTAAAACCAAAATCGATCAAATCCACAAAGTAATATTTTTGGGGTATCCCATGTACATAGAATACCTTGATTTTTGGGTTTTGTAATTTTTTATGTCATTTTCAAATCAGATAAAAATCCGGAAAAATATTATAAAATCAGGAATAAATATTTACACATTAATATATTTATTTTTTGGATTTTTATTAATTAAGAAAAAGAAGGAATAAAATAAAATATGAAAAAGACGCATTTTGTAGCGATGGTTAGTGAAGACTCGGACTCAATTTGTTTCTTTGATTTCAAGCTCAATTTGGATTTGGATTTTTGTGCATTTTAATAAAACTTTTATCAATGAAGACAAATGAAAAAGAAATAAACTGGAATAGGTTAAATATGTAAGTAAAATAATAGGTCAAAAATCGCTAAAATACAAAATGTACAAAAGAGGCCCAAAACACAACTTTCACATATGAGCTCCGATTCACTTGACCTTGGTCTTGTTTTGAAGGTAGTTGAATGTACATTAGTTCAAAAGTGAGTAGGATTAAAATGGACACTGTATGGGGATGATATGAGGTTTTTAGACCGGAAATCATGAAACTAGGATTTGGGTTTTTGGTCCACTTATTTGAGTTAGTTTTTTTTTGTGTTTTTCATTTATTCTTGTTAGTGATATGTACAAAGTGTAGGTGGTTTTGTGTCATTCGGAGTTAGCATGAATGAGTTAAAAATCCAGGAAGTTAGGCTATTTACAGGTCAATTTTAGCTTGGATTTTTGGCTTCTTATTTTGTGCAGAAATTAGTGCTAAAATGCAATTCTTATGACAACGTGCATGAATGCTAATTATGCAAAATAGATGCTGAAATGTTGTTGATTCTGAGGGATCGAAGCTTAATAAATGAGATTCAGAGTGATGCAACATCTACTAACCTTTGACCTTCTACACTCAGGCTCCAGAGAAAATGCTGGACCAAGCCGGTCTTCGGTATCTCATGGTGGGGGCACTTCTCCTGCTGTTCGTAAATCACTCCCAGGCTTCGTGGATAGACTCGTGAGTAGACTGAGAGAAGTTGCTGATCTTGGATCGCATCTGGTTGAGATGACCAAGAGAGTAGAACTTGTGAAGGAACACAGAATTAAGTTCCTCTCATGTCGTCACAACCTTTCCCAAATGATTGACCTAGTAAAGGGCCTTGTCATGCAGGCTGAAGGGGAATGCTATCATCTTCAATACATCCAATGGGATGTTGAGGTAGTGGGTAGTTTGGTAGATGCATGAGATCTTCTACAGGTGAATGTATGGTTCCTCATTTGTATTCCTATGGAATGATGGAGAAGAGCAAGGAACTGTGGTTTGAGCTCAAAGTGAGAATGTGCCGGTAGAATAAGGATCCACTCGGTCATTTGACTGTCTCCAGGATTATAGGTCTCCTTTAGTGTGGGTTTCTGCCTCTCATGTTCCGGTTCTTCTTCATCCGAGTCCTGACATGGTTTGTCTCTACCTCCTTCTCCTGCTGCTTTGTTCTGTAAATCATTCAACATGTCCTGAAATGCGGTTTGTACCAAAGCCTGCTCAGTTAGCTACTATTGTATGGCCTGTATGGAAGCCAGCAACTGAGGTTCACTTGGTTCTGTTTGGTCCCTGACCTAACTCCATTTTTTGAGGTTATTGTCCTTTGCCTTTTCCTTGAGGTGTCATCTCTTGGTATAAATCAGAGGAGATGAATTCTGTATTGGGATCCAAGACTGGGGATAGATTCTATATAAAATATGAAAGAATCCAAATCAGACCACTTTAAATTGAATCCTAATTGCCTAGATGAATATGAGATTACAATCAATTCCAGATTGTGGTGAATGGATAAAAGATGTACACTGAAATCGAGTCCCATTCACAATGCCCAATGTGGGACAATTGTGGTACTAGTTTATTTGGTGGTTAAAGGAGGTGGAAAGAAGACGAGGAGTCTGGGGATCGGCCCGCGTGGTTCGGACCGATTTCTCAGGAATCGCATCTAATTATTGGTGATGTCGAGTCTATGGAACCGATGTAGAGGTCGACGGAATCTTGACTAAACCATCCACGGGTCGTCATCGTATCGATGCATGAGGAATGATACGGTGGTCAACAAGGAATAAAAAGGAGTGTAAAATAGTAGAAAGGTTCGAACTGAGCAGGGAATCAAAAGGAAGACACTGATGAATCTGCGATTCATCATCTTTATTCATTTATTTTAGCTTAAAATCCCTTATAAAACACCTGCATATAACGCTAACTCCATATTCTTACTAACTTGCATTTGTGTGTAAATATTGTACATTTCTGACTAATTTTAACCTAAAATAAATAAAGAAAGAAAGAAAGGAAAAATAAAGAAAATAAAATAAAAAAGGAAGACTGTGTACAGGGTGACCTGAACCCCGAGAGATGGTCAAGACGTGACCTGATCGACCAGGAATAAAGTAGGGGGAGATAGGGTCCTCAACCAGAAAATCCAAAAAAAAATGTGTTTCTCACTTATTTTGTGTATATCTGTATAAAACTGACACTAATTTATGTGTATCTTAATTGACTTCAAATCAAATAACATTCAAAATCAAAGTTGTAAATTAAAATGTGTTCTAATTACTAAAATTGATTGCACAATTAAATCTTGTACAGAATAAAAGTAGCCACACTTGGAAAAAGCCACTACACACTAATTGAAAGACCAATTCCGGCTCCATATGAGCTCAAATCAAATCAATCTCAGTTTCATTGAACTCGAAATTAAATTATCTTCAAAATGGCTGTATTTTCATAATTTTTGGAGTTACGAATGAAAAGTCGGTTTTCTGGGGTGGTTTGTGCAATTTTCCCATGTATTTTGTGCATATTGTATTTGTATATATTGTAAATTAATCCCACTGATTTTTTTAATAAAAATAAAAATTAAAAAAAATAATAAATTTTTAAAACACAAAAAAGGGCTAATTCGTCATTCACCCTTGTATATAGTGTCACATATGTATATAGTATATGTATATAGTTGCTATTTTTAATTAACCATCATAAAAAAATAAAAAAAAACATTTTTTAATTCCAATAAATAAAGTGACGAAAATTCAAAAAAATAGATAATTGTTTTATTTTCTCTTTTATCTTCATTTCAAATTTCATCTCCCTTCCACCAAAAAATTCAAAAAAAAATCATTTTTCATCCCTCTCTTTCAAAAATTCAATTCCCTCTTTCAAAATTTCACTTCAATTTTTATCTCCCTTTATCCAATAAAACTCAAAAAAAATCAAATTTCATCTCTTTTCTATTTATATGGCTCCTTCTCCCTCATTCCAGGGGATCAACCTTTAGAGAGAGGAGCCCGATCTCCGAGAGAAATTTCGTCGAGGAAGTTGCCTAGCCTCCAAGCCGTCCGGTGACAGCGAGTCGGCCTTGTCGAGGCGATCACGGTCCATTTTCCGCTCCTAAGGTGAGATCCAAATTTTCTTCGCATTTTATCTTAGTTTAATCGTAGTGTAGTTTATCGCATTTTTTTTCCATCGTCATTTTGTTCTTCTAGATCTTAAAAAAAATCCACCACGATTTTTATCCATCACCGCTTCCGGATTTTCATCTCATCATCGCAACCTCTTCGCCTTCATTTTCTATCTCTCACGATCTATCAACTCCGACCATGCACGGTGGTCGGAGAATCGGATTCGAATCCCTCATCATTCGCCGAATCCCCATTCACTTTCCGATTTTTGTAGATAAATAAAAAAAATTTTCCTTTAGCTCTAACGTTTGTTTTGTAGGAAAATATTATAAAAAAATATAAAAATATAAAAATATAAAAAACATTGCCTTATCCTTTCTTTTCTTATTTTCGGATTTTTTTTAAAAAAAGATAAAAAAAGTTTTCCTTCCTTTCCTTTATTCACTGTTTACAATAAAAAAATAATAAAAAAAAACTTTTTATTTTCACTGTTTATACATAAGATTACAAAAAAAAACAAAAAAAACCAAAAAAAAAATAGGGCTGGCCCCAGGCGCAGCCCCCTCCTCCATCGGCCTCCATCTCCAGGCGGCAGCGCAGCCCTCCTCTGGCGTGCGCGCGCGCCCACCGCCGCCCCGTATCGCGCTGCCCGCCACCCACCGGCGAGCGCGCCCAGCGCCGCCCAAGGCGTAGCCTTCTTCCTCAGCCCACAGCAGCAGATCCGCGCGGGCACCACCCCCTTCTGCCCGCGCGACCAGCCATCGCCGTCGTCGCCCCGCGCGGCCCCAGCCTCTCCAAGGCCGCCGCCCCCGTCTTCTTCAGCCCTTGCAGCTCCCGCCCGCGCGCAGGCGCACCACTGCACCCAGCCACGCGCGGCCACGCGCGCAGCCCGCACGCGGTTCCGCCCCGCCGTCCTTATCCCTTGACGCGCGACCGCTCCCGCCTTCAGCGCCCCGGCCGCGTTCCCCGCCGAGCCACCTGTGGCTCCCCGACGCCGTAATCCGCCGCCTGAAGCCGACGCCTCTCTCGCGCCCCCCGCGTGCGGAAGGAAGAAGAGGGTGGAGGCGGTGAGCATCCCCTGTTGCTTTCCATTCTCAAGGAACGAACTGTCAAGGGTTTGTTATTTTATTGGAAAA
This sequence comes from Ottelia alismoides, assembly GCA_037367405.1. NCBI lineage: Eukaryota > Viridiplantae > Streptophyta > Magnoliopsida > Alismatales > Hydrocharitaceae > Ottelia > Ottelia alismoides. The sequence continues at coordinate 1,321,521 of JAZKJV010001890.1, read as the reverse complement.
ATTACTCATATTACCCTCAGAGTTCTCAAATCTACAAAGAATCCCCTCCAGAGCTCCAAGGCACATGCACTGCACATGATGTATTGGTAAATTTGCGTTTTCTCCCCTGTCATTCATATTTATTATCTATTTGAGGCAAAAATTTTGAATATTTACATTTCAGTCCAAAACTCTTACAGTATTTACAATTTGGTCCCTGAACTGCAGAACATTGAACTTGCATGATCTTCTATTGAAATAAATGTTTCTCATGCTTCAAAAATTTTGAGAAAATTGTGCTATACTCCTGATGTACTATTCTTCCTAGCATAAAATTTTCTTAGCATTTTGACTTCATTTGATATTATTAAAAAATCAAAAACAGTGCCTTTTTGTCTTCTTGAAATCCAAAAATTCATAAAAATTTGAAAATAGCTCCAAAAAATCTAAAAAATAGAGTAATTATATTTCATTGTATTTTAATTTCTGACCAATTTTCACGCATTGATCATTTATAAAACTCAAAAAAATTGAAAAATATCAAAACTCTTCTAAAATTCATAAAAAAATCTACAAAAATCCAAAAATTGTGATTTCAATTCTTGTTTGTAGATATTTTCTTCTAGTTTGTATTAAAAATAGTAGCCAGGAGTTTTGGCATTTAAAAGATTTTTAAATTGCAAATTACTCCAGGCTATCCACATTTTCTTATTTTCTCCTTGTTTGATTTTTAGAAAAATACAAAAACATCTGAAAAGTCTACAAAAATTCTCAAAAACATTTTAAAACTTTTAAAACCCAAAAATATTTTCTTTGAATTTTTCTTATTATTTTTAGCATAATTGAAAATTGCAAAAAGAGTTGGTGTGCAGATTCTTGACCTCGTTTATATTGCTTCGTATTATTTTTGAAAAAGTTTTTTGCAAAATCAAAATCACTAAAAATTTGAAAATCAGAAAATAAAAAAAAATTAGAAATAAAAAAATAAAAAAAATAAAAAGATAAAAAAATCACAAAAACCAAGGATAGTTGTCCTTTGAGATTCATATTTTCTTTTAATTAGTTTCTGATTAATTGAATAACCCTCGGGAATTGTAGCCTCCCTGAGTTCGACCCTGTCCGCTATACAGGTTAATAAGTAGCAAAAATAAAAAAATAATCTTTTGTTGACGCGGGTTTTGGGGATAAAAACAACGACCACTTGACAACATTTTCATCATTAATAAATTTCCAACCTCCGGCAATAAATTCCTTACTCAACAAAATTTTGCCGTTGCCGGGAAGAAAGAAAATTTAAAAATTCTCCAAATTTTGACTCAACAAAATGGCGTCGTTGCCGGGGAATAAAAAGAAAAATTCAAAAATCCCTCGAATTCTAACTCAACAAAATGGCGCCGTTGCCGGGGAGGCACGGCGAGGTTAGTTAGGTTTCTCTTTTGACCTGCTATTCTTGGTTGTAAATATCTGTTTATATTTTTGGCATTCACTTCATTGTTTATATCCACTGCATCTGTTTCATTTTTTCTCTTCTTTTCTCATATTTGATAATTGTTTTTCTTACACATTTTCTTCTATTTTTCTCGCGAGGGCCCGTGGAGCGAAGGAGGCAATCCTAGGAGAGCCGAAGCACCCAAGCGACGTGGAGGCGGCTTGATTCTTCACCAAGCCGCATGATAGCGTGAGAAAAAGAGAAGAAGCGTGAAAGAGACGAAAAAAAGAGAGAGAGAGAGAGTTTCTTTTCCATTTGAACTTTGTAAAAGGACATTCATTTGTTGCGGAGTCTGTTTCGCCAAGTGCCGGTGCACTTGGGGGACCTCACTGGTTTTGTTTTCATCGCCTTTATTTTTCTTTGTTTCACGCGGATTTCATGAGCTACCTCTTGATTGCTTTAATTAATTTGCCTGAGCCAGGTAATTAATTAGGTCCAAACACCATAAACAAGATATTTCTGTGCCTATAGAGTAGAGCGTAATTTGGACTTAGTCAAATTAACTCGTTCTTGCCCGTTAATAGAAGTTATCATCCAGGACGGTTCACTTGCATCATATAGGTTAGTTTATTTTCTGTATTTAAATTCTACGTGGATCACTTGCATGTAGAGTGCTGGCGACAAGGTACGCATCTCTAACCCCTGCATGCATCATTGTTTTTAATCACGTATTGGCATTTCCGATCTCCTTCTTTGTTTTCACTCACATAAATTAAAAGGAAATTGGACACTCGGTAGACGATTCGTTGAATATACTTAAACCAAGTGATAACTGCCTAAAATTTGGGACTGCTAAAGAAAACTCGACCCTAAAATAAACATAAGGAAAAATCATTATTTTGGGGAGAATAACCACCTCATTTTATTCGTTTTAACTTGCTCGCGTACACACTAAGGTTAGTGCCCAAATCCCATAATTCAGCCTAAGTGTTTGTACAACTTCTGTGATTATTACCTAACTCTAAAACAGACAAGATAATTGACCAAACCTTCACGGTCTTCACAATTGAGTTGAGTTGGTGAACTGGGGGTTTGTATTGTGTTTGATTGCTTGTGTGCTTGCTAGATCCTTCAGTGCATTTGCGCCTTTTTCTCCATATTTTTTGGCTTGACCCTCGTGCTCTCTCATCTTTTGTTTCGAAGATGGCCGACTGGAGTTATTTTAACCCGATCTTCGAAGATACCTCGTACTCTCCAGACGATCCACCTCCCTTTTTCCAGGAGGACTTTCCTCCTGATTTTTGTGCATATCCGCCTAACCCATTATTTCAGGAAAAGGATGAGTTTGATTTTCACCCACCCTCATTCAGCCCACCCAGTCCTGAGATTTTGGAGTCACCTTTCATGATTTCCACACTTGAGACACTGAACCAGATGGTGGAGCATATGAATTCGAGGATTAACAATCTCTTTAACATAAATACGAGCCAGAACGCTACTCCATTTTTTGAGGATATGGATTCATTTGAGGATAATCATGAGAGCTTGCAATCGCCCAAAATACAAAAAAATGAGAAAAATTTAAAAATCGAAAAAGAATATGGGAGACACATTATCCATTCATTTTGTGAGGAGAGTGCACAAATTCCCAACCAATTGCCCACACAATCATCCACCACATGTCCCAATCTTGACCCCGAGGATTCCATTATACAGACTGCTCTTGGAAATCCTCGTGTAAATGCTGATTCCGACCTCCTCCCTTGTATGGATGAGGTCCAAAAATTCAAAAAAATATTGACTGAACCCGAAGTGGTAGACACTCTTCAAGAGATCATTAAAACTCCACTTCAACAGGCCATGACAGATTTATCTACTCCTCAATACAAAAAGAGAAAGCGAAGGAGAAGATCTGAGCGTCACATCTTGACCATGGCCACTGCCTACGCCATCTCTCACCGTCCATATTTTAAGAAAGGGAACACGACAACACCTCTTGTGAGTTGCAGCTTATCTGACTATTATTGTGATAACACTCTCCTTGACGTCGGTTCATCAATCAATGTAATACCCTTCTCTATGGTACAGTCTCTTCATCTTGGGCCTCTTAAGAAAACCAGGATGATAGTTCAATTTGCTGATGGATCTATCAAGAGGCCGAAGGGTATTCTAGAAAATGCTGTCATTCTCATTCAGGGCATGAATTTTACTTCAGATTTTATTCTAATGCCCATGGAGACCTCCACCCCTGTGGAGCACCCTCCAATCATCCTGGGACGGCCTTTCCTCGCCTCTGCAGGAGCCGTTATTGACTATGGTTCAGGAGAGATTCGCTTCCGTTCTGATGTAGGGAGCGATGTGTTGATCACTACACCCACCACTGCCCAGAAACCTGCATCTCATGAGTACCCGCCTGTGTTAGCCAACCCCAAGGAATTTGACATCGATGATAATATCAGAGATTCTTGTTATATGTTGGATGATAATGAAACCCAAGAATTCCTCTTGAAGGAGGAAGACTTGGAAAGCATAGACCTTGGAGTTCTCCCTTCTGGTATGTGGCGATGTATTGATGACATCCGCGGAATTTACACGATAGAAACCCTAGAGCAGAAGGCAAACTCTGAGACTAGACAGGACGAACATTATTCGAATACTTCCACTGATGAGTCCGTTCTTATTCACCTTGATTCAGATGAGACCGATCAGGCCAAATTTGATTTGATTGCTTTTATAAAAGAATATGGGCCTTTAGATAAAGATGATGATCCAATAGAGGCTCGCCAGGCTGAAGATGATCCTACTTTTTCGGATAATGATTTCGAGCCATTTTACTTTGATGTTTGCGAGACTTCCCAGGCCAGAAATGACCATACTACTTCCAATAACCGGTTTAGGCCTGCACAATCTGAAACCGCTGAGGATACATTCTTGGTCGATTCTACTCAGTTTATATCTAATGATGATCCCAATATCGACCTACACCTTGTCAAATCCATACCTCAGCGGTCCCGCAAGAAGGTTCGTTTTCGACCTTCTTGACCTTTGTACATCCACTCCTCTTGTATATCCTTTCGTTTTACTCTGTCATCTCCCGTTTTATCATTCACCCCTTTTCCGTGTGTGTGTATATGCTATACTTAGGATGTGCTTTATCCTAAGTATAGGGGGGTGAATGATTTGTGTTGTTCATTTTCGTCCTGTTCATCACTCTTGTTGTTGCCTATACTTAGGGATACTCTACCCTAAGTATAGGGGGGTGATGTTGTTCATATCGTGTCTTTTTATTTTTGAGTCTATACATTCTCGTCATCGGTTTTCCCCTTTTGTACACTCTACTATACTTAGGATTACTTGATCCTAAGTATAGGGGGATCACCATCTTCTCTTCTTTTTATCTTTTCTTTTCATTTTTTCTATTCTTAGCACGAGTTATGTCTTCCTTGTTCGCTCTCTGATCACTATGAGGACATAGTTTGAGCTAAGTATAGGGGGGTGTCGTATATATTGTATATATACTTTAGACATAACTCGTACTTTTAAATAGGTTTATTTGGGGGGTTATGTGTGTATAGTCTGTAAAATCAACGTGCGTAAAAAACAAAAAAAACAAAAAAAACAAAAAAATACAAAAAAATATCAAAACACAAAAAAAACATTGTATATACTTGTATATTTTACTAACCCTTTTCAAAAAAAAAAACAAAACAAAACAAAAAAATACAAAACCAAAAATCTATAAAAAATTGCAAAATTCAAAAATAAAAACATTTTTTCACATTTGTATTTTTCCTTAAAAAAAGCCATAAAAAGTTCAAAACTAGAAAATTGTTTAAAAAAAGTGTGTTCTTTTTACATGTGCATCATTCCTTTTTCTTTTTTCAAAAAAAAAAACCCTTGCATTGTTCATATGTTGCATTTGCATGTGCATTTTTCAGGATTGTATTGACATTTAAACTATGTCTGGAATAAAATTGAAGAATGGAGCTTAGTTGGACCTTAATCCACCTAATTCTTAGAGGAACTTCACCGAGAAATAGGATTTTAGAAGCTTCAGGTCTTTGACTTAATTCTTTGAGTTCCACATGACAATGTGCAGCGTTTGACTCTTAGTGTCTAAACTGGTCTCTTCATTCTGGGTATAACTCTGGAATAGGGAATCAATTTGTTCTCTCGCACTATGCATTTAGCTCAACTCAGATGGGATGTTGGAAGACTGTGTGAGTTTCTTTTCTGGTAGCGTGGAAATCTAAAGACCGGAGTACGAGTTGAAATAAAGCTTCGGAAAAGGGATGGACGACTGGGCACAATTTTTTCTAAGACCCCAAAAAATGTATGGAAGCAAAAGATTCTATATCCGTAGGGGCAAACAAGATCCAAGCAGAACCACCAAAAATACAAATACAAAGAAGCCACTACCAAATAAATATTTGACCAAAAAGGTCCAAGCTTCAAGAAACCTGCAGATCTTGGTGGAGACTCGTCTACACTGGCCAGCTCCACAAGGAGAGGTGACTACACTGGCCACCCTCCAGTTCTTTTCTCCTTCTTGTATCTTCTCCCCCAATTCGATTGTGAACACAGCGCGACAGACCTTAGAAGGAAATACCTGACTCCCCGAGGACGAGTTATTGGAGAGGAGATTTGCATGGTAGTCCAGCATTCTGGATGGGAAGAGCTAAAACCTTTCACACACATGAGTCAATTGTTCAATGTTCATAGGGTGTGCTTTGGGAAGAGGATTGATCTAAGATGACTTCTGAGCCAAAACTGTGACAATGATGTGTAGAACTTGAAGGCTGTTGATTTTAAAATTCTAAGTCTCACAGAAGTTCCGACACAAATAATCCAAAGGTCCGACAGAGCTCCAAACTACAATTTTATGAAGATAAGTTTAATACTCAATGTTGTCCTACTTTCTTTATTTTGCCTTTCTTTCTCTTTTTCTTTCTCTTTTCACTTATTCTTTCAAATAAGTGTTTGCTAAGGGACTAGCAAAGATAAAGCATAGGGGGATGATGAATCTGCGATTCGTCATCTTTATTCATTTATTTTAGCTTAAAATCCCTTATAAAACACCTGCATATAACACTAACTCCATATTCTTACTAACTTGCATTTGTGTGTAAATATTGTACATTTCTGACTAATTTTAACCTAAAATAAATAAATAAAGAAAGAAAGGAAAAATAAAGAAAATAAAATAAAAAAAGGAAGACTGTGTACAGGCTGACCCGAACCCCGAGAGAAGGTCAAGACGTGACCTGATCGACCAGGAATAAAGTAGGGGGAGATAGGGTCCTCAACCAGAAAATCCAAAAAAAATATGTTTCTCACTTATTTTGTGTATATCTGTATAAAACTGACACTAATTTATGTGTATCTTAATTAACTTCAAATCAAATAACATTCAAAATCAAAGTTGTAAATTAAAATGTGTTCTAATTACTAAAATTGATTGCACAATTAAATCTTGTACAGAATAAAAGTAGCCACACTTGGAAAAAGCCACTAAGCACTAATTGAAAAACCACATCCGACTCCATATGAGCTCAAATCGAATCAATCTCAGTTCCATTGAACTCGAAATTAAATTATCTTCAAAATGGCTGTATTTTCATAATTTTTGGAGTTACGAATAAAAAGTCGGTTTTCTAGGGTGGTTTGTGCAATTTTCCCATGTATTTTGTGCATATTGTATTTGTATATATTGTAAATTAATCCCACTGATTTTTTTAATAAAAATAAAAATTAAAAAAAATAATAAATTTTTAAAACACAAAAAAAGGGCTAATTCGTCATTCACCCTTGTATATAGTGTCACATATGTATATAGTATATGTATATAGTTGCTATTTTTAATTAACCATCATAAAAAAATAAAAAAATAACATTTTTTAATTCCAATAAATAAAGTGACGAAAATTCAAAAAAAAATAGATAATTGTTTTATTTTCTCTTTTATCTTCATTTCAAATTTCATGTCCCTTCCACCAAAAAATTCAAAAAAAAATCATTTTTCATCCCTCTCTTTCAAAAATTCAATTCCCTCTTTCAAAATTTCACTTCATTATCTCCCTTTATCCAAATTCAAAAAAAATTCAAATTTCGTCTCTTTTCTATTTATATGGCTCCTTCTCCCTCATTCCAGGGGATCAACCTTTAGAGAGAGGAGCCCGATCTCCGAGAGAAATTTCGTCGAGGAAGTTGCCTAGCCTCCAAGCCGTCCGGTGACAGCGAGTCGGCCTTTTCGAGGCGATCACGGTCCATTTTCTGCTCCTAAGGTGAGATCCAAATTTTCTTCGCATTTTATCTTAGTTTAATCGTAGTGTAGTTTATCGCATTTTTTTTCCATCGTCATTTTGTTCTTCTAGATCTTAAAAAAAATCCACCACAATTTTTATCCATCACCGCTTCCAGATTTTCATCTCATCATCGCAACCTCTTCGCCTTCGTTTTCTATCTCTCACGATCTATCAACTCCGACCACGCACGGTGGTCGGAGAATCGGATTCGAATCCCTCATCATTCGTCGAATCCCCATTCACTTTCCGATTTTGTAGATAAATAAAAAAATTTCCTTTAGCTCTAACGTTTGTTTTGCAGGAAAATATTATAAAAAAATTAAAAATATAAAAAAATATAAAAACATTGCCTTATCCTTTCTTTTCTTATTTTCGGATTTTTTTTAAAAAAAGTTTTCCTTCCTTTCATTTATTCACTGTTTACAATAAAAATAATAAAAAAAACTTTTTATTTTCACTGTTTATACATAAGATTACAAAAAAAAACAAAAAAAACCAAAAAAAATTAGGGTCGGCCCCAGGCGCAGCCCCCTCCTCCATCGGCCTCCATCTCCAGGCGGCGGCGCAGCCCTCCTCTGGCGTGCGTGCACGCCCACCGCCGCCCCGTATCGCGCCGCCCGCCGCCCACCGGCGAGCGCGCCCAGCGCCACCCAAGGCGTGGCCTTCTTCCTCAGCCCAAAGCAGCAGATCCGCGCGGGCACCACCCCTTTCTGCCTGCACGACCAGCCATCGCCGTCGTCGCCCCGCGCGGCCCCAGCCTCTCCAAGGTCGCCACCCCTGTCTTCTTCAGCCCTTGCAGCTCCCGCCCGCACGCAGGCGCACCACCGCACCCAGCCACGCGTGCAGCCCGCGCGCAGTTCTGCCCCGCCGTCCTTATCCCTCGACGCGCGAACGCTCCCGCCTTCAGCGCCCCGGCCGTGTTCCCCGCCGAGCCACCTGCGGCTCCCCGACGCCGTAATCCGCCGCCTGAAGCCGACGCCTCTCTCGCGCCCCCCGCATGCGGAAGGAAGAAGAGGGTGGAGGCGGCTGGCATCCCCTGTTGCTTTCCATTCTCAAGGAACGAACTATCTAGGGTTTGTTATTTTATTGGAAAAATTACTCATATTACCCTCAGAGTTCTCAAATCTACAAAGAATCCCCTCCAGAGCTCCAAGGCACATGCACTGCACATGATGTATTGGTAAATTTGTGTTTTCTCCCCTGTCATTCATTTTTATTATCTATTTGAGGCAAAAATTTTGAATATTTACATTTCAGTCCAAAACTCTTACAGTATTTACAATTTGGTCCCTGAACTGTAGAACATTGAACTTGCATGATCTTCTATTGAAATAAATGTTTCTCATGCTTCAAAAATTTTGAGAAAATTATGCTATACTCCTGATGTGCTATTCTTCCTAGCATAAAACTTTCGTAGCATTTTGACTTCATTTGATATTATTAAAAAATCAAAAACAATGCCTTTTTGTCTTCTTGAAATCCGAATATTCATAAAAATTTGAAAATAGCTCCAAAAAATCTAAAAAATAGAGTAATTGTATTTCATTGTATTTTAATTTCTGACCAATTTTCACGCATTGATCATTTATAAAACTCAAAAAAATTGAAAAATATCAAAACTCTTCTAAAATTCATAAAAAAATCTACAAAAATCCAAAAATTGTGATTTCAATTCTTGTTTGTAGATATTTTCTTCTAGTTTGTCTTAAAAATAGTAGCCAGGAGTTTTGGGCATTTAAAAGATTTTTAAATTGCAAATTACTCCAGGCTATCCGCATTTTCTTATTTTCTCCTTGTTTGATTTTTAGAAAAATATAAAAACATCCGAAAAGTCTACAAAAATGCTCAAAAATATTTTAAAACTTTTAAAACCCAAAAATATTTTCTTTGAATTTTTCTTATTATTTTTAGCATAATTGAAAATTGCAAAAAGAGTTGGTGTGCAGATTCTTGACCTCGTTTATATTGCTTCGTATTATTTTCGAAAAAAAATTTGCAAAATCTAAATCACTAAAAATTTGAAAATCAGATAATATAAAAAAATTAGAAATAAAAAAATAAAAAAAAAAGATAAAAAAATCACAAAAACCAAGGATAGTTGTCCTTTGAGATTCCTATTTTCTTTTATTTAGTTTCTGATTAATTGAATAGCCCTCGGGAATTGTAGCCTCCCTGAGTTCGACCCTGTCCGCTATACAGGTTAATAAGTAGCAAAAATAAAAAAATAATCTTTTGTTGACGCGGGTTTTGGGGATAAAAACAACGACTACTTGACAACATTTTCATCATTAATAATTTTCCAACCTCCGGCAATAAATTCCTTACTCAACAAAATTTTGCCGTTGCCGGGAAGAAAGAAAATTCAAAAATTCTCCAAATTTTGACTCAACGGACACATATGACAAATTTTACGCAAATGTGTGGGACTTGATCTTTAAACCTTAATCTAGATCCATACAAACACAATACAAAATTGGGTTCACCAACTCATGCCATGTGAAGGCGTGAAGGATCAACTATTTATTATCTTTTCATTTTTAGATTTGTTATTCAAGGCATGTATTTTAACAAGTCCTTGGCACGCTAACCCTATAGGAGAGAGAGTACTGGCATAAAAGTATCATGTACTTGTCCTCCTCCTTTGTAATATGTAGTCTACACTTTTTGAGATCCTTGTAACCCTTCCTGGATCCTTAGTCAACCAAAGAAATAGCGGGAGGAAGATTATAGGTGAAACCACTACTTTGGACCTCACTCGCAATGAAATCACTTATGAGCGTGAAAGGACCTACTCGGACACAAACAGATGAGACAGACACACCTGTGAGGGCATGGCCTAAGCTCAGTACTTCAGACCAAGTTGATGTTCCACACAAGATGGGAACATCATCCCTGACAAGGCCATACTCAGTCACATAAAATAGAAGCGCCATTACTTTGGAAATCTAGACGATACACAAGGCTGTTACAGACTAGGGTTTTGGCTCTAATCCTTAATGGGTCGTGCCTCGCTCATGGGAGGGGTTTTGGTCCCCTCCTAAGGTTCCTGAAAATAATGAGGACTTTATGAACCCTAAGCAATGATAGTCCATTACAGATTTTAGTTAAGGTTCAAAGTTTATTTAGCAATTCCCTTGTTTTAATTTTTGGGTTTTCACTTTTTTTGGGTATTTTGCATACAAGCGCCTAATGATTTTGTAGATTTTTATTTAAGTCCAAGGTGCTCAATATTAGAGGGAGATAGCGAAAAAGCCGTGCAAATTGGCTCAATGATGGATATGTCATCATTGAATTGAATGATGCATGTTGAGTTAGAGGACTTACAGTTCTTCCCAGCTCTCTCCATTTGGTATGCAAAATAGAATTTTTAAACATATCTACATGGCGGTGTGCAATCGACAAAATCTCCCTAAACAATAGTTGTTATTAGTCATGAAGAACCATATGTTAATCATTCAGAAATGAGACCAACAGTCCGATCTTCAATGCCACCCGATGCCTACCACAACAGGTCTTGCCAGCGATGTATGTAACCTCTCTCAACACGTGGTCTCAAGTCCAAATAATTAACATTTATTAATTTGACTAGATCATTACGTAAGAGACTATAGGTATATGCTTCATATTAGGATTTGGACCTAATTAGCAAGACAAGTAACCGAAGTCTAGGAGCTCCATGTACACAAAACAAATAAAAAGAAAGACAGAAAACTCAAATATCAAGGAATAAAATAAAAGGAGGATGTGGAAGCATGAAAAACCTTGACGAGTCCCTCAAGTGAATAATCACTTGGGCATTGGACCTCGTAGAGTAGAGCATTGTTCAAGATATTAGTTATTACAAATTATTAATGAATCTCTCTCTCACCACTTAAATAAATCTAATCTACTTCTATGCTAAATCTTCTCTCCTTTCTCCACTTGTTGCCTCTTCATCCGGTCAAAGGGTGAAGACGAGTCTCCACCAAGCTTGGCTGCACTGACCTCCTAAGAAGCCGTCCGCACGTTGCAGGCCCTCGCAACAAATTCACAAAGAGTTGTATATTAGTACTGATAATTAAATCAGAATATCAAACCGAGTTATGTGCACAAATCAGTTTGCGGCTTTTTAAAAGAAAAGGTTGTCGGTGTAGAAAAACCGCAAAGAGATCCTAGTCGACCAAATAAAGATCGGTTTTTTAATAAAAACCTTACACTAATTATTTAACAGGGGAAGTGAGCCTGGGTCGAACACAAGGAGGCAGAATAGTATATTTTGATTTTTTTAGAGAAAATATATCTTGTGATTATTTTCTCTTCTTAGAGCGATCAAGGAAAAACGATAATTTTTATGGAGTTTTGATTTTTAATTTTTTTTTGATTTTATACTTTTCCAATTTTTATTTTTTTTCAAAGTGATATTTTTTATACAATTTACCTACAATATAATAGGTGAAATATATGTGAAATTTATGTGATACTATATAGTAAGTAAAACGAACGAGCAACGAGCTCAAACAACACACGAAAACAAATCGAAATGGAGTCAATTGGAGACAAAGCAAAACACGATAAAAACACGACAAAAATACACAAAAATTACTAAAAAACTTGATGGGGGTAGTTGCGTAACTACCCTAAAAAAATCTACGAAAAATTATGTCAAAAAGGCATCCAAAACTCCCCTACAAGTCAGGGGTATAAATGCAACAAAAAGAAACAAAAGTTATGTAGAAAGGTCCTCGACCAGGGACTGTTTTGAAAAGAAAATAAGAAGATTTACATTTAGGTCCCTGTGCGGGGTCCTAAATGTAAATTCTGGAAAACTTTGGAGCTGGCTGAAATTCTCGAAGTCCCTTAGGGTTAAGTTGCAATTCTTTTACTGGTTCACTTTCAACGGACAAGATTAGAAAGTGAGATGCAATCTGGTGCATCCGCTGCCTGCCACGCATTGCAAGCCTGTAGCACGAGGATGTTCTTCAAGTTCTTTAGGTTGTTACACATGTGGCTGACGACGTCGTCTTCTCCGATTTATCATGGATAACTAACGACGGACTGGGGCCTCCAGTGGGGCAAGAGGGTTAGCTCCTCTAACCCTCGAGCTCGCCTGCGGTGGACGTCAGGTGACGATGGCTTAGAGCGGCGGCTAACGAAGTTGGACGTTCTCGCTGCTCTGTTCCTGGAGTTAGGTTGTTGCGGCTTCTTGAACGATGAATTGCGTGAAAATCAAAGATTCCAGATGACTCGAAGTTGCTCCAAATCTAAGAAGAACCTGCAAATAAGGTGTGTGCGTGCTCGATTCACAAGAAATCGGCTGAATTGTTATAAGTTTGCAATATTGAAAATGTGCTTCCAGAATAGATGAAATGTGCCGTGATATACAATGAAAAAGGTGACGCGATTTGGATTGAACTTTTATTCGATTTTTGAATGACTTAAAGCTTTGAATATTGGGCGTCTAAGAGGAAAGATTAGACTAACTAGTGATGTGATTAGCCATGCTATTCGTGGCACGACGATCGAGATAAAATTTGACGAAGATGGATGTACAGATCTATGAAAGTAGAGGTGTATTACCTCGGATGGTTTCTCAACGGCCGATCTTTGCCGGAGCTGAATGCGTGTTAGGCGGCGATGCAAGGCAGAGCTATCACCTTGGAACTCCTACCTGAAGGTCCTTCTCCCATGCGGGCACCGTTGATTGGAGCTGTCACCTCCTGGACGAGTGGAGCGAGGCGAGGAAGAGAGGAGTTGACCATTGTATGCCTGGGCTTCAGGTGGTTCTGGAGAGTTAGTTATAAGTTACAAACTTTGGAGGTTTATATAGAGAGTTTTCGTGAGCTCCACGTTAAATCTAGGGGTGGCCGTGAATCTTGGTTGTTAGGATAGGGGTTTCAAGGGTTTGGATCGTCGGAAGAGGTTAGGATGTGCACGAGAAAAATAGGTGAAGAGAGCTGGTCAGAACAGAAAATCTAACAGCCTTCTTGAAGAAGATGAACCAGGTGCTGACACGTGTCAGCACCTGGTTGGACAGATGTGCGAAATTGCTTATAAATTCAATATTAATTAGTAAATAGTGTTATTTTAAATAGGTATAAAATCAAGAAATGAAGATAATTAAATTATCTTAATTATAGAATAATTAATTTTTATAAATAATAAATATTATTCAAAATATAAATATTATATTAATAAATATGTATAGATAAATAGGTTTTGGATTTTTAATTTAATAAATAAATAATTAAATATTAAATTTATATTTTCTTAATTATTAGAATAATAAATAAGGGTTGTGTATTTTTAGGGATTTTAATAAATTAATTTACATATATTAATAAATATAGGTATAAGTTATCCAGATCATTTTTACCTATAATTTAGGGTTTTGGATTTTTTTAAAATAATAAATAAGCTCCAAAAAATATGAAATAAATTAGGGTGAAAATACAATATCATTAAAATAATTAGAAGTTATTAAATTAATAAAAATATGTGTTCTACATAAAATAAGTGGCCCAGAAACCCCATTATCATTTGGTCCCAAAATCGACTTTTTGCAAACGAACTCTGAATTCGATGAAACTACCTTTATTAATTAGAGAATATTATTTTATGAACTTTAAAGGTGAGTAGAGTGAAATTGGAGTTCATATGAAGAATATATGATGTTCGGAAGTTGAGATTTTGATAATTTAAAAGCTGGATTTCTTGGCATATATACATGGTAATATTTTAAACTTATTTTAATATTTTTATATACATTTTTAGAAATAATTAGGAAAAGAGTTTGGTGAAATATATATATATATATATATATATAAATTAATTAAAAAACATTGAAGTTTTGTATTTATTTGATAAATAGTGGAAAGTACATGAAGTGTGTCTTAGTTTATTTTTAGGGTTTTCTTTCCTTATCTCCCCCTACTTATTGGTTTGTCAACCAATCCATGCTGACTTGGTCTCGGGGGTTAGGTTATAAATATAACTTGCATCTATATTTATATTTTTAAGTCGTATTGTACATATATACATATCTCCAATCTGCCTTATTTTCTTTTCTTTATTCTTTATTTATTTACATGATTTTGATGCTTAAAAGTGAATATTTATTCATGAATGAAGTTTGAATAAAATATGGGAATTAATGAATATTTACATGTATTTGTTAAGGGTTTTAAGAGAAAATACTACAAAAAAGTTAATGAATCATGGATTCATCAACCCCCTATACTTAAACTTTGCTAGTCCCTTAGCAAACACTTATTTGAAAAAGTAAGTGAAAAGGAAAGAAAGTTAGAATGAATTTGTTTTCCTAAACCAATTCATGAGAACAGACAAAGGACAGAGCTCGATCGAGCATGAAACAAGCATTTTGTCGGAGCCTTAACTAGGATTAGGATTTTATCCTCAACAGTCCTCAAGTTCCACAAATCCTTATTCAAGATCACTTCATCAGCTAGTTTAGACTCACTTATTCATATTGCAAACTCTATCATCCTTGAAGTCAATTTGTACAATGTATGAATTTATTTAGCTCTTCCTGCTTAGAGAAACGAAGAAGCCGTCCATCGCGGCTATACACTTCTATTGCTTCCTCATCCAGCTACTCTTTCCTCGGGGAGGGAGGTATTCCCTTCTGAGTTCAGTTCGTGCTATGTCCACAATCGAGTATAGAGAGAAACTAGAAGAATGAGAAAAGAAGTGGAGTGCGACCAATGTAGACGCATCTCCTTGTGAAGCTCAACCGGTGTAGCTAAGTCTCCACTAAGATGTGCAGGCATTTTTGGTGGAAGCTTGGAACATTGTGGTCGTATTTGGTGGCTTCTTCTTTGATTTGACTTTGTAATTTCCTTGCAATGCATTCATCTTTTTGTGCCTCGACGGATATAGCATCTTTTTATTCCGTCCCTTTTTTTAAGGTCTTAGAAAAATTGTGTCACTAGATCCTTTCCTCATCCGAAGCAACTATCGCAACCCCAATCTCTCCCATCTTTAGATGTCAATGCCGCAAAGATAAGGATAGAAACGCACTACCAAGATGTACTGCCCTTCGTTACTCCTTGCGAGTTGAGCTAAGTGCATAGTGCATGTGTTCAAGATTGGTTCACTGGTGTAGAGTTGTACGGATGACACCAAATGGTCTACTTAAGCACATATGACTTGATTTCCCGAATATGGTCTTATGGAACCCAAAGATTTAAGTCAAAAGACCTGAAGAGTCTAAATCCCAGATCTTAACTAGGCTCCTTACAACGAAAGTTAAAGGCCGTAATCAAGCTCTAACCTTTAGACTAGACTCAATCCTTAGTTCCAGACATCAAACTTATTCTAAAAAATGTGAATGCAAATGCAACCATGTTTTTGTTAAGTATATTTTCTGAATTTTACTCATTTTTATGGATTTTAAGGCTTTTGTAATTTTTATAACTTTTAGGACTTTGTATTTTTTATGGATTTCCTGATTTTTATAAACAAGTTTTTGTACATGAATTTTACAAGATAAATTTTATTTGGGTTAAATATCTAATGTATTTATAGATTTTATCTACAAAGGATTTTTCAAGGATTAAATGACTTTTACATAGGTTTTAATAAATAGGATTTTAAATAAGTATTATACAAATTTTAAATACAAATTTTAAGTACATATTTTAATTACAAGTTTTAGATACAAGTTTTAGACATATTTTACTTATTTACAAAAATTTTATAAGTAACAAATAAATAAATATATAAATGAATTTTAAATTATCCCTCACCCATTTTTATGGATTTTATAGATATAGAACATACATAAAAGTATGAGTTATGGACAAAAGTATATATACAATATATACACACCCCCTATACTTAGCTTGTGCTATGTCCTCATAGCATCAAAAGAGAAAAAGGAGGACATAACTTGTGCTGAGTAAAAGTGGGTGAAAAGAATAGAGAGTACAAGTCAGTCAACCCCCCCCCCCCCCATACTTATGATCAGGTCATCGTAAGTATATCGGAAGAGCAAAAACGAGGTGACCGAGTGAACAGAATATACAACGTAGGAACAAAAGAAATAAAGAAAACTAAATCATCGAAATCACTCGGTCCCCCCTATACTTAGGATAAGGCATCCTAAGTATAGAAAAGAGTGTAGCCAAAAATCGAAGATCAGTGATTTGTGAAAAAGAAAGGATATACAAAAGAATCAGAACAAAATATAAAACTTCAATCAGTGAACAATTGGTCCCCTCTATACTTAGGATCCGGTATCCTAAGCATAGAAGACGAGCAAAAATGGGGATGATTGTGGTCTACGAAGAATATACAAGTGTTGCGGATCTCCAGAAATCGAATGGCTCAAAAGCATTTGTACAGGATGAGATGAAGTGAAAGAATGATCATGATTCCTATACAAAATAGATCACTTCAATATGAGCCAGATGATCAGTAGTCTCTACTAAGTGCTTCAGCATCTGCCCGTTGGCCGCGAATGGTTCTGCACCAGGTGACACATCTGATATTGCTATACTTCCATTGTCATGCACCGTTCTGACTATGTAAGGTACTTCCCACTTACTTTTTAATTTTCCAGAAAAAATTCTTAATCTTGCATTGAACAACCAGACTTTCTACCCAGGGACAAAGATCTTGTGCCGAATATGTCTGTCATGCCATTTCTTCACTTTGTCCTTATAAATGAGAGTGTCCTCGTATGATTGATTTCGAATCTCTACCATCTCATTCAGATCTATCTTTCTCTTGACTCCTGCTTTCTGTGCATCCAGTAAAATTTCTCGAATATCCCATTCAGATTTGTGCATGATCTCTATGGGCAAATGGCACGGCTTTCCATAAACCAATCTCAATGGTGAAGTACCTAAGGGAGTTTTGTATGCAGTACAATATGCCCAAAGAACCTGATCTAGAAGCTGTGACCAGTTCTTCCTATCTGGTCGTACTAACTTTTGGAGAATTGATTTCACCTCCCTATTTGAAACTTTAGCCATGTCGTCCGTCTGTGGGTGATAAGGAGAAGCTACTCTGTGATCAATGATGTACTGCTTCACTAGCTTTTTGACCTCCTTATTAATGAAATGGCTACCCCCATCTGAAATAAGAATACGTGGTATCCTGAACCGCGAAATAATGTGTTCCCTTAGGAACTTGCAAACTATCTTACTATCTGCGGTTCGTGTGGGTATAGCCTCCACCCATCTACTAACATAATCTACAATGAGAAGAATGTACTCAAAGCCATTGCTGGAAGGGAACAGTCCCATGAAATCTATGCCCCATGCATCAAAGATCTCACAAATAATGACGGGTCACATCGGCATTGCATCTCTAACAATGACTGTCCCTACTTCTCTCTGACAATCTGGGCAACTCTTCACAAATGTGCAGGCATCTCTAGTAAGAGTTGGCCACCATAATCCGCTCTAAAGTACCTTCTGCGCTGTCCTCTTCCCTGAGTGATGTCCTCCTGCCTCTAAAGAATGACATAAAGTGAGGACACTATTATATTCCTCCTGAGGAATACAACGCATGTAAACACAATCCGGTCCTTCACGAAAAAGAATCGGATCCTCCCAGTGGTAGTATCGTGCCTCAGAAACTAATTTATCAACTCGATTATTTGGCCAACCTTGAGGACTTTTCTGTGTGACCAGAAAATTCACTATATCTGAATACCATGGATGTTCGGTAACTGCAAAGATGCTCTCGTCAGGAAATCTCTCTGCAATCTCTGGCATGTACTCATCTGAAGGCTGATCTGTCTGTAATCGGGAGAGGTGATTAGCTACCACATTATTTACCCCAGGTTTATCTTTAATGTCCAAATCGAATTCCTGAAGTAATAGAATCCATCTAAGAAGGCGTGCCTTAGCATCCTTCTTTTCCATCAGAAATCAGATAGCTGAATGATCTATGTAGATTGTGATTTTCGAGCCAAGAAGATAGGATCAGAATTTATCTAGAACGAATAACACTGCCAACATCTCCTTTTCTGTCACTGTGCGCTGAGCATCGTCTAAGGTTCTGCTGGTATAGTGGATGGCAACAGGAAGCCCATTCCTCCTCTGTCCTAATACAACCCTGACCGCAAAATCTAAAGCATCCGTCATGATCTCGAAGGGTAGAGACCAATCAGGCGGATGTAGGACAAGAGCATTGATAATCTTTTCTTTCAATGTGAGGAAGGCAATAAGACATTAATCATCTAACAAGAACTCGATGTCTTTGCCTAATAATTCAGTTAACGGTCGGGCAATCTTGGAGAAGTCTTGGATATACCGTCTCTAAAAGCCGACATGCCCCAGAAATGACCGTAACTGCTTGATGTTGAATGGTGGTTCGAGGCCGTTGATGACATCCACCTTGTTAGGGTCAACCTCCATGCCTCGCTGGGAGATGAAGTGTCCCAACACGATCCCATGTGTAACCATAAAATGGCTCTTTTCCTAGGACATAATAAGGTCTACCACACAACACTTCCGAAGAACCTAGTCTAGGTGCACTAAACAATCGTCAAAGGACTCACCATAGATCGAAAAATCATCCATAAAAACCTCTAGAATATCACCGACCATGTCCGCAAAAATAGCAAGCATACACCTTTGGAAAGTAGCAGGAGCGATGCACAATCCAAAGGGCATCCGTCTAAAGGCATATGTGCTGAACAGACATGTGAAGGTGGTTTTCTCCTGGTCTTCAGGAGAAATTGTTACTTGGTTGTATCCGGAGTAACCATCAAGGAAACAAAAGTACTCCTTCCCTGCCAACCGTTCTATGACCTGGTCTATAAAAGGCAAAGGGAAGTGGTCCTTCTTCGTCGCAGCGTTCAATTTTCTATAATCAACGCATGCCCTCCACGACGTGGTTACTCTCTTTGGAATCTCCTCTCCACTCTCATTCTTAATTATCTGAATTCCCGACTTCTTCGGAACAACATGTAATGGGCTGACCCATTCAGAGTTGGAGATGGGATAAATTAAGCCTGCATCGCACCATTTTGTAATCTCTTTCTTGACAACTTCTCGTAAAATCGGATTCATCCTACGTTGAAAATCTCTGAAGGGTTTGCTGTCATGATCGAGATATATATGATGAGAACACAAAGCATGATTAATCTTGTGGAGATCGAATATAGTCCACCCAATAGCCTTGCGGTTTCTTTCTCGAACCTCCATCAAACGAGATTCTTGTTCATCGGTCAAAGATGAACTGATAATGACCGGAAACTGCCGATGTGGACCCGCAAGGAAGGCATACTTCATATTTGGTGGCAATGTCTTTAGTTCTGGTAAGGTAGATTCTGGCTCTGCTGAAACCTCATCCATATGTGTACTGGGATTTGTATTGGTTATTGATTTGTCTACGATTTGGTTATCCACCATTTCAATGTGCTTTAGAGTCGGACTACAAAGATGTTCAAAACATCATCCGACTCGCTACTATGCTCATCCTCAGACTGATCAGAGGAAAACAACTCAGCTAAATGAAATTCGATCTCTAGATCATCTAAGTGGAGGAATTGTGTAAAGTCTCTGAATCTGAAAGGTCTGCATCAAACTCCTTAGAAGTCGGATCCCTTTGCTTCTCATCATCCAGACTAAAATATAAAGTACCTTCTGAAGAATCGCCCCCTGTAGTCTCAGACCCATCCTCTGTTAAGCACTCTTGAGTCTGTACTTGATATCTTTCGAGATCGTTAAGATGGACCTCATCCATGTAATCGCAGGTGGCTAAAGAACTCAAAAAGTTAGAAGATGCATCACTAGATGTGTTGGAATCTCTCGCCATCTCTATATGTACCTTCTCGCCCTCGGCACGAAAAGATACATTCCCTGTATCATAATCGAAGAGATTTTTTGCGGTCTCTAAAAAAGGCCTCTCGAGAATAATCAGGGTAAGGTGTAAATGTGTAGGGCAATCCATGTCCAGGATCGTAAAGTCTACTGGTAATTGTAGACCCTGCACGATTACAATAACGTTCCTTTATATACCCTTAGGTCTCTTTACGGATCTATCAAAACACTGAAGGATCGTGCAGGATTTGTAAAGAGGACCTAACTCGAGCTTATTGAGTAAAGAAAAGGGTATCAAATTGATCGAGGAACTGTTATCTAAAAGAGTGCGATCGAATTCGGCATTTGCGATCTCGCATCTGACATAATGTGCACCCGGGTCCTTCTTCTTCTTTGGTAACTTATTCTGAATAGCACAAGATGTAGCCTTAGTCAAAACATGTTTCTCTATACAAGATCTCTTTTTCCTACATGTGGTGCATCGAATTTTCAATTGATTCTCAATTGTAGGAAAATGATCTAAGGCATCATGAAGCGGGATCTTCAAAAAGATATGATCTTTTAGTAACCTTTCTGTCTCTGGAGTCACAACATTCTTTTGGTTATTTTTCTTTCCTTTTCCAAACAGAGCATCAGGAAAAGGAACAATGTCAGGAATCAGAAAATAAGAATTTTTATCGATATTGGAATCAACTTGTACATCGAGAGTTTCAGAATTATGTACACAACTCTCTAAAATAGGGGAAGATATGTTTTTCTCGGGAGTATCTGCATGGTCTGGCGTGAAGTCATCGTCTGATTCGCCAGTGTCCATGTCAACTGTATTGGCATCTCTCCCTTCTCTCGGGTATGCAAGGTGGTCCTCATCAACGTGCTAGTTCTCCTGCTCAGCATCAGAATCTTGCTGCTCATGGATTTGCTCCTGCTCCTCTAGTGCCCTCTCCTCTACTCCAGCAGATGCTCGTGGTGATCTTCCGCTCCTGAGACGAATGAAGTTAGATAAAAATTCAGGAAAAGAGATCATACCTGTAGTGTCTACCTGATCTGGATGCCTCCTCTTGTTGTTCGGGTTCATCTGAGGCTGGGCTGGAAGAGTGGTCTTCGGTGAAGTTAACTCGTCCAGACGACGGTTAACCTGCTCCATCTCGGTCTTATGCGTAATCTGGAGCGTACACAGCATATCCATGATTTGGTTTAGTGCCTGGGCCTGTGAAGACATCTCAGGTTAGGTGTGGTGGCCCTGGCTTGCTCCTCTCTCCTGCCTTGGCGTGCATTGCTGAGAGGTGGAAGGCTGAGAGAATCTCTACGGTGTGGAGGAAGATTGCTGCGGCTGCTGATAAGGATATGTCTGTGAATAATGAGCAGGATACTGGTATGATTGTGGTCTCTGATAAACATTCTGGTGAGACTGTTGCTGCATGAAATTCTGCTGGTGCTGGAAATGTGGACGTCCATGCTGCAGATGACTGTACAGTTGCTACTAATGATGCGGTATACTCGGTTGTTGAATCGGAGTATACCAAATCCCGTTAATCTTGAGAGTGGCTTACGACTCAACCTCCATATCTGCAGTGCTAGTGATCTGGTCGGGATTGGCATGAGACTTATCCTTATGCCAATCAATCTGTGGAGTCTCTGGCTCGCTCTGCACATAGTGAATCTGACGGGTGGGTGGAGCGGGTAAGATCCTCCGTGTAGGTTGTGTGATTGAAGAAGATTGGCTTTGCTGGTACTGAAGCTGAAGCTCTGAAACCTTCTTCAAAAGATCACTCAACTGGTGAGGTAGAGATGAGAATTTCTCCAACTCTCGCAGCGGCTGTAAGTCCTCGACTTGTTTCTGAATCACATCCACCAACATTAATTTCTCGCTAATGAATCCCATGTTGGTGTTTGATTCAGATTATGAGATGTTAGCCACCTTATGATGCTCTCGGTGATGTGGTGGCTGAGGGGCTTTCTGAAATGCCCGAGTAGAGTCGACGACTCTCGAGTTCTCAGCCATCCCTTCGAAGATGGCCCAAACTGACTCAATATCCTTGTTCAAATAGCTGCTACCACATGCGGCACTCACTAGCCCCTGGATGTCCGGCTGGAATCCTCCAAAATAATTTCGAACTAGCACCTTCATTGGTATCTCATGATGTGGGCATCTCTCCGTAAGGTCTTTGAATCTATCCCATGCCTCATGGAAAGACTCATGTGGAAGCTGTGTGAAATTGGAGATCTGACTCTATTCATATTAGGACGCTATGAAATTCAGCTAAGTCTATTCCTGTCTCTCGCCTACGATTTCAAGTTTGCTGAGGGCCCGGACCTTCGTCTATCGCCAATATGTTCGTCCTCCCCAGAGGAAAATATTTACGCAGGAATGTGGACTTCAGATCATCCCATGTAGAAATTTCCCTTCCCAGGTGACTCAGCCAGTAAAGCGCCTTATTGGCTAAGGCGAAGGGAAAGGATTTGAGGCGTACAACCTCCTGCGTAACTCCTGGATAACTAGCCGTACCACATATCATCTCTAATTGTAGTAGAAAGGTAAACGACTCCTCTGTGACATTCCTGTAGAACTTGGGAAGCAGTGAGATGAAGGACGGCCTCAATTCGTATGACCCTTGATTCGACGGTAGCCGAATCTAGTGATGGAGTGTTCTCACGCTCGGGTCATACTCTTCCCGTAAAGTAGCGGAAACCACTGCAGGCGGTAATTGGTTCTCAGCCCCTGCTCGCAGCGCGACTATCTCAGCCCGCAACTCATTCTGAGTTCTGAATTGTTCTCGAATATGGATGTTCATCTGTTAGAGTGTGTCGAGAATCGCGGTCATTATATATGCGGAGTCTGGTCTTCCTTCATGATGTTCCTCAGCTGGTGGCCTCTCATCTGCTGGTCCTTTGCCGCGAGCCATCCGCTTCAAATCTTCTATGAAAGAAAAGCTCTCGTAAGAACTCATCAAAAAATTGGCTGGAGATCTAGATGATGTATTGAGACAAGGGTCTGTCTCAATAGTCTGGCCAGGAGGCGAAGGAGTCTGGGTCTGACTCTCCTCGATATCAGATGGGACCAGCTTGGGAAGAGAGTCATCCCAAGCTTGTGAAGATGTACGAACGACGGTGGACGGTCAAAAGCTCACAGAGTTTGATCAGAAAAGTCATCGAGACGTCATTTTCGATATCAAAAGAATGATCGGGAGAGCACGATTTGCGATTCAAAAGAGAGGGAAGATGCGTAAAGATGTGGTAACTCACGCCCCACAAGCAAACACAAAGCAAACCCCGCTTTCACCAACACAACCCTATGAAGACCATAAGAGTTCGATCTTTTATCTTGTCGATTTTAGGGTTGTAATTAGCAAACAAGTATAATCGATTAATGCGAGCTGATGCGAGCTGATAAGTGCCCAATAGTTTCTCCGAAATACTGGCCCGAGTCTTTACAGAAAATCACTTGCACTCAGCCAGTATGGGAGTAAGTACGGACCGTTTCTGGCTAGTCGTGTTACTTGAGGACGGAGCTTTACGCAGTGTCCTCTAAACCTCCCACTCTGCTAAGTAAACCCGGACCGTTTCCGGCTACCCGAGCGTACCCACTGAGGAACAATGATTAGGTGCATATACTAAGTAGTATTTCACGAGAAATATGGGTTTTTGGCTCTAACCTCATAGGTCGTCTCTCACTCGTGCACTCTTGAGAAGATGTGTTGGGATTACTCTCCCAAATCAGATGAATCTTTACATTTTTTTAGGACAGATATCTTTAGCAGTCCCGATTTTATTTTTGGGTTTTATAATTTTTTTGAGTTTTTTTCAAACAAACATCTACTTTTTAATTTTCTTTTTATAAAAATCCTAAAATCATGCACCTAGGTTGCAAGTCCTTAGACTAGCTACGTAAGCACAATCAGATAGAAAGAAAACTCCTAAACAAGCATCTATCGAAAAAGCCACAGAAAAACTGTCGAGGCAAGAAAACCACGGTGGGTGCCCTGAGCCCCCAAATACACGGTACTCGGTGAATCAGACCCTTAAAAAATGGGGGGTGGGGGGTACAAGTCGGGATGTCCTTAGTGGACCCCTTCTACTAGAGTTTAATACAACTTCCCTCTCTCTTTCTCTCTCTTTTATAAAATTATACTAATTTATTTTATCCCTCTGCAGCTGATTCGTAAAGAAGGAATCAGCCTCTACTCTTTCAACTGACTCAGCTTCCTAAGAAACCGGCTGATCCTGCAGGCCCTGCAAAAATTAATTAGCGGCTAAAGAAGATCGAGAAACGAGTCGAGAAAAGGCGTAAGAAAAATTGAAGAAAAACTATGAAAAACAATAAGAAGAAAAAAAATCACAAAATATGTAAAAAAAATTAAAATACACTAACGCCTCCCCGGCAACGGTGCCATTTTGATGCGACGCTTAGATTGAATTGCGGTTTTTTAAAAGAAAAGGTTGTCAGTGTAGAAAAAGCACAAAGAGATCCTAGTCGATCAAACAAAGATCGGTTTTATTAAGAAAAACCTTACACTAATTATTTAACCAGGGAAGTGTGCATGGGTCGAACATAAGGAGGCAGAATATTATATTTTGATTTTTTCAAGAGAAAATATATTTGGTGATTATTTTATCTCTTCTTAGAGCGATCAAGGAAAAGCGATGATTTTTATGGAGTTTTTATTTTTAGTTTTTTTATTTGATTTTATTCTTTTCCAATTTTTATTTATTTTTCAAAGTGATATTTTTCACACAATTTACCTATTATATAATAGGTGAAATATAGGTGAAATTTATGTGATATTATATAGTAAGTGAAACGGACGAGCAACAGGCTCGAATAACAGACAAAAACAAATCAAGACGGTGTCAATTTGCGACAAAGGAAAACACGATGAAAACATGACAAAAATACACAAAAAATTACTGGAAAACCTTGCTGGGGTAGTTGCGTAACTACCCTAAAAAATTTATGAAAAATTATGTCAAAAAGGCGTCCAAAACTCCTCTACAAGTCTGATAAATGCAACAAAAAGAAACAAAAGTTATGTAGAAAGGTCCTCGGTCAGGGACTGTTTTGAAAAGAAAAGAAGGTTTACATTTAGGTCCCTGCACTGGGACCTAAATGTAAATTCTGGAAAACTTTGGAGCTGGCTGAAATTCTAGAAGTCCCCTGATGTTAAGTTGCAATTCTTCTACCGGATCACTTTCAAAGGACAAGATTAGAATGTGAGGTGCAATCTGGTGCGTCCGCTGCGTGCCACACGTCGCAAGCCTGTAGCACAGGGTTGTTCTTCAAGTTCTTTAGGTTGTTACGCAGGTGGCTGACGACGTCGTCTTCTTCGATTTATCACGGACAACTGGCGACAGACTGGGGCCTCCGGCGGGGCTAGAGGGTTAGCTCCTCTAACCCTCAAGCTCGCCCACGGTGGATGTCAGACGGCGATGGCTCAGATCGGCGGCTAACGGTCGACGAAGTTGGACGTTCTCGCTGCTCTGTTCCTGGAGTTAGGTTGTTGTGGCTTCTTGAATGATGAATTGCGTGAAAATCAAAGATTCCATATGACTTGAAGTTGCTCCAAATCCAAGAAGAACCTACAAATAAGGTGTGTGCGTGCTCGATTCACAAGAACTTGGCTGAATTGTTATAAGTATGCAAGATTGAAAATGTGCTTCCAGAATAGATGAAATGTGCATGATATACAATGAAAAATTAGACGTGATTTGGATTGAATTTTTATTCGATTTTTGAATGACTTAAAGCTATTTGAATATTGGGCATCTAAGAGGGAAGATTAGACTAACTACTGATGTGATTAGCCACGCTAATCGTGGCACGATGATCGAAATAAAAATTGATGAAGATGGATGTACAGATCTATGAAAGCAGAGGTGTATTACCTCGGATGGTTGCTCAAAGACCGATCTTTGCCGGAGTTGGACGCGCGCAAGGTGGCGGTGCAAGGCGGAGCTATCAGTTGGAACTCCTCCCCGAAGGTCCTTCTCCCATGCGGGCACCGTTGATTGGAGCTGTCACCTCCTGGATGAGCGGAGCGAGGCGAGGAAGAGAGGGGTCGACCACTGGATGCCTGGGCTTCAGGTGTTTCTGGAGAGTTAGTTATAAGTTGCGAACTTTGGAGGTTTATATAGAGAGTTTTCGTGAGCTCTTGGTTGTTAGGAGAGGGGTTTCGAGGGTTTGGATCATCGGAAGAGGTTAGGATGCGTGCGAGAAAAATATGTGAAGTGAGCTGGTCAGAACAGAAAGTCTAACAACCTTCTTGAAGAAGATGAACCAGGTGCTGACATGTGTCAGCACCTGGTTGGCCAGATGTGCAAAATTGCTTATAAATTCAATATTAAATAGTAAATAGTGTTATTTTAAAAGGTATAAAAACAAGAAATGAAGATAATTAAATTATCTTAATTATAGAATAATTATTTTTTATAAATAATAAATATTATTCAAAATATAAATATTATATTGAGAAATATTTATAGATAAATAGGTTTTGGATTTTTAATTTAATAAATAAATAATTAATTATTAATTTTAAATTTTCTTAATTATTAAAATAATGAATAAGGGTTGTTTGAATTTTTAGGGACTTTAATAAACTAATTTACATATATTAATAAATATATGTATAAGTTATCCAGTTCATTTTTACCTATAATTTAGGGTTTTCGATTTTATTAAATAATAAATAGGCTTCAAAAAATATGAAATAAATTAGGGTGAAAATACAATATCATGAAAATAATTAGAAATTATTAAATTAATAAAAATATAAATAATGTGTTCTACATAAAATAAGTAGTGTAGAATCCCCGTTGTCATTTGGTTCCAAAACCAACTTTTTGCAAATGGACTCTGAATTCGATGAAACCACCTTTATTAATTAGAGAATATTATTTTATGAACTTTAAAGGTGAGTATAGTGAAATTGGAGTTCGTACGAAGAAGTAGATTTTGACAATTTAAAAGAAAGATTTCTTGGCATATATACAGGATAATATTTTTAACTTATTTTTATATTTTTATATACATTTTTAGAAATAATTAGGAAAAGAGTTTGGTGAAAAATATATACATATGATTTAATTAAAAATCATTGAAGTTTTTGTATTTATTTGATAAATAGTGGAAAGTACATGAAGTGTGTCTTAATTTATTTTTAGGGTTTTCTTTCCTTATCTCCCCCTACTTATTGGTTTGTCGACCAATCCATGCTGATTTGGTCTCGGGGGTTAGGTTATAAATATACCTTGTTGTTATATTTATATTTTTAAGTCATATTGTACATATATACATATCTCCAATCTGCCTTATTTTCTTTTATTTGTTCTTTATTTATTTACATGATTTTGATGCTTAAAAGTGAATATTTATTCATGAATGAAGTTTGAATAAAAGATGGGAATTAATGAATATAAATGCTTCAGAAACGTTAATGAATCATGGATTCATCAACATACTAAATGAATAAAATGCACAAAAAAGAATCACTAATTAAATCAATAAATCAACAAATGAATGCACACAAAATAAGCTACAAAATAGGCGACACGCATTTCTCCATAGCAATGACACCATTTGATAACTGAGGAATCTCGAGGGTCGTGTGGTTTCACAAGGCAAAACCGCAATCAGTGCATTGACCACTTAAGATAATCTGATTAATCAACAATTAACCCACAACAATAAATCAAGTAATAAATAACAAATATGTGGAGTTAAAAATTATTTTTCTCTACAAAACTAAGCGTATAGCAGGAAAGCATGTAGAGGTCGAACCACAGAGAGCAAAACTAGTAGCCTACGATTGTTGCTAATCCTAGTGTAGTATGTACAAACATGTCTCTTTTTATGTTTTTTAATTATATATATTAATTATATATATTAAGATGTTATTCTGATTTTTATATTTTCATTTTCTTTTTAATATATAATAGACTATATAAGGCTATATATTCCATATAGAGTAATATAATTATAAATACTAGTAAAAATAAATAAAATACAATAAATAAATTTTTTCTAGTGTTTATATATATTTCTAATGCTCAAATTTTTGCTAATTTTTATGCATTTTTAATTCCAAAAATATCCCAAATCAGGGATTAAATAATAGGCCGATATTGAAATGAAGATTAAAAATAGTAAAATAAGTCCAAAATTCTATAAATCAATTTTAATACATAGATAATAATATAAATAAAGTTCAATATAGAAAACATATTTTTAGGATTTTAGTGGTTTTAATATTTTTTTGTTGGACTTTGGAGATTTTTAAATTTTAGTCTTTTCTATTTTTATGGATTTTTGGTCAGGAGATAAAATATGCTAAAATAAAAACATATATTTTTTTGGAATTTTTCAAAAACATTTTTCTATTTTTTGTATTTTATAAATTAGACATGGATAAAAACGTTCACATTTTGATTTTAATAAATAGCTAAAATACCAAAATTGCAAAAATAAAAATGGGGCATGAATATAAATGTTAGCAGGCGTATAACCCTATTTTTGCATAATTTTTGGAGCACAAGTGCTATTTTTAATAAATTAAATCCAAGCACAAAAATACATGAACTAGGAAGGGCAAATTTGCAAATAAAATAAACATCAAGACCATACGTGCAATTTTCCCAAAAATTTATAACGTATATTAAAATTTATTGGACTGAATAAAAATACAGAAACCTGCCAGGTTATGCTTGCAATTTCGCCACCTCACGCGGGAAGACACGTGAGGTGATGTGGATTGAAATGTGATACCCCTTCGCATCTGGACGCCTGAGATTAGATTACGGGAGGCGATCGAACGACCTGTGCATTTGGTGATCTAATGTCTCTGGTGCAATCTGAAGCGTTGGGCTCCATCGAACGGTGCTGGATCCATCTCCAAGAACAGGGAAGAACACGAGCATGTTCTTCCTTGTTCTGTCAATTCCTCGAGCTCCAAAGTTGCCCCCGCGATGCTGAGGTGCTCTCCACTTTCCTGCTACCGATCCACGTCTAATGATGCCTCACACAAAGTCTAGGACCCAACAACGAGTCCCGGTGAGTTGCTGAAGCTCCAGGCAACTGGAGGAGCTAACCAGGAGTCGTTTTGCTACCTATAGGGGCCTTTTCAAAATAGAAGCTACACGGGGATATTACCGGTCCAAGGCGATGAAGCTCAGTCCATTTTGAAGCTGATCTTCATGAAAATGGAGGCGGGTGGCGAAGGTTCGGCGAGGGGCGGAGTTGGACCCTCAAAAAATGGATCGAGGCTCAATCTGATTGGTTCGATGGGTGATTCAGATGGAGAATGCATAGGGGAAGAAAATGGATGCGATGAGGGGATCGGAGACAGATTGAACCATGGTGAAAACGTACGGAGCTCAAGATCTCCAACAAGGTATCATAATTAATATACACTAAATAGTTAACTAAAACTCAGAATTAATTGCAGAAAAGGAAATGCGAGAACTAAATCTACCTAGAACAAGAATAAAATCAGCTCTTATATCTGAGGGGTGCTCAAGAAGCAGGGCAGCCGGAGCTCGATGTGGACCACCTCTCTCCTTGCTCTGACGTACCCCAAGCATGGGGGAAGACTCATTATCACAGGCTTTCAACTCACACACACGAGGACTTGATCAGGGGCTCCAGGAGGGATCAAGAATGGGATGAAGATCGAGAATGATTATTTATAGATAAGGGATCCAGTGAATTTTGGGGTGGTGATTATTCATGGCTCAAGGCATATCAGGTGGATTTTATGATCACGCGAGGCAGAAGATCGCGATGGGAAGGGAATCCATGAAGAGCTCGAGGTGGAAGGATCAACAGGGTGGCCTGGAAAAATTGAAGAAGGTGAACCACTCGAGACTCTGATAGAAGTAAGACGAAAGAATGGGGAGTTGACCGGGATCAACATTCCCTGGAATGTGGTTAGGCCACGCCAGCCCGCTACAAGACAAAAGATGGTATTTTATTTGAACTTAATTGATTAAAAATAGTAAATGATTTAATTATTTTTTGTATGAAATTAAAATGTTTATTATTTTATGCAATATTTTAATATGATTTTTTGATGTTGTTTATTACAAATTAATTTTTTAAGGGTGTATTTATAGGTATATTCATCTATGTTTTGGTTATTTTATTTTATTTTGTCTATTTATTTTTTTATTTTATTCTCTTATTTTATATATTTATAAATCATTTTTAAGTATATAATTATATTTTTATTATATTTTCATATGTTATTTGTACACTTAAATAAACAGAGGTATAAATTATACAAGTATACGTATAGGTATTTCATCTATGTATTTTTGTACATTATTTTGTTTTTATGTTTTCTTTATTGTTTTATTCTAGTTTTAATATGTAGATTTACTATAAATAATATTTACAAAATTAAAAAATGTCAAATTATAAAAATAATAAAGAATAAATAAAATGAATTTTATTCGGCTATATAGTACAATAGGGGTCCAAAACCTAACTTTCACATACTAACTTCAAAAAATATGAAACGACATTCATTAAATAACTTATTGAAAGCTATATACAAAAAAATAAATGTGATTTTGATAAATTTTGAGTTTTTATTTGAGAGATATGGGTATCGGAAGTTGGGATTTTGGAAAATTATTTAAAGTATAACTTGTACACTATATTATTTTTCTATGAACTCAATTTGTATTTTTTGTATATCTTCAACTTTCATGTACAAAGGTTCTTTAGTAGAGATAAAAAATAATAAATAATAACATAGGTCCCAAAAAAGTTTTATTGATGAATTAAAAGAATAGAAATTATTGGTGATTTCTGGCCATTATCTCCCCCTACTTTATTCCTTATCGACCTAGTCATCATGATGCCTAGGTCTCTGGGTTTAGGGTCATAAAATACCTTTGGTATTTTATTCTTATTCTTTTCTTTTCTTTATTCTATAATTTTCACATTAAAAATATTGTATTATATATAATAGAAAATAAACAAATAATGAATGTTAATATGTACAAAATAGTGATATTTACATGCATTAGCTAGGGTTTTTAAGGCCAAAATGATAGAATAAAGGTGATGAAATGGAGATTCATCGCCCATCTGAATGACTATCTCCCCTTCATCTAGATTCCTAGTTTCCTCAAATAGATGCAACAAATTACATACATGAACAGAAGAACCAGAATTGATGACCCAACTACCTTCTCGTCCTCTGAGAAAATTGGTTTCAATAATGAAAGTAGAATTTATACCTGCTGGGGCTTTACCTTTATCTGCAGATTTCAGGTAATCTAGGCAGTTCCGCTTCCAATATCCCAGCTTCTTGCAATGATGCTAGACATTGGCCTTCTTCAATGCCACAAGTACGGAAGCATTAAAAGATGAGATAACACCTTAACTCTTCTTCTTTCTCTTCTGGGTCAGGCCCTTCTGAGATCCTTACTTTTGACCGTGCTTCCCTTTGACTTGTGCAACCACTGCACTACTAGAGGGATTTTATTTCTTCATTACGACTTCTACAGACTTTAATGAAGCCATGAGTTCAATGCTAGTCAAGTTAACTTGTTCATTTGGTACATTATCACATAGTTATTAAAAGACTTGGGGAAAGATAGCAGAAAGAAATTATCCTGCATGTTTGGATCCATCTAAGCCACGAGAGTTTCCAGTTTTGACAAGTAACCAAACATTTTGATTACATATTCACGAATGGAAGTCCCTTCCTGCATTTTGTAGTGAATAAGTTCTTTCGTAACATTATAACACTGTGTGCGGTTTTGATCGTCGAACATCTCTTTGAGATTCAACATTATATCTTGGTAAGTATCCATCTCCACATATTGCTTTTGAAGCACATTGGGGAGAGATCCCGGAATATAACATCAAGCCAATGAATGATCTTCATCATATTTTTCATTGAACTTGATTTCTTCTAGTGTCTAAGGGTTTGTGAGCTTATTCTTAGATAGCACATAAGAGATGTGATCTACATATAGAACAAGATCCAAATTACGGATCCAATCTAAGTAATTTAGTCCGATCAACTGATTGACCTCTAGGAGCCTACTGAGTGGGTTCATAGACTTCATTGCCTAAATTAAGAATGCACTATAGTAGAACATATAAATAATTATATATTCAATATTAGATTCTTTGATTAAGTATTTTTAATCAAGTTAATCTTGTCTTTTCAACTCTGAAAGTTCATTCTCTTAATAAATTTCAAAGCAAGAGATGTACCTACTATTATATCTCTAGCAAGAACTAGGATCTCCTTTTTACCATTGTTACTTCCTAATAATATGAGAACCTATGATTCAGATAAAAAGAAGTGGGAACTCATTCCTCCTTGCAAGTTTAACTTGCATTTTCCAATTCAGTCTTTAACAACTGGGCCCACCACCCTTAAGGTGATGTTGACCCATTGTTAATTGAACCAATCGTCAACAGGAATAGCACTCGCTATATGCAATCAAATATCACCACAATAATGCAAGGACCCAATGTTGGGATCACTACACATATGGTCTTACTCTTTCAAGAAGCAAATAGATCGATCCATGTATGCTTGTATGCAGGAGTTGTCACTTCAGACAAGCGTCTCCTACATATAATCCATGGTGACGGAACCCTTTGCCTTGACGGGAGACTGTGGATGTCACTTATGTGATCCTCCATATCATGTTCAAAGTTTAATTAATTCTATTAATCATATTCACATATCTAATTCTTCCAAGGGAAATACAACTCTATTCATAATAGAGGCTTTAATTGAATCTAAATAATTTATTCATATTAAATCAACTATCAACCCAATTCAATCAACCAACAAAGTTGTTAGGGTTTGCTTGATATGACTCTATTGTATACGCCCTCACAAGAACACATTAATTTTGTATTTTAATAATTAGAATATAACTTGACTTACTCACATTATTCTTACCTCAAGAACAGACCTGGCCAATACACTCGAATTATGCTAGGAGGGAGCATTTCCTTGGCATGCAATGTGTTATTTACTAAACCAAGCCAGCATACCCGGACTAGACACCTTCACCATTCCGATTGATAACAAAACAAAATAATGCCAATGTACTTGTGGTTCTATCGATAAACTTTGATGACGGTATTATACTATATAATAATCACTCAGAAATATTAGACATCTTAAAATAATTTTGAGATCCTAAAATTTCTAAGCATATCAAGCAACCATGTGTATGCATGTAAATATGGTCCTACAACTATTGTAGGATAAACTAGGGTTTTCATGAAACATCCATTCAATGGGCTATGATGTTTAATCAATTATTTTCTTATTATTGGGAATCATAACTAATCAAGTCAAATTCATAATTTCCAAGCCATTAAATAACAAATACTTTAAGCAAAGAGATTTGATGATCTAATCATCTTCTGACCCATCTCCACTATCTATGGAATATCTAGGGAAAACGGGGTCAGAATCGTGTGAAATAAATTTGAACGATTTTATGGTTTGATTTTGTACTTAATACAAGTGTTTATTCATGTTTCATGACGGAAAAATAGTAATAAACATTAATTTTCTTGCAGATCCATGAACGCATACAACAACAATTTTGTGGCAGGATCTCTTCGAATCATATTCATGCTCTTTTGGTACCAAAAAAGGATACTATTTTTGGGATATATTTAGATATTCTAAATACATTTTCATAACCATAAAACAAGACCAAAAATTGCACAAACAGTAGGTTTTTAATTTAGAGAAAAACCAATTTGAATCTTGCATCCAATGCAAAAATAATGAGTCTCGCGCATCGAAAACACGAACCTTATTCACCTAGGTTTTTTTGGATCTATCCAAGACCTGGCCAAGGCTCTGATACTACTTGAAGGTTATGTATAAACCCTTAATAGCATCATGGAAGCATGAAGATCACATCGTATGCGATTGGGAGCGATTAATCGGACTAGTTGCTCGGGGCATGTTGAGCTGACTTTCCTGGATTTTTATTCGGATGAATTATTCATGAGTGTCGTCGCAACCCAAAGAAGCTTCAAACAAAAACTAATTATCTCAAGCAAAAATAAACACAAAAATGTGGCAAGAGAAAATACTATTAATTTACATGTATATCTAACAAGATCGAACTCAAGGAGGCTAAAAAATGCCGATGGTTATTCTAAGAATTGAAAAAGAATAAATGCAAAGAATAAAGGAAATTCTTTGTACACTATGTTTGGTTTTTGTGTTTTTGAATCTTTTTTATTTTTTTATGAATTTGAATTATATATATTTTTTAATTTGTTTTCTATTTATGTCTTTTTTTTATATTTTGCAAAGATATTTTTTATTTAAAAATGAGATGATTAAAGAAAAATAAATGCACACACACGTAATCACATTTTTTGTATATTTTTTAAAATTGTCTCAAAACTGACCAAAAAATATTTTTTGGTATTCTAAACTTTTCTGATGTTTTTATGAATTTTCCATAATTTTTTCGCAATTTTTAAAACCATTAAAGAAATAAAAAACATATAGTAAAATAAATTGGGAACAAATTGGATGTTTTTGGATTTTAAAATATCAAATAATAAAAAATTTTAATGAAAATAATATAGAATGAAAGATGATTTTTTTATATTTTCCTGAAAGTAATTATATATATATATTGGATTTTTACTTGATTTTATATGAATTTTTAATGTTTTGATCATTTTACAATTTTTATGATATCTATAAATGATAAATATTGCAAGAATGATATATTAATTAAAATAAATCAAAATAAGTACTTAGGATTTTTTTAAGAATTTTTGCATAAGTTTTATTTATTTTTAATTATTTTTATTTGCAACCAAGATGTTTTAGGGTTGTTTTTGAATTTTTTTAAATTAAAGAAATCATGGAAATGTAATATAAAAGTTATGTACACACGACGAATGATGCAGGGGTCTACATGGATTTTTATGAATTTTTTAGAGGCTTTTTGATAATTTTATATGATTTTAATTATGCAAAATAAAAATGAAGACTTGTAGGGACTAATATGTAAAGAAATAATGTTTTTTGAATAAATGATAATAAATAATTATATTATAGGGCAAAATATGTAAAACTCCCAAAATCTCACACATTTGGGCACATATGCCTCGCTGGATTGGACTTAAATGTGAATAAAATAAATTCAAGGTCCAATAACAAAGAAACTTAAATCAATTTATTGCAAATTCTCCAAGTATTCATGTACTGAGCACGCTCCACAGTTCAAACGGGACTTAATTGTAACTAAAATAAATGCAAGGAATAAATATGCAATTGTTCAAATAAAAGAAATATAGACACGTGTCCCTCTAGGACTTATTTGCAAATAAAATAAAAAACAAGGGTAGAGGTGCAATTATACTATTAAATGGCATGTCACAATAAACAATTTAGATGCTCTAGAATTCTGATCGGATGGTGGAAGTTTAATTTTGCATGGAGGGCATCGATTACATCTAATGATTTGATCTCGCAGCTCAGATTTAGGGATTTTTAAATGGGTAAGATCAGATTTGGGGATGTTGTTATTGATCGTGAGGTGAAGAGGCTCCCCAGAAGAACGGGGAAGCGGGCGACGTCTGGCGAACTCTATCTGGTTGAATTTCCCTCGTCTGAGCTCTACTCCTCATCAACTCAGTATCAAATCGAAGCTCCTTTGATTCCATATTGGATATGCACTTTGGGTCGATGAGAGAGCACCATATCAAAGATTTGGAAGGTGGTGAACACTGGTGCTCCAAGAACCTTCTCCAAGTCCTAATCTCTATGCTTTCTATTGTTGTGGAGGTTAGTTGACCTGCAGTAGATAACTCATGCTCGGAAGAGGCTTCTGGCCAACAAATCTGGTTGAAGACATAAAAACTCATGAGTGAATGAGGGTCTCTAGTGTAGGTGGTCGGAAGTGAGACCATTCTCTTGATTGGCGATGATTTGGAAGTGCACATATGGTGGATGGAATGGAGAAGGGTGGAGTGAGTGTGTTGGCATCGTCGTAAGGGGTCGATAATGATCGAAACTCCTTCGATCTAGAGATCGGAGGTTTAAGATGATGTTCTGATCTACGTGATTTGAGTGAAATAAAGGTGAAAAATGAATGCTAAATCATAGTTAGATTACCTAGGGCACCTATGAAATGGAAGAAAAACTAAGATCGCGTCTATTTGCAGCTGGGCGGAGAGGAGGAAACTCACGGTAGAGGACTCTGTGAATGATTGAATCGCGACTATTAATGCTTCTTCTCATGCTCTCGATCGTAGGAATGCCTCTCTGTCACCGAAAACTCTCCTCTGCTACTCAATCTTGGGTGAAAACAGGGCCAAAGATAGATTCATCCTCGCCGGAGGAGTAGGGTTGTAATTTAGAGGCTGAACTCCGATGAATTTTGGAAATCAAAATGGGAGTAATTCAAGGTGTGGAAAGATGGATCTATGATGCCAGCGATGGAGAGGAATTGTTGGGCTATTAATTCAGAGGAGTCGGGGGCATTATGGAGTGACGACGTGCATGGGAAAATTATGTGAAGGAATGGATCGGCGAACAGGCGAGGCAAAATCAATGGGGACCAGCTAGTTGACGTGGGTCAACAGACACGGGCCGACCAATCAGAGGGCGCAGAGAATAAAGACAAATTAAGCTAAATGATAAAAAAATCAATAAGTGATTAAATAATTCGAGTATATATCGAAATGAATTTATTTAATTACATAATATAAATAAAAAATGTTAGGAATAATCAAGGTTAATTTTGGTTAATTTTCATTAATTAAATAATGTATTTACAAAGGTTAGAATAAATACAAGATGATATTTATAGGTATA
Organism: Ottelia alismoides; assembly: GCA_037367405.1. Taxonomy (NCBI): domain Eukaryota; kingdom Viridiplantae; phylum Streptophyta; class Magnoliopsida; order Alismatales; family Hydrocharitaceae; genus Ottelia; species Ottelia alismoides. The sequence goes on along the minus strand of JAZKJV010001890.1, from coordinate 1,284,194 downwards.
GATACCTATATATATTTTTTTGATTTCTAATTTATCATTTACACAATATATATTATTTAATACAATATTTTACAAGAATTTTAATGTTATTTTTATTTGATTTTTAAGAATTAATTTATTGGGTTACATATTAGGCATATGTAAAATATATACATGGTGATACATATATAATGAAAACATGTTTTTACTTTTGTTGATTTTTTTTATTTTACAATTTTTATTTGTATTTTATATGGGTTAAATACAATATCTACAAGTAATGAAAAATATAATATTCACAATTATGCACAAGAAAATAATATATAAATATAGTGTATACATATAGGTATAATATACAATATGGCCACATTTCACACCTTAACTCAGAATTTTATGAAATCTTTTCCATTTTAAAGAATACTTAATTTGGACCACAATGAAAGTGAGTTTGACGATTTTGGAGTTAAGGTGGAGAATATATTAATCTTTGAGCTATGTCGATTTTTGAGAGTGTGATTATTTACACTATATACACATATTTATTTTGCAATTATTTTTGTTATTTACAAGAGGATTTTATTCAAAAGAATCAAGAATAAGTCGTGATTATTTACAAAGGGTTAGGTAATAAAATCATTAAATAATTGTGTATTATAGATAATATTATACAAGTGAGGAATATATACATGTATCACATATATTTTTGGTGATTTTGGCGATATCTCCCCCTACTTTATTTCTTGTCGATCAGGTCAAGTCTTGACCTTCTCTCAGGGTCTTATTAAGCATGTCTCTATTACTTATATATAGTCTCTTATATTCTTTATTTTTCCTTTATTTCTTTCTTTATTTATTTTAGGTTAAAATAGTAATAAATGTATATATTTACACAAAGATGCAGGTTAGTAACAATAAGGATTTATTAATATATACATGAATTTTATAAGGGACTTTAAGCTAAAATTAATGAATAAAGATGATGAAATGCATATTAATCAAGGCAACGGAATTTAAAAAATTTAAAACGATGAAACCACATGATTAAAGAACACTTTTTAAATCGTTTCATTCAGACCACAAAGTGGATATATGAATGCCTCTTGAGTGTGGTTGTGATCAAAGTCTCTAAATGAAGAGACCATCTGTCTCAAGTCCAACCCGATGGAGGAGACGCTTGCGAGCACATTGATGAGATGCGTTCTTCTTGTAAACCAAGACATTGATCCAAGCGACAAATCTCTTAATTTTGTCACATGAATTTCGAGGTCTTCTTCATGTGCAAGAAGCACTGAGGAATACGAAGATCCACAAAATGTCGAAGTGGTAGCACGACGGCCTAACAACGACAATGATCTTATCTGGGGCAAGAGGTGGATGACCACTCTTGATGGAGAGAAGGAGGCATGTATGAGACAGAGAGATGCAATTCTATTGTTGTAAGAGAATATCCGAGGTTACCTCTTCTTTTATAATATTTCTTGAGTCCATGGATTTCAATCCGTGGACAACACAAATCCAATGATTGAGATTGATTTGTGTTTCTTTCAATGGCCATGATTTTGTTGTAAAAACACAACAACAATTAATTTAATTAAATTAAATAAATATTGAATAAATCATCAATATAAATTAATTAAATTAAATAAATCATCAAAGGAGAAATATGAAGGAGGCAAGCCTCTTTCCAATAAGGGGGTGGACGGCCTTACTTTATGTTGGACTAGGGTGGTCGTCCACCCTCCCTATTGGGAAGAAGGATCCCTTCTCCTTTTTCATGAGATTATGCCTCCCCTGATTTTTCCATAATCTACAATAACATTTGTTATAAATTTATTCACACAAATAATTCATAATTATTTTGTGAATATTGCATTCATGCCATTACAATATGTGAATCATATTCACAAACCAAAATAAAATGTAAATTACATTTCAATTAATTGTCAAATATGAATCTAATTCACATCAACATTTAAATTATAAATGTTATTTACAAATAGTTATATCTTATATATTATAAATCACATTTATAATATATATATATATATATGATTAATATGGATAGTACTATCCACATTATTCATATCCATAGTAATTAAATCATATTTAATCATATCAGATCATCATTCTCATGAATTTAAATAATACGAATCAAATTCACATTATTCATGATAAATAAATCTCATTTAATTATCTATTTCTCAATGCTAGGATGTATGTTACATCAATGGAATTATTCTTGAACGCTTTTAAAAATAATGCACTTTCTCCACAGATACTTGGAGATAAGGATAGGGCGATTATACGTTCCACATATAATGACTTGGATATTGAGATCACATCTCAAATGTAGATCTTGGGGTTCTCTCATGTAAATTAATATTCTCATTGTATCTGAATCACATTATCAGATCAATGTCCAATATTTGGACTAAGATTAGATTTCTCTACGGAGAGGAGTCACTAAAATTCAGACATGTTTCATTACTCCCTCGGAATGGAAGCATCATGCTTATATAATCGTTTATGATCACATCACCCACAAGTATTCCTAATACACGTACATCCTACGTACTGGAAGACCTAGAGTAAACTCAAAGATATGGATCAATTCTACATTCTCATCTTCAGGGTTTTATCATTAAGTTCCTCATTCAGTCATTGGGAGTTGGTATCGATTTTATGCTTTCCAAAAGCATATATTATACACACAAATTCTTGTCATGCTTCCAAAGCAAGATGACCATGCATGGAATTTGATTGGTCCCAATAACTCACGAGTGAGCACATGTCTTCCGATTCTCAAGTGAGCTTGTATGATTTCTTTGAGAGATCGTATCACTCATTTGCTCATGTATGCACACCAGCTCGCCATTGTATAGATCTTGATTAGGCTATCAACCTATCGGTCTACCAAATATACATACTCAGTACATCTACATCTGATTAGAGGATGCATGCGAATATCGTGATAGTATATGACATAGGTCTTGGTTATCTCGATCTTGTTAAGTCAACTCTTTAACTAACTTATCTGAAACCTCGAAATCTCTATTCCTTTGTAGAAGACCTGCATCAAGAGGTCGGTCAGATATCAGCGTATAGAGAAGGATTATCATCTCCTTCTCATGCTGGAGGTCATCTCTTAATAATCATTTAACAGTTCTTGATGAGTCCTTAATCTAACTCCTTAGATAATATTCCAAACAACAAACTGTATGATTCAACCATTGAATCAACTATTGTATGATCATTAAGATGGCCATGGTACATATCCCTAATTGTACTAAGGGACTTCATAGTGCATTCATTTATTTAATCTCACGCGTGAAATAAATCAATGACTTTTATTGATATATCAAACATTATAATAACATTTATTGTAGAAATGGTTCGCCTCGGGCTCACATGGATAGCGAGAACAACATTGGAGTCACTACGTATATGGACTTTCTCTTTGGAAAAGCATAGAGCCCGATCCATGTGCACTTCTACATAGAAGCTTTGACTTTACATAGGTGTCTCCGATTCACATTCCATGGTGAGGAACACTCTTCTTTGATGGGAGACCATGGATGTCATCTTATGATTAATGGTTAGTGTTTGGACCTTAGCGCATCATGGAAGCATGAAGATCTCATTACATGTGATCACGAGCGACTAGTCATACTAGTTGCTCGAGGCAGCGGAAATTAAATTTTTTATGAAGAGGAAACCACATGATTTGAGAACCATTCTCATATCATTTCATTGAGATAACAAATGAGTAATAGAATTACCTCTTGAAGCATGTTTGCGATCGTGTATGTCTCTATGAGAAGAGTCCTCCTGTCTCAAGTTCGATTCGATAAAGCATACACTTACAGGCACATGGATGAGACATGCTTCCCACAATCCGTGTTTATGATCTTAGCATGGAGTCTCCTGATTTCATCCCACAAAATCTAAACACTTCCTAATGAGTCATATGCACTGAAGGAGGAGATCCACGAGCATTCGATCTGACAACACAATGACGATGTGATGAGTGCAATGTTCTCTAGGTTAATACGGCATTGATGAATCTCCATTTCATTACCTTTATTCTATTATTTTGTCCTTAAAAACCCTAGCTAATGCATGTAAATAACATTATTTTGTACATATTAACATTTATTTTTGTTCCATTTATTTTTTTTTATAAAATACTGTTTGTTACCAAAATTATAGAATAAAGAAAGAAAATAAAAATAATAAAATACTAAAGGACCCAAATCCCAAGACCTAGGCATCCTGAGGACTGGGTCGACAAGGAATAACGTGGGGGGAGATAAGGCCAATAAATCCCGTAAAAATCCTTTCTTTGGTTCATCTATAAGTCCCTTTTGGGACCTATTTTATTTTCTATTCTTTATACCTCAAATCAATAAACTTTGTACATGAAATTGTAGATAATAATATATAGAAAAATACAAAATTGAGTTTACACAAAAAAATATATATTGTACATTTTATACTCAGAATAAAAAGTTGAAACCTAAACTTCCCATACCCATATCTCCTAAATAAAAATTCAAAATGTATAAAAATCACCTTAAAAGTTGTTTATAACCTTTAATAAGCTATTTAGTGAAGGTGGTTTCATATTTTTTGGAACTAAGGTGTGAAAGTTAGGGCTTGGACCCCTATTGTATAGTATACTTGATAAAATAATCATTTTATTTACTCTTTATTATTTTTATAATTTTATATTTTTATATTCTTGTAAATATTATTTATAGTATATGTACATATTTAGAATAGAAGAAAACCATAAAAATGTAAAAATAAAATAGTGTACATAAACACATAGATGAAATACTTATACTTACACCTATATATTTAATACCCCTATTTATTAATAGATCAGAAAAATAAAATAAAAATATATTTCAGTGTATAAGAATAAGTTATAAATATATAAGATAAGAAAATAAAATAATGAAATCAAAAACATAAAAAATAAAAATAAAATACCCAAAACATAGATGAATATACCTATAAATATACCCTTGAAAATTAACTTGTAATAAATAAACCTGAAAAAATAAAGAAAAAACATATTAAAATACTACATTAAATTTAAAGATTTTTTATTTTATACTCCAAAATTAATAAAATCAATTACTATTTTTATTAATTAATTTCTAATACAATTGGTTGTTTTATCCTTTAGTGTCCTACATGGACCAATCCCATTGTTGCGTTCGTTGACCCCTTGTCAACTCAGCCCCTGGTGATTCTATCTCGTCAGGCGTGTCTTTTCCCCACTTTTCTGCCATTTTCCCCACTTGATCCATCGATCCTTTTCATCATTTCTCCATGCCACGATCTACTTGAATCGTCATTGATCTTCACCTAACCCTTGGATCCCTTGTACAAAGACCAAATCTCTTCCAAACCCTAGGTCAATAAGGGTATCTACTTTATTTATAAATAAAACCCTCTCCTCTGCCTTCCCTTTTTATCCCTCTTTGAGCTCCAATGTGCATCCTAGCATGTATGCGTGAACCACCAGTGATAAAGGTTGCTTCCCCCGAGCCTGGAGAGCATTAGTGTAGGGAGGAGAGGCAATCTACGACGGTGATCCGGCCTGCCCTGCTCCCTGCCCACCGACAGGTATAAGAATTGTGCTCTTTACTTTCCTTAGGTAGTTTTCTTTCTTGTCGTTCATTTTCTGCAATTTAATTAGTGTTTTAGTGTATATATTAGCATAAAATAAGTTAATCTCTTATCTATAGCTCCGGTCGTTGCAATTTTTTTTACTTCAAAAATAAGATAAAATCAAATAAAAGAAAAGAAAATATAAGATAAATATTTACAACTTAATATCATTTTTTATATTTTTAATAAAAAAGAAAAATAAACAAATAAATAAATAAAAGGGACCATATATACAATATACAAAAGGGCCCAAAACCCAAGTTTCACATACGGACCTTGATTCTTCTGAATTTGGTCTTTTTTAAAGGTAATTGATCATACATTAATTCATAAATGAGCAAAGGTCCATAGGAGACTGTATGAGAGAGATATTTACAATTTAAGGCTCTTAGTCTCAAACTAGGGTTTGGGTTTTATTGGTCAATTTTATAAATTAGTATTTTTTTAATATTTTTCCTTTATCAATGTTAGTAATATTTACACTATAGAGTTTATTTTATTAAATTCTAAGTTATTAAAAACAAATGAAAATAGGGAAAATAAAGTGAATATACATTTGATATTTACAAGGAAATTTGGCTTCTTATTTAATGCAAATTATGCATGCCAATATGAAGATATTAATTCTATGTGCATGAATGGTAATGATGCAAAATAAATAAAGAAATGTAACTAATTTTTTGGAATGAAGCTTTATTTTCAACGTTTAGTGTGATGAATCACATATTCATCGGCTATGTGTCACAGTATTTCAGACCCGCTCCAACCATTGTTTCTACCACATTACACTCCCCTTTCGTTTCTCCATCTGATTTGCCCATCGAGCCAACCAGATCCCTCGTGGACCTGTGCATCGAGGGTCCTCTGTCGCCCTTCGCCGGACCCTCTCCGCCCACCTCATCTACCATGACATTCAACCTCAAATATGGCCGAGCATCTTCGCCTCAGGCCAAGGCATATCTTCGTGTAGGTCCTGCGTCAAAGGGAACCCTCCTGGATTGAAGTTGTGCCAGTCGAAGGCTCTCCAGGTGCTCTATCTTCTCCAATAGTCTCGGAGCCCATCATTGGTCCCTGGACCTTTTCGAGCACGCCAGCAGCTGCGGATAGCCTCCCCGGTCATGGAGAGCCAAAGAACATCCTCAGAGGCTACTGGAGGGAGGAGCAATCAAGGATCGAAGCTCGGAGGTGGGGGCCTTCTTCCCTGTTCTTCGAGTGCAACAACAACCGTCCGATGAAGGTATACCTCCAGTTTTAATCCCAGCCATCCATTTCCCACACCTTTGGGCCATTGATAAAGCGTCACGATCATATTCGAAGTGTCGATCTTCGAAGGGGTATCACGGGCTGTGCAAGCGATGTGTGGCAAGTGGATGGATCAGAACCGCATGATGGTGTGCCCTTCAAGGGTAAATTGCAAACCTAACCCCCTTATTTTTGTATTTATTTATCAATCTTATACATAAAATACGTAGTGTAAACAAAATTAGACATTTTGCAAAGACAGCCTTGGATTTATTTAATATTGCACTTTGGTCCTGTTTATTTCAACTCAACTACGACATTTGGCATATGGACGCCAAGATGGCATTCCTCTATGGATACCTCGAGGATATCTATATGGAGCTACCCCAGGGCTTCATAACTTAGGAAGGCAAAGTATGGAAGCTATAGAAATCTATCTATGGACTAAAACGAGCTTCTCATAGCTCGAACATCAGATTTGACGAAACCATAAAGAGTTATGATTTTGTTTAGAATCCTTATGAACCATGTGTTTACATGAGGCTTAGTGGGAGTGCCATTGTGTTCATCGTGCTTTATGTAGATGACATCCTTATCATTGGGAATGATACAAGGATGATGACCAGAGTTAATATTGCACCTGAATGGTTTTGAGGGATAGTGGGAGATTGTTAGCCATGCGAGTCTGGGGCAAACCATTCCTGAAATAAATGTTATTGTAATCTTTGATATATCAATAATGGTTATTGATTTATTTCACTCATTGTCTGATATTAAATGAATAAATGCACTAATAAGGTCCCTTAGTAGAACTTGGGTAATGTAACATTTCTATTTTAATGACCATACAATTATTGATTCAATGTTTGAATCATAGAGGTTGGTGCTTGAATGATATCCTAAAGAGTTAGATTGAGGACTCATCAAGCACCGTAAAATGATTTTTAAGAGATGGTCTCCATCCTGAGAATGCGATGATAATCCTTCTCTAAAGGCTAATATTTGACCAACCTCTTGATACATGTCCTTTGCATTGGAATTGAGATTCAAAGGTGTCAGATAAGTTAGGTTAAAGAGTTGACCAGGAGAGGTCAAGATTACCAAGATATATGTCGTATATTGTCATGATATAGGCACACATCCTCTGACTGGAGATAGATGTATTACTATATGTCTAGGTATGTACATTAGGCATACCATTAGGTTGATGACCTAGCAATGTACATCAGTGAGTTGGTGTGCATACAAGGGCATATGAGTAATACGATCTCTTAATGGGATCATACAGGTTCACTACTGTACCTGAAGACATGAGCTCACTCACGAGGTTATGGGACTGATCAAATTCCATGCATGGTCATCTTGCTTTGGAAGAATGACAATATCTTTTAGGTGTTATATATGCTTTTGGAAGGCATATGATCGATGCCAACTCCCAATGATCGAATGAGAAACATAATGATAAAAACCTGAAGAAAATATTCTAAATGTGTTTTAAAACTTTGGGTTTATTTGAGGTATTCCAGTATGTAGGATGTACAGTTATTGCGAATACACGAGGGTGATGTGTGACATATATGGTTTTGGCAAGGGTCTAATGTTCCAACAAGGATGAAACACAAGCCGTTGAGGCGGCCACTCGTAAACCCAGATCATCAACAATCAACCCACACAAGATGAATAAAGCAATCATCAAAACTTATGTTTATTTTAACTCTAAAAAATATGTATATAGTGTATAAGTATGTAGAGTATCCTACCGTAGAGAGCAAATGGGATGGATTGAGAAAGTAAAATTAATTATTGCTAATTACTTCTACTTGTTGGTTATTTTTCGTTTTGTCTTGTTGTTTTTGAGATTTTTGTGGGTTTTAGTGTTTAATATTTATTTGATTTTTAATTTTTGCAAATGTTTTTTCTTATTTTATATTTATAAATAAAATATAATAATACTTTATAATATAAGTAATAATAGACATAGATAATAGAGAGAGATAAATAAAAGAAAAATGTTTTTGTGATGTCTTTCTTAATAAAATCAAGATAAAGTAAATAAAAATATTTTCATATTTTAATTAACTTATAAGTGTTTTAAGGATATTTTATAGGGTTTTTATAATTTTATGGGTTTCTAAAATATTAGAAATTGTTAAACAGTGAAGAAGTTAAATACCAGAAAATGATGAGTTTTAAAAATACATAATTATTTCCAAAATTCCCAAAACTATTTCTAACGTATACTATATATAATAAAAAAATATAAGATAGAAAATAATATTTTTGGGATTTAAATATTTTTACTAATTGTTATGGTGTGTTTAGGGTTTTATGATTTTTAAAGTTTTCTTTTTGTATTTTTTAGTGACTTTTGTATAAAATGTAGAATATATAGTAATAAAGGTACTCTAATTTTTTTGGTTTCTTAAATCGATTTTATTAATTTTTTATATTTTAATAAGCTGATAGTAGAAAAATACATGTTTTTTATATTTTTAATAAATAGGAAAATCGAGAAAATGCCATGCGAAAAATATATGTCATTCATCAAGATGTCAGACACTTAAATAGTTTTTCCTACAATTTTTGGACAAATAAAAATATTTATAAAGGAGAAAATACATTTTTTTATGACAAGGAAAAAATACATAAAAAAAATAATGAACTTATGAGGACATAATTGCCATTATTGAGATTTAAACTTCTTTTAATGACTAGTCCAAAAACTACATGGGCATATATGTAATTATCCCAAAAGTGCAACACGTGGAGTGACAAGTGAGGTGATGTGGATTGAACCAAAATGTAAAAAGAATAAATATTGAGGTCCTTAGGACAATTTATATAAAAATTATACAACTATCAACGAAGGATTAAATACTATTTAATAATACAAAATGAAGGGGGGCTAACTGTGCAAATTACCCCCTACATCGTGTGATCCAATGACGAGGTGATCTTTACTTAAACACGTGGTGTGTTCAGAACGGTTAATGATGGTTCATGAATGTGTGGTGCTGATCAGATCAGCTGCTAGATCCTACGGCTGAAGCGTGGCGCCAATGGATGGCGTGGATCAAAACTGGGGATGTGTCCCTAAGCGTATGACAACTACTGTGCGGGAAGAACAAGGAAGAACATAGGGAGTTCCTCCTTCGATCGGCTGCTCCTGTGTCTCCCAGCCACTCTAAAATAGAGTATATGCTCCTCCGCAAGTGTGAGTACTCTTAAAAGGCTTCATGCCTCACCGAAGGAGGCCTGGAGGGTCGAAGAAGCAAGGGCATGCATGTGTTTCTTATGGAGCTCGATTCACCTCTGTTGAGGCTCCTACCTCATGTTATCTACATGGTTAGCTTAGAAAGACAAAGGCAAAGGGTATAGGGGGTTTATTAGGTGGAAATGGTGAAAGTGGAGGCATGGCGATGAGGTCCCAACAAAGGTGGAAGAGGGAACCACTATGGCTCGATTCAGAGCGAATCAATATGGATGGTTGATGTTGAACTGTAGAGAAATGGAAGGGGAGATGATGGGGGTGAAGCTGATTCAGAATGAGGGTTCTGGATAGGTTAACGAAGGTCGGAAATTAGTGCTCCGACATACTCTTACCTACTAGAATCAAAGGCTAAAACAAAGCAAAAACATCAAACAAAATGCGTAAATAAAAAGGGCCCAACTTGATCATGAAGCAAAGGAGTAGAACCACCTCAAGCACAACTCCGACGATGGTGGGACACCACTCTCCTCCCTTCTCCGCACCTTGGATCGAGGAGGTTCAACTCACTATCACTGAGGGAAAGCTCCAATGAGAAAAAAAATGATGGGTTTCAAGGATTCAAAAAGGCCAACGTTAAAAAAATGGGGCAGTTACGAGGTTATGTACATGAGTTGGTTCAGCTAGGGGTTTTGAGCAAATCAATGCTCAATGACCAATCTCTTGAGCTATCATGGAGGAGCAATGCATCAACAAGATTGATCATGTAGATTAGTTTCCAACTCGATGACTACATCGATGTGTGCAAAATGGAGAAGAGTGGGGTCTGTGCTTTGACAGCTAGGGATTTTGAGCGAATCGATGCTCAATGACAATTCTCTTGAGCTAGTGTGGAAGAGCAATGCATCGATAATATTGTTCATGCAGATTGGTTTCCAAATTGATTACTACATCGATGTGTGCGAAATGGAGAAGTGAGGACGTCTATGCTTTGATAGGCCAAGACCTAGGCGTGGGCATAGTTGACCAGCGGGTGAATCAATGCCCACACCTCATTGGTCCACGTCGGAGTGCTAAAAGACCAAACATGAAAAAAAATGAGAAATAATTAGAATTAAAATGAAAATTGATTTTATTAAATAAAACTTAAAACATCAATTTTTATTATTTTATATACTACTTTAGGTGATTTTTATTTACTTTTATCAACCTATTTGTTGTATGTTAATTTTTACATGTGTAACTATATGTTAGTATTCCTATGTTTTATGTATTTAATTTTTATTTTGTATTTTAAAATTTATTATCATCGGTACATATTTTTTATATTTATACTATATTTAAAAACATATTTACATTCTTTTATTTTATTTTTCTGAGATTATTTATATACATAAATAACTGCATATATATTATTTAATATTTGAAGGGATATGAAATTTCTCAATTAAGGAAGAAGAGAGCCATCACCCTCTTTAAGAGTGTGGATGCCATGGAGTCCTACTCATTATATGGCCGTCCACTCTATTAAGGGAAGCAGGATTATCCTCGTTCCTTTATTTTCACATGAAATTGAATTGAATAAATTAAATATGTTGTAGAATATTTGCAATATATTTATTTTAAATTGATTATTTATCATTGGAAATTTATGCAACAAAATCATGGCCATTAATTGAAAGCATAAAATAATCTACACCATTGATTATGTGTGCACATGGATTGAGATTAATACACATCCAATATGTTATAAAAGAAAGGATATACCTAGCTCTTTCTTCATAATAACAATTGCAAGAGAAACAACTCTCTGTCTCCCCCTCTCTCCCTCAATTCTCATGTACGCATGATAACCAGAATTTTCGTAGGGTCGCATGATCTCACAAGGCAAGACCACGGTCAATGCATTGACCTATCAAGAAACCCAAATCAATCAACAATTAAACCACAATGAATATAAAGCAATGAATAGCAAAAATGTGGAGCTAAAATTTATTATAACTGTACAACATAAGTATATAGCAAGTAAGCATGTGAACAGGTTGAACCACAAAGAGCAAGTTAGGTAGCCTATGATGATTGCTAATCAATGTATATTATCTACAAATATCCTTTTGTTTCTGTTTTGTGTGGGTATTTAATTTTATGTACAAATAGTTTTTTAATTGATTAAATAATAGTAAGTATATGCATATAAACTAATGATAATAATGATATAGTAGATTAATATACATATTTATATATGCACATATACACATAGGTAGGGATATACACATTTTTTTATACATATATATAAATGTTAATAATAATCTATATATATATTATTTTCTGATTTTTTTATTTAGTTAATTATACAATATAGGGATATCTAGGGGTATATATACAATATAGGGTTATATAATTATACATATCAATAAAAATAAAAAAAATACATGGAATAAAATATTGGGATTTTTACACCCATAACCCTGAGTAATTCTGTAATTACAATCATAACCCAGCATAATCGTGAATTACACGAAGAACCCTGATTAGTGCTTAACTCTTACATGGCATGACCCTGTGTAACACCCTTCCATTTTCCCATTAACTTTGACGAAATCTGTCAAATGTGGATCATTTTCACCGTTTAGGTTCATGATAATTACAAATGATACCACTACCATTCCTTCTCTTTTCTTCTCTTCCATAGGAACACCTCACCAACTGCCTCACGGGCTACCATCACAGCCTTCTGGGCATCTGCTATACTGCCGCTTCAACACCATTGAGACGACAAAGCTCTCCAATCGGTGAAGCCATCAAGCACCAACCCCGCATTGCATCACAGTCCATCGGTTACAACCCATAAAGCATAAGCCTACTTTCAGTTGTAAACCAGTCCATCGTTGGCATGGCATCGCCAGACATGTTCTTGCAGTGAAAGATCTTGAGCCACAAGGTTCCAAGCCAAAGAGTTTTAAGTTGCCGAGAAAAAATTGTGGTTGCAGTTTTTGTAATATTAGGTTCCGAACTAAATAGATATGGAACCGGTGTGTGTGAGAAAGAAGAGAAATTCTCCTTGTGGGGATTGCCTGCAAATCCATGAGTTCCTGTTGTTATACATGTATGAAGAGTTCGGAACATGATCCACATCCTGTCCAAGAGTAGCTCCTATCAGATCTTCCTCGAGTCAAATCATCCAAGATCCCTCCTCGACGGAAGCTCCCTCACATCACATGAAAGCTGCGAATGATCCTCGCCTCTGAGTTGAGGAAATAAAGGGAACGACTGCGCAACAAATGAAGTGAGAGACATTCCAATAGAAGGATTGAGGCTAGCCATCGAGTGATGTCGATTCCAAGCATCCAGCATTTTGAACCTATTGTTGCTCCTCTTACTAACATGTTCGAGCCAATTTCAAGATCGAGCTGAAGGAAGAAGAAGGTGAGGGCAAAGGTGGTGGGAGGGAGGAGGGGCAGGATGGAAGAGGTAGAGGGGAGGGCAGAGGGTAGATGTGGAGGGGAGGAAGGAGGGAGGAGTGTAGAGGGGCGGAGGGGAGGGAGGAGGGCGGAGTGCGGAGGGGCGGGATGGCGGAGGTGGAGGGGAGGGAGGAGGGTGGAGTGCGGAGGGGTGGGAGGGCGGAGGTGGAGGGGAGGGCGGAGGTGGAGGGGAGGGCGGAGGGCAGAGGGGCAGGAGGGCAAAAGGCAGAAGGGCAGAGGTGGAGGGGAGGGTTGAGGGCAGAGGTGGAGGGGAGGGATGAGGGCGGAGTGCAGAGGGGCGGGTGGGCGGAGGTGGTGGGGAGGGCGGAGGGAGGGAGGGGAGGGTAGATGGCAATGGGTGGAGGAGTGGGAGAGCATCAGGCATTGGAGAAGGGAGTAGTTTTAAATTTATTTTTAACGTTTTTAATAGCCATTGGATTGATCATGGCTTAGTTTAATAGCCATAAACTAACGGAGGGTTATGGGTGTGAGACGGAGTGACTATCCGGGGTTCCTCGTGTAATTTGCGATTATGCGGGTTATGATTGTAATTGCAGAATTACTCAGGGTTATGGGTGTAAAAATCCCTAAAATATTTTTAGGTTTAATAATTTTCTCATTTTTTTGAGATTTGTTTGCGATCTTTGTTAATTTTTATGGATTTGTAAAGTAAAAAAATATCCCAAATCAGGGACTAAATAAATGGGTTGAATTGAATTGAATATTAAAAATAAGAAATAAAATCCAAAATTCTTCAAATAAATTGTATTTTATTGAAAATAATATAAAGAAAATCAGAAAAAAAAATATTTTTGGGATTTTTGGTGATTTTTAAACTTTCTTTATTTTGGATCTTTTTAATTTTTATGATTTTTCATTTTCTTTTTTTTGGGTTTTTTGATCTGAAGATAAAATATGCTAAAATAAACTACATGCTTTTTTTTGGAATTTTCAAAACGTTTCTCTTTTTGGTATTTTCTAAGTTAGATAGAGACAAAAACATGCACATTAGATTTTTAATAAATAATAAAAATACCTAAAAGGACGAAACAAATACAGAGCATGAAAGTACATGCTAGCAGGTATCTAACACTATTTTCCCATATTTTTTTAGAACGAATGCTATTTTTAATAAATAAAATTCAAGCAATGAAATACATGAAATGGGAAGGGCATATTTGCAAATAAAATTAAAGACAGGGGATGGCGTGAAATTTTCCCAAAAATACACAACTTATAACTAATTTTATTGGACTAAAAATAAATATAGGAACCCGTGAGGGTATACATGAAATTTTCCTTGACCATGGATTATCTTGGACAAGCACTTTACACGTAGCTCTTCATGGAGGAGGTAGTGAGGATGCAGAATCTTTTGTCTCAGGGTAGCACATGGGTATCCAACAACTAGTGGGAATATCGGACTTCCTCTGTAAAGGGTAGTGCATCTCAACCTGATCTAGTAGTATTGAGATCTAAAGATAGGATGTTGTGGGGTTGCAATAATGCTTCAAAAAAGGGATAGTCTACTATCTGAAGAGGAAAAACTCCTTATGTACATGCTGCACCTTGTATATATTTTCAAAAAAAAGAGATAAATAAATGCAGAATCTCCAAAAGTGTACAGGTCTGATTGAAAAATAAAGTGCTTGTTGGAGTGTGTATACAAGTATAGAAAAATAATTATAATAATGAGAGCTTCAAAGTTAAATTTTTGTAAGCTTGCAATTATTTGACTTGACTATACTGGTCATGCATGTAAGGATAGGTAGCTACACTTGTTACCACCCATTCTTTTCTCAATGTCCTCTTCTTGAGATGGTTGTATATGAACATAGAAGGAATATCCCCGCTCCTCAAGAAAAGAGTTGCTAGACCGCAGGACTATAGTTACCTTGTTGAGAGAGGTTGTTTCTTTGATACTTTTGAGACGGGGAGCTACATTTCACTTACACCGTACAAGTAAAGATTAATAGTCACAAGAATTTGTGTATGTAGACTTGTTCTGACCTGACTATTGAGGAGACCTGAACAGGAGCCTTGTGGAACTTAAAGGCTGTCAGGTTTTAAATCCGTTTCCCATTATGGTTCCGCCACACTAATAATCCAAAGGTCTGATAGAGCTCCATACTACAACTTTATGAAGAAAAATTTAATACTCAATATTGTCCTAATTTCTTTATTTTCCCTTTATGTTTCTTTTATTCACTTATTCTTTCAAATATGTATTTTCTAAGGAACTAGCAAATGTAAAGCATAGGAGGGTGATGAATATGCATTTCATCATCTGTATTCACTTATTTTAGCTTAAAATCCCTTATAAAACACATGTATATATTGACAAATCCATATTCTTACTAACCTGCATCTATGTGTAAATATTGTACATTTATTATTGTTTTAACCTAAAATAAATAAATAAAGGAATAAAGGAAATAAAGAAAATAAAAGACTGTATATATGTAATAGATATAGGCTGACCCGAACCCCGAGAATGTCAACACTTGACATGATTGAACATGAATAAAGTAGGAGAGATAGGATCTTTAATCAGAAAATCCAAAAAAATATTTTATAAATACTTTTCATTTTTCATTTAATCTGTGTATATTTGTATAAAACTTACATTATTTTATTTGTCCATAAATTGACCTCAAATCAAATAATTTTCTTAATGGAAATTGTAAATAAAAATATTTCCTATATAATAAAAATACTTTTAAAATAAAATCATGTAAAGAATAACAATGACCACACTTGTAAAAGGCTGTAAAGCGATAATTGAAAGACCAATTCCACCTCTATATGAATTCTAATTGAATTAAATTCACTTCCATTGTATACTTAATTAAATTATCTTTAAAATGATAGTGGTTTCATAATTTTTGGAATTATAGTTTGAAATACGGTCTTCTGAGGTGGTTTTTATAATTTTACCATTTATTTATTGTTTATATTTATCCATATTTATTTTTATACATAATGTATTTGTAAATAATTGTAAATACTTTTTAATAATTATTTAAAATAAAAATTTAGAAATTTATATAAACAATTAACATAATTTCATTATTTAACTATTTATATATGGTACCATATATATATACGATATGTACATAATTAACTTACATAAATAACAACCATAAATAAAAAAATAAATAACATTTATTATTTAAATTAATAAAATAAAGAATATACTTTATTTATTTATCTATGTAAATAATATACAATATGTATATAGTTTAATTATTTCCTTAATTGACCCACCATTAAGGTGGCTCACTAAGTTGTTGATATTTATTATTATTTTAATAATTTCAAAAATGATTTTATCTATTAATTTAATTAATTTATTTCCACCATTAACATCCTTCCTTCTTTTTCTCCCCATTCAAATCTTGAATTCATTTTTTTCTATTTATTTGGCTCCTCTTCCATCATTTCCATTGGATCAATCCTTTGGAGAGGAACCTAATCTCCAAGAGTCATCTTGTTGCAGAAAGTCACCCAGCCTCTGATTCATCCAGTGACAGCGAGGCGATAGTCATCGAGGCCATAACGACATTCATCTACTCCATAATGAGATCCAATACATTTTATTCTCAATCTTTTATTTATATAATTTTAGGTATGATCTTCAGCTTTAAATTTGTTGTTAATTTCAAATTTGAATTTGTTAATCTCAATCATAGTTTTTAGTCAATCACCAAATTTGAATCTGATCCGATCTTCCATCTCATATTATCGATCTACCCAAGTTCCTATTCTGTCTCACATAATCTATCACCTCCAACCATGCATGGTGGCCAGACATACAGTCCTTCCATCACAACCATCAGACCCTCTCCATTCACATTTTCTGTCCAATAATTTTTGACCAAGTCATCGTTCTCTAGTCGAGTTTTTGTATTTGCTTTTATTGCAGGTAAAAGAATTTTAAAAATAAAAAAGTCCAAAAAATATTCAATTTCTATTCTTCAAAAAAAGTAGAAAAAAACAAAAATAGAATGGCAGCGTCGCCTCATCCTTCCTCCATATGGATCAGTAGCACACACTACCGTCGACGTCCAGATCGACCGCACGAGGGCGTGTGTTGCCTTCGCCAACCATCGACACGCCTTCCTGCTCGTCTTCCGGAAGCAACACCAACCATCGTTCTTTCCTGGAGCTCTACCCTACACTTGCCATCAACCGTCAACCGCATGAGCTTGTGACTCCCCTCGCCGACCGCCAACCTCCGCCTAGAGCAAGCCACCTCCGCACGAAGGGCATGTGTTGCCCCTCATCACGCACGAGGTATGTTGCTGACCTTGAAGCCTCTCCCCGTTCACGGCGGAGACCACAACACACATCTACCATCTCCACTGCCCAGAATCACCTCACCCCGTGTGGAGAATCCGCACCGCAGCCCGATCACCCATCCACCGGTTGGAGCATCACCGTAGCCCTCATGCAAGCCGCCCTCGACCAAGGAGCAGTCGCTCCGCTTAGAGTGGATCTTCTCCGCCACCGACGTCCTGCGGGGGCCACCGATGTAGCATTGCTGCCGCCACACTCACAACACCTTCCGCATGCGAGGAGCCAACGCCTCCTCTGTGCCGCTGCTCCATTGAGGATCTCCGCCTGCACGAACCTCAGAACCACCATCGCCCTCCTTTGCTTGGAGAAGAAGGGAGGGGTGACACCTCCATTTCCTTTGTCTTAAAAATAAAGAATAGGAGCTGTACATCCCTAATCTTTTGGGTAAATTACAATCCAACCCACTAGAAATTCTGAGATTCGCAAAGAAGACCTCGCTGTCAGTAAACGTACGTGCAGTGCACGTTTTGCGTGGACAAATAACGTTTCCTACCTGCATTAAATTTTGTTACAATTTGATGCTAAACAAAAACTATTTGCTTTTTAGTCCCTATTTTCCAAACTCTGTTTGCATGCTTTTTCTTATTAAAAGAAAATTTTAATGTGCTCAATAAATTCTAGAAAAATTATGCTATGCTCCAGATTTGTGCCTTTTCAATTATAAATTTTTCATTGTCATTTGCTATCATTCAAAAATAAAAAACATAGCATTTTTCGTTGCTTGAAATTAGAAAATTCATAAAATTTTGAATATTACATCAATAATTCCATAAAATTATAGTAGTTTTATCTTTGTGTATTTTTTCTTGTGCAAATTTCATGCCGTAATTATTTTTTAAAACAAAAAAATGCAAAAATCTAAAAATATTATTAAAATCATATAAAATTGTAGAAAATTCCAAAAATAGTGATTCCACTTCCTATTTGTAGATAATTTGGCATAGTTTACATTTTTAAATTACAAAATAGCCGTGTTTGTTCACTGTTTGCTTTATTCCCTTTTCTATTCATTTTGAAAATCCTAAAAAATCTAAAAATCTCTGAAAAAATACAAAAATAGTAAACAAATCATCAAAAACAAAAATATTTTTATTGACTTTTATGGACATTTTTGTCATATTTGAAAAATCCAAAATGTTGCATTTCTTTCGTGTATAAATTTGCTTTGAAAAATTAGTTATTTTGAAAAATAAAAATTTGCAAAACTAAAAACCAATACAAATTAAAAATTAGAAAATTAAAAAAATAGAAATGAAATAATAATAATAAAATTACAAAGTTAAAAATCCTACAAAAAAATAAAGATAGTTAGCATTTGAATTTCCTCTCTTTCTTGATTGATTTCACAATTATTTGAATAACCCTTGAGAATTTTAGCCTCCCTGAGTCTGATCATGTTGCTATACAAGTTTATTAAATAGCAAAAATTCTCTTGCTACATTTTTGTAATTAATTTGTCTTGAGAAGTAAATAGTTTTTTTGTTGAGGGATTCATTGGGTTGCAACGACATCACATTTATTTTCATAAATAAAAAACCCTTGAAAATCTCGCTCAACACATATAAATTGAATGATTGTGAATGCACTTAATATTAAGGTCCTTTTGTACAATTAAGGTTATCCGTGGCCATATTAAATAACATGTAGTTGGGAGGACACAATTGACATTAACATATTATATTAAATAACAATCTTCAATTTGAGAATGAGATGGAAATCTTTCGGTAAAGATTGATTTCTGATCAACTTGTTGATGCAGCTCCTCTACATAGTAATAGAGATTCAGAAGTGTTGGAATAATCAAGTTTTACTTGAAATACAGATAAATTAAAGCCTAAATCGTAATTATCACGATCATGCACACATCCTTTGATCGTAGATAGATATACATCTATATGTCTGAGTATGTACATTTAACAAACTATTGGGTTGGTCACCTAACCAGGTCTATATACTGGTGAGTTGGTGTGAAGACTAACATATGAGAAGTATGGTCTCTTAAAAGAATCATACATGTTTATAGTTGATGAATCAGGTGACAGAGCTCACTCATGAGATAATTTGGGGTCGTAATGGCTTCCATGCATGGCTGTCTAAGACATGAATTCGAGATGTTGATATATTCTTTTGAAAGTATGTCACTAACATTGCCATCCAATTATCGAAAGAGAAATCTATTTAGGTGTTCTAAAGAAGACAACCGTACTAGGGTTTGAACTTTGGATATATCAGTCTTCCAGTATGAAGGATGAGTGAGTATTCGAAATACTCAGAGATAAATCAATTATAATAGACCATTTACCATGACACATTATTTTGAGGAAATGTTGAAACACGATGGATTTTAAAATACCGCTATGCTTAATCTATGAAATTTCCATTGATTTGTTTTGGACACCTGAGATGAAAATATGCCACTCGATCCTAGTCGATCGTATTCTCCATGCTTCGATCACATGTACACTCTAGAGTTCATCTAGTTCTTCCCCATATCGAGAATATTGGTGGAGGCACTGAGCTCTGATCGGTCTCCAATGTCGATGTTAAGGGCTCGCAAAGGTGTAAAGATCTCTGGTAGGGCCAGAAGGGGGATCCTTCCCCTTCGAGCTTCCCTACAGTGAGGTGGCATGAAGATGAGGATGAAATCCTTCTAGGGTTTCCAAGTGCTAAAGATGGCCGCTCAATCTCCAAGTCTTGAAAAATTCCGGCTCGAATTATACCAACAATTGGTGAAGAATCTCGAGGCAGATGCTATTGGAATTCCTCTCCAATCGATGAATCAACCAGCAATATTAATATGGTTCGATTCTCAGGAAAAGCTATGCTCTTGTGCAGAAAATAGAATAAGGTTAAACATAATACGCATTTCAAGTTCTAATTACTCACAAATAAAGCACGATGGAAGAGGGATTTTGAGTGTAATCGACAACTGGGTAGCTAAAGAGGCTATGATGATGATTAACAAACATAAAAATGGATAAAAATGTCAAAATTTGTGGAGGAATTCAACTGTGGAATATGAAGGTATATGAACTTCGAGATTTGTCTCTCAACGAGGAGGCGATCTTCTTGGAGCTTCACGAGCAATTCAATGCGATGCAAGGCGGAGGTATCACCTTGGAACTCTCCCCTGATGATTCTTCTTCCTTGCCTATTGAACTTGAGGTGTTGTAACCACCAAGGAAGAACATATGGGCGATGGAAGTGGAGGTTTCAGGTCATTTAGACTGATGTCTGGAGGAAGTTGGAGAAAGTTGTTTGTTTAAATAGATTGTATGGAGATGATTTAGGATAGATCTAAGGTTAGGAGTGAGTGATGGATGATCAAACTATATGATCTTGGGTTCCTATTAGATATAAGTTACAAATCAAGGATGGAATAAATGGTCAAAGTCAGGTCGTTTACAATAGCCTAAAGACATGCTTCTTTGATAAGAAGGCGTGTGTTGCTAACAAGTGTTCACAACACATAAATCCAGAAGTGAAAGTCATTATAAACTACATTATAATTATTAAATAATGTTATTTTAAAAGCGTATAAAAAATGTTAATAATTAAAAGTTTCTAAATTGTAATGTTTTACATATATAAATAATGTATATTTTAAGATATATTAATAAAGTATTAATAAATATGTATATAATATACTTGATAAATAGTATTCACATTTTTAATATATATAATTTATATATGTTAATAAATACAAGTAAATACACTACAATTCAAATTTACATATTTTTAGGTATTTTTTATTTATTTAAAATATTAAATACGGATTTTTTTGGATTTTCATTTTATAAATAAACTACAAAATCATGAAAATAATTAAAATTTAATAAATAGGTTATACTACAAATAATATTTATAGAATAAAATAAATAGCCTAGAAAGTAGTTGTCATTAGGTCCAAAAATCACCTTTTTATCCATGAACCCCATTTTCTATGAAATTACCTTCATTAATTAGAGAATTTTATAACTTTAACGTCAAAAGTGAGTGGAGTGAAATCAGAGTTCGTATGACTAAGTTATGAGGTTCGAAAGTTGGGAAATTGCCAAATTGGAAGTCTGTTTATTTGGCATATTTATAGGTTTTTTATTATTTTTATATTTTTATATACATTTTTATGTACACAATGGTAAAGAAATTAGTGAAAAATACGTAATTATGGATTAATTAAAATTATGTGAAGATTTTATATATAGAATAAAGAAATGTGAATTATTTTATAATCTCCAAGGTCAGTTATTTTTGTATTTTCTTCCTTATCTCCCATGACTTTTTATTTGTCGACCTAGCCATTATAACTTGGTTTCGGGGGTTAGGTTATATAAATATATCTCACATCTATATTTATATTTTATAAATCATTCTGTACAATATATACATATTTACAATCTACCTTATTTTTCTTTAATTTATTTTTTTAATTTTTTAATTTTATTTTTGTCTTTTTAATGCATAAAAATGCATTTTTATTTATGGATATGCCTTTTATAAAAAGTGGTTTAATGCATATTTACATGTATTTGTTAACGGTTATAAAATGCAACAAAAATGTTAATGAACCATTGATTTATCTGTCAGCGATAGTGTCTTACCGTTATGGTGATTAACAACATCTTATAACATAAAAGAATTTATACCTGACTTAGGAGGTGGTGTGGCACTGCGGTCTACTACTCCTTATGATGGAAACTATTGGAGTTTACTTCAACCTGTGTAGGTATGACTGTCTTTGCGGTCATGAGGCCATCTAGATTATGGCTCATCTCATTCATGTTCTTGATTAGCTGAGTCAAGCAATCCAGAGTGGAGTTCACTAAAGCTACCTTTGATGATTTGGAAATTAGTGGGAGTTGAGGTTGAGGGTAATGCAGATGCTGCTGATAATGCTAGTAGGGATGAGGAGTATAATGATGGTGTTGATATAAAGCAGAAGAGAATTGATTCTGATATGAAGCACCTGACTGCTATTGATGATACTATTGTCAGTATGTTGGATGCTGGTATTACAGTCTCCAGGTGTGAGCTTGGTGTGGACACCAATGGGCATGGTGTTGCTGGAAACATCGTCCACCCTGTTGTGGGTTGAATGTATAGGCACATGTACTTTGATCCTGATGGTGTACTTTAGGACGTGTAAGTGCTTGTTCATTTCCCATGCGATATTTTCCTCTTGAATATACAGAGGTGGTGGATAGAATGGTTCGACAAAAGTCTGGGGTTCTGGATGGTACACAACCATTTGCTACTACAGTGTTGATCCCTGGTAGGGTGTCGACATGTAATATACATGCTGAACTAACTGGGGTGCCCCTTGATTTTGTGGATGTGATTGTTCCTTTGATTTTGCATGAATCTCTATTGTTTTCTTCACACACTGACATGCATGGATAATGCTCACCAGAAGCTCAAGTTGCTTTGAAATTTGGTCAAACTTGTCCAACTTGGTTCTTTATTCAATTACACTTAATTTCTTAAGGTCTTGTGATCTCTTTTCAATTATATAAACGATAGAGAGATGGTTCTCGGTGATGTTGGGATTGGAACTAGTGTCTCTTTCTTCTTCATGGTAAGATGTCGTATTAACAGACTTTTGTGGGATCGATGTGAATTTTTGAAACTCATTGGATGGAGATAGAGCAACCAAGCCTATGTCCATCTCTTCAAAGATTTGCCATACGACATCTTCGTCCTTTTTTAAGTGTGATACACCACACACGATATCTATGAGTTTTTTGCTTTCTTAGTGCAAGCGCCCGAAGAAATCTCCTAAGACATGAGCTTTTATTAGCATGAAGAACTTGTTCAATTTGATTAGATCCAAGCATGAAATTATAGACACAAGAATAATATTAGGGCTTTCAACCTACTTAATCAAACTTCCACTCCTAGAATCTAAGGCCTCATTCCACAATACGTAAAATGAAAATAAAGTTAAAAATGCATATCATGGAAAAGACATAAAAAGAAGAGGAAAAACATGGCGGAATAAAGATAGAAGATGATGAAATCGTGAAAAAACGGTCAAGACCGCCAAGTAAACAATCATCTGATGAAATGGACTTGTGAGAGTATTAGTGTTCAAGTGTTTGGGTCCTATATTATTACTAATTAAGTGAATAAATCTCTCTTAGAAAATTAAACTAGATCTAAACTAATACAAGTCTGCTCGGCTTCTTGTGTCCTCTACTACTTTCTTCTACTGATGGGCAAAGAACCACCAGTTTCCGCGGCTCTCGGGTGTGTAGAATCTCCAAGGAAATCCTACCTCGATAGGAAGGCCCTTGCAACAAATTTAAACAAGATGGTCGAAATAGTCTTAGATAAAAAATAGTCTAAAGAGAGAAATAGACAATAAAGTTAATAATATCAAAACAAGCCAAATAGACTACTCTATGCTCTACAAATCGAGACTCCCCATAAATGGTGCCATTTGAAAAAGCATATCTGAGGAGGTACCAAATGTTCGATCTTTGATGAGCCTACGGTGTCTGACGAGTCAAATCTAACAATCGATGTATCGACTCTCTCTCAGCTCTCGACACTCAAACAATCCAAATCGATCAAAAATTAAACCAGAATGATAATTAAGCAATTTAAAGGAGTGAGCTAAAATTTATTATACCCTACGAAAATGTTTACTGCAGATAAGTAGTAGGGGTCGAACCATAGAGACCACATTAGGTAGAGAAATGATGAGCGGACTACTTAGGATATATTTTATATATTTTAAAAATTTCAATATTTTTAGGGTTTTGTATGTATATTTTCTATGTTTTAAATTTTGCAAATTTTTAGTTTTTAGTTTTAGGAATAAAATGTAGACTAAATCATATATATAATATACTTAAAAACTTAAAACATATTTTTATGATTGTGTAGATTTTTATGAGATTTTCTGTGTTTTGTAATTTTTAGGATTTTCTCTTACTACTTTGAAAAAATATTTTTCTTGAAAATGAAATATAGTAAAATAAAGATATACTACTTTTTTGGAATTTTTCAAAACATTTTATAGTATTCATGGATTTTTAAATGCTAAATAGTAGAAAATGTAATGTTTTTTATTCTTTATAAATAGGAAAATAATTTTAATTACCTTATGAAAAATAAATGTGATAAAATATGGTACACATACTTAAGATAAAATATGGTACAAATACTTAAGATAATTTTCCTATAATATAAAGTGGTATTTTACTAATTAAAAATATAAGTACAAAGTTAAATCGATAATACAGGACCTATTTATAATTTATAAGATGTTTCGGAGTATTTTAATAACACCCTAACAAAGTCCATGGGCATACATGAATTTTTGCGCAATAAAAATATAATACCCTCATGGCAGGTTATAAATGCGGATAAAGTAGACAATAGGACCAAGCATGCAATTTCTCAAAATTATTCTGTACTGATATTCAAAGTTTAAGGACCAAATATAAATAAACACAACCCGAAGGGGATCCATGCAAATTTCCTAGGCACCTCACACACAGGTAAGTAAGATGACCTGCCACTAGACTATATTGCAAATAACAGAAGTTTGGTGTCTAATATGCAAATATTAAAAACTACTATAAATGCAAATGAATGTTTAAGTATTAAATAATAAATAGAAAAGGTGGTGGGGGACGTATGATGCAAAATACCCCCTAAGGTACGCTGCCAGATGGCAGGGATGAGTTCATTTATCCACATGGCGCGCCTCCAATGGCTGATGAGGCTTCACGGATGAAGGGTTGACATTATATCTCAGCCTAAATTCGACGATCCCTTGATGCCTAATCAAACGCCAGCTACTCCTCCTAGAGATTGTTCTTTATCGGATGGTCCTAAGCTACCCTAGATGAACAATCGAAGAACTTCCTCCCGTCGAGCTTTTATCCTCCCATGCTTCATGCTCTGACCACCTCAGGCGATGCAACCGATCGCAAAATGCTCCGAGAAGGTCCCTTCATTGGTTGGAGGGCTCAAAATGGTCCAAACCTCTTAAGAGGAGGCTTGGAGTTTGGGTGAAGGTCAGGACCTGGAGCTAGTTCTCTTGGGTCAAATTAGCCCCAAATGGGGTCCTTGAATCTCCAAACCTGCACGGTCAAACTTGAGGCCCGAAGAGGGTTCTCTTTGACATCTGATTACAAAAAAATGAATGCATAAATGGAGGGTTGAGCATTCTTTGGTGAAAGGTGAATATGTGGCACTGATCTCCTTGATCTATTCAAGATCAAGGGTAGAGAATTGATCGTGGTGATAGAGGATGAAGGAGGGAAGATGTGTGGATGATTAGTGCATTAGGAAACTATCAGGAACTGGAGAAATAGAGGCCTGATCCTAGCGCTCTGACGTACTTCAATTTTTAATTTTAAGCTAAGGTAGACAGAATTAAAAGAAATAAAATGCAAATCTAAACTACTACTATTCATAGGGATTGAAAACAACATGAAAAAATCAGTTCATCTGTCGAATGTGGCTGGAGTAGGGAACTACCGAAGGTGCTTCGACAATGGTTAATCACGCTTCCTCCTCCTCCTACTTGGCTTGAATCAGCTGAGAAACGTATCCTATCACTAGGATTACACTTTAGAGAGAGATTTAGGGGTTATAGTTGAGAGAAACAGATTGATTTCCAAAACGGGAGAAGGAGAAATTTTATATAAGTTGACCAATCTTCCTCCTTCGCCTAGCGTTTCTGCTTTGTTCGAGGATTGACAAAGAGAGCTCAGTGATCCACATAAAAGTTGAATCTCTGGCAAAAAAATATCAAGGAATCAAAGGAAAACTAGATATTGATTTCAAGGGACCATTTCTCTTACCAGTGGCCCCTGATTTTTTACAACACATCATTTATCCCTACACCTCTTCTAGCACCACAAAGCTTTGGAGTCTATCCTTCCTAGTCACCGAGGTAGCAGCAGTTGTAGGTCTATCAATAGATGTACTACCAGGGTCAGCAGAGCCCACATGTGTAGCATCAGTCCCAGTAGCAGTAGTACCAGGTCTACCAGGGCTAGTCTTTGTGTCCGTCTTTCCCTTCTTCACAGTAGCAGCCGTCATTGTCCAGTCCCATAGATTTTCAGCAGCAGATTCTTGAGGAGTTATGTTTCTATAGGAATGAGATACACGATTTGCGGGTTGACCTCAACCGCTTATCCTATTTGCACGGCGAGCAGACTACCCCTTCTACATCCATTCCTGCTTAGGTCCAGGCTAACTCCAACAACCTGAACAAGATTCAGCAGAAGCAGACATACGATCATGTATATTACTTAGATTCTCACAAATCTAAGCATGAGAACCTTCCTTTTGATTGTAATAATCACATGTCACTCATGAGAAGAAGGACCATGGTCGTGCTTGATCGAGCAAGGGAAATGGAAAGTACTTCTAAATCTCATCCTGAGGAGACTTCAAAGGACAATGAGGCTAGGCATCGCCAACGGAACCTTCATCTTGAGGTAGAGACATCTACGAGAAGGAAGAGGAGAAGTACGAGAGCATCAGAGAAGATTCAAAGTCTATGGAGGACCTTACGCATTTGGTTGAGGAGAATGTACCTTTAATAGACATTCCCTAACCTTTAGTACATACTTGTATTTCTGATTCCAAATTATTTGTAAAAGATTTAGTTGTGAAGAACTCGATTTTTAGAAATAAAGAGCATTATTCTATTTATGATTCAGATCTTTGCTCTATATTGCTTGTTCAATCCCTTTCCCATGTGCTCTAATAATAGGAAAGTGTGATATCAAAAAGATTCAGAAAGATGATCCTGAATGGCACGGTTTTGTAAGGACAACATTATGGTGAAAGTGACATTTGACGAGTATGTGGTGAGTCATCATGCTTTCCAAAAGTACTTGAAGATACATTGTACACCGAACAGGGTTAACAAGAAGAAATTGAACAGTTATGTAAAGACACATGTGTTATCGGTTATCACTACTTACTATCTCAAGAATCAATAACTACCAAGGAAGAAGAGAGATTTAGGCACATAGTATGTGGTGATTCATATTGACGATGTATCGTTTGCACACACTCTCCTTGATAATGGATCCTCCATTAACTTACTTCCTTTTACCTTATCTAAGAAGCTGGAGTTGGGTCCACTTCAAAAATCATGAGCATTACTCTAGTGTGTTGATAAATCTATGAAGAAGGTAAAGGGAGAGGTCAAGGATGTTATCATATCGATTGAGGGATAAGATTACAAAGTGGACTTCACTGTCCTTTAAATGGATATCCCTAATCAATAGGGAATTACATATCATCTTTGGGTGGCCTTTCCTTAGGACTGTTGAAGCTTCATTTTATTATCAGACGGGGATGATGAAGTTTGTTCTCCATGCGGAGAAGTGGTACTTAAAATGAATTAGACAAAATGGCAGCAACCTGACTCAGAATCAAGTACATATTTCTCTTCATCTTCATATGCAGATTGCAAATTTGTTAGCTCAGTCAGGTATGGAAACAGAACTCAACAAGATTGAGTGAGACCCTCTCATCTAAAGAGGACAATATGCATGGTGCAGTTTGCGAGGTGTTGGTAGGATTCTTAGGAGATGAATCATATATCTATTCCTTTGATGACTCAGATATCTTTGCAGATCTGTCAGTTCCTATTCTTAAGGAATAGTCAAAGGAGTTAGATTTAGAGTTGGACGCAACTTTGTCTGAATTACTGCTTTTCTTTGGCGATCTGACTCCTTGTTCAGTATAGTTGGTGGCCAACACTACAGAGTTAGCACCACCTTCATGTAGAATGGAACCAGATTCAGTGATAATTCAACTAGATTTGTTGGATGATACTTCATTGCCTGATCTGAAGGTTTTATATCCTACACTCAAGTATTCCTTTATTACGGGACCTAAGGATAGATTCCTTGTTATCATTAGTTCTAAACTGGCTGTAGAACACGAGTCTAGGTCGCTAGAAGTGTTGTGAGGAACCGCAAGGCTATAGGATGGACAGTATCAGATCTAGTGGGTATTAACCCTGCTCTTTGTTCACATCACATTTATGTTGAGGAAAATTCTAGGCCTTCTTGTGAATTTCATAGGAGATTAAATCCAAATCTTTAAAAAATAGTTGAGAAAGAAACTAAGAAATGGTGTGGAGCATGATTCGTGTACCCCATCTCTGACTCCAAGTGGGTGCCCCCCTTCATGTTGTCACGAAGAAGTCGGGAATTCATAAGGATAACAATGAAGATGGAGTTAAGGTTGCGACATGAGCACCAACGTTGTGGCATATCTGTGTCGATTACATAGGTATGAATGCAATAGCCAAGAAAGATCACTTTCCCCTACCTTTTATTGATCAAATTTTGGAGAGATTGGCGGGGAAGGAGTTTTTCTATTTTCTTGACAAGTACTCCGGCTACAATCTAGTAGCCATCGCCCCTGAAGACCAAGAAAAGACTGCTTTCACTTATCATTTTAATACATACGCATGTAGAAGCATGCTATTTGAGCTATATAATGCTTTAGGTACTTTTCAACGGTGCATAATCGTCGTATTTGCCGAAACAGTGGGGGATTTCATAGAGGTCTTTATGGATGATTTCTCGTCCATGGCAATTCATTTGATTCATGTTTAGCACACTTGGATTGAGTTCTTAAAACATGTAGGCAAGTGTTTAGATGGATTTGCCGAGGGTCTAAAATATCCTCACGAAGAGAAAATATACAATATTACTGAGGCGACCGCTCACGAAACCCGAATACAACAACAATTAACCCACAAATAAATATAGAAAAGAAAAGCATAATAATAGAGTTAATATTATAACTCTAAAATATATGTATAGTTCAAGTACTGTAGAGTGTTTAATAAAGAGAGAATGGAGAATTGACAACAAAAATTGGTAAAATATAATGAATGTTATTAGGTTTTAGTGGAGTTTTTTTATTTTTAGTGTGTTTTTAATTATTTATTTTTTTAAATTTTGTTTTATATTTTTATGGATTTTTTATTTCGTAATTTTTACTTTCCTTTTATATTTTCTTAATTTTTATTCCCTTTTCTTTTTTAATTAGTTAAAATATAAGTATGTATAATATATAGAGATAATATATATAATATAGATAATTAGACTATAAAATGAAGCCAAAATTAGAAAAATACCTAAGGTACAGTCTTTTTTATTTTTTAAGGTTTTAGAATTTTTTTGGTATTTTGATAATTAGAATAATATTAATAATAAGATAAGTAATTATACCTATATATAAAGATGTAAGGTTTTATATTTATGGATATAGCTAAAAATACTCAAAAATCATAAAATAAAATATTTTTTGTCCTTTTTATAGTTTATCCTTTTTTTATGATATTTTTCTTATACATTTTGATATTTTCTTGGATTTTTAATTGAATTAAAAAGTCAAAAAATAAATAGGGCAAATTATTTTGGATTTCAAAAATAATAAATATCTCAAAATTTCCAAAACTATTTTTAATATATAATATATAATAGAAATAAACTACAGAAACAAAAACTATACTTTTTCGTGTTTTCGAGATTTTTTTATATTTTTTAAGAATTTTGGATATTTTAAATTTTTAGTTAATTTCTTTTTCTATTTTAAGGATTTTTGGTCCACAGGTGCAAGATATAATAATAAAAAACTAATATATTTCTGATTTTTTTCAAAATATTATAATTTTTTATTTTTTAAGTTAGATAGTGAAAAATAGCTCGATTTTTTATTTTTAGCAAATAGAAATATAGAATAAAATACCTTAATAAAAATATGTTGGTAGAATAATATATAAGGTATTTATCCAAATTTTGTACAAATTTTTAAGGCACGTGAGCTATTTTAAGCAAAAATAAAATCAACATAAATAAAATGCAACCTAGCAAGGGTATTTTTGCATATATTTGTCGTTTAGGAATGATTTCCGTATACCCTAAAGAAGTTTGGTGTTAAAAATGCAAAAATCTCAAGTATTTCCAATGTTATATACTTAGAGGGGTATTTTAGCAACTAGTATACAATGTGAGGTTCTCTTTGCAAAATAATGAAAAATTATTATACTAGATCTGACATTTAATGGACTGAATAGAAATACAAACAAATGCAAGGGCCCTTATAAAATGTACGCCCCCTCACGCACACATGCATGTGAGGTGACGCGTCGCTGAATTTTTGTTTTTATATTTTTTGGATTTTTATTTTATAATTTTTACTTTCATTTTATATTTCCTGAATTTTTTATTTCCTTTTTCTTTTTAATTAGTTTTAATATAAGTATGTGTAATATATAGAGATAATATATATAATATAGATAATTAGACTATACAATGAAGCCAGAATAAGGAAAATACCTAAGGTACAATCCTTTTTTAAGGTTTTATAAATTATTTTTGGTATTTTCAATAATTAGAATAATATTAATAATAATATAGGTTATTATACCTATATATAAAGATGTAAGCTTTTATATTTATGGATATAACTAAAAATATTCAAAAATCACAGTTATTTTTGTCTTTTATATTTTATTCTATTTTGATACTTTTTTTATGCTTTTTGATTTTTTTGGGTTTTTATTTGAATTAAAAATGCAAACCAATAATTTAAATAAACATGGCAAATTGTTTAGGATTTCAAAAATACTAAATAGTTCAAAATTTCCAAAACTATTTATAATATATAATATATAATATAAATAAACTACAGAAATAGAAACTATAAGTTTTGAAGTTTCGAGATTTTTTTATAATTTTATAGGAATTTTGGATATTTTAAATTTTATTGATTTTATTTTTCCAATTTTAAGGATTTTTTGTCAGCATGTACAAAATATAATAATAAACAAACTAATTTTTTTTGTTTTTTTCAAAAATATTATTTTTTTTGTATTTTTTGAAGTTAGATAGTGAAAAGTAGCTCGATTTTTTGTAGTAAATAGATATAGAACAAAATACCTTAATAAAAATATCTGTGGTAGAATAATATATAAGGTATTTATCCTTATTTTCTATAAATTTATATGGCACATGAGTTCTATTTAATAAAATAAAATCAACATAAATAAAATACAACCTAGCAAGGGTATTCTTGCATATATTTATCGTTTAGGAACAATTTTAGAACACCCTAAAGAAGTTTGGTGTTAAAAACGTAAAAATCTCAAGTATTTCCAATATTATATACCTAGAGTTGTATTTTAGCAATTAGTAGACAATGTGAGTTTCTCTTTGTAAAATAACCAAAAATTATTATACCAGATTTGGCATTTAATTGACTCAAAAGAAATACAAACAAATGCAAGGGTCCCCTGTAAAATGTCCACCCCCTCACGCACACAGGCACATAAGGTGACATGGCGACGAACCTTTCAGTAAATAATAGAAAGCTAATGCCTTTAATACAAATTTCATAAAATATATCTAACCCTAGATGAAATATTCTATACTAACCTAAAATACAAAAAAATGGGGGTATATGGAGAAATTACCCCCACTAACATGAGAGTCGACGGCCTGATCAGCTTCACTAATCCATGTGTTGCCATGCGAACAGTGGATGATGCTTTGCTAGTAAACGACATAGACTAGATCTATGCTCAAGATCGGACGGATGTAGCTAACGTAATCCAATGGTAGCTATTAGAACTAGATCTAGGGCGCAATCAGATGACTAGGAAGTGCTTTGGAAGAATAGGGAAGAAGACCGACTCCTCCAAGCTTCGACCAAGTGCAGTTTCATCCTCAGGCTTTTCTTCTTGCCGCTGAGATGCTCACGAGCATCCTCAATGTGGACCACAGATAATGGAATCTTCAAAAGTGGTCGGGACCCATCGGTGGAGTCCTGGCTGCTCGGTGAAGAATGGAGCTCAAGGTATCCTTTGTTCTGATCAAAATCACCTCTCTAGAGGCATTTGACCTCCAGACCCTACACAAGAAGCAAAGACGCACAAAACGAAGTTTATGGTGGTTTAGTCGAGTCACAAATGTGCCTAGATGAGGTCGGGTGGCGTCCTTCAGTGAAATGGCAGGGGAGTTGTGCAATTCCGTATCTGGGTGAGATCGAAGTGGATGGTGGTGCGTGGGGCATAGAAAAGCATCAAGGAAATGAACTAGAGTTGATAGGCGGGTTGGAACACAAGTATATGATAATGAATAGGTCGCCGAAGCTCAACTCCAATGAACTACATATCTTGAATTTAATGTAATACAGAGGGAAATTAAGCAAATCTAAAAGCTACTCTACTATAATCTAAGTTCTAGAAATATAAATAAAAGCTAAACTATGTCTCTACTTACCTGAATTGGGAGCCTGGTCGAAGCTCCCCAGCTGAAGGTGGCGATGCTCGGATCGTTGACCTCAACTCCTTTTATTCCATGCCAAAAGATCCGTCGATGTTCCTGTTGTCACCAGGATGCTGCAAGACATGAGATTTGGGTATTGCAAGGGGCTGAGGGAGATCAAACTCAAAAGGTGGTCCGACGACTTATTTTTATACAAGGACCCTTGACTTGGGAAGAGCACAAAACTCAGCGACTGATGAATATGCATTTCATCATCTTTATTCATTTATTTTAGCTTAAAATCCCTTATAAAATACATGTATATAATACTAACTCCATATTCTTATTACCTTGCATCTGTGTGTAGATACTGTACATATATTATTATTTTAACCTAAAATAAATAAATAAATCAAGGAAAAATAAAGAAAATAAAAAAAGACCATATATATGTAATAGATACAGGTTGACCCGAACCCTGAGAGAATGTCTTGACTTGACCTGATCGACCAGAAATAAAGTAGGGGAAGATAGGGTCCTTAAATCAGAAAATCCAAAAAAAATGTTTTGTAAATACTTTTCTGTGTATATTGGATAAACCTTACACTATTCTATTTATATATAAATTGACTTCAAGTTAAAAAAAATTCTTAACAAAATTCGTAAATTAAAATATTTCCTAAATAATAAAAATACTTGTAAAATAAAATCGTGTACAAAATAAAAATAACCACACTTGAAAAAAGCCATAAAGTTATAATTGAAAGATCAATTCCGGCTCCAAATGAACTTAAATTGGATCAAACTCACTTCCATTGTATTCTAAATTAAATTATCTTTAAAATGGTTGTGGTATAATTTTTGGAGTTACAGTTTGAAAGACGGTTTTCTGGGGTGGTTTTTCTAATTTCACCATTTATTTATTGTATTTATTTTTTATTATATATTTTTTATACATATTATATTTTTATTATTGTAAATATCAATCCCAAGTACTTTAAAGTAAATAAAAAATTTTAAAAATCTTTTATATAAAATTATTTCCTTCTTTTTATATGTGTATAATGTACTATATGTATGTATTATATGTATATAACATTTTTCTTTAAATAACCATCTCAAAAAATCAAATAACTAACCTTAATTAATTAAAAAATTTAAGTAACAAAAATAATTCATTTAATCAATTATTGTATATAAAAATATACCATGTGTGTAATTTAATAATTACCTTAATTAACCACGATCAAGTTGGCTCTTTATATTTTGATAGTTATTAATTATTATTGTAATTATGAAAATAGTTTTTTAATTAATTTATTTTATTAATTCCACCATTAAAATTCCTCCTTTTTTCTCTTAATTCAAATTTTGAAATTCAAATTTTTTATTCTTTTATTTATTTGGCTCCTCCTCCCTCATTTCACTTTGATCAATCTTTGGTGAGAGGGGCCTATTCTCCGAGAGTCATCTTATCGCAGAAGGGTGCCTAGCCTCCGAGCCGTCTGATGATAGCGAGTCGGCCTTTATCCGCTCCCAATTGGTGAGATCCACATCCATTTCCCTCTTTCATTTAGATTAATTTTAGGTGTAATTTATAGTTTAAATTCATTGTTATTTTTTTATGTTAGATTGTAGTGTTTAATCTTTGCTAATTACTCATCACGATTCTATCCATTTTTGCCCCTAATTTTTCATCTCACATTTTCCGATCTCATCACATTCATTTCTATCTCTCAAAGCCTCCCACCTCTGACAACGCACGGTGGCCGAAAATCCAGATTTATCCATCACAATTCACCGAATCCGCAACCTGTTCACATATCTATTTTATTTTTCACATTTCGAATAATCGGTATCGAGTCGTTTTGCTTGCATCCTCATTTGTTTATGTAGAATTAAAAAATAAATAAAAAATATATAGTTTTTTCCTAACATTTGTTTTACGGGATAAAATAAAAAATAACAAAAAATAAAAAAGTAATATATATATATATACAATTTTTTGACATCTTCTGCAGGTCAAAACAAAAAAAATAAAAAAGACAATGCGGCTGGCGCCACCCTTCCACCCGTAGGAGGCACCCGCCGCTCCTCCACCACATCTGCAAGGCTAGGTCCGCCTCTCTGCCGCCTGCGCACGCGCCACCGCTCGTGGAGGAGATTGTCACCTCCTGCCTTCTCCTCGATCACCGCCAGCGCAAGCTTGTGCCGATACCCAACCGCCTTCATCGGCGGCCTCCTCGCCCAGCGTGCAAACCCAACCGTGACTCGCGTCACCGGTGAGAGTCCCGACGCAACACCGTCCACTTCCTGTTGCTCCCATCAGGATCGCCATCCCCTATCACCCGTCACATGTGATTACGACATCTACGATCACCACACAATCCTCTTCTGCTCGACACCACTCCTGGAGCCACCGATCGGCCGCCGTGCTTGGAGGATAAGTAGAAGCTTGAAGCAACACTCCCTATCCCCTTTGGCTTGAAGAGCAAGAATGAATTCCTCAATTAAAAAGCCCTAATTTTTGGAAAAGTACGTGGCCACCCTTGGAAATTTCAGAATTCGCTCAAAGAACCTCGCCAGGGAGCTGCGCGTGCTTTGCACGTGTCATTTTGGGTAAATAGTGACTTTTCCCTATTATTATCTTTTGTAATGGTTTGTGCAAAAACAATAAATAATTACATTTCAGTCCTTCATTTCGAAACTTTAAATTACATGTTTTTCTTGCTGGAATAAATTCTACAAAAATTTGTGTAGACTCCTAATGTGTGCTTGATCATTGTAAAACTTTTTCATTGCATTTTATAATCATTTGATATTATTAAAAAAATTCATATTTACCTGTTTGAAATTCAAAAATTCATGAAAATTTGAATATTGCTTCAAAAATTCTAAAAAATAAAGCAGTTTATTTTTGTGTGTTTAATTTTCTATCCAATTTTCATGTATTATCTATTTTTAAAATCAAAAATATTGCAAAATATCAAAAAAATTATAAAAAAACATAAAAAATTCTAGAAAAATCAAAAAATGTGATTTAAGCTTGTGCTTGTAGATAATTTTCTCCACTTTTTAAGAAAAATAATTTCTGCAATTTTTTATTTCATTTCATATTTTTAAATTGTGAAATGATCATGTATGCTCACTGTTTGCATTTTCTCCTATTTTTATTCATTTTAAGAATCCTAAATAATCTAAAAAACTATGAAAAATTATAAAAATATTAAAAAGTCATCAAAAATACAAAAAGATTTTATTTGGACATTTTTTGCATTTTTGTCATAATTTAAAAAATCTAAAAAATGGCATCTCTTTTGCGTATAGAGTTGTTTCGAAAATCATTATTATGAAAACTAAAAAAAATGCAAAACTAAAATCATTAAAATTTTGAAAAATCAGAAAATAAAAAACTTGAAATAAAAAATTAAAAAGATAAAAATTTCACAAAAAATGAAGGTAGTTAGCATTTGAGATTCATTTTTCCATTAATTGATTTTTTGATTGTTTGAATAACCCATGAGAATCGTAGCCTCCCTGAGTTCGATCTCATTGCTATACATGTAAAATAAATAGCAAAATTTTCTTGCTCACATTATTCTTTTGTAATTATTTTGTAGCTTTTTCTGTGAATAAAAACACAATTTTTTGTTTGAGTTGGGAGTTTTAGGGATTGCGACGATAATATTAAAATAATAATTACCCCTTGAAATTCTCGCTCAACAAAATGGTGTCGTTGCCGGGTAGGCACAACGAGGATAGTTAGGTTCCTCTTTTGACATTCTATTCTTGGTTGTACATTTTTGTCTATATTTTTCGACATTTATTCATTATTTATATTCACTATTTTTATTTCATTTTTCCTGCTTATATTTTATAATTGTGTTTGTTACACATTCTTTCTTTCCTTTTTTTCCGAGGGCCCGTGGAGCGAAGGAGATGATCCTAGGAGAGCTGAAGCACCAAAGCAAAGCGGAGGCGGCTTGAGAGGAGGAGAAGAAGAATTAAAGGAGACCAAGCAAAAAAATATTTTAGACTTTGTTTTATTTATTTCTAGTGTTTGAACTCTTATAAACATACATTCATTTATTGCGGGGTGTTTTTGCCAAGTGCTGGTGCACTTGGGGGACCTCACGGGATTTATTTTCATTACCTTATTTTTCTTTGTTTCACGTGGATTTCATGAGCTACCTATTGATTGCTTTAATTAATTTGCTTAATCTAGGTAATTAGTTAGGTTTAAACACCCTAAACACCTATAGAATAGAGCATAATTGGACATGGTCAAATTTAGTTGGTTCTTAACCATTAATATAAGCTATTGTTAGGACGGTTCATTCGCATTTGCATATAGGTTAGTTTATTTTTCTGTATTTAAATGTGGATCACCTTGCATGTAGAGTGCTGGCGACAAGGTACGCATCTCTAACCCCTGCATGCATCATTGTGTTTAATCGTGCATTGACATTTCCGATCTCCTTCCTTTTTTTCACTCACATAAGTTAGAAAGGAAATTGGACACTCAGTAGGCAATTCACTGAAAATATTCAAACCAAGTGACAACTACCTAAAATTCATGAATTTTAAAGAAAACTCGACCCTAAAATAAACGTAAGGAAAATCATTGTTTTGGGGAGAGTCACCTTCATCCTTTTTTGATTTATCTACAGCAAGAGAGCAACTTGTACACTAGGATAGAGTCATGCCCGAACTCCCTTCAGACTATTGGTCTTGTGATTTGTTGTTCTCTAGTGAGGACTTCACCGGGTAGCCGGTAATTGGTCATGACTTCCTTAGTAGAGTGGGCAGATCGGGTAGCCGGTAAACAGTCCGCACCCATACTTGATGGGAAAAACTAGTTCTGAGTGGGACGGTCTCCTGGGAGCATTGGGATCCTAATAGCTCGCTTAAACCGCTCTGATAGATTGATTTCTCACCAAACTCTAAAAATTGACAAGATAATTGACCGAACCTTCACAGTCTTCACATTGCGTTGAGTTGGTGAACTAGGGGTTTGTATTGTGTTTGATTGCTTGTGTTTATACTAGATCCTTTTGCGCATTTGGGCCTTTTTCTTCACATCTTTTGACTTGAACCTCGTGCTCTCCTGATCATTTTCTCTTATTTCAGAGATAACTGATTGAAGTGATTTAAATTCGACCTTCATGAATCCTTCGCACCCACCAGCCGGTCGACCTCCCTTTTTCAAGGAGGACATTCCTCTTGATTTTTGTATATATTCTCCTAACCCATTATTTTAGGAATCAGACTTTGATTTTCACCCACACTCATTCCACTCACCTAATCTTGGGATTTTGGAGTCACATTTAATGATGTCCACACTTGAGACCCTGAGCCAGATGATGGAGAAAATGAATTCGAGAATTAACAATTTATTTAACATAGATAAGGGCCAGAATCCTGCTCCACTATTCGAGGATATGGATTCACTTAAGAATAATCGTGAGAGCTTGTTATTGCCCAAATTACAAAAAAATGAGAAAATTTTAAAAATCCAAAAAGATTTCGGGAGACACATTGTTGATTCATTTTGTGAGGAGAGGGAACCCACTTCAAACTATTTTCCCACACAGTCATTCAACACATGTCCCACCTTTGACCCCAAGGATGCCATCGTGCATACTGCTCTTGGCAATCCTCGTGTATATGTTGATTCTGATCTCCTCCCTTGTATGGGGGAGGTCCAAAAATTCAAAAAAAAAAATTGACTAAACCTGAAGTGGTGGCCACCATTCATGAGATCATTAAAGCCCCACTTCACCAGGCCATGACCCATTTATGTGCTCCTCAACACAAGAAGAGAA
Organism: Ottelia alismoides; assembly: GCA_037367405.1. Lineage (NCBI taxonomy): Eukaryota > Viridiplantae > Streptophyta > Magnoliopsida > Alismatales > Hydrocharitaceae > Ottelia > Ottelia alismoides. The sequence goes on along the minus strand of JAZKJV010001890.1, from coordinate 1,245,172 downwards.
AGCGAAGGAGCTGATCTGAGCATCACATCTTGACCATGGACACTGCCCATGCCATCTCTCACCGTCTAAATTCTAAGAAAGGGAACATTGCCACACCTCTTGTGAGTTTCTCCATCTCTGACTATTATTGTGATAACACTCTCCTTGATGGTGGTGCATCAATCAATATAATACCCTTCTCTATGGTACAGTCTCTTCATCTCGGACCTCTCAAGAAAACCAGGATGATAGTTCAATTTGCTGATGGATTTATCAAGAGGTCGAAGGGTATTCTAGAAGATGTTGTCATTCTTATTCAAGACATGAACTTTACTTCTGATTTTGCCATATTGCCCATGGAGACCTCCACCCCTGTGGAGCACCCTCCAATCATCCTGGGATGACTTTCCTCACCTCTGCGAGAGCCATTGTTGATTATGGATCCGAAGAGACTCTCTTCCGTTCTGATGTAGGAAGTGATGTGTTGATCACTACACCCATTACTGACCAGAGACCTGCATCCCATGAGAGCGTGCCCGTGTTAGCCAACCCTAAGGACTTTGACCTTGATGATAATATCATAGATTTTTGTTGTATGCTGGATGATATTGAGATCCAAGAATTCCTCTTCAAGAAGGAAGACTCGAAAAGCATAGATATTGGAGTTCCCCCTTATGGTATGTGGTGATGCATTGGTGACATCCGCGAGATTTACACAATATGCACCCTAGAGCGGAAGGTAGACTCTAAGACTAGATAGAATGAACATGATTTAACTACTTTCATTGATGTGTCCATTCCTATTCTCATTTATTTAGATGAGACCGATAAGGCTAAATTGGATTTGATTGCTTTTATAAAGGAATTAAAGGAATTCATGCCTTTTGATGAAGATGATGATCCAGTAGAGGCTCACCGGACTGGAATTGATGTTATTTTTTCTGATAATGAGTTAGAGGCTTTTTACTTTGATATTTGCGAGACTTCCCAGGTAGGACATGACCACACTACTTCCACTGACCAGTTCATGCCTGAACACTCTAAAATCACTTAGGATACATTCTTGGTCGATCTTGATCAGTTTATGTCTAATGTTGACCCCAATATCGACCTACACCTTGACATATCCATTCCTTAGTGATCTCACAAGAAGATCTGCTTTCGAGCTTCTTGACCTTTGTACATCCACTCCTCTTATATATCATTTCGTTTCATTCTTTCTTCCCTCGTTTTATAGATCACCCCTTTTTTTATTGTATATATGATATACTTAGGATGTGCTTTAACCTAAGTATAGGGGTGAATGATTTGTGTTGTTCATATTCATCATGTTCATCACTCCTGTTGTTGCTTATACTTAAGGATACTCTACCTTAAGTATATGGGGAGTGATGTTGTTCATATTGTCTTTTTTATGTTTTTATTCTTCTGTTCTCTCAATTGTCCCCCAACTTGTTGATATTCTATACTTAGGGCTATTATACCCTAAGTATAGGGGGCAAGTCGAGCCATTGAGTCCATAAATTCTCTTCATCGGTTTTTCCCATTTATACATACTTCTATACTTAGGATTACTTGATCCAAAGTATAGGGAGATCATCGACTTCTATTCTTTTCATCTTTCTTTGAGTCATTGTAGCATAGGAGTCTTTTTTCCTTTCTATACTTAGCATGAGTTATGTCTTCCTTTGCCGCTCTTTGATCACTATGAGGACATGGTTCGAGCTAAGTATAGGGGGTGTCGTATATATTGTATATATACTTTAGACATAACTTGTACTTTTAAATGTGATTATTTTTGGTATATGTATATAAATTCATAAAATCCATGTGTGTGTATAGACTTTGATCACCTTGTATTTTAAAAAAACAAACAATCAAAAAAACAAAGAAAAAACAAAAACACAAAAACAAACAAAAAATCCTTATCTATACTTGTATATATTTTACTAATCCTTTTCTCTTTTAAAAAAAACTCTTTACATGTGCATCATTTTTTTCTCTTTTCTTTCTTTCCAAAAATCCAAAAAAAGTTTAAAATTAGAAAAATGTTTCAAAAAAAGAGATTTTGCTTTCTCTTTGCATTGTACATATTTCTTGCATTTGCATGTGCATTTTTTAGGATAGTATTGCCATTTAAACTAAGTCTGAAATAAAATTAAAGAATGGAGCTTAGTTGGACCTTAATCCACTTATTTTCAGAGGAACCTTATAAGAAATGGAGTTAAGGCTTTTCAGGTCCTAGCGACTTAATTCTTTGAGTTCATAAGACTATGTTCATATGTCGTCTTGATTATTCTAAGTAGAATATTTAACAACACACGCATGATTCTTTCATACATTGGTTTATCTTGGACAAGCACTCTACACGTAGCTTTTCATGGAGGAGGTAGTGAGGAGTCAGAATCTTTTCGCTTGGAGTAGCATATGAGGGCAGTACTTCTAGGAGGAACCTCTCGTCTTCCTCTAGGGAGGGTAGTGCATCTCAACCTGATCTAGTAGAATTGAGGTCTAAAGACAGGATGTTGTGGGGTTGCAATAATGCTTCAAAAGAGGGATAGTCTACTATCTCAAGAGAATAAACTCCTTACGTACACGCTGCGCCTTGTTTATATTTTCAAAAAAAAAGAAAGAGAAAAAATGCAGAATCTCCAAAAGTGGGCAGGCATGATTGAAAAGTAAAATGCCTAACGGAGTATATATACAAGGATAAAGAATAATAATAATAAGAGCTTCAAAGTCAATTTTTTTAAGCTTACAGTTGGATGACTTGGCTACACTGGTCATGCATCCAAGGATAGGTAGCTACACTGGTTACCGTCTATTCTTTTCTCCATCTCCTCTTCTTGAGCTGGTTGTACTTGAACTTAGAAGGGAATATCTCTGCTTCTTGAGGAAAGAGTTGCTAGACTGAGGGACTAGAGTTACCATGTTGAGAGAGGTTGTTTCTTTGCTACTTTTGAGATGGGGAGCTACATTTTACTTACAACGTACAAGAAGATCCATAGTCATAAGAATTTGTGTATGTAGACTTGTTCTAACCTGATTGTTGAGGAGACCTTAATAAGAGTCTTGTGGAACTTAGAGGCTGTTAGGTTTTAAATCCATTTCTCATTAAGGTTCCGCCACACTAATAATCTAAAGGTTTGACGGAGCTCCATACTACAATTTTATGAAGATATGTTTAGTACTCAATATTGTCCTAATTTCTTTATTTTTCCTTTCTTTTTCTTTTATCCACTTATTCTTTCAAATAAGTGTTTGCTAAGGGACTAGCAAAGGTAAAACATAAGGGGATGATGAATTTACATTTCATCATCTTTATTCATTTATTTTAGCTTAAAGTCCCTTATAAAATACTTGTATATAATACTAACTCCATATTCATACTAACTTGAATCTGTGTGTAGATATTTTACATATATTGTTATTTTCACCTAAAATAAATAAATAAAGAAATAAAGGAAAATAGAGAAAATAAATGTCTGTCGACGTTCATGTTATCACCAGGATGCTACAAGACACGAGATTTGGGTATTTCAAGGTGCTGAGGGAGATCAAACTCAAAAGGTGGTCTGACGACTTATTTTTATACAAGGACCCTTGATTTGGGAAGAGCATAGGACTCAGCAATCCATCGATCAAGGGATGATTCCGGAGTGGAAGTTCAAGGATTGGTGATCAAAAGTCAATAAGGACTTGGTAGGAAAATCGACAAAGATGGTCGGTCAGCAAGGCTATAGGGTAAGGCTTCAAAGGGGGGTGAGTTGACCGACGGGTCAATCGAAACCCACCTCTGATTAGCTGACGTGGACGCATGAGTATAAACCAGCAAAGAAATTCGAAAAGAATTCAAAGTAAAATAGTAAATGATTTATTTAGTTATAATTAAAATATAAACGTTCTTTATTATTTTATATAGTATTTTAATACGACTTTTATTTATTTTTACAAGGTTATTTATGGTATGTTACTTTTTACATGTATATTTACCTATGTAATACGTATTTTATTTTTATTTTTATTTTAAATTTTTTTTATTTTTAATTATTTTATATATTTATAACCTATTTAAATATATGCATTTTATTTTTTTGAAGTAATTTGTATACTTGAATAAATGTCGTTATTTATTCTATAGGTATACTTAAGTATAATTCATCTATATATTATAGTATACTTAGTTATTTTATTGTATTCTTGGTTGTTTTATACCTGTTTTATGATGTATATGTATTTCATATACTATTTTAAATATTATAAAATTATAAAAATATGAAAAGTATAAAGAATAAATAAAATAATTATTGTATTCCAATATATTGTATAATAGGGGTCCAAAACCAAACTTTTGCATATTAACTCCAAATTGGATGAAACCAACTTCATGAAATAGCTAATTAAAAGTTATATACAACTAAAGTGATTTTGGCGAACTTTAAGTTCATATGGAGGAGATACATGTCTGGGAAGTTTGGATTTTTATTCTGAGTGTAGAAAGCGCAATATGCATTATTTTTGTGTGAAATAAATTTTGTATTTTTCTATATATTTTTATCTACAACCTTTATGTACAAAGTTTCTTGATTTGATGTAAAAATAATAAATAATAAAATAGACCCCATAAAAGACTTATTGATGAATGGGGAAATAGGGTTTCTTATATTTATTGACCCTTGTCTCCCCCTACTTTATTCCTTATCGATCCAGTCATCATGATGCCTAGATCTCGGGCTATAGGGTCATTCATTACCTATGGTCTTTCATTCCTTTTCATTTTCTCTTCTTTGTTCTTTTATTTTGGATTTAAATACAGTATTTTATACAATATTTACAAAGTCAATAAAAGATGTTATTTTAGGTAAAATAATGTTATTTACATGCATTTAGCTAGGATTTAAGGACCAAATTAAAGAATAAAGGTGATGAAATGGGGATTCATCAACCCTGCACTTGCCTTTGCTAGTCCCTAGCAAACACTTATGTATATAAGTGTAGAAAAGATAATAGAGAAAAGAAAAAGAAAGAACTTGGATTGATTTTAACCTTCAAATTGATCTTCATAAAATAAATGTTTGGAGCTCTGTCAGACCTTCGTGATTAAGTTTGGTCGGAACCGCATTGGGAAACAGGTTTGAAACACAACAGCCTCTAAGGCCCACAAGACTATGGCCAAGTCTCTTCAAAAACCAGGTTAGAACACTTCGATGTCATACGCAGTCTCTTATGAATATGAGTCTATCTTGTACAATGTGTGTGATATATAACCCCCCTCGACTGAAGCAGTAGAAGTTAGTACAAGGTGACTCTAATTCCCCAATCCAGCAACTCTTTCCTCGAGAAGCAGGGTATTCCCTTCTAAGTTCAAGTGCAACCGACTCAAGAAGAGAAGGTGGAGAAGAGAATGGATGGTAGACAATGTAGCTACCAATCGTAGGATGCCTGACCAGCGTAAACAAGTCATCCGACTGCAGGCTCACATGTATCGTTGACTTTCAAGCCCAAGCTTGCTTATTGAATACATACATGCTCCTACAGGAATTGATTTTTCTGGAATTTTGTCTGTCTACTCTGGAGTTTTTGAATATACATTTTTTAACCAAAAAGTATTATATACAATAGCATTTACATAAAGAGTTTCTTTTCATTTTAAGCCAGTAGACTATCTCTCTTTTGAAGCATTGTTGTAACCCACAACTTCTGTCGTTAGACCTCATAGACACTAGATCGTGTTGGGTACATTGGCCACAAATATGTGACTCCCAATGTTTCAATTGGTTTGTGTCTCATGCCGACAAATTCAACCCTCTATCACTTCAATTGATGTGAGCAAAGTGAAAGGTGCAGGTGTGCAATCTAGGTCATTGTCAACAAGAGTTATGCATGTGTTCTGAAATATTCTACTTAGACAGTCAAGACGACATTGAAGTAAGTATTATTATCTCGAAGAATTAAGTCTAGCAGACCTGAAGTGCCTCAATTTCAGTTCCCTTAAGGTTCATGTGATTAAGTGGATTAAGGTCCAATCAAGCTCAAATCTTCGGATTTTACTTAGACTACATCGAGACCACTTCGTCTAACGTCTGAGGCAAGTGCTTCTAGCAATAATAGGGCCTAAGAGCCGACCTAAGCGCTTATGGTACAAGTCCAGGGATGGGGGCTCTATTCCTTAGGTGTACATGCCTCACTCCGTCTGAATGCAACTTGTTTACAAGGAGGGGGTTATTCTCCCCAAAACAATGATTTATCTATTTTGATTTTAGGGTCGAGTAATGTCAACAATCCCAATTTTATTGGTTATCACCTTTTTTGGATATTTTTAATAAAAGCATGAGTCCTAATGAGGGATCAATTCCTTTAGGGCCCATTCGGTTGGGGGGTTACCCCCTAATTTGGGCGGGTTACCCCCAAAACCCATATTCCTAACCCACTAGTGGGGTCCACTCCCTTCCCATCAATAAAAATATATATTATACCATCATATCATCTAAAAATCATAAAATACTCAACTTCTACTCATTATTCCAAACTTCAATACAATCACATCATAACAACTACCCACTTCTTCAAATTTCAATACAATCATATCATAATAGCTACCAATTTTTTCAAATTTCAATACAATCACATCACACAAACCCTCCCAACCCTCAACCCACCAACCAAACACACAAACACAAAAACGGGTTATCCTCCCCTGGATAACCCATGAACCAAACACACCCTTAGTATCATAGGCGGTAAAAATCAGAGGGAGAGAGTCAGAAAAGCAATGCATGCAGAAATCAATGATGTATGCTCATATAGATGGTGCTCACCTTGCCTCTAGCTCTCTTCGTGTAGGATGCTAGATATGAACTAAAACCTACACTATATGCAATACAAGCTGATGAAAGCACCCTAGAACAAGAGTTGTTAATCGTGAAGGACAAGAGCTGACTATCTAGAAAAGAAAACTATAGGTCCGATCTTGGAGACTCTCGATGCCCACTACAGTTGGTCCTGCAAGCGTTGTGTGGAGCCTCTCACAACGTGTGATTTCTAATCCAAATATCCAACAGTTGATTTGACTAGATCCAAGCGTATGACTGTAGGTACATGCAATTTAATTAGGGCTTTGGACCTAATCTATCGAGCAATCAAGTCCTAAACTAGGGCTCAATAACACAAATCAAGTAAAAAGAAAGGCAAAAAACTCAAAATGCATGAAACAAAGAAAAAGAAAATCGAGGAAAACACGAAAAGTCACGACGAGGCCCCCAGATGAACAAACACTCGAGCATTGAACATCACTAATTGTAAATGTCCAAGTCCAAAATTATTACAAATTTCTTTATAAAAGAAAATGTCAACTCTCCACACAAAATGAAACACAAAACTAAAAGAGACTGCTCTTCGTTCTTCTTACTTTGCCTCCTTCTCCTGATTGCTCCTAGTTGGTTTGGGGGAGTCAACCTCCTAAGAAGACATTGTTGCCAACAGTATCTCGCAAGAAAAATCAACAATGGAAGAAGTGGTCAGAAAAGTCAAATAAATAGCAATAATAAATAGTAGAAATTAAAGAAGAATAATGTAAAAAAATGCTACACTCCGTTGCTCCATGGCCACGACACCATTTGATAACTCGAGTTTAGCGAGGGTCTAAAAATATCCTCACAAGAAGAGAAGTTATAATGTCGTTGAGGCGACCACTCACTAAAGTCGAGATTGATCAACAATCAACCCCCACAATGTAAAGATAAATCAATGCAGGGAAGTGTGAATAAAAATTTATTATAACCCAAAAAAAATGTGTATCATGGACAAGTAGTCTGGATGTCGAACATAGGGAGACAAGTCGTTGTAGCAGGTATATTATTTAAATAAATAATATAAGTGTATTCTATACAATATTCGCTCAATTAAACAAGTAACTAATATTTTTTATAGGGTTTTAATTAAATAAAATAATTTATTTCTATATATCTTTTTTATATAAATGATGAATATGCATTTCATCATCTTTATTCATTTATTTTAGCTTGAAATCCCTTATAAAACACATGCATATATCAATAAATCCATATTCTTACTAACATGCACCTTTATGTAAATTCATCATCTTCCAGATCCATGATCTGGTGAATTCTTGAAGATCTAAGGTGATCAGCAGATGAGGAACACCCATTGCTACCTTCTGAGCATGATTTGAAGCAGATCGGGTGAGAGACTAGGGAGATCCAGGAATTTGAAGTTCATCGTGTCGGAGATGCTTCCCGATTCGTTCATACCCTTTCTAAGATGCACGATCAAGAACATATGCTCTGATTTTCATCTCAATAATCCAAAATGCCCCTGATCTTTAGTCGTGGTATCAAATGTTCAGATCTGATCAACACCCTCCACTTGAGGTTGATTCTCAACCATTCGATCAGTTCAGAAGCACATCAGGGTCGTCCAGTGGGCCACGTCATTTAAAGGGTAAAATTGCATCCCTACCCTCATTGTTTATTTTATTTGCAATTAAGTCCTACTTGAACCACACACGTGCATAGCGCATGCTTTGTTCGGTATTTTGCAATAAAAGTGCTGATGTTTTGAGTTATTGATTGGCCCCTAAATTTATTTTATTATTAATTTGGTCTAATCCAGTGAGGCACACGTGTTTGGGCACGTGAGATTTTGGAAAAATTGCACACTAAGCCCCATATTTCTTATCTTTGTTATTATTCAATCTTCATAATTAAAAGAATTGTATAATAGTCCCTATGAGTCTACATTTAAATTGTCTTTTAAAAATTAAATAAAAATATCAAAATGTGTATAAAAAATCCATAAAAATCACATAGCCTCCAGGTTCATCTTGCATACTTTCAAATTGCATTTTTCATCTTTTTTTCTTAATTATTAAAATTCAAAATAAATAAAAATGTCTATTTACGTTTAAAAACCATTAAAAATATAAAAACTCTTCCAAAAATTATAAAAAATTCTACATGCTTGTTTTTTATTTATTTTATTTACAGTATCACTTTTGCATATTTGTCATCTATAAAAACCATAAAAAGTTAAAAAAACAATAAAAAAAACATTAAAATTTAATGTAATATCAATTAAAAATCTAAAATATTATAAAGTTGCTTTTTGGAGAATATAAACATTCTCTTTCATTCTATATAATTTTCTTCAATTTTTGACATTATTTTGTATTTTAAACATCCAAAAACATTCCCATTCTTTTCTGTTTACTTTATTTGCAATTTTTTCATTTATTTAAAGGCCTTAAAAATGAAAACAAATCTGGAAAATTCATAAAAACATAAGAAAAAAAATCCAAAAAACTTTTGTCTAATTTTCTTTATATATTTACTATAATGTAAAAATTCAAAAAAAATGCATTATCTTAATAGTTCTTTTCTTTCTCTTTAATCATCTTATTGTTTTTAAAATAAAAAAATATCTTTTATAAAATAAAAAATAGAAAAATAGAAAAATATAGTAATAATAAAAAAATAAAAACCCATAAAAAGTAAGAAATTTTAAAACACAAAAACCAAACATAGTTTAACTTTGGAATTCCTTTATTCTTTACATTGACTTATTTCAATTATTAGAATAACCCTCAGGATTTTTGTAGCCTCCTTGAGTTCAATCCTGTTAGCTATACATGTAAAATAAATAACATTTTCTCTTGCTACACTTCTGTATTTATTTTTGGCTTGAGAATAAAGAGTTTTTATTTGACGCTTCTTTAGGTTATGAAGACATTTGTTAATAATTCATCCAAATAGAAACCAGGAGATTCATCGCTCAACAATAAATAAAATTTTAATTTTAATTTTTATGATTTTATTTTGTTTTCATAATTTTCTGATTTTTTATTATTTTTTATTATATTATATAGGTAAATAATACAATATAAGGTGATATATGTATACATATGGATATAAATAATCAGAATTCCATAAATATTTTTTTGTTTTAATAATTTTTAATGTTTTTTTATTTTGTAGGATTTTTGTTAAATTTTAGGTATTTTAAAAGTCCAAAATATACAAAATCAGGGACTTTTGAAATAAGCTGAATTGTTTTAATATTTAAGAATACCAAATAGAGTCAACAATTCTCAAAACTAATTTTAATACTTAATAATATATATAAGAATATAACATAGAAACTAATATTTATAGAGTTTTTGTGAATTTTCTATATTTTATATAATTATTTTGGAGCTTTTTAGTATTTTATGATTTTCTTTTTTATTTTTAGTGATTTTTGTATGGAGGTACAAAATACAATAATAGATAAATGTTATTTTTTGGAATTTTTAAGTATGATTTTATAATTTTTTTGGATTTTTTAAAGGAAATAGAAAATAACCATGCACTTTTTATTTTTAATAAATAGGAATTGCATAAAATACAAAATATTGAGTACAACAGGGAAGATAATTGCATCAGACACATTATCCTATATTTTATAATTTTTGGAGCACATATGATATTTTTATAAAATAGAAAACTTGCACACAAATTATGACTAAACCCCTCGGCATTTTATTTTTATATATAAACTAATTAAAAAAATAAAAATAAAAAAATATATATAGACATGCACGTGTTGTGCACGTGCATCCACCGCACATGTCAGCACGTGTTGTCACCTTCGTCCCCTTTTTCCTTGCAGAATGGGAGGGCACCGCCACCTGCCGCTCCTCTGCTACGTATTTCTCTCTCCTTGCCAATCAGACCTGACTCCCTATATCTCTTCTTCGACCACCTTCCTTCTTGGGTCACAAATCCCCTTTCAAAACTGGTGTCACTTCCATCCTTCGCCAATCAAAATCCCATTCTCAATCCCTCCTGCCATCTTTGGCTGACGCTACTCGCCCTCATCTCCCCGTTGCCTTCCTAATCGGTCACCCAAGCACCCTATAAAGCCACTGTGTCACCCCTCTCTCCAAGCATCTACCGATTTCCACAAGAAAGAGAGGACCTGACTGTGACAACGTCGACCCTCCTTCTTCGATGAGATATGATGCTCTGTCTCCATGACACTGTCGTAGCATGCCTTGCGCAACTTCCATGCTTGTCTCTATGGCTTGAGCCTCGACACCTTCAGCTCGCCTAGTCCGACCATCTACGCCTCTCCGCCTTCATCCAGGAACCTTCCGCCTCATCTCCCATCTCCAACCCCTCCTGCTGGAGCCAGGAGTCGTCATCACTGACAAGATCCTTCGTCTGCTCCGCCGTTGCAACACGCATCGCTCAGCCATTGCTAGCGGCGAACTCCCGTCGACACTGACCACCAGCACCTTCGATGACTAGAGACACCACTAGAGCACAATCACCCCCTTCGCAGCTCCGCCCGCGAGCCTCTTCACCTGACGGAGCACCACCAGAAGACTCCCTCCTCATGTGGTCCCACGTGCGCGGAGGGGCCTTTTATGCCAAGACCCCTGGAGATCCCTTTATTCAAACCCAGATCCAGCTATGCAGGGGTCATGTGTTACGCACGTGACCACTTGGGTAAATTGCAGAATCCACCTATGAGGTCCACTTATTTTTAGAAAAGCCCTGGCCTCTCCAAGGATCACGTGTTTGGCACCTGACCGCTTCAGTATTTTGCAAATATACCCCACGGTGTTTAGGTAATTACACATTAGTCCCCTTAACAAAATTTGTTATCTATTTATATTTTGTAATATTGCAAACAAAACCATGTGTTCCTATGTTAGTTATGCCCATATTTTGCATCATTTTATTATTATAAAAATAGCACTTTGTTCCTCTGAATGTGCATGATATTTTTATGATTTGTGGTTAATAAATAATTAATATTCTTGTGAAAAATTGTTTATTTTGCCCATACTATGATCTAAAATTTATAATTAATTAACCTTATCTCCAAAAATTGTTAAAAATCGTAGAATTAATTGTATTTAATCTCATTCCCAAAAAGAATTGCATTTTCATGCATGGCTTGCTCTATAAAAATCATTTTGTAGATTTCAATCTTTAATTTTTGATTGGTATTAAACTTGTATTTTCAAGGTTTAGGATTTTCTGAGATCAATCACCTAGTGATAGATCTTAATTAATTTTATTCTTTGAAAGTAAATAGGTTTAATATTTATTATAATTAATTGTTGAAAACTTTGTTTGCATTCATAAATTCATAAAATATTCATCTTGCATTAGAAAATTCCTAAAAAATTACATTGCATTTATTTCATCATAATTGACATCTCACGTTTTATAATTTTTGGACATCATTTGATTGATATTTACTTTCTTGTCTTTAAAATAGCAGCATTTGCATTTTGCATTTCAAAATTGCATAAAAAATACCAAAAACATTCTGCTTTGAAAACCGTGCATGAAACTCCATAGACATAATCTTAAGTTGTTCCTTTGCCTCCTTGAGTTTGATCTTGGGACTTGCCCAAGTAAAATAAACATAAAAACCACTCCGATTAAAATTGAATAAATTAATTGTGGTTTTTTCCTAATCGATTCCGAATACCCGCCTACAAGGAAAGGACACATCATATAATCCAAACACTTAATTCATGCAAATTAATGTAGTTCTTTCACGACTCGTCAGGTACCTATCATTTCAAGGTCACAAGAGTATGCGTCTGAAAGGACATTTTTGACCAGGCTATTAAGTTGAACTGGATAGAGTAGCGTGGAATCTAAGGGTTGTTAAGTCACATTTGCTAATATGGACATGGTTCTGAACAAACTAACAATCCAAGGTCTTAACTGAGCTTCAAACTTCGATTTTATGAAGACAAGTTTAAAAGTCGTAATAATTCTACTTTCTTTATTTTTGTTTTCTTTATTTTCTCAATTGCATCACCTATTCTCCTAAAAAGTGTTTGCTAGGGACTAGCAAAGGTAAGTATAGGTGGTGATGAATACCCATTTATTCACCTTTATTCCTTTATTATCTTTAAATCCCTAGATAAATGCATGTAAATATATCTAACTTGATCAAATTAACAAATTCACTGATGTCTGTAAATAGTGCATAAATATTTATATTTAGACACAAAATAAATAAAGAAAGAAAATAAATGAAAAATAAAGGAATTATTGTAAATACTAACTGACCCTAAAGGCCGAGATTAAGTCAATATTGACTTGGTCAACAAAGAATAAAGTAGGGGGAGATAATGGCAAATAAATACAGATAAAATAACACAAACACCTAGGAACCCTAGGTTCCCACTACACTGCATATATTATTAAACTCACATTAATTTACACACACTTACACATTTCGAATAAAGATATTCTCAACACAAAACATCTACACAAAAATACATAGACAAATACAAATGTAATTGAATATAAAATAAGATACAGTATGACTAGGACACACATATGAAAAGGCTGCAAACATAACATCAATGATCAATATCTCCTTTATATGAACTCAAAATCCACCAAACTCACCTTTACTGTTCTTAAAACTAAATTATCCATTTAATGAAGGTCATTTCATTAAAAATAGAGTTAAGAAATAAAAGTTGGCTTTTTGGGTCCCAATGTACTAAATACCTATGCATTTTACCCATTTTATTTATTCCTTATATTTTTATTCTTTTTATATTTTTAAATACTTGGTATTATTATTTAAAATAGATTAAAATTATAAATATAAAAATAAAGGTGTTAAAAATATAGTAGAATAAATAATACAATAAAAGATATAGGTATACTATACCTATAATGTATATACCCATAACTATTTAAGTATATAAATAAAGTCATAAAAATAAAATAAAAATATGTAAATTCGTATTTGAATATATTATAAATATATAAAATTGGTACACATAATAACAATATCTAAAGTACCAAGGAAAAATAAAATACACAATACATAGGTATAAATACCTATATTTACACTTGTAAGAATTAACCTATAATAAATAAGTCGATAAAAATAGATAAAAATCACATAAAATAGTACACAAATTAAGAAATAACTTTCCTGTTTTAAAATTTATTTAATAAATCCGTTATTTTTTTTATTTCCCTTTTCTTTCTATTTTTATTCTATTTTATCTTTTAATAGTTGGCGTGGACCAATGAGGAGGCGACGTTGGTTGACCTGGGTCAACTGACTCGCCCCGTCTTGGACCGATCCATGCTGTGCATTTACCCCTTTTTGCTAATTTTGGGGTTTGAATCAAACCCAATCTCTGCTTGATTTTGTCATGAAAATCATTCGCATAATCATCATCCTTCATGCAAATCAAAGAGCGACCTAAGTCAACCTTTGATTCATGTGAAAATCATAATCGATGACCCTCTCCTAAGCAGCCTTGTATATATTTCCTTCTCCGCACATTTTTTAAATTTAATCCTTTCTACCCAATGTTCTCCCCAAAAATCATCAATGGAGCTTTCCCTCAATGACAGTAAGTGGAGCCTCTATATTTGCGGTGTGGAGGACGAGCGAAGGAAGCGATTCACCATAGCTAGATACCTTCTCCAGGTGGTTATACTCCTGGCCATTCCATGCAGATGAGCTTCCATTTTCTTTGTCATTTCGATTCTTAGGAGTAGCATATTTTATATTTGCATTTTATTTTAGTATATTATATCTATTTTATCCTAAAATCAAAAATCGAAGCTCGCTGGAGCTCTGAGCTCCAGCCTTGGTTCATCTCGTTCAGACTATTGACTGACCGCTGACCATAACATCTTCTTCTCCATGCGCTTCTACATCTTTCATCCCATCATCCCACTCTAATCTTGCTCAGATCAGGTCCACCCAATCTTCTCCTCTATCATTCACCGGAGATCGATTCATCTTCCATCCCATCCCCCATTTTTGTTCACCATTGGGTCAAGGAACTTCGCCCTTTGATCCCTAGAGCTGTTTATGGAGGAAGGAACTCTTTTCGAGGATCGAATCAACTCGACCAAGTAGCTCCAGGAGCTGGAGCTCCTCCGACTCTTTATGGACCTTTTTGAGGCATCTCCCCACTGTGGAATCACTCCAAGAACATTTTGAGCATATCAGCGACTCCGGAGATCAACAACATCACCCAGGAGGCTCGATCGAAGTTCATATCCTAATAGTTCTTGAGTTATTCTTCTAGAGCAGCTCAGAGCCATTGGATCAAGCTGCAAGCCTCATGTGTACAATAACCGTCCGATCGCACACCCATGGACCATCATATCTATCGGTGGGATCTAATCTCCTCCCTCCATCGTCGAAGCATCATCGACCATTGTGGAGGCACCATGTGGATAAGTCAAATCATCTATGTCGTCTGCCAATGCATATATGGGGGTAATTTTGCAACCTAACCCCGCCTTTTTGTATTTGTTGTTTAGTCTATAAACATTCATTTACCTTTCTAATATTTTTGTAATACTTGCACTAAGGACCTTGAGCTTCCTGTTATTTGCACTTTAATCGAATTCCACGTCACCTCATGTGCCTATGTGTGAGGGGACGTGTATTTTGTGTGGACCCCCTCCAGATTTTGTGTTATTATTTGGTCTAGAAAATTTGAAACTAAGTACAAAATATTTTTGAAAATTTGCATACTCGGTCCTGTTGTTTTGTCTAATTGCATTTATACATCTACCACGTGTATTATATTTCTATTGTGAGAAAATTGAATGAATACCCTTGAATTTGTTAAAGTGTTACCAAATGGTCTGATACTTCATAGAATTAGCAACTTTGTCCCTGTATTGGTTATTTAAACTTGTACTTGTATTTCATTTATTAAAAATATTATTTTGCATCTAAGATATATAGGAAAATTATCTTAAGTTCCTAGAGCCATATTTTATAACATATATTTTTTGCAAGGAAATGAAAGTCATTTTCCTATTTATAAAAATTCAAAAACATTACCTTTTCTACTGTCTAGCATTTAAAAATCCATAAAAAATTATAAAATGTTTTGAAAAATTCCAAAAAAATGTTGTATATATTTTTAACTATATTTTATTTCTGACAAAGTATTGTTGAAAAATACTCATTAAAACTCCAGAAATTTGCAAAAAACAGGAAACCATATAAAAATTCTAAAAATTAACTAAAAAATTACAAAAAAATGTTTTAAATTTCTTAATTTTCTTTGTATTATCTAGTATTTGGGAAAATTTAAATTGGGCTATATCTTATTTGATAGATATTTATTAAGCCTATTTCAAGTTATTGAATTTTCTATTTTATTTATTTTATGTATTTCCTTATTTAAAAATCCATAAAAATATTTAAAATAAACCAAAAGCACTAAAATAGCGAAACTTTGTAATATCCAAAATATTTTATTTATGAACTTTTGAGTTTCTTTACTATATTTTAAAAATAAAAAGCACATATTTGTGTTCCTTTTCTTTATAGTATATTTATTACCTTTATTAACCTATATTTTATGTCTTTAAAAACCCACAAAAATAATTAAAATCTAATAAAATCCCTAAGAAGTATTTTTATTTTCTAGCTCTACCTCTTGTGCTTTTTTATGGTTCGACCCCTACTACTTGTTATTATACACATATTTGTAGGGTACAATAAATTTTAGCTCACTCATTTTCATTGCTTAATCATTATCGTGGGTTAATTATTGAAACTGTCATGTGCGATTGAATGCATATTGCATCGAGAGAGTGATCGATACAGTGATTGCCCGATCTAAATTGTCAGATACCGCAAGCCCTCAAAGACCAACCTTTGGTACTCCGTCCCCCATGCAAATTTTCAGTCGCCCAATTATCAAATGAGAAATGTATAGTTATTTTGAAGAAAACAATCAAATTAGGGTTTGAACTTTGGATATCGATGAATCGTCAATCGACTAAAATAATATGCTCTTATTGTAGAATGGGTCAGTCAACAATCACTCAAAATTGAGAGAAGATCTTAGTGAAGAGTTCTCGACTTTAATTTTACCTGGAACAGTACAGTGTCGAACATAGGGACACGATCAATTATATAATTGAATTTAGGAGCTTATTGTTTACTTGAGGAATATATAGGCTCCAGGTTAAGCAAAGTGCAAAGAAACACACAATATATGCATTTTTTTAAACATTTTATGCAATTATTTTACATGACAAGCAATAATGAAATAAACTCACAAAGACACACAAAACCCAATATGCTCATGCTTTAATAAAATAAATAATTGTGAAATCAATCAATTAATGAATTATAAATCAATGCGAAGAAGAGAACAATTTAATTTTGAATAAATAATAAGGTTGAATAGATGAAATTACTCCTCTAAAATTTAATGCATGAAAGATAAATCAAATCAATTATTTAAATGCATTAAATTAAACAACACAAATTTTTTTTCCAACGAAACCAACTTCATTAAAAATGGATAAGAGGTTCACAAATTATTAAAAGAATAATGCAGGGGAATAAATGCCAGAAAACATGAATTATTTTATTATAAAAAGTCCAAATTGGGATAAATAGTTAATATAGAAACCCACTCGAGCATGATTGTAAATGTTTTCCAAAAAGGCGAGACTTATATACAAATTCTTCAATCTTTCTAGGCTTGACTGAAATATGCCCAAACACAGATGCTCTCTGCACGTAACCTGGTCTAGGCTTGGATGACATGGCTTCGGACACACGTAAGTTGCTGGCAATTCATGGCAGGTTCGGATGCCTCGTCCCTTAAGATTGAAACTCTTCTTCAAGGAATAGGTTCACGAGGATATCAACAGTCGGATCTGATTGAGATGATCAAATCTAAAGGTATCTGCTCCTCTTAGTTCTTTCCTCTCCTCCGTGTATTTCAACAAGCAGGGGGAGCTTTTGATGAACCGAAAACTCCTCCTCCTTTGTCCTTTGCTCTATTTGAAGGTAGCAAGACCTCATTGATACTTCCATGAAGATGCTTAAGCCAAAAGGAAGCAGTGGGGAGTCGTTGATCTCATGGTTGATGATCGGTTGTCAGAGGAAAAGCTCGAGGTCAGAGAACCATCATTTCTCCGATTAGTGAAACAACTACGTGCCTGCAGAGGTTAGCAAAAGAGATAAACCAGAAATGAATCTATCGAGATACGAAGGGAGTGAGCTG
The DNA here is from genome assembly GCA_037367405.1 of Ottelia alismoides. Lineage (NCBI taxonomy): Eukaryota > Viridiplantae > Streptophyta > Magnoliopsida > Alismatales > Hydrocharitaceae > Ottelia > Ottelia alismoides. The sequence goes on along the minus strand of JAZKJV010001890.1, from coordinate 1,227,132 downwards.
GAGGCTGACAGAAGGTTAATGGATTTGAGCCTTAGTGGGTATCCAAGTTGTCAAGCCAAGGAAAAGAATCGAAGTGGATCAGCTTATGGAGAACTGAAGTGGATTCTCAAGGAAGTATGCATGGATGATGGAGTTGATACGAAGATATTCGAGTGAATATCAAAGATTAATCAGAGATTCAAATTAGACTAAAATGGAGATAATATAAAGAAACAAAGATGGAATCTTACTTGAAGATGGAGATGACGAACTGGGATTCATAAGGGTTGAAGAAAACAAGATGAGATTTGGAGCACAAGATGCTTCGATCTTCGCTCGAACTTCTGGGCGAGATAAGTGAGCTCGAACATCTTTAATTTAGGCTATAGCACGGAAGAACTCCGTGGACCTTGCCACACCAGTTTCACCTTCTTGGCATCAATCTCTACAACTCTTGTTGTCCCTGGAGGGTGGACGATGCTCGGAGAATGGTCACAAAGTGGTGGATAAGTGAAGCAGTTGATAGAGAAGAGGTTTTGGTGGAGGAGAAGATGGTGGTTCCAGGTAATTGACAAGATAGTTTCAACCACCTAGAACTAGTGAAGGAGTTAGGGTTACATTGAGATGATGAGTTGACGTGGAAGAGAATGGTTGGAGGGAGAAGTGGGTGGAGGACGATGGTTGAGGGGTTATTGAAGGAAGTTGTCAAAATTTGGCGAAGATGGATAGGCGCGAAGGGTCGCAACCCTTGGAGTTGGACTGGAGGTTGATGAAGAGCTCCTAGCCGTTGGATCTGATGATCCTATGGCTAAGGATGAGGAGAAATGCAAAGAAGAGGTGGGGCCACATAGTGTGCTAAATGGCACCATGTGGCCTAATGAAAATTAAGAGAAATACAGAAAAGGGAATATAATCAAAAAGAAATAAAGGGAAAATGAATCAGAAAAATTGGAAAACATAAAAGTTGTAGATCTTGATGAGATCTACAACTTTCATGTAGAACTTAAAGAGAAATAAAATATTCTATATACAGTAAATATTTTTTGCAAGTAATTTAAAGTAATGATTACTTAATTTTATTTTCTTTTCTTATTTTTTTTGGATTTTTTAGTTTATAAATTAGGTTAAATGAATTATGTACAATATTATTCAAATTTTTATTGAATTTTTATAAATAACAAACACATAAACTAATATCACAATAATAGGTATATTAATATATAAGAATTATATGTAATTATTCACAACATATATTATGCTAATTAAGGTTAACTGTTAAGGGATTTTATTGGTTTTCTTAATCTAGAGAGATAATAAACAAGAATAATGTAGATGAATATGGGATTCATCACCCTTCTATATCTAAGCTCGTCCTCGAGCTAATAAATAAAAAATTAATTAGAGAGCTAGTGATTTTAGTGAATCCCCTGATATGTGCATGTGAATAGACAAGGCTTAAGAAAAATAAAACACTTCGTTTTAGATATCCTAAGACTCTAAGCTCAACCTGGTCCTAATCGAAAGGAATTCAACTCCTCTAATCATCAGACTCTCAATGTATACATATAGTAAGATGTATGACATTAATGTGTTGACTGCATTCACAAGAGCATAGTCAAGATTTCACCTAAAGTTCCAATACCAGATAATATCCTAAGGACCCAATCCTCAACACTAGGGATTAAATCTAATCTTGCCTCAATCCACCGTCTCTTTAGTTCGTCAGACTTCAAAGTTTGGATGATAGGCCAGATAATGGATGAAATATGATGTGTCGTTTCTTTTCTTCCTCCCATTGAAATAAAGTATCTTTTAGGTGCCTTATTAACTCAACACAATTTATCTCTATTGTTAATCAGTGTGTCCGTCAAAAGAAGTTGAGTCGCCAGCACCTATTTTCCTGGGAGTACACTAGGGTGCGTCTTTTTTAAGTATCTAATATACTTGCACCAAGACTTGTATTGCTTACGATGTAGGGCCATTTTTGAGGTACTAGCCTAACTCATAAAATCCTAATACTTCGGTACAAGCGAACACTTAAAGGTTGGGAGCGCTCACCTTTGGTGTAATCTCATATGGATGTAACTATGTAATGCTTTAAACTTTTCTTTTCATCATCATTTTTTCCTTTATTTTTGGCTAGCACCACTGCTTTTATCAAGTATTGGCACACACTGATCAACAAACTAATTTAGTGATATCACACTCGGGCACTTAGGTTGAAATCAAAAGATTAGTATCAGAACAATGTCCCATACTGGCTAAGATGCTGACACTTGGGTTTTCTGAAGCCTTCATTAATCTTATCCCATCCTCGAGTATCATCATATCAAGACCAAACTTGAATCTCAAATCCCGATTCTTGAAGTGAAACCTCAACACATATCAATCATGAATGTAGTTGTGCATGTGAGTGATGGTCATTATCTTTAAAGAGGAGATTAAGCATGCGATATAGGACATAAATCTTTCTTACTAGGGAAGTTTGAATTTTTATTTCTAAGACCCTAATGATTAAGACATGTTAACTCTTATTCCTCGGACCTCACAAACCAAGTGCTAAAGATCTCACTAAGCCTTGAGTGCAAAGTAAAAGTGTTAGGAAAGAACACCAAACTAATACGTTAATCTTTTTATAGAATTTTAAAAAGAATTAAAGATAGGTACCCTTAAGGACAACAATAGGACAAAACATACACTTACAAGACATTACAAGGATATCCATACAACAAAACAAACTTTAGACCCTTAGGGATAACTCTTGAATCTTTGGGGTTTAAAATCACGGGCTGTCTTATGTTTAACTTGATTCTTCCTCAAAGAGTAAACCTTAGAAAATAAATAAGAAAGATCTTTATCAACTGGGAAAATGAACTGCTCAGAATGATACCATTCTTCCTCAAATGTAATATCCATATCCACATGGGAATACATAAAATTCTTCAGAATAGAGGAAGGAAAATCCAACCCTTAGATCATGCAACAGACTTCTAGGTTTTCCTTAAAAGAAGAACTATACACAATAGGAAAACCTAACATACAAATAGGAAGACAATCAGATGATTGGATATCCTCAAGAAACGGTATAAGCTCCTCCATATCTAACTCTTCTAACAAAATATTATCTTCCCCAAGCAGCCTCACTCTCTTCAAGGAACTCTTTATCAACTTGATCTTCCAAAATATAGAATTTAAATCCAGACCCTCTTCCATGCATGACTCTGTAGAGAACTCGGTCTAGACAACCTTTTATAGCCCAAGAATCCAACAATTCAAAATCTAACTGTTAGACCCAAGGCACCCTTTCAGAAAACTAAGACTTCTCTTTAAAAACTAAAATAAATGTTGATTTTTAATAATTTTCATTTTTGTTATTTTTTAATAAATGAATATTTGTAAATATATACAAAAAATAGTGAATATAAAGTCAAAACAAAATCTGTACCCATTTGAAAATAAATTGTAAAATATTTTAAAAATAATTAGAATATATTTGTAAAAAACTTCAAATCACCATATACATATCCCAATATAAATATGCAAAATATATGAAAGTACGAGCTATGACTAAAAGTATATTAATGCAATATATGCACACTCCCCTATACTTAGCTTGTGATATGTCCCCAAGGCACAAAGTGGAATGAAAGACATAGCTCGTACTAAGCATAAAGAGGATAGAGAAAAATAGAGAAAAAACAAGTCAGGCCACTCTATACCTAGATTGTGAATAGCCTAAGTGTAGGACAAGAAGACATCAAATGCGGGGACAAAAAGCATAGGTTAAAAAGAATAGCAGGGGCTCAGTCCCCCCCATAGTTATCTTGAAAAATTGGCTAAGTATAAAGGGTGAATAAATAATGAAGAGAATGAGAGAATATACAAGAGATCGGGTTAGATTCCCCCCATACTTAGTGTTGTATAACTTCAGCTAATTCATGTTAAGTTAATTAATGTGTCATTGTGCCAAAATCAAGAAAAATTTTCAACCACAAAATGAATAAATTAAGTAAAAGAGAGTGGTCTAAGCTACTTTTATCAACTTGGTATAGCGATCGGGGTCAAACACAAGGAGGCACTTGTTATTAAATGAGGGTCAATCAATTGCAATGAAAAATCAAAGAAATGAAGAAGGAAAATCAAAGTAAACTATTCTTACATTTTTGTGAATTTTTTCCTTTTAATTTTTTATCGATTTTTAATTTTATATTTTTTATGCTTTCTGATTTTTAAATTTTTAAATGATTTTTTATCTTGCAACTTTTAATGTTTTAATTTTTCAAACAAAGCACAAATAAAAGCAATGAATAAAAATCAAACAAATGCTCTTTTTAGAATTTTCAAATATGGTAAAAAATAGCCAAAAAATCAAGTAAAAATATTTTTGTGTTTTGAAAAAAATTATTACTTTTGCAATGTTTATGGGATTTTAATATTTTTTAGGATTTTCAAAATGATTAAAAATAGTGAATAAAACAAATAGTGCACAATCATGAGTATTTTTCAAATTTAAAATACAAAATATGTTCAAAACTCCTAGTTGTTAATTTTATCAAAAAGTATAAGCAAATATATAAATAGAGACCAAGAACGTAATTTTTGGGTTCTTAAAAGATTTTATATGATTTTATGGTATCTCTAGGGTTTTGTAAAATTTTAGAGTTTATAAAAGATGTAAAAGTGAAAATTGGAAGGAAATCAAACAAATAAAAATAAAACTAATCTAATTTTTAGAATTTTCAATGGCATTTTTGAATTTTTTATGGAAATTTAAAGGAAAAGAGGGTATTTTTCCATGTTTTTGAATTTTTAATAATATCAAATAAAAGAAATAAAAAAAATGAAATTTACCATAGGAAAAGGACAAAAGTAGTAGATTAAGGTAACTTTTATGCATATTTTTGGATTAAGTTTGTTATTTATTGCAAACAAACAAAATAAAATGTTGGATGTAGGAGGACCTAATAGTAATTATTTTAAGTCTCAGTGCCTAATCATAACACGCAATAAAACTTCTGGGGACAAAGCACAAAAAATCCAACACAAAGCGTGCATCATACATGAACCAAGCTATGAGGGGCATAAATGCAAATATCCAAAAAATAAGTCTGATTTAGATAATGCATGAAAACACAAGGGCAAACAAGCAAATAACCCATATAACATGTGAACTTACGCGTGAGTGCAATTCAGATGGACTAAAGTGCAAATATAAAAACTATAAGGCCCTTACTACAAATGTTCACAATTAACTTTTACATTTATTGTACTAAACAAAAGTAATAGAAATGGCATGGTAAAAAGAGAAAAATACCTCGCAGGTATGTGGGGCACACATGAGGCTATGACGGTTCTGATCAAGCGCATGAAAGATCTGAAGGTGCAGGGACGTGGTGCTGGCGTATGACTTTGATGGACTGCTGATGCAGATTGGAAAGTCAGGTGAAAAGCGTGACGTGTGTGACTGATGATCTGATGGCTTTATAAGGGCGTGAATGGGCGGTATGCATCTAATCTGGTGCATGTTTCTCCATCCGACGGTGATGAGGAGCTTTGGATGAACATGGAAGATGGTAGCGTTGGCTGAGCTTCAATTAGAAATATCTCTCGATGTGGTGCTTTGATTAGTCGGCCAAAGGGTTCAGCACATCGCTGTAGTGGGTCTGCATTGGGTAGGAGGGCTTCGATAAATTGAAGCTCAACTTGATGAAGATCTGGAGGTCATGGTACCTGAAGCTGCTCCGCCTCTCCTACTGGTGGTCGATCTGGAGGTCATGGTACATGAAGTCAGGACTAATCTAGCTCTGATGAGCGAGATTTAGGGTGATCAGGGTGTGAAGTAAGATGAAGGGTGAGCATGCGAGTCGATTAGTGCGGATGGATGTGGGAGATGGAGCTCCGACCCGATGGTCGGAGCAATGGCGATGGTGCTAGCAGTGGTATGGAGATAGAATGAAAAAGAAGAAACATAAATGGATGAAGGCTACCATATGATTCAGAGGTGGGAATGCGAAGAATGGAGAGGTCGTCGACGGGGTCGTGGCCTCGATTCCACTGCGGGAGGCAGAAAAGGCTGAACACACGGAGATGTTCTACCGCGTAGCTAGTTTAGATCAACCAGCACCCAATTCAAGTTCCCAGGAGGTGCTGCAGGATCCTGTCACTATCCTATAGGCTCAGGTTGAGAGAACGGGCGTGAGGAATGAAATTGCAGGATGCAGGTTATGAAGACATTATATAGGGCTCCCAGGTTTCTAGAAAGATCAAGAGAAATCACGTGAATCGAGGAGGATCCGACCAACCTTCGGCATTCGCGAAGATCACAGATACCAAGCGAACAATCGGGCATGCGAATCAGGGTGATATCAGATCAGACCCAGTTGGAAAAGATGGAGAAAAGAGATACGAAGAAGCTTCAGCCGGGTCAGACTGGAGGGGGAAGGTTGACCCATGTCTACGGACTCGGGTTGACCAATAGGAAAAAGGATTTACAAAAATAAAATAAAAATTAAATTAAAATAGTAAATGGTCTTAAAATTGAAAAAAATCAAAATGATAAATGTTAGTTATTTTACAAACTATTTTTATGATTTTTTATAATTTTAATAATACATATAAAATGCTATATACACTATACATTAATATATACATTTATAATATACCTATATACAATATTTACATATTTTTATTTTATTATTTTTACAAATATATAGAGTATTTTATATTTTCTTTATTTACATAATAATTAAAGGATTTTAATTAGATTTCTATTTTAGTTTTTGTGAATTAATTTAATAAGATAAATATATAAATATTTTTACAGTATAGATACGTATACACAATAATTAGATTATTTTAATTTCTTATTTGTTTTGAATTTTATTGTTTTTGTCTACATTTTATATAAATTAAATACAATATGTTAAAATATTTAAAAATGTAATATGTGCAAAACTAAAAAAATAAATAACAAAAAATAAATAAAATATATACAAGTATAAATATAGTACACTATACAAATAACCCTCCCAAAAAAGCCGACTTTCAAACCGTAACCTCAAAAATTATGAAACCACCTTCATTTTACATCTAATTTATTTAGAATATAGTAAAAGTGAGTTTGGTTCAATTTGAATTCATGTAGAGAAGATATGACCTTTTTATTCTTGTTTTGCAGCTTTTTCTGAGTGTTGAATCTTTTATTCGATACAAAGTTTATTTTTGCAATTATTTTTATTATTTACATCACATTTTTATGTACAAGTTTTATTTAGAGAATACTTTAATTTGAGGATGTTTATTGAGAAACAAAATAATAAAGGATATATACAATATATATAGTGATGAAAATGCACATGATTTATACAAAATAAATGATGAAGAACATATACATAGGATTTTAGGTTTTCTGAATATTTATAAATTAAGGAACCTATCTCTCCCTACTTTATTCCTTGTCGATCAATCAATCATTGACTTGATCTTGGGGTTCGGGTCAGTCTGTACTTATTACACAATTACATGCTTCTTTTTATTTTCTTTCCTTTTCTTTTCTTCTTTATTCTTTTATTTTTGATAAATAAATGTTAATTATACATTATTAAAAATACAATGATGAATAATAAATTATTGATTTTAACACATATTTATAGATGCTTTGCTAATGAATTTGGTTAAACTAAAATAATAAAGATGATGAATTATGGATTCATGATTCCCCTATACTTTAACTTTGCTAGTTCCATAGCGAACACTTATTTGAAAAAGAAGTCAAAACAAAAATAAAGAAAAGAAAAAGAAATAAAGGAGAATTAATGTTGATTATTAAACTTATCTTCATAAAATTAAAGTATGGAGCTCGGTCAGACCTTTGTATTATTGGTTTGTCTTAACCTTATTACAAAATAGATTTAAGACTCAACAACCCTTAGGTTCAACATTTCTATGGTAAGGTTGCCTCAACAGTCAGGTAAGAACAAGTCTACATACACAAACTCTTATGACTATGAATCTTTACTTGTACGATGTATGTGGAATATAGCTCCCCACCTCAAAAGTGGCAAAGAAACAACCTCCCTCAACAAGGTAACTCTAGTCCCCAGTCTAGCAACTCTTTCCTCAAGGAGAGGGGTATTCCCTTCTAAGTTCAGGTACAACTAGCTTAATAAGAAAGGGAAGAAGAGAATGGATAATGGCCAGTGTAGCCACGTATCCCATGGATCTTGACCAGTGTAGCCATGTCTCCAACAACAAGGTTCCTTGAGATGAGACAATGAATCACATAAGCTTTGCTTATTTTTCTGTATACACTCAAACATACATTTTATTTTCAATAAGGATGTCCCCTTTGCAGCATGTACATAAGGAGTTTTTCGCCTTGAGCCAGTAGACTATCCCTATTTTGAACCTTTATTGCAACCCACAACATCATGCTGTTAGACATGGTTGGCACTAGACTAGGTTGAGATGCACTGTCCTTCCTAGAGGAGGACAAATGTTTCCACTAGTTGTTACACACATGTATGCTACCCCAAGCCAAAGTATTATGCCCCCTCACGCCTCATCTGTGTTGAGTTACGTGCCAAGTACTTATCCAAGTCAAGCCACTATCTGTACTGACATGCGTGCCTCGAAATATTCTGCTTAGACCAATCAAGATAACATGTGAACATAGCCTTCTGGACTCAAAGAATTAAGTCACTAGACCTAAAAAATCTCAACTCCAAATCCTATAAGGTTTCTCTGAAGTTTAGCAGATTAAGGTTTTAACCAAGATCCGTTCTTCAATTTTATTCCAGACTAGTTTAAATGTCAACAATCATTCTGAAAAATGCATATGCACATGCAAATACAGGTATTTACAAAAACTTCTATTTTATGAGAAATTTTAAAGATATGCAATTTTTTATGGAATTTTTAGTTTTATAAATTTTTAGGTATTTGAAAAAGAAGGAAAAAAAGAAAGTGTTACAAATATTTGCAAAAATTTGTACATATTTACACAGATTTTAAAAAAATTATATAAGATATATACACATTTTGTACGAGATTTTATAAATATAATATTTACAAGTTTTATGTACAAGTTTTATAAGTGGATTTTATATATAAATTTTATTAAAGGATTTTATATATAAAAGAATTTATATACAAATTTTAACTTACAGAATAATTTTATTTTACAAATAATTATAGCTTTTACTCACACGTGGATTTTAAAAAGTTTACAAAATAGTTTTTACCCATAATTTATAACCATGTGAGAAATTATTTTACAAAAAAAATTACAAAAATTCAAAAAGATTTTCAAAATATTTTCAAAGATTACAATTTTACAAATCATTTTACAAACAATTTTTCAAAAAGGTTTTTGCAAACATTTAATTTCAAACATTTTACAAACATCTATAGAATATACATTATTTTGATATAAAGATAATTTCCAAACATTTTTATAAACATATTTACAAAAATTTGTACAAAAAAATTCTACAAAGGTTTTTACAAATATTTTACAAAGAATTCACAATTTTTTTACAAAGGAGTTTACTAACATTTTCAAATCATGTTACAAAGATTTTTATTTCAGTTTTATAAATATTAGCCACATTATTAACACCAAAGTACGAGTTATGGCTGAAGTATATATATAATATATACAATACCCTCTATACTTAGCTCGAATTATGTCCTCATAGTGATCAAATAGTGACAAAGGAAGACAAACCTAGTACTAAGTATAGAACAATGAAATGAATCCTTTACTACACCGACTCAAAGAATGAACGATTGAATTGAATAGAAGTCGGTGATTCTTTCTAAACTCAGGATCAAATAATCATAGAAGACTGTACAAGCGGGGAAGACCGAGGAAGAGAATGTACAAGAAATCAATGACTCGACTTGTCCCCCCCATACTTAGGCTAAAAGATCCCTAAGTATAGAAAATAATATCAACAGTTGAGGGACAAGTTAGGGAGCACTCAAAGAAGTGAAAATGATATACTACATGCCCTATACTTAGGGTCGGAAGTCCCTAAGTATAGGCAACAAAACAGAGGTGATATGACAAACATATACATGAACACCACAAGGTTCAACACCCCCTATACTCAGTATAAAGTACATCCTAAGTATAACAAAAATCCTAAGAGAGACCTGGATGTTAAAAATAACGGAAGAATGAAAGAATATAATAGAAAACACATATATACAAAGAGGCAGAACGGAAGTGTAAATCAGGCATGAGACGTAGAAGATGAGAATTAAAGAATACATCTCATACAAAATGAATCAGGGCAACATCAACGGTCAACGGTCATGATCAAGGAAAGGCTTCAGGCATTGATCATTGACCCGAAAGGTGGACTTAGAAGACAACTAAGATATGTCAATATTGTCGTTGTCGTGCACCTTTGTGACTAGTATGGCCCCTTCCACTTGCTCTGTAATTTCCATGGAACAATCTTAGTCGCGCATCGAATAACCATACTCTCTGATTCGGCCCAACTGCTTATGGCTGATGTGTGAATCATGCCATATCTTCACTCTGTCCTTATATTGTAGGCTACTCGAAAAGGTTGTATCTCTAAGATCCTCCAGGATGCCAGCTCTGCTCTCCTATGATCTCATACACTCTCTGGATCCAATAATATCTCCGGGACTGTCCATGGTGACTTGTGCTTGATCTCAATAGGTAAGTGGCATTTCTTGCCATAAACGAGTCAAAATGGATATGTACCCAAAGGATTCTTGAAGGATGTCCTATAGGCCCACAAGACCGAGTCAAAATGCTGTGACCAATCTTTTCGGTCTGGCAGACAAACCTTCTACAATATCATCTTAATCTCCCAATTTGAAACCTTAGCAAGACCATTCATTTGTGGTTGATATGGAGTGACAACTCTATGGTCTATGTTGAACTCGTTAGCAACGGACCTTACCTTGTCGTTGATGAAATGAGTACCCCGTCAGAAATCAGAATTCTAGGGACCCCGAACCGTGATATGATCTTCTTCCTCAGAAATACGCAAACAATCCTCGCTTAGCAGCTCGGGCAGAGATGGCCTCGACCCAATGACTCACATAATCTACATCCAACAAAATGTACTCAAATCCCCCAACTCTTCAAGAATTTGGGCATAAAATCGATGCCCCAATGCGTCAAAAACCTCACAAAAATGAATGGGTTGCATCAGCATCACGTCTCTATGATCACAACTACCTATCCTCTGACAGTTAGTACACCTCTTCACGAACTCATTTGAATCCTTGAAGAGTGTTGGCCACCAAAGGTCGGATTGGAGAACCTTTTGTGTTGTCCTTCTCCCTGAGTGATGTCCTCCTGCCTCAATCTTGTGGCAATAGGTGAGGATGTTGTGGTGCTCCTCTTGAGAATACACCGAGACCAAAAAACTATCCCCTCCTTCGTGGTAAAGGGTGGGATCCTCCTAATGGGTATGACTTGGCATCACGAGGAACATCTCAAGTCGCTGCCTAGTCCAACTTTGTAGAACTTTCTTGGAAGCAAGATAGCTCACAATGTCAGCATACCAAGAGAGAGAGGTGATAGCAAGAATTGCCCCGTCTGGGAAAGTCTCAGTAATACTTGTGGTTGTCTTTGAAATCCTAAAGATGCTCTAATCGGGAGAGTGATCCACCACATCATTCTTGACTCCAAGCTTATCCTTAATCTCAATATCAAACTCCTGAAGTAGAAGAATCTGTCTCATCAATCGTGCCTTGGCATCCCTCTTAGACATTAAGTACTGGATGGCAGTGTGATAAGTGTATATAGTCACTCCAGATCCAATAATGTAAGGACCTGAACTTATTGATGAATACCCATTCATCACTCTTTATTCTTATATTTTAGCTATAAAAACCTTTGCAAATGCATGTAGATATATGTAAATACAAATAATTACCAAGAGCATGCATATGTAAAAACCTATAATTAGCATGTTTTTGTGCAATAATAAAAGAATTAAGATTAAAAAGAAAAAGAGGGAAATATTTAGAATAAATATTGAGCAACCTAACCCAAGGGAGGGCTCAGCATGGGCCTGACCGCATAAAAGCCAAAGTAGAGGGAGATAGGGGCTCATGAGTGTAAATATTTATGTAAATAAAATAAAAGATATTTTCCTCACCACAAATATGCTTGTAAATATTTTACACATTTCTAAGTATAAAAACAAAAGAAAAAGTTAAAAATAAAAAAGAACAAAAAATACCCCTTTTCATCTTGTACATAAACCACATCTACATATTTACTTAGTCTTGTAAATATATAAAATTAACTTTTATAATTTTTGTAAATAAACTATGTTATATATTGTAAATAAATAAAATAAAAACAATTAAAACAAAAACAAAATAAAAATAGAAAAATTAAAAATACAAAAATACATTGTACATATACCTTGTATATAGATGCACATATATATTTATTTTACCTATGTAAATAAATAATAAAAATAAAATAAAAACACACTTTTATTCCTTATTTTATACTATAAATAAATAAAATATAAAATAGGAGTAAAATTGCATTAAATTAATAATTAAAAATAAAAAAATCAAAAACCCTAATAGTGTACATATACCTATATAGTACATACTATGTATATAGCTTATTTTTATTTCCAAAAATTAATTAAAAATCACTAAAAAATAGAAAAAAAAATAAAATAAAAATATTTTATGTTTTGAGTTTTTGCAAATTCGGGCCCTAGCTACCCTTAATTTCCATTTCAAAACTCAGCCACGTGGCCCCTTCTTATTGGGTCCTGGGGATGTTGACCGCCCGGTCAACTACCCCCCCCCCCCAGGACCACCTTCCGCGGATACAAGCGCCCGACCCGATTTCTCGCAATTATACCCGCTTGATCCGACACCCATTTCCCTGAATCCCGGGTCCGAATCGTTAATCATTCATTCGACACCCGCCGGAGCCGCTCCCTCGGGATCCGCGCGCTCCTGAGCTTGCCCGGACCCATCTTTCCTCGGACCCCAGCCGTATAAAGCCACAGCTCCGCCACTCTCTCTCTCCATCTTTGGCCATTCGCCTTCTTCTCCTGTGAGCTCCAGAGAGTGTGTGAGGTGACAGCTCGCGCCTGAGCCTGTTGCAGCGAGGAGAGGAGGAGTATTCCATCGATCCGGCGACGTAGCCGCCGCAGCCGCCACCAGCGTGAGCTTCGAGCCTCGGACCGAGACGATCCTCGAGGCGACGACCAGGAGCATCCCCAGCTCCTTCCCAGTCTCTCCGTTCACCCAGGTACCCCTGTAGCTCTGCCGTTTCCTTTACTTTCTAGTTTCGCCCAATTCGCGCCGCCGTCGTATTTCTTTGATTCCGACCATCCCGCCACCCATCTCGATCATCGGAATCGACCATGCACGTTCGCCTTCGTCCGACGCACCTTCTCCACCCATTCACTCAACCCAGCTCGCACAGGAGCTGAGAACCGAGCTCCTCCGTCCACCACCTTCGCCGGAGCTTGCTGTCCCGACGCACCAGCCACCCCCACTTCGCCTAACCGGGTCGAGGCATTTGCCCTCGACCCGCGAGTCTCCTAAGCAGTTTTACAGGTGATACCGAGCCCAATCTGAGGGCTTGGTCATTCAGGCCAGGAGGTCCAGCTTCGACGACCTCGTCCCGAGCTCATCGGAGCTCGGCTCGATCATCGGAGCCCACCGGCAGACGCGAGAGCCTTCGCGATTCTTCTCCGACCTTAGAAGGCCCCCAGGAGGAGCCTAGCGCACGCACGAGCCCGGCGAGTCCGCCGGGGACTTGTTCCTCGAGGACCCTCCATCGCCGTTGATCGACCCCCTCGCTCCAGACTTCATCCGGGCCCATTCTTTGGAGCCACCAGCACCGTTCGATCTGAGGAGAGACGATCTGAGCGCCCACCATCAGCAGCCGTCCGATCTCCACTGGCACGCATCCAGCCATCCGCTTAATAAAGGGTAATTTACCCTTAGGCCCCTGTCTTTATTTTATTTCGTTCTAGTCCTGTAAATATTAAAGTCAGTTGTTTAGTTTTAGGGTAATTTGCATGTTGGACCCTGAGCTTTAGTTTATTTACATTTATACCCTGCCAGTTGTGGACACGTGCTTCGACACGTGATATTTTGGGTTATTTGCAATAGAGACCCCTGTAGTTCTAGATGTTAATGAATGAATGAAATCTTTTACTTATTTGCATTTATACCCCTGTGCGTGATTTATTTCCACATGTGCGATATATTTTGGGTAATTTGCAGGTAAGCCCCCTGGACTTTTGGTACCTGTTACCAATAAGTCCTCGGGGCTTATTTTCTTTCATTTGGGTCCCCTGAGTGCCCCAGGCACGCGCGTGGTGCGTGTTTTGCTGGGTATTTTGCACCAGACCCCCCAGAACTTGGGTATTTGCACTTTGGTCCCTGTGCACAGTGCCCCTCTTTTATTTTTGATTAAAATATCAAATCACCTCCAAATCCAACGAAATTTGACACATGGCTCCTGACATGGTGTAGGATTTTGTGGATTTTTTAGGACATTTTTGATTTCGTTTGTTATTTTTAAAAATTCAAAAACCTTCATTTTCTTCACTGTCTAAATATAAAAATCATAAAAAATATTAAATAGTGTTTAAAAATTACAAAAAAATTGTCTGTTGTGTGTTTTGATGTGTTTGATTTGCTAGCCAATTTTGGCTATTTTTCATTATCTAAAACACCTAAAAATTGAAAACACATAAAAACCTATAAAAATTCTAGTAAATACACCAAAAACCCAATAATAATAAAATTGGTACCTAAATTTTCCTCATTTTGTCTTCTTTATAGAAAATTACCTCCAGGCCATTTTGGAGCTCTTAGATATTTTATCTAGGGCTTTTTGGTTTGGCTGGACAGTACCCTTTATTTTAGGCATTGTTTGATTTTTAGAAAATAAAATAAACATCAGAAAATTCTCAAAAATTCACCAAAAACACTAAAAAATATAAACTACATAAAAATATTTTTGTTTGAATTTTTGGTTGAACTTTTGTGCATTTAATAATTTGTTGAAGTGTGTGTTTTTCCTTATTTTTCCTATTTTCTTAATATATTAAAAATCCAAAAAATATAAAACAAATTAAAAACCACTAAAAATATTTTGTTCTTTTATTTTCTTTCTTTTTACTACTTCGTAGGCCTCTCAGCCAACCCGTGCTCCTTGAGTTCGACCCTGGGTGCTATACCAGGTTAATCCTATAGCAGGACCGCTACTCGTGTTTTGATCGATTTTATTGTCATTAGTGGTTCATTTTTCTTGATTGAGCCGACTTGATCGTGTGGGTCGCAACGACCACTTTAGCACCTATACCCTAGCCTTCAGGTCGCTCATCAGAATGGCGTCGTTGTCGGGGAGCACGGCTTAGTAGTTTTCCTTTGATTTTCGTTTTTTATTTCCGCGGCTATTCGCGGCTCTTTCAGAGCTCGCGGCTTTTTTGCGGCTTTTGTTTTTATTTTCTTTTTGTTTGATTTTGTTTTATTTTCTTTTTCTTTTATTTTTGATTTTGTTTTATTTTGAGTGTTTATTTTATTTTGTATTTTTGCATATATATCCTTATTTTCATTTCCATTTCTTTTTCTTTTATTATTATTTGATTATCTGGTTCTGACCACTCTACCTTTTCTTGCGAGGGCCCGAGGACCGAGGCGGCTGATCTCGAGAAGCCGACGCAACCGCGGGATTCAGAGGCGGCTCCTTTCTTCGCGGAGCCGCAGGAGAGAGTGAGAGAGAGTTGAGTGGGAGAGGAATTTCTATTATTATTGTAATAATATAGGACACTCTCAGGACTTGGACCTTGTGACTTAGCGGGTCTGTTTCGCCGAGCACCGGTGTGCTCGGGGGACCCTTAGGATTTTTGCGGTTTTTCGCGGTTTTGGTTTTCTTTTATTTTCTTACTGCCTTTTCCGGTGTTTACGCGGTTTTTGCTCGAGCCCCTAGACTTAGGAATTTCTATTGCTTGTGCCGTAATTAGTAGGATCCCCACACCTAACTGCTTACCTGTTCCTATAGAACGTTAATTGGACCTACTAAAAATCATTAATAAAAATAACCGACATCTCCTTCGTAGCCTACGTGCCGCAGCCCGTTCTGTAAAGCGCTTTCTCCTACCCCCGATTTGTCGGACAGAGGAGGGACGAGCCAAGACCGGACTCTTTGGCTTGGAGGTCGGTGACCGGTTAGACGGTTCTTGCGATAGAAATTGCTCATCTAGGACTCGGCTTTCCCGTTGCATCATATAGGTAGTTTACTTTCAGTCTTTCAATTCTGCGCGGATCACTTGCATGTAGAGTGCTGGAGACAAGGTACGCATTTCTTACTCAGCATGCATTATTGATTTCATCGCGCATCGGCTTTTTCGTCTTCTCCCCCTTGTTTTGGATTAAATAACCAGGAGAACCGAAAAATTCGTTAGGCCTTTTGTAACCGAAAAATTCGTTAGGCCTTTTGTTTTGATTTGAAAAAGATTAAAAAGAGAAACCATAAAATTGGGACTGGTTAATACTATCGATCTTAAAAGACGCTCACCCTAAAAATTTTGTCTTGGGGAGAGCAACCCCCTCATTGTATGGTTTGGATGCGCGAGAGAGTGACCCGCACCCTAGGTAGAGCCCTCCGGTGCTAGTCCCGACTGATTACCGACTCTTCCGTGCGGTCCAGTCGGTTGGGATAGCATCGGGTATCCTAACAGGTCACGTAAGCACTCTGATATTTTGTGTGTTCACCTAATAAAATTGACAAGATAATTTGACCGAACTTTCACGGTCTTCAGCTCGAGTCGCGTTGGTGAACCGGGGGTTTGTTTTGTGATCATAGTTTCTCCAGATCTCATCCGCCCTACTCGCCAGATCAAGATGATGGGTAGACGCTCCCTTAGGCAGCCTCTGGCTGCACCGCTTTCGAGCACGTCTACCCAATCATCTAGGTTGGCCCACGAGAGTCGAGACCAGCTCTCCGAGCCCGAGTACGACTCCGCCCTCTTCCCCCTCGACCCCCTTTCTTTCAGACCTGAGAGACATTAGCCCGAGGAGAGATTGATAGATTCGACAGCACCTGAGTTGGGCTCATTTGATTTTGCAGCAGACGTCATGGCCGGCAGTTCCGAGGATCATTCCCGTACAGAGCACGTCGTGATGGATCAGGGAGCGATCAACTCCACCTTGATCGCCTCATTAGAGACAGTTCAGCAGCAGTTATGCGATCAGGGAGCGTTCATGATTGAGATGAGGAGAGAGTTGGAGCGCCTCCGAGCAGAGCGAGATGAGCAGAGCGAGCCTGAGGACGGACCAGATGCAGAGGCACGAGCCCCAGCAGCAGCAGCAGCAGCAGCCGCCGCGGCAGGAGGACCACCGAGACCGATGTGGGAGTTGCACAACCCCAGATCTACACTGATGCACCATTGGGTGGTGGTACCTGCTATCGTGGGGGACTTCAAGTTCCCCCCGAACACCCTGCAGATGCTTCCCCGTTTTCATGGGCTTGCCACCGAGGAGCCCCATCTCCACCTCCAGGAGTTCCTGATGATTTGCAGTACTGTCCACGACCGCCATGTGGACCAGGATACGATTCGGATGATTGCCTTCCCCTTCTCACTAGCAGACAGAGCAGCCACCTGGCTGAAGCATCTGGGGAAGTTCGTCTACACCTGGGAGCAGCTCCGCACTGAGTACTTGAACAAGTACTATCCACTCGGGCGGACGAATGCAGCGAGGGCCCTGATCAGCAACTTCTCCATGCTCCCCAATGAGCAGTTTCACGAGGCATGGGAGAGGTTTAGAGAGCTCACGGACAGATGCCCGCACCACGACATCACGAAGCCGAACCTTGTGCAAAGCTTCTTCAGCGGGTTGACACCAGAGCTTCAGGGTCTGGTGAATGCTTCTTGTGGCGGGTCCTATTTCGCCAAGGACCACGACAAGGTCTGGGCCATCTTCGAGGAGATGGCTGAGAATTATATGGTGATGTCCCAGACCCGGTTGTACACTCAGGGGAGACCCCAGCAGCAGCCAGGACCCGTGCAGTACCAGCAGATAGCACGGGTCGATGCAGGTCCATCTAGTTCGTCCGCAGTCGTAGCAGCACAGGCAGAGTCGTCCGCTGCGGACATGGGGATCATCAGCGAGAAGTTGGACCGCATGGAGCTGATTGAGAAGAAGCAGTGCCAGAGCCTCACTCAGATGGATCAGATGGCACAGACTCTGAGCGACATGAAGACCCAGCTCATGTGTCTCCAGGAGGCACAGACGGCTTCACAGCCCCGTATTCAGTCGCGAGGCGACACCGGCAGCAGCAGCAGCTCGTCCCAGCGCTCCAGCTCCCTACAGCAGCCTAGACAGGTTCATCTTGTACAGGCGGAGCCGTACCAGCAGCCGCAGCCCACCTACCAGTCCCCACCATCTCCAGACATGCAGATGGTGGTCTACCAGCCGGACCAGCCTCTGGTAGTACTCTCGCCAGCCCCCTACGATGCAGAGCCGTTGATGGATGTCAACGGGATTTGGTATGACCGCCCCCAGCCTGGGATCCGACGAGACCATCCCGGATTCAGGTGGGGGAGTGGAGGTACCCAGCCCCAGCAGCAGCCAACCGGTCAGGGAGGGCAGTACGCCCAGCAGAGAGATCACCAGCCGCAACAGCAGCCCCCAGCTTACCAGTCACACCAGCCATCATCCTTCGTTCCTCGTCTCTATCAGCAGCAGGGACAGTCGTGGAGACATGAGCAGCAGGCTCACCCACCATACCAGCAGCATCCCTCTTCCTACCCCTCTCAGCAGCACCATCAGCAGTTCCAGCAGCCTCAGCACCAGAGAGGCTACCCGTCGAGCTCCCATGAGAGCCCCGCCTTGGATGACGTCGCCCGCCTCCTCACGGATCAGCAGGCCACATTTAGACGGGAGATGGACGAGTTCCGCCAGGAGATGCGGGACCTGGTAAGAGGGAAGGCTGCCATTCCTGCACAGATCGAGCCGAACCCGAATAACCTCAAGAGGAAATCTGAGCAGGTAGTTTCCACTGAGTACACCACTCCTAGTGATCCATTTGTTGATACATCTTCGGATCTGTTTGATGCTGATTTTGTTGCACTTAGGAGCGGTAGGACACCAGCAGGCGGCGGCGCCTCGTCTGAGCTACACCACGAGGATACTTCCGGGGCGCCACATGAGGAGGAGGAGAGCGGTACTGAGGCCGCTCCAGATGACGATGGTGGTACTGATGCCACCAAGGATGCTGATTCCACCGGCGGTACTGAGGCCGCCGCTTCACCAGATCGAGGAGGTGGTACTGACGCCACCAGTTTAGCCGAGCCAGCCCGCGGTACTGATGCCGCGAGACGTCCAGCAGCAGCAGCAGAGCCAACCCGTGGTGGTACTGAGGCCACCGGTGTGTGTTTTGATAGAGATGTTGTCTTTCCTCATGTTACTGTATCTCAGAACTCTATTTTGAATAAAGGAAAAGGTTTAGTTTCTTCTGGTCCCACTGTGGTGAGTGATGTATGTGTGGATCCGACCGTCGAGCCGTCTAGGCCTTTTCCTAGTCCTTCATCTGCAAAGGACCCTGTGATCCCCTTCCCTAGAGCCCTTCAGATGGGGAAGGGGAAGAAAAAAGAAAATGATCCAAAAAAGAGAGAGCAGGAGGAGTTCAGTCAGAGCATGATCGATAGATTCCACATCCAGCTGACCCTCCAGGAGGC
Organism: Ottelia alismoides; assembly: GCA_037367405.1. Taxonomy (NCBI): domain Eukaryota; kingdom Viridiplantae; phylum Streptophyta; class Magnoliopsida; order Alismatales; family Hydrocharitaceae; genus Ottelia; species Ottelia alismoides. The sequence continues at coordinate 1,207,423 of JAZKJV010001890.1, read as the reverse complement.
TTTACAGCACATTCCCCTTCTTCAGCGATCTTTAAGAGACAGGACCACAGTCAGGAGGAGGGGGAGGAACCACACTTCAAAGATTCATGTGCTGACGAAAGCCACGTGTTTTGCGATCCAGAACCGTCTGCCAGCCAAGAGGCCAGATTCAGGGGCCCCGTATGTCAGATGCCAGATTAGTGAGCAGAGGTTAGACCGGACTTTATTAGATAGTGGGTCGTTGATCAACCTACTTCCGGCAGCCCTTCTCGACCGCTTCGAGTTGGGCACTCTTAGACAGAGCAGGACAGTCCTTCAGTTCGCTGATCGATCTGTCAAGAGGCCGAAGGGATTGTTGCGAGACGTTATCGTCACGATTCAGGGCCTGAAATTCCCCGTGGACTTCGTAGTGTTGGACATGGAGATCCCTGATTCAGTGACCGATACCCCCATCATCCTCGGTCGTCTGTTCTTGGCCACAGCCAAGGCAGTGACTGATCATGACAGCGGGAAGGTGTACTTTCGCGTCGAGGGCGAGAGTATACAAATAGAGACGGTCGAGGACTACAGAGCCAGAGAGAGAGCATGCTCAGAGGCTAGCACAGATTCAGAGCAGCTGACAGACGCAGAGCCAGACATCCACCAGGACTGTGATTTTGTGATCACAGACGATGAGGCAGCATGGGCAGATCCTGCAGCACAGGCCATCCTCTCATTTTCAGACACAGCTGATGCCGAGATGATAGCAGAGGAGAGTCTGGAGAGCACAGCCCTGGTTCAGGATACTACAGAGGCAGCAGAGTCGGTCCTTGATCGCGACACGACTATCAGTGGTGGTGGTGCTGAGGCCACCTTGTGTGATGGTGGTACTAATGCCACCGTATTTGATGCAGATCCCTTGGATTCAGAGTCTGATTGGGCAGATTGTGATGATCAGATGCCAGACTTGAGTCCACTTGAGCCGACAGATGAGGAGGAGGCAGATGCAGAGCCGATCAGAGATAGCACAGTTGAGCAGCCTTCTCCAGATCCAGTTTGCGAGAGTTCGCTTTCTTTCTCCCAGGCAGATTTGGCAGACTTAGCAGCATTCACTCATTTCCTTCCGCAGCCAGATTTGCCAGCACCCAGCCTTCCAGAGCTGAAGCCGCTCCCTACTTCGCTGAAGTATCGGTTCCTTGCGGGCGAGCCAGAGATGTACCCAGTCATCATCTCCGCCGATCTGACTAGAGAGCAGGAATCCCGTTTGATGGGGGTTCTTGAAAAGAACCACAAGGCAATCGGATGGAGCGTAGCAGATCTCCATGGGATTAGTCCATCAGTGTGCTCCCACCATATCTATCTCGAGGAAGGGGCGAAGCCGTCACGTGAGTTCCAGCGGCGACTGAACCCCAACCTGAGAGAGGTTGTGATGAAGGAAATATCAAAATGGTGGAGTGCAGATTTTATTTATCCCATTTCCGACTCCAAGTGGGTCAGCCCCTTGCATGTGGTGCCCAAGAAGATGGGCATCACGACTGTGATCAGTGAGTCGGGAGAGGAGATTGCTACATGAGTACCCACCTCTTGGAGGGTCTGTGTTGACTACAGGAGACTCAACCAGGCCACCAAGAAGGACCATTTCCCCCTGCCTTTTATTGACCAGATCATTGAGAGACTGGCAGGGAAGAGCCATTATTGCTTCCTGGATGGGTACTCGAGCTACAATCAGATAGCCATCGCTCCTGAGGATCAGGAGAAGACCACCTTTACCTGTCCCTTTGGTACATATGCCTTTCAACGCATGCCATTTGGGCTATGCAACGCCCCTGCGACTTTTCAGAGGTGCATGCTGTCGATATTTTCGGACATGGTAGGGGAGTGTTTGGAGGTCTTCATGGACGATTTCTCGGTCTACGGCGACGGATTTGACTCCTGTCTTGACTGCCTAGACCGAGTACTCCAGCGATGTATTGAGTATCAGTTGGTTCTATCTTGGGAGAAGAGTCACTTCATGGTGACTCAAGGGACGGTGCTTGGCCATATCATCTCCAACAGGGGCATGGAGGTTGATCCGGCCAAGGTTGATGTCATTAGGAAACTCGTACCGCCGTCCAATCTGAGGCAGCTACGGTCATTCCTGGGGCACGTTGGATTTTATAGGAGATTCATTCAGGATTTCAGCAGGATTGCCCGGCCGTTGACTGACCTCTTGACGAAAGACACCGAGTTCCTTGTCGATGACAAGTGTCTTTCGTCCTTCGTGACTCTCCAGCAGTGTGTTATTGAGGCTCCTGTCCTCCAGCCGCCGGATTGGTCTCTCCCATTTGATATCATGACGGATGCCTCCGATTTCGCCGTGGGGGCAGTGCTGGGACAGAGGAGGGATGGAGTTCCATTTGTCATTCACTACGCTAGCCGCACATTGGATGCCGCCCAGCGGAATTACACGGTTACAGAAAAGGAGATGCTAGCCGTAGTGTTCGCCCTAGATAAGTTTCAATCTTATATCATTGGATCTAGAGTGACTTTGTACACAGATCACACTGCCATCAGGTACCTCATGGCAAAGAAGGATGCCAAGGCCAGACTGACTAGATGGATCCTTCTACTCCAGGAGTTCGACATTGAGATCAAGGATAAGCCTGGAGTCAAGAATGTGGTGGCGGATCATCTCTCCCGTTTAGAGCAGCCTGAGGAGACTGAGCAGATTGACCCTATTCGAGATACCTTCCCAGATGAGGCGATCCTTGCTATCGCCTCACTCCCGTGGTACGCCGATATTGTGAACTTTCTCGTTGCTGGGAAAGTTCCACAAGATTGGCCCAGGCAGAGACTTGAGACCTTCCTTGCGAAGGCCAAGTCCTACCACTGGGAGGATCCCATCCTTTACCACGAAGGAGGGGATAGCGTCTGGCATCGGTGTATTCCTCAGGAGAAACACCATAGCGTCCTCACTTACTGCCACAAGCTTGAGGCAGGAGGACATCATTCTGGGAGGAGAACGGCACAGAAAGTGCTCCAATCCGGCTTGTGGTGGCCTACCCTCTTCAAAGACTCAGATGAGTTCGTGAAGAGGTGTACTGACTGTCAGAGGATGGGCACTTGTATACAGCGTGATATGATGCCGATGCAGCCCATTCACTTCTGTGAGGTTTTTGACGCATGGGGCATCGATTTCATGGGTCCATTCCCTAAGAGTCAGGGATTCGAGTACATTCTGTTGGCCGTTGATTATGTTAGTCGTTGGGTGGAGGCTATCCCCGCCCGAGCCGCTGATGCGAGGACAGTTTGCAGATTTTTGAGGAAGCACATCATCACGCGGTTTGGGGTTCCACGAGTTCTAATTTCTGATGGGGGATCTCACTTCATCAACGACCAGGTGAAGGCACTTGCTAGCGAGTTCGGCATAGATCATCTTGTTGCTACACCTTACCATCCACAGACGAATGGTCTAGTCGAGGTGTCGAATAGGGAGATCAAGACTATATTGCAGAAAGTCGTCCGCCCTGACCGAAAGGATTGGTCACAGCTTTTGGACTCGGTCTTGTGGGCATATAGGACGTCTTTCAAGACTCCATTGGGCACATCTCCCTTTCGCCTCGTATAAGGCAAGCCATGCCATTTACCTGTTGAGCTGAGGCACAAGTCACTTTGGGCAGTCACAGATATTCTTATGGATCCAGATGGTATGGGAGACCAGAGGAGGGCAGAGTTAGCTGTCCTGGAGGAGCTTAGAGATACAACATTCTCAAACAGCCTACATTATAAGGAGAGAGTGAAGGAGTGGCATGATTCTCATATCAGCCACAAGCATTTTGAGATTGGACAGAGAGTATGGTTGTTTGATGCGAGGCTACGTTTATTTCCAGGGAAGCTACAGAGCAAATGGAAGGGACCCTACTTGGTCAGAAAGGTACACGGCAACGGTAGCATCGACATATCTGAGTTGTCTTCTGAGAGTACCTTTAGAGTGAACGGCCAGCGGCTCAAGCCATTTCTAGATCATGAGCCGCGGGTCGCTGATCTTGCCCATATTCATTTTGCGTGAGATGTGGTCTTTGACTCATATCTAATGCATCTCACGCCTGAGTTTCACTGATCTTCCGCCTTGTATAGATCCAGATGTCCATATCACTACAGTCTTTAGTTCCACATCCCTTTCTTCATCTTGTGATTATGCTATACTTAGGATGCACTTTACCCTAAGTATAGGGGGGATGTGAGACCTTATGGGTATTTCTTTTGTTTCTGCTTACCCCTGTTTTGCTGCCTATACTTAGGGATCTTTCACCCTAAGTATAGGGGGGGTAGACCCTGTACATTCTCCACTCGGTTTTCCCTTAGTATACATCCTGCTATACTTAGAATTATTTGATCCTAAGTATAGGGGGAAGACCCGAGACCCGTTTGACTTTTCTATTTTCTTCTTCTTCTTTGTATATAGCCTTTCTTTTCACTGCCCTATACCGAGCACGAGTTATGTCTTCTTCATCGCTCTTGACTCTGAGGACATTGTTCGAGCTAAGTATAGGGCGGTGTGTATATATTTCATATATACTTTAGCCATAACTCGTACTTTATGTGAGTGTGTTAATAAATAAAATGGCTAAAAATCACAAAAATTAAAATTTTTTCATGTACATAAACTTCTTTTATTTGCACATAAATAGCTAGTGTACAAATTATTTTTGTAAAAATAATTTCAAAAATCTTTTGTGTAAAGCTTGTGTAAATATTTTTTGTATCAAAATTATGTATATAGTACAAAATTTTTCCAAAATATTTTGAAAATCAAAAGTTTGCAAAAATCTTGTGTAAATGTGTGTAAATATCTTTTTGCAAAACTTGCACTTCATGCATCATCCATTCATGATTTCAAAGCATTTTTCAAAAATTTTTGCATGTTTGTAAAAATTTGTGTAAATAAGCATCTTTTTGTACATATGTATATAGTTTTTCTGGATGATAGTTGACATTTAAACTAGCCTGGAATCTAATTGAGAAATGGAGCTTGATTAAGATCTTAATCCACCTAATTTCTAAGAGGAACCTTATAGGGCTTAGGTTTAAGGCTTTTCAGGTCCATGGTGACTTAATTCTTTAAGTCCACTAGGCTATGATCATATGTCATCTTAATGAGCCTAAGTAGAGCACTTAAGAACAACACATGACTCATATAGATTATGGCTTTACTTGGACACCAGCACTATGCACCGAGCTCTCTACGGATGAGGTGGTGAGGAGGCAGTCTTCCTTGACTTGGGGTAGCATATGAGGGTAGTACTTCTAGGCGGAACCTCTCTTCTTCTTTTAGTGAAGGAAGTGCGTCTCAACTTGGTCTGGTTGCCATGAGGTCTAACGACGGGAGTTGTGGGTTGCAATAAAGCTTCAAAAGAGGGATAGTCTACTGGCTCAAGAGGAAAAACTCCTTGTATATATGTTGCACATGTATATGTTGTACAGATGCACTGAAAAAAAATGTGCAAAAAGAAAAGAACTCCAAAAAAAGTGGTGGGTCTGAGAGAAAATGATAATCCCACCGGAGTATGTATATAGAGTGCAATAAGCAAAGCTTGGTTTCATGTTCCACCTGTTGTAGCTTGCAGCAGGGAGACTTGGCTACACTGGTCAAGCTCCCAAGGGTACTTGGCTACACTGGCCTTGACCCATTCTCTTCTTCCTCCTCTTCTTGAGCCGGTTGAACTTGAACTTAGAAGGGAATACCCCGCTCCTCGAGGAAAGAGTGGCCAGATTGAGGTCATAGAGTTACCTTGTTGGGGAGGGTTGTCAAGTTGCCATTTCTGAGGTGGAGAGCTTAGACCTCACATTCACAGGACAAGAAAAGATTCATGGTCTTCAGGGTTTGTGGTTGATGACTTGTTCTGATTTGGAGCATTGAGGAGTCTTGGTTATAGATTAGTGGAACTTAGAGGCTGTTGAGTTTTAAGCTTAAGTCTAAATAAGGTTCCGACACATTAATAATTCAAAGATCTGATCGAGCTCCATACCCCAATTTAATGAAGGCAAGTTTAATAATCAACCTTGATCCATGTACATCCTCTTTTTCTTTTTCTTTCTTTCTTTTTCACTTCTTTTTCAAATAAGTGTTTGCTAAGGGACTAGCAAAGTTAAGTATAGGGGGTGATGAATACCCATTCATCACTCTTTATTCTTATATTTTAGCTACAAAAACCTTTGCAAATGCATGTAGATATATGTAAATACAAATAATTACCAAGAGCATGCATTGTGTAAAAACCTATAATTAGCATGTTTTTGTGCAAAAATAAAAGAATAAAGATTAAAAAGAAAAAGAGGGAAATATTTAGAATAAATATTGAGCAACCTAACCCAAGGGAGGGCTCAGCATGGGCCTGACCGCATAAAAGCCAAAGTAGAGGGAGATAGGGGCTCATGAGTGTAAATATTTATGTAAATAAAATAAAAGATATTTTCCTCACCACAAATATGCTTGTAAATATTTGTACATATTTCTAAGTATAAAAACAAAAGAAAAAGTTAAAAATCAAAAAGAACAAAAATACCCCTTTTCATCTTGTACATAAACCACATCTACATATTTACTTAGTCTTGTAAATATATAAAATTAACTTTTATAATTTTTATAAATAAACTATGTTATATATTGTAAATAAATAAAATAAAAACAATTAAAACAAAAACAAAATAAAAATAGAAAAATTAAAAATACAAAAATACATTGTACATATACCTTGTATATAGATGCACATATATATTTATTTTACCTATGTAAATAAATAATAAAAATAAAACAAAAACACACTTTTATTCCTTATTTTATACTATAAATAAATAAAATATAAAATAGGAGTAAAATTGCATAAAAATAATAATTAAAAATCAAAAAAATCAAAAACCCTAATAGTGTACATATACCTATATAGTACATACTATGTATATAGCTTATTTTTATTTCCAAAAATTAATTAAAAATCACTAAAAAATAGAAAAAAAAATAAAATAAAAATATTTTGTGTTTTGAGTTTTTGCAAATTCGGGCCCTAGCTACCCTTAATTTCCATTTCAAAACTCAGCCACGTGGCCCCTTCTTATTGGGTCCTGGGGATGTTGACCGCCCGGTCAACTACACCCCCCCCCCCAGGACCACCTTCCGCGGATACAAGCGCCCGACCCGATTTCTCGCAATTATACCCGCTTGATCCGACACCCATTTCCCTAAATCCCGGGTCCGAATCGTTAATCATTCATCCGACACCCTCGCCGGAGCCGCTCCCTCGAGATCCGCGCACTCCTGAGCTTGCCCGGACCCATCTTTCTCGGACCCCTAGCCGTATAAAGCCGCAGCTCCGCCACTCTCTCTCTCCATCTTTGGCCATTCGCCTTCTTCTCCTATGAGCTCCAGAGAGTGTGTGAAGTGACAGCTCGCGCCTGAGCCTGTTGCAGCGAGGAGAGGAGGAGTATTCCATCGATCCGGCGACGTAGCCGCCGCAGCTCCGCCACCAGCGTGAGCTTCGAGCCTCGGACCGAGACGATCCTCGAGGCGACGACCAGGAGCATCCCCAGCTCCTTCCCAGTCTCTCCGTTCACCCAGGTACCCCTGTAGCTCCGCCGTTTCCTTTAATTTCTAGTTTTGCCCAATTCGCGCCGCCGTCGTATTTCTTTGATTCCGACCATCCCGCCACCCATCTCGATCATCGGAATCGACCATCACGTTCGCCTTCGTCCGACACACCTTCTCCACCCATTCACTCAACCCAGCTCGCACAGGAGCTGGGAACCGAGCTCCTCCGTCCACCACCTTCGCCGGAGCTCGCCGTCCCGACGCACCAGCCACCCCCACTTCGCCTAACCGGGTCGAGGCAGTTTGCCCTCGACCCGCGAGTCTCCTGAGCTGTTTTGCAGGTGATATCGAGCCCATCTGAGGGCTTGGTCATTCAGGCCAGGAGGTCCAGCTCCGATGACCTCGTCCGAGCTCATCGGAGCTCGGCTTGATCATCGGAGCCCACCGGCAGACGCGGGAGCCTTCCGCGATTCTTCTCCGACCTTTAGAAGGCCCTCAGGAGGAGCCTAGCGCACGCACGAGCCCGGCGAGTCTCGCCGGGGACTTGTTCTTCGAGGACCCTCCATCGCCGTTGATCGACCCCCCTCGCTCCAGACTTCATCCGGGCCGTCCATCTTTGGAGCCACCAGCACCGTTTGATCTGAGGAGAGACGATCTGGAGCGCCCACCATCAGCAGCCGTCCGATCTCCACGTGGCGCGCATCCAGTCATCCGCTTAATAAAGGGTAATTTACCCTTAGGCCCCTGTCTTTATTTTATTCGTTCTAGTCCTGTAAATATTAAAGTCAGTTGTTTAGTTTTAGGGTAATTTGCATGTTGGACCCTGAGCTTTAGTTTATTTGCATTTATACCCCTGCCAGTTGTGGACACGTGCTTCGACACGTGATATTTTGGGTTATTTACAATAGAGACCCCTGTAGTTCTGGATGTTAATGAATGAATGAAATCTTTTACTTATTTGCATATATACCCCTGTGCGTGATTTATTTCCACATGTGCGATATATTTTGGGTAATTTGCAGGTAAGCCCCCTGGACTTTTGGTACCTGTTACCAATAAGTCCTCGGGACTTATTTTTCTTTCATTTGGGTCCCTGAGTGCCCCAGGCATGCGCGTGGCGTGTGTTTTGATGGGTATTTTGCACCAGACCCCCCCAGAACTTTGGGTATTTGCACTTTGGTCCCTATGCACAGTGCCCCTCTTTTATTTTTGATTAAAATATCAAATCACCTCCAAATCCAACGAAAATTTGACACATGGCTCCTCACATGGTGTAGGATTTTTGTGGATTTTTGAGGACATTTTTGATTTCGTTTGTTATTTTTAAAAATTCAAAAACCTTCATTTTCTTCACTGTCTAACTAAAAAAATCATAAAAAAAATATTAAATAGTGTTTAAAAATTAAAAAAAATTGTCTGTTGTGTGTTTTAATGTGTTTGATTTTCTAGCCAATTTTGGCTATTTTTCATTATCTAAAACACCTAAAATTTGAAAAACACATAAAAACCTATAAAAATTCTAGTAAATACACCAAAAACCCAAAAATAATAAAATTGGTACCTAAATTTTCCTCATTTTGTCTTCTTTATAGGAAAATTACCTCCAGGCCATTTTGGAGCTCTTAGATATTTTATCTAGGGCTTTTTGGCTCGGCTGGACAGTCCCTTTATTTTAGGCATTGTTTGATTTTTAGAAAATAAAATAAAATCAGAAAATTCTCAAAAATTCACCAAAAACACTAAAAAATATAAACTACATAAAACTATTTTTGTTTGAATTTTTGGTTGAACTTTTGTGCATTTAATAATTTGTTGAAGTGTGTGTTTTTCCTTGTTTTTCCTATTTTCTTAATATATTAAAAATCCAAAAAATATAAAACAAATTAAAAACCACTAAAAATATTTTGTTCTTTTATTTTATTTCTTTTTACTTCTTCGTAGGCCTCTCAGCCAACCCGTGCTCCTTGAGTTCGACCCTGGGTGGTATACCAGGTTAATCCTATAGTAGGACCGCTACTCGTGTTTTGATCGATTTTATTGTCATTAGTGGTTCATTTTTCTTGATTGAGCCGACTTGATCGTGTGGGTCGTAATGACCACTTTAGCACCTATACCCTATCCTTCAGGTCGCTCATCACTTATCCAAAGCAGAGACTACATCTATCATCTCCTTATCTGTAACGGTGTAGTTACTTTTGGTGGCATCAAAAGTACGGCTAGCATAGTGAATGGGAAAAGGCAAACATTCCCTCTTATTTCCTAAAACAACCCCTACAGCAAAATATGAGGCATCCGTAATGATCTCGAATGGGAGAGACCAATCGGGTGGCTGAAGGACAGGAGCCTGCACAACCATATTCTTAAGAGTCTCAAATGACGAAAGACTTTTATCATATATAAGGAACTCAATGTCTTTCGTGATAAGCTCAGTAAGCAGTCAGGCAATACGACTGGAGTCCTGAATGAACCGTCGATAAAAACCGACATGCCATAGAAAAGACCGCAACTGCCTCGGATTGGACGGTAGAGTGAGCTTCTTGATGATATCTATCTTGGCTAGTTTGACCTCCATTCCCCTATTGGAGATGATGTGACCAAGGGTCATCTCTTGAGTCATCATAAAAATGACTCCTCTCATGGAAGAACAAGGTTGACCTCAATGCACCGTTGAAGCACACAGTCTAGGCAAGAAAGGCAAGCATCAAAGCCATCACCGTAGACCAAAAAATCATCCATGAAGACCTCTAAACAGTCACCCACCATGTCTGAAAAGATGTAAAGCATGCACCTTTGGAATGTAGTCGGCCATTACATAGTGCAAAGGACAGTTGTCTAAAAGCATACGTCCCAAACAGACATCCAAATGTCGTCTTGTCCTGATCTTCGGGCGCAATGGCCACCTGATTATTCCCCGAGTACCCATCAAGAAAGCAGTAATGACTCTTTCCAGCTAATTTCTCAATAATCTCATCAAGGAATGGTAGCGGGAAGTGATCCTTCTTGGTGACTTGATTCAATCTTCTATAGTCCACATAGGCCCTCCAAGAAGTGGGTACACGGGTAGCAATCTCCTCTCCATCCTCATTCATCACTGTAGTGATACCCATATTCTTGGATACCACTTGTAACGGACTAACCCACATAGAATTGAAGATGGGGTAGATAAAATCGGTGCTCTGCTACTTGGATATTTCCTTCATAACCACCTCTCAAAGATTCGGGTTCAGCCTGTGCTGAAACTCATGAGATGGTTTGGCGTCATCCTCGAGATAGATGTGGTGGGAGCATAAAGCCAGACTTATCCCTTGGAGATCTGCTACAGACCAACAAATTACCTTGCGATTCCTCTCAAGAACCTCCATCAAGCGAGATTCTTGTTCACCAGTCAAATCTGCTGAGATAGTGACTGGAAACATATCTGTCTCTCCCGCAAGGAATTGGTACTTCATGCTCTATGTTAAGGTCTTAAATTATGGGCATGGGGGAGCTGGTAAATATTGCCTTTGAAATGTATGTGTGAAAGCTACCAGATCTTAATGTGAAAACTCTCTCTTTATCTCAGTTTTCGATGAAGATGGCCCTACTAGTGTCTCTATCAACTACACTAGTACTGTCTCAATCCTGGATGTAGGCTCTACAAAAATGAAACACAAAAGGTACTCATCAAACCCTGCCAGTCAAAGTCTGTGTCTGAATCGGAGGGATCATAATGACAAGAAATGAAATCAGCTTTGCAAACTGACTTGGCATCACTAACCTATGTAATATCCTTCTCAAAAGTGCACTCTTCGAACTCTCATCAGCAGGCAAGTTTAAATCCGCTAACTCTGAAGATGTAACTAGAGCTCGTGAATCATCATCTTCCCAAACTGCTTCATCATCTGTATTCACAAAGTCACACTCATGGTGGATGTCTGGCTCTAAATCGGTCGTCTTCTATAAGATTGCAGAATCTATGGCTCTTAGTTCCTTTATCGTCTCTATTTGTATACTCTCAACCTCGAAGTGAAAGTATACCTTCCCACTACCATGATCAGACATGTCACCAGGAAAGGTCGGCCTAATATGATCGGGGTATATGTCACGCATTCAGGTATCTCCATGTTTAACATGACGAAGTCCATGGGGAATTTCAGGCCCTAAATGGTGACAACAACGTTTTCAATAACCCCTTCAGTCTCTTGATAGATCCGTCTGCAAATTGAAATACCGTCTTGCCTGTCTAAGAAGGCCAAACTCGAAGTGGTCAAGTAAGGTTGTCGGAAGAAGGTTAATAGAAGAGTCGCTATCTAATAGAGTCTAATTGAACTGTTTCTTATGAATGTGGCATATGACATACAAAGCCCCTGCATCTGGCCTCTTGGCTGGCAAATGGTTCCGCATAGCAAAGCATGTGGCACGGTAAGTACATTGATCTCTACACTGTGGTTGCACCTCTTCTTCCTATAGATTGTGGTCTTCTCTCTAAGATTCTTCTAGAAGAGAGAGATGTGCTCTAATGCCTCCTATAGAGTCAACTGAGTATGGAATCGATCTATCATCTGTTTACTGAACTCTATCTGCTGTCTCTTTTTGGGATTTTCAATTTTTTGGCCCTTCCTTAAGTAGAGTGCTTGAGGGAAGGGGATGGCTATACCATCATCAGGAACTGGAGGGTTTGGAGTAAGAATAGGTCTTTGAGCATACAAATGGCTAGAATCCATACAAGCATCGTCAAGCATCTCATCAGATGGACTCAAAGAAGAAACAGAAACCTTTCCTTTATTCATTATTTTATTTTTCATATTTTGACATTTTTTGTATTTTTCAAAAAACATCATCCTCGGGTATAGGAAGAGAAGTCGAAACAAATCGAGTGTTTGTACAAGTGAACTTGGTGTCATCAGCACCACCAACAACATCTGAATAAGCGGCATCAGTACTGTGGCCATGCCCATTATATAGAATACTGGTGGCATTAGCACCACCATCAATAGCATCTGGAGAAGGGATGCCATCAGCACCGTCGCCTGGATCATCCTCAAGGTGGGTGGCATCAGTACCACCATCTGTATCGGAGAAAATGATGGCATTTGTATCATCTTTTGGATCGTTAATCTTGGTGGCATCAGTACCACCATCACCATCAAAATCAGTGGCATCAACACTGCTCTCTAGCTCTTCTAGCACTCCTGAATGTGCATTCTATTATTGCCAAGATGAGACGTTGCCTATTGGCTGTCTACCACTCCTAAGTGTCACAAAATCAGCATCAAATAAACAATGAATATCGTCAAGTACCTTACTAGGAGTGGCGTACTTTATCGACTGTACATGCTCAGACTTCCTCTTCAGGTTGTTTGGATTTGGCTCAATCTGCGTGGGTATGTAGGCCTTGCCCGTGATGATCTCTCTCATCTCCTAGCGAACTCATCCATCTCTGGCCTGAATGTGGTCTACTGATATGTAAACATGCGGGCGAGATCCTCTAAAGCTGGGTTCTCATACAAAGGCGCATGAGACCTGGATGGGTTGCCTCTCTGAACGTGTTGAGGTTGACCATGTTGCTACTGCGAGTATGAGTGAGGGGAAGGCTGCAGGAACTAAGCGTGAAGTTGTTGCAAGATAATCCTATATTTATCATCATTAAATGTCATTATTACCTCTCTTGCTTAAGTTATTCACAAGATTCATTGGCTAATTAACACTAACTATTAATTTGTGTGTTGTAACTAATTGTCACTAATTATTATATATAAATATGGTGTATTATTTATGTATTTATTTCTTATTAAAAATCAACTAAAAATTAGATTAATATTGTATATAAATAAAATAACATAAAATAAATGAATAACTCATAATAATAAAAAGAAAAATAAAGAAAATTGTTTTGTCTGATTTTTATTAGTATCTAAATTTAACTACCTCTGATCCCTTTGACTTCCATATGAAAGTAGTTGTAGATCTCATCGAGATCTACAACTTTCATGTTTACCACTTTTCCTAGTTTGCCCTCTAACTAATTCTTTCCTAATTAACTCTGATTTATTTAATTTCTTCAAGTCTGATTGGGCCATGTGGCACCTTCAAATCGCACCACGTGACCCGCTCTTGTGTCTCCACTTGTCTCCACATAAGCCGCCTGATCTATCTTGGATTGAATAGATCCTAGCCATTGTCCACCACCCAAATCCTGAGCGCTTGATCCTCTTGATCAAGTGGATCCAGGCCGCCCTCTTTCTCCCAAGTCTCCATTGTTGGATAAAAAGATCTGACGGTCACTAGATTTTGTCAACCTCCAGCCCTCTCTTCCCAAGCGTTGTGAGAGCAACTTCCATGGAAACTTCCTCCAATTTTGACAACATCCATGCACACCAACTACCCTCGAAACCTCCATCAACCTCCTCTACTCACTACCCTCTTCCACGCCAATCATACCATGATTACTAATCCTAAAACCCATGCTAACTAGTGGTGTTTGAAACCACCGCCTGGAGAACATCAACGTCCAATTATCATGCTTTAAATACATCATCTGTGTCCCCTGCTCTGGCTATCCGCCCCTTGTGAGAGCTTCTCTGAGGCATCTTGACTCTGCGATGATAGAGAGAGAGAGAGAGATTAAGATCGACTGATGACAGGGCCTAAGATCCGGCGAGATCCTTGATTCTTACACCGAGCTACTGTCCAATCCATTATTGTTCAAGCTTAGTTTCTTCGCCAGGAACTTCAAGCGACAACTACGAAGCTGCAAGCTTTGTTATTCGACTCAATATTTAACCGCAAATTACTTCATCTTCAACCTTCCATTCCAAGTAAAGTTCTAATCATCAGTTTATACTATTGTTCTCATTTTTTTCACAATTGTTATAATTCATTAATCTCATATCAGAATCCACAACCATATCTGCCCTCGAGCCATCATCTACATGTAACCTCCCTCGTGCTAGATCCATTTCTCCATTGTGTAGATCCCCTCATCCCACTATCTTCTTTTGCATAAAGAAGCTACTCCATTTGGTCTTGATCTTTCACACTCTCATGAGCCACTCATTACGCATCATATTATCTTTCAAACACTCACATGTGCTTGCTCTTTGTTTGCTTTGCAGGAGACAAGGATCTCAATGGTCGAAGATTGCAATATAGCTCCGATCTACACTTTTTACTCCAGCAGCATCACATTGATAGAGTGATTCAAGGAACCTTGCATCTTCTTCAAGCTTCAACCAACTTCGCAGAGCTTCGACGAAGGCCATCCAACATTCAGCAGGAGCAAAGGAGCAAAGAGGAGATGTATCATCCTTACCGGAGCACAGTCCAGAGCTCCACCACACACGGAGGAGATAAAGAACACCCGACGAGCAAATGTCGTTGGATGTTCTATATTGGGCGTAATCCAACGTACATGATCGAGCCATGTTGCTACTCGAAGCAACATTTTAGACCTTAGGCTCAGAAACCTAGCCTCGGCTCGAGCCTTCTTCCGAACTACCAACAAAGCATCCAGAGATGACATGTAAACCAAGCCTTGGCATCCGAACTTGTGTGGGTCACGTGTAGAAGGCACGTAACAGAGAAATTTATAGTGTCGACCTTGGTTTAGAAATAATTCTAGATAAGTCCTTCCGCCTTGAGTAAATTGCATAAGAACCTCTGCGAGTTACTTTATTTACATTTTAGTCCCTATTTGTCATGGTCTATAATAAAACATGGAAGTTTTTCTTACATTTATGCACCTGGGTTCATTGTTGAATATCTTTTTATCCTTAAATCCAACTAATGTGATATTGGTCTCATTTCAAAGCTTGTTTGATACTCTATCTTTTGGCGAACTTTGTGGTTAATTTTGGTTTAAAAGTCACACATTAATTATTCCTTATTTAAAGTTCTTATTTAAATCGTGAAACATTATTGAAAATGCACTTTGAGTGAACAACTGAACCTATGAGTTACCTTCATTTTAAATGATCTATTGTAGTTAAAATTAACCACTATTATTAGTTCATCAAATGATTTAATTGCTCGATGTCACTATTAAGCATCAAAGTGAAAGTTTAACTCATGTAGAAAAGGTTTTGAGACTTATATCACACTTTGCCGAATCAATTCTTTAATTAATAATCAATAAATTCAGGGTATCTTTCCAATTAATCCAAGTTATTTGTTGTGTGCTTTTAAGTGTGGTTGTTCTATTCATGTTGATTGAGCATCATTTTTTGCATGTAATTTACTTAGATGAAAAATGTGTTAAGAATAGATATCTAGTTGTGTTTTTTGCATCATATCAATATAATTAATCCAAGAATTACTATTTAAAATATTTGAGATCAGAATTTAATCAATAAATTGCTTGCATCCTTGAGTTTGACCATGGACTTCGCAGGTTATAAATTAAACCGAATCCTCTTCATAGAGATCATTAATTCGGTTCTGTATGAAAAGCTAAGTGACCATGCTATAATGGATCGATATTAACTTATGCATTTAGCGCTTCATCATTGTTGCCTCCATTGCTGACCCTGGTACTGGGGTCGAGGAATGGTATGCTAGGAGTATTGGGGCTGTGACTGCTTCGTACACTATCCTGACTGTTCTGGTGGCTGCTGTTGAGACTGAGCACCTCTAGTAGACCATCTGAAATCCAAATGATTATGACAGATTCTGGGATGTTGCTGGTACTGGAAATACCAAATCGCATTGACTTCCATCAACGGCTACAACTGCCCGTGCAATAGTGGGGGAAGAGACGCCAATGACTGATCACTATGGTACACCACCATCTCTTTATCTGATGATGATGATGGTGGCAATTGGTACTATAGGGCTGGTTGTATATGCTCTGCCTGAATGTTGTGGACTTATCTGTATGAGGCGGATGGCTATGAAGATCTGCTCCTCTGATCAGCATGTGACCTAGACGATGGAAAAGAAGTCGTCTATGCCTCTTGAAGGCACATGATCTACGTCTTAAGGTCACAAATTCTGGTCTAGCTCGTCAATCTTGTTGAGCTTGTCCAGGGTCTAACACATATTCTTCTTGATAATCTCCATGTGGTCCAACTTCTAGCATATAATGCCCATGTCTGTAGCTGATGACTCTGCTAGTGTTCCTGCTGTGGAAGATGAAGATGAACTGGCCTCTAAACATGCAACTCTATGGTGAGACAACGCATGGTGGGGAGGCTTCCCCTGAGTGTAGACATGGGTATGGGTCATAACAGTGTAGTTCTCAGCCATCTCCTCATAGATGGCCCATACCTGATCCTTTTCCTTGGAGAAATAAGATCCTCCATAAGAGGTGTTGACAAACCCCTGTAGCTCGGGTGTCAGCCCACAAAAGAAAACTCTGTACCAAGTTGGGATTGCTAATATCATGGTGGGAACACCTATCAATGAGCTCTTTGAATCGATCCCAAGCCTCATAGAACTGCTCATTTGGGATCATGGTGAAGTTACTGATCATAGCTCTCGCTGAGTTCATCTGACTGAGTGGATAATACTTGTTAAGGTACTCGATCCTAACTTGCTCCCAGGTAGTGACAAACCTCCCCAAGTGCTTTAGCCAGTAGGCTATTCTGTCAACCAAGGAGAATGGGAAGGCTATCAACTTGATGGTATCCTCATCCACAAGCTTGTCGTGGATGGTACTGCAGATCATCTCGAACTCCTGCAAGTGGATATGAGGCTCCTCAGTGGAATGCCCATGGAACTTGAAAAGCAGCTGGATCATCTGGGCCTAAGATCAAAATCACTGAGAATCGCTTGCAACTGAATCCACCTATGAGTGAGAGTTGCACCAGGGTTGTGCAACTCCCTCATGGTACACAAGGGTCTTTCTACTCTGGCCTCCTCTTGGCGTCTATCTCTGGTCTCTGCTCGGTCCTCAGCTCTAGGAATCTCCAGTCCACCAACGGGTCTCTCAACTCTAGCATTTCTGATCTGCGTAAGCTCCCTCCTAACCTCTATCATAAGTAACCCCTAGTCTCATATCTGTCTCTGCATCGCCTCTAGGGATCTTAGGAGATTGCTGTTGATCACAGTCTGATCAAAAACATCATGAATCTCTGGCTGCTCAGCCTTTCTCTACTCTCGGGCCATCTCGTTAAACTCTGAAAATGAAAAAAAGCGAACCTCAAGTGTTGCCAAGTCAATAGAGAACTAATCTAATTGTTGTTGTATCTCAGGTGATGTATTAGGAAGGTCAAATAAGAAGGAAGCAGAATACTCAGGCTACGAGAGAGGGTCAGAGCTCTCTGGAATTGCTCTAGATGAACGGACAAGTATTTTGTGAAGCGATGCCACCAGAGGTAGCCTAAGAGACTACCTGCCCATCATCGTGATGTGGAAGAAAGTGAAGGTTAGATATGGACTGAAAAACAATGGATCAGAAAACAAACCCCCAAATTCACTAACTCAACGCAATGATGACTTTGAAAGTTTGGTCGTTAACCTTTTCAATTTTAGAGTTTAGTGATAGAACAATTATATTAACAAGCTCACAAGTGTAGTCTCCTAGAGTAGATCGTGAATAAGTCGATGAATCCCCCAAGCAGAGAACTATCCTCGTAAGAGCTCGAGAGTCGTTCTAAGGAAATCCACCTCCTTATCCACACGACTACTTCTACTAATGTCTGAGGCAAGTGGTTGCAGCAATAACAAGACCCGAGAGTCAAATTTCAAGCACTTAGGGCATATGTCCAGGGCTTTGGGCTGTATTCCTTATGTGTACATGCCTCACTCTGTATGGAGAATACCTGCAAACAAGGGGTTACTCTCCCCAAAACAAGGAATGTGATCACTACGTTTAGTTTTAGGGTCGAGTTCAATTAGAAGTCTTTATTTTTTTTGGTTATCATTTTTTGAGTATTTTTTAAAAAGAAAATGCCTAATGAATTTTTCAATTTCCTTTATTTCATAGGTGAAAGAAATCAAGGGAGGAAGTCATAAAAGTCAATGCAACGGAAATCTATGAATGCATGCACGAGATAGAAGGCATACATTGCTTTAGTAGTCTACATGCAATATGATCCGTACATAAAAAGTAAACTAATGTAAAAGCATGCAATGCGAGAACCGTCCTAAACAGAAACTTCTATTATCGTGAAGCACATATTTATTTGTCTAAGTCCAAGCGAGTTCTATAGGAACAAATATTGTATTAGGGCTTTGGAACTAATGCTACTTGGCTCAATCAAATAGAAACCTAAGTCTAGGTGATTAAGGACGTGAAAAACAAATAAAAATATAGGCAATGTAAATCCAAATCCAGTGAGGTCCCCCAAGTGCACCGACACTTGGTGAAACAGACCCCACAATCCAAAGGTATATAATGGCCTAAAAAAGGAAAAAGGCAAGTATCAAAAATTATGACAAATTAATTACAAAAATGAAATAAAAGGACTAAAAAATAAATCTAAAAACTAGACGGTCTTTTGCTTCTCCTAGACTACTCTCTCATGCCAATCAGTGTAGAACGCCTGGCCTCTGCTCGCTCAGGTGCATCGGCTCTCCTAAGATAGCCTCCATGCTCTACAGGCCCTCGCAACAAAGGTGAAGCAAGAAATGCGTCAGATAACTGTTATGAAAAATAAAAGCAAATCAAAAGAAATAGAATAAAGGAGAATAATCTATATAAAAATAAGAGACAAGTATAAAGATAAATAAAAGAAACGAGTGGCAGAAATATAGACAAAATCAAAAGAGAAAAACAAGTACATACACAAATCAAGAATGACATGCAAAGAAGACCTAACTACCCTCATCGTGCCTCTCTAGAAACAACACCATTCTGATGTGCGACTTTAGCTAATTCAGGATAATTTAAATAATGTGCCGTTGTGCCTAAATTATCCAAGACGAAATCGAGAAACTTTTTCATCCATGAAATGAATCAGTTAAGTAAAAGAGTGTGGTCTAAGCTACTTTTATTAACCTGGTAAAGTGACCAGGGTCGAACAGAAGGAGGCAACTGTTATTAAACGAGGGTCAATAAATTTCAATGAAAAATTAAAGAAATGAAGAAGAAAAATCAAAGCAAACTACTCTTGGATTTTGTGAATTTTTGCCTTTTTATTTTACTATGGGTTTTTAATTTTTGTATTTTTTATGTTCTCTAATTTTTAAATTTTTTAATGTTTTTTAATTTTGTAATTTTTTATATTTTCAAGTTTTCAAACAATGCACAAAAAACAATGAATAAAAGGCATATAAATAGTCTTTTTGGATTTTTCAAATACGGTAAAAAAAGTCAGAAAATCAAGTGAAAATATTTTATGTTTTGGATAAATTTTTACTTTTTTGTAATTTTTTAGGTATTTTTAGATTTTTAGGATTTTTTAAAATGATTAAAAAAGTTGAATAAAGCAAATAGTGCACAGTCATGAGTACTTTTCAAATTAAAAATATAAAATAGGTTCAAAACTCCAAGTTGTTAATTTTATCAAACAGAGACCAAGCACACAATTTTTGAGTTTTTAAAAGATTTTCTATGATTTTTATGGTATTTCTAGGGTTTTACAAATTTTTAGAGTTTTATAAAGGATATAAAAGTGAAAATTGAATATAAAATCAAACTGATAAAAATAAATCTAATCTAATTTTTTTTAGAATTTTCAAAATATTTTCGAATTTTTATGAATTTTTAAAGGTAAATAGAGAATTTTTGGTGAGTTATTGAATTTTTAATAATAGTAAATAAAATAAAATAAATAAATAAAAATTACCACATGAAGAGAAGAATAGCAATAGCTTGAGATAATTTTTATTTAATTTTTGGAATAAGTTTGTTATTTATTGCAAACAAAAAAACAAAATAAAATGATGAACACAAGAGGACCTAATAACAATTATTTAAGTCTCAAGGCCTAATCATAACATACAATAAAACTTCAGGGGCCAAAGCATAAAAAATCCAACATAAAGAGTGTGTTACACGTGAACCGGGCTCAGAGGGGTATAGATGCAAATATCCAAAAAAAACAAATCTGATTTCGATAACATGTGAAAACACAAGGGCAAATAAGCAAATAACCCAGATAACACGTGAATACGCACGTGAGTGTGGTTCAGATGGACTAAAGTGCAAATATGAAAACCACGAGATCCTTACTACAAATGTTCACAACTAACTTTTACATTTATTGTACTAAACAGAAAAAGCAGAAATAATAGTGTAAAAAGAGAAATATTTCATGCAGGCACGTGGGGCACACGTGAGGCTCTGACGGTTTTTATCAAGCGTAGGAAAGATCTGGCGGTGCAGGGACGCGGCATTAGCGTATGGCTTTGATCGGCTGCTACTACAGATCGGACAGTCAGGTGAAAAGCGTGATCCGTATGTCTGATGCACCAGTGGAAAAGATCTAACGGCTCTGAAAAGGGCGTGAATGGGCAGTACGAATCTAATATGGTGCATGCTACTCCATCCAACGGTGTTTCGGAGCTTTAGATGAACATAGAAGAAGGTAGCGTCGGCCGAGCTTCAATCGGAAATAGCTCTCGATGCGTTGCTTTGATTGGTCGACCAAAGGGTTCAGCAACTCGCTAGAGTGGATCTGCATTGTATGGAGGGCTCCGATAAATCGGAGCTCAGCTTGATGAAGATCTGGAGGTCGTGGTACCTGAAGCTGCTCTGCCTCTCTTACTGGTGATCGATTCGACCCTCTCGCGCACACTTGGACCTGCAAAGTGAAGCAAGACTCGGAGAGGATGCTCCAGTCGGGGTTATTCGACAAATACAAGTAAAGAAACGACGAGGATATGGAGGTGACTTCCAACATACATGGAGGAAGGAAGTCAGGACGTAATCTAGCTCCGATGAGAGAGATTTGGGGTGATCAGGGTGTGAGGGAAGATGAAGGTTGAGCGGGTGATTTGATAAGCGTGGGTAGATGTGGGAGATGGAGCTCTGACCCGATGGTCGGAGCAATGATGATGGATGGCGGTGGTGGTATGGAAATCAAATGAAAAAGAAGAAACAAAAAGGGATGAAGGCTACTTGATGATCGGAGGTGGGAATGCGAAGAACGACGAGGTGGTCGTCGGGGTGATGGCCTTTATTTCGCTGCGGGAAGTAGAAGAGGTTGAACATGGTGGATATGTCCGACCGTGTAGCTAGTTCAACTCAACCAGCACCCGATACAAGCACCGAGTAGGTGCTGCATGATCCTTTTACTACCCTACTAGCTCAGGTGGAGAGAACGAGGCACGAGGAGCAAACTACAACGCGATGGAGGCGATGAGGACATTATATGGGGCTCCCAAGTTTCTGGAAAGATCAAGAGAAATTCGAACCAAGGAGGATCCGACTAACCTTAGGTATCCTTGAAGATCACAGATCCCCAAGCGAACAATCGGGTGCACGAATCGAGGTGATATCTAATCAGACTCGGTCAAAAAAGATGGAGAAAAGAGATTCGATGAAGCTTTAGTTGGGTCGGACTTGGGGGGAGGTTGACCTTGTCAACGGACCCAAGTTAACGAATAGGAAAAAAGGATTAACAAAATAAAAGAAAAAGATAAATTAAAATAGTAAATGGCCTTAAAATGGAAAATTATTAAAATGAAAAATGCAGTTATTTTACAAACTATTTTTTTGTGATTTTTAATAATTTTAATAATATATAGAATACTATATACAATATACATTAATATATAGGTTTAATATAACTATATACAATATTTAAATATTTTTATTTATCATTTTTACAAATATACATAGTATTTTATATTTTATTTGTTTAAAAAATATTAATCGATTTTAATGAGATTTTTATTTTATTTTTGTGAATTAATTTAATAGGTTAAATATATAAATATGTTTAAAGTATAGATACATATGTACAATAATTTGATTATTTTTATTTTTTTATTTGTTTTGAATTTTATTATTTTTGTTTGCATTTTATGTAAATTAAATACAATATGTAAAAATATTTAAAAATACAATATATACAAAACTAAAAAAATAAATATCAATAAAAATATATACAAGTATAAATATAGTACACTATACAAACAACCCTACCAAAAAGCCGACTTTCAAACCGTAACTTAAAAAAATTACGAAACCACCTTTATTTTATAGCTAATTTTATTTAGAATAAAATGAGAGTGAATTTAGTTCAATTTGAGTTCAATTTTTAGTGGAGAAGGTATTGATCTTTTTATTCTTATTTTGCAACTTCTTTTGAGTGTTGTATCTTTTATTCTATACAGAATTTATTTTTGCAATTATTTTTATTATTTACATCATATTTTTATGTACAAGTTTTATTAACAGAATAATTTAATTTGAGGATGTTTTATTAAGAAATAAAATAATACAGGATATATACAATATATATAGTGATAAAAATGCACATGATTTATACAAAATAAATGATGAATAATATATATAAAGTATTTTAGGTTTTCTAATTGGTAATAAATTAAGGACCCTATCTCTCCGTACTTTATTCCTTGTCGATCACGTCAAAAATTGACCTGATCTTGGGGTTCCGATCAGTCTGTACTTATTACATAATTACAACATTCTTTTTATTTTCTTTCCTTTTTCTTTTCTACTTTATTCTTTTATTTTTGATAAATAAATATTAATTATACATTATTAATAATTCTATGATGAATAATAAATTATTGATTTTAACATATATTACAGATGTTTTGCTAATGAATTTGGCTAAAATAAAAGAATAACGACGATGAATTATGGATTCATCATTTAGGCTCTCACAAGCCTAAGTTAGGAGTAATAAAAAAATTCACACCCACAAAAGAATACATTTAGAGTGAGTATAAGCATATATAAATCTCTAAGATAATGAATCTATCTGATCTGAATCTTTCAATTGCGACTTCCTGCTTTATATGAAATATCTGCAAATGACTCAATCGGGCTGAAGTCAATCACTTCAATTGGAGTCAGCCGATCTTTTGATTCAACAAAATGTTTCGACAGCTGTCCCTTGACCAAGAAGGAAGGTGCACCATCTATGAGATCATATATCTCTACACTGTCGTTTTCATGCACTTCCTTGACTATATAAGGACCGTCCATTTAGACTTAAGTTTCTCGTGGAAGATCTTTAATTTCTAATGAGACAACCATGCCTTATGTTTAGGGACAAATTTCTTGAATCTAATATGCAAATCATGCCACTTCTTAACTTTGTCCTTATAGTTGATGCTATTGTCGCAAGCTCGGTTGCGAATCTCCACAAGCTCATTGCAGTTCAAGCCTCTCTACACAACTTTACTAAGTGACAACTCCAATTAATCTTCTTTTTTGCCCACTCAGACTTGTGAACCAATTCAATGCGTAAATGACATGGCTTTTCATATATCATTCTAAAAGGTGAAGTACCCAAAGGGGTCTTGTAAACCATCCTATATGCCCAAAGAACTTGGTCCAACAATTGGGACTGATTCTTCCTATCAGTACATACTAGCTTTTGAAGAATACTCTTCACCTCCCTATTAGAAACCTCTACCATGTCATTTGATTGAGGGTGGAAAGGACTAGTTACTCGATGTTCAAATTGATAGTCCTTAATAATTGAAATTCATCTCTCTATTCACAAAATGGCTACCACCATTAGATATCAAAACTTTCGGGACCTCAAACCTTGAAATAATAAGATCCTTTATAGACATACAGAGATTCCTACTGCCTGCAGCTCGGGTTGGGATAGCCTCCTGAAGGATATGGGAAGATCCTTAAGTGCATCACGGAAGCATGGAGATCGCATCATATGCGATCGGGAGTGACTAGTTGCACTAGTCGCTCGAGATAGAGAAATTTAAAATTTTAAAAATGATGAGACCACATGATCCGAGAACATTCTCAGATTTTTTCATCTAAACCACAATAGGTATTAAGGTTACTCTGCAGCATGGTTGCGACTGAGTCTCTAAATGAAGAGACTTCCTATCTCAAGTCCGATCCAACAGAAGAGACGCTTGCGAGTACGTTGATGAAATGTGTGCTCCTCGCAATCCATGTTGATGATCCAAGCGCGAGTCTCTGATCTCATCTCACGAGATCTGATGTCTTCTTCACGAGCAAGATGCACCGAAGGAGATGAAGATCCACGAACAGCCGAAGCGGTGGCACGACGGTGTGACGATGCCAATGACTCTCTCTAAGGTACAAGATGGATGACCACAATGAGAGAGAGAGAGACGGGGCATGTATAATGAGAATTAGAGAGAGAGAGAGAGACTTGTAAAATTGTTGGTATAAAAGAAGAGCTAGGGTTTCCTCCTCTTTTATAGTACATTGGGAGTCTATTGATCACAATCCATGTAAAACACAAAATCAATGGTTGAGATTGATTTGTGTTTCTATTCAATGGTCATGTTTTGTTGTAAAAATATAACAACAAATAAATAATTATATCAAATTAAATATAGAGATATAATCAATATAATTTAATTTGAATAAATCAATAATTAATCAAGGGAATACATCCATATATGGTTGGGATGGCCACATGACCAAGTCAAGGTGGCCCTCCACCATCCACATAGGAAAGGTGGTTTCCCTTCATATTATGTGAGATTAATTTATCTCACCTAATCCTGTAGTTATTTAAAACAACATTTTGTTGTAAATTAATTCACAAAAATAATTCCAAGTTAATTTTGTGAATACTACAATCATGCCATTAAATAAATGTGAATCACATTCACAACCCAAAATAAAGATGTAAATTGTATTTCTAATTAATTTCCAATGTGAATCCAATTCACATCAACAACTAATTTGAAGATACTATTTACAATAAGCTCTCTTTAATATATTATAAATTACATTTATAATATGTGTAAAATAATATGGATAGCACTATCCACATTATTCGTATCCTTGATAATTAAATCACATTTAATAATTTTGGATCATCATTCTCATGTGCCCGAATAATCATGAATCACATTCATGTTATTCACATCTTTGATAATTAAATCACATTACTAATCTTAGATAACTCTCCTAATATAAATAAAATTCATATTATTCATGATAATTAAATCACATTTAATCATCAATATCTCAATGCTCAGATGTATAATTCAGCAAATGAATTATTCTTGAACTTTTTCAAGAACAAGGCATTTTCTCCGCGGATACTTGGAGATAAGGACAGGGCACTGTACGTTCCGCATATAGTGACTTGAATATTGAGATCACATCTCAAATCCAGATCTCGGGGACCACCCATAGATGTTTGATAAAATCAAAGCCGTAAATCTAATCTTCTCGTTGTATCTGAATCACATTCAGATCACGATCCAACATTTGGACCAAGATTAGATTACTTCTTTGTTGAGAGGAGTCACTAAAATCCAGACCCATCTCATGACTCCCTCAGAATGGAAGCATTATGGTTATACAATCGTTTATGATCACACCACCCTCAGATATTCCTAATACATGTACATCATACATACTGGAAGACTTAGAATATACCCGGAGTTTTAGATCTATTTAGATTGTCTCCTTCAGGTTTTTGTCATTAAGTTTACCATTTGATCATTTGGAGTCGGTATTGATCATATACTATCCAAAAGTATATATCACACCTAGGAATTGATCATATATTTTCTAAAAGCATACATCGAACCTACAAATTCAGTCAAGCTTCCAAAGCTAGATGACAGTGCATAGAATTTGATTCCCAATATCTCATGAGTGAGCTCATGTCTTCCGGTTCAAGAAATGAACCTGTATGATCCCTTTGAGAGGTCATACTACTCATATGCCCTTGTATGCACACCAACGCACCGGTGTATAGACCTTGATTAGATCATCAATCTATCGGTCTGCCAAATGCGCATACTCAAACATATAGTAACATCTGTCTCCAGTCAGAGGATGTGTGCCTATATCATGACAACATACGACATATGTCTTTGGTTATCTCGATCTTGTTAAGTCAACTCTTTGACCAAACTTATCCTTCCAGAAATAATTATTGATGAATATTTGTGAAATATACAGTGATGGTTATTTCCTTGAATGGCATTTTCATACCCAAAATTGATAAGATAATTGATCTTGGTCACAATTGTTACATCAATTCCAAATACAAAGTTGCTTGAATAGGATTGGGGATTTGTTTAGCAAATCTTCTTATAATATTAATAAAAAATGTTTTATTGAATACTATAGGGTATAACTTCAGTTGAAAAACACATTATCATCTCAAATACAAAATGATCAAATCACATTATCCTGACCTAAGGCGAATGTGGTGTCTAGTCGGAGATCGATGGGGTAGTAGGTTGCTCCATGAGTAGTCTGTCACACTCCCGTCGGTACTGGTCACGACAACGGTAAGGAAAGGATAATGCATGAAATGATCGTAATGTATTTTCTAATTATTAAAATATAAATAATACATATTTTGAGATTGTACCATCCTTCAAGTAACAATTAAATTATTTATTGGTTAATTGATTGGATTAATAATTGATCTAATATGATTAAGTTAATTATATCCAACAAAAACACTCTATTATGAATAGAGTTGTTATTTCTCTAGGAAGAATTAATTTTGTGAATATGATTCATAATAACTAATTAAAATTTGAATGGGATATGGATGATCACATAAGTGACATCCATGGTCTCTCGTCAAGGCAAAGGGTTTCATCACCAGGTATTGTATGTAGGAGATGTCTGTTCGAAGTGACAACTCCTGCATACAAGTGCATCTAGATCAGGCTTTATTCTAATGCAGAGGACCTGCATCAAGAGGTCGGTTAGATATAGGCCCATTAGAGAAAGGATTTCCATCTCTTACTCAAGTTGGAGCTTAATAATCATTTTATGGTGGCTTGATGAGTCCTCAATCTAACTCTAGATATTCATCCAAGAACTAGCTTCTATGATTCAACAATTGAATCGACAACTGTGTGATCATCAAGATGGTCATGGTACATAACCCTAATTGTACTAAGGGACCTATTATGCAAATTAATTATTCTTCATTTCATATCAGGGAATGATATTTGTAATAACATTATTGCATAATAGCTCATCGTGGGCTCGCATGTCCAACAATCTCCCACTAGCCCAAAAAGACATTAATGGGCTAATCTTTAAACCCACACTCATGTGCTAATCATAATCTATTTAAAAAAATAGTTAGGTAAGCTGACTAGTCACTCTATTCCCGAGAGACTACGCCAAGTCCTTTTACAATACTTGCATATCTCTTAGTAACAGTCCTCGCATCCAATGCGAATGTTGCATCTTATGCACCATTGCTCAATTTTGAAGAAGTTGTAGTGTCGTTGACACTACAACTCAATAATCGTTATAACTAGTATGTAATTTCTATTATCCTTATCAGAATACCCTTATTCCTGGAGATCTCTATCTACTAAGGTATTTGCAGTTAAGAACCTTTTAGATAACTATCTATAAAGTATTAAGTTCTTGAAGATAAGACTTAGAGATCACTATCTCTAAAGTCTTGTCATCTTTGAAGATATTGCTATTACTGCAATTATGTGTTTTATCTCCACATTAGGATTAGTAATAGATTACTACTCCCACCGCATGGCAGTCATCTGACTTTTGTACACATCTAGCATACACTGAGCTTTCCAAAGCTGATGCACTATGGCATGTAGCTTTGGTATTCACATCCTCAACTCTTTGAGGTGTTATCCCTTCAGATAGGTCAGTACCATATCTTAAGGAAAAGAAGCCTTCCTTGGATTTTTGCCAAAAATGGAATATGTCTAAGGAGTATTACTAATGTGACGGTTCCAATACACTTTTCTCTCTAACTGAACATTTTCAGAACTAAGATCTTAAGAGGTATCCTTGAGATCATATCTCAAGGCATGGAACAACCAGATTATAAAACACTTATTATTATCCTTATAGTATTCCAAATGATTAGGATATCACCTACATTTATCGTGATGAACACAATGGCACTCCCACTAAGCTTCACACGGTTCATCAAGATTCTATTTGAAATCATAACATTTTCAAATCTAATGTTCCAAATACAAAAAAACTTATTTGAGTCCATAGATGGAGTTTCTTAAGCTTGCACACCTTGCATTTCTCATCCATGAAGCCATGGGGCTACTTCATATGAATCTCCTCGATGAGGAATTCATAGAGGAATGCAATATTGACTTCCATATTGAAGATGCCATAGTCAAATTGTGTAGCTATAGTTAGCAATAATCTGACGAGTTTAACTATGGCTACTCGAAAGCAAGTCTCATCACAAGCAATGTCTTCTTTCTATCTGTATCTTGAGGATACGAGCCGTGCTTTGAACGTCCCTACCTTCTCATCAGGTTCCATCTTTCTCTTGAAGATCCATTTACACCTAACGGGTCTTACCCTTATAGGTGGATCCTCGAGGGTCCATATACAACACTTGTATATGAAGTCTACTTTATACTTTATTAATAATGTCCATCTTTCCATGTCATAATCCTTGTAAGCTTCATCATATGAAGTCAGAACATTGTCAGACTTAACTGACACATGGAATCCATCCTCAAACTCATTTGAAGAGGGTGAGTGCTTCATCTTTAATTGTCCTTTTAATTTCTGATTTTAGGAGCCTCATTATCTTCTCAAGATTAAATGAGTTCCTTCACTTCATTTTCATCTTGATTTGATTCTCAAGAGAGTCATCCTCTAAGAATCATATCCTTGGAGATTAAATCATTTAAGAATCTCATGTCATAAAGTAGGTACCAAATATCGTCCTTTATTTTCCTAATGAATTAGCACTCTCCGGTGCTATATTCCAGCTTACTTGCATGGAAATTTATTAAGGATATATATATTGTAGTCTCTACTACATATAAACCTTGGAAACTAAGAGATAATTATGTTAAGATTCATCATTGATCAAATCAAGTCACACATGATCCAATTGTATCTCCCTACACCTCTATTGAGTTTAGGTGTATTAGGAGGAATGAGATATAAATGATATTCCTTTCTCCGTAAGGTATTCATTGAACTAATCTAATAGGTACTTGATACCTTGATTAGATCAAATTCTTCCATCTTCCTTCAAACTTTGGTTCTAAACTAAAATTATGAAATAATTGAACATTTCATAGGTTTCTTAGGAGAAGTCAAGAATTCTCATAAAAATCATCATGTGATATCACATATCGTTAATGTTTATTATGATACAGATGATCCACATACGTCAATATGTATAAGATCTTGAATACCTTGGCATCTTACGCCATTCCCAGAGAAGAGTGTATTGGACATTTTTAATTCGAATGTAAGTTTTGAACCTTAAGACAATCTAAAGTTCAATATTTTACAAGTCTATTGATCATATCAATAGACATATGTCCAAGGCTTGATACTAGATCATTGTCAAATGATCTTCATCCTCCTATTGATCTTTTAAGGTTTAATTTTCAATATTTAGAAATGTTAATGAACCATTCATTAATTTTCTAATTTAGTAGTCCTCTAGATGTTAGATTACTTTCAAAAGTATATCCATCATAACTCTTTATGATTTGTCTATTCCAGAATTCATGTTTATTTCCAACATTTAGAAATAAACAATGAGCGTTTTATAATATCTTAGTCATAGAGACATTATGTAAGACTATGGGCTCTCCCACTAAAATTATGAAATCTATCCATCCAATAGTGATTGTTGCAACAATTGCGTCAACATCCATGTGGATGATTATTAAACCTTAAGATAAAATTTTCTAGTCTCTTAAAACATATGCAACCAATTGCAAGTGTCATTAGAAGAATGAGATACAACTATTAGACTTTGATCTTATCTAAGCAGCAAGTCAATTTCAATGATCAATGGTAGATTATTTCGATGCACTATCCGAGTCCTTCTCTAAAGAGCGTGGATAGTCTAGATGGTCATACTATCAGTACATTGGCATCATTCCGACTATTTTGATGTCATATGGAAGTCACAGAAGTACAGTCAACTCTTTGACTTTCCTTCATACTTGGGTAAGACCCATGCTACCACTGTGCTCCCTTCATCTATAAACAACCACTAATTAAGACAAAGGATCTCTTATGTTGAACTCAAAAGATTTCAATATAAGAGTATTTCAACATTTATACATGCTTCATTCAATTCATACAATATAAATATTATGAAGCTTCATGAATGACTTGAGTATAGATAGTAGAATGATGACACTCATCGTATCTACATCCATCTAACTCTTAAAGACTTTTGGTTCAGGTAAGTACTCAAACATTTTGAGTACATCATCTCTTATCAAGCCACCATTCTGCATAATGCAGTGAACCATGTCATTCATGATTAAATGTTGAGTGCACATATGTTTGCCAAAACATCTTCTTAGGTTTTATAAGGATTTTTAATAATTACGATCATCATCGACATGATACTTCCAAAGCACATTCAATGAGAGATCAAGACTATAGATGCACACAAACCCTAGGTTGTTATCCTATTGTCTAATTAATTGTCATTCCTCATTATTGTGAGAAAACTTGCACATTGCAACCACATACATTATGTGTCCAACTGCAAGTACAATATCTTGATCATGAATCCAATTCATGATAATTTACTAGTTATTATTAGCTATAATTTTGAGTGGGTTTAATGTAGGTTATCTAAAATAAGAAATTTGCATAAATATATATACACATATATTTTACTTTGATTTAGGAATTTTTATATCAACATTGTCTTACCTTGTCAACAGTGAAAGTTCATTCCCTTATTCACTTTTCAATGTAGGAGATATGCTTACCAATATATCTCAAGCAAGATCTGGGATCTCTTCCTTAATCTTTGTTACATCCCAATAATATAAGGACTTGCAATTCTGATAAAAAGAAGAGGGTACTCATTCCGCCTTGCAAGTCCAACTTGCATTCCCAGTTTTGTCTTTAACACCGAGCCCACCACCCCTTAGGTGATTTTGACCAATCGTAAATTGAACCAACCATCAACTAGATTAGAACTCGCTATGCGCAATCTAATATCGTCCCAATAACATGAGGACCTGATATTGGGGTCACTACGCGCCACCCAAGACCGGTGTTGAGGAACTTAAAAAGTGTAGATCACGAGATACAATAGGTGGAACAAGTACGTGGATACTTTCCTAACAATACACACTCTCCTCTAGGGTTGGTTGTTAAGGACTCGTGACAATATTTTTACTTGAACCATAACTTTAAAACTGAAAAGGTAAAAATAGGTGAACTATTACGGCTTCACATTGAGTTGAATTGGTGAACCCAATTTTTTTTGTTGTTTGTTTGCTTAGCATTAGGTTCCAAGATCAAAGTCTCGTGCACTTGCACATTTTTGGCATTCTTCTTTTCTTACTTCCTCTTTGACCCTTGCTCATTGTGACCCTTCTACTTTTTTACACTCCTTTTATTTCTTGTTCATCGCTTTATCCTTCATCGATCTTCTTTTTTGCATTCAAGATGTCGACCCATGGATGGTTTAGTTGGGACTTCGGCGACAACTACATTGATTCCTTGGGTTCGACTTCTACCCGAATAAGGGGTGATCTCCAAGAAGACAGGACAGACCTTATAGACTTCTCCTTGGACTCCCCTATTTTCTTGCTTCGGAAATCAAGAAGACTCTTGTCCTAGTCTCCTTCCTTCTACCACCTTTCTTTCACCAATAAATCATTTGTTCGAGACAGACTCTCATATCGATCTTGCTCCACCATTTCTGAGTATTGATCGGGCACTATTTCCCAATGTAGATTCACAACCCGATCAAGAGCCCAAGCATGATTCCAATTATGCAATGGCTCCCCAAGGCAGAGGAAAGGGACCACATAATCCATAACTGTAGAGTAGTGAGCAGAATCAAGAGTAGAGAACGGGTCAAAATAAGGTCAACAGTCTGTTGCTATCTTCCATTCAGGAAATTCAATAGCAGCTGACCGAGCAAGCACTTGCCCAGGTCACCTTCCGAGAGATGCTGAACGATCTGAGGAGAAGATCGGAAGAGAGAGGAGGAAACCCTAGAGGGGGTGATGATGATATTCCTAAGGATGAAGATTACAATTTTGTAGATGGATGCCATAGAGGTGAGGAATGATAAAGGAGACCCCGACCCAAGCCCACACTGAAGCAAACATACAATCCAGGGGTTGGTCGCATCACCGAGTGGATCTAGATTCTGATGATCCACAGACACTTTGAGCTAAAACCTTACAATCCAACTGAGGAAGCCTACATCCATCTGCAGCAAATTGGATGCATCTGCAACACTACTCATTACCCCAACATCCCGTTGGGTGTAATCAAGATGGCCACTTTCCCCTCCAACCTTTATTTCAACTAGATCAACCACTTGGGGAAAGTGGTGACGACTTGGGAGGATCTAAAATCAACATTCATGCAAAAGTACTATCCTCTCGGCCGTCTCAATCTAGTGCTCTCCAAGATAGCCAGCATCTTCCAAGGACCCCAAGAGTCCATTCATTAAACCCGAGAGAGAAACATTGATTTGAATGATATATTGAAGACCAGTCTGGTCCAATACTTTTGCAGGCGTCTCACGAGAATAGTCAACGTCTGATTGATGCCGCCTGTGGAGGATCTCACTTCAACAAGGATGAGGATGCAATATGGTATATATTTGAGGAAATGGCTAAGGGAGAGGCCACTCTTTCTTTGACTCGTTCCTTTCAATTCCCACCACAGACATAGATCCTATGCAAGAATGTCATTGTGGCGGACACCCAAGAGGTCGACAGGTATGAGAACTCCGACCTGAGCATCATCGAAAGTCACCTGTCTAAAGTGGACATTATTGAGAAGAGGTCACGAAACCTAGAAAAGCTAGTTGGGATCGAACAACGAATGAAGGGCCTGGACAAGCTTGACATCATCATCAAGCAGCTGGAGCAATTAGTGAACACTATCAATGCTTGCAATGCAGTGACAACCACACCTGAGCCTCCACTGAGAAGGAGAAGCCACTGCCTCAGCCGAGTCCTAGTCAAGCCCTAGTCCAGCATGTATATTATGTGTTGGACCTCAAGACAAAGCTGCCACAGCCATAGACACAAACGGTTATCTACCAGCCATATGAGTTCCAACCCTAGTACATCTAGCCTCGTTTTCCATCTCCGCCACTCATCTAGGAGGTGAGTGGCATTTGGAGCAAGGAACAATAGCTGAACCATCCTTAGGGACAACCACAGGGTTAGAACCATGCCAACCAACCATTTTACCATAAGACATACCGGCCCTACCAAGTCCAGCAGTAGCAGCCTCCGCAACAAGGGTACAGCTGGAGATAGAATTAGCAGCAGCAGTCCAGATACCGCCAACAACATTATCAGCAGTCGATTGCCCCTTATCATCACTTCTACTCCTTCCAGCAATACCAACAACAGTATCATTCTCTTCCTCCTCCTCCTCCTCAGTTGTCTTAGGGTTACCAACAACAACCTCCGTCTCACTATGAATATAGTCAACGATTTCATCAGATCGAATCTTCTGAGACTACTTCAGTTAACCCTACTCTAGACTATTTAGACCAGCTTATCAAGAACATGGCTGAGATAATTTAGAAGGTCGACGACCTAATGGCTGCAAAAACTATCATCCTGACCTAGGTTGAAGCAAATCCAAATAATTTCTGTCATAAGGAGCATGTAGTTTGTAGTGTTCAACCCAAATAAGCTATAAATGATATTGTTTTATCTAATTTTGTAACTCTAACGAGTGGTAGGACACTCAAGCCGTCTGTAGATTTATAGGGAAAGAGAAAGCATCTGATGGTGAATCTTTAGCCAATCCAGCCGATGGGACCAGAGAATTTTTGGATGGAGCAGCACCACCAACATCAAAAAGACAAAAAATGAAGAAAAATACAGAATACAAAAAGATGCCAGCACTCAAGGTGAAGTCGTTCCCATGACAGAGAAGCCAACTTTAGTAGCCGAACCAGCACCTGCCGAAGGAACAAGGACTGCACCTTCTTTTAGTCCACAACATGTAGATGATTTTGATTGTTTTTGTCATCTACCTATATACAGATATACGAACACTTTGTTGCCAAATACATTTTCTTCTGATGCAATATTCCTTTTCCGCAAGCGATTAAAGCAAAAACCGTAAAAATATTGAAAAAAATCTTTGTGTGATCCTGAAACTGTCCAAATTTTGCAAAACATGAAATGCCATTGTTAAAAGCCATGGAGTACATGCATGTAGTTAAACAAGGACTTAAAGAGTCATGTATAGCAAAGCGTGTGAACCCAAGAATAAGAAACTAGATGCACATCCTAACAATGGCTATAATAAATGCCATCAGCAATCTCCTACACAAACAAAAAGATAAGGGAGCAACACTCATCTGATGCACCATTTTCAATCAGTAGTTCGAGCACACTTTTCTCGACAGTGGGTCTTCTATCAGCCTTCTCTTAATGTCACTACTCATAGAATTTGGGTTAGGACTACTCAAGCCAACCAATATGATTCTGCATTTCGCGAATTGATCAGTCAAGTGGCCTAGGGGCATGTTGGAGGATGTTATCGTCATTGTTCAACGGATGCAATCCATGTTGTTTTCATTGTCCTAGACAAGGACACATCTGCACCCCTGCTCCATACTCTGATTATCATTGGTCGGTCATTCCTTCGAACACCCAAGGCAGTAGTTGATTACGACACTAGAGAAATCACATTCCACTCCAGCACTGACAAGATACAGATAGAGATTGTGCTTGAACTGAAGCCAATAGAAGCTATATTTGTGACGAGTGTGCTTGCACCGTACTATTCTGAGGGCTGTGAATTTTTAGCAGAGATAAGATATATAAATCTATTTCCGGATGACTAAGAAACCCTGGAATTCCTCTTTACAAAGGAAGTACGAGAAAGCACAATACAATTAACTGATGTCTTTGAAGATGAGATTTTCGCTGATGTGCAATTCAAAGAGTTTGAACAATCCTCCTTATCTAAGAATGAAGATTTGTTGCAAATTTTTGTGATATTTTAAATAAAGAAGCTGAATTGCCAAAGGTGGACAACCAAGAACCGAAAGAGCTAACACCTATAGTTGTCGCTGCAGTCACCACTGAATCAACTCTTACACCACCAGAGTGCAAACCCTTGCCCTCCAATATGAAGTTTGCCTTACTTGTTGGAGAATCAAACATGTAATGGATCATTATCAATGCTCATTTGATCGAAGATCAAGAATCTTGTCTGATAGAAGTTCTTGAACAAAATCGCAAGGCGATTGTTTGGAAGACATCCAATCTCCATAGGATCAATCCATCCTTGTCCTCGTATCACATTTACCTTGAAGAAGATAGCAAGCCTTCCCGTGAATTCCATCGTCGAATGAACCCAAATCTCTTCAAAGTGGTGATGAAAGAAATTCAGAAATGGTGTGATGCGTGGTTCAGTTATCCCATCTCCAACTCCAAGTGGGTGAGTCCCCTGCACGTAGTGCCAAAGAAATCTGTGATCACCATTGTAACTAATGGCAAAGGAGAGAAGGTTCTGACCATAGTGTTGGCATCCTGGCGAGTTTGTGTGGATTACATACATATAAAACTCACCAACAAGAAAGACCATTTTCCATTGACATTCATCAACCAATTCTCGAGAGACTAACTCGGAGGAATATTATTGCTTCTTGGATGAGTATTCTGGATACAACCAAGTTGCGATCGTGCCAGAAGATCAAGAGAAGACAACGTTCACCGGTCCTTTTGGGATGTACGCTTTCCGACGAATGTTGTTCGGGCTGTGTAATGCCCCCCTGCATTTCAGAGATTTATGTTGGACGTATTTGAAGATACGGTGAGTAGTTTTCTTAAGGTTTCCATGGACGACTTCTCGGTTTAAAGAGATTTATTTGATCAATGTCTAGACTATCTAGATCGAGTTTTGAGGAGATGTTGTGAAGTAAACTTCATGCTCTCATGGGAGAAGAGCAATTTCATGGTGACTGAAGGGATCGTGTTGGGTAACATGGTATTGAAACATGGCATGGAAGTGGATCCAGCTAAGGACGAAGTGATTTCTAAACTTGAGCCACCTACCAATCTGAAACATGTCCGGTTATTTTTGGGGCATGTTGGTTTCTACCGATGATTTATCAAATAATTCAGCTGTTGACAGAACTATTAGGCATGGAGATAGATTTTTTTGTGGATGATCGAGCTCTCCAAACCTTTAATTAGCTAAAAAAACCCAATCACACATGCTCATGTCCTACAACCACTTGATTGGTCTCTACCCTTTGAGATCATGATGAATGCATCAAATTTTGCAATTGGTGTTCTAGGGCAAAGATGAGATGTGATTCCATTTGCTATCCATTATACTAGCAGAACACTGGACGGATCCTAGAAGAATTACATAGTAACAAAAAAGAGCTGCTAGCCATAGTGTTTGCGCTGAAGAAGTTCATATCATATTTCCTCGGATCAAGGGTAATAATCTACATTGGCCATTCTGTCATAAATAACTTCAGAGCAAGAAAGACGCCAAGCCTCGTATAATTTGTTGGATCCTTCTACTCCAAAAATTCGACTTGGAAATCTGCGACAAACCAGGGGTCAAAATGTGGTGGCATATCATCTTTCCATAGTAGTTAATGTAGAGCCTCCTGAGCAAATTCAATTCCAATCACAAAGACCTTCCCAGATGAGACAGTCTTGTCTATATCCTTTCTCAAATGGTATGCAGATATTGTGAACTATCTCATCTCCAAGAAGACTCCGCCAGATTAGCAAAAGATCAAACGCGATAAATTCTTGGCAGACATTCATTTCTACTAGTGGGAAGATACACATCTATTCCGAGAGGGCACATACTACATCAGGAGGAGGTGTATTCCTCAGAAGGAGATCATGGGTGTCCTAGACCACTATTATATGCTTGAATCTGGTGGACACCATTCTGGAAAGAGGATGGTAGTAAAAGTACATCAATGTGGCCTTTGGTCGCCAACTCTATTTAAGGATGCATACGACTATGTGAAGAAGTGTACTGACTGTTAGCGAATGGTCGGAAATATCGGCATGCGTGACACAATGCCTCTGAAGTACATTCAAATATCTGATGCCTTCGATGCTTGAGTGACTTCATGGGGCCATACCCTATAATTTAGGGCTTTGAGTACATGCTGATTGTTGTCGACCATGTCAGTAGATAGATGGAGGCAATCCCTGCCGAACCGCATACAACCACATTTGAGCAGAAAAATCACAAAAAGATTTTTATTTTCTATTTTTCTTCTTTTCTTCTTATTCATTCCCATTTTTCTTATTATTCCAAAAAGGTGTTCACCCATTTCATCACTATTATACTTAGGACATACTCTGTCCTAAGTACAGGGGGTGAGCACCCCGGGTTTCATCCCTCACATATCCCCTGAACTCTTGATATTGTGTTTATACTTGGGGATACCTTACCCTAGGTATAGGGGAGGGGACATGACGAGCCGATGAGTTTGTATATCCCACCCTTGATCCTCCCTGCCTGATGTACAGTCTGCTATACTTAGTCTTATTTCATCCTATGTATAGGGGGGGACGATCGATTTCTCATTCATTCATTCTTTAATCAATGTATTATACACTTTTCTATACTTAATACAAGTTATGTCTTCCTTTTTCTCTCTGATTTATTTTTTTGAGGACATATCTTAAGCTAAGTATAGGGGGTCGTATATACGCTATATATACTTTAGCCATAACCCATACTATCGTATTTTCAATAATATAGATAATTAATGAAACATACATTAATTCTTTGAAAACACTTGTAATGAATGGTTAAAAAGATTTTGCAAAATGTTTGAAAAAATGGTTGGAAAATCTCTTTGAAAAATATTTTGACAACTATTTGGAAAATATTTTGTAAAATATTTTCAAACCTTTGTAAATTTATTTGTAAAAACTTCTTTTATTTATTTGAATAAATTATTTTGAAAATCTATTTGCAAATGATTTGACAAATGGTTGAAAAATGTTTGAAAAATCTATAGATACTATTTGGAAAAAATTTGCAAAATGATTTTCAAAAGTTGTAAATGGTTGTAAAATTACTTGTCAAAATATTTGCAAAAATAAGTCTTCAAAATGTTTGAGAAAATATATTCAAAAATGATGTGAGAATCTTGTGTAAATAACAACCCAAATAAGAGCCTTACAACATGCTATAAAACCTGTATGTAAATTCTCGTGTAAATAATTGTACATATTTCTTTTAGTAATCTTATTCAAAAATACCTAAAACTCTGTAAAATTCAAAATTCCAAAAACTTTTGGTAAATCCTTTCAAAAAACTGCACAAAATTTTGCAGAACTTTCTCCAAAAACCCATAAAAAGATTAAAATCAAAAAATTTCATCACAAAAATATCTTCTTTGCATTGTACATAAAAAGATCAAAAGTTCACGGTAACCACTGTGCTGAGTTGGTGAATTGAGGGGTTTGTTTGTTTTAGCTGTGTTTGTGTGCATATTAGATCTTCTCTGCACATTTGTGCCTTTTTTTTTGCATATCTTGACTTGACCTTCATGCTCTCCCGATCCCTGTCTTTTATTTCATAGATGGCTATCCGGAGTGATTTTTCCAAACTTTGCGGATCCTTGTACTCTCCAACCAGTCCACCTCCATTTTATCAGGAGTACTTTTCTCCTGACTTTTCATTTTGCACCATAATCTCAGGCATCGGATTTTGATTTCTACCCAACACCACCATCATATTGCCCACCATCTCACCCACCTGAAACTTAGCTATTAGAGTTACCTTTTATGGATAGCGCTCTTGAGTACGTGACCAAGGTAGTGGAGCAAATGAATCAGAGGACAGATGAACTCACTAGCCTAAATAAGAGCCATAATGTTGCTTCACTATCTGGATTCATGGATTCACTTAAGGACACCCATGAGAGCTTGCAATCACCCAAGATACAAAAAATGAGAAAATATAAAAATACAAAAATATTCTGGGAGACATCTAGTAGAGTCGAATTGTGAGGAGAGGGAACCCTTTCCAAATC
Organism: Ottelia alismoides; assembly: GCA_037367405.1. Lineage (NCBI taxonomy): Eukaryota > Viridiplantae > Streptophyta > Magnoliopsida > Alismatales > Hydrocharitaceae > Ottelia > Ottelia alismoides. The sequence goes on along the minus strand of JAZKJV010001890.1, from coordinate 1,167,871 downwards.
CTATGCCCACATACACATTCACCACAGTTCCCACCTCCACCCCCAAGGATGACACTGTACAAACTGCTCTTAGTCATCCTTGTGTAGATGTTGATTCCAATCTCTTCCCTTGTATGGAAGAGATGAACAATCTTTAAAAAAGTTGACTCAACCCGAAGTGGCGGCAATAATTCATGGTATTGTTGAGGCCCTACTTCAAAATGGCATGAACCATTTTTTTGCAACCCCATCCAAGAAAGAAAGTAACGAAGCAGATCCGAGCAACACCTTCTCACCATGGCCACTGCCTATGCCATCACTCACTGTCCACTCTATAGGAAAGGGGACACTAATACACCCCTCATGAGATGCGTCATTTCCTACTATTCTTGTGATCATTCTCTCCTTGAAGGCGTTGCATCGTATAATACTATACCCTTCTCATTGGTACATTCTCTTCATCTTGGGCCTCTCAAGAAAATCGAGATGATTTGTCAATTCGTTGATGGATCAATAAAGAGGTCGAAGGGTATACTTGAGAACATCGTCATTCGGATCCAAGGCATGAGCTTCACTGTAGATTTTGTTGTATTGCCCATGGAGACCTCTATCCCTACGGGGCGCTCTCCAATCATCATGGGATGACCCTTCCTCGCCTCTGCGAGAGTCGTTATTGATTATAGATCTGGAGAGATACGTTGTCATTCTGCCGACGAGAGCATTGTCTTGATCACTGCACCCACCTTGAACCAACGATCCACATCGATGAGAGTGTGCCCGTGTTAGCCGACCCTGAGGACTATGACCTATATGTCGATATCAAAGAGGTTTGTTTTATCATGGATGACACTGAGACCAGAGAATTACTCTTCAGGGAGCATTGGGCTCTATCTCTGACGTGTCGAGTCGAAGCACGACATGGGTGGAATGTATTCTCGTCACCAGACAACACAAATTAGGCATATGTGGGTATAACAGAGGGTTCCTGCCAAGGTCGAATCTCCATTCCTCGCTTTTTGGGTCGAATCCTCTCCACCTACTCTCTGCAACCCCCCCACACACACACTTTGATACTCCGTCATATTACATACCACTTCTGTTGTTGCCTACTGGATTTGTCGACATGAGACACAAGACAATGGAAACAACGAAAGTCACACATTTGTGGCCATTGTACCCCAACCCGATCCAGTAGCCATGTGGTCTAATGACAGAAGTTGTGGGTTGCAATAATGCTTCAAAAGAGGGACAGTCTATTGGCTCAAGAGGAAAAAGTCCATATGTAAATGTTGTTGTACATAGTATTAAAAAATGCAAAACCAAAAATTTCAAAAAGAAAATACAGGAAAATATCCAAGAAAAATCAATTCCCATCGGAGTATGTATATGGTCAATACACAAGCTTGAGCTTCAAAGTCAAACATGAAAGAGCTTGCAGCCGAGTGACTTGGCTACACTGGTCAAGCATCCTAGGATAGGTAGCTACACTGGCTACCATCCATTCTTTTTTCCACCTCCGCTTCTTGAGCCGATTGACATTGACTTGTTCTGACCTGGCTTTTGACGAGACTTGGGCAGAATCTTGTTGGTCTTAGAGGTTGTTGTGTTTTAAATCTGTTTCTCAATAAGGTTCCGACCAAACTTAACTTCCAGTGGTCCGATTGAGCTAACCTTTGATTTTATGAAGACAAGTCAATCCAAATTTTTTTCTTTTTCTTTCTTTTTGATTTTCTTTTCTACACTTTATAGGCATAAGTGTTTGCTAGGGACTAGCAAAAGCAAGTATAGAGGGTGATGAAACTCCATTTCATCACCTTTATTCTTCTATTTTTGGCCTTTAAACCCTAGCTAAATGCATGTAAATAGCATTAAATTGTATAAAACAACACATATTATTTATTCTAAAAATACTATAATTAAGGTCAAATTGAGGGGCGAAGAGTTGACCTATGAATAACACATATCTTCCTAACTACAGACCTATGAGAGGCGAAGAGTTGATCAGGCCTACTTTAAGTAGCTGGGAGGTGCGCAGCAATGGCAGGAACGTTAAGAGCCACCTGGTGTTGCTCCAGGTGGTCGGAAACACAAGCTTCATCGAGTGCGTACTTGCTAGAAACGAGTTCATCCATTATTCTTCTAGCACCCTTGCAAGCCGCCTGATGAATCCATGATTCATTAACTTTTCTGTCATATTTTGTCTTAAAACCCTTAACAAATGCATGTAAATATTCATTAATTCCCATCTTTTATTCAAACTTCAGTCATGAACAAATATTCACTTTTAAGCATAAAAATCATGTAAATAAATAAAGAACAAAGAAAAAAAAAGAAGGCAGATTGGAATTATGTATATATGTATAATATGACTTATAATATAAATATAACTACAAGGTATATTTATAGCCTAACCCCCGAGACCAAGTCAGCATGGATTGGTCGACAAACCAATAAGTAGGGGGAGATAAGGAAAGAAAACCCTAAAAATAAATTAAGACACACTTCATATACTTTCCACTATTTATCAAATAAATACAAAACTTCAACAATTTTAAGTTAATTCATATGTACATATTTTTCACCAAACTCTTTTCCTAATTTTTTCTAAAAATGTATATAAAAATAAGTTAAAAATAATATCCAGTATATATGCCAAGAAACCCAGCCTTTAATTTATCAAAATCTCAACTTCCGAACATCATATTCATACGAACTCCAATTTCACTCTACTTAACTTTAAAGATCATAAAATAATATTCTCTAATTAATAAAGGCGGTTTCATCGAATTCGGAGTCTGTTTGCAAAAAGTCAATTTTTGGACCAAATGACAACAGGATTTCTGGGCTATTTATTTTATGTAGAACACATTATTTATAGTTTTATTAATTTTATAATTTCTAATTATTTTCATGGCTTGTAATTTAACCTTGATTTATTTCATATTTTTTGGAGCTTATTTATTATTTTAATAAAATCAAAAACCCTATATTATAGGTAAAAATGAACTGGATAACTTACACCTATATTTATTAATATATGTAAATTAATTTATTAAAATCCCTAAAAATTCACACAACTCTTATTTATTATTCTAATAATTAAGAAAATATACAATTAATATTTAATTATTTATTTATTAAATTGAAAATCCAAAACCTATTTAACTATACATATTTATTAATATAACATTTATGATTCGAATTATATTTATTATTTATAAAAATAAATTATTCCATAAATTAGATAATTTAAATATTTACATTTCTTGTCTTTATACCTATTTAAAATAACACTATTTACTATTTAATATCGAATTTATAAAGAATTTTACACATCTGGCCAACCAGGTGTCAGCACCTGGTTCATCTTCTTCAAGAAGTATGTTAGCCTTTCTGTTCTGAACAACCATCTTCACTTATTTTCCCGCGTGCATCTTAACCCTCTCCGACGATCTAATCCATTGATTTGCTTCCCCTAACAACCAAGATTCTCGCCAACCCTTAGATTTAACGTGCAGCTCACGAAATTCTTCTATATAAACCCCCAAAGTCAGCATTTCGCAACTAACTCTCCATAACCACCTGAGCTACCCACTTCTAGTGTCTGAACCCCTATCTTCCTCTCTCGATTTCGGCCATCCTAAGAAGTGACAGCTCCACTTCGTCGGCTCGCATGGAGGAATGGAGATCGGAGGAGGTTCCAAGGTGCTCGTCAACCCTTGCATCGCCGCCACGTGCACGTCCAGCTCCGGCAAAGATCGGCCGTCTCAGCAGCAACTAGAGGTAATACACCTCTATTTTCCCAGATCTAATCCTCCACCTTCACCAAATTTTATCTCGATTGTTGTGCCACGATTAGCGTGGCTAATCCCATCATTAGTTAGTCTAACCATCCCTATTAGACGCTCAATTAAAATCACATCCAAATCATTTTCGAATTCAATCCAAATCGCGTTTTCATTTCTCGTAGTATTTCACACACATTCCATTTATTCTGGAAGTCTGATTTGATCTTGCAAAATCTTCACTCGTTGGCCGATTTCTCGCAAATCGAGCACATAAACATGTAAATTGCAGATCCATCTTGCATCAGGAGCGAATTCAAGTCAATTGGAGTCTTCATCATCCAGAAAATTGCAGATCAAAGTTGGTGCAACAACCTCCCATCAACCTTCAGGAGCAAAGAACCACCACCTTCATCGAACTTCCACCGCCGCTCTGAGCCATCTCTAGTAGTGGTCACACGTAGGCGAGCTCGACGGTTAGAGGAGCTAACCCTCTGGCCCTACAAGAGGCCAAAGCTGCATCTCAGTTGCCCGTGGAAATTTAGAGAAGACGATGTCATCAACACCTGCGTCAACTGCTTCAAGATCCTCCAGAACAATTGTGCTACAGGCTAGCGACACGTGGAGGCAGCGGACGGTCCCGATTGTGCTTCATGTTATAATCTCAACTGTTTGATCTAAACCGGTGGAAAAATTACAGAATAAACCCAGAAGAATTCCAGAGATTCCAAAGCGCTCCAAAATTTTTCCAGATTTAAATTTAGGTCCCCACACAGGGACCTAAATGTAAACATTCTTATTTTCATTTCAAAACAATCCCTGTCTGAGGACCTTTTTGCATAATTTTTGTTTCTTTTTCTTGCACTTATACCCCTGACCTGTAGGGAAGTTTTGGACCTATTTTTGACATAATTTTTCGTAGATTTTAAGGTAGTTAAGCAACTACTCCAACAAGGTTTCAAGTAATTTTTCGTGCATTTTTGTCGTGTTTTGATTCGTCATAAATTGTCTCCATTTTGATTTGTTTTCGTGTGTTCTTCGAGCCCGTTGCTCGACCGTTTCACCTACTATATAATATCACCTATATTTCACCTATTATATAGTAAGTAAATTGTGTGAAAAATACCACTTTGAAAAATAAATAAAAATTGGAAAAGAATAAAATCAAATAAAAATAAAAAATAAAAAATCCCATAAAAAATGTAGCTTTTTCCTTGATCGCTTTATGAAGAGATAAAATAATCACAAAAATATTTTCTCTTAAAAAATTCAAAATACCCTATTCTGACTCCTTGTGTTCGACCCAGGAACACTTCCTTGGTTAAATAATTAGTATAATGTTTTTTCCTAATAAAACCGATATTTGTTTGATCGGCTAGGATCCTTTTGCGGTTTTTTCTACACTGACAACCTTTTCTTCTGAAAAACCGTAAACCGATTTCTAATCGTCGCATCAAAATGGTGCCGTTGCTAAGGAGGCATTAGTGTATTTTGATTTTTTTACGTATTTTGTGATTTTATTTTTCTCTTCTTTTTGTTTTGTTTTTCGTAGCTTCTCTTCAGTTTTTCTTACGGCTTTTCTTGACTCGTCTCTCAATTTTCTTTAGTCGCTAACTAGTTTTTGCAGGGCCTGTAGGATCAGCCGGTTTCTTAGGAAGCTGAGTCAGTTGAAAGAGCAGCGGCTGATTCCTTCTTTATGAGTCGGCTGTAGAGGGTAGAAATTAAGTAGTGTAATTTTGTAAAAGAGAGAGAAGAAGAGAGAGAAGTTGTATTAAACTCTAGTAGAAGGGGTCCACTAAGTACATCCCGACTTGTAATCCCCCCTTTTTTTAGGGGTCTGATTCACCGAGTACCATGTATTTGGGGGATCAGGGCACCCACCGTGGTTTTCTCGCCTTGTCATTTTTTTCGTGGCTTTTTCGATAGATGCTTGCTTAGGTTTTTTTATTCTATCTAATTGTGCTTACGTAGCTAGTTTCAGGACTTGCAACCTAGGTGCATGATTTTAGGATTCTTATAAAAAGATAATAAAAAGTAGACGTTTGCTTGAAAAAACTCAAAAAAAATTATAAAACCACAAAATAAAATCGGGATTGCTAAAGATATCTGACCTAAAAAACGTAACGGTTCATCTGATCTGGGAGAGTAATCCCCGCACATCTTCTCAGAGTGCGTGAGCGAGAGACGACCCATAAGGCTAGAGCCAAAACCCCGTATTTCTCGTGAAATACTACTTAATCTATGCACATAATCACTGTTCCTCGGTGGGTACGCTCGGGTAGCCGGAAACGGTTCGGGTTTACTTAGCAGAGTGGGAGGTTTAGATAACACTACGCAAGGCTCCGTCCTCAAGTAACACAAGTAGCCGGAAACGGTCCGTGCTTACTCCCATACTGGTTGAGTGCGAGTTATTTTCTGTAAAGACTCAGGCCAGTGTTTCGGAGAAACTATCAGGCACCTATCAGCTCGCATCAGCTCGTGATAACCGATTAGACTTGTTTGCTAATTACAACCCAAAACCGACAAGATAAAAGATCGAACTCTTACGGTCTTCATCGGGTTGTGTTGGTGAAAGCGTTAGCCTGTCGAACTGCGAGGTAAGCGCTTGGAAGATATGCATTGTCTTGACCAGGAAAATGAGGTGGTGGTATCAGAGAGGTCAGTCGAAGGTGTGGAAAAGAGAAGTCCGGACGCTACTTATCAAGGAAAGTGACTGGGATCGGAAAAGAATGGATAGTCCACGTGAGGATGACTCCCATACCTTGCTCGGGGTTTGCTTTATATTTGCTTGCGGGGCGTGAGTTACCGCGGCTTTATGCACTTTCCCTCTCCTTTGAATCGTAAATCGTGCTCTCCCAATCATTCTCGTGATATCGAAGATGACGTCTCGACAGCTTTTCTGCTCAGACTCCGTGAGCTTTCAACCGTCCACCATCGATCGTACATCTTCACAAGCTTGGGATGACTCTCTTCCCAAGCTGGTCCCATCTGATCTCAAGGAAAGTCAGACCCAGACTCCCTCGCCTCCTGGCTAGAATATTGAGATAGACCCTTGTCTCAATACATCATCACGATCTCCAGCCGATTTTTCGCTAAGTTCTTACGAGAGCTTTTCTTTCACAGACAATTTGAAGCAGATGGCTCGCAGTAAAAGACTAGCAGATGAGAGGCCACCAGCTGAGGAGCATCATGAAGGAAGATCAGAATCCGCAGACATTACGACCGGGATTCTCGACACGCTCCAACAGATGAACATCCAGATTCGAGAACAATTCAGAACTCAGAATGAGTTGCGGGCTGAAATAGCCGCGCTGCAAGCAGCGGCCAGGAACCGGTTACCGCCTGCAGTGGTTCCCGCTACTTTACGGGAAGAGTATGACCCGGGCATGAGAATGCTCCATCATTGGATTCGGCTACCGCCGAATCAAGGATCATACAAGTTGAGATCGTCCTTCATATCATTGCTTCCCAAGTTCTACGGGAATGCCACAGAGGAGCCATTTACCTTTCTACAACAATTCAAGATGATATGTGGTATGGCTAGTTATCCAGGAGTTACGCAGGAGGCTATCCACCACAAAGCCTTTCCCTTCGCCCTAGCCGATAAGGCACTGTACTGGCTGAGTCACTTGGGAAGGGAAATTTCTACATGGGACGATCTGAAGTCCACATTCCTGCGTAAGTATTTTCCTCTGGGGAGGACGAACATGATGAGGAGTCAGATCTCCAATTTCATGCAACTTCCACATGAGTCTCTCCATGAGGCATGGGATAGATTCAAAGACCTTATGGAGAGATGCCTGCATCATGAGATACCGATGAAGGTGCTGGTTCAGAATTATTTTGGAGGACTCCAGCCGGAAATCCAGGGGCTAGTGAGTGCCGCATGTGGCGTCAACTATTTGAACAAGGATGCCGAGTCAGTCTGGGCCATCTTCGAACGGATGGCTGAGAACTCGAGAGTCGTTGACTCTACTCGGGCATTTCAGAAAGTCCCTCAGCCACCACAACACCGAGAGCATCATAAGGTGGCTAACATCTCAGAATCTGAATCAAACACCAACATGGGATTCATTAGTGAGAAATTAACGTTGGTGGATGTGATTCAGAAACAAGTCTAGGACTTACAGTCGCTACGAGAGTTAGAGAAACTCTCATCTCTACCTCAGCAGCTGAGTGATCTTTCGAAGAAGGTTTCAGAGCTTCAGCTTCAGTACCAGCAAAGCCAATCTTCTTCGACCGCACAACCACCACAGAGGATCTTACCTGCTCCACCCACCCGTCAGATTCACTATGTGCAGAGCGAGCCAGAGACTCCGCAGATTGATTGGCATAAGGATCAGTCTCATGCCAATCCCGGCTAGATCACCAGCGCTGCAGAGATGGAGGTTGAGCCACAAGCCACTCTCGAGATTCGGGATTTGGTATACTCCGATTCAGCAACCGAGTATACCGCATCATCAGCAGCAGTCGTACGGTCATCCGCAGCATGGACGTCCACATTTCCAGCACTGACAGAATTTCACGCAGCAGCAGTCTCACCAGAATGTTTATCAGAGACCACAATCACACCAGTATCCTGCTCATTATTCACAGACATATTCTTATCAGTAGCCGCAACAATCTTCCTCTACACCGCAGAGATTCTCCCCAACCTTCCACCTCTCAGCAATACATGCCAAGGTAGGAGAGAGGAGCAAGCCAGGGCCACCACACCGAACCTGAGATGTCTTCACAGGCCCAGGCACTAAATCAGATCATGGATATGCTAAGTACGCTCCAGATTGTGCATAAGACCGAGATGGAGCAGGTTAACCGTCGTCTGGACAGTTAACCGCACCGAAGACCACTCTTCCAGCCCAGCCTCAGATGAACCCGAACAACAAGAGGAGGCATCCAGATCAGGTAGACACTACAGGTAAGATCACGTTTCCTAAATTTTTATCTAACTTCATTCGTCTCAGGAGCGGTAGATCACCACGAGCACCTGCTGGAGTAAAGGAGAGGGCACTAGAGGAGCAGGAGCAAATCCATGAGGAGCAAAATTCTGATGTTGAGGAGGAGAACCAGCACGTTGATGAGGACCACCTTGCAGACTCAAGTGAAGGGAGCGATGTCGATACAGTTGACGTGGACACTGGCGAATTAGATGATGACATCACGCCAGACCATGCAGATACTCCCGAGAAAACATATCTTCCCCTGTTTTAGAGAGTTTTGTACATAATTCTGAAACTCTTGATGTACAAGCTGATTCCAATATCAATAACAATTCTGATTTTCTGATTCCTGACATTGTTCCTTTTCCCGATGCTCTGTTTGGAAAAGGAAAGAAAAATAACAAAAAGAACGTTGTAACACCAGAGACCGAACGATTACTAAAAGATCACATCTTTCTGAAGATTCCACTCCACGATGCCTTGGATCATTTTCCTACGCTCAAGAATCAGTTAAAAAATCGATGTACCACGCGTAGGAAAAAGAGATCACGAGTTGAGAAGCATATATTGACCAAGGCAACTTCGTGTGGAATTCGGAACAAGGTACCCAAGAAGAAGAAAGATTCAGGAGTTCACTATGTCAATTGTCAGATTAAAGACACTACATTCCAACGTACTCTCTTAGATAATGGTTCCTCAATCAATTTATTTCCATCCTCTTTGCTTGATACACTCAAGCTAGGTCCTCTCTACAAATCACGAGCGATACTTCAGTTTGTGGATCGATCTGTGAAGAGACCTAGAGGTGTACTAAGGAACATTATCGTGACCGTTCCGGGCTTGCAGTTTCAAGTGGACTTTACTGTCCTAGACATGGCGTACCCTGCACAGTTACACCTTACTCCAATCATTCTCGGGAGGCACTTTTTGCAGACAGCAAGAGCACTCTTTGATTATGATGCTGGGAGAGTATCATTCCGCACAGACAACGTAGAGATACACATTGAGATGAAGAGAGAATGTAGCGTTCCTAGATCAGTATTGTCATTCACTTCAGAGGACACCAGTCTTGCAGAAGATTGCCAGCACATCGATGAGACACAGTTTCCTGATCTTGAGAGCGTTTATGATACCCACGATATCCTATACGAGGATAGGGTAGATCACTTGGTACCTAGTTCTTCAGATGATTGTTCACATACAGAGACGGATTTTATATCAGATTCAGATGAGAAGTCATCTGCAGTAGATATCTCAGTGCTGCAGATTGAGAGTACACATATTACAACACGAGAGTCAATTGATTACATTTCACAGATCATACAGTCTATTCAGCGTAGAGAGTCGGATGGTGTAATACTTACACATATAGACACCTTCCGCAGTCTGACTCCAGAGATGCATATTTCAGAAAAGAGAGCTATGCCATGTACAGAGTTCACTTACGGAGGAGGCTCTACTTTTTCAGCCAACGATCAATACACACATAAAAAGCAGAAAATTCAGTATGATCCTGGTTGAAGTGATCTATTTTGTATAGGATTCATGATCATCATTTCACTTCATCTCATCCTGTACAAATGCTTTTGAGCCATTCGATTTCTGGAGATTCGCAACACTTGTATATTCTTCGTAGACCACAATCGTCCCCATTTTTGCTCGTCTTCTATGCTTAGGATACCAGATCCTAAGTATAGGGGGGACCGATTGTTCGTTGATTCACGTTATATATTTTGTTCTGATTCTTTTGTATATCCTTTCTTTTTCGCAAATCACTGGTCTCCGATTTTTGGCTACACTTTTTTCTATACTTAGGATGCCTTACCCTAAGTATAGGGGGGGATCGAGTGATTTCGATAAGTTCATTTTCTTTATTCCTTTTGATCTTCTTTGTATATTCTTTTTACTCAATCATCCCATTTTTGCTCTTCCGTTATACTTACGATGACCTGATCGTAAGTATGGGGGGGTGTTGACTGACTTGTATTCTCTATGTCTAAAACTTGTATCTAAAACTTGTAATTAAAATATGTATTTAAAATTGGCATTTAAAATTTGTATAATACCTATTTAAAAGCCTATTTATTAAAACATGTGTAAAAATCATGTAATCCTTGTAAAATCTCTTGTAGATAAAATCTGTAAAATACATTAGATATTTAACTCAAATAAAATATATCTTGTATAATTCATGTAGAAAAACTTGTTTATAAAAATAAGGAAATCCATAAAAAAATACAAAGTCCTAAAAGTCATAAAAATCACAAAAACCTTAAAACCCATAAAAATGAGTAAAATCCAGAAAATATACTTCACAAAGACATGGTTGCATTTGCATTTGCATTTTTCAGACTATGTTTGATTTCTTGCATTTTTCAGAATAAGTTTGATTTCTGGAATTAAGGATTGAGTCTAGTATAAAGGAAGGAGCTTGATTACGGCCTTTAGCTTTCGTTGTAAGGAGCCTAGTTAGGATCTGGAATTTAGACTCTTCAGGTCTGCGACTTAAAATCTTTGGGTTCCATAAGACCATATTCGGGAAATCAAGTCATATGTGCTTAAGTAGACCATTTGGTGTCATCCGTACAACTCTACACCAGCGAACCAATCTTGAACACATGCACTCTGCACTTAGCTCGACTCGCGTGGAGTTACGAAGGGCGGTACATTTTGATAGTGCGTTTCTATCCTTATCTTTGCGGCATTGACACCTAAAGATGGGAGAGATTGGGGTTACGATAGTTGCTTCGGATGAGGGAAGGAACTGCTGACACAATTTTTCTAAGACCTCAAAAAAAGGGACGGAATAAAAAGATGCTATATCCGTCGAGGCACAAAAAGATGAATGTAGTGCAAGCAAATTACAAAGTCAAATCAAAGAAGAAGCCACCAAATACGACCACAATGGTCCTAGCTTCCACAAAAACTGCCTGCACATCTTAGTGGAGACTCAGCTATACCGGTTGAGCTTCACAAGGAGATGCGTCTACACTGGTCGCACTCCACTTCTTTTCTCATTCTTCTACTTTCTCTCTATACTCAATTGTGGACATAGCACGGACTGACCTCAGAAGGGAATACCTCCCTCCCCGAGGAAAGAGTAGCTGGATGAGGAAGCAATAGAAGTGTATTGCCGGGATGGACGGTTTCTTCGTTTCTCTAAGTAGGAAAAGCTAAATCAATTCACACACTGTACAAATTGACTTCAAGGATGATAGATTTTGCGATATGAATAAGTGAGTCTCAACTAGCTGATGAAGTGATCTTGAATAAGAATTTGTGGAACTTAAGGACTGTTGAGGATAAAATCCTAATCCTAGTTAACGCTCCGACAAAATGCTTGTTTCAGGCCCGATCGAGCTCTGTCCTTTGTCTGTTCTCATGAATTGGTTTAGGAAAACAAATTCATTCTAACTTTCTTTCTTTTTCACTTACTTTTTCAAATAAGTATTTGCTAAAGGACTAGCAAAGTTTAAGTATAGGGGGTTGATGAATCCATGATTCATTGACTTTTCTGTCACATTTTGTCTTAAAACCCTTAACAAATGCATGTAAATATTCATTAATTCCCATCTTTTTAATCAAACTTTAGTCATGAACAAATATTCACTTTTAAGAATAAAAATCATGTAAATAAATTACGAACAAAGAAAAGAAAAGAAGGCAGATTGGAAATATGTATATATGTACAATATGACTTATAAATATAAATATAACTGCAAGGTATATTTATAGCCTAACCCCTGAGACCAAGTCAGCATGGATTGGTCGACAAACCATTAAGTAGGGGGAGATAAGGAAAGAAAAACCTAAAAATAAATTAAGACACACTTCATGTACTTTCCACTATTTATTAAATAAATACAAAACTTCAATGATTTTTAAATAATTCATATGTATATATTTTTCACCAAACTCTTTTCCTAATTATTTCTAAAAATGTATATAAAATATAAAAATAAGTTAAAAATATTATCCTGTACATATGCCAAGAAACCCAGCCTTTAATTTGTCAAAATCTCAACTTCGAACATCATAACTTCTTCATACGAACTCCAATTTCACTCTACTCACCTTTAAAGATCATAAAATAATATTCTCTAATTAATAAAGGTGGTTTCATTGAATTCGGAGTCCGTTTGCAAAAAGTCGGTTTTGGGACCAAATGACAACAGAGTTTCTGGGCTATTTATTTTATGTAGAACAAATTATTTATAGTTTTATTAATTTTATAATTTCTAATTATTTTCATGGTCTTGTAATTTAACCTTGATTTATTTCATATTTTTTGGAGCTTATTTATTATTTTGATAAAATAAAAAAACCCTATATTATAGGTAAAAATGAACTGGATAACTTACACCTATATTTATTAATATATGTAAATTAATTTATTAAAATCCCTAAAAATTCACACAACTCTTATTTATTATTCTAATAATTAGGAAAATATAAAATTAATATTTAATTATTTATTTACTAAATTGAAATCCAAAACCTATTTAACTATACATATTTATTAATATAATATTTATAATTCCATTATATTTATTATTTATAAAAAAGTAATTATTCCATAAATTAGATAATTTAATTATTTACATTTCTTGTCTTCATACCTATTTAAAATAACACCATTTACTATTTAATATCGAATTTATAAAGAATTTTACACCTCTGGCCAACCAGGTGCTGACACGTGTCAGCACTTGGTTCATCTTCTTCAAGAAGGTTGTTAGCCTTTCTATTCTGAACAACCATCTTCACTTATTTTTTCCCCGTGCATCTTACCCTCTCCGATGATCTAATCCATTGATTTTCTTCCCCTAACAACCAAGATTCTCGCCAAGCCTTAGATTTAATGTGGAGCTCACGAAATTCTTCTATATAAACCCCCAAAGTTGGCATTTCGCAACTAACTCTCCATAACCACCTGAGCTACCCAGTTCCAGTGTCCGAACCCGTATCTTCCTCTCTCGATTCCGACCATCCTAGGAGGTGACAGCTCCACTTCGTCAGCTCGCGTGGAGGAAGGGAGATGGAAGGAGGTTCCAAGGTGCTCGTCTGCCTTCAACTGCTTCAAGATCCTCAAGAACAGTTGTGCTACAGGCTAGCGACACGTGGAGGCAGCGGACGGTCTCGATTGCGCTTCACGTTATAATCTCAGCCGTTGGATCTGAATGGTGGAAAAATTGCAAAATAAATCTAGAAGAATTCCAGATATTCCAAAGCGCTCCAAAGTTTTTCCAGATTTACATTTAGGTCCCCGTGTAGGGACCTAAATGTAAACATTCTTATTTTCAGTTCAAAACAGTCCATGTCTGAGGACCTTTTTGCATAATTTTTGTTTCTTTTTCTTGCACTTATACCCCTGACCTGTAGGGAAGTTTTCGACCTATTTTTGACATAATTGTTCATAGATTTTTAGGGTAGTTACACAACTACCCCAGCAAAGCTTCAAGTAATTTTTCGTGCATTTTTGTCTTGTTTTTATCGTGTTTTGATTCGTCGTAAATTGTCTCTGTTTTGATTTGTTTTCGTGTGTTCTTCGAGCCCGTTGCTCGACCGTTTCACCTACTATATAATATCATCTAAATTTCACCTATATTTCACCTATTATATAGTAAGTAAATTGTGTGAAAAATACCACTTTGAAAAATAAATAGAAATTGGAAAATAATAAAATCAAATAAAAATAAAAAATAAAAAATAAAAAATCCATACAAATTGTAGCCTTTTCCTTGATCGCTTTAAGAAGAGATAAAATAATCAAAAAAATATTTTCTCTTAAAAAATTCAAAATACCCTATTCTGCCTCCTTGTGTTCGACCCAGGAACACTTCTCTGGTTAAATAATTAGTGTAAGTTTTTTCTTAATAAAATCGATCTTTGTTTGATCGACTAGGATCCTTTTTTCTACACTGACAACCTTTTCTTCTAAAAAGCCGTAAACCGATTTCTAACCGTCGCATCACCGCCCGATCAAGATCAAGTCTCGCAGACAAGCACCAACCGTCGAATTTGGAGGAGCCACCACCATCCAATCCCTTGTGGGATCTAATATGAGCCCCATATCCGTGAAGCGTCATCGCGCACCCAGAATGTGTCACGTGTCAAAGTGTACAAGAAGCAGTCGTACGATCATGTGCATGAGGGGGTAAACATATAAGTAGCTGATGCCTTTTGTATATTAGTATTTAATGTTAAAACTTTTAGCCGTCATTGTATTATTTTATAAAGTCAACATCTTACCTTTTGGTCCTTGCCAGCTCAACTCACGTGAGCAGAGCATTTTGTAGTTAGACCCTTATGGGTTTTGTAATTGTAGTTTAATATTAAAACTTCAAATTTCATTTCTTAACTATTGGGCAATTTGCATATTCATCCATACCTTTTATTTTAATTCAGATATAACCCTACTTGTTTAATAATTTTTATGCAGGTTTTCTATTTCCTAAAAATATCATCAGTGCTCCAAAAAATATAAAAAATAGGATAATGTGTCAGATGCAATTATATTCCACATTGTAATTTTATTTTCCATTTTATGTATTTTTCTATTTATGAAAAAAGTGCATGATTATTTTTTTCGCTTTAAAAAATCCAAAAAAAATAAAAATCATATTTAAAAATCCAATAAATATTATTTATCTATTATTATATTTTTTACCTCAGACCAAAATTCCCTAAAAAATTGAACAAGAAAACTATAAAAAATAAAAAAACTCCAAAATCCTTATAAAATTTATAACAAAAAACTCCAAAAATATTTATTTCAGTTGTATATTTTTATTTATATATATTATTAAGAACTAATTTATTTTTGAGAATTTTTTCTCTATTTAAAATTTTTAAATCTCAAAACAATCTGATTCATTTTAAAAGTCCCTGATTTTGTATATTTTGGACTTTTAAAATACCTAAAAATTAGAAATCAAAATCCTCGAAAAAACACAAAAACATAAAAAATTTTAAAATACAAAAAGAATTTATTTATGAGATTTTTATTATTTACATCCCTATTTATAAATATATAACCTTATATTATATTATTTACCTATATTATATATCAAAAAAAGAAAGAGTGAAAATCAAAAAATTATAAAATAAAATAAAAAATCATAAAAATAAATATAAAAAATATGTTTATATAAAAATTATATAGAAAAAGGAATTATTTTATTTCATTAAAAACCCACAAAAAGGTTAATTAATTATTTAATTGAGTGAATATTATAAAAAATACACCTATATTATTCTTTTGTAATTTATTTATAAAAAACATACATGCTACACCGACTTGTCTCCCTATGTTAGACACATAGTCTACTTGTCCACTATACGCATTATTTCTGATTTATAAGAAATTTTGATTCGCACTCGTGCTTTAACTTTACATTGTGTGGGTTATTGTAGAAATGGTTCTCCATGTGCAACAAGCATAGCATACTAGTTTTGCATTGCTTTAATAGACTCCATGGGCAACAAGCACTAAGAATGAATACATGTGAGTGGTTGTCGCATCTATTAAAGCAATGCATGGGTGACAAGTGACAATCGAGCAATCCATGGCTCATGCTGTAGCAAAACTAGTATGGACTCGATCTATACTCATAGATCCTCGTATCACTCCAAGCAATACCATGGAGCTCAAATGCGACAATCGAGCAACAATGCATGTAACCAACAATCTTATGTTGCAGAACAAACCAAAAAAGTGGAAATTGAACACCACTATACTAGAGATTTGATATTGAGAGGGCTACTTCGCACTCATAACATATGTTCTAATAATCAAACTGCAGATGTTTACCAAACCACCTGCATACGCAGTTCAAAAAATGTGAACAAACTAAATATGAATGATATATATGCTCCAATTTGAAAGAGAGCGTTGAAAACTCTATTCATAAACCCTAGGGGGTCTCATAAAGAAGATTTCTACGTAACCCTAACCCTAGGTGTCCAACTATACAAAGAGCCCTAGAGTTCTCTTATTAACTATAAGAAATTGAGTTTAATTCTCAACTTAAAATTACAATGCAGTTAGGAGTAAAGTGTTATTTTCCATATTTAGGATGATATGGAGAAATCCCTAACCTGATTGTCATTGTTATTCGTAAATATAAATCAAGATAGCTTTTGTACACTTGTTGAGAGCAGAAAACGAACCAACCTTTTTTCGATCATTTACCAGGAAAGGTGCATGAATTTGCTATCGCTAGTAGAGTTAAAATTTAATGCCGTTCGGGTAATCTTCTGCCGAATAAATATAATTTAGCATCCCATTTTCTTCACGTTAGAGGAATCTTTCCAATGTCATAATATGCACAGTTTACTCTCGCAAGTAGAGAGAAAATTTTAAGGCCGTTAATTTACTAAAAGTTTGCGTTCAATAATGGCGAAGTTTAATTGGCAACCTTTTCAGCAATATAAATGGCACAAAATCTTCGTAAGGGGCCGGACACCTACTGAACCGTAATGCCCCAAATTCTAAATGAGATTACCCAATTTAGATTGATTAATGGTGGTAGCTACATACTCATAACCCTTTTCCATTTCCAAATATTATGATTGAAATCAGAAGATGGAGGTACAAAGCATCGAACATAATTGAAATCAGAAGATGGAGGTACAAAGCATCGAACATAATAATATCTCTAATCTGCAATGAAAAACAAAACCCAGTTCTTTACCAAATATTTTAATTCTATTTTATCACTAATTGATCTCACTCGTCAACGGAATGCAACCAGACTTTCATAAACTTTTTAAAAATAAACTAGAAGTAAGATGTGCAGCGGTTTGATATTAACGCAACGGGCGAAACGTACGAACATATAAGAATATATGCATTAAAAAACTTTCTACATTTGAAATAATGAATAATACGTATTGGAATACATATTTATTTAATATTAACACAACGGGCGAAACTTATGTACATATAAGAATATATACATTAAATAACTTTCTACATTTGAAATAATGAATAATACGTATTGGAATACATATTTATTTATTTAGTATTTCCTCCAAATGAATATCAATTACCTTCACAACATCATCTTTACCGGCCTCTTAAGATTTATATGACATTGATCTTCCAATTTTCTTCAAATCAAGTGGGAAATTGTCAAGAAAAACAGTCTCTAACGTCTCAACTAAAAACAAATAAAAAGGACTATGATTCTAGAAGTAGTAGGTCGAGAGGAAGCTTGAGAAAGCAGTGACATCTGCCCAATCTGGGAACAGGCCCTTCAGCTTCCTTGTACCGTCTAATAAATATTGATCCAGTACTGCGACATCGACTCTCAAATTCTCCGAGCCTCCAGCCTGTTGAGTATGATGAAGAAATACTCGATTAGCAAGCAAAGAATGAACTCTTCTGGGGAAAAACCATGCACAGGACCTATTGATAATTGTATCTTGGTTGCCGACCCATTCAACCCACACCCTTTTAAAAAGGTATAAACCTGGCATTTGTTTCATTAAGAACCAAAGAAATCTAGTGCCCAAGAGAGGTTCCTAGGGCAAAGCTTCCACTGTTTCACCTAATAAACTCTATGGGTCTCCCAATAGTTTCAATGTAGCTAGTATATTTGAACAAATGTTAGCATACTTGAAATGATACTTCCATCTCATATACACTTGTCCATATATTGAGCAAAGAAATTCCAATGGCTTCTTCCTTGCATGCTTTGAAGGAATGTTAAATCATGAAAAGTCATGTTTTGATACCAATTGATGTAAATGCGAAATCCATTTGCGATAAAAAAATAAAGAATGAGAAGGAGAAATCTAAGTCATCATGACTATGCCTATGTCTATTTTTGGTTTAGTGTATTTTGATGTATAAGACCTGACTATGCTTCGGATCACTTGTGTATGACCACACATCCATCATAGCATTTTCATTTCTGCTATCGTCATTCTCAGTACATATCTATAGTTCACAGGCCAACATTCATATCCATAAAGCATAACATGTCTCACATCTGCCTCGTAATACTTTCCTTTGGTTTTCAAAGAAATTCTCTTATAAAAAAGAATAGTAGAGGCTCCTACTCCATCTTTAGACTCATCAACGAACACAATATCATCTGCTAATAATATACACCAAGGTACCTCATCATGAATGTGACTAGTCAACTCATCCATAATCAAAGTAAAAAAGAATGGACTTAGAGATGAACCTTCATGTAAACCGATGTTGATGTCAAAATAGTGGATCTTCCCAGACTGGATCCGTACACAAGATGATGCCCCAACATACATATCCTTTATAAGGTTGATGTAGTGGACATGTACATGTCTCTTCTCCAAAACTCTCCACAAGATCTCCCATGGAACAAGATCATAAGCCTTCTCCAATCAATAAAAATCATATGAAGGTTCTTCCTTTTAGCAGTTTGCGTGTAACAAAGAGGAGCCGTTGCAGCAGGTATGGGATCTGGGAACGTGGTCTCTGATTTTTTCTGCAGAATTATCATATCATAGGGTGGACAAATTCATGACTTTACAGGAGGAGCAAACACGGATAGAGGGACCATCATCAGGCAAGGACCATTTTGTCTAGGGATATGAGAGATTTTCGGTGAAGAAAGCGTACCGCTTTTTCATGGAGGATGGGGAGGGGATGCAAAAAGAGGTGGGGATTGACACATGGCTGATATGAAGTAAAGTACCAAACAGACTAAAGGTTTTCCTGTAGTTGTTTAGGCTTGGCAAGATGTTTACCAAGGGTCTTTAGGGGTAGCTGCTCGGGTTGGAGGATGGCAGTTGCGATAGATGGATCGACAATGGAGGACATGGAACATCTATTTCTCTCGTGTCCTTTGTCAGCACGGGTGTGGAGCAGGACCAACATCACATGGCTGGACGGACATGATTGTATCAACTTCTAGAGGAACATCAGATCGACATGCGGATATGGGCATGAAGATTGGTGGTACCCATATTGGGATGCCTCCCTCCTTTTCTCAAAAAAAAGTAGGTCTAAATGAAGTACACTTTTTATGGAATCAATGGTGAATTAAAATTGATGCAGATTGGTTACAATACATTCAGAAGAGAGATTCTTTTAGATACTTGGGATCTATTTTGCAACATGATAGGGAAATTGATGGAGATGTTACTAATAGAATAAATGCATGTTGGCTAAAGTGGAAAGGATCCTCTATTGTTCTATGTAATAAGAAATTTTCTTTCAAAATTAAAGGAAAGCTTTACAGAGCAGTCGATAGACCTGCTATGCTCTATGGATCTGAATGTTGGCTTGTGAATCGTAGACATGCGCAAAGAATGACATTAGTAGAAATGAAAATGCTAAGGTGGATATGTGGACACATACGTAAAGATCGAATTCAGAATGATGCAATCAGAAGGAAAGTTGGTGTAGCTCCGATCGAGAATAAGATGCGAGAAAATCATTAAGGTGGCATAACCATATGCAAAGGAGGCTAGTTGATGCACCGGTGAGGCAATGTGAGTTTTAAGATGTTGATCCGGCTAAAAGAGGGCAAGTCCAAGCATTATGCAAGTGATTTTTTATGAACGACAGTCTCCTGCCCTTTTTAAAAAACTTTATGGATAAAGTAATTGGATCAGTGAAGATAGCCATAAGCATTTACTTTAATGGAAAAATACAACTTTAACGGAAAAATACAACAGAAAGTCCAAGTTAAAAGCCCATCACAATAGACAACGCCTCTTAAAAATCGATCTCTTCCTTTCTTATTTTTTATACGAAAGAAATAAAGAACAGTTGACTTCCACTTTCTGTTTTTTATAAAAAAAGGTACCTCAAGTAGACCTGTGCTAGGGTTTGCAAAAACAAAGATGTGCTGCGGCGGCAACAACCACACGAGACATCTTGAGATCGACGACTCCGGCTATGATGAGCTGCCGGACAGTCACGTGGAAACGTGCAATGATCGAAATCGTTGTGCTCTGATATCACTTTAGGAACAATGTATGTCGTCATCTTCTTCGTTAGAGAGAACGAGAGAGAGATAGGATTAGGGATTTAGTCTGAAGGAGACTCCCAATGTCAAGGTTCCGTGATGCGTCTTTCAGTTTCACCTCCGTACGGGAGGTTTATATACGGCGTAGCTCTCGCACCATCCACCCCCTTCCTTCACGCATGCCCATGCGTTAGGGTTCTGCTAGACCCACCCTCGTGCAACCGCCGGAGACGGATGCTTGACCACACGGTCACCCGAGGTTGTTTTTAAATAAGGGAGCCTTATGCTTCAATTGTTTTTGATCAGAGACTGTTACGTCGGTGTTTGGGAAGATCTAGAGCTAAAAGATGCCCCCACGAGTGAAACTTTTCATGTCGTAGCTAGGAAAGGATTGGGTGATGACGGGTACATGGAGGGTTATGTTCTTCCAGAAGACTACCATTTCCTGCCACCACTATGCAGAGGGGATTGAGGATATTGATTGTATTTAATTTTCTTATGCTGCATCGAGATATCCAGACAGAAGCCTATATAAATGAAGCCTCTATTGTGAATGACTCCACTTTCTGGGACTCTATTGGCCCCTCTGGATAGTTAGGCTGTCTAAATGGAGGGTAAGGTTATTACTAATTTTAATAATCACGCCAATTTACATTTCATCATTTATCGCAATTGGAACCTGATTATTGCAATTACACCGACTCTGCTAATTGTTCCAAGCAGTACCTTGACTGTGATTCATTATCCTGTCAGTTTTATCTTGAAAAGCACAAGGATGACTCCTCTGACATGCCATCCAGAAATTCATGAAAGAGATGAAATACACGCAATAACCAGCCCCAGAAAAGAGTCATTTCTCTTGTGGAGTTAACATATTTACCTCTAACCAAAAAGTCCAATTCTCCTTACTGCCACCACTAAGTCTACATACATAGGATGGCGGCCCACCATTTATCATCTCTGGAGCTGCACCATATTATTGAGAAAATGATGATACTATGAAACACGTAATCTGTAGTCAACAGAAGTAAGAAAATGTATTTATACCTGGAAGTGTGTTGCCAGCGAAAGACCAACTTGACAATGGGCCAGTAATATTGAGAACAGTTACCCATACCTCTTGAAGCGAGCTATAATAGAAAACCGAGAAAAGTCAAGACATAGATAGAACTATTTTGAAACAGCAGAACCTCGCCATATGATAACCTTTTGCCATAAAACAATTCATCTTACATCACAGGATCGAATAAGTAAAAAAATATGCAAGAATTCACAACAAACTATCTACATCCTGGAGCACTATGGCAATATATTTTTTTATAAGCTGGCAAGAGAAGTATTACTTATCAAACAAATTTAAGATAGGGGCAATAGATAATCTGCTCGGAAGATGTACTGAATGAAGAAACTGAATGGAGAAACTGAATGGAGAAACTTTACCCCAAGAATAGCTCCAGATATACTTTGCGAAATCTGCTTTTTGACTCTTGAACTGTTTCCACTATAGAAAGATGAGGTAATAATTTATAATGGTTCAATATGTTAGCATCTTGTGCGGGGAACTTCAAACTTCCAGAGAACAAAAAAGAAACTGGGAATAGTGCCTGTAAAAAAATAAAGGCATAACCATATTTCGAAGAACTTATCTAATTAAAATCAAAACATTAATAAGTGGACAAGGAAGAAAAAGTAGGCATATTGAAAATTTGGAAGTAACTCAAACCTCTGGATAAATTAGAGGAAACCTTATAAAATAACAAGTAGAGATCAAAATTCTCTTCTTCCTTCACTAGCCTCATTGCTCTCTTCGGCTACCTTGTCACCTTGAATCTCACAGTCTAGATACTCATACTCATCCCTACTGAGTGAAAACCCACTCCATAATCACTCATTCTTTGCCGCCTCCCCTCTACTCCTTACAAAATAATTCTTACATGGGTCCAGCAACCCATCAACATATTTCATCGCCGACAAGGAAACATCCTATAAAAAGAATACCAGCAGGACCTAACGATGGCTGGCGAGTTATGTTTAGGAGCTCTCAGAATGAGGCTTTGGTGTTGTTAGAGTACTCGTTATCATAGATGTGTAATTGGATCACTTCAGGGTCCAAATACAACATCCACATGTTTAGTCCTACATCTACTGTAAGTGGGACATGGTCTTACTAGTGGGGCTAGACAAAGAGCCCCACACCACGTGTAACAATTGAGAGAGAGAGAGAGAGACAAATGAATAACACAATACCCGACCCTTGAGAGGCCTTCTCCCGTGATTTCATCCCACTCCTCACGGAGTAGGGCTTCACATAAAATCCATGTGTTCTTTCCACTGTTCTTTATTCTGTAACTCTATCATGCTTCCGCATTATCGTTTTCTACATGGTATTAGAGTGGGTATGATTCTGAGATTTGAGATTCCGAGTGTTCTTAAAAAATTTTTATGTTCGTGATTGGTTCAAGTTAGCCAATTCTACTTAATTGTGGGAAAAGGCTTCGAAATAAAAATGTGTGATTGGTTCATGTTCAAGATCTAGGGTTTATGCTAAAACCATAGTTTTGCATATTTTGAAGATCATCAACAAGATTCTGAAGGTTCAAAGATCTGAAATCGTTCGAGTTACGTTCATATTCATGATTCGTTCAAGTTCAAAATAAAAAATTAGGGTTCCATCTAGAACCCTAGATCAGGGGGTGGTGCACATAAACATCTCCAGAACCCCCACAACATCGCAGTGGTGATTACGGAAACCAACGGTAGCATCGTGATCAACACCTCGATGGTATCCTTATCCGCACATTATCTATCCGAGCCCAACACACTGCTACTCCACGGAAAGGGGCCCCGGACGCTCCAAGGGACGTTGGCCATCTCCAGGTGGTGCTCACTCAACTCCAAGCATCGCATCTCCGATCACAGCGATGTTGACTACTCTAGGTGATCAGCCTCCAGGCAACGAGAAGCAACAACAATAGGGTTCATGGCGGCGTAGCCAAGAACCTCCAACGCAAAGAGAAACTTCGACCCCCCTCCTGTCCTCGGTATTTGATGACAACGATGATGGATCTTTGACCTGAACTTCCAAATGGTGGCGCTAGCTTTCGCCCTCCATCAGCGATGAGAGACTTCTGGCTGCATACCTCCAGACAAGAATGACCGCAACTCCCATCATCGCACCCTAATCCGATTCAGCCTTCGTATTTGAAGATATGGCGGCAGCGATGTCGTAAGGAAGAAGCCCCATCAGGGGCGAAATAGATGGAGAGGTTCCCATCATGGGAACCATAAATAAATAGGAGGAAATGTTTGGGCCTAATTCTGCCCAGTGAATTTAAAAAGGGGGGTAGTTTCTGTATTACACAAAAGGGGAGAGAAGGAGGTTGATGCTATTCTGATTTGGGCCCAATGGGGCCTGAATTTTTTAAAGGGAAGGAGAATTTCTTTTGGAAAAAAAAGTGCATACAAAAAGTGAGAAAAAACCGTACACAAGAAAAAAAGGAAAAGGCAAGATAACTAAAAGGAGAAATCAACTTATGTGATTTTTAGTTTCTCCCCATCTTCACGTCTTCTCTCAACTTGGTTGATGTCATCTATTCCAACCAGTATGACAGAAGGGGGGGGGGGGTGTATTATGTAGTATTTTACAAGACTGATTCCGACTTTCTAGTTCAAATTCAGACGCCCAGTTTAAGGTGCAGATGTGTACGATCATTACATAAGAAGTCCCCATCTTTGATTTGAACTCAAGGTTTTCATGTAATCCATAGGGACTCTCAAGGTTGCAAAATTTGGTAGTTGGTACTCGATCGACCGGTCACTAATTAAGGATAAATCGACAATCGACCAATTAATCGGATTTAGTCGGGCTTTAATTAGCTTTGAATTTTATTTTTTTTAATATATAAATGATTTATATATATATATATTCTTACATGTTTGCATAGATTTATAAATTTTTCATACGATTATAGTGAAATATTGAAATAAATAAAGTAATTGGATTTAAATAAAACACTAAGTGTATTACAATAAAAAAACAAAAAGTATGTATTTCCAAGCAAAAATCGATCGACTAGCAGGCCTGGTCGGAAATAATCAGTACTTGATCGGTCACCCCACTAACTAGACTAGTCGGACCTATTACTCGAGCCAGTCGGCTGACTTTTATAACACTAGGGACTCTGGAGTTGAGATCCCATTCTCTGAGCCAGTATGGGAGAGACCCCGTTCTCCGACGAGGAGACTCTTCAGACTCCATTCTTCAACTTCCGTAGGCTCTGACAAGGATATTTCCATGACTTTCTCCAGTTTGGCCCTTTAGAGAGATGGAGCAGTTGCAGGTCATAGTTCTACATCCGAAGACTCATTCCAGTTTCACTGAACACAATACATACCACACGTTCTCCGACAAGGAGACACGGTTTAGTTCACACTCCAACCCTTCAGTTCCCCATCATCAGCACGGCATGAGGATCAACATCCTCAGCAGGCAGGCGACAAAGTTTGCGTTGAGTTGATATCGTATGTAGTGTCTTGTATTGTGACTGAGTGATTTCTTTCATTCCATCCAAGCTGAACATTGCATGCTCCAGCTTAAGGGGGAGTGTTAGAGCATGCATCATCATATATGTGGGTAATTGGATCCCTTCAGGGTCAATTTACCACATCCACAGGTTTAGTCCACATTTACTACAAGTGGGACTCGGTCTTACTGGTGGGGCTATATAAAGAGCCACACACCACATGTAACAATTGAGAGAGAGAAAGGAATAACAGAATACTTGGCCCTTGAGAGGTCTTCTCCCGTGGTTTCATTCTGTTTCTCATGGAGTAGGGTTCCATGTAAAATCCAGGCATCTGTTCCAGTGTTCTTTAATCTTTATCTCTAATACGCTTCCGCATTACCGTTTCTACATGTGCTACTACTCCGAATATCACCTTATCGTATCAGGAGCACATTTCCATCTCCAGGAGTCGTACCTACGATGCGCTTGAGAAGATTACTACCATGCCTAACAATGAAACTGTCACCATCATTACCATCCAAAGGAAGATAGTTTGTCTGGCTACTGTCAGGGTCATGCCAAATAAAAGGACATTTTGGCAGTATTGATAACCCCTTCCCCCAAACTTGGTGGCGAGGATCATGGGCACAACTAGTCGATTACAAAAGTCCAATCACTTGCTCCCATTATGTTGGTAGGTGAAGTTAACCCTAATTCTAGGGGTATTCGGAGCAACTCACGATCTAGAAGTCAGCCTTTGTGTAACCCTGACCCTAGGAATCCATCTATATAAGGAGGCCTAAGGTCCTCCTTCTCAATAACACATATTTATCACAAACAACTTGGTATCATAGCAGGTTTCTGACCCCCCCCCTTTCCTCCACCATCCAAACCTCCTCGCTCGTCGCCGCCATCAACGTCACCGTCTCAACATCACTGACCAGCCCAAAATACACGCTCAGCCCTCCACCCACCAACGCCCACCCCTCTACCCACTAGTACCCGACCCTCCGCCTACCAGAGCCCACCCCTCCACCCACCAGTGCCCGACCCTCTGCCCACCAACATCCACCACCACCTAGAACCCACCCCACCTGCTCATCCCAACAACCCTGTAGAGAAGGCACTTCTGCCATCCCAACAGGCTGTTGCCACCATATCAAGCAATTGTGCCACCAACCTAGGCACTAAACATGGATTCTTTATCGTCTTAGTCATAATCGAAGCTGATATCTCAGGAATCTGATGGAGAGAGCACTCGATTACCCTCGTTTAGCTCTATTCCCAAGTTGAACGAGACCAACTATCCCAAGTGGCCACGCATGTTCCTCATGATCGTACACGGATATGACAAGGAACACATTTTATTGGAGTCCGAGCTTGCTGACAAAACAAAAATACGCCACATGGGAGAAAGGCGACGAAATAGACAGTTCATGGAACATGGTCAGCGTAATCGACAGAATTGCATATGCGATGGTATACTACATCAACACTCATGACATGTGGACTTCCAAGCCACATACGGTCCGGAGAAAAATTTCAGCAGAATGTATCAGACATATTTCAACATACTCAATAGGAAGCAAGCATGGCATTCTCTAGCAGACTATTTCTCCATCTTAAAATCCTTTTTCGTGTGATATAATGCTTGCATTCCAGGATGCACATTTCCTACCCAGAAGCGACATCATAGTAATTCTGGTATTCATAGCCGGACTCGATCCAGGCTATGTTGCAGCCCACGACCAAATGATTTCAACGATGATTCTCCCCAGTATTGAGGAGGCCTATATCACCATGTACTGCAAGCACCACAGTGATGTTCATGGACAAGTTTCTACCCTAGTTATCCCGTCTAGGCGAAGAGGTCATGGATCATTAGGAGCATGGTTCTTAATTTCGGTAAAATCTCGTCGAAATTTTGAATCGGACCATCTTGATATCTCACCCAAAAAGCGAATTTTGAATACAAAATTCCCAAGTGAGGTGAGTTAAGACCGAAACTTCAATCAAAACTACCTCATTTCAACCCATTTATAGTTCCATTTGGACTTTCTCCACGCTTCTCCAACTCCATCTTTCTCTCATTTCTTTGAAATCAAATTTGGTCAAATCTTCATCAATTTCTTCAATTGTTTAGGCCTTTTGTTGCTAACATGTTGATCTTACTTGTTGTGGTGTTTTTTTGAGAGATTTTGAATATCTATTTAGACTTTTGGAAAACAAATTTAGTACTTTTGTGTTTTAAAAAGTAATAATGATGAGTTATGAATGTATAAAATCAAATCTCATGTATAACATCTACTAAACCATATTTGAAAAAAAATTGTGACCATATTTGAAAAAAAATTTGTGAGATGTTATATGGAAGAAAAAAATAGTGCTTTTGTGTTTTATTGCGGAATCATGATAAGTTTTCCAAGGATAAACTCGGATCTTAAGTATTAAACATAGAAAACATGACTGGGTTTTTTTTGTAAATGAAATTTAAAAAGCAATTAATTCTCAAAATCAAACCCTATCTCTATGTATTATTTTACATGTCTTGTATCTATTATGTGGTTTTCACGAAATTGGTCCCCTAATTGCAAGATCTAAGACCCTAATCTCTAGATCTAAGATGTTTATATTTACGAGTTTATGCATATTAAGTGTTAGAAAAATTATAAATATATTAAATCAGAAAATTAAAACATAAAATAATAAGCAAATACTTAATTGTTCTCATTATATGGCTCGTGAATGATTGTTCTGCAATTTCGTCATAGATTTCGGTGATCATCATCATGGCCTCACATTCTAGATTGAGATCTGATAGTTCTGAGGAATAGAAGGAAGGTTTCAGTGTGGACATCGATTGGAGGCATACCATCGCTCCAGATGGCGACAAAGACAAACTACAATGCAAATTATATACGAAGAGATTGCGAGGAGAGGGGATCACGAAGATGAAGCAACATGTTGTAAGCAATAACAAGAATGTTGCCAAGTGCACACTTTGTCGCAAAGATGTGAGGTACATAGCGAATGCCATCTTGGATGGGAAGAAGTATAGGGATACAGAATGGGAAAGGAGGGATGAACAATTCAAATAGTTCATGCTTGAGAAAGAGTTCAACGTCTTCTCTGATTCAGAAGACGACGACGACTTTGTCTACCCCGCTGATATTCAGACTACAATGGAGATGAGGGAATACAAGAGGGCAACAAAAGAATCTATAAGGAGCGAGTTCGAGAGGAGAGAACTCGGTGGTGTACGAGGTGACTTCTATGGTACCGGTGGAAGTGGGGTGGTTTTGGAGGTGCACCGGTACCACTACCCACCAAAAAACACAAGGGAAAGGGACCGAAACCCTTTTTGACGAGGAGTGGGTCCATCAATACAAGCCAAGCAAGTATCCAAGGAAGAAGAGGGTGAAGGGTATGCTCACCAATACACGGGAGAGAGTGGGAATGACCATCAACAAGCTCTTCTTTGGAGAGAGCATTCCTGTTAACATTGCTAGCGGACCATTTTTGCAATATGCCACTGATGAGATCGTTGCAGCAGGAACGGGAGTGAATGCTTCCACATCCTATGAGAAAATAAACAAGTATCTCGGGATGGAGAAGGAGAAGATGATTGAGTACATCACCGAGCTGAGGAGGAGATGACTAGAGTACAAGGTGATGCTGATATGCGATGAGTGGAGGAGCTACATGAGGAAGCGGATCATCAACTTCCTCATTTACTGCGATGGGAAGACGATTTTTTGAAGTCTGTTGATGCATCTCAACATGTGAAGGACTACAAGTACCAGTTGAAGTTGATTCATCAAGGATGCTGGGAAAGAGAATAATGTCCAGATTATCACAGATAATGGCAACAACTTCAAAAAAGCAGGTGAAACAATAAAGGGCTTCAGCCAGAGGAAGTCGGTCTCAAAGGTGGTGGAGCATGCACGAACGATCACTACATTCATTTACAACAATTCCGAAGTACTGGCTTCGATGAGGCCGATGTGCAATGGTGAACTGGTGAGGCATGTTATCGCATGCTTTGCAATCAATTTTTAGCATTGCAAAGCCTTAAACAACACAAGATATGGTTGAAAACCATGTGTTTCCAAGATGAATGGTTCGAAATACCTGAAGCTCGAACTGAAGGAGGTCAGAAAGTGAAGACATTGATCAATGATCTTCACTTCTGGGATGGCGTAGCTTGAGTCATGAAGATAATGGATCTGATTGTGTCTACATTGCAGATTGTAGACACTGACAAGAAGCCAGCCATGGGAGTGATCTACAAGGCAACATGTTGCATGAGAGAGAAGGTCCGTGAAGCAGTTGGAAAAGGTCAGAGAAGCAGTTGGGAGATGATACAAAGCATGGTAGGATATAATAGACAAATGTTGGTCCAAGATGCTCCCGTATCCTCATCACAAGGCCGGTATGTATTATGTAATAAATCTATTTTTTCCATTTTTGATAGCACTTTTGATGGATTAAAATCTTAAGAATTATGCATGTGTGTATTGTGTCTAACTTATTACTTCAATCCCAAGTAACAGCCCAAGAACAGTCTTTGTACAAATGCTGACCTTTTAGCAGATGTACAAATTGTGATGCAGAAACTCATCAAGGACGAGAAGACAGAGACCTTGTGCATGAATGAGGTAATTTGGAATCTACACTCCTAGAGTGGGACTAAGAAATTATTCATTAAGAGTATTATGTGACAATTAATGACTTCAAACAATGTGCATGTCAAGTACTTCAGGGATGCTTTGGGTTCCTTCGGTAGAATTATCACAGTTAATGGACGGGGTAGTACTCTTCCTAATAAGGACGAAGACGAATAAGTCCATTGATTGTGTTGTGATGTATTACTATTATTGATTTATTTCCTTTTGGATTTTCCACGGTTGAATGATGGTTATTGTACGAGATAGAAGCTCCCAACCTTACGGAAAGTGGCAATGAAAGTATTATCTCAAACCACATCTGTTGGTGGTTGTGAGAGGAACTGGAGTACATTCAACCTGATCCATTCGAAGAGACGGAACATGTTAGAAGAACAGAAGCTCCATGATCTGGTCTACGTGCACTACAACTAAAGGCTAAAGATGAAATATGCAAGGCAGGGTCAAGACAAAGAGGACTACACAAACCCTATCGATCTTGGATACATTTTCAAGATGTACGATGACGAATGTTAATGAAGATGTTCTCAAGAGATGGATGGATTCCAATGGTGCTCACGTACTCGATTAACTGGTGGAAGACCTAATGAGAATATAAGCCAGTAATTGGGAGCAGATGTAGGTGACTATTAGGATATATCCGAGCAGATTGCATACCCTTTTGGAGGGTTGGAGGCTGAGGTTGATGCAGTTGTTGATAAAATTCTCTCCACAGTTCAAAATCCAAATCCATCAAAGGATGAATGTGGAGATGATGATGATGATGATGATGTTGTTGGAGGTCGTGCTAGATCTGGAGAGGGGAAGACATATTCAGGGGGTCAGCAGGGAGTGGTTGCGGACCACATGATACAAGATTCGAGGAAGGGCTCCACGCAGGGCGTGAATATATGGAGCGAGAAACGAACACACATGGATAGTTTATTCCAAGTAAGAGTCCCGAACTTATGGAATACGAAGCATACAGTCATGGTCATCGTCCTACCGACAACTACATGGAGGATTTGATATCATTTGTAGGTTCCTTGAGGTGCATGGACATTGATAGCCCATATCGTGGACGAACCACAAGTCCTCTGAGTGGATATGGATCATTACAGGTTGAGAGATCATTTAGCATCTTCCCAGAATACTTTCATGCTCCTCCTCTTGGACCTCCTCCTCAAGCGTATACACCTCCATCATATGGTTACAGCGGGTATGGATGATATAGCAACTACAACAGTAAGAACTGCCAAGGTGGCCAACCCGAGCAGAGTCAGGGTTGCTACTTTGGTGGTGACAGTTATGGTTTCTTCCCCAGGTACACGCGTGTGCCTTCTCCAATGCAGAGGTCTTCTCCTACTCCGTCGTCAACATTCCGAGGATCTCAAGCCAGTACTTCGCAGCATCGTCATGCCCCTCGTGATACCAGATCTGATGCTGCTTATCCTCGTCTCTAGATCCTCATAGGCATCGATGACCATCAATACAAGCAGCATGTGATGGATTACAAGGCCATGTACTTCTACATAACATGGGAGAACTACAATAAGTTCATTGAGTCTGTTAATCATTATCAGAGAAAGGGAAGGGGGACGATTCAAAACCACGACAAAACTCTTGGTTCTGAACTAAACTCATGACCAGGTAATATCTTTTATTGCATTAATCATTAATGTGTATGCTGTCGTTTATTTTTGTCAATAGATGTTTTTTCACTTGTTGTAAGATTGTTATTAAGTATTAACACTGTTGGAGTACTTGGTTGTATGCGTCACTTGTGGGAGATGGGTAAATGGATCCCTCCAGAATCCATTTACCCCATCCATATGCATAGTCCCACATCTACCAGTGGTGGGACTTGGAGGCTCTGTGGAGGCTATATAAGAAGCCCCAGACCTCCTGTGTCCATTGAGAAAAAGCAATGAAGCATATGCCCCTTTAGGGCTTCTCCTGTGGTTTCATCCCGCTCCATAGGGAGTATGGTTCCACGTAAAATTCTTTGTGTTCTTCAAGTTCTTCATCTTTATTTCTTATTCCGCTTCCGCTTCCTATTTTCTAACATGATATCAGAGCGGGTTCGATTCTTGAGGAGTTTTATGTTCATTATTTATTCGAGATTCGATTATCAAATACATTGTTCATTGTTCTCGAAGATCATTATTTTTCAAGATCCGATTTTTTTGTTCGGAGATCTGCACAAGTTTTGGTTCAAGACTTCTTGGGTTTTCTGAAACCCTCGATCTACAGTTCTAGGCCGCATGACGACATATTTTGGTCATCTCCATCGCACGCCTAGCCGCCATCCTGTTCATTGCCATCACAGGCAGCAGCCCTAGCTGCTATTCAAGCCCTAGCAGCATCTCCTGGCCGGCCTCCAGCCAACCAAGAACTCCAGGTGGCGGTCTAGGTCAAAAAAACTCCCTAGGGAAACTCCCGCACTACATCTGCCAGCACCATCTGTTGCATGAAGCCCTTCAGCATTAGGAGGAGCAGCATTTTCTTCCCCCTTGCGCAAAGAACATACAGGTGCCGCTCCAAGATCTCCTTGCACATCACATCTCTGGGTGCGGCACCAACAGAGATCAAGCCCCATCGGGGGCAGTCTTCCTCGATTCTCCAGCCGCACAGGCGACGTTCCTCCTCGCAATGTGCACGCAGTCGCGTAGGCAATCCCATGCCCAGTTCAGCCCTGGCGAACCCGCAACGTGCAGGCAATCGCGCGCCCAGGTGGTGCCTCTCCGACAGCCCTGGCACAGGCGATGCCCCTCTCCATCGTCTTCCCCATGTGTAAACGTCTTCGCGTGCTCCACGCGCAGACAGCGGCGCCGACCCCCAGTTCTGTGGCACCTTTTCTTCCACTCTGCGGGGAAGGCGCTTGATCGATTTAGGGTTGCCACGATGGGAACCTTAGGAGTGGGCCCAACTATTTAAAAAAAGGGTCGGTTTTAAATTGGGGGCACTCGATCCTTTCGAAAAAATGTGGAGAGGGCAGGCGGTAAAAAAATGGAGAGCAATAAAAAAGGAGAAGTTGAGTACGAAAAAAAGGTGGAAGAAAACCGTATGAAAAAAAAGGTTTGAGAAGAAAAAGGGGGAGGGGGAAATTTTTTGAAGGCCCGAAAATATGCAGTGGGCCCATTTATGTTAAAAAAAAGATTTGCAAAAAAAAAGGAAAACTTTTGCGGAAAAAAAAGGTCGGAAAAAAGGAGAGAGATTGAACGGCTTTAAAAAAATGATTTTAAAAAATGATTTGAAGTTGTTTTTTCAAAAGCCAAGAAAAATGTAATCAGTTTATTTGGTTTTGTTTTTCCCCATTATCCTGTCTTCTCCCAACTATGTCGATGTCTCTCTTTTCCGACAAGTATGGGAGAAAGGGGGGTATTGTGTACAATCACAAGTTTATTCAGATTCTCCATATCCAAATACAGATATTCTGGACCAGCCAGTTGTTCAGACTCGACGATTGATTCCGAGTCCTTAGTTTCAGGCATGCACATGTATGCGGTCTTTATTCAGATGTGCAAATGTTTGTCATCTTTTGTCGTGGTCCTCATCATTCTTGTTATGTCGACCAAAGCTTTCATGTAAGCCATAGGGATGCGTGCGAGATGATCGATGATAAGGCTCATCACCAAAACTAGGTCACTCGATTTAGTTAGTCTTATCCAATCGAATCTTATTGTATTCTATTCTTGACTCATTCCGTCTAGTCTATTTTCAAGTACAACCATTCCGTGTGAGGTCGTACGCTAATTGAGGTCCGGTGAAGTGCTTGGACTTCCCAGAATGCTTTCCCAACGCATCACTCAAAGCCCGCTGCCTACCCGGCCTCCTGCGGATAGTACCATCTTCTTCCCAGGCGCGGAACAGGACAGATTTCTCTGCTGATTCAGCACCCATAGTAGATGACCATTCCCTATGCCATGTTGGTAAGGGTTTTCATGTGGTATCATAAGGACTCCAGAGTAGAGCATTATTCTCTGTGCTAGATGGGAGAGACACAGTTCTCCGACGAGGAGACTTTCAGACTCCTTTCTCCAGCGACCATGCACTTCGACTAGGATTGCACTTCCACAGTCTTTTCCAGTTCGACCCTTTTTTAGATGGAATAGTTGTCCACATTATTGTGGCAGGTCAGAGTACTCCGACAGGCGTAGTTCAGAGCACATGCTCTCCGACGAGGAGATTCAGCAAACTCACACTCCAGCCGTTCGTCCTCCTCACCTACACGGCATGAGAAGCAACATCCTCGACAACAACAGTTGTGTACGTTGAGTTGATATTGTTTGTAGTGCCATGTATTGTGAGTTGAGTTTCTTTCTGTTTGTCCAAGCTGAGCATTGCATGCTCCAGCTTGAGGGGGAGTGTTGGAGCGCTTGGTTGTATGCGTCACTTGAGGGAGATGGGTAACCCCATCCATATTGTTAGAAAACAGGAAGCGGAAGCGGAATGATAAACAGAGCATAAGAAACTAGAATATAAAATATGGAAGAACAAAGGATTTTTACGTGGAACCCTACTCCCTAAGAAGCGGGATGAAACCACGGGAGAACGCCTCAGAGGGCTGGTATGTCTATTGCACTTTTCTCAACTGATACAGGAGGTATGGGGCTCCTTATATAGCCTCCACAGAGCCTCCAAGTCCCACCACTGTTAGATATGGGACTGACTCTTGGATGGGGTAAATGGATCCTGGATAGATCCATTTACCCATCTCCCATACGTATAGCGCACAACCAAATACTCCAACACTCCCTCTCAAGCTGGAGCAAGCAATGCTCAACTTGGACAAACAAGCAGAAAAAAAACTCAACTCACACTACATGACACTACAAACAATATCAACTCAACACGCATAACTGTCGGTTGCTGTCGAGGACGTTGCTTCTCATGCCGTGCAGGTGAGGAGGATGAACGGGCTGGAGTGTGAGTCTGTTGAATCTCCTCTTCGGAGAGCATGTGCTCTGAACTGCGACAGAAATTCGACCGAATTTCGCTAAAATTTGAGTATTCTACTCCCATTGCTTGAGCCATTATCGTGGGAGATGGCTCTCCGATGGAAGTTCCCAGATGGGTCATTCTGATGTAGCGCCTAAACAGGTTACCCTCGAGTGAATCTTCTTATTCATAAAAGACCCATATTCTAAAAATTGTAGTGGGCGCTTGTACATGTATCTTTGTTGCTTCCGCGAATAATCTGTTTTTACAGAGTGGTTGATTGATACAAGTGCATCCACCCATTTTTGTGGCGAATAGACCCTCATATCAAATGCACGTCTCTCCTGGATGATCTGTACATTTCGCTGACGATAGATTTTCCCTTATAAAACGAAGAGATGTTCATCTCACTCCTAATATCAGGCTCACTAATGTTTTATTTGTCATGGAGTTTCCCATCAGTCTTCTTTCTGATAGTTAGATTTACAAGGAGCTCAATTGTCGAGTGATGTGTAACACATTGTCTTGTATTTTTTCAGGACATACTGACTGTGAGAAAATTTGGTGCGAATCATGAAGAAGGATGTGTCTACCATCTTGTTCAATCATCTAGGATTGTAGTACTCTGATACTTCTTTTTCAGCATTCTCCGGTGCTCTCTGGCACCAACGTTTGCGTCACTCATCTCTACAGAAGCTTCGTTGTGTTCTTCCCCAACTTCTTCCCACTGTCAGCCTAGAGTGTAAGGCTTGCTAATTGGATAAACAACATAGGAATTCCTTTCCACCATATGAGAATATCCATTTTGTTCATCTTTTTGAACTTGTTCATCTTAACGTATGTGGGCCCAATCGATGTCCCGATCGTCTACGAAATAGATATTACTTGACCCTCATAGATGATTTTTCTCATGTGTCATAGATATTGTTAATGAAAGACAAGTCCGGTGTCTTTTCTATTATTATTTGATTTATTAAATGAAATAAAGAATCAATTTGGTACAACTATCAAAACTCCGAGGCCTGATAATGGTAGGGAGTTTCTTTCTCGTGACATGTGGTCCATTTTCTCTACAAATAATATCTTATACCATACTACTTGCATTCAAACTTATCAAAAGAATGGAGTGGTTGAGCGCAAACAATGGCATATCCTTGATATTACACGTACTCTCTTGATTGACTGTCATATTCTATTTACTTATTGGAATGACACCGTCCTTAGCTCTAAGATATCTTATTCAGTTCTCTTTGTGTAATTTTCCCCAACGGGTCTCTTCACTATATAATAGACCTGATGGCCTCATGAATATGCAACTTATTATTTTCTCCCAACATCGTATCGGAACTACGGTCCTAGACCGAAGTTAGTACCCCATCGATGCCCTAGCCCCCGCCCGCTAGCCTCTGCACACGCCCCTGTGATCCTCGCGCGTCGCCGCAACAACCACCGAGGCTCCGCGCACTGTCGGGGCCCCACGCGTCGCCACAACAACCGCAGCTACCGTCGCGGCTCCCCCAGCATCACTGCAGCCACCCTCAATGACCCCAGCGACCCCAACTCACCACTTCCACAAAGTAGCAGATGGCATATAGGAACTTCACGATGGTTGGAGTTTTCTTGGCATCCTGGATTAGGAGTATGAGGTCGCACGTACACAGCTCCTTACAGGTGTGACCATACCTCACATGGAGGAGGCCTACAGTCGCTTAAGCAAGCTTCGTATACCACCCGATACCACCCATGGTTCAAAAAAACGCGCCTCGAGGCGCACGAGGCGTACGCCTCGAGGCGAGGCGGCCTCAAACCGCCCCAGAACGGCCGCCTCAGGGGGCCTCTGAGAGGCGAACGCCTCAGTTGGTCGAGGCGGTCGAGGCGGTCACTGAGGCGTTTTTTATTTTCAAATTATTTTTTATGTTAATCATTTATCCTATTAGTAATTTCATATGTTTATAAAGGTCTAGTTGTTTAGGATATAAATATACAAGATGAATGCTTAAATTTGGCCACTTTCATGTTTATATTTACCATTAAACATGTCCAATTATGTCTAAAACTCTTAAGTTATACCATTAAACATACGATATGCAAATATCATTAAAAGCATTACTTGTAAACTTAATTTTAAGGAGTTGTTACACAATAAGCTATGCAATATGCCGAAAAGGACAAACAAGATAGAATTCAAGGGGAGTTCATGTACTATTCTTATACAAACAGATCCATATATCCGAATAGAAATAAAATGAGCGCACCTGCTCCCCCCCTAGACCCCCCCCAGGCTCGCTGACCGGGCAGCGAGACCCCCGTCTTGTTGGGGTATGTTATGGCAGGAGGGGTGCATACACTGGTTCTTCAACTTGGGATAGATAGTTAGAATTCTGATGAAAACCGACAGATGCATTCTCATACATTTGTATATCTTTCTTTCGGTGTTTTTATCTTTATAATTTTATCATATCTTATAGTGATATATATCATATGTTAGTCAGAATATATATAATTTCATTTAGTATATATTTATTGTAGTTTTTATATATATTTATCCTTGTAAACTGAGGCTTACGCCTCGACCGCCTCGAGGCTACGCCTCGCCTCGATTCCAGGGAAACCGCCTCGTTCCGTTTTTAGTTTTTTTAAACCTTGATACCACCACACAAACCTCCTCAGCGATAGCTGCATCTCGCGGAAAGGGTGGTTCTACGCAGTTCATAGGACGTGGTTCTTGTGGCAAAGGTGGCGGACGTCATCGTGGCCCCTGCACCTACTGTCGTCATCCAAGACACTCTGAAGACACTTGCTATCAGAAGCACGTTGTCCCGTGACAAAGCAGATTGAGCCTTCAAACACTACAGCTCCTCATGCAGATCCACGCCTTGATGACATTGTCTCTCGTATACGAGAAACCATGACTCCAATGGCACTAACACTATAGGATCCACAGATACTACAACAATAGCTAGATACTCTTCGATCTCCTTAGGTATCGCATACACTTCTACTGGTTGTAGCAATGCAGATACGATCGAATGGATCATGGACTCTAGTGCTTCTCACCATCTGTGTGGAGACAAAGCCCAGATCAGATCTTACAGATTTATAACCCCTAGTAGATGGGTCGTCATTGCAAATGGGGTTCACTTACTCATCACAGGACAGTGGGAGGTGCATTTGACACCATCCATGCGCCTACAAAATGTTTTATATGCTCCTGATTTTCAGATGAACTTGCTTTCTATTAGTAAGATTACAAAAGATTTGCATTGTCATGTCATTCTTGACCCCTCTTCTCTTGTGTTTCAGGACATACTGGTTCAGCCTCCCCATGTTGGTGCCTCTTAATTCCTACTGGATCCGTCCCACCGTACTTATGTCACTTTCATTTTGGCCACCTTCCTCTGCAGAAGCTGTGTCATATTCTCCCACAAATCTCCACATGATCTTCCTTCCAGTGAAAGGCATGCCAGCTTGGGAAGCATCACCATTCTCCCTTTCCATCTCGTCAGAGTGAGAGTAGTTCCCAGTTGTTTGAACTCCTTCACTTTGATATTTGGGGTCTGAGTCATGTCCCTGATCACCAAAGGTATTGTTTTAATCCAGTTGATGTAGATGACTATTATAGACTTTCTTAGGTTTTCTTGTTAAAGAATAAGTGAGGCTAGGTTTATAATTAAATCATTTATTCATGAGATAAAAAATACTTTTTCTGCTAATGTCAAGTATTTGTGTTCTGATAATGCTTTAGAATTTTTGCACTTTACAGCTATCCGAGTTTCTCGGATCTCTTGGTATTGTACATTAGACCTCATGTGCCTATATATCTTAGCGGAACGGTGTTGTCCAGCGTAAACATCGTCATTTACTCGATGTGACCAGAACCCTTAGGATTTAGAGTCGTGCTCCACACTCTTATAGGGTGATGTGATTCTTACAACCTACTACTTAGTGAATCGTATGCCATCTTCTGTTTAGAGAGAATGTTCCTTTCTCGATTGTGTTTCCTGAGAATGATCTGTTCTCCATTACACCCTGTGTGTTTGGATCCGTGGCTTTTGCTCATAATCTTTAGCCTGGCGACGACAAGCTCTCCCCCAGAGTCGTCAAGTATGTCTTCGTTGGCTACTCTCATACCCATAAAGGGTATTATTGCATTGATCCGTTTTAACGAAAATACTTTGTCAGAGCTGATGTTACATTCTTTGAGTCTATTATGTATTTCTCTCATACAGGTGATAGACTGGCCCCATCTGTCTCTCATTAGGAGGGCTACGTGCCTCCACCTCCTACATCTTCATCACCTCCATCACCACCGTCATCATTGACGCATCCATCTCCAGTACCTACACCTGCTTCGGTGGATGCCCAGAAGCCTCCACCCACCGTGACTCAGTTTTTGCCACGTGCGTTTATTCGGAGGTCTCGCTCTGTTCGCCATGCTCACAGGTCTTCCCCATCATCCAACATGCCTCAAGTATGTAATGAGCACATTGTTTCTACTGATAGAACTACTGAGTTGTCTATGCAGCAGGATTCCTTACAGGATGAGCAGGTACCCTCTCAAGAGGGAACTTACATATCAATAAATGGCAGATGAACACGATGTATCTATTGCTCTGCGAAAGCAAAGACGAACTTGCGCTTCATATCCTCTCGCAACCCAAATTTATTTGAGCATACTTTCAGAGGATTTCAGGAGATATACCGTAGCACTATCAGCCGTGGAGATACCACGGACGTATTAGGAGGCCATCCGGGACAGTTAGTGACGTCTTGCCATGGAGGAGTAGAAGATCGCGCTACAGACGCGTGGCACTTAGAGCCTTGTTTCAACTCCAATTAGCACATCCGTTGTTGGGTAAAAGTGGGTGTTCACGGTAAAGCACCGAGCAGATGACAGTGTAGATCGCTACAAAAAAGAGACTTGCGACATGTTCGTTCACCCAAACATATGGGGTGTGAACTATTAGCATACATTCTCTCCAATGACCCGACATTCTACTCTGCTTATACATCTATCAGTTGCAGTGATACAGAATTGGACCCTCTTCCTAGGAAAGCTCGTTTTTCATGTTCCTCCCAAGGTTTTTGGGTATGTAGGCTTTGTTCATATTCTTGGTCCTGGAAGGGACAAACTTACCGCTTGAGCAGTAAAATGTGTTTTCTTTGAATATGCTACGAATCAGAAAGATATAGATGCTACGACCTCCCACCAGAAAGCACTACATCAATACATATGCCAATTACTTTGAATCCCTTCCATACTACTCCAAATCTGACACACATGTTATACAGGATGATCTTTACAAGATTACTACTCTACAGGGACACAACGCTTCTGAGCCGACACCATCTCCTCAAGTATATCATTCGACTAAATCTTTACAGATTAATAGACATGTTATGTCATGTTGAGATACTATTTATCTTATGTTTCTTTTAGGTATTTTCTTTTCTTTTCGTTCTCTTTATGTAATTTGCCCAATGGGCTCTACTCTATAAAAGAGAACCGTAGGGCCTCATGAGAATGCAACTTATTATTTTTTCTAATATGGTATCAGAGCAACGATCCTAGACCAAAGTTCAAGTACCCCAAAGGTGCCCTAGCGCCCACCCGCCAGCCACCGCACGTGCCCCTGCGCTCCTCGCATGTCGCAGCCGCAACCATCGAGGCTCCGCTCACTACTGCATCAGCCGCTGCGACCGCCATAGATCCCCAGCAATGCTGCAGCCGCGCACAATGGCCCCAACTCACCACTTCTATGGATCAGCATATGGCATATAGGAACTCCACGGTAGTTGGAGTTTTCGAGACAGCCATGTATCCGAAGTATGAAGTTGCACGCGCACATCTCCATATGGGCGCAACCATACCTCACATGGGGGAGGCATATAGGCACCTCAGTAGGTTTCTTATCCCACCCGCTAACACCACACAGACCTCCTCAGCAATGGTTGCATCTCACAGCAAGGTAGGTTCTACACAGTTCATAGGGCGTGGTACTCGTGGCAGAGGTGGTGGACGTCATCGTGGCCCCTGCACCTACTATCGTCGTCCAGGACACTCTGAGGACACATGCTATTAAAAGCATGGATACACTCGCATCTGCTCGCAGGGTTGAGCAGATTGAGCCTTCAAACACTATAACTCCTCAGGCAGATCCACGCCTTGATGACATTGTCTCTCGTATAAGGGAGATCATGACTCCAGTGGCCATCACTACCACTACATGATCCACAGATACTGCAGCAGTAGCTAGAGTCTCTTCGACCTACTCATGTATCGCACACTTCTATTGGTTGTAGCAGTGCAAATATGACCGAGTGGATCGACTAGTGCTTCTTACCATTTGTGTGGAGACAGAGCCCGGTTCAGATCTTACAGGTCTATAACCCTTGGTAGATGGGGTCGTCATTGCAAATGGGGTTCGCTTACCCATCACAGGATAAGGGGAGGTGCATTTGACACCATCCATGCGCCTGCAGAATGATTTATATGCTCATGATTTTCATATGAGTGTGCTTTCTATTAGTCAGATTACAAAGAATTTGCATTACCGTGCCATTCTTGACCCCTCTTCTCGTATGTTTCAGGACATACTGGTACATCCTCCTCATGTTGGTACCTCTACTATTCCTACTAGACCAGCCTCACCGTACTTATGGCACCTTCATTTTGGCCTCCTTCCTCTGCAAAAGTTGTGTTCTCCCATAAATAGTTATGTGATCTTCCTTCCAGTGCAAGGCTTGCCAGCTTGGGAAGCATCACCGTTCTCCATTTCCATCTCGTTAGAGTTAGAGCAATTAAATTGTTTGAGCTCCTTCACTTCGATATTTGGGGTCTGAGTCATGTCCTTGATCACTGGGGACACCGTTTTAATCTAGTTGATGTAGATGATTGTTCTAGACTTTCTTGGATTTTTTTGTTAAATTAAATCATTTATTTATGGGATGAATATTTTTTCTGATGTCAAGTATTTGCGTTCTGATAATGCCTTAGGGTGTGTTTGGTTGGCGGGTTAAGGCGGGTTAAACTGGTAGAGGGTAACCCATTTTTGTGTTTTGGTGTTTGGATAGAGGGTTAAACTGGGGGTGGGTTAGAAGTGGGTTTGGGGTGATATGATTGTATTGGGGTTTGAAAAAGTGAGTAGTTATTGTGATGTAATTGTATTGAAGTTTGGAAAAGTAAGTAGAAGTGGAGTAGTTTATAATTTTTATATGATATGATGGTATAATATATTATTTTTTGATAGGATTGATGATGTAAAATTGATTTATTTAATTTTTTAAAAAAGGAATAAAGTGGGGCCCACGCAGGAGAGAGGGGAAGTGGGTTAAGGGGGGTAAACCCCCCTAACCCGCGGGTAAGCTGATACCCGAACGGGGCCTTAAAGTTTTGCACTTTACAACTATCTAAATTTCTCATGTCTCGTGGCATTGTACACCAAACCTCGTGTGCCTATTCATCTCAGCAAGATATTATTGCCGAGTGCAAATATTGCCATTTACACGATGTGACTAGAACCCTTCTGATACAGAGTTGTGCTCCTCACTCTTATTGGGGTGATGCGGTTCTCGTTACATGCTACTTAGTAAACCGCATGCCATCTTCTGTTTTGGGAGAAAATACTCCTTTCTCGATTGCGTTTACCGAGAAGGATCTGTTCTCCCTTACATCCCATGTGTTTGGATCTGTGGCCTTTGTTCACAATCTTTCGCATGGTCGTGACAAGCTCACCCCCAGAGCTGTCAAGTATGTCTTCGTTGGCTACTTTCATATCCAGATGGGTGTCGTTGCTTTGATCCCCTTCTGCGGAAATACTTTGTCAGTGTTGATGTTACATTATTGGTATCTGTTATGTATTTATCTCCTACAGGTGATAGATTGAATCCATCTGACTCTGATGAGGAGGTCTACATGCCTCCACCTTCTATAGCTCTACCACCTCTTGCACTTGCTCTACCACCTCCATCACCTTCTTCACCATCACTGTTGTCGCCGCCTCCACCACTTCCAGTACCTACACCTTCTCTTGTGGTTGCTCGTGAACCACCACCCACCATGACTCAGTTTTTGCCACATGTGTTTACTCGCAGGTCTTGCTCTTTCCCCCCTGCTCACTAGTTTTCCCCATCATCCAAGAAACCTCAGGTATGTAATGAGCATATTGTTTCTACTGATAGCACTACTGAGTTATCTATGTAGCAAGATTCCTTATAGGATGAGCAGATACCCTCTGTGAAAAGCAGAGATGTACTTGTGCTTCATATCCTCTTGCAAACCAAGTTTCTTTGAGCAGACTTTCAGAGGATTTCAGTATATTTACCATGGCACTATCAGTCGTGGAGATAACATGGACGTATCAGGAGGCCGTCTAGGAAAGTCGGTGGCGTCTTGCCATGGAGGAAGACATAATCGTGCTACAGTCGCATGGCACTCAGAGCCCTGTTTCAGCTCCAATTGACGCATCCGATGTTGGGTGCAAGTAGGAGTTCACGATGAAGCAGATAGCAGATGGTAGCGTAGATCGTTACAAGATGAGACTTGTGGCACGTGGGTTCACCTAAACATATAGGGCAGATAATCTCGATGTGCTTATTGCTCTGTGAAAAGCAGAGATGTACTTGTGCTTCATATCCTCTTGTAAACCAAGTTTCTTTGAGCGGACTTTCAGAGGATTTCAGGATATTTACCATGGCACTACCAGTCGTGGAGATAACATGGACATATCAGGAGGCCATCTAGGAAAGTCGGTGGCGTCTTGCCATTGAGGAAGACATAATCGTGCTACAGTCGCATGGCACTCAGAGCCCTGTTTCAACTCCAATTGACGCATCCGTTGTTGGGTGCAAGTAGGAGTACACGATGAAGCACATAGCAGATGGTAGCGTAGATCGTTACAAGATCAGACTTGTGGCACGTGGGTTCACCTAAACATATAGGGTGGACAATTAGGATACATTCTCTCCATTGACCATGCATTCTATTGTGCTTATACTTCTATCATTTGCAGCGACACAGGATTGACCTATCTATCGACTTGATGTGAAGAATGCATTTCTCTATGGTGATCTATAGGAGGTTTACATGCAACAACCACCAGGGTTCGCTGCTGAGGAGGAGTGCTAGAAGGTTTGTATGTTTCGCAAGGCCATCTATGGCCTTAAGCATAGTCCAAGAGCATGGTTCTAGAAGCTCTTAGACTTGATAGAGCAACAGGGGTTTGTGAGATCGACGATCGATCATTTAGTGTTTGTTCAGAGGATTCAGAGAGGTATTGTTGCCAAACTTTTTTATATTGATGATATTACTGTTACATGTGACGATGTGCACGACACCTCGGCTGCTAAGGATTTTTTAGATAAGTCGTTTGTGACCAAGGACCTTGGTAGGCTACATTACTTTCTTGGATTGGAGTTTGCCAGGAACTAGCACGATCTTGTGATGATCCAGAGGAGTACATTACAAATCCACTCTGAGACAGGCATGG
This sequence comes from Ottelia alismoides, assembly GCA_037367405.1. Taxonomy (NCBI): domain Eukaryota; kingdom Viridiplantae; phylum Streptophyta; class Magnoliopsida; order Alismatales; family Hydrocharitaceae; genus Ottelia; species Ottelia alismoides. The sequence goes on along the minus strand of JAZKJV010001890.1, from coordinate 1,123,603 downwards.
CAGATTGCATGCTAGCCACTACTCCTATGGACCTAAAGATCGATTTTTTCACCTCTTTAAAAATATACAATTATGTCGTAGTATAGGATATGAAAATGATTTGGTCAAAAATCACAAAATTTGAATATGTAGATAATTTAAAGTGGGTAAATACACAAAGGTCAAACACAAGGACATAGATGAATAAATTATTCAATTACAATTTAAATCTCATGATTAAGGTACTCTAAAAATCTACTTAAATCAAGGATGTCGCAATGCACATGAAATGATGCACATTTTTTAATTGATTTTTATGCAGATATGGTGATGCAACAAATATGATAAAGATGCGAATGGATCTATAGAACAATCAAATAATCACAAGCCAACTCCTAACTTCAATGATTAATCAACTTATGTTATTAAGCTCCTAATGTCCCTGTTGAGAAGAGAGACGGATGAGAAGTTTATTCCATAGAGCTAGGTTCTCTTATATAGAGAGAAAACCCTAGAGAGTACAAGGGTTACGGAACCCGAAGGGTTACAGGGAAGTTATGGAACTCAAAAGGTCAAGGAACCTGAAGGGTCAAAGGAGGTTACGGAACCCGAAGGGTCACAGGGGGCTACGAACATAAATGTAAATATAATAACTCTAACACTCCTCAAGCTGGAGCTGAGAAAGCTGCAGCTTGTAACAAAAAGAAAAAGTATACACCACATCTTCACACGATGCATCATAAGAACATATGTCCGCTGCTGGTAGAAGACTTCGCTCGAGGACGGGTCTGTGGCTTTTCAGGTCACCGAAACATATCTCTATCATGCCTGTAGAGTCGCTGCGATATCAGGTCACCAGAACGTATCTCTGTCGTGCCTGCAGGTCACCGGAACATATCTCTGTCGTGCTTGGAGAAGAATCGCAGTAGAAGAAGTCCAACGAGAAGCGGTAATCGGGTCGTAAAAGAAGAAGTATACGCCCTGACGAAGAAGTCGATGCTCGGTGAAAACGGATGATTTGAGTAGTGAAGCAGCGGCTATTGGAGAATGGGAGGGGGGGCTCAGGCGATGCCGGCGATGCAGAAGGTGCAGATTGAGCTACTAGAGCCTCGGGCAGTGCTTTAGGTGTCGCTAGAGGTGGCAGCTGGTGCTGCTGGGGACTCGAACTGCCTTGTGCGAGACTATCGAATCCACGAGTGATGCATGAGGTCGAGCCCTCTCTCCTTGTCGACGGAGAGAGGGATGGTGGTGGCAGCAGATTTAGGGTATTAGGCTTCGATCTAGGATCGTCGCTCTGATACCATGTTGAGAAGAGAAACGGATGAGATGTTTATTCCATAGAGCTAGAGTCTCTTATATAGAGAGAAACCCTAGAGAGTACAAGGGTTACGGAACCCGAAGGGTCACAGGGGAGTTACGGAACTCAAAGGGTCACGGAACCCGAAGGGTCACAGGAGGTTACGGAACCCAAAGGGTCACAGGGGTGCTACGAACATAAATGTAAATATAATAACTCTAACATTAATGCACAGATTAATTTCCAATTCAATACATGTAAATTTCCAATTAAACCAAGACCATGAATCAATCAATTAATGTTCTGAATCCCTAAGTGATGAAAATAGGATATGTAATTCACGCAATGCCAATTAGGTTCTTGGATACTGCAAATACATACAAGGCAAATAAGGGTTTCAATTAATCAATTAAACTCATCAACATGCAAGTTTTATTTTCAGAAATCAAGTTAAAGCACAAACATTTCTCAAAATTTTAAATCATTTGCCATAAGTCATCACACAGAATTAAGCATATAACAATCAAGATAATCAAACAGGCTTTCAAAAAAGACCAATTTCAAATAACTTGGAGCTAGAATGCAAAAGTTATAAATCATCAAGGACTAAAATGCGAAGAAAAATAACTTATAATCATATCAAATAGGTCCTAAACAGGATAAAAACTCAAATAAAAGAAGTCGTAGGGGTTACAATGCAATAAAAACCCATGTGTGGGGACATAAATGAAAATGTTAGAAGCCGACGGGAGCTTATCTGCAAAAAAATCCAGGTGGCGTGTGAGATGAGGCTCGAAGCGACGTGGTACGCGCTGGAGGCTCGCGTCTAGGCTCGGGTGCCCAAGGCCTATGGATGAACCGTTGATTCAGTGCGGAGGTTGATATCTAATCTCAGTCGTAGATCAGATCTGAGTGAATTGATCTAACAGCTACCGTTTCTCATTCCTCTTCCGTGTTTGTCGAGGATGGTGATGCTTTGGCGGAGCTCCGTGAGGGAGCAGAAGATCCCGCATGCCTTGCAGGTCTTCATGAGGGTCTAAAAACATCCATGAAGGTGTCGCGAAGGTCCTGGAGAGGAACTGAAGGCCCAACGGGGGCTGAATTAGGGCGTCGATGAAGCTACGTCGGAGGCGGAGCCGGAGATCGAAGTGGGCTGCAAATTCTGACCAATCGAATGGGCTTTGGGTACCTGCAGTGATTAGCCAATAGGCGAAGCAAAGGGTGTCTGGATGGGATCGGAATTAGGGTGAGGCGGAGACTCGCTGGAGGTGGTCGAGGCGGAGCCTTGTTGAGTCGCCGCCCTCTGCAAGGAAGGTGAAGAATCGAGGCAGAGGAGGTTGTGGAGCAACGGAGGAGAAAAGGGAAGTGGTGCACAAAGATGGCGAGGCAAAGACAAAGTTGGTGAAGAGAACAAAGTGGACTGGAGGTGCATGTATGCGTGTGAATAAAAAGGAGAAAATGTGAATGGGCGAAGAAATGGATCGCCTAGAGAAGGAGGGGGTCGTCGAAGGAGAATGAATGGTCTGAGATCGGAGCTGGGGAGCTCCTGAGTCTTCGCTCAAGGTCGTGGCGAGTTACCGAGATTGCGTAGCTCAAGCGAAGAGCCGCAACATGACGGAGGCGCCTGTGGATACACCAGAGTGGTCTTCTCTTCGTCGCTCACTAAGCACTCAATTCTCCGTCACAGAAAAGAGGGAGTAGCTAGGGGATTCACTCACGCATGGGTGGATTGGGGTGCAAGTGGTTGTCGGAGGAGCTTTTGTCGATGAAGGTGGCCATTACCGAAGGTGGACCGATGAGTTTTGTAATGGCCAGTAAAGGATGAACGGTGAGGGGAACATGGTGTGAGAGTTAAGGGGTGAGTGAGGTTAGGGTTATGTAGGTGTGAGGAGCTGACGTGGAGTTGAAGGTTGAGGTGGCAGAGAAAATGGGGAGAAAGATTAGTGGCGGCGAGGTGAGGCGAGCGTGGGAGGCATTACTGAAGTTGAAGTCGAAGCAACAACCATTGGATCATGCAATCCAACAATGTTGGATGAGACACGAATGGGCGACCTGATCAGATCAAGTGGTTGTGAAAGTGGCAGGTGTAGGCGGTTCAATATAGATTTGGAATGGATCGGACGGTTGAGAGAAGAGGCGGGGCTTACTAAATGGTCGGGCCATGTGAGGAGCCCTGAAGGCGACGCGTGGCCCAATGATGAAATACAAAAAGATGGGTAAAATCAAAATAAAATAAATAGAAATCAAATTAGAAAAAGTGTAAAATATGAAAGTTGTAGATTTCGATGAGATCTACAAGATTCATGTTGAACAAAATGTCTAAATAGGAGATATATACATATGATTTCGATGAGCTCTACAATATTCTTTTTGAACAAAATGTCAAAATAGGTGACATATACATATTTATATTTTTGTAAGTGATTTTAAAGAATTAACACTTATTTTATTTTATTTGTTATTATTTTTGGTGTATTAATTTATAAATAAATACAACACATGTATATACAAGGTTAAACTAATTTTTAGGGTATTTTTGGATATTAATTAAATCAAAGAAATAAAGAAATAAAAAGAATGTTACTCATTAGGGTTAATTAATTGCATATGGTTAGTTGTTAATATTAGTAAATTAATAAAGAATAGAAGTTAGTGGTTTAAGTTATAGAGGGATAAAAATCAACTAATATGTTAATAAATCATGGATTTATCAGGACCCGAGCATGAAGCTCAATGATAATAACACTAAGGAGGACGAAATGTTGGGTTGTTTGCAATGAACAAGGCTGCTAGATTATCACATTCCAATTTCATAGGAAGCGGTATATCAAGACATAGATCCGTAAGTAGAGCTTTCACCCACATCATTTCTGTGCTAGCCTGGGCCATAGCCCTGTATTCAGATTCAGCACTGGATCTAGCTACCACTGTCTGTTTCTTGCTCCTCCATGAGACTAGAGCATCTCCAACATAGACAGCAAATCCTGAGGTGGACTTCCGGTCCTTGGGGCATCCTGCATAGTCTGCATCCGCACACGTTGTGATAGAGATCTCCTTTCCCTTCTTAAATAGCAAACCTGCACCTGGAGATGATTTTAGATATCTCAGAATCATGTGTATTGCATCCATATGGACCTGACGTGGTTGCTCCATGAACTGGCTCACGCGACTCACTGCAAATGATATATCAGGTCTAGTGATCGCGACATACAATAGTTTGCCTACCAGTTCTCTGTATCTTCTCCTGTCCACCTCCTCTGTGTCATCATCATAGAGCTTCATGCTAGGATCCATTGGAGTCGTAGCAGGCCGACACCCAAGCATACATGTTTCACTCAATAAATCTGTAACATATTTCCTCTGCGACATTACTAATCCATATGGATTTCTAGCAAATTCCAGCCCCAGAAAATATCCAAGGACTCCCAGGTCCTTGGTAACAAATTCGGTTCCCAGTTTTTCTTTCGCCTGCTTTATGCCCTGCTCATCATCTCCTGTAATCAAGATGTCATCTACATAAACCATGATTACAATAATACCTCTAGCAGTCTTCTGTACAAACAAGGAATGATCAGCATTGGAGCGTTTGTATCCTACTTGTTTCTCGAAGAGGTCTGAGAGCTTCTGAAACCATGCTCTGGGGCTCTGCTTAAGGCCATAGATAGCCTTATGTAATCTGCATACCTTAGAACACTCCCCCTCAACAACAAAACCAGGTGGTTGTTGCATATAGACTTCTTCCTGCAAATCTCCATATAGGAATGCATTCTTCACGTCCAGCTGATGGAGCGGCCAGTCTCTAGCAAATTCAACTGACAACAAGATCCGTAGAGTGGAATGACATGCCACAGGAGAGAATGTGTCAACGTAATCCACCCCGTATGTCTGTGCAAAGCCACGTGCAACAAGACGCGCCTTGTACCTATCAATAGAGCCATCTGCATTGTGCTTCACTGTAAACACCCACTTACAGCTCACCGGGTTCACATCTGGAGGTATAGGAACCAAACTCCAAGTTCCTCTGGACCGAAGTGCCGCCATTTCTTCCTCCATTGCTAGCCGCCATCTACTATCCTGCATAGCATCTTGATAACTCCGTGGAATATCTACAGCTGACAGTGCCACCATAAATGTCCTGAAATCTCCAGAGAGTCTCTCAAAAGACACAGATGGTGACAATGGATATGTAACACAGCTCCTCTTCGATTTGCGTAGAGCAATGGGAACATCTAAATCTGTTGTAGCCTCATCTGGCCCCTGTAACATATCCTGCTTAGAAATGTCGTCAGATCCATCAATAGAAATATTTTCATTACATACCATAGGCGAGCTAGGAGACGAGCCATGACCATGAGTGGGAGGAGGCCTGCGGGTATAATGGAACGGTAGCGGTGAGACAGGTATATGTGGTGGTGGTGGTGGTGGTGACGGCATTTGAGGTGGTGGTGTCATGTATATGTCATCATTAGATGGAGGTGGTAGCTGCTTGTCTCCCGAAGATGAAAAGTACATAACAGATTCAAAAAATGTAACATCTGCACTGACCATATACCGCCGACGCAGAGGATCAAAACACTTGTACCCCTTTTGAGTTCTGGAGTACCCAACGAAAACACATTTGACTGCCCTAGGAGAGAGCTTGTCAGTACCAGGCGACAACTGATGGACAAAGGCAACTGACCCAAACACACGAGTAAGGGTGAACAGATCCTTCCCAGGATAGATGAGGGAAAACGGAATCTGTTCATTCAAGACAGAAGAAGGCATACGATTGATTAGGTAACATGCAGTGAGGACTGCATCACCCCAGTAGGAGTATGGAACATGACTATGTATAAGAAGTGATCTTGTGACATCAAGAAGGTGACGGTGTTTCCTTTCAGCAATTCCGTTTTGTTGAGATGTATGAGCACAAGATGTTTGGTGAACAATCCCTTTTGAGGAGTAATAATTGGCAAGAACATTGGTGCACAATTCTAACGCATTATCACTTCTCACTAACTTCACAGATGTGGAGAAAACATTTTGTATTTCATTCAGAAAATGGATAATGATATTTCCTGCTTCAGATTTATTTTTCATCAAAAACACCCATGACACTCTAGAAAAATCATCCACAAATACTATATAAAATCTATCCCTGATGATCAGGTACACGACTCGGACCCCAGACATCAATATGAAATAACTCGAACTTGGAGGTACTACTCCGACCTGGACGACTGGGAAAGGACGACATGTGATGCTTTCCCAACTGACACGCCTCACATTGAATAGGTGTGTGAGGAAGACCATAAGGTAACACGTGACGCAACTTCTGAAGCGGCAAAATGTCCAAAGCGTAGATGCCACAACAAAGTAGATACTTGTCCAGTGGAAAAGGATGAGGTTCCAGCAAATGGGGTCTGATTCAGGCGGTAGAGGCCTCCTTGCTTATAGCCACGACCAATCACGTTGCCCGTATGGATGTCCTGAAAAATCAAAGAAGATGGATCAAAAATTGCCCGACAATGTAGATCCTTCGTAATCTAACTAATTGACAACAAATTCATTGAAAAATCAGGTGCATGTAGCACATTCTTGAGCTGCATAGAAGATGTCAATCTAATCTCCCCCTGACCAGTGATGGGGGAATGTGTACCATTGGCAACTACTACTGTCCGGCCTGGAGGAATCTGAGTGTATCCTGTAAGTAAACTTCGATCGCCACATAGGTGATGTGTAGCGCCCGAGTCCATAATCTATGGTAATGTATCTGATCTACTATTGTTGAATGCAAGTATGCTACCTGAAGCACTGGTAGACGCAGAGGCAGAAGCAACGGCATCAGATTGACTCTCCGTAGTCGGTGCTGGACCAGATGGTGGAATAATGCCCCTCAGACGGGCAACTAGATCGTCGAACCGTTGATCCAAAGTAGCAGCAGATGGGGGCTCTATCTGCTCAACAATCGTGCGGATGCAGGAAATCCATGCTTCGAGTAGCATGTGTCTTCATTGTGTCCAACGCGGTGACAATAGGTACATGTTGGCCTAGTGCGGCCACCTCTTCCACGATGTCCACGTCCACGGCCCTGGTGATGAAATTCGCGACCCCTGTTGGCTGCCATAGCTGAAGAATTCTGACTCGAGGCCGTGAAAGGAACTGTGATCTGACTCAGTCTATGGAAAGCTTCCTCCATGGGAGGAATAGTAGAGTCGGAAATCTGTGATCGTGCCGCCTCATACTCTGGATCAAGTGCAGCCAGGAACACACCCACCATAGTCGTGTTCCTATATGTCTTCTGCTGTTCTGGCGTGGCTGTCAGGAGCATGAAGCTGTAGAGCTTCTTGAACATCCCTCTCAGTGATGTATAGAGAGAATGTAGAGGGCGACCATTCTGCTTGATAGTGAAGATATCATGCTGGAGTTGCAGAATTTTGGTCTCGTTCTTCGCCTGTGAATATGTGGCCGCCAGAATGTCCCACATATCCTTGGCCGTGGGTTGATGTAGAATGTCATTGGCTATCTCAATTACCAGTGTACCGGATAGCCAAACTTTGGCGTATGCATCATCAGCCTCCCAGGAGGCATTGGCTCTAGTCTTCTCAGCAGGCTCTGGTTCGGTAAGAATGTGCTTCTTACCCGTTGACTTCATCATGCTCATGAACTGCATTGCCCATAGTTCATAGTTTGTACCGTCCATCTTTACAATAGGCGTTGGACCACGAAAGGCGCCAATAGATGGGATATCCGCCTTGCTTTCTGACATACTGGAGATGGAAAACTGGAACGATTGACAGAGGATGAGATTCGTCTACAATGACATAGACGGGTTTAGTTAAACGTGTAGACCTCAAGCAACAAAACCCATGTAGATGAAGATGTGTCTGTGCCCTAGGGTTTAGGGCTTAGCACGCGCACACGCAATTGGATCTTGCAAGAAGGCTACACGTACACGCGCGCAAGGTTGCTTAGGGCGCAGGCGCACAGTGCTACAGCGCGCAAGAGAGCTTCAGCGTAGTGGAGGCGCAAGAGGGCTACGCGCAGATGCACGCGTACAGGAGATGCACGCGCACAGTGCGCAGGCGCAAGAGAGCTACAACGCGCAAGAGGGCTTCAGCGCAGTGGAGGCGCAAGAGGGCTACGCGCACAGCGCGCAGAGGCGCAGTAGCGTTGTTTGCGCAGAGGCGCTCTTCGCGCAGGGAGAGTCGCAGGGGCGCGCTCGCGCAGGAGCACCGACGCACGAGGATGCTAGAGCGGCTACGGCGAGCACCGACGACGCCGATGAGATGAAGAGAGAAGGAGAGGCCGGCGGGTGGGGTGGGGTAGGGTTTCGAGAACTCCGGTCTAGCACCGTCGCTCTGATACCATGTTGGGAAAAATGAACAACCTGTTTATTCCATAAGCCCTAGGCTCTCTTATATAGGAGAGTAGCCTATGGGTAAATTACGTAAAGCATACAACTGAAAATAGAAATAACGAAGGGATACATGCACTACTCTATATGCGTCAACAACTACTTTGAGTCGTTTTCTCCTGTTGCGAGGATGGAATCCATACGTACTATCCTCTCTGTAGCTGTGAACAAGGGCTGGCCTATCTTTCAATTAGATGTCAAGAATGTGTTTTTATATGGTGATCTCGAAGAGGAAGTTTACATGATGCAACCTCCAGGTTACAAAGTTGAGGGGGTGTATGTATGGCGACTTCGCAAAGCAATCTATGGTCTGAAGCAAAGCCCGAGGGCTTGGTTAGACAGACTAAGTACATAGATCAACACTTTCGGTTTCCAAAGAACTACATCTGACTACTCTGTTTTCATCAGAAAATGATCAACTGGTACTGTTATATTAGCTGTATGGTTGTTACATGCGACGATGATAAAGGGGTGCTAGATACCAAGGCTTTTCTGCAAAAGGTCTTTGTCACCAAGGATATGGGGCAACTTCGCTAATTTTTAGGCATAGAAGTTTTATGCACCAAGAAGGGACTTCATATGTCACAAAGAAAATACTGCTTAGATATACTGACTGAGGCAGGGTTACTTGGGTGCAAACCCTCTAGCATTCCTGCAGAACCAAGGAAACACTCTACCTCCTCTAATTCCCACCTTTGAAGACACTACACGATACAGAAGCTTCGTTGGTAAACTTCTGTATCTTACTGTTACTAGGCCAGACATATCCTATGTTGTGAGAGCAAAGCTAGCCAAAACATGGAGAAACCTTTTTACAACCATTGACATGATGTTCTTCAGATCCTTCGCTATCTGAAGGAATCCCCTTGATGTGATCTCTTCTATGGGGCAAATGGATACACTGATGTTGCTGCATATGCCGATGCTGATTATGCAAGCTTGCATGAGGACCGTTGCTCTACTACGGGGTATGCTCTGATGGTAGGAGGAAATATTGTTAGTTGGAGGAGCAAGAAGCAGGCGGTAGTCTCCTGATCCAGTACAGAGGCAGAATACATGGCAATGTCCCTTGCTACATGTGAAACTAATTAGCTACTAATTTTCCTGCAAGAACTCAGTGTTGCTATCACCACTCATGTTCCTCTATATTGTGATAACAAATCTGTTACTTACATTGCTACAAATCCTGTATTCCATGAGAGAACAAATCACATTGAAATTTACTGCTATTTTGTTCGAAATGTTGTACGATGAGGCAAGATTGCTACACCACACATCTTGACAGATCTTATGCTTGCTGCCATATTTACAAAGGCCTTATCAAAGAAGCGCCTTTCCTGGATAGCTTCCAAGTTGGGCATGATTGACGGATATGCTCCAACTTGTGGGTAGATCACGTTCTCTCATTTAGAGAACATTGATGCCGAAAAGAAGGTTATGTTTGATGCATATTTCCTTTTTCCTGCTTTCAAAAATTTAAAACACAAAAACATAACTTCTAGAAACTTTATTGCTTAGTTAGCTTGCGTATTGATTTCATTGTATGTATCCACCTCCATGAGTTAGAGCTTAGGCTTGCGCATGTTAAAATAAATACACCCACATTTAACTCTGATCGTTAATGTGATTTTGATAAGTTGTTTTGCACTGGTACCATGAATAGAAATTGATATTACATAGGTGAAATTGTGACCGCTCATATTCACGTAATATTTTCGGCCTATTATGATAGATGGAGATGTCTTCTGCTGAGGAGACATGTTGAGGCTAGAGTACCCATGCGGGAGACTCACTGGAGTGCCGGTGACTTCAATGGTTACATAAACAAAGCACACGAGCCTATTTTCCCTAGACTGGTCCACATATCATCATTTAGAACTCTAACCCTTTAGTTCCTCCTCATTAATGCGGCATAAGATGCACAACCGGCATCATCAACTACCAAAGAAATATTAGTTGAGTCAAGTTGCCATGCTGTTATATATTATATGTAAGTCAGAGAGTTCTCTTCCATCGCTCCAAGCTAAGCATTGCTCCAGCTTGAGAAGGAGTATTGTGAATAATTAACAGGAGTCAATTTATAGATGCAATTATGATGTGTTTAGTCCCACAGTGGTTAGAGATCAGATGTACTTATGTTGGTGAGGCTATATAATAAAAACCCTATATTTCATACATCTACTGAGAAAACTAATACGAAGATCCATCCTCAGGAAATCTTCTCTTTTGCACTAGAGCGATCATCTAGATCCGTTACAAACCATGTAAATTCTTGTGTTGGATATTCGGTTTTATGCTTCAAAAGTTAGATTATAGAGTTTTCTATAAACAAATATAGAATTTAATTATATATTGTTGTTACTCAACAGTCCACCTAAGGCGTGTTTGATCCTTGACATCAACCGACAGTAAAGCTTGCAGTTATAAGAGGTATATACCAACTGCAACTCAAATGTCCATGGTGGGACCAAGTGATAAACTTCACCAAAATTTTGCATTTTACTTGAAAATATTCTGACAATATAGCATGAATAAAATCATTTTGAAAATAGCATGGATAAAGTATGGCATTCTAACAGTAAGAAAACACAATCTAGGCCAACCAAGAAAGGGAAATACATACCACCCAAGCACTTTGATCTGAGTGCTCACACTTTCTCATATCAGATTCAGAATCAATTCGAAGCACTTTCGCAGCATCAGGGGCATTTTTGAAGAGAAATGACAAAGAATTGGCATCGACAACAGAAAACTCAAAGCTCGAATTTACGATTAAGTTTACTTCTGCAAACAAGAGAAATATGACCTTACACAGAATAAATAAAATGAAGTAACATATTTCTCAATCTACAGATGCTGGAAAAACATCAGAAATGTCAATTTATGTGTATCATTCTCCCACTATTCTTCCCTCTTGATAAGGATGGTTCCCATATCATCCTGTCTCCACTATTTTTCCCTCTTGATAAGGATGGTTCCCATATCATCCTGTGTTCTTACGATTTTGTTTCTTTATTTCTACATTGTATACTGTTGTGATAGTATGGGTGGTGATAGATTGCCCTCTAAGATTGTAGCGGATTTGTTAACAGTCTTTTTCTATAAATCTTCTAGATTCCACGGACTCCTGGAGTATGGGCCCTTGTAAATTCATATTTTTCTTTTTTCTTTGATTCCACAAATTCTACGTTTGATCAAGTCGATCTTGGATTCGTTCATCTCATAGTTCGAATTTCCTTTTTGAGTATTTTTATCTAAAGTTGCTGATGTTTGTTCCATAATTTTTATTTCCCAATGGTGGCTGCAATACAGCCACATAGGGTGCTAAATTGCGACATACAAAAGGGCGCAGTGGTTTTCCCCAAAGCCCTAAATCAAATTTAACAAGAAGGTCGCAATGGTTGTGTTGGGAGAAAATAAGCAACTAATTATTCAAAGAACCCTGGCCTCTCTTATATAGGGAGAGACCTAATGGGTAAAGTACAGAGTAGTGCAGAGAACAATACGGAAATACTAAACAGTACATAACACATATAATAATAATGCTCTCTACACTCCCCCTCAAGGTGGAGCATAGATGTCGATCATGCTCAGCTTGGAAGAGCATCTCTGGAAGGGTCCTCTGAGCAACGGCTTGGTAAATATATCAGCAGTCTGATCTCCTGAGCTCACATGAGATGTAGAAATCAAGCCTCTATGGATCAAGTCTCTAGTGTAGTGGCAGTCAACTTCAATATGCTTTGTTCTCTCATTGAATGCTGGATTGTTGGCAATAAACAATGCTGCCTGATTGTCACACAGAAGTTGCATAGGTACATGTAACGGCTACATGTAGATCCTCTAGCACAGATCGAACCCACATCATTTCCGTGCTTGCTTGCGCCATGACCCTATATTCAGATTCTGCACTGGACCTTGCCACGACGGTTTGCTTCTTGCTTTTCCACGAGACAAAGAGCTCCCAACAAAAATGGCAAATCCTGAGGTTGACTTTATATCCTTAGGGCAACCTGCATAATCGGCATCTGCACATGCTGAAATAGATAGATCTGTGCCCTTTCGGAATAGCAACCCTGAACCTGGAGAAGACTTTAGATACCTCAGTATCATGTATAGGCGTCCATATGAACTTGCCTTGGCTGCTCCATAAATTGACTCACCCGGCTTACTGCAAAGGCAATATCAGGTCGAGTTATGGTAATATAAAGGAACTTACCCACCATTTCTCTATATCTCCTCTTGTCTACTTCCGCAGTGTCATCATCATACAGCTTCATGCTCGGATCCATGGGAGTACTCGATGGTCTGCATCCAACCATGCATGTTTCGGTCAAGAAATCTGTAATGTACTTCCTTTGGGTCATCACTAGACCCTGTGCATTCCTGGCAAATTCCAGCCCCAGAAAGTATAGTAGGGTTCCAAGGTCCTTCGTGACGAACTGACTGGCCTAGGAACGCTTTTGCCCTCTCTATTCCCTGAACATCATCTCCTGTAACCAGAATATCATAAACATAGACCATGATGACAACCGTACATGTAGAGGACTTCTGAACAAACAGTGAGTGGTCTGCATTCGATCTCTTGAACCCCTGTCTTTCAATCAGATGAGAAAGTTTCTGGAACCACGCCCTTGGGCTCTGTTTAAGGCCATAAATTGCCTTGTGAAGTCTACACACCTTATGGTTCTCCCCTCAGCAGTAAACCCTGGTGGCTGCTGCATGTAGACTTCCTCCTGCTGATCTCTGTACAAGAAAGCATTCTTGACATCAAGTTGAGATATAGTCCAGTCACGTACCACTGCAACAGATAGGAGTATGCGTAGTGTATGAATGACGAGCCACTGGAGAGAATGTATCCATATAGTCCCCCACCATACGTCTGTGTGAAGCCTCGAGCGACCAACCGAGCCTTGTAGCGATCTAGACTGCCATCTGCGTGGTATTTCACTGTAAATACCCATTTACAACTAACAATGGATGCACCAAGAGGAGCAGTAACCAAGCTCCATGTTCCACGAGACTGTAAGGCCCGCATCTCGTCTTCCATAGCCAATCGCCACAATCTTCAAAGCATCCTGATAGGTCCGTGGTATTTCCACGGATGACAAAGCTGCTGCAAATCTCTGGAAATCGCATGTGAGGCGATGAAAAGACACCTGAGAAGTAAAGGGATAAGAAGCACACGTCCTCCTTTGCTTCCGAATAGCAATAGGAACATCTAGGTCTTCGTCCACTGAACTGGATGGTGTCGTCTCCTCCAGCAATAAAGAATCCTGCACATGTACCATATTTGACCCGTCCAGTAGTAATGTCATCAACACATACCTGAGGCGTGCTGGATGTCGGATATGTAGCCTGAGCAGGACCTGACTGACGCGTATAGAATTTTGGTAAAGGTGGAATGGGAGGTTGTGGAGGTGGTGGTGGCGGAGGTGGTGGTGGTGAAGATGACGTAGTAACTGGTACAGGAGTAGACTCAGGTGAACCCCACGTAGGAGGTGGAGGAACATAGACATCATCATTGGTAGTGGATGGTACCAACCTGTCACCTGCAGGAGAGAAATACATAACAGACTCAAAGAACGTGACATCAGCACTGACAAAGTATTCTTGTTTATGGGGTCATTACAGCGATAGCCCTTCTGAGTCTGAGAATAACCAACGAAGACACACTTGACAGCTCTAGGAGAGAGTTTGTCAAGTACTGGAGTGAGAAGATGAACAAAGGGCAACAGTACCGAAGACACTAGGAGTAAGTAGGAATAATTCCTTATTAGGAAAAAGAAAGACATAGGAATTTTCTCACCAAGGACAGACGATGGCATACGATTGACTAGGTAACAAGCTGTTAGGACAGCATCCCCCCAGAAAGATATAGGTGCACAACTCTGAATAAGAAGAGTTCGTGTAATGTCAAGAAGGTGACGGTGCTTTCTTTTCGCCACGCCATTCTGCTGAGATGTGTAAGGACAAGTAGTTTTGATGAATAATGCCCTCTGAGGAGAGAAAGTGAGAAAGAGACCTTGTGCAGAATTCCATAGCATTATATGTACGAACATATTTGACAGTAGATAAAAAACATTCTGCACTTCATTAATCAAATTTTTAATCACATCTCCTGCTTCAGATTTATTCTTTAAAAGAAAGATCCCAAGATACACGAGAGAAATCATCCACTACAACCAGATTGAACATGTGTCCCTGATGATCGGGATCACGACTTGGACCCCAAATATCAATATGCAACAACTCAAACGGGGAGCTACTGCTCCGACTCTGACGACTAGGAAAGATGGACCTATGATGCTTTCCCAACTGACACGCATCACAGCGAAAGGAAGAACTGAGAGAGATATGAGGTAGAAGATGTCACATTTTCTGGAGCGAGAGATGACCAAAGCGAAGATGGAAGATGTACGGAGATACTGGTCCAGCTGAATAAGAAGAGACACCCGCATAAGAATTCCGGACCAAGCGATACAGACCATGCTGCTCAGAGCCACAGCCAATCACCCTGCCCGTTAGTATGTCCTGAAAAATAAGAGAAGAGGGGTCAAATATAGAACGACAGTGCAAATCCTTCGTAATCTGACTAATGGACAACAGATTCATGGAGAACTGAGGAGCATGTAAAACATTCTGTAGACGCATAGAACGAGATAGGAAGGCCTCCCCCTGTCCCACAAGGGGGGAATGAGTACCATCTGCGATCTGTACTGAACGGCCATGGGGAATGTCCCTGTAGGACTCAAGTCTCGCTCGATCTCGGCACATGTGATGTGTAGCACCAGAATCTATAATCCAATCTGATATATCATGACAAGTGGTAAATGCAGTAGCACTACCTGAGGTACTAGCGACAGCCGAGGAACTGGCAGAGGCAGAGACAGCGACATCAGAAGGACCAACAGGAGAATCAACAGTAGATTGTGGCATAATATCATGTAGACGTGCCACGAGCTCCTCAAAACGATTGTCTGCAATGGATGCTGACTGAGGCAAGACATGCTCAGCTACCCTTGCTGATGCTGGGAACCCATGCTTAGAGTAGCATGTATCTTCCGAGTGGCCTGTGCGGTGACAGTACGAACAGGGGTGACGAAAGCGACCACCCCTACTACCTCCACGACCACGTCCACGACCAGAAGACTGACCACCTCTCCTACGTGATACCGCCATCGCCGATGGGGGTGGAGTAGATGAGCTGGAAGGCACTGATATTCGACTGAGCCTCCGGTAAACCAAGGCCTTAAATGTCGGTTTCGGTCACCATTTCGGTATCGACCAAAACAGAATTTTGATGGAATTTCGGTGGAATTTCGACTGAAATTTCGGTCATTTCGGTCATTTTTTGTACTAGGACCCCCATATTTCGGTCATTTCGGTCATTTTGGTCGAATTTCGATTTCGACTGGATATCGATATTCGACAGAAATCGACCGAATTTCGCTGAAATTTGAGGCCATGCGGTAAACATCCTCCATTGGAGGAATAACTGCATCTGCCAAAATCTGAGAGCGGGCATCCTCGTACTCAGTCTCTAGGGTCTACAAGTAGAACGGCCACCATGGTGGTATTCCGAAACGTCCTTTGTTGCTCAGGGGTTGCTGTGAATGGGATGGTACTGTATAGCTTCCCAAACATCCCTCTCAGGGACGTGTACAAGGAGTGATGTGGTCTGTCGTTCTGCTTCATCGTGAATATATCATGCTGAAGCTGTAACATCTTGGTTTCATTCCGCACTTGCGAGTATGCTGTAGCCAGAAATCCCACATTGCCTTAGCAGTGGGCTGATGGAGGACATCATTGGCAATATCCATCGACAGTATGCCTGATAGCCAAACCTTGGCATACGAATCATCAGCCTCCCACGAGGCATAAATCCCTATCTTCTCTGCTGGCTCATCTTCGATAAGAATGTGCTTCTTACCGTTTGACTTCATTAGGCTCGTGAACTGCATCGCCCAGAGCTCGTAGTCTGAACCATCCATCTTCACTATTGGCGTGGGACCTTTGAACGCGCCTATGGACGGCATATCCACCTTGGATTCTGACATATCGCCGCTGGAGAAGAACTAGGGTTTGTAGACCGATTGACAGATGTCTACAGAGACTGCATAGGATTTGAGTGCGTATGTGGACGTTACGCACCAAATCCATAGATCCGGAAGACGAGCGGGATGCGATCAAGTCAACAGGAGGTACAGCAATAACCGCCTAGAGTACGACAACGGCTAGGGGACGGCTAGGTAAGGACTGGCAGCGGCGGCTGGCTAGCGGCTGGAGCACGTCGTGGTAGACAGTCAAGAGCACGGCGTGGGGGGCCGGGCTGGCTACTGCCTAGGGGCGGAACCGGCTGCGGAGAGGGGCCGGTGAGAGGAGTGGGTCCGGCGAGAAGAGAGGAAAGGGGCCGGCGAGAGGGGAGGAAGCTGACGAGAGGAGGGAGTCGGCGAGAGAAGGGGCGACGACGGGAGGAGGGGTGGCGACGGGTGGAGGGGCGGCGGGTGGTGGGGGCGGCGGGTAGTGGGGGCGGGTGGGTGGGATGAGCCCTAGGGTTCAGGCTCTGATACCATGTTGGGAGAAAATAAGCCAACTAATTATTCAAGAGAACCATGACCTCTCTTATATAGGGAGAGACCTAATGGGTAAAGTACATAGTAGTCCAGAGAACAATACGGAAATACTAAACAGTACATAACACATATAATAATAATGCTCTCTACAGGTTGGATTGTATGATTGATAACCACACTAGAAGGTAGATGGTAACTACAACGGCTGGCCTACTACAAAGATGACCCGATGATGATGTGAGATGAAGCCAATCCATGTAAAAGCATAAAAATGAGCAACATGCAATCGAGCCCACAATAGGGTGTTGGTTGTCTGTAAGGTGATAGCATGCAACGATGCATGGCAAAGCCGATTGAAGGTTGCAGGCACGATGGCGAGCGTGCAAATATCGATAAGGAGGTGATGCAATCACGAGGACTAGAGGTGCACACGGATCGGATAAAATCCGTAATCTGATGTTATTGGATTGGTTTGGTTTTGTCATTCTAATGGATTGGATTGCTACCAAATCCAATCCAATCCTTTAATTCGTTAATATTATATATAATAATTATTAAAATTTTCAGTTGACTTTCTTGTTTTAATCTATGAATTTAACCCACACATTCTTCTGTCAAGTGGCTCTTCAGTTGACAATACAAGTGTTTAGACTGTGCATCTCATTCTTGAGTGGAGCTTACTTCATCTTTAGATCAATTACATGTACTCCAATCCCAACTCCCTAGGGCCACTTCCATTAACATCATTTGCTATTATGACTTATAAGATGCGGGATACAATGTTTTTCCCGTCTCATTTTCAAGCCACAAAATCCAAAGCCTACACTAGAAGTTGATATTGTTGCTACCTAGGTTAAGTTATTCCTACTACCATCCAGTTACATTCTTCTTTGATCAAAAACCAATAATGCAATGAATTTTTATATTTCTTTTATTAAGCATTTTGGCTAAAGTGAAGAGGAGCCTCTACTATTCTCTGTGATAAGAAAAATCCTTTGAAAATCATAGGAAAGTTTTACAAAGAAGCTGTGAGACCTACTATGCTCTATGGATCTGAATGTTGGCCTATGAACCATAGACATGTGCAGAGAATGGCAGTAGCAGAAATGAAAATGCTAAGGCGGATGTGTGGACACACACATGTAAAGATCCGATTCAGAATGATGCCATCAGAATGAAAGTGGGTGTAGCTCCGATCGAAGATAAGATGTGAGAAAATCGCTTAAGGTGGTTTGTCCATGTGCAAACGAGGTCAGCCGAGACACCGGTGAGGAGATGTCAGTTTTGGAATGTTGAGCTGGCTAAAAGAGGGTGTGCAAGGCCCAAGAAGTGTTGGAATGAGACCATACGAGGGGATCTTATTTTTGGATCTAAGTCCGAAAATAAACCAAGATAGATCAGAATGGAGGCAAAACATCCATGTTAAGTTATTAGTTAGACTAAATCTATGCAGTACCCTCTTTTTTATATTGATTCAACATCAGAAACATAATTCAAATGGTACGTACTAATAACATAAGGATAAATCAAGATGGGGAGAATATAAAAGTACCAATAATCAGATCTAATCCATAATCCAATCGATTGGATTAGTTTGGATTTGGATATTTAAAGCATCAGATTGTATTGGGAAAAGTTATAATCCATTAAGGTTTGACTACACATGGATTAAAGTAAAATAACATCCAATACGATCCATTTTTTGAAAGAATTCAATCCGATCCATGTACACCCTAATGAGGACCACTAGACATCAAAGTACATGTACATCAACAACCCCCTTCCTATAAAGTCCTGATGTAATGACAGACAACCTCCGCGCGCTTTGTATACTCACGAAACATTAGATTGTTGACTATTTTTTTAGTAAAAAAAAGGTGATATCCCAGTTGGGACATATCGCGCAAAACCTTTATATTAAAAATAGGAAGAGACAAACATTACCTTGTGGACTAGAAACGGTAAAGGGAAAGACAGTAAGCGATTACATCTTCCAATAAAACCTCTGATTTTTGAAAATTAGATCATTTCTTCCTCCCCAGATGGCCCAAAAAGATGCAAATGGCAGTGCACAGTCATCCCTCAAGTTGCTCCCCGTCGACCTCACTGACCTCCAGAATTCAGCCGCTCCACCATGGAAAATCCACGACGCCCAACCTCCTTCAAAACTTGTTCCGATAAAGGACAACTGAAGAACAAATGTTTCGCATCCTCTATCTGTGCGCCACATCTATCACACTGAGTGTCCGGAATGTCAAACAAAATGCCCTTCTCGCTTTGTCACACAGCATGCCCCTTTTAAGGCACCACAGGAAGACCTTCACTCTGCACGGGACCTTACTTGCCCAAATTATCTTCATATCTTGCCTCAGGTCTGGGCCTGTTTCACCCATGCACCCCTTGAATTCTGAGTATGCCCTCTTCATCGAAATTATGCCCGCATCCCAAACGAAGTGATCTTTACCCAGACATACAATCAGGAGAGGGCAACTCGGACTGCAATCTAATCAACTCCTCCATTCGTTGGTCCGAAAGGTTAGCCAAAAACCAAGGGACCCATGAACCAGACTCACCAGCATCTGCTACGGAACACCCCTTGGTTGTTGCCAAAGCAAATAGTCTTGGGAACCTGCTACAGAGCACCCCATCCCATGTCCAATTGTCCTGCCAAAACTGAAAGACTTCCCCGGCGCCCACCTTCGGTGTCAATCTTAGCCTTAGTTTGGGTAAAATATCTCGAACACCGCTCCAAAGGGAAGATTCGAACCGTGTTCCTCCTGTCTCAAGAGAGCCCTTGACGTCATAAATGGTGTGTAACAGTTTGGCAGCCAATATATCTGTGTCACCCCAAATGTGAACCACCCACTTAGCCAAAACTGATTTATTCATGAAGTTCACATCCCGAACTCCCAAGCCTCCATCGCTTCTCGGCTTCTGAGCTCCTCCCATCCCACCAGATGTATGCCAGGTCCTATGTCTTCCCGTCGGAAAAATCTTCGCATCATTACCTCAATCTTTTTTCTAACACCTACCAGCATCAACCTTGTTGAAAAGAAGATAGGAATCGCCGAAAGCACATGCTTCAAGAAAATCAGCTTCCCACCTTTAAAGAGGGTAATCGCCTTCCATTCTGCCGGTCTCTGCTCAAATCTCCTAAGGACCATGTCCCAATCCGCTTTTCTAAGTCTGCACACCACTAGAGGTAGACATGGGTATGAAATGGGTAACTCACTCAAAGGGCATCCTAGTAACTCCGCCCTTTTGCTACTCTCAGCCTCGTTCATCCCAAACTCAATCACCACTGACTTATTTCTATTGATCTCAAGACCGGAGATACTGCTGAAGATATCCACCAGTTGTCTCGCCCTTCTGTGCATATCTTCCATGCCGCCTAGGAAAATCACCGTGTCATCTGCATACTACAGCAGTGGAACCGAGATAGATTGTTGACTATGTACATTGATGCCCAGTTGTCACGTCTGGCATTGATAGTAATTATACTAACGCTATTATTGTATAAGCCATTGCTATGTGGTTCGTAATAAGCAAGGATAAATTAGCTAGGGAATTGGCTAGGCTTTTATAACTACATTGCCTCTATATATTACATAATGCTTTCTCTGACATGCAACAACAACAACAAAGCCTTTTCCCACAATAAGTAGGGTCAACTACATGGTATCTTTGCCTCCATTCAGATCTATCTTGGATAATTCACGGTCTTAGATCTAAAAAACTAAGATCCCTAAGAATAGTATCATTCCAACACCTTTTGGGCCTTCCTCACCCTCTCTTAGCCGACTAAACATCCCAAAACTCGCATCTTCTAACCGGTGCATTAGTAGATCTCCTTTTCAAATGAACAAACCATCTTAAGTGGTTTTCTTTCATGTTATCCTCTATCAGAGCTACATCAACTTTCCTTCTAATCGCCCATTTTGAATAGGATCTTCACGTGTATGACTACACATCCACCTTAGTGTTTTCATTTATGTTATTGCCATTCTCTACAAATGTCTAATATCTTTCTTTGGGCGGGGCAGGCGCCTAGAAGTGGTTAATGACGCCCTATTGCTTAAGTGGGCTTCACGGGTTTGGGGCAATGAGGAGAATTTCATGATTAATGTCCTGCGGGAGTTGCTGGGAGAGGATTTGATGGGCGTTACTCGGGGGAACTCGTTCCGCCACCTATCTCCTTTTTGGCGAGGAGTCATGAATGTTTTTATTCATAATTGCTCTCTATTTAAACCGGTCTTGGGCAAGGGGAATTCATTTCGTTTCTGGACCGATGACTGGTCCGCAAGGGGTGCTCTCAAGGATACATTCCCGCGTTTATTTGCTTTGGTGGAGGATAAGGACGCTTCGGTGGCCTCGTGCTGGGAGGACGGTTGCTGGAGTCCTCGGATTGCTGCGAACCTTTCGGATCAGCGTATGGACGATCTACTCTCGTTAATGGGTCTGCTTGCGGACATTGCACAACCGAATGATGGACGGGACCACTGGGCTTGGAAGGATGGCTCTTTTTCCACGAGGAAGGTGTACTTTGCTCTCGTTCCTAGCAATCATGTGGACGACGATATTCTTGTGCGTGACTGCAGATTCCTTTGGGGGCTGAAGCTTCCGAAGCGCATTGGCATTTTCTTATGGCTTCTTCGCACGGGAAGACTCTTAACTCGTGATCGATGTGCAACTCTATTTCCCAATGTTGGGCCGAACTGCGGCCTTTGTGGTGCGGAGCGGGAAACAATCACTCACCTTGTCTTCGATTGCGGGCCCGCTCGTGAACTCTGGGTTGATCTTGATTGGATAAATTACGTGTCCTTTCATGCTTTATGCGAGAGCTTGGTGAATTCTAGGGGCAGGGATAGGAAGCATTTGATGGATCCGATAGCGAGGTTGTGGAGCATATGGCTGGGGAGGAATGAGGCCCTCTTTGCGGGTCAACGATTCTACAGGGAAAACATTTCTATCCGTGCTACGCGTCTTCTGGATGATTGGTGTCCTGGGTAGGCTGGGATTGGTTGTATGGGGGGCCTTTGCTTTCGGGTACCCAATCGGGTATTCTTTTTGTTTTACCTATTTATCTCTGCTGTAAAATCTCTTTAATTTTTGTTTTTAATATATTGGGGTGAACACCGTCGAGTGTATCCCCTTTTTGAGCGTAAAAAAAACATATTCTTACCAAAGATGAGCCGGTTGAAAAAATTGGAGTTCATGCCTCGTGGGAGGCAGATGACGCATATGCACAAATTTGGTTGACAGGCACGTTGACTGTAGAGATTGACAACAATGTGCAACATCAGCCCACTGCCAAGGCAATGTGGGATATCCTTGTTGCTACATAATCACAGGCAAGGAACGAGACAGAAATTCTACAGTTTCAGCATGATATATTTACCATCAGACAAGACAGTCGACCTCTTCATTCTCTCTACATGTCACTGCGTGGAATGTTGAGAAGCTTCAAAGCTTTATGGCTCTTACATCCACTCCTGAGCAGCAGAGGACATACCTGAATGCCACAGTGGTAGGTGTTTTCTTAGCCGCACTCGACCCATAGTACGAGGTTAATCGCTCACAAATATTGGCAAATGCTACTATTCCTCCGATGGAGGAAGTTTTCCGCAGACTCAGCAGGATTTCAGTCCAATTACCTGCTACTTCTCGGTCATCTTCTGCGATGACAACCTCTCGTGGTAGAGGGGTTCTTCTCAGTTCGTGGTTGTAGATCTCGTGGAAGAGGAGGTCGCGTTCGTCAGCCATGTACTTACTACCATCGTTCATGTCACACAGAGGATACATGCTACTCCAAGCATGGCTTTCTTGCATCAGCTCATGTGACATAACAGGTTGACTCATCTGCAACTGGTTCTTTAAATCAGAAAAATGATGACCTAGTTTCTCGATTGAGGGACATGTCTATGGGTGGTTCCACTGCTTCCTCATCTGCTCCAGATATTGTTGCTTCTGTCAGTGCTAGTACCTCAGGTAGCATTTATGCCCTTACCTCTTGTCATGAACCTGATATTACGGAGTGGATTATGGACTCTGGGGCTACACATCACTTGTGTGGAGACAGAAATCAGCTTACAGCTTACATATAGATTCCATGAGGAAGGACCATTGTCATAGTTGATGGGACTTACTCCACGATCACCGGACAAGAGGAGTATAGTTTGACGCCTTCGATGTGTCTACAAAATGTGTTGCATGCACCTGACTTTTCTAAGAAATTATTGTCTATTAGTCATATTACGAAGGATTTGCATTGTAGAAGCTATTTTTAACCTATCGTCTCTTGTTTTTTTTATCAGGACATTCTTTAAGGTGATTGGTTGTGGAAGTGAGCAGGGAGGTCTCCATCATCTGGTCTGAACTCCTTATGCTGATCTATCCTCCCATTCCAAAGGACGTCTCCTCTTTCATGTGGCACTTGCGCTTTGGTCATCTTTCCTTCCAAAAGTAGTATCAAGTCCTTCCTCAGATTTCACCTCATTCTTCATATTACAAATCAGAGAAACGGAAGCGGAATCGATAAAACAAGAAATATAAACATGAACACGGAGATTTACGTGGAACCCTACTCCCTAAGAAAACCATGGGAGAAGCCCTAAACGGGGCGGATATTCTATTGGAATTTCTCAATGAGTACAGGGGGTGTGGAGCTCCGAATATAGCCTCACAGACATGCCTATTGTAGAGATAGATATTATTATATGCTATGTACCAGTTCGTCATTTATATTTTTCTCTGGACTACTTCGTATTTTACCCTTGAGGTCTCTCCCTATATAAGAGAGCCTAGGATTCCCTCGAATAGTAGATCACTCTTTTCTCACAATATGGTATCAGAGCCCTAGGGCTTCCCCACCCGCCCCCCCCCTCGTTCTTCCACCGCCCCCTCTCTCGTTCTTCCGCCACCGATGCCCCCCCTCCCGGGCCAACCTCCAGCCATGCAGGACCCTCCTGGGTTCCTCCCACCGCCGCAGGACCCCCCCCCCGGATCTACTCCACCGCCGTCGGACCCCCCCCCCCCCCGGGTCCCCTCCGGCGCCGCCCGACCCCCCCGGGTCCACTCCAGCGCCGCCCGACCCCCTCCGAGTGCCGCCGTAACGCCCCAACCCCCCGCCTCATCTTCATCTTCCGGCTTCTCCTAGCCAGAATCTTGCTACCTTGATCGTAGCCGTCTCTTCCTCCAGATATATGGATTTGGGTGCGTAAAGTCTACATACACACTCGAATCCTATGAAGTTTGTGTAGACATCTATCACTTCGTCTACATACCCTAGTTCTTCTCCGACGGCAATATGTCAGACTCAAAGGTTGATATGACCTCCATAGGCGCGTTCAAAGGTCCCGCGCCAATCGTAAAGATGGACGGGTCGAACTATGAGCTCTGAGCGAATGCAGTTCATGAGTCTCATGAAGTCGAACGGTAAGAAGCACATTCTTACCGAGGATGAGCCAGCAGAGAAGACAGGGATATATGCCTCGTGGGAGGCGGATGATTCGTATGCCAAGGTCTGGTTGTCAGGAACACTGACGATGGAGATTGCCAATGATGTCCTCCATCAACCCACTGCCAAGGCGATGTGGGATATTCTGGCTGCTACCTATTCTCAGGTGCGAAATGAGACCAAGATGTTACAACTTCAACATGATATATTCTCGATGAAGCAGAATAGCAGACCTCTTCACTCCTTGTACACATCCCTGAGGGGGATGTTTGAGAAGTTGTACAACACCATTCCTCTCACAGCGACTCCTGAACAGCAGAAGACATTTAGGAATGCCACCATGGTGGGTGTTCTACTTGCAGCCCTAGATCCTGAGTATGAGGCCGCC
This sequence comes from Ottelia alismoides, assembly GCA_037367405.1. Taxonomy (NCBI): domain Eukaryota; kingdom Viridiplantae; phylum Streptophyta; class Magnoliopsida; order Alismatales; family Hydrocharitaceae; genus Ottelia; species Ottelia alismoides. The sequence continues at coordinate 1,098,511 of JAZKJV010001890.1, read as the reverse complement.
CGCTCTCAGATTTTAACTGATGCAGTTATTCCTCCGATGGAGGATGTTTACAGGAGACTCAGTCGCATATCAGTTTCTTCCAGCTCATCTACTCCACCCCCATCGGCGATGGTAGTGTCGCGTGGGAGAGGTGGTCACTCTTCTGGCCGTGGTCGTGGACGTGGACCCCAAGGTAGGGTGGTCACTTTCGGCCGTGTTCATATTGTCATCGCACAGGACACTCGGAGGAGACATGCTACTCTAAGCATGGGTTGCCAGCATCGGCACGTGTCGCAGAGCATTCTCAGCCCCAATTGGCATCTACTACAGACAATCATTTCGAGGAACTTGTGGAACGTCTACGTGATATTATGTCACAATCATCTGGTGATTCCTCTAGTGAACCTTCAGATGTTGCTGCTACAGCATCTGCCAGTTCCTTTGCTTCTGCTAGTACCTCAGGTAGTACTACTGCATTTACATCTTCTCATGATATCTCTGATTGGATTATAGATTCTAATGCCACACATCATCTCTGCCGTGATCAAGAGAGACTTGAGTCCTATAGGGACATTTCTCATGGTCGCTCAGTACAGATTGCAGACGAGGCTCATTCTCCCCTCGTTGAACAGGGGAGGTCTTTCTATCTTCTACTATGCATCTACAGAATGTCCTACATGCTCTTGAGTTCTCGATGAATCTGTTGTCTATTAGTCAGATTACGAAGGATTTGCATTGTCGTGCCATATTTGACCCGTCTTCTCTTATTTTTCAGGACATACTAACGGGCAGGGTGATTGGTTGTGGCTCTGAGCAGCATGGTCTATATCGACTGGTCCGGAATACTTATGCCGGCGTCTCTTCACATTCTCTTGGACCGATTTCTCCGTACATCTGGCATCTCTGTTTTGGTCATCTCCTGCTCCAGAACATGCAACATCTTCTGCCTCAGATCTCTCCCAGTTCTTCCTTTCGCTATGAAGCGTGACAGTTGGGAAAGCATCGTCGGTCGAGCTTTCCTAGTCGTCAGAGTCGGAGCAGTAGCTCCCCATTTGAGTTGTTTCACATAGATATATGGGGTCCAAGTCGTGTACCCGATCATCAAGGACACAGATTTTATCTAGTGGTAGTGGATGATTTTTCTCGTGTTTAGTGAGTCTTCCTTTTTAAAGAATAAATCCGACGCGGGCGATGAGATTAAGAATTTGATTAATGAAGTGCAAAATGTGTTTTCTTCTACTGTTAAATATGTTCGTACTGATAATGCTCTTGAATTTTGCACACGGTCTCTCTCTTTGTTTCTTTCGTCAAAGGGCATTATTTACCAAACCACTTGTGCTTACACATCTCAGCAGAATGATGTGGCGGAAAGAAAGCATCCCCACCTTCTTGACATTACTCGAACCCTACTAATTCAGAGTTGTGCTCCTATTTCTTACTGGGGGGATGTTATTCTTACCGCTTGCTACCTGGTCAATCGTATGCCATCTTCTGTTCTTGGTGAGATATTTCCTCTCTCTATTGTTTTTTTGAACAAGGAATTATTCTCACTTACTCCTCGTGTCTTTGGTACTGTGGCATTTGTTCATCTTCTGACTCCTGGACTTGATAAACTCTCTCCTAGAGCTGTCAAGTGTGTCTTTATCGGTTATTCTCGGACTCAGAAGGGCTATCGGTGTTATGATCCCATAAACAAGAAATACTTTGCCAGTGCTGATGTCACGTTCTTTGAGTCTGTTATGTATTTTTCTCCTGCAGGTGACAGACTGGTACTATCCACTACCAACGATGATGTCTATGTCCCTCCACCACCTACTTGGAGTCCACCTGAGTCCACTCCTGTTCCTGACTCTACGTCATCCTCACCACCAGCTCCACCTCCACGACCTCCTATTCCACCTTTACCAAAATTCTATACACGTCGGTCAGGTCATGCTCAGGCTACACGTCAGACATCCATCATGCCTCAGGTATGTTCATATGGCATTACTACTGACACAATGCTCGAGGACACTAGACTAATCCTCCTGAGGGATGCACCTGCACCAAATGCAATCTGCTCCTTCCCTGAATAAAAGAGGATCCTCCCATTGATAGAATCGGATGGTCTACATGAATTTGTTCTTCTGATTCTTCGTCCAATCCGCTGGTGTTACCCCAGAGGCGAGGTAATTGACTATATCAGCTTACCAAGGGAGAGAATCCACTGCTAAGATTGATTCGTCAGGAAAGGTTTCTGTAATGGGTGCACTGTTCAGAGGAGGCTCGTGCTGCTCAATTCCGGAGAGATGGTCTGCTACCACATTCTGAACTCCAGGTTTGTCTTTGATTTCCAGATCAAATTCCTGGAGTAGAAGGATCCATCGAATCAGTCTCGGCTTGGCATCCTTCTTCTGCTGGAGGTACCGGATAGCAGAGTGGTCGGTAAAAAATTGTGACTTTTGATCCAAGCAAATAGGATCTGAACTTCTCAAGGGCGAAAACCACAGCCAGCAACTCTTTCTCTGTCACTGTATAATTTCTCTGTGCTTCATCTAATATTCTGCTGGCGTAGTGAATGGCATAGGGCGCTTTCTCTTTCCTCTGCCCAAGAACAGCCCCGACTGCAAAGGTCTGACGGATCGGTCATGAACTCAAAGGGAAGAGACCAGTCAGATGGCTGTAGGATTGGAGCCTGAGTGATGAGCTCCTTCAGCTGATTGAAAGCAAGGAGAACTTGCTGATCTACATTAAACTCAGTTTCCTTGCACAGAAGTTCTGTCAAAGGTCGGGCAATGCGGCTGAAATCCTTGATGAAACGTCTGTAAAATCCCTCATGCCCCAGGAATGACCTTACATTTTTCACTGTCTGAGGTGGCTGTAGATTTGCAATAACATCCACCTTCGCCGGGTCGACTTCCATGCCACGTTTGGAAACGACGTGCACCATCCAGTACAGCGAAAGATGATCTTGATCTTCCTATTGCTATCCGGAAGCAGAAGCAGACGTGTACATCTTATCCTTTTGCTTTACAGGTGTCTTTTCATCACCTCACAGGTGACTTTCAGAGATTTGCTGCAGTTTTATCTTCCGTGGACATACCACGGACCTACCAGGATGCTATGGAAATTGATTGCTGGAGAAAGGCTATGGAAGATGAGATGCGTGCACTACAGTCTCGTGGCACATGGACCTTGGTTGTTCCTCCTTCCGATGCATCTATTGTGAGCTGTAAGTGGGTATTCACAGTTAAATACCACGCTGATGGCAATCTAGATAGGTACGAAGCAGGTCTGGTCGCGCGAGGCTTTACACAAACCTATGGCGTGGACTATATGGATACAATTTCTCCAGTGGCTCGTCATTCCATTCTTCGCATTCTCTTATCAGTTGTCGTGGTACATGACTGGAGTATATCTCAGCTGGATGTCAAGAATGCCTTCTTGTATGGTGATCTGCACGAGGAAGTCTACATGTAGCAGCCACCAGGGTTTACTGCTGAGGGGGAGAAGCATATGGTATGTAGACTTCACAAGGCAATTTATGGCCTCAAACGGAGTCCAAGAGCATGGTTCCAGAAGCTTTCCAATCTGATAGAACGACAGGGATTCAAGAGGTCGAATGCAGACCACTCGTTGTTTGTTCAGAAGTCATCGGCAGGTACGGTTGTTATCGTGGTCTATGTTGATGATATTCTGGTTACAGGAGATGATATTCATGGCATAGAAAGGGCAAAGGCATTCCTAGGCCGTCAGTTCGTCACGAAGGATCTTGGAAGTTGGAACCTTAAGATACTTTCTGGGGTTGGAATTTGCCATGAATGCACAGGGTCTAGTAATAACCCAAAGGAAGTACATCACAGATTTCTTGACTGAAGCAGGCATGGCTGGATGCAAACCATCAAGTATTCCCATGGATCCAAGCATGAAGCTGTATGATGATGACACTGTTGAAGTGGACAAGAGGAGATATAGAGAAATGGTGAGTAAGCTCCTTTATATTACCATAACTCGTCCCGATATTGCCTTTGCAGTGAGCAAGGTGAGTCCATTTATGGAGCAGCCAAGATAAGTTCATATGGATGCCATATACATGATATTGAGGTATCTGAAGTCTTCTCCAGGTTCAGGGTTGTTGTTTCGAAAGGGCACAGATTTGTCTATCTCAGCATGTGCAGATGCCGATTATGCAGAATGCCCTAAGGATCGAAAATCAACCTCAGGATTTGCAGTTTTTGTTGGGAGCTCTCTGGTTTCTTGGAAAAGCAAGAAACAAACTGTTGTTGCAAGGTCCAGTGCTGAATCCGAATATAGGGCCATGGCGCAAGCAAGCACGGAGATGATGTGGGTTCGATCTGCACTGGAAGATCTACATGTAGCTGTACCTCTACCCATGCAGCTTCAGTGTGATAATTAGGCAGCCTTATTTATTGCCAACAATCCAGCTTTTCATGAGAGAACAAAGCACATTGAAGTTGACTGCCACTACACTAGAGACTTGATCCAGAGAAGATTGATATCTACAGCTCACGTGAGCTCAAGGAATCAGACTGTTGACGTACTCACCAAGCCGTTGCTCAGAGGACCTTTCCAGATATGTTCTTCCAAGCTGAGCATGATAGACATCTATGCTCCACCTTGAGGGGGAGAGTAGAGATAGATATTATTATATGCTATGTACCAGTTCGTCATTTATATTTTTCTTTGGACTATTTTGTATTTTACCCTTGAGGTCTCTCCCTATATAAGAGAGCCTAGGGTTCCCTTGAATAATAGATCACTCTTTTCTCACAACACCTATCAAAGGAGAATATTCTATAGAATATTCTTTATAAAATATAGCCACATAGAATATTCTCTAACACTTCCTTTGAATGTGAGGCATGTCAGTTGGGAAAACACCATTGTTTTGTGTCTCCCAGTCGTCAATGTCAGAGCAGTAGCTCTCCTTTTGAGTTGCTTCATGTTGACATTTGGGTCCAAGTCGTATCCCTGATCACCAAGGACACAGATTTCATTTAGTTGCAGTTGATGATTTCTCGCATCTAGCATGCGTGTTTTGTTGAAAAACAAATCTGAGGCTGGAAATATCATTATAGGATTTATCAATAAACTGCAAAATATTTTCTTCTTTTGCCAAAATTGTGAGAACTGATACTGCATTAGAATTATGTACTCATGTACTCACAATTTTCTGTATCTCGTGGTATTATTCATCAACCATTTTGTGCCTATACCTCTCAGCAAAATGGTGTTGCTGAGAGAAAGCATCATCATCTACTTTATGTCTATCGCACGCTTTTTATTCAGTGCCGTGCCCCACATTTGTTTTGGGGTGATGTTCTTACAGCTTGCTATATTGTGAATCATAGGCCTTCCTCTGTTCTAGGTGAGAAAAATTCTTTTTCCATGGAATTCTCAAAGAAGGAATTATTCTTATGTATTCCTTGTGTCTTTGGTTTCATTGCATTTATTCACAGGTTGCCTCAAGGACTTGACAAGCTCTCTCATAGAGCTGTCAAATGTGTCTTCATCGAGAACTCTAGGACGCAGAAGAGGTATAGCTGCTATGATCCACTGCTCAAAAAATATTATGTTAGTTCTCATGCCAAAATCTTTGAGTCGGTGATGTATTTTTCTTCTATAGGTGACAGGTTGACTTCGTCCGATTCAGATGATGAAATATGCCACCTCCTGCTATGAGCCCATCACGACCTCCACCCATGCATGTTGTTGCACCACCTACACCACCCTCTTGCTTCTTCTCCACTACCTTCACCTTCGGATACACCATCTATCATAATTGTCACTCCACCTTTGGTCAATGCATGTCATCTATACACGTCGACCTCCTTCTCATGGTCAATGCATGTCATCTAACATGCCTCAAATATGTTCTGAATACATTATATCTAACGATGGGTCCAGAGATATCTTTGAGCAGGGACATATGCATGAGAATGATATATGAATTGAGGAAATTCCAAATGACTAGAATGACCGGGATGTTCTTATTGCGGTTCGCAAGCAGAAGCATACGTGTCTCATATCCACTTGTTTCCCAGATCATGTTTGGTCGCCTTACAAGTGAATTTCGAAGGCTTGTTGTTGCTCTATATGCCGTAAAAATACCACGGAATTGTCAGGAGACCTTGAGAAACAGTCGCGGGCGTCTAGCTATGGAAGAGGAGATGGCTGCTCTATAGTCACGTGGTACCTGGAGCTTGCTATCTACTCCTAATGAAGCATCTATTGTCAGTTGCAAATGGGTGTTTACTGTTAAACACCATGCAGATGGAAGCCTTGATCGCTACAAGGCCATGTTGGTTGCACGAAGATTTACACAGACTTATAGAGTGGATTATCTGGACACTTTCTCTCATGTTGCTCACCACTCCACTCTACGTGTCCTTTCAGTTGTTGTGGTCCATGATTGGTCTTTATATCAGTTAGATGTTAAAAATACTTTTTTATGGTGATCTCCAGGAGGAAGTCTACATGCAACAACCTCCGAGGTTTGCTGATGAGGGGGAGTGTCAGCAAGTTTGTAGACTTCTCAAGGAAATATATGACCTTAAGCAGAGTCTGAGGGCATGGTTTCAAAAGCTCTCACATCTAATTGAAAAGCAGGGGTTTAAAAGGTCAAATGAAGATCATTCACTATTCGTGCAGAGAACACCCGGAGGGACAATTGTTATCCTGGTGTATGTTGATGATATATTTATTATAGGTGATGATTTGCATGGGATAAAGAAGGCAAAGGAATTTCTAGGTCATCAGTTCGTCACTAAAGATCTTGGCACAATAAGGTAATTTCCTATGGATAGAGTTTGCTAGGAATACGCAAGGTCTTGTGATGACCCAAAGGAAGTATGTTACAGACATACTTGTTGAGACAGGCATGTTGGGTGTCGATCCTAGCAGGTTATATGATGATGATACAGATGAGGTTGACAGGAGGAGATATAGAGAGTTGGTGGGAAAGCTTCTCTATGTTACTATCACTAGACCTGATATCTCTTTTGCAGTGAGTTGGGCAAGTCAGTTTATGGAGCAGCCCCGACAGGTACACATGGATGCTATATATATATGATATTGAGGTACCTAGAGTTTTCTCCAGGTGTAAGACAGCTATTCAAGAAAGGAGCAGTTCTTTTTATTCATCTATTTGCTGATGTGAACTATGCAGAGTGTCCTAAGGACAAGAGGTCTACTTCAGGCTTTGTTGTGTTCGTTGGTAGCTCTCTTGCTTCTTAGAAAAATAAGAAACAAACTGTTGTTGCTAGGTCAAGTGCAGAATCTGAATATAGGGCTATGGCACAAGCAAGCATTAAGATGATGTGGGTTCGAGCAGTGCTAGGCTGCTAGCAGACTTGCATATAGATGTACCTCTTCCTATGCAGTTACAATGTGATAACCATGTTGAGATTATTGTACATCTTTGGTGTTATTTCTTATTTATTTTATTTACGTACCTCTCTTACTATTTACCTAGGGCTTTTCTCCTATATAAGAGAGTCTTGGGGTCTCATGAATAATCAAGCTATTCATTTTTTCCAACATGGTATCAGAGCCACGTGGTCGAGGGCCACATGGTCGACGAGGATGTCAGTGAGGTCCTTGTTCACATTGCCACCGTCTTGGTCATTCTAAGGAGACATGCTATCAGAAGCATGGGTATCCTGCATATGCCCGAGTTACTGAGCAGACCAAGCCTACTTCTGCTCCTACTACAACTCATGATGCACGCTTTGATGAAATTGTTTCCAGACTGTGAGAGATGATGACTACTCCTACTACTTCGACTGCAAGGTTTTCAAATATCGCACACATTGTTGGAACCTCTTTAAGCGCGTCAGGTATTGCTTATGCCCTTACCAGTAGTAGCAATTTAGATTTGTCTGATTGGATCATGGACTCTGGAGCATCTCATCATATGTGTGGCGATCGATCACAGTTTACTTCTTACATGTCTATCCCACCTGGTAGATTAGTGGTGATTGCCAAAGGGGTCCATCTACCCATTGTTGGACCGGGGGAGAGTTTTTTGGCTCCCTCGATGTGTCTACAGAATGTCTTACATGCTCCAGCATTTCAGATGAATCTTTTGTCTAATAGCCAGATTACAAAATATTTACATTGTCGTGCCATATTTGATCCTTCTTCCCTTTGTATTTCAGGACATACTCACGGACAAGGTGATTGGATGTGACTGTGAGCAGAGAGGACTTTATAGACTTGTCCAGCCTCCGTATGATGGTGATGCTACTATCCCTACTGGATTTGTTTCTCCTTTCAGGTGGCATCTTCACTTTGGACACATTCCTCTGCAAAAGATGTGCCATGTCCTCCCGCAGATCTCTACTCGTATTACCTTGGAGTGTGAGGCGTGTCAGCTTGGGTAGCACCGTCGTTCCTCTTTTCCGAGTCATCAGAGTCTTCACAGTGGTCAGTAGTTTGAGTTGATTCACTTTGATATCTGGGGTCCTAGTCGTACTCCTGATCATCAGGGACAACGGGTTTATATGGTTGATGTGGATGATTTCTCTAGATTATCTTGGGTATTCCTGATGAAGAATAAGTATGCAGCTGGTCCTGTTATCAAATCTTGTCTGATTGAGATTAAGAATATTTTTTCTGCTAATGTGAAATTTATTCGCACTGACAATGCCTTGGAGTTTTCTACTTTATAGTTGTCTGATTTTCTTAGATCTATTGGGGTTGTTCATCAGACTTCGTGTGCTTACACTTCGCATCAGGGACAACGGGTTTATATGGTTGATGTGGATGATTTCTCTAGATTATCTTGGGTATTCCTGATGAAGAATAAGTATGCAGCTGGTCCTGTTATCAAATCTTGTCTGATTGAGATTAAGAATATTTTTTCTGCTAATGTGAAATTTATTCGCACTGACAATGCCTTGGAGTTTTCTACTTTATAGTTGTCTGATTTTCTTAGATCTATTGGGGTTGTTCATCAGACTTCGTGTGCTTACACTTCGCAGCAGAATGGTGTTGCTGAACGTAAACACAATCATCTTTTGGATGTCATGAGGACTCTTTTGATTCAGAGTCAAGCTCCTCATTCATTCTGGGGTGATGCAGTTCTCACTGCATGGTACTTGGAGAACCGTTCGTCTACCATGCTTGGAGAAAAAGTTCCTTTCTTGATTGCATTTCCCGAGAAGGACTTATTCTCACTTACCCCCAAAGTCTTTGGATCTGTGGCTTTTGTCCACATTTTTACTCCTGCTTGTGACAAACTCTCTCCTGGAGTTGTCAAATGAATGTTTGTTCCTTATTCTCATACCCAAAAGGGTATAGATGTTCCGATCTTGTTAGGAGAAAATATTATGTGAGTGTTCATGTCACATTTTTTGAGTTTATTATGTATTTTTCTCCTCAGGTGACAGGTTGTCTAATGCTAACTCTGGTGAGGACATATTTGTTCCACCACCCCCGTCATCTCCACCAATAACTCCTCATGTTAAGTCTCAGTCACCTACACCTCCACCTCCTCCACCACCTCCACCTCCAGCTGCACTGACTTGGTTCCTACATCGGTTCTACATTCGCATGTCCTCTACTCGCTCCTCTGCTCCTACGCCTTCCCCGTCATCCAACACGCCCCAGGTATGTAGTCAGCACATTGTTTCTATTGATGGCACTGGTTTTCTGCTTGATCTACATACACAGGAGGAGCTGATACCAGAAAACAAAGAGGTTGATGACCTCGATGTTCCTATTACCTTGAGGAAGCCCCATCGCAACTGTGCTACGTACCCTCTAGCTGCACATGTTTCCTTGGACCATCTTTCAGAGGAGTACAGGAGGTTTGTTATGGGCCTCTCAGCTATTATGTTGGGAAAAACGAAAGAGAGATTTATTCCTTGAGCCTAGGCTCTCTTATATAGGGAGAGACCTATGGGCAAATTACATAGAGTGGATAGAAAAACATAAAGATATATAAAAGGTACAGAAGTATAAAATATATCTCGACACTCCCTCTCAAGATGGAGCATAGATATCTATCATGCTCAGCTTGGATGAACACTTCTGGAAGGGCCCTCTAAGTAGAGCTTTGGTGAAAATGTCTGTCATCTGGTCCCCTAAGCTGACATGAGAAGTAGAAAAGAAGCCCTTCTGGATCATGTCGTGTATATAATGACAATCAACCTCAATGTGCTTAATCCTCTCGTGGAATGCAGGATTATTAGCAGTAAATAGGGCAGCCTGGTTGTCACATTACGACATTGGAAGAGGAACATCTATATGTAAATTTGTTAGAACTGCTCAAACCCACATCATTTCTGTACATGCTTGTGCCACGGCTCTATACTCAGATTCAATACGTGGCAACCCCTCTTCCACAGGTTGGGCAGCTCGCAGCGCAGGGACACAGGTGTCTCCCACCTGCTCAGAAGCGGGAGGAGTAGAAAGGGGGAGGGCTTCTTTGCCCAAGCCCGGACAAGAGACTCCAATCGGATCTGGGTCAGAGGGGACCGAAGGGGGAGCGGCAGCATCCACATTAAGGGGTTTGGGTTCAAAGCTCGGTTCGGAGCGAAAGGACCGATTACCAGCAGGATCGCAAGTTAAGTCTATCTGAAAAGGCCAGACCCGATCTCAAGCAACAACCACAAAAGAAGAAGCAGGGGCTCCTCGTATACCCTGCCGCCAGCTACATCTGTGAAACAAGTACGAGACATCCCGAAGGAACCGTGTGATTATCCATCACAGGAATGCGAAGCGGTGCACCCCCACCAATGTCGCGTTGCCCAGACAAAGACACACCACGTGACACCCCCAAGATGGAAGGGTCTCCCAAATGAGAAGCCGAAACGGCCAGGCCTTGGTCATTTGGGATTCTCATCGAAAAGGGAGGCTGGAAGGGCAAGTCCTCGCAGTTGAAACTCTCCTGGGACCTCTGCTGGAGGCTGTGAGGGCGCATGTTGAAACTCTCCTAGGACCTCTCTTCTATGGGGACCTATTCCTGTTGGACTCTGCTCATTGCTGTGTGCGTGGCATGTCCCCGGAGCAACGGGATAGGTTGTTGTGCGCTGGTTCTAACGACGAGGTTGTTTGGAGGAGGACTAGAGTGGCGGATGGCGCCTCTCTTTCCACCGAGGTCTGCGTCGCGGTTATTACTGGCGTTCCTTTTCTGTCACGGACTGTTCCCTGTCTCTCCAAGGTGTTTCGCCATTGGGGGGAGATATTGGCCATCATCGACGACGGCCTTGCCCCGAAGGCTGATTGGAAGTTAACTAGAGTTCTTCTCGAGTGTAGCACGACTTTTCTCAAAGATGCGCCTGGCAAGACTTTCTTCGGGTCCCTTAAGATTGGGTGTTGGTGTTTCAAGCCCGAGCTCTCCATCATCCTCCCTTCGCCGGCGTCTGCTTCGGACCGGGAGGCGCTGGCGGACGGTCGGGTAGCCTCGGCACTGGAGGACGGTCCAGTTGCCTCAGGGCAGGAGTGCGACGCTTCGTCTATGCCCTGCCACGTGGAACGTGTTGCTGATTATTCCGAAGCGTCCCTATTCCTGGCTGACGTGGATGGAACCTTCGAGGCGACCCTTCGGTCCCCACGCCAACCGCCTGCAACTTCTCGTCTCCATGATTTAGGGATACCCGAGGACGATTCTGCTTTTTTCTCTCGTCAGATGGGCTCGGCTCCCGCCTTGTTTGTTGGCTTCTCGGGTCCCACTGCGGATCTCCCGAACATGCGGGTTGGCGGACCCGTCACGTTCGGATCTTGGTCGCGGGTCTCTCACCTGAATGTTCGGGCATTCTCGCCCGCCTCTGCGACGTTTTCGCCCCGACTCCACATCGAGGAATTGCGTCTCCATGACGGCTCAGGACACGAGTCTTTGCTTTTGGCTACACCTCAAACACCGGTGCGGGCATCCTCGGTTATGCATGCTGACTTCTCTTCTACCCTTCTTCCCTCGGGAGTCCAGCTCTTCGGCGACGAGGAGGGCCCTTCCTCCAGACATTTTGGGAGGACTTACAGGAGGCGCACTTATTCTACGCATGACCCTGTGGTGACTCACTCTTGTGCATCTCTGCGGGAGGTTGTGCGGATGCTGCGGGCCTATGTGGCCTTGGGGGAAGCGACGGGGGTTTTTAATGAAGGTTCTCTCTTGGAACGTCAGAGGCCTTGGGGATTCGGTCAAGCGTCGATCCGTGGGTTCGTGGCTCTCTGAATCGTGTTGTGACATTGCTCTCATCCAAGAAACTAAGTTGCGAGATGTCGATGATATTACGTGGCGCTCTTTTGGTGCTGGTTCTTTCGATGAATTTCACGCGGTGAATGCGGTTGGCTCCGCAGGGGGCTTTCACGTGGCATGGCGATCTCAAATGTTCTCTTTTAGTTCGATGCTTGTGGGTCGTCATATGATCTCTGTTGCTTTGAACCGGGCCGATTCCACTGACTCGATGGTTTTCTCTTGTATTTACGCTCCTACGTGTCATATCTTGAGAAAGGAATTTTGGGAGGACATTCGCGGCGCGGCTAACTTATTTGGGGGCCTCCCTTGGCTCTTGGGAGGAGATTTCAACGTAATCATTCATTCATCCGATCGGCCTCGCGGCAGGGGTGGGCATGACCCGGGATCCCAGGATTTTATTGAAGTAATTGATGATCTTGCCCTGGCTAACTTGGTACCTAACGATATTTCTTACACGTGGCGGAACAATACATCTCGCTCCAGAATTGATCGTTTCTTGGCTAATGGGAAGTTGTTGGAGTCTTTCCCCCTTTGTTCTGTTTCTTCTCGCCCCCGATCTTTTTCGGATCACTCTCCCATCATCTGGGACTCTGGCGAGGGTCTTCGACCTTGGGGACTTTTTAGATACGAGAAATGTTGGTTATTGGAACCCAATTTCAAGCAGGTCGTGCAGGACCATTGGGCTCATGTTCCTGTCTCGGGCTCCGCGGCTTATAAACTTGATCAAAAGCTTGCTTCGCTTCGGAGGGTGCTTGCGGAATTCAAGAGGAACTCCGGGCGGGCGCGTATTGCTTTGCGCGTAGAGGCGGAGGAAACTATTTTGCAACTTGACTCGTTGGAAAATGAGCGTGACCTCTCACTTGATGAACTTCGGGAGTGTGATTCCGCTCAAGCTCGGGTACAGGATGAGGACAAGAAAAGAACCATTGAATGGCGCCAGCGTTCGCGCCTAAAATGGCTTAAAGAGGGTGACGCGAATACCGCATTCTTTCACCATGTGGCGAGCAATAGGAAGCGTTTCAACATGATGCGGACCCTCTCCGTCAATGATGTTCATATTTCCGGGGAAAGGGAGATGGTGTGCGCCATTGCGGATCACCTCAGGCGTTTCTCATCGACTTCTTCCCCGCGTAGGTGGCGATGGCTGGGCCTTGGCGCTTCTTCTATTTCTGACTCGGACTCCGCGACTCTTATTCGCCCCATTTCCTTGGAGGAGACTAAATCGGCGGTGTGGGCATTGAATCATGATTCCTCTCCGGGGCCTGATGGCTTCTCCGTTGCTTTCTATCGCGACTTCTGGGAGCTTGTGGCTGGCGACGTCATGGAGGTCATTTCCGATTTTTGTACGGGCAACCTCGGTTTTGATCGCCTCAATCGGGCTAATATTGTTTTAATCCCAAAAAAATTGCCGGCACAGCATATCGAGGACTATCGGCCAATTTCCGTCTCCAATGGAATTTACCTTATCGTGGCTAAAATTTTAGCCACCCATTTGGCTCAGGTTTTGGACAATCTTATTTCTCCGGCTCAGGCCGCGTTCATAAAGGGGAGGCAGATCGCTGATTGCATTGTCGTTGCTTCTGAAGTGGTTGCGGAGTGGAAAAATGAGAAAAAGAAGGAGGTACTATGGAAGATTGATTTTGCTAAGGCTTATGACTGCCTAGATTGGCGGTTCCTTTGGTCCGTTTTGCGTAGGCGTGGCTTCCCAAACTTGTGGATCTCTTGGATGCGTAGATGCGTCTCCACTGCATCGCTCTCTGTGATGATCAATGACAGGCCGTTTGGTGGTTCCTTCCAGCCTAGAAGGGGGGTGCAGCAGGGCTGTCCTCTTGCGCCCCTCCTCTTTGTTTTGTCCTCCGATGTTCTTGCGCGCATGGTGAACCGCGTAATTGACGCTGGGCTTACTAATGGATTCTGTAAGGGGATGTCTGCATGCCTTTGATCCAGTTCGCCGACGATACTATTTGCTTTATTGAGGGTGGTACGGAGGAGGTTTCCGGTATGGCCACCACTCTTGCCCTTTTCTGTGAATTATCGGGCTTGTCGATTAATGTCTCCAAATCCAACGTGGTGCCTTTTGGCTTGTCTCTTGTGGAGGCGGAGGAATGCGGCCACCTGCTCGGGTCTTCTCCTGGTGAGCTTCCGATTGCATATCTTGGTTTACCTTTATCGGCGAGGCGGGCCAGAGCCAGGGATTGGCGTGTTATTACTGAGCGGGTGGAAACGCGCCTTGCTGGTTGGCGGGCGGCTTTGCTCTCTCGGGGAGGGCGTCTTATCCTTCTCAAATCGGTGCTCTCGTCTATTCCTGTGTACTTCCTCTCCGTTCGTAGAATGCCTGCGGGGGTCCGAATGCGGCTTGAGCGGTGTATGCGTCGTTTCTTATGGGGCGGAAGGGGGGGAATGGTAGGGGCATGCATCTGGCCGCGTGGGATGACGTGTCTATGCCTAAGCGCTTTGGTGGTCTTGGTGTCCGAAGATTGGATCTGGTTAACGACGCTCTCTTACTCAAATGGGTGAGTAGAATATGGGGGACGGAAGATAACTTCTTTATCAATGTTCTCAGGGTGCTCTTGGGCAACGACTGGTTCGGGCTGCAGCGGGGGGATCTGCGATTTAATTATTCCTCATTCTGGCGCAGCGTGATGGCCGCCCTGCAGAGGAATTTTGCGCTCTTCACCCCAGTGTTGGGGACGGGGACTCTTTCAAGTTTTGGCTGGATGATTGGTCGGGAAGTGGTCCTCTCCAGGTGCGTTTTCCAAGATTGTTCGCGCTTGCGTCGAATAAGAATGCGACAATGGCTGAATGTTGGGTGGATGGGTGTTGGTGCCCTCGTTTCTCCGCGAACTTCTCCGAGCAGCGGGTGGATGACTTCGTTTCGATGATGGTGGCTCTTAGTATTGTTGCTACGCCAAATTTGCAGGTGGATCATTGGCGCTGGAAGGACGGATCCTTTTTTGCTAGGAAGGCTTACCGGGCTCTGGTTCTTCCTCTCTCCTACGTCCTCTCGTCTTGTGCGTGATTGCGGATTCTTTTGGGGCTTGCGCTTGCCGGAGCGCATCGGCATCTTCCTTTAGTTACTTCGCAGAAGGAGGCTATTGACTCATGATCGTTGTTACAAATTTTTTCCACACTTCAGTGCTTCATGCCCCCTTTGTAGCGATGAGGACGAAACCATTGACCACCTCTTCTTCGGTTGCCACTTGGTTTCGGGAATTTGGGACGATTTGCCTTGGGCGAGAGCGGACAACCTCTCCGCTTTCTGCGAGCTTCTTTGGTCCAACAGGAACAGGGAGAGGCGTGACCTCTGGCTCCCATCGCGCGGCTGTGGTGCATATGGCTTGGCAGGAACGAAGTTATTTTCTCCGGGCAACGTTTCTATCGTGAAAACATACTTATTTCGTGTGCTCGACTTATATCCGATTGGTGTATTCGGTAGGTTTTTGGGCCTTTCTGTGGTGGTCGAGTCTCTTGTTTTTGCATACGCTTTCTAATCCCTTCTCTCCTTCCTTGACTTTGTAAGTATTCCTCACTATTTTATTTTTCTAGTTATATATATTGCTGGGGCGAACACCAACGAGTGTATCCCCCTTTTTTGAGCCTCAAAAAAAAGTCCTCGCAGTTGATGGAGGCGCCCACTGGCGGAGGCGGCGGAGCCACCGCCTCAACCAACAACCAGAAGACCGTACGGCACACCCGAACGACACAGGGGGACTCCAGGGCAGGTGGCGACCTACCTTTGAGCAGCACCACCACCGCCAGAGGATCGGATCCAGGACGAAGGCCGTCAGATAGAATTTTGGACAAAAACCCCACACTCCTCAGTGTCGGACTGAGGATCGGCAACGACCACGAGAGGAAGGGTACACCATGAACGCGGGCCACCCACGAGCCAACCCGATTCCCCTCGCCATCCACGAAATGAGGGGGCCACTAACGACAACCAGCAACCACACAACCCGACAGGAGCCTTGAGAGTTCGGCTCTAGACAAGCCCCTCGCAAAACACAAGCGATGGATGCATTACTTGTTGATTAATACCTTATTCATGGTCGAACTAAAAATCCAAGATGAGAAAATAAGATTGATATGCAAATTACAAACCATAACTTAGCTTTCATATGTCGCATATCCTCCACGATCTCCTAAGTTCTAAATCACTATAGATATAGACGTAGAGTTTTCATTTAAAAAACAGATATAGAGGTAGAGTCTCAATGAAAATATCTCCTTTCAATCTCTCTATTTGTGGTTCGAGACAATATCATGATCGTCCTCATCCATGGGAAAAAGTGTCCAACGGGGTTAGATCTTCATATTATGCTTTTCAAGGAATGGAAGGGATGTGGGGCTCTTTATATAGACTAATCCTGCACATGTCACACCACTCGACAATAAAGGACTCAACAAAAGAAAGGTGCATAACTTGGATCTTGGGCAGATCAACTGCGCAATAGACTCAACCCTTCACCATTCAATACATTGGTCATTTTATAATTTCCCACTCTACTGTCATAATTCGTTGCCACTTGTAAAGGGCCCAATGATGATTAACCAATTTAGTATTTGATCCAATAGCTATAAAACATAGCAGTAGAGTATTCGAATATTGTAACAAGAAACTTATATCTCTCATATTTTTTTGGAGTAAAGAGGGTGAATACCCGAGTTAGGGTTCACCACAAATACTTCACGTAATTAAAAACAAACTTCACGTAATTAAAAACTAACTTACATTTGACCAGGACATAATGGAGGGTCCAACAATGAGCAAAATCATTTCAAAGTAAAAAGACCAAGCCTCTCATATATAGGTAATAGGAAGGCAAATTTACAAAAATCTAAAAAACAGAAAAAGAAACCAAAGTTATAAAATAAATTCAGTGTTCACGAAAGCGGCTTGTGCGGCCGCATATGCGGTCGCATAATAGGCGTATTCGGTGCCCTCAGCGCACCGCTTTCATGAAGCCCCCCATTATGTGCCATGTGCGCTTATGCGGGCCGCATATGCGGGTTGTGCGGTCGCATATGCGGTATGTGCGGCCGCATACACATTTTTTATTATTTTTTATTTTTTTAATTTGTGCCATGTTTTTATTGTGTTATTTGTGCCACGTTTTCATTGCTCTTGCATGTATGCCAACCAATCATTCCATGACCATTTAAATCCATCGTCAAAGTAGTTGTACTGTGATATTGGAGTAAACATGCAAGGAAGAAAAACAATAATGTACTAATCATTTAGCAAACTAATTTAGTCAACTAATAGTTATTAATGCAATATATTATATGTAATGTTTGTTACTTTTGATGGAGGATCAGTTATAAATATAACGATAGAGATAAATAACATTATATTCAATAATAGAGGCATTTTGTATGCTAACTATTCTATTTTGTTGATTGTTGTCAATTATTTTGTATGCTAACTGTTCTATTGAAGTATTGATATTTGATTGATAGAGATTGTTTTGAACTCTATATGAAAGTTATTTTTCTTAGATCTTCTGTTGGACCACAATTACATAAAAATTTAGTTCTGTTGTAGTCACTTTTGTATATATATTTATTTATTTTTAAATAAAAAATTAGGAAACCGTGGAGAAGCGCATATACCCCGCATATGCCCCCGCATACCGCTTAAGCGCTATTCAGTGACCTGTTCGAACGCATACGCATACCGCTTTCCTAAACCTTGAATAAAATATAACTGCAACACGGTCAAAGTAGAAATACGCGGGAAAGGCAAAAAAAATAATGCTTAATTTCCTTCTTCAATGGTGTAAGGATATCATGCGTACATAAAATAATTATGGTTTTCATTTGACACCAACCTCTTCCAATGACCCATTCTTTTCAGCCAAAGAGTTTGACTTACCGAAGAAAAGAAATCTTGCATGTATCACTTGTATCGATGATATATTGAAAGTGAGGCAAACATCTATATTATTTTTGTGGCTCCAAGACCAAAAATATCTCAAGCTCCTCTACTATCAGTTTCACATACTATGTAAGGGATGTGGTCATCTCCACTAATCTGTAATTTCACTTCAATGTCCTTTCCTGTATCAGACTTTTGCCACCACATTTAAACTGAAATCAAGCACCGCCACTTTCATTGACCTACTCAGGCCTTTGTAGACATAAATGCAGTTTTCAGTAAGAGAAACTTCTTTTCTGGGTATATCCAAGAAAAGATATATTATACACTAAACGAGATGATCCTAAAGCAACGGACAATATTGATGTTGATTAAGCAAGCTCCATTTGTTCAGGGAAGTCTACTTCTAATTAGTGCACAAGGTTACTTGGAATTGAATCATTTGAAGGAGTAAGGAACAATTTACAATTTCCTCAAATGAAGCAAAGTAGATAACAATGGCAAAAATTGCTCCACATATAAATTCTTATGTAGTGTTTGTAATCTTCAATAAAAAGAATTCAAGCTATTGAATCATGTATGATTGTAATTGCACACATAGTGTTGGGTAAAACATTATTGTGAAAAATGATGTTGGGATGATGTACTTACCATATCTGAAGTATGGTTATGGAAGTGGTAGGCATCTCTTCCAAAAGACTTGCAACATCATAATTTGAGGCACTGAGGGACAAGGCGGTGATACTAGGTCTCTATGCCAAATTGAGTAGGGATTAAGTTATACCTATTGAGTTTAAGTAGTTTTGGATGTGAATTTGTTCACCATGGGTTCCTAGGTAGTGGAAATGTATCCCAATTTTCCTTAGAAAGAAGAAGCCCTAGCAACTAAAACACGAAAGAACAAGTTCATGGTATTTGAGTGTTATTGTGCTTTTAAGTCCCGTATGTTAATTTGGTTTTGAGCATGGCCTCAAATTTCATCTAAACTCACATTAATTTCTCCGAAATTTCCATTTCTCCACGTTAACTAAATCAAATATTTCTTTTTCCATGATTTTGACGAGATGTCGACAAAATTTCATCGAAATTGCATGTCATTTCCGAGAAACAACAAAAATAAGGGAATCCACCCTTTGCTTTCATTGAAGTTTGCCTATATCAATGAATTTCCATACATTTCTCCCCTGATGAGTTGAGTTCTTAAAGAGTTTTGTCACGTTTGAAAAAGTTCCTTTACTCAGTTCCGAAATTACAAATCAAAATCCAAACCATATCATTTAGAATCAGCTTCAAGAGTTAAATTCAAGTTTAAAGAGCAATATTTTTTTGTTCTTTCTATATTTTAATATATTTTTTATTAGTAGTTATTATAAATCCATATATCAAAATAAAGAAAGAGCAAAAACAATAATGCTCTTCAGTTAAAACTTGAATTTAACTCTTGAAGCTGATTCCAAATAGAATAGATGAAATGTCGAAAACTTGAATCTTATTGTCTAAGGATAGAACAGATAAAATTGTCACAAACTACAAAATAGCGAAGAAGGAAGCAAAGAAGGTTGTAAGTGAAGCTACGTCAAAAGCTTATAAAGTTTTGTACAAAAAACTCGACTCTAAGGAGGGCCAGAAGGATATATTAAGGTTGGCTAAAGCAAGAGAAAGAAAGACCAAAGACCTTTCTCAAGTGAGATGCATTGAGAATGAGAAAGGTCACGTGCTTATTACTCAGAAGGATATAGAGACTAGAGAAATCACTTTGGGAGATCTAGCTAGCAATGAAAGTTACTTGAATCGTGCAAGCTATAGACGAATACAAAGGAAGGAAGTAGAGGAGGTTTTGAAGGTTATGAGACCTGGGAAAGGTGTAGGATCTGATGATATTCCTATAAAAGTTTGGAGAGTTGTAAGGGAGCATGGTTTGACTTGGCTTACAAATTTATTCAATATTATTTGACGAAGCAAGAAAATGTCTGAAGATTGGAGGAGAAGCACAGTGGTACCTCTTTAAAAGAACAAAGGATACATTCAATATTGTTCAAATTACAGAGGCATCAAGCTGATGAGTCACACTATGAAAAAATGGGAACATGTGATCGAAAGAAGGCTGAAGCAAGTTTTCGAAGTAAAAGAAAACCAATTCAGATTCATGCCAGGTCGCTCAACTGTTGAAAATCATCCACTTGTTGAAAGATAAATGGAGATTTACAGAGCTAAAAGGAAGAATCTTCATATGATTTTTATTAATTTGGAGAAGGCTTATGATTTTATCCCACGAGAGATATTGTGGAGAGTTTTGGAGAAGAGACAAGCACTAACCTATACATTAACCTCATAAAAGATATGCATGATAAGGCTTCATCTTGTGTAAGGATATAGTCTGAATAGACTGACTATTTTGATGTCAACATTGGTAGGTATCAAGGTTCAACTTTGAGTACATTCCTTTTTACTTTGATTATTGAAGACTTAACAAGTCACATTCAGGAGATACCTTAGTGTATATTATTCTTGGATGATATTGTGTTGATTGATGAGACTAGAGATGGATTAAATGAGAAGCTTGATGTCTGCAGACATGCATCGAAGACTAAAGAAATTCGTATAAGTAGGGCTAAGATAGAATATATGGAGTGCACTTTTGATGGAAGCAATGGTGAAGGAATTGATGTGAAGATTGGTGAAGATAACATTCATAAGAGAGATTCTTTTAGATATTTGTGATCTATTTTGCAACATGATGGGGAAATTGATGGAGATGTTAAAAATAGAATAAATGCAGGTTGGGTAAAGTGTAAAAGAGCCTCTATTGTTCTTTGTAATAAGAAAATTCCTTTGAAATCAAAGGAAAGTTTTATAAAGCAGTTGTAAGACCTGCTATGCTCTATGTTGGCCTGATAATCATAGACATGCGCAGAGAATGGCAGTAGCAGAAATGAAAATGCTAAGGTGGATGTGTGGACACACTTAAAATTCGGATTCGGAATGATGCCGTGAGAAGGAAAGTTGGTGTAGCTCCGATCAAGGATAAGATGCGAGAAAATCGCTTAAGGTGGTTTGGCCATTTACAAAGGAGGTCAGTTGATACAACGATGAAGAGATGCAAGTTTTGAGATGTTGAGCAGACTAAGAGAGGGCAAGGAAGGCCCAAGAAGTGTTGGAATGAGACTAAAGGAAGGAATCTTAGTTTTTTGAATCTAAGCCCGAGAATGATCCAAGATACATCTGAATGGAGGCAAAGAATTAATGTAACCGACCCTACTTAATGTGAGAAAAGGCATTGTTGTAGTTGTTTTATTAGTAGTTATCACATACATCACCTCATTCCTAATGAAGAGGTGATTATCATGGCTTCCGCTTCAAATTCAAGAACTCGTTATGACTCTAGGCATCACATTGCTACTACAAATAAACATTTGTGGTTATTACGAGGATAATAGTACTTGAAAACTTATATACGCTCATCTATTTTACAAAAAAAAATATGTATTCTATTCTATTTATTGATTTAAGAACATTAAAACCTCAATTATTGGGAAAGAAATCGAGTTTAGAGCCATTTCCATTATTTGCGACGATTTTGCAAAACTTCTGGGAAATTATCTGAAAATTCTCTTTCTGGACTTGGCAACACACATCCAAAACTTAAGGTCGTGGTTTTGAGTTCTTTAGATCTACAAAGAAACATAGAAGTTTTAAGAAAAATCATGCCAATAGTTCTAAACGCCATTTTTACCAATACTAGAGGAATGAAAATAACATATTTGCCCAATGACCCTACAAAGAGATAGCATTTTAATTTAATTTGGTTGCAATGAACAGAGAAATACCTCTTGTCAAGAATGAATGCTGAAGCACTACTCTTTTCGGGGCAGAAGAGCTGTAGGGAAAAAACTGTGAGGATAGAGCCATGGCTACAATAGTCAGTTGCAACAAGACATGAAGAATGGAAACCCGGGCCAACCAGTGGCTAACCACGGGTAGCAAAGGACCAATGCACAATCCTGTCACCAGCCCAATGATTGCAGCCACCAATACATCAGGAATGAAATAACCTGCCAGGATCAATTGTCTTATTTTTTTCTATGATACAATGCAAAATATAGGTTAATTAATAAAAATTAACAAAATCCACAAGTTAGATGATATTACCAACAACAAAATTAGACAATAATGCCAAAAAACAAGATTATTGTTGAGAATAGTAAAGGTTCGAGTCAATTGCCTATTCGGATCTTGCGGAAAGATCCACCACTTGTAATAGGTATCATGTATTTAGTCCCACATTGCCTATTATGGGAAAGTGGGTGTGTGTGAGGCTATATATAAGATCCGTACCGCAGATTTTCATGAGAAAATCAATGAGAAACTATGAGTATTAGGCCTCTTCGCCCAAGGATATTTTGGTAGCTGAGATTTTTAATTCAATAAGGTATCCATAGGTCATTTATGGGTTTATTTAATTTGGGTTTATTTAATTCAAGGGTGATCGACCTTTAACCACACAATATCATCATGGATCTCCAACACTCCACCGCCCACACGACAGTGCCTGCTCATCAACGCTCTCAAGCAGCTCCAACGAAGATTGTAGAGATATATTTTATGTTATTTGTATTGTTTCTTATTTTCCTTCTTCATATGAACGTTTTATGTAATTTACCCATAGGCTTCTTTCCTATACAAGAGAGCCTAAGGTTTACGGAATAAACAACTCGTCTTTTTTTCCCAACATGGTATCAGAGCGGCGCGGCGGTGCTAGATCGGAGCTCCGAAACCCTAGCCCTGCCCAACACCCTCTCTCTCCCTCACGCCGCGCAGCCTGACCTTGCGTGCTGCGCGCCGCCCATCCCAACTCCTTGTGTGCCGCTCAGCTAGGCACCGCACGCCGCGCGCCACCGCCAGGTGTGCGCGTGTGTGTTTCCACGCGGCCCCCTGTGTGGTTGTATTTACCGTCGTCCAGTCCTCTCTCATGTTGAGATTGGTTGCATGAGTCTACACATGCAATCCAATCTCCTTATGTCAGTGTAGACACAATCCTGTCTAGTATTCAGTCCTAGTCTTATCAAGTCGGCATGTCAGACAACAGGGCCGATATTCCCTCCACAGGTGCCTTCAGAGGTCCTGCGCCTATAGTCAAGATGGATGGGTCAAATTATGAACTGTGGGATATGCAGTTCATGAGTATGATGAAGTCTACTGGGAAGAAACGTATTCTTACCGAAGAAGAACCGGCTGAGAAAATTGGGGTTAACGCCTCATGGGAGGCAGATGATGCATATGCCAAGGTGTGGCTTTCAGCTACGTTGGCAATAGAGATTGCCAATGATATACTCCATCAGCCCACAACCAAGGCGATGTGGGATATTCTTGCAGTTACTTATTCACAAGCGAAGAAAGAGACGAAGATTTTACAACTTCAACATGATATTTTCACCATCAAACAAAATGGACAGCAACTTCACTCTTTGTATACATCCCTGTGTGGGATGTTTGAGAAGCTATATAGCTTTATGCCTCTCACATCTACCCCTGAGCAGCAAAAGACTTATAGATAGGGATGCCACCATGGTTGGTGTGTTCCGGGTTGCCCTTGATCCGGAATACGAGGCGGCACATTCCCAGATCTTAACAGAATCTACTATTCCTCCTATGGAGGAAGCTTTCCGCCGACTCAGTCGTATTACTGTTCCATCTTCTACTGCCAATCAGACATCCCCAGCAATGGCAGCATCCCGATGTCGTGGTGGTCCTTCTCAGTTTCGTCGTCATGGACCTACGGGCAGGGGAGGTCGTGTTCGCCAATCATGCACTTTCTGCCATCGTTCTGGACACACAGAGGATACATGCTACTCCAAGCATGGATTCCCTGCTTCTGCACGTATGGTTGAACAGATTGAGCCTCCAGCTGCTTCCTCTTTGGATCAACGTTTTGATGACCTTGTTGCTCGCTTGAGGGGTATTATACCTCCCTCTAGTCCTGGGTCACCCTCGCCAGCCACTGGGAGTCATTCCGATGTCGCTGCTTCAGCCTCCTCCAATACTTCAGGTAGTACTTATGCACTCACTAGCAGTAGTGGATCTGATACTATAGAGTGGATTATGAACTCTGGTGCCACACATCACCTGTGTGGAGTCAAGGGTCAACTTACAGCCTACAGACAGGTTCCTCCAGGATGCACTGTGGTTATTGCAGATGGAACGCACTCCTCGATTACTGGTCAGGGGGAGATTAGCCTGACACTCTCTATAAATCTAAAGAATGTGTTGCATGCGCCAGATTTCTATATGAATTTATTGTCAATTAGCCAGATTACGAAGGATTTACATTGTCGAGCCATTTTTTATCCATCTTCTCTCATTTTTCAGGACATCCTTACAGGCAATGTGATTGGATGTGGCCGTGAGCAGGGTAGCCTCTATCGCCTTGTTCGGACTCCATATGCCGAAATCTCCTCTCTACATGCTGGACCTGTCTCACCATTTATATGGCAGCTGCGCTTTGGTCATCTACCGCTTCAGAAACTGTCATGTTCTGCCTCAGATTTCGCTTCACATGTCCTTTCAATGTGAGGCTTGTCAATTGGGAAAGCATCATCGGTCTACCTTTCCATGTCGTCAGAGTCGGAGCAGTAGCTCCAGTTTTGAGTTTTTTCATGTCGACATTTGGGGTCCCAGTTGTCTCCCTGATCATCAGGGGCACAGGTTTTATCTTGTCGTAGTTGATGATTTTTCTCGTCTGTCTTGGGTCTTCTTATTAAAGAATAAATCTGAAGCTGGGAATGTTATCAAAAAATTCATAAATGAAGTACGTAATGTTTTTTCTGCCACTGTGAAAATTGTGAGGACTAATAATGCTTTGGAAGGTTATACTAATACTCTCTCCAAATACTTTTCTACCCAAGGAATTATTCACCAAACATAATGTGCCTATACTTCCCAACAAAATGGAATTGCAGAAAGAAAACATTGTCATTTGTTGGATGTCACTAGGACGCTTCTCATACAGAGTCGTGCTCCTCATTCTTTCTGAGATGATGTTGTTCTAACGGCATGCTATTTCATTAATCGCATGCCATCGTCTGTCTTAGGTGAGAAGATTCCTTTCTCTTTGGCTTTTCCTGAAAAGGAATTGTTCTCACTTACTCCTCGTGTGTTTGGCTCGGTTGCCTTCATCCACCAGTTGTCTCTAGGTATTGACAAGCTTTCTCCAAGAGCTGTCAAGTGTGTTTTTGTCGGGTACTCCCGAACACAAAAAGGGTACAGGTGTTATGATCCGATGCGCAGGAAATATTATGTTAGTGTTGATGTCACCTATTTTGCGTCTGTTATGTACTTCTCCCCTACAGGTGACCGGTTGATGTCTTCGAACACTGATGAAGCCATATACATGCCACTACCTTCACCAGAACCACCACCACTACCCACGTCGTCTCCACTTCCTATTACAGTTCATGTTCCACCAATGCCACATCACTATACCCATCGGCCTGCTTCTGCTCATGGTCACCGCTCATCATCTAGCTCGCATGAGGTACGTACTGAGAATATAGTTTCTAATGATGGATCTAATGATTTACCTGAGCAGGCTTCGTTACAGGGGACAGATGAGGAGGCTACTGATTTGGATTTACTTATTGTGCTACGGAAACAGAAGCGTAGCTGTGCGACATATCTTATAGCATCTATGGCTTCTTTTGATCGCTTATCTGGTGAATTCAGGAATTTTGCTGTTGCACTATCTGTCGTGGACATTCCACGGAATTACCAAGAAGCTCTGAAGGACAGTCGGTGGCGCTTAGCTATGTAAGAAGAGATGATTGCTCTTCAGTCGAGAGGCACCTGGAGTCTTGTCTCTGCTCCTACTGGTGTGTCTACAGTTAGCTGTAAAAGGGTGTTCACAATTAAGCAAAATGCATATGGTAGTATCGACAGATACAAGGCACGCATGGTTGCAAGGGGGTCTACATAGACATATGGGCCGGATTATCTTGACCCATTCTCACATGTGGCTCGTCATTCCACTTTACGGATTCTTCTCTCTGTTGCAGTTATTCGAGATTGGTCGTTGTTTCAGTTAGATGTCAAGAATGCATTCCTATATGGTGATCTTCAGGAGGAAGTCTACATGCAACAACCACCTGGTTTTGCTATTGAGGGGGAGTATTCATAGGTGTGTAGACTTCATACGGCAATCTATGGCCTTAAGCAAAGCCCTAGAGCTTGGTTCCAGAAGCTTTCAGACTTGTTTGAAAGACAGGGGTACAAGCATTCTAATGCAGATCATTCCCTTTTTATACAGAAGACATCCAGAGGTACAATTGCAATTATGGTGTATGTTTATGATATCCTTATTACAGGAGATAACATACAAGGAATCAAGAGGGCGAAAGAAATGCGAGGTCGTGAATTTGTCACCAAGAATCTTGGAGTCCTTAGATATTTTTTGGAACTGGAGTTTGCCAGAAATCAACAAGGACTCGTGATGACCCAGAGAAAATATGTCACTGACTTGCTAAGTGAAACATGAATGCTTGGATGTCGACTACACCTATGGATTCGAGTATGAAACTTTATGACAATGATACTGATGAGGTGGATAGGAGGAGATACAGCGAACTGGTAAGAAAACTTCTCTATGTTACCATTACCATACCCGATATATCTTTTGCTGTTAGTCGGGTGAGCCAGTTCATGGAGCAACCACGTCAGGTACATATGGATGCTATACAGATGATAGCAGGTACCTTAAATCATCTCCAGGTGCATGTCTATTGTTTAAGAGAGGCAAGGAGGTCACTATCTCAGCATGCGCAGATGCAGATTATGCAAGATGTCCAAAGGATAGGAAGTCCACCACTGGATTTGTTGTATATGTTGGAGACTCTCTTGTCTCATGGAGGAGCAAGAAACAAACTGTTGTAGCCAGATCTAGTGCTGAGTCTGAATATAGGGCTATGGCCCAGGTCAGTACAGAAATGATGTGGGTTAAAGTTGTTCTTACATATCTATATATAGAGGTCCCACTTCCTATGGCATTGGAATGTGACAATCAAGCTGTTATATTTATTGCCAATTCATGAACGAACCAAGCACATCGAGGTTGATTGTCACTGTTAAGTAAAATATCGTACTATGTATGGCTTAGTCTAATTTCTTCTTTATCAGTGTACTTATCATGTAATTAACCCAGGGCTAATCGCCTATATAAGAGAGCCCTTGGGTACGTCTAATGGATCGATTTCTTTTCTCCCATCATGGTATCAGAGCAGTGGTCCTAGACCGGGGTCTCGTTTACCACCACCCAAAGCCCTAACCCTGAGCCCCTCCACCGCCGCTCGCGCTCTAGGCCGCCTCCCCAAGCGGTTCAGCGCCGCCTTACCGGCCCCGCAGCCCTTCTGGCGGCCACGCACACCCCTGTGACAACGTGTTAAACTCCCAGCGGCCTGCACAGCAACTCCCAGCAGCCCTAGCGATACCGTGCTAAACTCCGACGAGGCCTAGGTCTCCTCACAGCCTCTGCGGGTCTAGCTGACCTATCCTGGAGGCTCATAACTAAGGTCGGTGCCTCAACAAGGCCTAGGGATGGTTGTATGAGTCTACACATACAACCTTCCCCTTATATGATTCTGTAGACAGTTTACTTGGTTCTCTACGTCAGTCCTAGGCTCTTCATCAATCATGTCAGACAACAAGGGTGACGTGTTTACATCCTCGGGTGCCTTCAAAGGCACACCCCTATTATCAAGATGGATGGGACCAACTACAAACTATGGTCTATGCAGTTCCGCACCATTATGCAGTGTCACAACAAGGAGCACATTCTGACTGAATCTGAGCCGGAGGACAAGACTGGAACAAATGCGACATAGAAGCAAGATGATGCATATGCCCGTATCTGGCTATCTGGGACGCTGACTATGGAGATTGCAAATGATATTGTGAACCAACCCACAGCTAAGGCTTTGTGGGATATCCTGGCTGCGACATATGGGCAGTCCAAGAATGAGAGCAAAATTCTCCAGTTATAGTTCGACATCTTTTCTACGAAACAGAATTGGAAGCCTTTACGTGCACATTTCTCTCATCTACGAGGCATGTTCGAGAGACTGTATAGCTTCATGCCGATCACTACCAGTACGGAGCAACAACAGACTTATAGAAATGCTATGATGATTGGCATCTTTCTATCTTCCCTTGATTCAGAGTACGATGCTGCACGTACTCAACTTCTGACTGGCGAGTCTATCCCACCAATGGAGGAGGTATATAAGAGATTGAGTAGGATTCCTACTACATCGGCGTCTACAGCACAGACTACTCCTACAGCTATGGCTGCCACTCGTGGCAGACGAGGTGTGTCACATTTTCGAGGTCGTGGACCTCGTGGTAGAGGGGGAGGCAGACACCGTGGCCCTTGTACTCACTGCCATCGACCAGGCCACTCTGAGGAGACGTGCTTTCACAAACATGGGTATCCCGCCACTGCACGGGTGGCAGAGCAGACTGAGACTACATTTGCACCTCTTCCAGCTGCTCGGTTTCATGATCTCGTCTCACGCCTTCGTGATATGATTGTTACACCCTCGTCTTCGTCTCCAGGTTCAACGGATGCTGCAGCTTCGGCCAGAGCGTCTTCTAGCTCATCAGATACCCCTTATGCACATACCAGTAGTACTTGCTCGGACCTGACAGACTGGATTATGGATTCCGGAGCCTCTCATCATATGTGTGGCGACAGACGGCAGTTTACTACCTACAGAGCACTTGCCCCAGGACGATCTGCGATCATTGCCGATGGGATCCGAATCGATCAAGCTTGCAAAAGTCGGCCGACTAGTCGAGTCGGGGGGGGTAGCCGACACGACTAGGCCTAGTCGGCCCTTAGTCGGTCCACCCGACTAGTCGACTAGCCAAGTCCGCCGACTTTTACAACAACCTTTTTTATTTTTTTTGTTTTTCACTTTTTTTAAAGCAAACATATTCTAATATGCTTAATGTTATATTTAAAGTCAATTACTTCTTTTGTTTCATCATGATGTCATATAAAATGTACAAATATATGTATATACATACGAATATATGTATAAAAAACTGATTTATATATTTAAAATAATTAAAAATTCAAAACCGACTAATGACTGACTAATTTCGACTAGTCGCCCGACTGCCGACTGCATACCGACTACCGCTTTCTGCAACCTTGGATCCGATTACCCATTATTGGTCTAGTCTTCATAATGTCTTATATGCACCAGCTTTTCAGATGAGCTTGTTATAAATTAGCCAACTTACGAAAGATTTACACTGTCGTGCCATCTTTGACTCCTCTACTTTTGTGTTTCATGACATACTGACTGGCAGAAAGATTGTTGGTGGCCGTGAGCAGAAAGGCTTGTATAAGCTTGCAATATCACCATGTGCTGGCGCCGCTACCACTCTCAGGATCCATTTCTCCATTCCTTTGGCATCTCCGATTGGGCCATCTGCCTCTACAGAAGATGTGTCATGTCTTGCCGCAGATACCTACCCGTACTGCATTGGATTGTGAAGCCTGTCAGCTTGGGAAACACCATAGGTCTCCGTTTCCTGTTCGTCCGAGTCGTCACAGTAGTCGGTCTTTTGAACTATTTCACTTTGATATTTGGGGTCCAAGTCGTGTACCTGATATTCAGGGACATCGGTATTATATGGTTGCATTTGATGATTTTTCTAGATTATCTTGGGTATTCTTGTTATACAAAAGTCTGAAGCAGGTGCTATTATTCGAAAATTCATTCTAGAAGTTAATAACATTTTTTCTACCAATATCAAAATCAACCGAACATATAATGCATTGGAGTTTTCAACACTGCATTTATCCAATTTCCTCAGCTCACAGGGAATCATTCATCAAACCTCTTGTAGTTACACGTCGCAACAGAATGGTGTGGCGGAACGCAAACATCGTCACCTTCTTGACGTCACCCGGACACTGTTGATCCATAGTCATGCCCCTCACTCCTTTTGGGGGGATGCGGTTCTCACTGCATGCTACTTGGTGAATCGCATGCCGTCTACTGTTCTAGGAGAAAAGGTCCCCTTCTTGATTGTGTTTCTCGAGAAGGATCTTTTCTCCCTCACACCTCGTGTCTTTGGGTCTGTTGCGTTTGTGCATAATTGTACTCCTGGTCGTGATAAGCTCTCTCCAAGGGCTATCAAATTTGTGTTTGTTGGGTACTCTCGTACTCAAAAAGGGTATCGTTGTTATGATCCGACGAATAAGAGATACTATGTGAGTGCAGACGTCACTTTCTTTGAGTCTATCATATATTTTTCTCCTACAGGTGACAGGTTATCCAATGACTATGCAAACGATATTGTTGTTCCTCCACCTCCATCTACCACATCAGCCGACCCAGAAAGTCAAACTCTACTACCACCCACGCCTCCACCACCACCACCCACCTCAGTCGAAATTTTTACCCATTGTTTACACGTGCAGGTCTTCTACTAGCACTTCTGCTCATCAGTCGTCCACATCTTCCAGCACGTCTGAGGTATGTCATGATAACACTGTGGCCCTGGAGTTTTACACGATGACCCTGCTGTAGAGGACAATTTGGAGGATGATCTGGATATTCCTATTACGCTGAGGAAGCAACGTTGTCAATGTGCTAAATATCCAATTGCAGCGCATGTCTCTTTGGATCATCTTTGAGATGAGTACAAGAAGTTTATTGTTGGCCTTTCCGTGGTTACTATACCCATAACATATATGGAGGCATTACAGGACAGCAAGTGGCGTCAGGCGATGGAAGAGTAAATGGCAGCCTTAACAGCTCGTGGGACATGGTCTATTGTCCCTCCTCCACAGGGTGCTTCCATAGTAAGCTGCAAATGGATATTTTCTATTAAGCATGATGCGGATGGGAGCGTGGATCTCTACAAGGCAAGGTTGGTGGCCCGTGGCTTCACCCAAACATATGGGGTAGATTATCAGGACACGTTCTCTCCAGTGGCGAGACACTCTACGCTCCGGATTTTACTAGCAGTTGCGGTTTCACGCGATTGGCTGTTATTCCAGCTTGATGTGAAGAACGCATTTCTATACGGGGATCTTCACGAGGAAGTTCACATGCAGCAGCCACCTGGGTTTACTGCTGAGGGGGAGTCACAGAAGGTATGCCGACTACATAAAGCCATATATGAACTTAAGCAAAGTCCTAGAGCCTGGTCTCAAAAGCTGTCAGAATTAATTGAGCAACAGGGATTCAAGAGGTCCACTGCGGACCACTCTCTATTTTTTCAGAAGACGCAGTGAGGTACAGTTGCCATTCTTGTCTATGTAGATGATATTATTGTAACAGGAGATGATGCTCAAGGCATTCAGGTAGCCAAGAAGTTCCTAGGTAAAGAATTTGTGACCAATGATCTTGGCACCCTTCGTTACTTCCTGGGGTTAGAATTTGCCATGAATCATCGGAATCTAGTAATGACCCAGAGGAAGTTTGTCATGGATCTCTTGTCTGAGACAGGTATAACTGGGTGCAAGCCAGTTATGACGCCTATGGATCCAAATGTGAAATTGTATGATGATGACACTGAAGAAGTCGATAGCATGAGGTACAGGGAGCTAGTGGGGAAGCTCCTAATGTGACTATCACCAGACCGGATATTATGTTTGCAGTAAGCAAGGTTAGCCAATTTATGGATTGTCCAAGAAAGACTCATATGGATGCTATCTATATGATCTTGAGATATCTGAAGAACTCACCTGGTTCAAGACTCCTATTCAGTAGAGGCAATTCATTGGAGGTAACAGCATGTGCAGACGCTGACTTTGCAGGATGCCCCACGGACAGAAAGTCTACTTCAGGATTTGTTGTTTTTGTTGGTCACTCACTTGTCTCGTGGAAAAGCAAGAAACAGATTGTAGTTGCCAGATCAAGTGCAGAATCAAAATACAGAGCCATGGCTCAAGGGAGTACATAGATGATGTGGGTTAGATCGGTGTTGACTGATCTTTCTATAGATGTTCCTCTTCCTATGCAGTTATTATGTGATAATCAAACCGCATTATTCATTGCAAATAATCCTGCTTTCCATGAACGAACGAAGCATATTGAGGTGTGTTGATAAGAGGAACAAAATGAGATGTCTATTCCATAGAGCTAGGATCTCTTATATAGAGAGCAAAACCTAGAGAGTACAAGGGTTACGGAACCCGAAGGGTCACAGGAGATTACGGAACTCGAAGGGTCACAAAGGGTTATGGAACCCGAAGGGTCACGAGGGTTTACGAAACCCGAAGGGTCACAGGCATAAATGTAAATACAATAACTCTAACACTCCCCCTCAAGCTGGAGCTAAGAAAGTTGCAGCTTGAAACAAAAAGAAAAAGTATACACCACATCTTCACAAGATGCACCATAAGAGCATATGTCCGCTGCTGGTAGAAGACCTCGCTCGAGGACGGGTCCGCGGATTTAAGGTCACCGGAACGTATCTCTGTCATGCCTGTAGAGTCGCTGCGATATCATGTCACCGGAACGTATCTCTGTCGTGTCTGCAGGTCTCCGGAATATATCTCTGTTGTACCTGGAAAGAATCGTTGTAGAAGAAGTCAAGTGCGGAGTAATTGTCAGGTCGTAAAAGAAGAAGTATACGCCCGACGAAGAAGTCGATGCTCGATGGAGACGGATGATTAGAGTAGTAGTCTGGAGTGTCGATCTCTCAATCATGGTAGGGCAACAGACGTCCTGAAAAATCATCTCTGGCTCCTCCTTTCTCCTGTACTTGATAGAATAAAGAATATGGAACATCAAGTTGGGAGAAACAAGTCATGGCGAAGCAAGGGTTGTTGGAGAGGGGGGCTCCAGGCGGTGACGACGACCCAGGAGGTGCTGCTGGAGCCTCGGGCGGCGCTTTAGGTGTTGCTGGTGATGTTGGGGACTCGGACTACCTTGCGCGAGACCATCGAATCCATGAACGACGCAGGAGGTCCAGCCCTCTCTCCTTGTCGACGGAGAGAGGGCTGGTGGTGGTGGTGGCAGATTTAGGATATTAGGCTTCGGCGTAGAATCGTCGCTCTGATACCATGTTGAGAAGAGGAACAAAATGAGATGTTTATTCCATAGAGCTAGGGTCTCTTATATAGAGAGAAAACCCTAGAGAGTACAAGGGTTACGGAACCCGAAAGGTCACAGGAGGTTACAGAACTCGAAGGGTCACAAAGGGTTACGGAACCCGAAGGGTCACGAGGGTTTGCGAAACCCGAAGGGTCACAGGCATAAATGTAAATACAATAACTCTAACAAGGTGGATTGTCATTACACTCGAGATCTGATCCAGAAGGGGCTCATATCTACAGCTCACGTGTCTACAGGAGATCAAACAGCTGATATCTTCACCAAGGCTCTAGCACGAAGTCCTTTTCAGAAGTGTTGCTCCAAGTTGAGCATGATAAATATATATGCTCCAGCTTGAGTGGGAGTGTTAAGTAAAATATCGTACTATATATGGTTTAATCTAATTTCTTCTTTATCAGTGTACTTATCATGTAATTAACCCAGGGCTATTCTCCTATATAAGAGAGCCCTCAGGTACGTCTAATGGATCGATTTCTTTTCTCCCATCAGTTACTATATACGAGATATGATCCAGAAGGGCTTTATTTCCACATCTCATGTCAGCTCAGGGGACCAGACTGTAGATATTTTCACCAAGACCTTACTTAGAGGACCATTCCAAAAGTGCTCTCGTCCAAGCTTAGCATGATCGATATCTATGATCCATCTTGAGGGGGAGTATAGAGATATATTTTATGTTATTTGTATTGTTTCTTATTTTCCTTCTTCTTATGAACGATTTATGTAATTTACTCATAGGCTACTCTCTTATATAAGAGAGCCTAGGGTTTATGGAATAAACAACTCGTCTTCTTTTCCCAACAAAGATCTCATCTCATGCTATTCATCTATATGTAAACCCCTATTACCATGGTCATGGTCATCCACCGGCATCATCCACCTCCATCACAAGAATGGTGTCTCCTTGCAGATCCCTTCATTCTTCAGTATTGTGCACCAGCTGATTTAGGGAATGTTGATAGAGCACCACCTACAAGCTTCCAATTAACGTAGTCAGATGATTGAAAAGTATGAGAATACACACTTTCTAATTTTCAGACCTCATTCAGTATCCAAATCAGGCAAATAAGCATTCTATTATACAAGATTCATAATGTCGGACCAAGCAGTCGTATATGCGGACTAGGACCCCATTCTAAATCGCATATACAATATATGCCACTTATGCTAAAATGCATAAATGGTTCGAGTACTCTGCATATGCAACCGTGTATGTATTAGAGAATTATAATACCCCCTACCGCATTTGACCTAACCCTACTTAAAAAAATCTGACTACCTATATACCCCATCACCCACTGCATCTGTGACTCCATCGCTTGCCGAGCCCTAATTTCTTTGCTACTCTGACCCCTAGCGCACATGACCTAGTTGTTGCGCCTCCTAGGCTCCGATTCCGAGCACATTCCACTATTGTGCCTCCGAACCTCCGAGCAAATGCTGCTCCTCCACTAAGTTTGACGTTGACCTATTTCTGCTAAGTTTAGCCATTCGATTCTATGATACATGCTTTAATCTCTCAACAATGATCTCATCTTGATTTATTTGTTGCTTATAAATCTCTATGGATTTCTTCCCAGCTCAAAGATTTTTCTTGTTGTTTAGAACAGGACATTATATAAGCACTTGTTGGGATAGACTCATAGATGCAATATACATACATTTTTATAGCTTTTTATATATATTTATATATATATATATATATCTTCTCTTGTTATTAGATCTTGATAGTACATGTGTATCTTTTCTTGTTATTACTTCCTGAACTTGTACACATAAGGTCTTGCTATCCACAATTGATATGTCTATTGTTATATATGATGTTTCTAGGATAACAGAACATGTACATTAATGGCTTATTTAGTTCTCTGCAATATACCTTTTCTTGTTATTACAACTGGACATTACACAACATACATTATTGTATAGATGCAACATACACTATTGTTGTATTTGCTGTGATGTTGCTATGATAGCCGCAGCATATATTATTGTTGTATATGTTTTGTAGATTCACCCACTTAAATGGCTTGGTGGTAGTGCAGTATGCCTACAACCCAAAATACCAAGGTTCAAATCCCCCCTTGTGGGGGTTGAGTTAATTAATCGACAACCAACATAAAAAATAGTCGAATCTTTCAACATGAATTTGAGCAAGAATCCATGTAGCCGGCCATATAGTGGGAGAAGGCTTCATCATTGTATATGTTTTGTAGATTTCTACAAGTTCTCTACAATGTCTTCTCTTGTTATATAGTACTACTTCAACAGAAGGATCCAATAACCCATATAGAAAAATCGTTAGGACATCTTGGTTGCATAAGAAGCACATGGGAGTACAAATACTGTCAGTGATAGATCCCTACTTACTTTCAAAATGAATATGTTTTGGTCATTTTTTGTATATATTTTTACTAATTATTTTTCTATGAATTTAGGTTATCATAAATTCGAAACCCACGCATGTTGCAAAGCATGTGTTTCTTATTCCACCAGGATCCACTAATTAGGGTTGGAAATATATGGTACCTCGTGGAGAAGACAAATACAAATACGACGACTTGTCGCTTGTGCGGCAAGCTCTTGAAAGGATGAATCAATCAGATGAAACATCATCTTGGGCACATTAAACGGATTTGCAAACCATGTCACAAGGCCAATTCTGAGGCGTAAAAGGAGATACGAGATTATGCAAGGACTAGTAACGGCCCCTCGACCTCTAACGTGTATTGGGGGTGGAAGCCCTGACAATTATATATTGGGTTGCGGCATATATAGTAGCGAAGGTGCAAGTTTTGGTATGGGAAGGGAAAGTGGCTATTCGCGATGCATTTCTGCTCCCGCTATCATGAGGCTTAATGAAATGAGAGGTCAACTACCTTGGATGTGACATAGGAGGGTGTGGTCCTGATTTCGTCAAGAATGAAACTCAAAGGAATTGACAGGGGCCCAGCCCACACAAGCGGTGGAGCATGTGGTTTAATTCGATGCAAAGCGAAGAACCTTACCAGGGCTTGACATGCCGCGAATCCTCTTGAAAGAGAGGAGTGCCTTCGGGAACGCGGACACAGGTGGTGCATGGTTGTCGTCAGCTCGTGTCGTAAGGTGTTGGGTTAAGTCCCGCAACGATGAAATTATGAAGAAGAAGAATGAGAAAGCTGTCAGTTTGAAAGAAATGAGAGAAGAGGTGGTGATTAGAGCTACAAGCTCTTTGTGGAGAGATGTGAATGAAAAAGTTATATTCCTTGTAGCCCTAAAGCTATCTTATATAGGAGAAAAGCTCTAGGGAGAAATTACATAAAGAAGACTGGAGAAATAAAAAATATAAATAAAGACATAAACATATAATAATCTCAACTCTCACCTTCAAGCTGGAGCATATATATCTATCATGCTCAGCTTGGAACAACAACGGTGAAAGGTACCCCTCGCAAGAGCCTTGGTAAACATGTCTGCAATCTGATCACCTGATGCAACATGAGAGGTGGAAATAAGCCGCTTTTGAATCAAATCATGGGTATAATGACAATCTACTTCGATGTGCTTTGTTCTCTCATGAAAAGGTGGATTATTAGCTATGAACAAAGTTATTTGATTATCACATTTTGAGGTGCAATGGAAGAGGCACCTCTATAGCTAGGTCAGTCAGAACGGACTTGACCCACATCATTTATGTGCTCCCTTGCGCCATCGTCCTATATTCAGATTCAGCTTTGAATCGAGCAACAATTGTTTGTTTCTTACTCTTCCATGAAACTAGCGAGCTATCAACGAACACAGTGAAGCCTGAAGTAGACTTCTTGTCCTTGGGACACCCATCATAATATGCATCAGCACATACAGTAACTGAGAGAGACGTATCTCTTTTGAAAAGAAGACCTGCACCTGGAGAGGATTTCAGATATCTCAAAATCATGCAAACCGCATCTATATGAACCTGTCTAGGTTGCTCCATAAACTGGCTGACTCTGCTCACAGCAAACGATATGTCAGGCCTGGTAATAGTAACGTATAGCAACTTCCTTACAAGCTCTCCGTACCGTCTCTTATCCACCTCCTCAAAGTCATCATCATAGAGTTTAGAATTGGAATCCATTGGTGTAGTGGCAGGCAGGCATCCTGTCATGCATGTCTCAACCAGAAGATCGGTAACATACTTCCTTTGCATAATAATCATACCACATTGATTGCATGCAATCTCCAAGCCAAGGAAGTAATGTAGTATGCCAAGGTCCTTGGTCACAAACTGTCGTCCAAGGAAATCCTTAGCTGCCTGAATACCATGTTCATCGCTGCCAGTAACAACAATATCATCAACATAAACCAGAACAACAACAGTATCTCTCTGAGTTCTCTTAACAAAAAGAGAATGATCTGCAAAGATCTGACAAAGCCACCCTGTTCAATCAACTCAGAGATCTTCTGAAACCAAGCCCTCAGACTCTGCTTGAGGCCATATATGGCCTTGTGAAGACCGCACACCATACTGGACTCCCCCTCAACAGCAAACCCCGGTGGCTGTTGCATGTAAACCTACTCCTGCAGGTCTCCATACAAGAATGCATTCTTGACATCTAACTGGAAAAGCGGTCAATCACGTACAACAGCAACTGCAATAAGAATCTGCAACGTGCAGTGACGCGCAACTGGAGAATAAGTGTCCTGATAGTCCACCCCATAAGTTTGTGTGAACCCACGAGCAACCAATATAGCCTTATATGTCTCGACAATACCATCAGCCTGGTGTTTCACAATAAATACCCACTTGCTACCTACAATAGACGCACCTGGAGGAGCCTGCATAACACTACACATACCTCGAGACTGTAAAGTTGTCATTTCCTCCTCAATCGTCAGATGCCACTGACTGATCTTCATCGCCTCCTGATATGAATGTGGTATCTCCACAATTGATAGTCCCACAACAAACCGCTGAAAATCCTCGGAAAGACGATCCAATGAAACATGGGAAGCAAGGGGATGCATATCGCATCCACGCTTCTACTTCCGTAGAGCAATAGGCACATCCAGATCTTCGGTACTCGTAAAAGATATAGCATCATGGACATCCTGCACCTCAAGTTGTACATGCAAGTCACCACTGCCATTAGTAGAACTCAAATGTTGAGAACATACCATGGGTGTGCTGGATGATGGAGGAGGCACAGGAGCACGAGGTTGACGCCGGTAAACCTGGGGAAAGAAAGTAGGTGAGGAGGGTGGTGGTGGAGGGGGTGGTGGCGGTGGTGGTAAAGGAGGTGGTGGTGGTGGTGGTGGTGGTGGCGATGATGATGAAGGTATAGTGGAGATCGGAGGTAGAGCCATATAGGCCTCTTCCCCATCCTCTGAAGAAATGAGCTTGTCACCTGTAGGAGAGAAGCACATAATAAACTCGAATAAGGTGACATCTGCACTAAGTAGTACCTTCGTCGAACAAGGTCAAAGCAACGATATCCCTTTTGGGTCTTGGAGTACCCAACAAACACACATTTGGCAGCTCTAGGAGAGAGCTTGTCAAGACCAAGAGACATCTGATGAACAAAAGCCACTGAACCAAAGACACGAGGCGTGAGTGAAAAAAGATCTGTCTCGGGAAATGTAATCAAGAATGGGATCTTTTCCCCCAAAATCGAAGAGGGCATACGATTTACCAGATAACAAGCAGTTCGAACCGCATCCCCCCAGTACGAATGAGGAGCACGGCTCTAAATCAAGAGGGTCCTGGTAACATCCAGGAGATGGCGGTGTTTTCGTTCAGCCACCCATTCTGTTGGGAAGTATACGCACAAGAAGTTTAATGCATGATACTATGAGATGCAAGAAACTGGGCAAGTTGAGTACTACAAAATTCCAAGGCATTGTCAGACCGTATAAACTTGATTTTAGCTGAAAAAATATTCCTTCCTTCATTAACAAAGGACTGAATAACAAGACCAGCATCAGACTTATTTTTAAGAAGAAAGACCCACGAAAACCTTGAAAACTCATCAACATCGACCAGATAAAATCTATGCCCCTGATGATCTGGGACATGACTAGGACCCCAAATATCAAAATGAATCAACTCAAACAAACTATGACCACTCCGACACTGACGACTCTGGAAAGTGGACCGATGATGCTTTCCAAGCTGGTAGACCTCGCACTGAAAGGTAGAGCGAGGAGAAATCTATGGAAGAACATGATACAGCTTTTTGCAAAGGAAGATGATCAAAATGAAGATGCCACGTGTAGGGAGACGCAGATCCGGTGTGAAGAGAAGAGGCACCAGCATTAGGAGACTACACCAGCCTGTAGAGACCTCATTGCTCACGGCCTGAACCAATCACCCTGCTTGTTAGAATGTCCTAAAACACAAGAGCAGATGGATCAAAAATTGCACGAGAGTGTAAATCCTTGGTGATTTGACTAATAGATAGTAAATTCATGGAAAACTCAGGAGCATAAAGAACATTCCGAAGCCTCATTACAGGTGTTAACTGCACCTCCCCGTGACCAGTGATGGGGTAGTGTGTCCCATTTGCTATCACAGCAGATCGTCCGGGCTGGTTGGACCGAAAGCACTAAACTGACCTCTATCACCACAAAGATGATGAAATGCATCAGAATCCATGTTCCATTCTGATAAGTCCGCCATGTAACAACTAGTAAAGGCATATGTTGTACCTGATGTAGATGTTGATGTAGAGGCATCTACCTCTGAGGATCTTGAAGGAGAGCTAGTTGACCTACGAGTAGGCATAATCTCCCTGAGTCTTGCCACAAGTTCGTCAAATCTCTGATCAGACGCAGGTGAGGAACTGCTAGCATGTTGAATCTGTTCTGCGACAAATGCTGAAGCTGAGAAATCAAGTTTGGAGTAGCATGTTTCCTCAGAGTGGCCTGATCTGTGACAATAAGTACAAGGCGGACGAGGGGTCGTCTACCCCCTCCCCTGTCATGGCCACCTCGACCGCGAAACTGTGCAAGGCCTCCTCTACCACGAGATGCTGCCATGGTTGATGATGTATGTAACAGTTGAGTACCGCCAGAAGATATGGAGAGCCTACTCAACCTGCGATATGCCTCCTCATTTGGAGGTATTGTGACGTCAGTAAGAATATGTGCTCTATCTGCATCATACTCTAGGTCGAGAGCTGCTAGAAAAACACCTATCATCATTGAATCCCTGTATGCCTTGAGTTTCTCTGGTGTAGTTGTCAAGGAAATGTAGCCATGTAACCTCTCAAACATATCCCTTAGAGAAGTATAAAGTGTATGAAGAGGACGACCATTCTGCTTCACGCGAAAATGTCATGCTGAAGTTGCAGAATCTTAGACTCATTCTTTGGTGGAGAGTATGTGGCGATAAGAATGTCCCACATAGCCTTCGTCATGGGCTGACCCAATATGTCACTGGCTATCTACATGAAAACTGTTCCAAAAAGCCATACATGTGCATAAGCATCATCAGCCTCTCATGAGGCGTTAACCTCAGTCTTGTCAACAGGCTCCTCTTGTGTGAGGATATGCTTCTTGCCATTACATTGCATAAGACTCATGAACTGCATGGCACACAGTTCATAATTCGTTTCATCCATCTTCACAATGGGTGCTGGACCTTTGAAGGCACCAAGGGATGGAATCTCTGCTTTGTTGTCTGCCATGATGACAACAATCTCTAAGACTAGGATTGCACACAGTAAGAATAGTGTCTCCACGAACATATAAGAAGATGATTGTGGGTGTAGACTCATACCACAATCACTTCCATTCTTTGGTGACTACTTTGGGTGACTAGGATTCTTTAAATAGTCACGCTACACCGTAGAAAGCCAAGAATGCGGAGTCTGACGCAACCAAGTGCAGCGGCAGACACGGGCGCAGAAGAACCATGCGCAAAGGGCGCAGGAGGGTGTGCGAGCACGGAGGGCGCAGGAGGCGCGCGCGTGTGTGGAGACCACGCTTGCGCTGGAGGCGCGCGTGCGCGTGCGCCTCGAGGAGGCGCGGAGGCGTGTAAGGTTGCGCAGCCACACGGAAGCGTGCAGGGCGGCTAGGAGGCATGAAGGCGCGCAGGGTGACGCAGCCGCACAGAGGAGCGGAGGCTTTCGGTGAGGTGGGTCTTTATGGCACAGGCTCCAGTCTAGGACTGTCGCTCTGATACCATGTGGAAAGACGTGAATGAAAAAGTTGTATTCTCGGTGAGGTGGGTCTTATATAGGAGAAAAGCTCTAGGGAGAAATTACATAAAGAAGACTGAATAAATAGAAAAATAAGAATAAAGACATAGACATATAATTATCTCAACACTCTTCATAAACACCATGTGAAGGATCATGTTCTAGAAAAAGACCACGGACATCTAATAATGATAATGCATAATTGGCACAATGCATTGGACCCTTAACAAGGAAACACTAGGCAATGAGGAATGCACATGTTAACAAATGTGCTGTAAATTTCCTATGATAGTGATTTTTCATTCAACATGGCGACTAAGAACTCCTTCGCGTGCATGTGTGAAGCAATTAACCAATATGGAAGTGGCTACAAGTTTCCATCTTAATATGAAAGCGCAAAAACTATGTTGAAGGATGAAGTGTAAGAAAGAAAAGAGTTCTTGAAGGGTATAAAGAAGCATGAAGGAAAAATGGTTCTTCCATCATGACAGAAGCATGGACTCAAGGTTCAGGAAAGCGGTATGCGTATGCGTTCGGACGAGTCACTGAATAGCGATTAAGCGGTATGCAAAGGCATATGCGGTTCTACACGGTTTCCTAATTTTTTATTTAAAAATAAATAATTATATACAAAAATAACTACAACTGAACTAAATTTATGTATAATTGTGGTCCAACACAAGATCGAAGAAAGATGACATTCATATAGACGTCAAAATAATCTTTATCAATCAAATATCAATACTTCAATAGAAATTTAGCACACATCAAGGTAGACCAATGAAAGTATATAATCAAAAAACTCTGACGATTCGGAAGTCGAAAGGTGGAAGCCCAAAACGATGAATTGGGATTCTGGATGTGGAAGCCCTAATCAGGGTTTTTGGTTTCTAAGTGATTTGGGGTGTCAAGTGCCTTTTTCGTAGATCGAGATCAGACAACCCAATTAAGCTCCGAAAACATGAAGTGGGCACACGGTCCGCATATGCGACCGCACAACCCGCATATGCGGACCGCATAAGTGCAAAGGATGCTTAATGAGGGGCTTCATGTATGCGGCGCGCTAGGGTATCCGCTCAGATATATGCAGCCGCATATGCGGCCCCTCAAACCGATTTCGTGAACACTGCATGGACTGCCATGTGGGGAAGAAGCATAATGAACTTGCGTGTTAACTGTGAGTTGGCACATGCTTTTTTAATTCCCTCGATGCTTCAGCCGACGCACAAACCATTGAACATATGTCCGCGTCGGTAGATGATTGCATCAAGTTAGTCAGAGTGGACAATGTTCTGCAAGTCGTGACTAACACCGGACCAAGTTGGTGAAAATACTAAGAGTATAGGTGTTGCGAGTATTGCGAGTGGTGCTACGAGTTGGGCGGCGAAGGGAAGGTATCTTGTTGGGGTGTGCAAGAGAGAGGGGAGGTGTTTGGCGAATTCGATGGAGGACATCAGTTCACCGGTTGGAAGCAGCTTTGGAGGGGATGTCATCAAGCTTGAAGGTTATGTGGTGTGCGCAGGAAATTTTACTAAGGATGAAGCGCGGAAACTACTTGAGTTCTCTGGTTGAGCGGTGGGTTGGATCCACTAGAAAACACCCTTGGCACAGGACAGAATGTGGGATGTTCAACAGAATGTGAGGAGGATTTCGAACAGAGGCCTTCCCCTACTCGAGAGGAGTCTGGAGGCATTTTGTGCGATGCTCGATCCGGTGCTTTGGGTAAAAAGTGTCATTTTTATGGCCTTCGACAAGGTCAACCGCCCGTGGTGGTGGCGATGGGTGTAGAGTTCTTTCACCCTCTGCCATTGTGGCTCAATGCAAGGTTCATGGGAAGTTCCTTCCATCTAGAGGTGCGGGAGGTCAGGTCAGTCGGTGAGGTGTTGATGAGGATGCCGGAGATGTACAAAGTTCCATCGAAGAGGCCTGATCCAGAATCAGAAAGAATCTCTTTCCATTTTTTTGAATCTTTGCATTCGTTTCGGCAAGGGGAGCAAAGTATTCGAGAAGAAGGAGGGATGAAACCCCCGAGGCGGCCTTGAAAATTCTGGAAACAAGACTGTCGTATACGGATGTGTTAGTAGGGTCGAATCCCAGTGCGAGGGACTCCATTTCGAATCCGGTTGGTCACTCCTTTGTGGATCCGCAATTAGAGCAGGTTACTCACTCGAGCGTTTTGGTGGGGCGGCAGGGACAGTGCCTATAGTAAACCCTCAAGCGGATCCGGGGGACATCTGCGAGTCGAATAGAAGGTGTGTTGCGGACCCAGTGGTGGAATTTGGTGAATGTTCGTGGAGATGGTGTTAGAAATTGGTTCATGATCAAATGGCGGGGTCTCATGTGGTTGGGCCTACTCTATCACCTTCAGGGTTGTCGGTTCACCTGGAGGTTGTGCCGTCAACAGCCTTCCTTGTAGATGCAACGTCAAGGCAGTGGTCGGAAGGAGATGGGTTGGACAGTCTAGCTTCTCGAGAGTAGCCTGGGTGCATCGCGACAGGCTGATATGCAGGAAGATGGACGTTTTAGGTGGCAGTAGTCATATTGCAGGCTGAGGGAACGTAGAAGGTAGAGGTGGCTTGAAATCTACCAAAAATTGGGGATGCTCGGGGGAGTTCAGGATCGAGATTATGAGCAGAACAACACTGATCCCGAGGAGTGGGCTTCCGGGTATAGGGAGAAGCTAGAAGGTGTGCATGCCAGTGGCCAGGCCACAATGGTAGAGTTGTGCGAGAAGGTAGCCGACATGTGGCACTCCGGATGGGTCGTATTTGCGAGCAAGGTAGATCAGAAGGAGGGGGAGACGCAAGGGCTTGGCTTGGAGGGGGAGGTGATGATGTGTCTTAGACTGGTGCCGCTAAAGGGGGTCCCGCAATGTGTAAATAAATGTGATCATAGGGAACGTTAGGAGCCAAGGATGAGTGGAAAAAAGGGCGGTCGTGCATCAAATGTTGATAGATCACAGGGTGGACTTGGTCAT
Organism: Ottelia alismoides; assembly: GCA_037367405.1. Lineage (NCBI taxonomy): Eukaryota > Viridiplantae > Streptophyta > Magnoliopsida > Alismatales > Hydrocharitaceae > Ottelia > Ottelia alismoides. The sequence goes on along the minus strand of JAZKJV010001890.1, from coordinate 1,054,188 downwards.
GTTGCAGAAAACAAAAATCTCGCAGGGAATTGATGTGGCATTGAGAGATATTGGAGGTAACAAAATGAAAGAATGCAAGGCAATTGGGTCTGAAAGGGCTTCCAGTGGCTTAATGATGGGTTAGGATGGGGATAAATTCAAGTTGGAGGAGCGTGAAGTGCATGAATGATATTCTCTCACGACGTTGTTACGGAGGAAGGCGGATGGGCTATGCATCTTGGCTACGAATGTGTATGGCCTATGTAGTGGGGTCAGTATGGCTCACATGGTGGAGGACTTGTTCTTGGTCAGAGCAACCTATCTCAATACAGCTTGGATCATCGATGGTGATTTCAATGTGACTTGCTTTCGAATGATCATCCCGGTGGCTATGGGGGGAGAGACAGTTGCTTGGCGGAATTGATGGGCATAGTGGAGGAGTTTGGTCTTCAGGTGGTTAATGTGGCAGGGTGTTTATACACTTGGTGGAACGCGAGATCCAAATCTCGCCTCGATAGAGTTATGATGTCTGTTGGGGCATTGGTTGTCTTTCCTTTCACTGGGGCGCGAGCTTTGCCTAGGGCGCACTCGGACCCTACACTGTTACTTTCGTCTTCGGGAGAGGATGTATGCCCTCAGACGTTCTTTTGTTTCGAGCGGGCTTGGCTTCTGGAGGAGGGCGAGTTCGTTGCAATGTTCTGAGTGGAATGTCGACCTAGTGGGTCGACTACATGTAGGATTGCAAGCAAGTTGGCTTCACTCAGGAGGCATTTGATGGAGTTCAATAGAGTCAACCGGGCTTAGCATCGTTCCAGAAGGTTGAGGGCCCAAGAGGATGTGTGCATGCTGGACAAATTGGAAGATGAGAGGATACTGACGGCGAAGGAGTTGACAGAGAGAAGAAATCACTTGGACAAGATTCTAATAGAAGATAAAAAGGAAGAGGTGGCATGGAGGCAGAGATCCAAGCAATGATGGCTGAGGGAGGGGGACGCAAATACAAGATTCTTCCATGCCATGGCGAGTGTGAGAAGGCGCAGAAATCGGATACACTCGATCTTCATTGGTGGGGTGGTGGTTGAGGGGGATCGAAATGTGGGATCTACGGTCAAACTTTCAGACTTTCAGCAAACGACGTGCTCGATCAAGATGGGGTCGGCAGGGGAGAAGAGTCTCACAGATCTCTGGTTCGGATGTGGGCTCATTGGTGAGGGAATTTATGTAGGTGGAAATCAAGCAAGTGCTTTTTCATCTTAATGCAGATGGGGCACCAGATCCGGATTGGTTTCCGATAAGTTTCTATAGGGAATTCTAGGAGGTGGTCAAGCAAGAAGTAATGGAGGTGCTGGAGAAATTTTGACAAAGGAATAGGGAATTCGAAAGATTGAACAAGGCGCTCATATTTCTGTCACCAAAGAAGGGCACTCCGACCAGGGTGGAGGACTACATGTCTGTTACGTTGCCTAACATTGTTTATCTCATTATTTTAAGAATCCGTGCTAATCGTTTGAGGAAGGTCATACACCAGATCGTGTCGCCTGAGCAGACAGCATTTGTACCTAGGAGAGCCATGGCAGACGGGTTGGTAATGGCATCAAAAGTGGTGTCGGATTGGAAGAGAAGCAAGGCCAAGGGAGTCCTTAGAAGGTTAATTTTTTCAAAGCATATGATTGTGTAGATTGGAGGTTCATGTAGGCTTCATTGGAAAAGAGAGGATTCTTGTAGATGTGAATTGCTTAGATCAAGCGGTATGTTACGAACGCATCCCATTATGTTCTTGTCACGGCAGACGGAGGGGTTTTCTTTCAGCCTCAGAGGGGTATCAGACAGGGATGCCAGCTGGAAACGCTTCTCTTTTTGATAGTGGTGGATGCATTAGCAGTGATGATGAGGTTGGCGAGAAGTAGGGGTTGGTGTTCTGGGTATATGAAGGAGGAGATTCCCATCCCACTCTTACAGTATATTAATGGCAATGTTCTATTCCTGGAGGCTGAGGCGGAGAAGATACGTCGGGCGTTGCTTATCATGAATATCTTTGGAGATGTGCCCGGGCTTCTGATAAATATGGAAAAATCGGCGGTGTTCCATTTGGCCTCATAGAGCAAGAGCTACAGAATGTGACAGTGATGGTGGGTTGCCCTACTTCGGCTCTGCCGATTACGTACTTGGGGCTCCCCTTGGTAGCTAGGAAAATGAAGCCTAAGGATTGGAAGACATTGCTGGAGAGATTGGATAGGAGGTTGGCGGGATGGAAGGTGTCGTTGCTACCAAAGGGCGGAATAATTGTCCTTTTGAAACATGTTCTCCCTATCATCCCAATCTTCTTCTGTTCCACGAGGTTATTGCATGGTGGGGTACACGCAAAGATCGAGGCTTTGATGAAAATATTTTTTGGTCAGACAGACGACAAGTCAGGAGGGGCTTCCATCTGGTGGATTGGGCCAATGTGACAACTTCAAGGAAGATGGACGAGTTGGGAGTGTTGCGGGTGGAGGAGATGAATAAGGATTTTATGATGAAATAGGCGGTACGCCTATGGGGAGAGTCCGAAGACATAGCGTGTTGTTTATTGAGAAAGATATATGGAATATCCATGTCGTTGGAGGTCATCCTGTGGCATCTGCCGTCCTCTTTATGAAAGGGGTTTACGAAAATTATTCCAGAGATGGCGACTAAATTGAGACATGAACTCGGAGATGGAGCAGGCTTGCGTTGTTGGCTGGATGATTGGACATGGATGGGGCGGTGGGGGAACATTACACATACCTTTGGCGGCAGGGATGTGACAACGAGATGCGGGTGCAGCATGTTTGGGACAGTGGTTCGTGGTTTCTGATGTTCTCTTCGGACTTGTAGACCAGAGGATCGAAGAGTTCATTGCTCTGCAGACAGGCCTGATGCAGGTCGAGGGTCCGTCTTCGGGTAGGGACAATTTTGTATGGGGAATGGGAGGTTTTCAGTGAAGAAAGCATGCTGTTTTTTGGTGGAGAGAAGGGATGAGGTACAAGAAGTGCTTGGCGTTGACACAGGTATGATACGAAGAAGTAAAGCGCCAAACCGAGTTAAGGTTTTTCTTTGGTTGTTCAGGCATGGGAGGATACTCACCAAGGATCGCCGAGAGTGGCTGCTAGGCTTGGAGGATGCTGCATGCAATAGATGCGGGTCGGCGGTGGAGGATGTGGAACACATGTTTTTCTCTTGTCCTTTCTCCGCTGAGGAGTGGAGAAGGGCCGACATCATGTTGCTTACCAGGTTGGATTGTCCCACCTTTTAGAGAAATTTAAGATCGGTCTGCGGGTTCGGGCACGAAAACATCTCCTATCCCTTTGTGTTGGTTTGGGTAATCTGGTGCACCACGAACAAGGACATTTTTGGGAGGTGGATGGGGGCAAATGTCCTATACCAAGAATATAATTGAACATGATACAGCACTTTGTATATCATGGCAAATGTAATATGGTGTAACGCCTAACTCTTATATATATAGTTACAATGAGGTGCACCCCATTTTGGGATACCACCCTACACTTTTTCTCGAAAAAAAACAATGCTTCTATTAATATGACGACAGGGATGCTACTTGTAGAGATATTTATATATTTCAATATTCTCTATGTACCTTTTTTCTTTTTTTTATTTCTATGTATCCATCTTATGTAATTTACCCATAGGTCTCTCCTCTATATAAAGGAGCCTAGAGTTCTCAGAAATAAACAACGCACTCATTTCCTCCAACATGGTATCAGAGCGGCGATACTATACCGGAGCTCGTATACCCTAACCCTAATCCACACCCACCAGCCTCCCCTTTCAATCTCGACGCCGTCGCCTGCCAGCCCTCCTTTCCGCCAGCGCCGCCAACCCGCCAGCACCCCCCCCCCCCGTGCACCTCCTCGGCGCCACCAGCCCGCACATCTCCTTGGCCCCGCCATCCCTCCTCAGGCCTCTCCACCATTGTCGCTGGGTCGTCGGCCTCTACTGCTGTCGGCCCTCGCTTCCATCGTACTCTCTCTTCGTTCATTTCGGTTGATGGATTTGATTGCATAAGTCTACATATGTAATCAAATCCTCACATGTCAGTGTAGACATCTATCTATCGGCCTACAAAACCCATGTCATCTTCATCCGGCAACATGTCATAAAACAAAGTCGGTGTACCCACCACAGGTGCCTTCAGAAGTCCGGCACCAATTGTCAAGATGGACGGGACGAACTACGAGCTCTGGATTATGCAGTTCATGAGCCTTATAAAGTATAATGGTAAGAAGCATATTCTTACCGACGATAAACCGATGGAGAAAACAGGGATTCACACCTCGTGGGAAGCGGACGATGCATATGCCAAAGTTTGGTTGTCAGGTACTATGACGATAGAGATCGCCAATGATGTGTTGCATCAGCCCACTGCCAAGGCAATGTGGGATATTCTCGCAGCAACCTACTCTCAGGCACAGAATGAGACCAAGAGCCTTCAACAACAGCATGGCATCTTCACTGTCAAGCAGAACGGGCGGCCTCTCTACTCACTGTACACATCCTTACGGGGGATGTTTGAGAAGCTCCACAGCTTCACGATTCCGATGGCCACTCCTGAGCAACAGAAGACATACAAGAATGCTACCATGGTTGGTGTAATCCTTTCTGCACTTGATCCTGAATATGACCTTTCTCGCTCTCAGATCCTTGCGGATGCTACTATTCCTCCTATGGAGGAAGCTTTCCGTAGACTTAGCAGAATCACTGTTCCAACTGCTACTACTAGCCAGACCTCTTCAGCAATGGCAACCTCCATGGGCAGAGGCGACTCATCTACCTTTCGTGGACATGGACCACGTAGTAGAGGGGGTCAAATCCATTAGCCCTGTATGTATTGTCATTGTCCCGGTTATTCAGAGGATACATGATATTCTAAGCATGGTTTCCCAGCATCAATACGGGTAGCAAAACAAGTTGAGTCTCCTGGACCTTCTACTTCAGATCAGAGATTTGATGATCTCGTAGCCAGACTTAGGGATATCATGCCTCCTGCCTCATCTCCAGGAGGCCATTCAGATACGGCAGCTTCTGCTTCTGCCAGTGCGTCCGCTACAGCCAGCACCTCAGGTAGTCCTTATGTTTTTACCTCTTGTCATGGATCTGAGATAATAGAGTGGATTATAGACTCCGAGGCGACACATCATTTATGTGGAGACAGAGGGCAGCTTACAGCATATAGACAAGTTCCTCCAGGAAGAACCGTGCTGAAAGCCAATGGGACTCACTCCCCAATAACAAGACAGGGAAAGATTAGTTTGACGCCCTCGATGCGTCTGCAGAATGTGTTACAAGCTTTGCATTTCTCTATGAATTTGTTATCTATTAGTTAGCTTACAAAGGATTTGCACTATCGAAATATTTTTGACCCATCGTCTCTTGTTTTTCAGGACATTCTTACGGGCAGAGTGATTGGGTGTAATCGTGAGCAGGATGGCCTTTATCGCCTGGTTCGCACTCCTTATGCGGGAGCATCCTTTCATTCAACCGAACCAGTCTCTCCCTATACTTGGCATCTACATTTTGGCCACCTCCCTCTCCAGAAGATGTGTCGCGTTTTGCAGCAGATTTCTCCGGGTTCTTCCTTCCAGTTTGAAGCGTGTCAGTTGGGAAAGCATCATCGGTCAGCTTTTCCCAGTCGCCGGAGTCGGAGTAGTAGCTCCCTTTCGAGTTAGTTCGTGACAATATTCGGGGTCCAGGACGTGTTCCTGATCACCAGGGACACAAGGTTTATATTGTTGCAGTAGAAGATTTTCTCGTTTGTCATGGTTGTTTCTATTGAAGAAACAATCTGAAGCAGGGGATGTGATCAAAACTTTTATCAATGAAGTGCATAATGTTTTCTCTTTGTATGTGAAGTTTGTGAGGATCGATAATGCTTTCGAATTTGGTATGCGTGCACTATCATATTTTTTCCCTCTCGCGGTATAATTCATCAAACATCATGTGCTTACACTTCTCAGCAAAATGGTGTTGCAGAGAGAAATCATCGACATTTACTTAATGTCACTCGGACCCTACTTATTCAGAGTAGTGCCCCACATTCGTTTTGGGGTGATGTTGTTCTTACGGCATGTTATCTAGTGAATCGCATGCCCTCGTCTGTCTTGGGTGAGAAAATTCCTTTCTCTATAGCCTTCCATGAGGAGTTGTTCTCTCTTACTCTCTGTGTCTTTGGCTCTGTTTCTTTTGTTCACCAGTTGGCTCCAGGTCTTGACAAGCTCTCTCCTAGGGATGTCAAATGTGCGTTTGTTGGGTACTCCAGGACCCAAAAGGGATATCGGTGCTATGATCCATTACGCAGGAAATACTCAATCAGTGCTGATGTCACATTTTTTGAGTCAGTGATGTATTTCTCTCCTACATGTGACAGGTTGGCTTCTTCAGAGTCTGATACTAAAATCTACATGCCACCTCCTCCTACGAGTCAGTTGTCTCCTCTACCTGTTACACCACCACCACCACCACCACTTCGCTCTAAACAAATGCATGTGACCATTGTTCCACCCTTACCAAAATTCTATACCAGCCGACCAGCTTCTGCTCATGGTCATCGCCCGACATCCAATACGCCCCCAGGTTTGTTCTGATAACATGGGTTTCTAACGTGGCCATATTTCTGTACAGGGATCATTGTAGGAGGAGGTTCTCGAGGACCTAGACATACCCATTGCCATTAGGAAGCAAAAGCGTACATGAAACATGTGTGGCATATCCGCTTGCTTAGCAGGTGTCCTTTCATCACCTGACAGGGGATTTTCAGAGATTTGCAGTTTCTCTATCTGCCGTGGATATTCCACAGACCTCATGTTGCTCGTCGCCCCACTTTACGTGTTCTTCTTTCAAGTGCAGTGGTATGTAACTGGCCCTTATTTCAGCTAGATGTTAAAAATGCATTTTTGTATGGAGATCTACAGGAGGAGGTATACATGCAGCAGCCTCCGAGGTTTGATGTTAAGGGGGAGTGTCAACAGGTTTGTAGACTCCATAAGGCAATATATGGTCTTAAACAAAGTCCAAGGGCATGGTTTCAGAAGCTCTCGGATCTGATTGAATGGCAGGGGTTCAAGAGGTCAAAGGCAGACCATTCTCTATTTGTGCAGAGAACACCTAGAGCTACAATTGTTATCATGGTTTATGTTGATGATATAGTTGTTACAGGATATGATGTGCAAGGAATAAAGATGGCAAAAGAATTTCTGGGCAGTCAGTTTGTCACTAAGGATCTGGGCACCCTAAGGTATTTCTTAGGGTTAGAAATTGCTAGGAATATGCAGGGTCTTGTGATGACCCAAAGAAAATATGTTACAGACATGCTTGTTGAGACGGGCATGATTGGGTGTCAACCTTCTACTACTCCTATTGATCCTAGCATGAAGTTTTACGGTGATGATATAGATGACATTGATAAGAGGAGACACAGAAAGATGGTGGAAAAGCTCCTTTATGTAACTATTACCATACCAGATATCTCATTTGTTGTGAGTTGAGTGAGACGGTTCATGGAGCAGCCTCGACAAGTACATATGGACGCTATATACATGATAGTGAGATATCTAAAATCTTCTCCAGGTGGAGGACTACATTTTAAGAAAGCGGCAACTCTCCTGTATCCGTGTGCTGATGTTGACTATGCATAGTGTCCTAAGGATAGGAAGTCTACTTCGAGCTTTGCAGTGTTTGTTGGTAGTTCTCTTGATTCTAGGGAAAAGCAAGAAACAAACATTTGTGGCTAGATGAAGTATCAAATGTGAATACAGGGCTATGGCGCGAGCAAGTACAGAAATGATGTGGGTTCGAGCAGTGTTAGCAGATTCGCACATAAATGTTCCTTTACCCATGTAGTTACAATGTGATAATCAAGCTGCCCTATTCATTGCAAACAACCCTGGATTCCATGAGAGAACAAAACATATTGAGGTAGATTGCCATTACACTAGAGATATGATTCAGAAAGGTTTGATGTCTACCTCTCATGTTAGTTCAGGAGAGCAAACAACAGATATATTTACCAAGGCATTGCTCAGAGGACCATTCCTAAAGGGTACATTTGGTTCGTGGGTTATTCAGGGGTGGATAACCCGGTTTTGTGTTTGTGTGTTTGGTTGGGAGTGTTTGTATGATGTGATTGTATTGGAATTTGAAAACGTTGGTAGTTATTATGATATGATTGTATTGAAATTTGAAAAAGTGGTGGTTGTTGTGATGTGATTGTATTGAAGTTTGGAATAGTGAGTAGAAGTTGAGTATTTTATGATTTTTAGATGATATGATGGTATAAATATATAACTTTTTTGATGGGAAGGGAGTGGACCCCACTAGTGGGTTAGAAATAGGGGTTTTGGAGGGTAACCCACCCAAAGTGGGGGTAACCCCCCAACCAAACGGGCCCGAAGTGCTCGTCAAAGTTGAGCATGATTGACATCTATGCTCCATATTGAGGGGGAGTGTGGAGATAGTTATATATTTCCATATTATATATGTACTTTTTTCTTTATTTTATTTCTATGTATCCATCTTATGTAATTTACCCCATAGGTCACACCTTTCTATAAGAGAGCCAAAGGTTCTCAGAAATAAACAACGCACTCATTTCTTCCAACACTACTCAAAACCAAATATTCAAAAATATGAAATCTTAGAGAAAGGCACAAAGAAGCATGAAGGAAAAATGGTTCTTCCATCATGACAAATGCATGGGCTGATATGTGGGGAAGAAGCATAATGAACTTGTGTGTTAACTGTGAGTTGTGCACATGTTTTTGAAGTTTGTCAATGGCTTTAGCCGGCGCACACATCTTTGAATATATATCATTGGTAGACGATTGCATCAAGTTAGTTGGAGTTGATCATGTTCTGCAAGTTGTGACTGACAATACTTATACTAATATTGCAATCGAGAGGCTACTCAAAACCAAATATCTAAACATATTTTGGTGCTCTTGCATTGCTCATGCATAGAACGCATGCTTGAAGATACTGGCAAAGAGCCGAAGGTTAAAAATTGTATATTAAAGGAAAGAATATTGACTATTTTCATCTACATCCATGCAAAGATGCTTGGCTTGATGCGACAGTTCACCCAAAAGGGTGAGATAGTCATATCAGAGCAAACAAGATTTGTTACTTGTTTGCTCATGCTACAAAGTGTCAAAGATAAGAAAGAGAAGCTGTGATTGATGTTTTCTTCTCATGAATGGACAGAGTACAAGTGGTTTAAGACAAGGAAAGGCAAAATGGCTCAATCACTTGTACTAAGTGCATCATTTTGGAGCCAAGTTTCCTCGACCTTGAAGGTATTTTCTTTGTTCGACTGACTCTTGTGTATTGTTCGATGGTGATTGGAGGTCATCATTGAGCTTTGTGTATGGAAGGTTTGAAACTGAATCTTACTATAGTATAGTACTTTCTGAGCTTCCTGACCAAACGAATATAGCATATCGGCGATCTGAATCTTACTATAGTGTAGTACTTGTCAAGACCTTTCCAACAAGTTCAAGAACATCGAATACGAGTTCTCGTGTGAAGGGTACTTACATTTGAAGTTCACAATTCAGGACCCAAATCTAAACCAAATTCGATTAGGACTCAAACCACCTTATAAATAAGGGACTGTCTGACCCATTAGGCTAAGTTCGTTGGAGTTCCATCACTAGAGAAATTTTGGACATCTAATCAATGATCTAACGGCATCATTACGAAGAGTTGACGAGAAGATCAATGCAAAGATGTGCATTTTGCGCAAAGCACCTCGGAACCGTCGTTCAGGAAGGGGGGATACACATGGAAGAAACCCCGCAGGTACACTTTTTTGCCGTCCTTATTGTTTCTTTTAAAAAAAGTAAGAGGGTGGCATCTCGCTTTGGGACCCAAATCAAAAGGTGTGTATATATATACATTATAAGTTACAAAGTATTACAATTCCATGTTGTGCATAGCACCCTACAATGTCCAATTACATTCTCAGTGTAAAAAGTATGCCCCTCCAAAAATGATGTCGTTCCTAGCGCACCAAATTGCCCAAACTGGCGCAAAAGGAAACGTGATGTCCTCATGACCATATCTACAAATCGAACTAATATCTCTCCAGAAGCTTGAACAATCCCGCCTAGAAAGCCGAGAAATGTTCACAATACTCCATACCTGAGCTGAGGACGGATAGGAGAAAAACAGATGCTCCACCTCTTCCATCGCCAACCCACATCTATCGCATGTATCATCCTCTGCCCCCAACAACTGCACCCGTGCCCTTTGGTGAGAATCATATCGAGCCTAAACAGCAAAAAGAAAATCTTGATTCTGATCGGCACTTTACAATTAATTAATGACATGATTGCAATATTCACAAAATTAATTTGGAATTATTTTTGTTAATTAATTACAAGAAAAATTATTATAAATATATATATATATGAAGGATTATATGAGAATGCCAACACCTTCCTTTTATCTCAGCGGATGTCCACTTTGTACCCTAAAGAGAATCACCATCGTCGTCATGCAGTCGTATCGTCGTTTCGACCGCTCGTGGATCTCTGTCTCCTTCGGTGTGCCTCGCCCGTGAAGAAGACATCAGATCTCGTGTGACGAGATTAAAAGATTCACCCTCTTGGAACATCAACTCGGATTGCGAGGAGTACGAGTCTCATCAACGCGCTCGCATGCGTCTCCTTCATCAGATCGGACTTGAGACAGGACGTCTCTTGCTTTAGAGACATGATCGCAACCACGCTTCAAGAGGTAATCCTACATCATACTTGTGGTTAGATGAAACGATCCGAGAAGTGTACTTAGACCATGTGCTTTCATCATTTAATTTTCTTTAAAATCCTGTTGCACCGAGCAACTAGTGCGACTAGTCGCTCCAATCGCATATGATGCGATCATTACGCTTCAGTGATGCGCTTAAGGATCTCGTCATATATTTTCAGGTGATATCAGAGCCTTGGTCGAGATTTTGGATATGATCCAAAACCTAGGCGATCAAGGTTCAAGTTTCGGGCGCGCAGGAATCATTATTTTTGCATTGGATGAAAGATTCAAATTGATTTTTCACTTAATTTAAAAACCTAATATTTGTTCATTGTTTGGACGTGTTTTTTTGTTAAAAATGTATTTAGAATGTCTAAATATGTCCCAAAAATAGTAACATTTAAATGTACCAAAAGTGCACGAAAATGATTTAAAAAATTCCTGCTATGAAAGATGTTTTGCATGAAATCACTAATCTGTAAGAAAAATATTTTACTTATTGTTTTCCCGTCATGAAATATGAAATAAACACTTAGATTAAGTAGAGAATCAAACCAGCAAACTGCTCAATTTTATTTCGCACGATTCCGACTCCGTTTGCCCCCGATATTCCATATTTAGTGGAGATGGGTCGGAAGATAATTAGATCATCAAACCTCTTTACTTAATATGTTCATAGTTCAATGGAAATCAAGTAAATTATGAATTTGCCTTAACTAAATACGATGTTTATCCTATAATAAATGAAAATAAATGATTAATCATCATATGCCATTAAATGAATGTTTCATGAAAACCCTAATTTATCCTGTAATAGTTATAGGGCAATCTCTACATGCAAAACATTGTTACTTGAATAGGATTGGAGATTTGTTTAGCAAATATGCTTAGAATATTAATAAAAATGATTTTGATAAATATGATATGGTATAACTTCAGTTGAAAGACCGATTATCATCTCAAATACAAAATTATCAAATCACATTGTCCTGACCTGAGGCGGATATAGTGTCTAGTCGGGGATCATAGGGGTAGCAGGTTGTTCCGTGAGCGGTCTGTCCAACATCGTGTGCGCACTGGCCATGACAAGGGGTAAGGAATGGATAATGCCTGAAGAGATCATGATGTATTTTTTTAATTACAAAAATTTGAATAATGTGTATTTTGAGATTATACCATCCTTTCAAGTAAGAATCAAGATTGTCTGTTGGTTGATTAAATTGGATTGATAATTGATTTAATATGATTAAATGAATTATATCCAATTAAAAAACTCTATTACGAATAGAGTAGTATTTCCTTTGGAAGAATTAATTAAGTGAATATGATTCATAATAATTAATTAAAATTTGAACATGATATGCAGGATCACATAAGTGACATCCATGGTCTCCCATCAAGGCGAAGGGTTCTATCACCATGGATTGTGTGTAGGAGATGCATGTCCGAAGTGACAGCTCTTGCATACAAGTGTACATGGATCGGGCTCTTTGCTTTTCGAAAGAGTAAGGTCGTATACGTAGTGACCCCAATATCGAGTCCTCATATTATTGGGAAATATTGGATTGTGTATAGCAAGTTCTAATCTCGTATATGATCGATTCAATTAACGACAAGTCAATATCTCCTTACGGGTGGTGGGCCCGAGTATTAAAGATCGAATTGGGAAATGCAACATGGACTTGCAATGCGGAATGTGTTCCCGCATCTTTTTTATCTGAGTTATAAGTTCTCATATAATAAGGATGTAACAAAGGTAGAAAAAGAGATCACAGTTCTTGCTAGAGATATAGCGGTAAGTATATCTCTCGCTTTGAAAGTGATTAAGGGAATGAACTTTAATAGTTGAAAAGGCAAAACTAATTTGATTAAAAATCCGTAATCAAAGAATACAACTTTTGAATATATATATATATATGTTCTAATATAGTGCATTCTTAATTTGAAACAAAGAAATCCATTAACTCACTCAGTAGGCTTCTAGATGTCAACAAATTAAACCGGGCCAAATTACCCGAACTGGGTCCGTAATTTGGATCTTGTCCTTTCTGTGGAGTGCATATCCGATGTGTTGTCCAAGGACAAGCATGAAAAGCCAGAGACACCGGAAGAAATCAAATACAATAAAAAATATGATGAAGATCATACATTGGCCAGGTGTTATATTCTGTGATCTCTCTCTAATGTGCTTCAGAAGCAACATGTGGAGATGTATAGTTGTCAGGAATAATGCTGAATCTCAAGGAGATGTTTGGTAATGGCAATCGCACTCAGCGTTATAACGTTATGAAAGAGCTAATTCGCTGCTAAATACAGGAAGGGACTTCAGTTAGGGAACACATACTCAAAATGATTGGGTACTTCCCAAAACCGAAAACTCTCGGGGCTAACATGGAAGCAGATATGCAGTCCGACTTTATTCTGCTATCGTTCCCTTAGTCTTTCAATAATTTTGTGGTGTCATTCCACATGAACAAGGTGTATTGGTCTAATGTTGAGTTATTGGCTTCATTAAAGTCTGCAAGAGACGTAATGAAGAAAGATAATCCCTCTAGCAATGCAATGGTTGCACAGCTCAAAGGGAAGCGCGGTCGGAAGCAAAGATCTCGGAAGAGCCCAGCCCAGAAGAGAAAGAAGAAGAGTCAAGGTGTTGACTCATCTTCTAATACTTCCGCTCTTGAGGTGGCATCACAGAAGACCGATATGTCTCTTCACGATAAGAAGCTGGGGCACTGGAAGCGTAACTGTCCAGATTACTTGAAGTCTGCAGACAAAGGTAAAGCCTCAACAGGAATGAATTCTAAGTTCATCATTGAAATCAATTTTCTCCTAAGACGAGAAGGTAGTTGGGTCATCGATTATGATGCTTATGTTCATGTATGCAATTGGTTTCATCTATTTAAGGAAACTAAGAGTCTTGATAAAGGGGAGATAATCATCTAGATGAGATCTGATGCAATTGTTGCAGCAGTCGTCGTCGGGACCTGCAAACTATCATAAATGTTACTGCCACTAATAAAAACCCTAAAAGAATGGAACCAAACCCACTTAGTTTGGACCTGCAAACTACCGTCGTGGACATGGTCCGTTCAATGATGAGTAAAGCGCATTTACCACTTAGTTTCTGGAGATATGCCGTAAAGACTGTAATATATATCATGAATAAGATTCCTACTAAATCTGTACCTAAAACTCCTCAAGAGCATTGGTATGGAACCAAGCCCGATTTTAAACACTTGAGGGTTTGGGGTGCTTAGTCCATGCAAAGAACGTGGATATAAGTAAGATAGAATCTCGGCGCGCGTAAGTGCTACTTCATTGGGTATGTTAAGGATGGTATTGGATACCAGCTTTATGACCATGAGACTCGGAAGGTATTCGTCTCTAGACATGTAAAGTTTCTTGAGGATGACTTCCCTAAGAGTATATATAACAATGAAGTAAAGGAACTCATAGTATCCTCTGACGATGCTGAGTTTCCTGAACAAAAAACTGAGGAAGTAAATGTAACACCTGTACCTCTTCGAAAGAGTTCGAGGGTGGTTCCACCACCTGAAAGGTACGCATTCCATGTGTCAAGTGAAACTTACAATGATCCGGCTTCATTTGATGAAGCACTCGCGGATCATGACATGGATAGATGGATGTTAGCAATGAAGTCTGAAACAAGGCCTTAAATGTCGGATTTCGATTTCGTTAGGTAAGTCTGGAAAGAGAAAATCAATGGAATTTCGGTCAAATGGCTGGAAATTGAATAACTTACTTGAAAACTCATTTTTCCCTAAAATTAAGATTTCTAATATTCTTAAAACTCAATAAATGAGATAGAAATATTCCGTTTTTTTTCTAATAGTAAGATATTAACATGATATATTACAATAATATTCCATCCAACCGCAAACATAGAAAAATATTTACTTTTGGAAAAAAAAGGCAAACATACACTCACAAACACAAATCACTGTAACATGTACGTCTAATAGGTGCATTGTATAGCATGTGATCATAAAACATATGCTATACAAGACACATACAAATCAACTAACACAAAGAAACTGCATAAAATTCACAAGAATAATCTATATCCAACCTGACAGTAGGCAAATACTTACAATCACAAGATTTTGAAGGTTGTTAACAAACCTCCTGTCCGATGTAGCATCTTCTCCAGCAACCTCGCGCCGGAAGCACGAGCAATTGAAACCCTCCAGGCAGACCACCAATCTTCTTTCGTGATCCCATCTCGAGCGAGGCGACACGGTAAGACTCTTCTCCCGGCGGCGACGCAACAGACGCGAAGTAAGCGGAGCACCAGCACTACAATCTGTGGCCTCCATCTCACGCGATCGCAAGGCTCCAGGCCCTTCAAGCGGAACTCCAGGCGCGAAGCCCCCAGTTGACAAGCGGCATCATCTCTCGACCTCATTCCCTCTTCCACACGAACACACGGTTTCCACCAAGCGGTGAGGCTGCAACCCACCAGGCGGTGGCCTTTTCCCGCCATCTCCACCAGGCACAGCCGATCGAACCTTACTGGGAACCCTAAATAACGTGCGATGAAGATTTGGCCCATTGGTGGAGTTCAGTTTAAAAACCAAAAAAGAGAAAAAGGCGGGAAGAAGAGCAATGAGTTTTTTTTTGGGGCCCAAAGGTGGGCACGGTCGTTCAAAAAAATTCTGATTCAAAAAAAAGGCGCGTATAAAAAGAAGCCGTACGCAAGAAATTGTGTACAAAAAAATGAAACGGACTAAAAAATTGTTTAAAATATGATTTGGATAGTCCGAAAAATATTTGCAAAAAGAGGGGGGAAAGCCGTAAAAAAATCAAGAACGGCTAAGTGATTCATTGATTCATATTACCCCATTTTCTTGCCTTCTCCCAACCGGTCGATGTCTTCATTCCGACCAGTATGGGAGAAAGGGAGAGTATTACATAGAGTCATAGGTCTGTTCTAGATTCCGATATCAGATTCCAGACTAGCCAGATTTTCCAGACTATACAGATTTTGTCAGATATTCAGACTCGATGTCAGATTAGTTCTGAGTCTTCAGTTCAGACACGCACATGCATACAATCTTCAGTTCGATGTGCACATGTTTACCATCATTATTTTGTGGTCCTCTTTTTTTTTGTCGGTCAGGTCTTTCATGTGGTTCCATAGGGACTCTAGAGTAGAGATCCCATTCTCTATGCCATGTGGGATAGGATTTTCATGTGGTTTCATAGAGACTCCAAGGTAGAGTACCATTCTCTGAGAAAGATGGGAGCGACCCGGTTCTCCGACGAGGAGACTTCTTAAGAATCCATTCTCAAGCGATCGCGAACTCCAATACGAGATCCTTCCTAGGCTCCTATGAGAGAGAACAACTTCGAGGCCCCTATGAGAGAGACCCATCTTTAAAGATTTACATACGGATAATTAGCAATGCTCTTTTCGGACCTTTTCAGAGATGGAGCATTTGTCCACATTGGTTGTGGCGTGCCAGAGTTCTCTGTGTAGAGACTCATTTTCAGTTGCAGTGACTCTGACAGGCGTAGTACTGAGCACATGATCTCCGACGAGTAGATTTAGTTTGACTCACACTCCAGCACGTTCGTCCTCCTCACCTGTACGGCATGAGAAGCAATGTCATCGACAGCAGCCGACAGTTTTGTGCGTTGAGTTGATATAGCCTGCAGTATCTTTTACTGTGAGTTGAGATTTCTTTCTATTTGTCCAAGCTGAGCATTGCATGCTCCAGCTTGAGGGAGAGTGTTAGAGTATGTGTCATTATCATGTAGATGGGTAAATGGATCCTTCCACGATCCCAGTTACCACATCGAGGAGTTTAGTCTCATATCTACCAGTGGTGGGACTTGAAGGCTATATAACAAGCCACAGACCTCATGTATTAGATGAGAAAAGCAATAGAAACATCATCCCTTTAAGGCGTTCTCCCCTGATTTCATCCCACTCTTTAGGGAGTAGGGTTCCAACGTAAAATCCCATGTTCTATATTTCTTTATTCATTTTATCTGATACGTTTTCGCATTTTATTTTCTAACAATTATCATAATCATCACGCATGTTGACATGGCAAGTAACGTGTTGCCTAGAGTTAGAACGGTATGCTACATTGGAAGCAAAAGCCATGATAATAACCTTGTCAATAAGAACGAGATGACACATATAATAACTACTAATCAAAACACACACATGCATATATTAAAATAAAGAAAGAAAAAAATAAAGCTCTTCAAATAAAAATTTGAATTGAACTGTTAAATCTTTGTGGCTAATTGCTTTGGTTTGGATTTGGATCTAAAAATTAGAAACTAACTAAAGAAACTTCTTCAAATAATATAAAGCACACTAATAACTCAACATCGATGAATAAATAAGTCAAAATTCTAAATATATGCAAATTTTCATGAAAGTGAAGGATAATTCCCTTATTTTTATTGTTTCGCAGAAACGACATTCAATTTCGATAAAATTTCGTTAACATTTCGGTGATATTTCGATGAAATCCTGAAAAAAGAAATAAGGTAGCGTTTTGATTTCGGTGAGCTAGAGAAATGAAAATTTCGAAAAAAATTGGTGGAATTTCGGAGAAATTTGAGGCCATGGTTTGAAATAGACTTCATGTAAAAAATGGTGTATTTACCCTAGAGGATCCACTTAGAATAATAAAAGACATTGGGTGTAAATGGATCTTCAAGAGAAAGAGGGAACCTAATGGGAAAGCGGAGACTTTTAAAGCACGGCTCGTAGCTAAGGGCTACACACAGAGAGAATGTGTCGACTACGATGAGACATTTCTCATGGGGCTAAGCTTAAGTCTATCAGGGCACTGCTAACTATAGCTAGGGTTGAGCATTGGGCTGGGCTAGCCCGACCTGACCTGCAACCCTGCCTGTTAAGCCCGGCCTCAACTCGAACCCGTTTAAATTTGGGTCGGGCTCGGGCCAAAAAAAGAACCCATTCCTAAAACGGGCTAGGTCGAGCAGAGTAAAGCCTGATCCGAAGCCCGACCCGAAACCCGACCAGAAAGCTCGATCCTAAGTTCATAATATATATATATATAATATTACTTTAACCCTAAACCCTCACGGCCCACCCCAACCCAATTCCCCCGCAAACCCTATCTCCACTCTCAACGATAGTACCATGCACCATAGTTCAAAATTTTTGAAAAAAATAAAATGTACATGAAAAAATCAAAGTTTTAAAGAAAAAAATCACACATTTTAATGTTTTTTTTCTATCAAAATGCCACAAGGATATCGAGATTCGTAGATTTATCACAAGTTTTTTTAAAAAATAAAAAGTTTTTTAAAAGATATTTCCATATCACTTGTTGGATTAAGTATTTTCAAAAAATAATCAAAAGTTTTTTAGTGGGAAAAAGCTACTGGACAGGCCCGGCCCGAACCGGTCCGTTTAACTTCGGGTCGGGTTCAGGTTCAGGTTGCACATCCATACTTTTTCGGGTCGCGGCCTGGTCCGAAACCCAAAAAATAAACAGGCCGGGTTCGAGAAGAAGTCCGGCCCAAGCCCGACCCGCCCCGACCCGATAATCAACCCTAGCTATAACTGCATATATTAACTATGACATATGGCAGATGAACGTCAAGACGGCTTTCCTCAATGGATACCTCGAGTAGGAGATCTATATGGAGCAGCCACAGGGCTTCATAACCGAGGAGTGCAAAGTATACAAGCTGAAGAAATCATCTATGGGCTCAAACAAGCTTCTCGTAGCTGGAATATCATATTTGACGAAATCATAGAGTTATGATTTTACACAGAATCCCGATGAACCGTGTGTACTAGAAGCTTAGTAGGAGCACCATTGTGTACATCATGCTTTATATAGATGACGTCCTTATCATTAGGAAAGATACAGGAATGATGACCACTGTTCAGATTTGGCTATCACATACCTTCGAGATGAAAGATCTTGAGAAGCCGCTTACATATTGGGTCTGAAACTAATCAAAAACTGAGAAAAGAGGATTGTGGCATTATCACAATATGGTTACATTAAGAAAATCTTGGAGCGGTTTCATATGGATAACTCCAAGAAAGGTTTGCTTCCCTTAAGACATAGTATCCACATGTCTAAAGGGATGGCTCCTCAAAGTATTGAGGAAAAGAAAGCCATGGCTATATGCCACTACATATCAGTTGTAGGAAGCTTAAGTACGACGTGATGCGCATAAGATCAGATATCTACCATGTAGTGGGAGTGGTAAGCTGTTATAAATCCTGTTATGGAGAACAACACTGAAATGCAGTGAAGAACATCTTCAAGTATCTAAGACGGACGCAAGATTATATCTTGGTCTATGGAGATGGTGATCTCCAAGTCTTAGGATACACAGATTCTGACTTCCAGTCTAATATTGATTATCTAAAATGGACATCAGGTTTGTGTTCCTGTTGAACGGTGGTGTTGTGAACTAGAGAAGCAAGAAGCAGGACACTACGGTCGATTCAACAACAGAGCTAAATACATTGTCGCATCGGATGTTGCAAAGGAGGCAGTGTGGTTGCGCAAGTTCATCCTGGAGCTTGGTGTAGTTTCCTCTGTTACTCCCATCCCACTACTCTGCGATAACACGGGAGCCATGGCTAAGACGAAGGAACCCAGGTGGCATCAAAAGAGCAAGCACGTGGAAAGGAATAACACATCATTCGAGAGATTCAAAAGCGTGGTGACATCGTCATCACCAAGGTGGCCTCTGCCGATAACGTTGCTGATCTGCTTACCGAACCTTTGACACAAAAGGTTTTTTACCAGCAATTAATGAGTATGAGTTTAAGGATTGTACCTGAATGATTCTGAGAGGAAAGTAAGAGATTGTTAGCAATGTGAGCCAGAGGCGAACCACTCTTTTTTTTTTTGAAGAAAGTGAGACGGGTGGCCTTGCATGATATGGGAGCCACCACAAAATTATATTATGTAAAAAGAAGAAGAATATGTTATATCAATAAAAGTTATTGGTTTATTTTCACTCACTGTTTGAGATTAAATGAATGAATGCATTATAAAGTCCCTTAGTACAATTAGGGTTATGTACCATGGCCATTTCCATGATCATACAGCTGTTGATTGAATTGTTGAATAATAGAGGTCGGTGTTTGGATAAATATCTAAAGAGTTAGATTGAGGACTCATCAAGCATCGACAAATGATTATTAAGAGATGATCTCCAGCCAGAGTAGGAGATGGACATTGATAGAAACGCAAATCAATCGCAACCATTGATTTTATGTTTCACATGGATTGTGATCCATGGACTCACAAAATACTATAAAAGAAGAGACAATCCTAGCTCTTCTTTTTACATACAACAATTGAAGAAACCCTTTTCTCTCATTCTCATACTACACGGCCCATCTCCCTTAGTGGTCGTCCACTTTGTGCCCTAGAGAGAATCGTCATCGTCGCCTCGCCGTCGTGCCGCTGCTTCGACCGCTCGTGGATCTTCGTCTCCTTCAGTAGGCCTCGTTCGTGAAGAACACATCGGATCTCGTGTGACGAGATCAAGAGATTCTTTGCTTGGATCATCAACTCGGATTGTGAGTACACATCTCATCAATGTGCTCGTAAGCATCTCCTTAGTCGGATTGGACTTGAGACAGGAGGTCTCTTACTTTAGAGACATAATAGCAACCACGCTTCAAGAGGTAATCCTACATCTTACTTGTAGTTAGATGAAACGATCTGAGAAGTGTTTTTGGATCATGTGGTTTCATCACTTTAATTTTTTTTAATTCCATTGTACCGAACAACTAGTGCGACTAGTCGCTCCAATCGCATACGATGTCAATATCACGCTTCCGTGATTCGTTTAAGGATCTTTCCATTTCCTTCAATCGTGAAGTCCAAAACTAATTTTGGGAGATATAACGGTTGCATTGTAACGCAACTTTCATGCATGGATATGAGAGAATAGTACTACACATGGATGTGATTGGATCCATGACAAGAAACAAAAAGTTGCACACGAAAAATGGACCAATAATATTATATATTGTAATTATAACTTGTATGTTTTTAACGAGCATATGCTTTATAGCTTTAATATTATTGTAAAACTATAAATTTATATAGTTTATTATTTATTTACCTAAAAAGATGCATAGCATAGTGAGGCAGTGCCTTGATATTGTCTCAGGTCTGTGAGGCTTACGCCTCAAATTTCTAGACTGAGGCTATAGCTTCAACATGTTTTTCATGGAAAACCGCCTCGAGGCGCATTTTTTAAAGTCGTACCAACAAATATCCTGGAACAATGGTCCCTTATTAAAATATGCCTTCTCTGCATAGAAAAATGCCATTTATGCTTGGCATTGGCACTATAAGATCCTGTAAAGAGAATTATGTAGTCGGTGTATCTTTTATTCTTTTTTATTTTCTCTGTTCAATCTTATGTAATTAACCTATGGGTCTTCTCTATAAGAGAGCCTAGGGTTCCTTAGAATAAACACAACTCTCTTTTCTTCCAACATGGTATCAGAGACAAAACCCTAGGCTCCTTTTTATCCACACACACCCTTCTTCTCGGCGTCGCCCCATCTCGGCGCCCCTCCCGCAGCCCCGCCACCCCAGCGGATCCTCGCCGCCCCGTCGGGTCCCCCCCCCTCCCGGTAACCTGTCAGATACCCGCACCGTCGGGTAACCTCCCGTCGACCCCTCACCTTTCGCCGGCTTCTCCCTAGCCGGCGACAGCCCGCCGGCACCTCTGCACCCAGCCCCAACCGCAGCCGCCTTCTCCACCGTATCCATGGATTTGGGTGTGTATCGTCTACATACGCACTCAAACCCTATGAAGTTTACGTAGGCACTTGTTCTTTCATCTACAAGCCCTAGTTCTTCGTCTTCGGCGATATGTCAGAAAACAAGGTCGATATGCCCTCCATAGACACGTTCAACGGTCCCGCGCCAATTGTCAAGATGGATGGGACAAACTATGAGATATGGACGATGCAGTTCAGGAGCCTCATGAAGTCGAACGGTAAGAAGCATATTCTTACCGAGGAAGAGCCGACAGAAAAGACCGGGATCTATGCCTCCTGGGAGGCAGAGGATTCATATGCCAAGGTCTGGTTGTCAGGTACATTGTCGATGGAGATTGCTAATGATGTCCTCCATCAGCCCACCGCTAAGGCGATGTGGGACATACTGACAGCAATATATTCACAGGTGCAGAATGAGACCAAGATGTTACAACTTCAACACGACATATTCACAATGAAGCAGAATGGACGACATCTTCATTTCTTGTATACATCCCTGAGGAGGATGTTTGATAAACTCTACAGCACTATTCCTCTCACGGCCACACCCGAGCAGTAAAAGACATTTCGGAATGCTACCATGGTAGGAGTCCTGCTTGCGGCCCTTGATCCCGAATATGATGCGGCCCGATCACAGATACTTGCAGATGCTACCATTCCTCCTATGGAGGAGGTCTACCGGAGGCTTATCCGTATCTCTGTCTCATCCAGTGCCTCTACACCACCCCCCTCGACGATGGTTGCTTCTAGAGGGAGAGGTGGTTCGTCTTCTTCATTCCGTGGCCGTGGAACTCGAGGTCGAGGTGGTCGGTTTCGTCAGCCCTGCACTTTTTATCACCGTACAGGCCACTCTGAGGATACATGCTATTGTAAGCATGGATTTGCAGCCTCGACGTGAATAGCAGAACATGTTGCATCCCCATCAGCGTCTACTACGGATCAGAGGTTTGAGGAGCTAGTTGCTAGATTACGTGATGTTTCTACAGATTCTCCTGGAGGCCCTTCGGATATTGCTGCGTTAGCTTCTACCAGTACTCCTGCCACGGCTAGCACCTCAGGTAGTGCTTGTGCTTTTACCACATGTTATAGTTCAGATGTCTCAGACTGGATCATGGACTCTAGTGCCACGCACCATCTCTGTCGCGACAGAGACCAACTTATGTCATACAGGGAAATTCCACCAAGGCGGTCAGTGGTAATAGCTAATGGGACTCAGTCACACATTATTGGATAGGGGGAGGTTATTTTATCTTCTTCCATGCGTCTAAAGAATGTCTTACATGCCCCCCGATTTCTCGATGAACTTACTCTCTATTAGTCACATACAAAGGATTTGCACTGTCGCGTTATATTTGACCCATCTTCTCTTATATTTCAGGACATTCTAACGGGCAGGGTGATTGGCTGTGGCTCTGAGCATGATGGCATTTATCATCTAAACTAAAGTTCATATGTTGGAATCTCTTCTCATGTAGCTGGATCAGTCTCTCCCTATACATGGCATCTATGCTTTGGTCACCTTCCCCTTCAGAAGATGTGTCATCTCTTGCCTCAGATCTCGCAAAGCTCTTCCTTCGATGTGAAGCTTGTCAGTTAGGGAAGCACCACAGAGCTAGCTTCCCTAGTCGTCAGAATCGGAGCAGTAGCTCCCCTTTTGAATTACTTCATGTTGATATTTGGGGTCCCAGTCGTGTCCCTAATCACCAGGGACACGGGTTTTATCTTGTAGTGGTCGATGATTTCTCTCGTTTGACGTGGATTTTCCAATTAAAGAATAAATCTGAAGCTGGTGATGTTACCAGAAATCTTATCAATGAAGTGTAAAATGTTTTTTCATCCCATGTGAAATATGTCTGCACTGATAATGCTTTGGAATTTTGCACTCGCTCTCTCTCCCAATAATTCTCGTCAAGAGGCATTATTCATCAAACCACATGTGCGTACACCTCTCAACAAAATGGACTCGTTGAGAGAAAACATCGTCATCTTCTTGACATTACTCGAACTCTACTTATCCAGAGTTGTGCTCCTATTTCTTTTGGGGAGATGCCGTTCTTACAGCCTGTTATCTGGTCAATCGTATGCTGTCCACAGTACTTGGTGAGAAAATTCCTTTTTCTGTTGTTTTTCCAGATAAGGAATTGTTCTCACTAACCCCTCGTGTTTTTGGTGTTGTTGCTTTTGTTCATCAGTTATCTCCAGGTCTTGACAAGCTCTTGCGTAGAGCTGTCAAATGTGTCTTTGTAGGTTACTCTCGGACTCAGAAGGGATTCGTTGCTATGATCCTATAAACAGGAAATATTTTGTCAGTGCTTATGTTACATTCTTTGAGTTTGTTATGTACTTTTCTCCTGCATGTGACAGATTGGCCTCAAACACATCTAATGATGAGGTCTATGTTCCTCCTCCTACTGTGAGTCCACCAATGTCCATTCCAGTTCTTGAGGTCACGCCAACACCACCACCACCACTACCTCCACCACCACCGCTACCACCACCAAAAACAATTATCTCGCCATTACCAAAATTTATACACGTCGGTCGGGCCCTGCTCATGCTGCACGTCAATCATCCAGCACGCCTCAGGTATGTCCAGATGTTAATACTAATGATGGGTCGGATAGAGTGCATGTGCAGGGTTCATCATTGCAGGAGTAATATGAACCGGCGAGTACTGTGGTAAATTATACGGATGTCCTTATTGCTATAGGAAAGTAGAAACGCACTTGTGCTTCGTATCCCCTTGCCTCCCAAGTCTCCTTTCATCGCCTTACAGGGGACTTTCAAAGATTTACAGTGGCTTTGTCTTCTGTGGAGATCCCACGGAATTATCAGGATGCATTGAAAATTGATTGCTGGCGTTCTGCCATGGAGGAGGAGATGGTTGCCCTACAGTCACGGGGTACATGGAGCTTGGTTCCTGCTCCCTCGGGAGCATCTGTTGTTAGCTGCAAATGGGTTTTCACTGTCAAGTAACATGCCGATGGTAGCCTTGTTCGATACAAGGCAAGGCTAGTGGCGCGAGGTTTTACTCAGACATACGACGTGGACTATCTGGATACCTCCTCTCTAGTTGCTCGTCATTCCAATCTTCGTATTCTTCTGTCAGTCGCCGTGGTACGTGATTGGCCCTTGTTCCAACTTGATGTTAAGAATGCATTTTTGTATGGAGATCTGCAGGAAGAAGTCTACATGCAGCAGCCTCTAGGGTTTGCTGCTGAGGGGGACAATCATATGGTATGCAAACTTCATAAGGCAATATATGGCCTTAAACAGAGCCCAAGGGAATGATTTCAGAAGCTTTCTCATCTAATTGAACAACAAGGATTCAAGAGATCCAATGCGGATCACTCGTTGTTCGTTCAGAAAACTACTCGAGGTACAGTTGTCATCATGATGTATGTTGATGATATTTTGGTTACAGGAGATGATGCTCAGGGGACAAAGATGACAAAAGCATTTTTGGGCCGTCAATTTGTTACGAAGGACCTTGGAACACTACGATACTTTCTGGGGTTGGAGTTTGCCAGGATGCACAGGGTCTTGTGATGACCTAAAGGAAATATATTACAGATATGCTTATCGAGACGGGCATGGTTGGATGTAGATCTTCTACTACTCCTATGGACTCCAGCATGAAATTATATGATAATGATACAGAGGAAGTTGACAGGAGTAGGTATAGAGAAATGGTGGGTGATGCAGCATGATATCAATTTTAGGGAACATTTGTTTAGTTTATTTTATTTATCATTTGTTTTGTTTATCTTATTTATTTATGTCCTATGTAAAAGGCTCATTATAAAAGGCTTTATTATCCTTTCTTTTTTTGTTTTCTTTATTTTCCTAATTTTTAGGAGAGTTGTTGCTTAGTCTGGGGGGATTAGCCTCTATAAAAGGCCCCCTTGTATTAGGGTTAAGTTAAGTTTTAATGAAGTAAATTTTCCTCACCTAATTCTCTCTCTCTCCTCTCGGACCCGCAGCCGCTATCCATTCCCCCCCCCTCGTTTTCTTCCCCCTTCGTTCCCAACCCGACCCGACAACCCCACGCCGCCGCCTCCCCCCATCGACAACGCCTCCCCCTTCTCTACTTCTCTTCCCCTCTCATTTCCGCCCCCTCCCCTTCTTTCCTTCCCCGCCAACGCAGCGCCGACGCATCCCCGCAACTCCCCCGTGCCCCAGCACTTCGCCCCCCCGCCTCCCCGCAGCGCCGCCACTCTGCAACCTCTTCCTCACCACCGCACTCCGCTTGTCTCCCTCTCGCCAACTCCCTGCGCAACCCAGTGCGCCCCGCCGCATTCCCCTCGCCGACCCCCCCTCCGCCTGCTCCCTCTCCCGATCCCACCCTCGCTTCTCCCTCTCCCACGACCCCCCCCCCCTTCACGCCACGGCCACAACCACCCTGCCACGTTCGCCGCCGCGTCCGCCCTATCGCCCAGCGGTTGTATCGCCGTCACCGCTCGTGCCTCCCTGTTTGCCGCATCCCGCCGACCAACGGTGACCAGCCACCGTGACGACCAGATCTGAAGTCCTCACTCTTCCCCTTGCCGGTTGTGGTATGAGTGTTTTTTTTCACAAATTATTCCACCATATAAACTTAGTATCGTGGCCTGTGATATTGTTGTTCGGTTTGGTGATTTATTGAGATTCTAGACTGCAACGTTGTTATTTATTTCCATTAGTCGTTAACTAACTGATTTGCCCTAAAATTGTGGAAGAGACAGGTGCTTGAGCGCGAGTCAGTGTTTTCACTTGTTGCTGATTTTTGCGTATCGCACATCATTTTAGTCGTTTTCGTCATTTTAATCCGTTAGTTCAATTGTTCGGAACGCCATTTAGGTCATTACCCATTTATGTTGCATCAATTAATTGTTCGGAACGCCATTTAAGTCGTTACCCATTTAGGTTGCATCAATTTGGTATCAGAGCATAACGATCTTGCATCTCACTTGCATTCATTTTATTCATTGCATAAAAAAACACACCAAAACAAAAAAACAAAAAAAAACAAAAAAAGCAGAAACCCTAGGATTCCCATGGCCGACAAACCTAGTGCCTCTAAACCCCCCTATACCCCACACCCTGAATTAATATTAGAGGCTTTGTTTGCCCAATTACAACACATGTGCAATCAACTGAGCACTCAAATCGCCGGAGTAGATCGTCGAGTTAATATCGCCCACGAATAAATTGCCACATTGAATAGTCGCGTGCTAGGACAAGACCATAGTGATGAAACACCAAACAAAGGTCGGCGTACTAGTGGGAGATCACATTCACGGAGCAACACTTCCTACGACTCTAGCTCATCTACTTCTGAAGGACACGTTAGCGATGATCCCTCCCAAGAAAATAACGAAGAAAGATCAAGAGATGACATCCCTTTCATTCCCAAGATTCAAGATCCCCTCATCTCTGGACATCAACTCCCGCCACGACCTGGACCTAGGTCCGATGACGGATGGGATCGAGGCATCCACCTCGACGTTCCGGAATTTGACGGAGGACGAGACCCTGATGTCTTTTTGGATTGGCTCCAAGCCGTCGAGCACTTCTTTGTGTGGAAGTCTATGCCGAGCGAACGAAAAGTTCAATTCGTCACCATCAAATTAAAGGGGCATGCTCTGCTATGGTGGGACCGTTTGCAGTCTGAACGCAAACGAAAGGGAAAAAGTAAAATCCGCAGTTGGAGCAAAATGAAAGCCAAATTGAAGACCAAATTCGTGCCAGAAGATTACAAACGAGATCTGTACGCACGACTGCAATCATGGCGACAAGGCACTATGAGCGTCAGAGAATACACCGAAGGGTTCCAATCCCTCGTTCACCGCAACCGATTAAAGGAGACCCCTGTCCAGGAGGTCACCCGCTACATGCAAGGACTCCGACCCGTTATTCAGGATGAACTCTACCTCCACAACTGTCGAGACGTTGACAAAACTTACAAGCAGGCTGAGCGGGCTGAGACTAAGCTTGCTAAAGCCCAGACAAGGAGGATGTCCTTCCCGGTGAACTCCATCTCGCGCACCAGCACCCCGATGATGACCTCCAAACCATTTGTGTCCCCATCGATTCCTACGGGTAAACCCCAGACAAAACCCTCAACACATGCCGTCACCCGACCACCTATTGGAAACCCCGGACCAGGCATCTTGGGAAGCCGACCTGTTGTCAGGCCTGACACTTGTTTCCGATGTTATCAAAAGGGACATCGAGCAGCAGAGTGCCCAAACCCTAAAGCCAGACCCGCCCATTTATGCACCGTCGACGACTCTGAAGACCCTGACCGTGACCAACAGGAGTCACCTAAAGAGGATCTGGCTGCTTTGACTGCTGACACCATGGGAGCCGATGACTATGAGCCTTTAGGAGTGGACGGAGACGTATCCGGACCCTTCTTGGTCATAGAACATGAGAATTTTATCACTCCTGACAGCGCACCCACAAACATCCTGCTCACACCCGCTGTCAACGACGCTGATAGTTGGCTGCGACGCAGCATCTTTCGAACCACCTGTACTTCAGGAGGGCGACGTTGTTCGCAGATCATTGATGGAGGAAGCGTTGAGAATTTCATTTCATAAGAAATGGTCGATAAGTTGGGCCTGGCAACTCAACCACTCGAGAAACATTACAGTGTGGCCTGGTTTCGAGGTGGTACCCAACTCCCGATCCACCGTCAGAGCCTCGTTAGCTTCTCAATTGGGCCTTCATATAAAGACGAGGTGTGGTGCCATGTAGCCCCTATGGATGTCTGTCACATTCTACTTGGGAGACCTTGGCAATTCGATCGAGACACTGAGCACAAAGGAAAACTGAACACTTACTCCTTTCTCATAGACAAGGTGCGTGTGACCCTTAGACCACAACGCGACGCCCTTAGCCCTCGCCAGGTGGCTACACTTCGAGCCGCGACCACACAATCGGGTAAAAGCACTCCACCGTCAAAGCCCTTGCCTACATGTCCCGTATTGCTGATGGAAGCCCATACATTCCAACATGAAATTCAGGAGAGCTCCACCATTTATGCATTGATGGGACGTGAAGTGAGCCAACCAGAAACCACTACACCCGAAGTCCCGTCTGAGATGAAACCCATCATCCAGGAATTTGCTGACATTATGCCTGAAGAGTTGCCTGAAGGACTACCCCCGTTGCGAGATATTCAACATCACATTGACCTAGTCCTTGGAGCCAGCCTACCCCACTTACCACATTATCGAATGAGCCCAAGTGAGCATGAAGAAATGAACAGGCAGGTTACTGATTTGCTACGTCGTGGATATGTTCGAGAGAGTATGAGCCTCGTGGAGGTTCCTGCTCTGCTTACACCAAAAAAGGATGGCACATGGAGAATGTGCGTGGATAGTCGCGCTATCAACAAGATAACGATCAAGTATCGTTTTCCCATTTCGCGCCTTGATGACATGCTTGATATGCTATCAGGTGCCAAATTGTTCTCCAAAATAGATCTCCGCGGTGGCTACCATCAGATTCGCCTCCGACCTGGAGACGAGTGGAAGATTGCCTTTAAGACCAAAGAGGGCCTCTATGAATGGACGGTAATGCCCTTCGGCCTGTCGAATGCCCCCAGCACCTTCATGCGAACCATGAATCATGTCTTGCGACCCTTCAATGGTAAGTTTATGGTTGTATACTTTGATAACATACTGATCTACAGTTTGACCAAGGACGACCACTTATCTCACTTGCGACAAGTCCTGCAAGCTTTGAGAGCCCAACAACTGTATGTCCACCTCAAGAAATGCTCATTCATGTCTGACACGATCCTCTTCCTGGGGTACATTGTCACTGCCGACGGACTTAAGGTTGACCCCTCCAAGATTCAGGCCATTCAGAGCTGGCTCGTGCCCAAAACCCTCACTGAGATTCGCAGCTTTCTGGGATTGGCTTCTTTCTACCGACGCTTCATCCGGAACTTTAGCACATGTGCTGCATCGTTGGTAGATTGCACGCGTAAAGGCGCACCCGTCTGAACCCTTGAAGCAGAAATCAGCTTTCAAAATCTAAAACATCAATTGACACATGCCCCTGTTTTGGCACTTCCTGACTTCACCATGGTTTTTGTAGTCGATTGCGACGCTTCACATATCGAGATTGGTGTCGTCCTAAGTCAAGAAGGACGACCTATAGCATTCTACAGTGAGAAATTGAATGACGCTCGATCACGGTACTCCACTTATGATGTCGAATTCTATGTCGTGGTGCAAGCCCTCAAACATTTAAGGCATTACCTGATCCAACGTGAATTTGTCCTTAACTCTGATCATGAAGCCTTAAGATATCTGAATTCGCAGAAAACTCTTAACAAACGCCATGCCAAGTGTGTTAGTTTCCTCCAAGAATACACGTTCCATCTAAAACACAAAGCTGGAACCCTGAACCGCGTGGCCGACGCGTTGAGCCGGCGAGCACATGCCCTGACCACAATGACCATCAGCACAACAGGATTTGACACACTCAAGGACCTCTACCCCGCTGACCCTGACTTCGGACAGGTTTATGCAGAATGTGTTGATAATGGACAGGATCCGACAGTCACTTATGTTCTTCATGAGGGTTTTCTGTTCAAAGCCCACCGACTGTGCATCCCTGTCACCTCCCTTCGTGAGAACTTAATTTCAGAACTACATAATGGAGACTTAGCTGGACACTTTGGAAGGGACAAGACCTTGACCCTTCTCCAAGAGCGATTTTATTGGCCGCAAATGCGAAAGGACGTTACAAAGTTCGTACAAAAATGCCAAACATATCAAAGATTCAAAGGCCATAGGCAGAATACTGGGTTGTATACACCTCTGTCGATTCCTCTGCGACCCTGGAAAGACATCACCATGGATTTCGTGCTAGGTTTACCCCTTACGGTACGGAAAGTTGACTCTATTTTTGTGGTTGTGGACAGATTTTCTAAAATGGCACATTTCATTGCATGTAGAAAAACCTCAGATGCATCTCATGTCGCAGATTTGTTTTTTTCGTGATATCGTTCGGTTGCATGGTGTTCCTCGTTCTTTTACTTCGGATCGTGATACCCGGTTTTCGAGTCATTTTTGGCGCACGATGTGGTCTCGTCTTGGTACTCGTCTGCAATACAGCACCGCTTATCATCCACAAACAGATGGGCAAACCGAAGTAGTTAACAGAACATTAGGAAATTTATTGCGATGTCTTGCAGGGGACTCTCCGTCCAGATGGGATCTAATTCTTCCCCAACCTGAATTCGCGTATAACAGTTCCACTAATAGGTCCACCGGAAAATCGCCATTTGAGAGTGTGTACGGCTTTCCACTTATCCAATTTCTAGACCTAAAACTCACAACCATACAAGGGAGAAATAGTGCAGTTGCTGAGGATCTGGTCGAACACCTAACCCACATCCATACTGAAATCCGAGCCAAAATCCAAGCCATAACCCAGAAATACCAAGCCCAAGCCAACCTAGACCGAAGAGAGAGCGAGTTCAGAGTTGGAGAGCTAGTGATGGTCCACCTGAAAAAAGAGAGGTTTCCTTTGAGAGTCCACCAAAAATTGAGCGAACGAAAGATTGGTCCATTCCGAGTCCTCAAGAAGATTGGGCCCAATGCTTATTTACTCGACCTGCCGCCAGACATCCAGACATCGCCAGTCTTTAATGTAGCAGATCTCTTCTTATATCATGGAGATGAATGATATGCGCCAACCGCCAGCCGCAACCGATGCCGATCAGATTGAAGATATTGCAGACATCCGAGATATGACGACTAGGCGTGATCTCTTCCGACGATATCTAGTCAAATGGAAGGGACGACCTCTTACCGATTGCACCTGGATTGACGAGGATGAACTCCAACAACTCCGCCCCAATATCCTTCAGAACTTCCACGATGCCATCTCGACGGAGCGAGATTCTTTTCAGCAGAAGGAGTTGATGCAGCATGATATCAATTGTAGGGAACATTTGTTTAGTTTATTTTATTTATCATTTGTTTTGTTTATCTTATTTATTTATGTCCTATGTAAAAGGCTCATTATAAAAGGCCTTATTATCCTTTCTTTTTTTGTTTTCTTTATTTTCCTAATTTGTAGGAGAGTTGTTGCTTAGTCTGGGGGGATTAGCCTCTATAAAAGGCCCCTTTGTATTAGGGTTAAGTTAAGTTTTAATGAAGTAAATTTTCCTCACCTAATTCTCTCTCTCTCTCCTCTCGAACCCGCAGCCGCTATCCCTTTCCCCCCCGTTTTCTTCCATCTTCGTTCCCAACCCAACCCGACAACCTCACGCCGCCGCCTCCCCCCATCTCTCCTCCTCCCGACCTCGACAACGCCTCCGCCTTCTCTACTTCTCTTCCCCTCTCGTTTCCGCCCCCTCCCCTTCTCTCCTTCCCCGCCAACGCAGCGCCGACGCAGGCCCGCAACTCCCCCGCGCCCCAGCACTCCCCCCCCCCGCCTCCCCGCAGCGCCGCCACTCTGCAACCTCTTCCTCACCACCGCATTGTACCTCTCTCCCTCTCGCCAACTCCCTACGCAACCCAGTGCGCCCCGCCGCATTCCCCTCGCCGACCCCCCCCCTGCCTGCTCCCTCTCCCGATCCCGCCCCTGCTTCTCCCTCTCCCACGACCCCCCCCCCCCCTTCACGCCACGACCACAACCACCCCTCCACGTTCGCCGCCGCGTCCGCCCTGTCGCCCAGCCGCTGTATCGCCGTCACCGCTCGTGCCTCCCTGTTTGCCGCATCCCGCCGACCAACGGTGACCAGCCACCGTGACGACCAGATCTGAAGTCCTCGCTCTTCCCCTTGCCGGTTGTGGTATGAGTGTTTTTTTCACATATTATTCCACTATATAAACTTAGTATCGTGGCCTGTGATATTGCTGTTCGGTTTGGTGATTTATTGAGATTCTAGACTGCAACGTTGTTATTTATTTCCATTAGTCGTTAACTAATTGATTTGCCCTAAAATTGTGGAAGAAACCGGTGCTTGAGCGTGAGTCAGTGTTTTCACTTGTTGCTGATTTTTGCGTATCGCACATCATTTTAGTCGTTTTCATCATTTTAATCCGTTAGTTCAATTGTTCGGAACGCTATTTAGGTCATTACCCATTTAGGTTGCATCAATTAATTGTTCGGAACGCCATTTAGGTCATTACCCATTTAGGTTGCATCAGTGGGTAAGCTTCTTTACAACACTATAACTCGGCCTGATATTACCTTTGTAGTCAATTGGGTAAGCCAGTTTATGGAACAGCCGAGATAGGTACATATGGATGCAATATATATGATACTCAGGTATCTAAAGTCGTCTCCAGGCACGGGGTTGTTGTCTAGAAAGGAAACAAATTTATCTATCTCGGCATATGCGGATGCTGATTATGCAGGATGCCCTAAGGATCGGAAGTCTACTTCAGGCTTTGCAGTGTTTGTGGGTAGCTCTCTAGTTTCTTGGAAAAGCAAGAAACAAACAGTTGTGGCTAGGTCCAGTGTTGAATCTGAATATAGGGCCATGGCACAAGCAAGTACGGAGATGATGTGGGTTCGAGCTGTACTAGAAGACTTGCATATAGACGTACCTCTACCCATGCAGCTACAGTGTGATAATCAAGCGGCGTTGTTCATTGCCAATATTCCTGCCTTTCATGAAAGAACTAAACATATTGAAGTAGATTGCCATTACACTAGAGATATGATCTAGAAGGGCCTGATTTCTACTTCACAAGAGAGCAGACTGCCGACATCTTCACCAAGCCATTGCTCAGAGGACCATTCCAGAAGTGTACTTCCAAGGTGAGCATGATAGATATCTATGCTCCATCTTGAGGGGGAGTGTAGAGAGAATTATGTAGTCGGTGTATCTTTTATGCTTTTTTACTTTCTTTGTTCCATCTTATGTAATTTACCCATGGGTCTTCTCTATATAAGAGAGCCTACGGTTCCCTAGAATAAACACAACTCTCTTTTCTTCCAACAGATCCCATATAAGTTTACCATCACAAACCAAACAATTGCTCGCCGCATCTAACCATCTATCAACTGTTTTATAAACATGTTTCAAAAAAATTCATCGTCTCTCCAAACCCAATGGTTTCTACCGCCCATCAGTACATGTTGTTGACTCAGGGAATCAAGGAGATGAAGCAAATCCTCCAGGCATTGGTCATAGAGATCTCTCAGAAAGGAGGGCATCTTCATGTCGCCATCCCAGCAATCTGCCACATGTGCTTTCCAATTGGAGGCCAGGGCAATAAGGTGTGGATAAAGTCGCCATCTGTCTAGTTGCTGGTCCAAAATGTGAATGAGGCACCATCCCTAAGAATAGGGCAAATAGATCTATGAACTACTACATCACATAATTGTTACCCTCCAAAAGACTGAGGAATAGAATGACTAATGATGTGACAAGTTGCTCTTTGTATGGATGATATAGATTTTGCGGATAAGTCTGCAATATAAATCCTCACTTCTACCTCAAATCCCAGCAACACACTTAAGAAGTAATGATGTATTCTTAGTTTCCAGGCGAGATACACCCAAGCCACCTACTGCTTTTGGGAGCGTCACCGTCTCCCAATCCGTCAAGTGCATTCATGACTCGTTCTGGCCTAGCTTGCTCCAGAAAATCGTCGCATAATAAGCTTCGGGTGACGATGGATTCCACGAGGAGTGCTGACATGTAGAAAACATGGATTACCATGAACATGTCCTTTCCAAGCACTAGTTGTCCACCTCAAGATAGGGTGGAAGTCGGCCAATCAGAAAACTCTTTCTATCTTCTCAATGATGGGAAGTCAATATGCAGTTCTAAGTCAGCCACAAATCAAGGGTAGCCCAAGATAGGATTGGAAAGGACGCACACTTTGTACTTAGTTCCTTGCAACAAGCACATGCATATGCTTCTGATAAGTAAAAGGAGATAGCGATCAACTTGCTTCGATTGAGAATGAGACATAAAAGTTCACCAAAAATCTCTAGAGTCGCAACCATCCCTGTTGCTTCCTCTCAGCATTAATGCAATAAAGAATATGGTGTCGTCTGCGTACTGAAGCAGAGGGATGGAGATGTCCCTGAGCGAATAGCTGACAGTGACCCCTTGATGAAACCGCGGGTTAACGCCTCAAAGAACGGATTCTATTATTTCATTCTCTCAATGAGTACAAGCATATGTGGCTCTTGATATAGCTCCCCTCTCTAGAGTCCCACTCACATATGATGTGGGACTAATCTCATAGTGTGGTAATTGGAACATGGAAAGGTCCAACTACCCACCTAGGTCATTATCCAATAGTGTGTTCATTGAAGACCATTTGCGGTTTTAAATAGAGCTCTCGAGCTTGGTTTAAAAATCATCACAAGTTGTGGAGAGATTGAATTTTTAGATTCTCGCCAGATTACTCCATGCAAGTCCAAAAGATTAGGAAAGGCATTGCGGCTATGCTAGTCTACATCGATGACCTCATCCTCCCTAGTGATGATTCAGATGGCATTGTGGAAGTGAAGAAACAACTAGTAAAGTAATTTGTGATCGAAGACCTTGGACTTGTGTGTTGCTTCCTTTAAATTGAGATTTGCTCTTTCCAAGAGAGGTCTAATTATGTCCTAGAGAATATATGCTATTGATTTATCATTTAGAAGAACTGATGCCAGTATCCAAGCATGCCCGATCCTAATGGAACCTAAGGCACATATATACAAGCCTAGAGAGACTAGAGACTCAAGTTTTCACAGACGATTAGTTGGGAAGCTACTGTATTTGTCCATTACTAGGTTAACATCTCATTTGCAGTTGGTGAACTCGATCAATTCAAGGATTATCCTACTCATGTTCGCTCTGATGCATGAATGATGAGCATAAGATATATTAAGTCCTCTCCAAGAAAGGGGTCAATCTTTACCAAAAAGGCAACATCAGATCTCACAACCGATTGTGATGCTGATTATAAGAGGATTCTACCGAAGAGGAAGTCTAATATTGGCTTTTGTATGTACCTAATAGGTAATATGATTCTTTGAAGAAGTAAGAAACATGATTTGCTTTCCTGTTCTATTGTAGAGTGCGAATACATGGCAATGGCACATGCAACAACAAAATTATTTCGGATCCAATCTGTACTAACAAAGTTGCAACTTGAGTTATGAAGCACAGACATAACAATAGAGCCGCTATGAATATAGCCAACAATCCAATGATTCATGAGTATGAAACATGTTGAAGTTGATTGTCACTACACCCATGATCTAATACAAAAAGGATAGTTACGCACCTCTAGTGTGGCTTGACCATTGATATATTTACCAAGGTTGGAAAAAACGAAAGGTGGAACGAGGTGTTTTCCCTGGAAGCGAGGTGAGGCATAGCCTCGAGGCGGTCGAGGCGTAAGCCTCAGTTTTGTATAGAAAAATAATTATAAAATATATTTATTGGTGAAATAATATAATCTGACAAACATATAGCATATAACAATGTAATATATGATGATATTATGAAGATAAGAACATGAAAAAAGGATATGTCAATGACTCAATGCCATAAACCTTTCTAAATTTCTACCCAATCAAAAGAAAATCATTGGTTATGACTATCACTAAAAATTTATCTAAAATGGACTGGCTATAGTTGTCATTATAAATATCCAAGTTGTCGATATGAATCATATGATTTGAATCCTAACTATATGTTCTACTATACCCAGATGAAGAACGGTTTTGATGCCCTCCATGTGCCACCATACCCAATTTTTTTTCTTATATGAGTATTCAATTCGTATACACATTTTTATATGTTTAAGGATGTAATAGTAAAAGTTCACTAAAATAATTTGGCATGTTAATGGTAAATATGAATATGAAAGAGGTCAAATTTAAGCATATGAATATGAAAGAGATCAAATTTAAGCATTCATCTTGCATAAATTAATAGTTAGACATAATTAATAGTAAATATGAAGCAGTTTGTTGAAATAATTATACATAATTAATAGTAAATATGGAGTTATGGGTACGAAAGAAACATCAGATTTAGGCATTTAGCTTGTATAATCATCATCCTAAACAAGTATATATTTATAAGCTTCTCAAACCACCATGTAAACTATTAAAATCATAAAAAAAACTTCAAAAAAAGAAAAACACCTCGGAAACCGCCTCGACTGCCTCGAGGCGGAACGCCTCGAGGCTACGCCTCAGCCACTCGAGGCGCACGCCTCACTGGACAAGGTCGAGGCGTATACCTCGAGGCTAAAAAGGCCCGCCTTGCCTCGAGGCGTACGCCTCAACCGCCTCGAGGCGCGCCTTTTAATACCATGATATTTACCAAGCCTCTTGCTTGAGCTCAATTCAAAAGGTATTGCAACAATGTAAGTATGGTTGACATATATACTCCCGCTTGAGCGAGAGCGTTAAGTGATATATCAGTTGTAACCCTCTTAGGGATACTATTGTCTCTTCCTTTCTTTTGATGACACCAGAATCCAGATATAACCTTAACCCTATGTTCCCCTTGCCAGCTAATAAACGAACATATTCCTTCTTTCTCTAACGATACATATTTTATATATTATCAACATATCAAGAGCAATCTTCTTCCATGGGATAAATATCCACATATCAGAGCAAGCATAGATGATTATCCATGTCTTAACTTAGTATCTTTGGGGTATAATTGAGCGCAGGATTTGTCATTCTCGTTGGGCATAGACTTCCATTGATGAGTCCGATCTTCCCACGTCCACATTGTCGAAACGACAATCTCGACCGTAGCACCCCACCAAGTAGTTGTACATGGCCACACAGTTATTAAGAAGATTCTCCATGTTCATATGTCCGCCAAAATAAATCTTATCGAATTTATATTCAACCACTTTTGGTACAAAAAACTTGAAACTACTATCGGGGTGTTTTTGTCAATACCAAGAATCATGCCATCGTTACAACATGTGAACACAAGACAATGATAAAATAAATATCAAAGGACGCTTTTAGTAAGGATGGGTGTAGAGATACCAAGCAGCAAAGGGAGCCACCCATGGATGAGACCCATGCATAAGCAGACCCAACAATGGGTATGAGGTGTGCCCAATTTGAAGGAGCCATGATCCTGAGGCATCAGCTAACCAGGATCTGGAAGCAACGAAAAAGGCTACCAAACACAGCTTATGCATGATCAGGATGCTGGAGAACATAGGTGATCAGGATGCTGGAGAACATAGGTGATCAGGATGCTGGAGAACAACGGTGATAGAGGGCAAGGACCTGACTAGAAAAGCTTACAGTTGTTGATCTACAGCAATGAGAAAAAGAGAATAATGACAAGGCAGAAACCAAATCAGAAACATAGACCCCAAAAATAACATCAAGAGAAAACATCAATCGGTATGTCATCAAAACTCTAATACCATATGAGAATAGATTTTTCTTATTACCTCAAAGAAATTTGAGTGGATAGGTTATAACAATAAACCTAGGGGGTTCAGTAGATCCTCACGCATGTCCTGTTAATCCATAAATATAAGATACGACTCGACAATGTTAATGGATTTCAACAACCTGTACTGAATCTAAAACCACCTAGACGGCATATAAGTATAGCCTCCCCGACCATTTAATTGAGAGGACAAATGTCATAGTGACTGCAACTGCAAATACAAATTATGATGACTTCATGAAGTGTTGTTTGACAAATAATACCATGAAGTGAAAAGTCCCAAATCCCAGTGTAGCTCGTTTTGTGGAAAAAAATCTACAACTACTTAAGTTCATAATACTCACCATAAGGCTGTGGAAGTGCGCCCATCATTCCCATCTTCTCAATTACAAACTGAACAAGAAATCCGCCAAAGTAGACCGCATACAACAAGCTAGGTACAAGAGGTAAGACATATCCCATCAATGACCTGCAATGGATTTCTCACTATGATAATCGAACTAATGTCAGGAATACAAGTTTCCCATCAATGTTAACATACTCGTGATTAAATTCCAAGAGTTTCCTATCAATGTTAGCATGCTCCTATAGATAATCTCTTTAATTTGATCTAATGAAAGCGGGTTTTATCTATAGGCCATCACGTTTTATAAAGATATCCAAACGAAACATCGAGGGAAGCACCTAAGAGACTGATAGCCAAAACATTTCGCCATCACTCTAAAAAGGAACCATGCGACAACCATCGAAATGGAGATAAAATAAGCCACATAACCTCCACCCAAGCCTGATAATAGATATGCCTGACAATAAAAAAATATATTAGTGTGTTAGAGAAGTAAAAAACAAATGGAACACACCGATAATCCATGTGGTATCAGCACAAGTAAATTACTCATACCACTTGATATTGTTCGAAATATTATACCGGAATCGAGGAAAAAATTGGATTGCAACAAGGGCTCGTTTAGTATTCTCATTTCAGATTAGACACACCTCATTTATTCTAGGACTTGGATATTTCGGTACAAGATCATTGTCCAATACCTTGATGTTGTTGGAAATAATAAACTAGACTATAGGGAAACTAAACTGCGCCAAGGGCTCATTAAATATTTTTGTTCAGTTTGGGCCCACCTCATTATTCTAGGGCTTGTGTATAAACTCTTTGTCCGATCTTTTATGTTTAGGAAGAAAACAGAATCACTGCACAGTATATATCCCTTGCTAAGTAGGTAGGATATCACCCTCAGGAACTATATTGCATTTTGCAGTTTTCTTCATGAGGCTGAATTATTTCTAGGTACTAGACAGATTAAAATATGTTTGCTCCCCATATTAATATATTGCACTCACGATGCAATTCAATCGCGAATGGGTGAAGCAGACCTAGCCGTCTAAGGTTGTCTGATCATGTGTTTTTCCCCACTCATGGTGAGGAGTTATACACCTAAATCAGTGTCAGTAACAGATTCTCATGGTTAATTTATTACAAGGAATTGTAATGGTTTTGATTATGCAACTAGGGCTATGATGTATTCAACCATCCATTAGAATGCAACTATTATCTAGTTCTTAAAACATTGATCTCTGTTTGTAAGAAGAGAAACCAGACAAGTTCGCAACATACCAGGTTAATGAAAGTGTAATAGCCAAATGCTCCCCAAAAACAAGTTTCATCGTATAAACCCTATCAAATTTGATGGTAAGAAAACAGTCAGAAAAAGCCACCATCAAGCAATTCAAAATCGAGATACCCTATTCCAAAAGTATTTAGATACGTGTATATTGTAAATAAAATATAAATAAGTGAAAAATCATAGCTACATCAAATTGCATTTAAAAATATTCAAGCTGAGTTGTCATATACAAAGTCCAGGTCAATCATGTATGCATTAAAAATATGTAAGATACAGGTATCTAACTTTTAGATTACGATAAGACGCCAAACAAATTGGAGTAGTTACATTTCCATAGTCTGGAATGAGTTAGTAGAATATCGGAATATGTTTTGCATGATAAGACGAAGAACCCCAGGGCTCCTTAAGGAGGTGGAGAGACCCAGGGTTCCTTAAATAGGTGGAGACAGGTCTGTTTGGTAACTGGGTTGGGTTGGGTTGAGTTGGGGTAGCCTCTTGTGAATAGTAGTTGTTTGGATGGTTGGGAGGGTTGGAATGATAAATATGATGTGATGTGACAATGACTATGTATTTTAATAATTATAACATGGTTTTTATGTTAACTTTTTTATTTAAACATGGTCAAAAAAATAGTATACCAAAGAAAAGGTAGGGTCCATGCAAGTAATTCCAACCCAGGAATGCAGGATAGAGCCGGGGGTATCCCAGGATACCTCGGGGTACCCTGGCGACCAAATAGGACCCTAAGGTTAAGGTTTCAAAGAGGTGACTCTATATATTGAGCCGACCAGTACTCGACACCCCCCTTCAAGCTGGGCATATATATATATATATATACATATATATATATATATATATCATGCTCAACTTGATGCAACATTTCTCAAACTATGTACAAATAAGTGGCTTGGTGAACATATCCGTTGTATGATCTGTAGAGGGTATGCTGAGAGTACAGAGCGGCCCTCTATAAATCAGATCTCTAGTGTAATGAATCAACTACCACATGTTTGGTGTGTTCATGAAAAAGAGGGTTGTTGGCTATATGCATTGACGCTCGATTGTCACATCTAAACTCCATAGTGCCGCTGATAGTGACAAAGATTCGTGAGTACGGATAGAATCCATACTAGTTTTGTTGCCACATGGGTCATGGCTCTGTATTCACTTTCAATACTTGAGCAGGAGACCACTGCAAGTTTCTTTCCTCTCCAATTAACCAAGCTTTGCTACCAAGTGTGTGTAGAACCTGGTAGTAGATTTTCCATCTATCATGTATCATCCCTAATTTGCATCTACATAGACTGTGAGATTTGTGTAGAAAAATAGAGAATGAATAACTTGTTGTCAACAATGGCTCTAGGGTTTCTTATATAGTGTAAAAACCTAGAGAGCTAAAAAGTGAGAATTGCATATATGGCTAAAAAGAGAAAATTACATTAAGCTCCTAAAGGGTTAAAGGACTCAAAAAATAGATAAAAAAATCAAATAACTAAATGACTCTAACACCCCCTCAAGTTAGAGCATATCAATCGAATCATGTCGAACTTGGAAATCATCCCAGAGATGTGTTTCTTCGCTAGGACCTTCGTGAATATATTTGCAAGCTGAAGATATATGGAGATATGAGGAGTAGTGATCTTCTGTGCTCGTAGTGCATCTCGAATGAAGTGACGGTCAACTTAAATGTGGTTAGTCTGCTCATGGAATACAAGATTGATGGCAATTAATGTAGTAGACATGTTGTCACCATATAAAGATATAGAAGTAGTACGAGGAAGCCCGAGATGAAGTAGAAAGGAGACTAACAAGGTAATCTCACAAGTGGCTTGAGCCATCACTCAGCATTCAGCCTCTCATTCGATCTAGAAATCATTGCCTACTTCTTACACCGCCATGTATGTTAGAAATTAGGAAGCGGAAGCGAAAACATGGATAAAGAGATAAAGAACGAAAAGAACAGCGGGATTTAACGTGGAACCCTACTCCTTGAGGAGCGAGATGAAACCAGGGGAGAAGCCCTCAAAGGGGCATGATATGCATTGCACTTTCTCATCTGATACAGGAGGTATGGAGCTCCTTATATAGCCTCCACAGAGCCTCCAAGTCCCACCATTGGTAGATGTGGAACCAAGGTTGTAAAAGTCGTCCGACTAGTCCGACTAGTAGGTCCGACTAGTCTAGTCAATGGGGTGGCCGACTGCGTACCGACTAATTCCGACTAGGTACACTAGTCGACAAAGTTTTTGCTTGGAGATGCCATATTCTTATATATTCTGCTTTTTTTATAAGCAAACTTATTATAATATGCTAAGTGTTTTATTTAAATTCAATTACTTTTTTATTTTATTATGATAGTATAAAAATGTACAAAATCTATGTAAATATATGTATGAAAATGAGTTATATATTTAAAATAATAATAAAATTCAAAGCCGACTAAAGTCCAACTAAAATCCGATTAGTCATCCGACTACCGATTAATCCTTAGTCAGTGACCCAACCGACCGAGTACCGACTACCGACTTTTGCAACCTTGTGTGGAACTAAATTGTTGGATGGGGTAAATGGATCCTGGAGATATACATATACCAATCTCCCATACATGTGACGCATGTAACGCATACTCCAACACTCCCCCTCAAGCTGGAGCATGTAATGCTCAGCTTGGACAAACAGAAAGAAACTCAACTCAACGCTACAGGACTCTATGGACAATATCAACCCAACGCGTACAGTGCTGCAGTCGAGGACATTGCTTCTCATGCCGTGCAGGTGAGGACAAACGAGCTGGAGTGTGAGTCTGCTAAATCTCCTCGTCGAAGAGCATGTGCTCTGAACTGCGCATGTCAGAGTCACTGCAACAAAAATGAGTCTCCTCGTCGGAGTACTCTGGCCCGCCACAATATGTGGACAACTGCTCCATCTCTGAAAAGGGTCAAACTGAATAAGGGTCGTGGCTGCGCAATCCTCGTCGGAGTCCACGGTCGCTGGAGAATGGAGTCTGAAATAAGTCTCCCCGTTGGAGAACTGGGTCTACCCATCTGGCTCAGAGAATGGTGCACTGCTCTGGTGTACCTATGATACCACATGAAAAACTCTTGCCAATATGGCATAGGGAATGGTCCTCTACTCTGGAGTCCCTATGGCTCACATGAAAACTCTGCCCGAGAAAACAAGAATAATGATGGGGGCCTCGAACTGATGGCATACATGTGCTCAACTGAAAATGACCGCAAACTCGTGTGTGTCTGAAACTAAAGTCTCTCTTTGGAGAACTCTAAAAATGGGCCTCTCATCATGGAGTGCCTCGAACTTGGACTCAAACCAATCTGTCGAGTCTGAACAACTATGCATGGAAAATCTTCATCTGAAAACTTGTAGAGTCTGAAAATATGACCGGTCTGGATAATCTGACATCTGAATCTACAAAAGAACCTGTGACTCTACATATACTCCCCCTTTCTCCCATACTCGTCGGAAAATATGGACGTCGACCAAGTTGGGAGAAGACAAGATAAATAGGGGTACACAATACTAATAAGCCGTTCAAAAATTTTTCCGACTTCTCAAAACATGGATAACATTTGTCCATTTCAAATTTTTTTTACGGCTCTTCTTCTTTCATTTTTTGCATTTTTTTCCCGGCTATTTCCATTTTTTTAATAGCCATAATCAAAAAAAATTAAACAAGCCGTTGATTTTTTTCATCTTTTCCCTTCTCCCCTTTTTTTTGAAAATTGCGTACGATTTTTTTTATGTATGCGCTCCCTTTTTAAAAAAAAACTCATCGTGCCATAACATTTTTTTAATTAGCCGTACAGGTTTTAGGGTTCCCAATCGTGGGAACCTTTCCACAAGCCGTCGCCGCTTTAAAGGTTCCTCGATGGAAATCCCTTCTTCCATCGGGGTGGCATGCTAGGAGGGGGTTGGGAGCCCCGTGTGAAGAGGGGCCGCCCTCGAAAGGAGGAGGCATCGCCGCTAGGT
Source organism: Ottelia alismoides (assembly GCA_037367405.1). Taxonomy (NCBI): domain Eukaryota; kingdom Viridiplantae; phylum Streptophyta; class Magnoliopsida; order Alismatales; family Hydrocharitaceae; genus Ottelia; species Ottelia alismoides. Next base: position 1,010,597 of record JAZKJV010001890.1, on the reverse strand, counting down.
ATGGAGTGTGCCGATGAAGACTGGGTTGCGGATAAGGAAGCCGTGCTTAGGGCTGTGCCGCCCCTGGAACAGAGGGCATCGCCTGGAGTGCTCACGAATCTGGAGCATGGCTGGGGTGGTGCCGCCCGTTGGAGCCGAAGGGGTAACACCTCCGTGAGCAAGGTTGCAGGCCTGGAGGCTCCGCACGAGGGCTGGGGAGCCCTGTTGGAGGCCGATGCAGAGTCGGGCGAGGACGCGAGAGAACTTGAAGCCTCGCCGAACTGCTGGTGCACACCGCTTGTGCGCACGAGAATACGCCGAAGGTCCTGGAGACCGACATCTGGAGATACACCCATGCACGGGAGCAGAAGGCGAAGGACCGCCAGGAGGCGCGGCTGCGCCGAATGGAGGTCGAACGGCGCGCCGCTTGTGCGCACGAAAAGGACCATTCCCTGGAGGAGGAGCGGCGTCGTGCAGTATCGCCGCCTTCTGAGAGAGATGGGCGCACGGATCCTGCGCGCCACCTGCGTGAGGAGGTGCGGCATGATGCCGCTGCAAGGGGTCACCTGCGCCGCTAGGACATCAATTCTAGGTTTTAGATAACCCAAAAAAATAAAATCCCTGGAACAGTACATGAACTTGAACAAGTTCACAAACACATCTCCAATATCATCATCGAATCTCGAAAAAAAATGAAAATATTCCACGAGAGTCAACCCGCTCTGACACCATGTTAGAAAATAGGAAGCGGAAGCGAAAACATGGATAAAGAGATAAAGAACGAAAAGAACAGGGGGATTTAACGTGGAACCCTACTCCGTGAGGAGCGGGATGAAACCACGGGAGAAGCCCTCAAAGGGGCATGTTATGCATTGCACTTTCTCATCTGATACAGGCGGTCTGGGGCTCCTTATATAGCCTCCACAGAGCCTCCAATACCCACCACTGGTAGATGTAGGACTAAATTGTTGGATGGGGTAAATGGATCATGGAGGTATCCATTTACCCATCTCCCATACATGTGACGCATATAACGCATACTCCAACAATGTAACCAGACCACCAATAAACATAGTATAACTTGTAGCCGATCGCCTGACCTTGCCCCTTATATGCATAAGTACTGACATTAGTGTGGTCGTTGACTCCGTAGAAGAGGCATCTCCTTGGAGATTCCTTCATATATCGAAGGATCAGAAGAACTTCCAGCCAATGACTATAAAGGGGTATCTCCATGCGATGGTTGGCTCTGCTCATAGCATATGATATATCTAGCCTAGTAATATTTAGGTAGAGCAGTTTACCCACTAGGCATATCATGTAGTATCCTCAAACTCAAGATTTGTGGATGTAGCATGTTTACACAATTCTATTGGGAGGCCAGATGGTTTGCATCAAACTAAGCTAGACTCTGTAAGAATATCTAAGCAATACTTCTGCTGAGATAGGTGTAATCCAACTGCAATGCGTATCACCTCAATGCCAAGGAAATATCGGAGTTGAACAAAGTCTTTGGTGACAAACATCGTTTGAAGGAAGGCTTTTTGGTCTCTAGATGCATGTTTCATTATCACCACTGACCACCATATCATCAATATAGACAACCACAATAATCATGTTAGTGGACAGTCGTCTAACAAAAAAATAAAATAATCAGATGTCGTCCTGTGTAAGGTAAGAGAGCTTATCTCAATAGTAAGCTTGTCAAACCATGCTCGTGGACTCTGCTTTAGGCCATAAATGGCCTTACAAAGTCGAAGTAGTCCATGTTATAAGTCTAAGTGAAACACTTTGTTATAAGAATGGCCTTCATTATGTCAATAGAACCATCAAGTGATTGTTTGTTCATAAAGACCCGTCAAGAAGAATCTTGCTTGACACGTGGGAGACATGTCACAATATCCCACGTGCCCGAAGAGGTAAGTGCATCCATCTCCATATCCATAACATTTTTCCGAGCATGGTCCTGCAATGCACTATGATAATCACGACGAATAGAAATAGCGATCAGAGCATATGTAAATCGTATGTTACAACTGGGTAGATTGTCAATAGAAGTAAAATGTGATATGTAATCTATAGTACATTGTCTTTTACCTGTCGCAAAGCTACAGGAAAATCTGAGGAAGCATCCGTTTCCACAATGGCGGAGACACTCGAAGAGGGCACATCATCCCGCAGGTAAGGAACATGTAATGGTTTAGGATCAGAATGAATAGCGTGTTTTCTTTTGTAAACAATGGATGGAGGCAGTAGCTCCAAGGGTATGTCACTGACAAACTGAGTAAAGTAGTTGATTTGTTCAAGGAAGCTAATGTTAGCGTAAATGTAATAACGATGAACAGTTGGATCGTAATACCTATACCTCGTTTGAGTGCGAGAATATCTAAGGAAAACACACTTGATAGTACGAGAAGATAGTTTATCTACACCCTACAAGTTATGAACAAAAAACAATGCAGCCAAAAATTCTAAATGGCAGCGGAAAGGGTGTGTCATTAAGATATACAAAAGAGAAAGAACTTACACCCTATAAAACAGATGATGGGATCATGTTTATGAGATGAGCTGCAGTGAGAATGGCATCCCCCAACAGGTCTAGTGAACAGTCATGTGAGTGAGTAATAAACATGCGAGGTGGAGAAGTTTCCTTTCCGTTGCCCCATCTTGATAAGAGGTATACGAAAATGAAGTTTGATGAATCCTTCCCTGAACGATAAAGAAAGATACCAAGTCATGTTGGGTAAACTCAAGAGCATTGTCGATCTGTATAGTTTGAACACAACTAGTGAAAGATGTTTTAATAAAGTGAACAAACGATAATTTTATTAATATAGGATCATTCTTTTATTAAATAGACCCAAGAAGATCGACTATAATCATCTACATAGACCATCAACATATATAACCACCCATAGTACGGATTGGACAAGGTCCCTAAAAATCACAATGAACCGAAGAAAAAGGTAATGCTTGGCGTGGTTCAGCCCTAGGAGAAAAGGAAGTCTAATGATTCATTACGAACCGACACACCTCGCATTCAAATGGCTTCAGGGAAGAGAGTTTGGAAAATATCATTAAGAGAGCTTAGCGGAGAGGTGTCCAAGTTGCAAACGCTAAAGGAACGGGTCAGTGGAGAGGGAAGCATCACTAGCAAAGGTAGAATCTGCAGGGATGTCAAGATAGTAAAAGTCGTTCTTATGTCCTCCATAAAAAAGCAGCATCGTCCGAATGTCCTGAAAATAATAGTAGAGCTCATCAAAAATCACATGACAATTTACCTCAACACAAAGCTTATGAACAGATAATAAGCTCAAAAGAAAGTCAGGAGCAAATTGAACTCTAGTGAGCCAGAGCTTGGAGGAAAACTCTGTGGCAATAGGGAAATAAGTCACGCTAGCAACCCGAATTGAATTCACAGTGGAAGAGGGTTGGGAGGAGGTCAGTTACAAGATTCGTAAGTGTCAGATTTCACTAAATCATAAATTATGACATAATCCTGCATCCAAATTAGAGAAAGGATTACTCTATCTTGTACTCTTCGAGACCTTTGCAACAAGCCCAAGAAATCAAAATCAGACATCGTATGCAAAAGTTACACACGAAATAAGATCATTTGATTGTTTACCATTTGTGGGTCTAGAACTGAATTTGGACCCGAACCTATATAAGGGGCTAAGTGGATGAGCCACTTAGCATAGAACCCATTGGGCTTGCCAGAGCATCACCACCTTGTTGGAGCTCCGTTGCTGGCAACGAAATTCTGGTGCCCGATCAACGAGCCAAGGGCGTCATCAGAAAAAGGGCGACGAGGTCCCTCTGTTTCTCGTGTACATTTCATGTAAAGCTCCTCGAACATCGTTTTATGGGTGAAGGAGGAATCCGAGGGAACAAGCCTATGAAGGTACGCATTTCGATACCATGCCTTGTTGTTGGTCCACGTAACCTTTCTACGTCGTTTACACGTCGATTTTGGGGTCCCATCATCCGATTTCATCGCATGCAAACTATTTTTCAAATCTTGTCATCGAATATTTTTGCACTTTCTGGGAGATCTAATGAGTAGAAAATTATGATTTTATGTCAGATTAATCGGGATAAAATGGTGATGCCACACACATGCAATTCGATGTCAAATCGAAAAGGAAAATTTAAAATTGAATTTCCATGCCGAGATTATTGCCTAAAATATGATCGATAAGTATAAATGATAGATCGATCAGACTACTCAATCATGACATTTGATTGATCGATCAGACTGATCGATCAAGCAAATTGTATGATCAATCAACCATATCACATGATCGATCAGTATTGATCTAATTGGACGTAATTGTATTTTAAATGAATTGAGTTGGTTTTTTGTATCGATTCTATGAAGGGAGTTGAGGTGGTTAGCGAAGAAGCAGTTATACCAGTTTTCATGTATCTAGAGAAAAACAGAGGTAGTCGAAGGTGGTTTTCTGACTACTTAGAATAAGATGTGATATCTAACCTATTGACTTGGATCATGCGCCCTGACTTGTATCCTATCATCCTAGACCCTTTTTTGAAGTCAAAAGAAGGGGGTAACGCGCTAAGGTGTCCTCCCCAATATATTAAAATTAAAAGAAAAAAGTACAAAATTACAGCTGCAAGACCTTACAGAAGCGAGGACTCAAGAAGGATCATAGAATGGATACAAGCATTCTTACGATAGAACTGCTAAGAGGTAAAAAGGACAGCATTTCTAGCAAGCCAAACCGCCCATAAAATAGCCACAGGTTTAAGCAGGTTCTCCCTTTACCGCCGCCTCGCATCATACAAAGAAGATCAGAATGCTGCAATGCCATGGGTGCTAACCCAAGAGGGGCCAACCTCACCCCAGATGTGCGAAGAAATCGAGCAATAGAAGAAAAGGTGTTCCAGCGTCTCAATGTCATTCTCGCATAGGGGGCATCTGTCGGACATCACAGCAAGCAATCTGGCGCAGTCGTCACGCTTTCTTCTGAGTAGTCCAAGAAAAAATCCAACCCCCTCTGGTAGCCCAAGTTCCCATATTAAGTTGTGATCTCGAATCAAGTCGTCCGTCTGTGCGGAAGGGGTCTACAAATAGCGTCACATGCCTTCCTAACAGAGAAGGAGGTGCCCTTCCACACCCAATGGTCATGGGCACCAGAGGGCCTGCCTATCTGTCTAAGAGAGTCCAGAAGAAGAAGGAAGTTCAAAGTGCTGATTTGAAAAGTTCAACCGGAAAGTATGCATCCAATTCCCGTTATCCCAAACAATCCACAACGCGAGCTTCAGAATCTACAGCCAATGCAAAAAGGCGAGGGAAGAGTGCACAAAACGGGCATTCATATGTCTAATTGTCTGTCCAAAATGCAAAGGACGCACCATTCTCCAAGATAGGGCGGAAGAGATCCTGAAACCGCAGCATCACCTTCAAAATTCCCTTCCGAAAGGCTGAGGAAAGCACCCTCGAACGCAAAGCAAGAGAGCCTAGATGAGAGATGGCATAGAGGCGGCGGATGAGCCTGCAACAGATGTCCTCATTCTTCCCCCGTATTTTGTTCACCCATTTAAGTAATAGAGCATCATTCAAGAACTCCAGACGCTTGATCCCAAGCCCTCCCGCCTTTAGGAAGGGTAACCGTATGCCAATCCACTAGGTGGATACCATGGCCTTCGTAGCCATATTTGTTCCACAAGAACCTCCGCATCAACCGCTCAAGGTGCTTTCTGATACCGGTGGGTAAAAGATGGGAGGAAATAAAGAAGACAGGAATAGCAGAGAGCACTGCCTTCACTAGCACAAGACGATCATCCCGGGAAAGAACATATGCCTTCCAACTAGATAGCCTTCCCTTTAACTTCTCCACCACCGGTAACCAATCCGCCATCTTCACTCTTCCGGGCGTCAGACGTAGCCCAGATATCGAATAGGGAGGGAGCCACATTCTGTTCCCAACTCCACGCTGCACAGGCGAGACTCCTCATCCGAAAGACCGAAAGGAATAGCTGTAAATTTGCCACAGTTCAGAACTAGCCCAGACATCTCTCCAAAGATCTCCAGCGTGATAGCCATACCTCCAGCTTCATCCTTCCCACCCTCAATAAAGAAGACTATGTCGATTGCGTACTGAAGAAGAGGGATATGCATATCTCCAGAAGAGCAACCCATCGTAATCCCACTGCTCTGAACCCGGTCCACCAAGCAAGCAAGAACATCAGAAGCAACTACGAATGGCATAGGGGTGAGAGGGCACCCATGCCTAACGGCTCTTTGCGGCTGAAGAAACCCCCCTCTGGACGACCGTTAACAAGTACCACAGAAAGAGGTCGTGGTGACACAACGCTTTATCCACGAGACCCAAATATATGGAAAACCTCTCTTATAAAGAGTCTCCTAGAGAACGTGCCAGTCCACCGTATCGTAGGCCTTGGCAAAATGAATTTTCCATTCCATAACCTTCTTTCAATTTCTCTTCCAATCGGCAATAATCTCAGAAACCATAACCAAACTATCTGCAATCTGCCTCCCAGGAACAAAGGCCGACTACAACGGAGAAATAATGTATTCAAGAACCCTGTTAAGCCTAACTGCAAAAACTTTCACCACAATGAGATAAATAGCATTCGAAAGGGCAATCGGCCTGTAGTCTTCGACTCTTTCAGCCATTTCCCGTTTTGGTTAGACAAAAATCAGAGCCTTGTTCAATTTTTCAAAACCCGCATTACATCGACAACACTCATTTACCACCTCCAGTACCTCCTTACCCACAAGATCCCAAAATTCATTGTAAAGAAGCACAGGGAAGCTGTATGGGCCCGACGCCCCCTCAGCATTCAGGTTTCAAATTGTCGATTTGACCTCCTCCAATGTCACACTCTGCGTTAGGTTGCTCACATGCGCAGTCGAAATACAGGAAGCCCCAGGCCACTACATCTCCAAGGTCTGTTAGCCGCCCTCCTCATGAATTCATGGAAATGGTCAACAATGGCACGACCCATCTCTATCTCCCTCCACCCTGTTCCCATTAACCACCATGGAGCGCATAGTGTTAGAATGTCGCCTACCACTAACCATCCCGTCGAAGAAAGTTGTGTTCGCATCGCCCACCTTAAGCCAAGCGTGCTTGGATCACTGCTTCCATTTTGTTACCCGCTTCGTGTCCTCCGCCACAATATGCCTTTGAGTCATTGCCCTTTGACCAGACTCCTCAGCATCTAGTGGTCTTTCATCCTCCAGCTTGTCAATCCTAACGACCTACATCTCGGCCACAACTAACCGCACTTTCTGAGCCACTCTAGTCTCCCTCTTAAAGGCGCAAGCCAACAGCGCAAGGACATCAACTTCTCAGAAAAACGAGACACCGCAGAGCTCGATACTTCCGTAGACATCCAGTGGGAAGAGACAATGTCCTTGAATAAGTCCCCAGAATCCAGACCCGCTCGAATCTGAAAAAAACCCTAGACGGGGAGGGATCGCCAGGGTCCCAGACAATAGGCCTATGATCTGATCTAGCCCGAGCTCTGCAAGATGTAAAGGAAGGAGGATACGACTCCATTAGCTCGGAGGAAGCAAGGAAGCGATCAATGAGAGCTAGAGCTCCTCCAAGTAAACTTCGTGTTGGTAGCATCTAACACCTCCAACTCCAGATCGACAATGACCTCAGCAAAGTCCGCAAAACTCAGATCCTGCATGGCCTCAAATTTCAACGAAATTCGGTCGAATTTCTATCGAATATCGATATCCTGTCGAAATCAAAATTTGACCGAAATGACCGAAATTTGGGGGCCCTAGTACAAAAAATGATCGAAATGACTGTATTTCGGTCGAATTTCGATCGAAATTCCGTTTCGATCGGTCACCGAAATGGTGACCGAAACTGACATTTAGGGTCTTCGATCCTGCCCCCCCCCACGCATCTGAGGCCGATCAGACGAAAGCAGAGCCATTGACATCTCCCACAAGCTAGGCGCAGCCCGGAAACGGAACACGCCACTCTGAGGTCAGCCCACAGCTCATGCCTAAGGGCACGTTGATAAGGGATGTAGACACACGAGAAGCGAGCAACGTGCTAGATACGGTGCATTCTAACAGCACTGTGAGAACACGTTGGGCTCTTAGCTCCGCCCGACAGAGGAACTTGGAATCTTTCCATGCCAGAAGCAGGCCTCCCGCACTCCCCGATGCATCAATTGTCCGGAAGCTTGAGAGCGCACCCGCACCAAACGAGCTCCACAAGGCAATAGACCACGATCACAGAGGTCCACAGTTTCCTTGGCATCGTCGAGTACTACCGACATTTTATCATAAGGTTTTCACAGATCGTCATACCTCTCAATTGGATGACACAGAAGGACGTGTCATTTATCTGAAGCTATAAATGTGAGTCGAGCTTTCATACACTCAAGGAGCGGTTGACTACTACACCTATTCTGACCCTTCCTTCTAGCACTTTCAATTTCACCATATACACTGATGCATCCAAGAAAGTTTTTAGCATTGTATTGATGCAACAAGGGAAGGTTGTGCCATACATGTACGGACAGTTAAGGACCCATGAACGCAACTACCCTACGCATGATTTGGAATCGGCGGTTGTAGTCTTGCCATAGTAGATATGACATCATTACTTATACTGGGTTTAATTTGAGATATTTTATCACAAGAGCCTCAAGTACATCTTTGATCAGGAATAGCTGAATATGAGGCAGAGGCATGGGATGGAGCTACTGAGGGACTATGATTGCACTATCTCTTACCATCCTGGTAAGTAAAACAATGGCAAATGCCTTGAATAGGCAGGCATGTACAGTGGGATCAATAGCTTCGCTACAGACATCAGATTTACTCACACCACTGAGTGAGTGACATCCATTTGAGAGTACATCTGATATGCTGGTAAAGCATATTTGATTGTGGGACTACATTGTGTAGGAACAACAGATAGATCAAAGGTTACAAGAACATATACCATTCTTGTCTGAAGAACGAGTTTGATGGATTCAGAGTCTGTGACTTTATCCTATGGAAGAGAAACTGCATTTGTATCCTAGATGATCAGGAGCTAAAGAGATACAACACGGATGAGACGCATAGCTTCCGGACTTTTCATTCATCCAAGTAGCACAAAGATGTGTCGAGATCTTCGCCAACACTTTTGGTGGGATGACATGAAGAGGGATGTAGCAACACACGTCAACCGTTGCCTGACTTGTCAGATGGTGAAGTCAGAGCATCAGCACCCTCCTGGTTTGTTAGAGCCTCTCCTCATTCTTGTGTGGAAATGGGAAAGCATTTCTATTAATTTGGTGACATCATTATCGTGCACTCCTGAACAAGGATGTGATTTAGATGATTGTTGACCGGATGACCAAGTAAGCATAATTTATTCCGATTAACATGACTTGCACACTAGCACAACTTGTCATATTATACATTAGTAGTTATTTTTTCCTTTTACATGCGAGAGATTGTCTCTATTATTGAGTACTTGCTTACCTTGTTGTTTTCTTCTTTTACACTAGTAGTCAGCTTAGCCTCCATATTGATCCCTTGCTCATGACATACTCCTTTTCTGTGTAGTCCATATGTGTTCAGGATCCACGGCAGCATCAGCGACTTTCAAGTGGAAGAGATTACAATGCTAGATTTCACCATATAGGGTACGCGATAATTTTGATAGTTTACATGTACAATTTCTACAAAAGTTTACTTCTGTTACTTTTGAGAGACAATGTTGATGCATGTACTTTTTGTTAAACACAGCATTGTAAAAGTCACTAGACTTGCCCGACTAGTAGGTCCAACTATTTTAGTTAGTGGGGTGGCCGACCGACTATTGACTAATTCGAACTAAGCCAACTAGTTGATTGATTTTTGCTTGGAGATATCATTTTTATTTTTGTTAAAGAAGAATTGTTTTAAAATGCTTAATGTCAATTACTTCTTTTTTTCATTATGATAGCATAAAAATGTGCATATCTATGTAAATATTAAAATAATTAAAAAAATTAAAGCCAATTGAAGCCCGACTAAATCTGATTAGTCGCCCAACTACCAATTAATCCTTAGTTAATGACCTAGCCAACCGAGTACCGACCACCAATAGTTGCAACCATGGTTACCTGATAGTATAGTTTGCATATGTATTAATAGACATGGTTACACTTTAGGTTATATATGTGTGTGTGTGTGTGAATGCAGCATGCTTATTTCTTATACTTTGCTTATTCTCCTTCTTTGCATATGCTTATCGTGTTTCGGGCATGAATCTGATGCTTGCAAGTTGTCGCTAAGTATCATGATATGGGGGTGACATAAGCAGAATACCTTCTCCCGTCAAATGAGTAGAGGCATCGGAGTTAATAGTCCAAGCTGGTGCTATGGTAGTGGCCGAGTTGGCTATAGTATCTGAAGTAGCAGACAGGTATACAATAGGAGTTATCTTACTAGGTGTGGCACTGGAGTTCACAAGCAATTGCATCAAGCGAGAGTAATTGGTGGCAGTTATTAGGATTGTTTGTCTACTAGAGTCGTGATCAAAAGAAGTCTAAGTCCCAATTGTATCATATTAAGATGAAGAAGCAACATTGGCTCGAGGATAACCAAATATCATCCAGCATTGCTTAGAGATGTAATTCCATCGCTGGCAATGTATGCACAGAGGATAACTAGATTCACGACCGCAATCTTGGAAAGAGTCGTGACAGCAACCTCGGCCATTGTTACAGCCACGACCATGATCAGAGTCATGGCTTTGTCCACCACGAAAACTATGTCGACTAGCTCTTTTCGAAGAAACTAGTAAGGTAGAGTTCTCTGCAGGGAGCAAAGGAGAAATGCAGCTAGAGAAGTCTCAAGCACCTAAAGATGGCCAAGGATAACCTTGATGGATGCAAAGTGTCAGATGTGGGAAACTAATCCATCATGTTTTAATTGCTAGAATGTAAGCAAACAAGAAATGGGCAGACCTGGCATGGGTAGACCTGATGTATTGATCTCTATGTCACTTATTTGCTACAACAAGTGGGCTAGAAGATAGCAAACTCTTCATAGAGATTGGAGAGTACGCAATAGTATTCCACAAGAGTGAACTCGCCCTTGGATGCAGTCCAAATACGCTTATAGATATCCGCAAAGACGAGACTTCGTAGTCTAGTGAGTGTAAGTATGTGCCAGTTCATCCCACATATCTTTGGTGGTATCCTTATAAAGAAGTTCGTCGTAATATGGGATTCCATGCTATTGGTCACCACATCATGGCATGAAAATTGTCTCCAATCCAGAACTAATATTCCTCGTCAGTTTCTTTTATAGGATCCTTCGTGAGGATAGAGATTTTTCTTTGACCGCTAACGGACACCTTGAAGACACGAGACAAGGGTGTAGTTGTCAACATCCTTAAGTTTGATAGTAGTCACATATACCATAATAAATTACGTGGTGTATAGGGGTTTGGCCTCATTAATATTAGATTCCAATGTTGTCAAATCTAGAGATCAGAGGACAACGTAATTATATGTTCAACCACACATGAGATCCAATACTCAAGAGGTTCTACTCCTAGATGTAGGTGCAGGAATATCTAAGAAGAATTGGACCTCTTCAAATGGAGTTAGGCATTAGGTGGATGGTTGGGAACCCTACAGGTCTCGACGAAAGGCTTGGACCCTTAGACGGAGCGTAAATGCCCACTAATTGGTTGTTGGGGGGCCTTGAAGGCACCAACGAAGGGTTGGTGAGCTTTGGGTGGAAGGTTGGAGGCCTCTTGAGCATGGTATTAAAAAACGCGCCTCGAGGCGGTCGAGGCATACGCCTCGAGGCGTGCGCCTCGGCTTTGTCCAGTGAGCCTTGAGGCGTTCCGCCTCGAGGCGGTCGAGGTTTTCCGAGGCGTTTTTATTTTTTTTGAAGATTTTTTTTATGATTCTAATAGTTTACATGGTGGTTTAAGAAGCTTATAAATATATACTTGTTTAGGATAATGATTATACAAGTTAAATGCCTAATCTGATGTTTCTTTCGTACCCATAACTCCATATTTACTATTAATTATGTGTAACTATTTCAGCAAACTGCTTCATATTTACTATTAGTTATGTCTAACTATTAATTTATGCAAGATGAATGCTTAAATTTGACCTCTTTCATATTCATATGCTTAAATTTGACCTCTTTCATATTCATATTTACCATTAACATGCTAAATTATTTCAGTGAACTCTTACTATTACATCCTTAAACATATAAAAAAGTGTATACGAATTCGAATACTCATCGGGTAGGGTATGGTGGCACAGGGAGGACATCAGACCGTTCTTCATATGGGTATTGTAGAACATATAATTAGGATTCAAATCATATGATTCATATCAACAACTTGGATATCTATAACGACAACTATAGCCAATCCCGTTTAGATAAAAATTTTAGTGATAGTTATAGCCAATGATTTCCTTTTGATTGGGTATAGCCAATGATTTCCTTTTGATTGGGTAGAAATTTAGTAGAAAGGTTTATGGCATTGACATCCTTTTTTCAAGTTTTTATCTTCATAATATCATCATATATTACATTGTTATATACTATATGTTTGTCAGATTATATTATTTCACCAATAAATATATTTATTATATATTTTATAATTATTTTTCTATACAAACTTAGGCTTACGCCTCGACAGCCTCGAGGCTACGCCTCGCCTCGCTTCTAGGGAAAACGCCTCGTTCCGCCTTTCGTTTTTTCAAACCTTGCTCTTGAGTCACCGACGGAGGGTTGGCGAGCCTTTCGGTGAAAGGCTGGAGACCATCAAGGTCCCAACGGCAAGCACGAGACTCTTAGGGCTCGTTTGGTAATTGGGTTGGGTTGGGATGGGTTTTGTTGTAGTAACCTCATGTGAATAGTAGTTGTTTGGATGGTTAGGAGGGTTGGAATGAGAAATGTGATATGATGTCACATTGATTGTGTGATGGAATTACAACCCAGAAATGCAGGGGGTAAATCAGTTTACCTCGAGGTAACCTAATAACCAAACAAGCCCTTAGGATGTAGTTAGAGGGCAGCGTAAAACCTGTAACATGTTGTGTGGCCGAAGAGGCATGGTTGGGGGTAGCTGGAGGTAGTGGAGGGATAGTTGGGTATAAGCCTCAGTCTAGGATCGCTGCTCTGAAACCATGTCAAGAAGAATTGATAATGAATGACTTGTCTTATTCAAGATCTTAAGAGTTTTTTAAATCGCGTGAAACCCTACATAGCAAAAAAGAGAAAATTACATAATGATCTCGAATGGGCTACAGGACTCAATAAATAGGTAAAGTGGAGAACCCAGTGCATGGTTTGTTGGCAGTGGGTTATATCTATTACACGGGAGACTAGGGTTCGAATCTCAAGGCGAGTCTTGGATGGGCCTTTATTGGATACTCATCCCATCTTTCAAAAAAATAGATAAAGCAAAATAATCAAATAACTAAATGACTCTAACAATATCGAAGGGGTTGCCTTTGGTGAGAAACGAGCCTTTCCCTTCCCTGAGAGAACCTGATGTATCTTAGGACCAACAGGTATGTGTTGAAATGAGCTGGAGTCCATGAACTGGCTCAGTTTGCAAACTGCAAGAGATACAAGGCCTTAAATGTCGGTTTCGGTCACCATTTCGGTGACGACCAAAACAGAATTTCGATGGAATTTCGGTCAAATTTCGATCGAAATTTCGATCATTTCGGTCATTTTTTGTACTAGGACCCCCATATTTCGGTCATTTCGATCGAATTTCGATTTCGACTGGATATCGATATTCGACAGGAATTCGACCGAATTTCGCTGAAATTTGAGGCCATGAAGAGATATATCTGATGGTGTAATGGTTAGATACAACAATTTGCCCACTAGTCGCTTTTATCGACCAGTATATTCGACATCTCTTGGCTCCTATATGCATCCCTTAGGATCCATAGGTATTTCTGTTGGCTTATATCCTCATATCCATGCCTCTTGAATAAGATCGGTGGCATACTTCCGTCGCGACATGGATAGACTGTGCTTGGATCTAGCTATTTCAACCCCTAGAAAGTACCTTAATGGCCCCAAATTCTTGATCACATATTGTTCTGCTAGCTGGTTCATTACTTCTCTAGTGGCGTCAGAGTCATCTCATGGGAGGATGATATCATCTACATAAACCGGCATTACCATTGTTCCTTTTCTGTTCTTTTATATGAAGAAAGAATGATATGTTAATGATCTAGTGAGGCCAAGACTCTTTAGTACTTTTGATAATTTATGAAACCAGGCGTGAGGGCTTGGTTTGAGTCCACGTATATCTCTGTATATCAAGCACGCCTTCTGACACTCCCCTTTGAGCATCAAAGTTGGGAGGTTGCTGCATGTATACTATATCGTGAAGGTCGTCATATAGAAAGGCATTCTTTACATCAAGTTAATGCAGAAGCAAGCCGAGTTGTACTGCAACAACCATGAGAATACGCATCGTAGAGAAATAGGCAGCACAAGATAAGGTGTCGAAGAAATCAACATCATATGTTTGTGTATACCCCTTTAATATCCATCAAGCATGTACTAAATCGGAAAACCTATTTGGATCCCACCACCTTATTGTTGCCAAGTGTATCAACGAGCTGTTAAGTATTGCATGAAACAAGTGCATCGCATCTTCTATTGCTACTTGCCATCTGGAATCACGAAGAGCCTACGGCCTCTATCCAAAAAAATACAATCGAAATGGGATCTTGGTACATTGCATGGTCCCTTCCCAAGACCTGTGAGAAGGTCAACTACACCAATCACTTGGTCATCTTTTGTACCTCTTGCAATATCGATTGAAGAAGAGATGCCATCAGTTCGTAAAACATCAAAAAAGGCATATCTGACGGAGAGATGGTGTCTGCTCAGAAGGGGTGTGTCTCTGCTGATAAGTAGTGTTGTACAAAGTATCCTTTGGAATAGGAAGAGGAAGAGGAGCAATAGGTATTACATAAGGAGACATGTGTTCCAAACTTAGAGTGAAAGGGAAGGGATACACAAATGTAACTTTTGCACTAAAATAGTCCTTTCTGGATTGAAGATCATATCACTGATAGCCTCGACTCCTGGAGTATCCTAGGAATACACATTTATTAGTTCGAGCAACCAGTTTGTCTTCGTCTGGACCAAATAGGTGTACAAATACCACACATAAAGACCTTAGGATGAACAAAGAACATGGCTATCCCTGGGAAAAGGACCTTAATAGGAACCTACCCATCAATAGAGAGGCCATACGACTGATAAGGAAAATGACAATAAAGATTGCATCTCTCCAATATGTCGAGGGAACATAATATTCGATGAGTAGGGTGCGAGCGATGTCAAGGATATGTTGATGTTTGATCAGCAACCTCATTCTGTTGGAACGTATGAGCACAAGTAGTCTGATGCAAGATCATGTAAGAAAACAAAGATTCTGTAGCACGAGAAAGAAATTCACTAGCATTGCCAAACCTAATAGGTTTGATATACGCACCAAATTGAGTATTTATTTTATTTTTAAATCGAATAATAGATGAAAAAACATCATACTTTCTTTTCAACAAAAAGGTTCATGATGCACGAGAGAAGTCATCCACAAGAACAAGGTATATCTACTTCCAAAACGATCAGGATATTGGTTGGGTCCCATATGTCAAAATGACCAACCTCAAAAAGGGTACTAGAATTGTTATAGATATTGTATTTCTATTTTATTTCAGCCCTATAACCCTTTGGGGTCTTATATGTAATTCTCCATTTTAGCTGTCCGGGGTTTCTCTCCATATAAGAAACTCCAGACTCATGCAATAAACGCAACAATTCATTCTCTCCTCCACATAGTATTAGAGCAATGGTCCTAGACCGGGGTTCTGACATAAATCATCCTACCGCCACCTCGCGGCCTTCCCCAACCTCCGAGCTCATGCGCAAGCCCTTCTTCCTCTCCTAAGGCCTAGCGTGAGGCCTTTCTTCCCCTCTTGGGTGCAGCACCACCACCTAGGGTGCTCTCCAACACCTTGTAGCGCCACCTAAGGTGTGCTCCAACACCATCCATCGCCACCTCTTCGATGTGAAAATACTTCTTTCTCTGCCTGTGTTAAAATTATTCAAACTGACAATGCCTTTGACTTCACACAATAGGACTTGACGTCTTTCTTTACCTCCCAAGGGATTGCTCGTCAAACATCATGTATGTATAACTCTCAGCAAATTGTGTAGTGGAAAGGAAACCCAGACATCTTCTTGTTATTGATAGGTCTCTCCTTACTCCGATGAATGTTCCCATGTGTTATTGAGGGGAAGCCATCCTAACTGATGTTCATTTGATAAGTAGGATCACATCTTCTGTCCTAAAGGGGGTACTCCTTTCTCTATACTATACCCCAATGAGTCTCATTTTCCTTTACCACAGAGGATTTCTATTGCATTGCATTTGTTCGCAACTTCCATGTTGCTGATAAATTATCACCTAGGACAATCAAGTACGTCTTCCATAGGGACTCTCGCCCTCAGAAAGGCTATCGGTGATATGATCCTGTTGTTTGTCGATATTATAATTCTGTGGATGCCACTTTCTTTGAGCATTCTAGCTTCTTCACACAGACTGTGGGTGACATCCCTTTGGATCTACCACCTCCACCAACCATCTATATATGCAACCACGCCACTGCATCTGCTTCTATACTTTTGCTTGTGTCTTTTTTGCAGGATGATACACCCTCTTCCGGTGCTCCCACCATTGTCGCCTCGGATGTGCCTGAGGAGCTTCTAATAGCTCTCTGGAAACACAAAAGGCAATGCATTTTTCACCTTATGTTACATTTTACTTCTACTGACGGTTTATCTAGTTGTGACAAGAGGTTTGTATATGCCCTGATGAAAACTTATGTTCTCAAAGATCATCATAGTGCACTACAGGACCATGAATGGCAACAAGCCATGGATGAGGAGATAGAAGCTCTTACCTCGAGGCACATGGGATCTTGTGTCGTGCCTCGGGAGTTCATTCTGTGGCATGCAGATAGGTCTTCACAACCAAACAATCGCATGATGGATTCATTGACAGATCGAAAGCCAGATTAGTTGCAAAAAGCTTCACATAAACCTATGGGGTTGATTACTTTGAGACATTCTTTCCAGTTGCCAGAATAGGGTCCATACGCACCATTCTGTCTATTGCAGCTAATAAAACATGGCTCATCTTTCAGCTTGATGTGAAGAATGCATTTCTCTATAGTCACCTCGAGGAGGAGGTTTATATGATGCAGTTGCCAGTTTACGTAGTCGAGCGGGTGTACGCCCACTATGTAAAGCCATCTATAGTCTGAAGCAAAACCCTCGAGCATGATTTAACAGACTTACCATTGAGATCAGCACTCTTAGCTTTTAAAGGACGATGTCTAATTACTCTATCTTCGTCAGACCACCGGTCTATTGGCACCGTTATACTTTCTGTCTATGTTAATGATATGGTTGTCACTGGCTGGAGACAAGGTTCGAAATCTCGATTTCGATCTCATTACGGTGACATGTATTACCGAAATTTCGCCGAAATTTCGGGAAATTTCGACGATTTCGGTGGAAAAGTCAGAAAAGGCTCAAACATCCGATTTTTCTCAATTTTATTGAAAAATTCGATATTCCAAGTTATTAGAACAATAAATAACATACAAATACATAATTATTTCACACATATTGGTCATCTATACCCTTTATATAGACATATCGGTCATATCGGTCATATCGGCCATATCGGTGATATTGTTGTAACATTGTAAATACATAATAAAACAAAGTAATAGTCTAGTCTTATAAATACAATACAAGTTACAACAAGTGAAAATGATTAAGAACATGCATATTTATGATCCATGCAATAAAAGATTAAAGATTAAAATATAGTACATGGTGACATGTTTTGTTCAGAACCAAGAGTTCCGTGGTGGATCTGAATGCCCCCCCTTCCTTGTTGTCTCTCATAACGCATCGCAGATTCAATGAACTCGCAGTAGTTCTCCCATGTCATGTACGAGTACATGGCCTTGTAATCCATGACATACTGCCTGTATTGGTGGTCATCAATGCCTATGAGTATCCCGAGACAAGGATAAGCACCACTGGATCCGGTATCACGAGTGGCACGACGAGTCTGCGAACTACTGCCCTGAGATCCTCGGGATGACGACGACGGAGTAGGAGAAGATCTCTGCGGAGGAGGAGGAGGAACTGGCGCGTGTACTCAGAAAAGAAACCGTAGCTGTCACCCCCAAAGAAACTGCCCTGGCTCTGCTCAGGTTGGCTACCTTGGTAGTTGTCTCCGCTACCGTATCCCCCATACCCACTGTAACCATATGAATATGATGGAGGTGCGTACTGAGGAGGAGGAGGAGGAGGTCCTGGAAGAGGAGCTTGAGAGTATTCCGGGAAGACGCCAAATGATCTCTCATCGTGCGACGATCCATATCCGCCTAAAGGACTTGGTGCTCCTCCGCGATATGGGCTGTCAATGTCCATGAAGCTCAAAGAACCTACAGATGATGTCAAATCTTCCATGTAGCTGTCGGTTGGACGATGGCCTCGATCGTACTCGTAATCTGTAGGCCCTGGACTCGGACTTGGAACAAATTGTCCGTGTGTGTTCCGTTGTCTCTCCATATATTCACGTCCTGCTTGTAGGCCTTCCTCAAGTCTAGTATGTTGTGGTCCACGACCACTCCCTCCTGACCCGCCTGAGTTTGACTCCCCACCACCACCAGGTCCACCACGACCAACATCGTCATCATCATCATCTCCACTGTCATCCTTTGACTTTGACTTGGATTTGGAGCTACTCGAGAGAATTTCATCAACAGCCGCATCAATCTCGCCCTCCAACCCTCCAACAGGGTCTGTAATCCGCCCGGATCTTGCCAAAAAGTCACCAACGCCTGCTCTCATTTGCTGGCTTATGTTCTCATTTTGGTCTTCCACCTAGCTGATCGAGAACTGGGGCACCATTGGAATCCATCCACCTCTGGAGAACGTCCTCATCAGCATCGTCATCGTGCATCTTGAAAATGTATGCAAGATCAATAGGGTCAGTGTAGTTATCTTTGTCATGTCCCTCCCTTGCATGCTTCAATTCCAGCCTCAAGTTGTAATGCACGAAGACAAGGTCATTGAGCTTCTTTTCTCCCAACCTGTTCCGTCTCTTGGAATGGATCAAATTGAACGTGCTCCAGTTCCTCTCACAACCGCCTGCAGATGCGGTTTGAGACAACACTTTCACTACCACACTTCGAAGGTTAGGAGCTTCCATCCCGTATAACAACCACCATTCGGCTGCAAAAAAAAGAAAAAGAGAGAAATCAAAAGTAGGAATAAATGAACACACAAGTAATGGTTTTATTTGCCTTCGTCCCTACCGGGAAGAGTATTGCCACGTCCGTTGACCGCAGTAATTCGACCGAAGGAACCCAACGCATCTCGGAAATACTTAACCTGCACAGAGCACAAATAGGTTTAAGTCGTAGAGTTGTGCTACTACATCTTTACAAAATTTCTTGTGACTCCAAATTTAGGTAGAAATTGAGGACATTACCTCGCTCATGCACATAATCTGTAACTTCTCGTCCTTGACAAGCTTCTCCACCACAATCTGTACGGCTGCTAGAAGGTCAGCATTTGTACCAAGTCCATTCTTGTACTGGTACTTAGGATTGAAGTAATAAGCTGCACAGAAAGTCCCAAACAAGCTCATTTATGATGTCCAACTATAGAAATTTAAATAATTGAAAAAAAACCATTTGTACATAATACATACCGGCCTTGTGATGAGGATGTGAGAGCATCTTGAACCATCGCTCGTCTATGATGTCCAACCATGCTTTTGATCCCTTCCCAATCGCTTCTCTGACCTTCTCTCTCATGCAGCGCATTGCCTCGTAGATGACTCCCATGGTGGGCTTCTTGTCGCCATCCACGATCCGCAATGCAGAAACAACTGGATCCATGATCCTCGTGACCCGAGTCACGTCATCCCAAAAGGAGATATCATTGATCAATATCTCCACCTTCCGTCCTCCTTCAGTCCGAGCTTCAGGTATCTCGAACCACTCACCCTGACAACACATGGTTTTCAAACCCGTCTTATCTTGCTTGAGGCTTTGCAACGCTATAAAATTGGTTGCAAAGCGTGTGATGCCAGGCCTCACCAACTCCCCATTGCACATCCGCCTCATCAGTGCCAACACTTTGCTGTTATTGTAGATGGATGTGGTGATCATTCGTGCTTTCTCCACCACCCTTGAGACGAGCTTTCTCTTGTTGAAATCCTTAAGGATCAAATCAATGCAATGCGCAGCACACGGTGCCCAAAAAATTCCGTAGCTGCTGGACTTCATTATTGTTTCACCAGCCTTCTTGAAGTTGTTGCCGTTATCCGTCACAATTTGCACAATGTGCTCTTTCCCAACCTCCTTTATAACGTCCTTCATCAACTTCAGAAGGTACATGTGGTCCTTCACATGCTCAGATGCATCAACAGATTTCAAGAAGATTGTCTTCCCATCGCAGTAGACAAGGAAGTTGATGATCTGCTTCCTTGTGTAGCTCGTCCACCCATCGTACATCAATGTCACCCCGTACTATGGCCATCTCCTCCTCAACTCGGCGATGTACTCATTCATCTCCTCTTTCTCCATCCCCAGATATTTGTTCATGATCTCGTAGGGTTCGTTTGGTTGCAGGGTTGGGCAGGGTTGGGCAGGGTTGGGCAGGGTTGGGTTGGGTACTATTCACAGGGGTACCCCCTCCTCACAGTTTACTATTCATTCAGCCCTGTGAATAGTACCCAACCCTGCCCAACCCTGCAACCAAACGAACCCGTAGGATGTAGGAGCCTTCACTCCCGTTCCCGCTGCAGCGATCTCATCAATGGCATGCTGCAAGAATGGCCCGCCTGCAATGTTGGCAGGAATGCTCTCCCCAAAGAAGAGCTTGCTGATGGCTTTTCCCACTCTTTCTCATGCATTGGTGAACATTCCCTTCATCATTTTCTGCCTCGAATCCTTGCTTGCCTTGTATTGCATGGATCCGCTCCTCGTCAAGAAGGGCTCAATTCCCTTCCCCTTGTGTTTCTTGGTGGGTGGTGGTACGCCTCCAGAACCACTCCCACTCCCACCTGCACCATAGAAGCCGCCCCATGCACCACCGAGTTCTCTCCTCTCGAACTCGCTCCTCAATGATTCTTGTGTAGCCCTTCTGTATGCCCTCTTCTCTGATGCAGTCTTAATGTCGGCGGGGTACACAAAATCATCGTCGTCTGAATCAGAAATGACGTTGAATTCTTTCTCGGACATGAACTCCTTCATTTGTTCTTCCCTTCTTACTCTCTCCGTCTCCTTTTCCTTCTTTCCGTCCAAGCTCGCCTTCTTCTTGTCCTTCACATCTTTGGGATAACGCGTGCACTTGGCAACATTCTAGTTGTTGCCAACAAGATGTTGCTTCATCCTTGTGATCCCGCCTCCTCCCAACTTCTTCCCACAGTGCATTGCGGCTTCGCCTTATTTCCATCAGGAGCGGACGCATACCTCCAGCCAATGTCCCCACTGAATTCGCCCCTCTGATCATCAGAACTATCAGATCCAGAACCAGAACCAGAATGTGCCATGGTGATGAACGTCGAAATCTGCGAGGAAAATCAAGAACAAACATTAAGTTGGTATACAATGCAACTGCTTATGAAAATGCAAATTATTTTATGTTTTTAATTTCGGAATTATTATATATTTAATTTTTCTAACACCTACTTTTCCGATTTACAAAAAAAAGACATTGGATCTTACATCTACAAATTAGGGGACCATTTTCAAGAAAGACTACGTAAGTGACACAAAATATGAACAAAAACGTAAATATTTAACAAATGATTTTCGGATTTTCTATATTTTTAAATTTTATTAATCCAAAAAAATATTCCTGATTTCTACTTCCAAAACTCAAGATCCGAATATATAATACCACAACTCAGTATCGTTCCACATTAAACCTCAAAAGCCCCAATTTCCTCTAACATAGATCCAACAAAATGTTCTCCAACTATGTTTTACTTCATGTAAACTTCAGATCTGCAATACAATGATCATAGCTAGCACTATTATGCAAAAAAAAACACAAAAGCCCCAATTTTCTTCTCGAAATTTATACTTATTTTTGGGGAAATCTCTCAAATTAAACACCATGACAAGCTATATCAACATCCTAAAAGTGAAATCCCTAAAAAATTAATGAATTTGAAGAAGATTTATCCTAATTTGGCTTACCTCGAAGGAAGAAGACCTTGGAAGAGGAAGGAGCTGGCTCTGCACGAAGTCGGGAGAAATGGGGAAGTTTCGGCCGAAATTTCGGCATATTTCGACCGTGATTTTTTTATTGAAAGATTCCATATGCCGGCTGAGATATCGAGACGAGCCGAGATATCGCCGATATCTCGCGATATTTCGGCCGAAACCCTGGAAATCGATATATAGAGTACTTTCGAGAGCCAGGACCCGTCGAAACCGAAATTTCGTCGAAATTTCGCGAAATTTCAGTCCATGTTGGAGATGACGAAGCTGGCATTTCAAAGACTAATACCTTCCTCCAGAATGTCTTTGTCACGAAGGATCTTGGTCAACTCCGTTACTTTCTTGGCATTGAAGTATTGCCTTGGCATTCTTATTGAAGCTGGACTACTTGGGTGTAAGCCATCTGGCATCCCTACAGAAGCGAGGAAACATTCCACATCTAATGATCATGAATTTGAGGATACTATAAGGTATTAAAGGTCTAGTGGGTAAACTTCTTTATCTCATTGTTACTAGGCCAGATATACAAGTTTTTTTAGAACACATCAAACTTATATATTAGTTGATGTTACAATTATCTAGCTTTAATGTAGTATACAGAATTGATCTATAATAGATTATATTATATATATTGGATTTCATGTAAAAAACTATGTTTCATTTTAGAACTATATATCAGGGCTTTTAGCAGTGAAAATAGAGAAGCTAGAATTATAATCGATCAAAGATTTTGAAGCCAAGTATTATAATCGATTAAAGATATTGCAAAATATATAGTTGGGGGTCTCATCTATATATTTCTATATACATATGCTATGAGCAAAACCAGCCAACACATGGAAAGGCCCCTTTGCAGTCATTGGTAGGATGTTCTTCTGATCTTTTGATATTTGAAGGAATCTCTCGGACATGGGCTCTTGTATGGGGTCAATGGTCACACCAATGAATCCGCCTACACAAATGTTAACTATGTCAGTTCACCTGAGGAGCATTGATCCACTACAGGCTACGACATGCTCGTTGGAGGCAACCTGGTTACTTGGTAAAGCAAGAAGAAGACAATGGTCTCCAGATCGATTGAAGAGGCAAAATACAAGGCAATGGCCCAAGCCACCTATTTAATCACAAGGTTTGTTTCCTTTAGACAAGAACTTGGACTTTCAGTTGCTAATCACGTATCTTTAGATTGTGACAACAAGTCTCCTACGTACATCACCGCCAAATATGTATTCCATGAGCAGACCAAGAACATTAAGGATGACTGTCACTTCATTCTTGGTGCAATACAAAGAGGAATGATCACTACTTCACGCATCTCCACTAAACTTCAGTGTGTCGACATCTTCACAAAGGCGCTACCTAAGAAACGTCGATTGTGTTTGATTTCCAAGTGGGGCATGATCGACAAATATGCTCCAACTTGAGAGGGGTGTTAGAGTCCTTGTATTTCTATTTTATTTGAGTCATGTAACCCTTCGGGTTCTTATATGTAATTCTTCCTTTTTTGCTCTCTTGGGTTTCTCTCCATAAAAAAATCCTAAACTCGTGGAATAAACACAACAATTCATTCTCTCCTCCAAAAAAATTAATGGTATCGAACAAAACAAAAGAACTTGAGTAGTGCTTTTCCAGTAGGCATTCATCACATTCTAGACCAACAGTGGGAGGGAGCTGGGGAAGGATCTGGCGAAGTATCCAGAGAGAGGGATGACCCAAAAGTTGGTGCCAAAAAATACCTGAAAAAGAAGAAAAATGAGTCCCTGACTAAGAAGAAATATTAGATGATTGAACGAGGTAGGCACCCCTTCTTCATGACCCACACCAATTATCCTCCCAATCAGTGTGTTATGAAAACACATTAAACAACATCTAACATAGATCTGTAGTTGAATTCTTGCCAATCTGACTGACATACAGACGGCTGGTTGAA
The DNA here is from genome assembly GCA_037367405.1 of Ottelia alismoides. Lineage (NCBI taxonomy): Eukaryota > Viridiplantae > Streptophyta > Magnoliopsida > Alismatales > Hydrocharitaceae > Ottelia > Ottelia alismoides. The sequence goes on along the minus strand of JAZKJV010001890.1, from coordinate 986,350 downwards.
AATACATGAATAAACGGACATTATTGAGTCTGATGTTGGGGACCAATGGACATCCCCTTTTTTCCTAAATAAGGGAAAACATGTTGTATGAAATTTGGATAGTGTATCGAGGAGGAACTTGTTGCACCTAATGTAGAAGAGCATGTCCCCCACATACGCGTGTGGAGGCACTTGTATCAATCAACCACTCTGTTTTTAAAGAAACAATGGTTGAGCTAGTAACATAGATACACGAACGGATGATGACAGTGGTCTCTGAAAGGCCACTCTTATGTGAGTGTGTATTGTTTTCATGATGGAACATGTTTAGGTGCTGCATCAGAGCCTCTAAGTCCCCTTTTGGGACTAGCACAGACTGTCGATCACCCGCAATAATGACATCTCAAGCAGTAAGGTTGGATAGCTATGCTTGTTATAGCAGACAACCTCAGAGTGCCATCTTTTGTGGCAGAAAGTACACTAAATTGAGTTACGTCCTCGTCAGGTTTTGGAGCAACCACGACCATGGCTCATGCATGGGGCCAAGGCTACCTCCCCAAGATGGGGTAGCAATGCAATTCTAGGCCTGGACCGCAATAGCAGTATTGGGCTGAGAGACTGCAAAATAACTCATAATGTTATAGAATTCCTCAATAGTGAGAGTAGCCGAAGTAATCATTTGGTCTCGGTCAACACCATAGCACGGGTCAAGTCCTACAAGGACCCCATAATTGTCATGTGTTGGCAATATTCCTTCTATGTAGAGCGAGTACATCGTGGAACGCAAGCATTGTATCTCTCAAACAAAGATTTTAAAAGAGAGAAATACAGAACTATGGGGTGTCCTGCTTGCTTGAGATTTATCATAGCAAAGTACATGTAGAACATTCTGCTGGAATTCTTCCCTTAACCATGCGCGGCTTTCATAGAATTCCACATGCTATGAGCAGTCGTATAACAAACTAGTCATTTGCAATCCAGCTATTGACGCTAACCATAAACCACGAGCTCATCATCCCATCATCCATCGCTTAGGTGGCATTTTTGCATGTCTTGGCAATAGGTATGGCTTAAATGAAATGTACTCTTTGTCATATCCGTGCATGATCATCAGGAATATCTACCAATGGGGATAGTTGGTCATGCCCAACTTGGAGATCGAGCAAACGAAAGTAGATAGGCACCCCTCCCTCGTATCCTCGAGGTGTTACCTTTGATTTTGACATCTCTGATTAATTTACCAGGCCTACATGAAGAGAAATATGATAGATGATAAATGCCCATATCATACCATTTTGTGGTTGATCAGAATCGGTCAAAGAGTCATCGATTGGAACCCACGAGGGTTTTAGCGTTGAGATAAACATGTGTAAATGTGTTGCCAACTTGTGGGAACTGGCAAAACTCAAGAAAGGTCGATCGGTGGTGGCGAGATAATATTTGATGGAGAGCTGGTCGCTTTCCTTAAATGGAAAGTCACAGAGGCGTCAAACGAAGATGCAAAAGAGAGTCGTGGGGCTTGGTAGATGGAAAGGGAGTCGTGGTATTTGTAAGAGGTCGGCAGGGGATGGTTGGAGGGTTTGCAGATGGGACGGAAGTGTGCTGGAGGGGGCTGGCACCTAGATTGGGGAGGTAAGGCGACTCTATAATGAGTAGACCAGAATACTCTTAGAGTTATGTTTACAAAATAGCACTCAACATGAGTGAAGCTGAATACCCCTAGGGCTAGGGTTTACAAAATAGCACTCAAATGAGTTTCAGAACGTCGAAAACAAAAGGTTTGTCATCTTCCATAACTTGGATAAATAAAAAAATATGTCATAGTAAATTGGCTAGCATATCTAGCTTGTAAATTAGGTAGATATCAAATTGTTAACACTCTCAAAGTCATTATCAAGAATGTGTGTATTAATCGTAACCAGTGAAATAAAAATCAACAGAAGACTCCGAAGATAGTTCACTACCATTTTTCCCTTTCCAGATGCAACAATCTGGGAGCTTGGAGAGAACATACATAGAGTTCTCGGAATTAACAAACCAATTACTGAGCTAGGGACAAACATCAGAAATGCTAAATATGGATGGGCAAACCTGCAAATTCATAGAGATTATGAAATAGAAAGTGAGTAAATAAAGTCCAAACATTTTTTGCTCTATGTCAAACATACAAATTCAGTAGCAGAAAAACGACAAACAATATTAACAATAGAAGGCAATGGTCCATTGCTCTATTCAATACTGGATAAGTCTAGACTCTAGCTTAGTTTGTTGAATTATAACGGTGCCGGTAACTTCAAACAAGGTGGCTGAGATTTAGCTTTGCACAATTTGCCTATGACACAGAAATAACTCCGTTGACTGTCCCACTTTGCTATGCCTAGGCAACATCAAATTCGGAAAGATGACTTTTTGATAGACATTTAGAGCTATTGCTATAACCAAACATCACAATTTCTTAGCAACTATCAAAGGCACCTCAGAGCAATGAAGGCAATACTTCTACAAGACAAATAAACGTTCACTTAACGATATTTTTTTAACGACTATTGCTAAAAGTATATAAAATGTTCTGTATACAATTATAATGTTCGTCAATGAGTTGTTATATTCCTATACCAGTTTAGTATTAGGCTGTTATAACTCGATTTTGTTTTAATAAAATTGCATTGGGTGTGTCCCGCCCTCGGACCACACCCTTCTCTTTCGAAAAATCTGAAATCGAGTAGAATCGCACATGTTTGAAAGAGTAGACGAGAGAGTATTTATTTTATTTTTATGAGTTTCTTTGGCATGACTTCTTATTTTGTGGAATTTGTTATGGTTCATATTATTATTCCTTTTGCATATTCTAAATGAAGTTTCATTATTCTTCATTTTGCGTATTATAAATGAAGTCACATGGTCCAGTAATGAAAATGAATAATCTTCTATAGCTGTGTTTTAATAATTCTATGCCTTTTGATTGTTGTCCTAAAGACCCCATAAAAAGAAAGCTGCATTGGTTAGTTGAAAGCCAACGTTAAATTGTTGGTACTCTTTTGACGAGGATTTTTCCATACAAGCACCTCTGATATATAGAAGCAAGGCTCTAAATGTCGGTTTCGGTCACCATTTCGGTATCGACCAAAACAGAATTTTGATGGAATTTTGGTGGAATTTCGACCGAAATTTCGGTCATTTCGGTCATTTTTTTTCTACTAGGACCCCCATATTTCGGTCATTTCAGTCGAATTTCGATTTCGACTGGATATCGATATTCGACAGAAATTCGACCGAATTTCGCTGAAATTTGAGGCCATGCATAGAAGGAACTGAGGCCGAAAGCTACCCTGCAATATAGAAATATCTGGAGTTGGAAAATCCCACCATGGGTGAAGGTATACTTCTAGCTTCATAGGAGGGGACACATTATGACAGCAGCTCGGAGTGCGTGTTTTTCGTCTGCGATGCGGCGAAAATATCGAAGGTGTTAACCATTTTCCGTTTGAGTGGGATAGTCCTAGGATTGCAAGATGGAATCCCAAGACAGAAGCTTCCTTTTGGGACTCTGTTTACAGCAATTGGAATGGCTCATAGGCTGATAGAACACAGTCCTCTTCCTTGATTTGGGTCATTTGTCTAGTGTGGAAAGGATTAGTGTTCAAGAGTGAGAGGATGACATAGAGAATGTAATAGAATGCCTGAAGGCACTTTATGAGGTGTAAATTGTGTAATTTGAATATACTAAAGTTGTACATTATGAATTGAGCTAGGGTGCATATCTTTTCGGTGATCACCCATTTTTTAATAGCATAAAAGTGTTGTAATGTGGGCCAATCAAATTTTGTATTCCAATACTAATTTAGCATTAGGCTGACTTGCAGTCCAAGAGAATAACACATGTTAAAAGAGCTGTTGGTAGAATTGCAGTATAAGAAACATGGCCTCAAATTTCAGCGAAATTCGGTCGAATTTCTGTAGAATATCGATATCCAGTCGAAATCAAAATTCGACCGAAATGACCGGAATGACCGAAATATGAGGGTGCTAGTACAAAAAATGACCGAAATGGCCGAAATTTCGTCGAAATTTCACCGAAATTCCGTCGAAATTCTGTTTTGGTCGATACCAAAATGGTGACCGAAACCGACATTTAAGGCCTTGATAAGAAACTCCCGTGGTGGATATCACTTAGTGTATTCACAGAATATTTTGATGAAACAAAACTGAGAAGGCCTTGTTTGAGCAGCATAGTAGGCACATACTGAACCATTACATATCCTCGTGTATTATGTTTGTGCTTATTTTTGTATTCTTGATCATTTTCTGCAAGTTTATTGTTAATTCGATCTTTTTTAAGATAAAAATTGTTGATTCGATCTGTTCTCAAAAACTACCATCAAAGTTCTATTGACCCAACAAATCTTCTTGGGTCTATTTAATCAATGAACTGTAAAAAACTAATAAAAATTTCAACTCCTTTCAGCTTATTAAAAATTTAAAACAACTTTCTCTACTTGTATTTTTATTCAGACTATCAGGATTGGCAATGCTCTAGAGTTCACTCAATAGAACTTGGTATCTTTCTTTGCCACTAAGGGGACCCTTCACCAACCCTCATATCTATATATGTCACAATAGAATCGGGTAGTGGCAAGGAAACCTCACCATCTTCTGGATATTACACGTATCTTGCTTACTCACATGAAGGTTCCCAAGACCTATTGTGCCACCTACCTTAACAACATGGTCCCCACTTTGATTCTCAATAGGGTAACTCCTTTATCCCTTTTGTATCTAGATGAGGAACATGTACCACTTCCATTGAGAATCTTTAGCAATGTTGTAAAAGTCAGCCAATTGGTCCAATTAGCAGGTCCGACTAGTCTAGTCAGTCCATAGCCGATCGAGTATTGACTAATTCTGACTAGGCCCACTTGACTGATTTTTGCTTGGAGATACCATTCTTTATTTTTTACTTTTTACAAGCAAACTTTACGCTTACCGTTTATTTAAATTCAATCACTTCTTTTTTATTATGATAATATAAAAATGTACAAATTTATGTAAAGGGATTTTTACCACAAAAACCCTATAAACTTTGTAAATTACCTTATCGACCTTTGAAATATCATGATTCCTCCCTCAACCTCGTAAGCTTGCTAACTCTTATCCCATGAACCCTTCGGTTAACTATTTGAAGCTCATGAGGGTTCTTCGGGTAATTTACAGGGTCGATGTGGTAATTACATTGTGCAAAAGGTTGTAGAGGAATTTTAGCAAGTTTATAAGGTTCGTGGGGTAAAAATCCCTTATGTAAATATATAAGAATATATGTCTAAAATTATTTATATATTTTAAATAATTAAAAAAATAAAGTCGATTAAAGCCCCACTAAATCCGATTACTTGTTTGACTATTGATTAATCCTTAGTCAATGATCTGACTGACCGTGTATCGACTATCGACTTTTGCAACCTTGATCGTTGGTTGCACTGTCTTTGTTCATAACTTCCAAACTACCGATAAATTGTCTATGCAATGAAGCGTGTGTTTTGTGGCTACTCTTCTACCCAAAAGGGATATAGGTGTTATGTCTCTTCTAGTCATTCCAATTATATTTTAGATGATGTCACTTTCTTTGAATAGACAAGCTACTTTACTCAGTCTGTCAATGACATACCCTTGGAGCTTCCGCCACCACCTACTATGTATAAAAGGAAACACGTTGTCCATTCTAACTCTATACTGTTACATGTTCCTTACTTGCAGGATGATGGGTCCTCTTCGAGTGTCCCCATTTTACTTCTACTAATACTTCATCCAGTTATGATAGGCAGTTTACAGATGCTCTTATGACCGTTATTTCCCATCGTGATCATTAAAGTGCACTTAAGGACCATGGTTGAAAAAAGGCAATGGATGAGGAGATGGGTACGCTTACTTGCAAGCGAAGGCTAGGGTTTAGGCCTTAACACATCATAGAAGCGTAAAGATCGCATCATATGCGATCAAGAACAACTAGTCACACTAGTTGCAATGTGCAGCGGAAATAAAAAAATTAATAAAGATGAAATCACATGACAAGAGACTATTTCTCATAAAAGATCACAAACGTGCAATAGGATTACCTCTTGAAGTGTCTTTGTGATCGTGTACCTCTAAATGAAGAGACCTCCTACCTCAAGTCCGATCCAACGAAGGATGCACTTGCAGGCGCGTAGATGAGACGCATGGTTTCTGCAATCCAAGTTGATGATCTGAGCGTGAAACCACTCGATTGGAGCTTGAGGCATTTTGCCTCAGGCATTGCCTAGGCGCTCGCCTAGGCGTAAAGGCGAGACGAGACAAGGCGAGGCCTAGGCGCCTTGAATTCCTTCAGGCGATGCATTTTGCCTCAGGTATTGCCTAGGCGAGTGCCTGACCTAAGAACCCAGGCGCTCGAGGCAAGCGCTTGAAGCAAAATTGGGGCTTTTTGCTAAATTCTTTGTATTTTTTCTTTTTTAAATTGTAAAGTTGGACAAATATTAGTTCCAAGTAATATTTAAACATATATGTATGTATATATATATGCATACAAATGCGTGCATTAATTATACATACACTAGCAATACACACATACATATCAGCTCTAAGCTCAACATACACGCATATACACATACATTTACGCATGCACATTAGTTATTAGTATTATAATTAAAAACATAATATATACATACAAATACATATATGTATATATAGACGTATACGCATATACATGTAAACATATGTATATGCACGCATATCCTTGCATACACATATATACACATGTACATGTCTACACATGTACACATATTTACATGTACTACAAATATATGCATGTAAGAAATATTCACTTATATATGTTGATGCATAGACGCATACATGTTAGTCCTTAATTCTACAAATACAAATACATTTATACATAAATATGGGTTCGAAGTCCTATTTACACATTACATTTATATTACTTTTTAAGTCCTATAATTTCAGACATGGTATATACTTACATGCACATATATATATATATATGTGTATAAATAGATATACATACATGTACATATATATTGGATTAATATTAGATTGTAATTTAGGTATGTGTATGTGTAACATTTTTCTAAAAAGATACATGTATATATAGATACATATATACATGTACGCATAGGTATATAAGATTATATCCATATAAATATATATAATGTATATAGTGCCTCGATTATCTCAGGAGAGCGCCTAGGCACGCGCCTAGCGCCTAAGGCATTTTGGACCCCTAGCGCCTTAGAGTGCCTCATACCTTTGGCAACACTGATTCCACATGTGCAACAACTATTATTGCTTAAATTCTCACCAAAATAATTCTAAATTATTTTGTAACAATTTCAATCATGTCACTGACAATTATGAATCATATTCAACCATCCAATATAAAATGTAAATAAAATTTACAATAAATTGTAAAATATGAATCCAATTCACATTAACATTTAATTTGTAAATCTTATTTACAATTAAATCTCTTCATAATATTATAAATCATATTTATAATACTTGTTATTATTATAGATAGTGATAACGACATTAATCATATCTTTGGTAATTAAATCTTAAAATTATCTTAGATGGCTCTTCTCATGTGTCCAAATAATATGAATCACATTCACATTATTTATGGCAATTAAATCATATTTAATCATCAAATTTTCAGTGCTCAGATATATTGTCAACAATAGAATTATTCTTGAACTCTTTCAAAAACAATGTGCCTATTCCATGGATACTTGGAGATAAGAACAATGCGATTGTATATCCCAATTACAGTGACTTGGATATTGAGATCTTATGGTATGAAAAACTAGCCTCGAGGCGGTAGAGGCGTACGCCTCGAGGCGAGGCAGTCCTATTTAGCCTCGAGGCGTGCGCCTAAGGTGGTTGTGGCGTAGCCTCGAGGCGTTCCACCTCGAGGCATTTTGCGAGGCATTTTTGCTTTTTTGTGGTATTTTTTATGATTTTAATGGTTTTCTTGATACTTTGAGAAGCTTATAAATACCTGCTTGTTTAGAATAATGATTATAAAAGATAAATGCCTAAATTTGATGTTTTTTCATGCCCATAAATTCATTTACTATTAATTATGTCTAACTATTTCGCAAACTCTTAATATTTCTCTCGTAACGAATGAATCCAAAAATATCAAATCCAACAATACTCGTAAACTTAATGAGCTTTGCAATATATCAAGAAAAACATAATGGATAGGGTTCACGATTTCTCATGCTGCCATATATTATATGTTTGACATATTCAGTGCTCAGATATATTGTCAACAATAGAATTATTCTTGAATTCTTTCAATAAAAATGTGCCTACTCCGTGGATACTTGGAGATAAGAACAATGCGATTGTATATTCCAATTACAGTGACTTGGATATTGAGATCTTATAGTATGAAAAACTAGCCTCGAGGCGGTCGAGGCGTACACCTCAAGGCGAGGCGGTCCTATTTAGCCTCGAGGCATGCGCCTAAGGTGGTTGTGGCGTAGCCTCGAGGCGTTCCACCTCGAAGCATTTTGCGAGGTATTTTTGCTTTTTTGTGGTATTTTTTATGATTTTAATGGTTTACTTGATACTTTGAGAAGCTTATAAACACATGCTTGTTTAGGATAATGATTATACAAGATAAATGCTTAAATTTGATGTTTTTTCGTGCCCATAAATTCATTTACTATTAATTATGTCTAACTATTTCGCAAACTCTTACTATTTCTCTCGTAACGAATGAATCCAAAAATATCAAATCCAATAATACTCGTAAACTTAATGAGCTTTGCAATATATCAAGAAAAATGAAATAGATAGGCTTCATGATTTCTCGCGCTACCATATATTATATGTTTGACATATTCAGTGCTCAAATATATTGTCAACAATACAACTATTATTGAACTCTTTCAAGAACAATGTGCCTACTCCGTAAATACTTGGAGATAAGAACAATGCGATTGTATATTCCAATTACAGTGACTTGGATATTGAGATCTTATGGTATGAAAAACTAGCCTCGAGGCGGTCGAGGCGTACGCCTCGAGGCGAGGCGGTCCTATTTAGCATCGAGGCGTGTGCCTAAGGTTGTTGTGGCGTAGCCTCGAGGCGTTCTACCTCGAGGCATTTTGCGAGGCATTTCTGCTTTTTTGTGGAATTTTTATGGTTTTAATGGTTTAGTTGACACTTTGAGAAGCTTATAAATATCTGCTTGTTTAGGATAATGATTATACAAGATAAATGCCTAAATTTGATGTTTTTTCGTGCCTATAAATTCATTTACTATTAATTATGTCTAACTATTTCGCAAACTCTTATTATTTCTCTCGTAACGAATGAATCCAAAAATATCAAATCCAACAATACTCGTAAACTTAATGAGCTTTGCAATATATCAAGAAAAACGAAATCGATAGGGTTCACGATTTCTCATGCTGCCATATATTATATATTTGACATATAACATAAATTTCTTAGACATATATTTAATTGTACTTTTAATTACAAAAATATTTCAAAGGTTTGCTCGAAAAGGATAGGATTCACAGTTTCTTGTGCGGGCATATATATATGTTAGACACATAACATAAATTTCTTTGACGCATATTTAATCATATTTTAATTACAACAATATTTCAAAGATAGATATGTACTGTTTATTTCTTTCACAATATTTGAAGACAATGAATTCCTCTTTTATTGGATGAAAATGTGTAGAAAGAGATATGATATTGTTCTATATTCTATTCTGATGTTCTTATCTCTATTATATCGTCATATATTATAGTATCAAGTAGTATATGTTGAGAAAAGAACATATAATTACCTTGACATATATAATTATACTTTTCTACATATTTTTCTCTATAAACTGAGGCTTACGCCTCGATTCTTAAGAAAACACCTCGCTCCACCTTTCGTTTTTTTCAAACCTTGATTATTTCATATCCATATCTAGGTGACTTCTCAAAGATGTTTGATTAAATCAAACCGTAAATTTAATCTTCTCATTGCATCTGAATCGCATTCAGATCAATGTCCATTAATTGGATTAAGATCGGATTACTAGTCTTCTGAGAAGAGTCACACAAAATCCAAACCTCCTCCAAACGGAAGTGCTATGGTTATACAATCGTTTACGATCAGATCGCCCTCGAGTATTCATAATACTCGTACATCTTGCATACTAGCAGACCTAGAATAAACTCGAAGTTTTAAATCATACATGAATTGTCTTCTTTAGACCTTATCATTAAGTTTCTCATTTGATCACTGGGAGCTGGTATCGATCATATGCTTTCCAAAAGCATATATCATACCTACAAATTCTGTCATGCTTCCAAAGCAAGACGACCATGCATGGAATTTGGTTGGTCCCAATATCTCATGAGTGAGATCATGTCTTCTGATTCAGTAGTGAACATGCATGATCCCTTTGAGAAATCATACTACTCATATGCCCTTGTATACACGCCAGCTCGCCGGTGTATAGACCTTGATTTGGTCATCAACCTAACGGTCTGCAAAATGTACATACTTAGATATATAAGAATACATGTCTCCGATCAGATGATGTGTGCCTATATTGAGACAGCATACAATACAGGTCTTGGTTATCTCAATCTCATTAAGTCAACTCTTTGACCTAACTTATCTAACACCTCAGAATCTTTATTCCTATGCAGAGGACCTGCATGAAGAGGTCGGTTAGATACCAGCCTTTAGAGAAGGATTGACATCTCCTTCTTATGCTGGAGATCCTTTCTTAGTAGTTATTTAATGGCGCTTAATGAGTCATCAATCTACCTCTTTAGATATCATCCAAGCACCAGCCTCTATGATTCAAACCTTGAATTAACAGTTGTATGATTATCAAGATGGCCATGGTATATAAGTCTAATTGTACTAAGGGACCTTAAAAGTACATTCATTCATTTAATCTCAGATAGGGAGTGAAATAAACCAATGAATTCTATTGATATATCAAACGATTACAATAACATTTATTGTAGAAATGGTTCGCCGAAGCTCACATGTCTAACACATTCTCATTACATCAGCCCTCAGAACCATTCAGGTACAATCTTCAAACACATTCTCATTACATGTTGGTCGAAAACCTTTTAGGGTAGAAGTTTGGTAAGGGAATCAGCAACATTATCGACAAAGTCCACCTTGGTGATGACCATAGAAGGTCATATCGGCGATATATCGCCGATATATCGGTTTCGACAGGGAAGGGCTTTCGAAATCACCATGTATATTCTTTTACAGGGATATCGACGATATATCGTCATATCGGCTCATATCGGTGAAAACTGACTGGATTCAGTACAAAAATCCCGGATATCGTCGATATTTCGCCGATATATCTATATATCAATGCTATTATTCATGCAAGATTGATTCCACTACTTATCTAGCTACATCTAGTATTTAAACTTAGTTACACCTAGTATTAAAACACATAATGGTATAATTTTTTTGTTTCAGGTCGGGGGCGCTGCCCCCGCAAGGGGGGGCCAACCTGGGCACCCCTAGGCTCGCTGACAGGGCAGCGAGACCGCCGTACTAGTAGGGTATGGTGCAACAGGAGGGTGCATACAATGGTTCTTCAACTTGGTGTATATTTGCAAATTATTTCATATTGTAAGACCTTGAATGAAATCCATTTCCAATATCTATAAGTCAAATCTTCATAAAAAAATATCTATAAGTCAAGAATCAACATTAATATCGATGTGTTCGAATCGAAATGATCGACATATGCGAATCGAAATGATCGACATATGCGATATCGAAATGTTGTTGAATCAATCGTAGTGTCTTGCCTCCTACTTCTCCAGCTCACAGCATCATTTTGTTCAACAAGAATACAAAACCTAAAGTTGGTTTGCGGTCATCTGTATCAGATTGGAAGCCTGAATCTGTGTATCCTAAGTCTTGGAGATCACCATCTCCATAGACCAAGATGTAATCTTGTGTTTGCCTTAGATACTTAAAGATGTTCTTCACAGTATTCCAGTGTCGTTCTTCATAACAGGATTCGTAACGGCTTACCACTCCCAATGCATGGCAGATATCTAGCCTTGTACACATCACGGAATACATTAAGCCATCCACAACTAATGTGTAAAGACATCCAACCATACCTTTCTTATCCTCAACACTTTGAGGAGTAATCCCTTTAGATAGGTGCATAAAATGTCTTAAAGGTTTCTCAGTTATGAAGCCTCGACGTTGCTCCATATAGATATCATCCTCGATGTATCCATTGAGTAATGCAGTATTGACGTCCACCTGCCACATGTCGTGGCCAAGATGTACAGCTATAGGTAGCAGTGCTCCGATGGACTTGAGCATAGCCACATGAGAGAATGTCTCATCGTAGTCGATGCATTCTATCTATGTGTTGCACTTGGCCACGAGTCGTGCCTTGAAAGTCTCTACCTTCCCATCAGGTCCCCTCTTTCTCTTTAAGATCTATTTATACCAAATTGGCTTTACCCCTCAAGGTGGATCCTCTAGGATCCATGCAACTCATGAGTTTGAGACTAAACATCTAGATCTTTCAATGCTCGTTATTAAATGATTACACTTTTGCTCAATGTTAATCAATTTAATGTTAGATACCTTTGTAAGGATATAACGACAAATAAGCCCAACTGTCAAGATTTTATCATCCATTAACCAATTGGTTTTACATACAGTCGAACCCCAAAGAGACTAGGAGAATAGTCGAACCCCAAAGAGACTAGGAGAATAAGCACACGCTAAGAAGTAGAACAAAAAATGAACAAGGACTAGATAGGCCTCCACTCAGTGCAATTCCGTTCTTAGCAAGATAATTTTATGTGTTCTTATTCCTTGCTGAAACCATCACATATTATTTTATGAAAAAAAAACAAATAATTTTTGACTAATATATATGTTCTTTGTGGGTGGTTATGTCCTCATTGAAAGAGCCTCTATCTACCCTATGCTATGACACTAACATAAGGAATAGGGAAGAAAACAAACTAGATATATAGTTGGAAGGCGAAAGAGAGTTGCCCTTGTCCCGGACTGGTACATATATTAGTTTTTCCATTCTCAGGATACTAGAAACATTTGTACTCTCAAAGTTCTTTTTACTACTAAATACTGAGGTTGAAATGTTAATAAAATGCAAAAAAATAGATTTTGTTAGAAAGTAGAAGTATTGTAAGAGCAAACTATACCAAGCCATTGCATTGCTTGAAATAAATAATCGGGTTATGGAAAAGAGAACAGGAAGTACAACAGCAAGAACCATCCCAATCACATGAAGTAGCATACCTGAATCCAAAAAACAAGGACTGATGATACTGATACAATGTTAGCAAAACCTGCTAAATAATAAATTTCTAGTTGATTATATATTCCAGAAATTCTATGTAAACTATGAACTTAGTAAGAACTTCATTTAAATTTTTTTCCCAAGTCCGACTTCCTTTCCATGTAATAATAAGTATTTACAAACATTCACAGATCTCCCACCTCTCAGAAAGGAGTCTCTGCACATACAAATTCATGTTCAACAGAAAATCCACTGTAAAGCCAGCGGGGCCACTCAGCCCAATCGTGAGAACTTTATCGAAATATAGAAAGCAAGGATGAAAGTATTGTCGGTAGCACAACAAAATTATTCAACTAAAAGTCTGGCAATATGCATATTTACATCACCCTCGTGAAACAAGAGGCACAACCATATACCACATCTAATGTCACGATGTTGGTTGACGCGATCGTCTTCAATCTCCATAGGAAAAACACCGTACAAAATCTCAGTGTCTGATTTACATGGTCACTGGTAAGTGCATTTGCCTTGACCATCTGCCTGGAATGTGCTACTCGAGATATAGAATTGTGAGCCCAAGGCCTATATGTATAGAAAGGCTAGGATTAGGGTAGATACAAAAATGTGTTGGAACTCAAGCCCTAACACATCCCAAGCTAGAGAATAAATATCATTCATCTTCGATTTGTTACAACAACACGAATAAAGCTTGTGCAAATATGAAATAAAGAGATGGAATCAAGAAAAATAGGAAAACGATCATGTGTCAAACCCTACTCTCGACGGAGCGGAATAAAATCATAGGAGAAGAGACTCTAAAGGCTAATATTCATCTCTCCATGAGTACAAATAGTGCGGGGCTTTATTTATTCCATGAAGATTGTGAAGATGGATGGTTCAAATTATGAACTGTGGGCAATGCAGGTCATGAGTATGATGAAGTCAACCAGCAAGAAACACATTCTTACTGAAGAAGAGCATGCTGAGAAGACTGGGTTCAATGCCTCATGGGAGGCAGATGATGCATATGCCAAGGTTTGGCTATCTGAAACCCTGGCAATTGAGATTGCCAATGATATTCTTCATCAGCCCATTGCAAAAGCAATGTGGGATATTCTGGCTGCTACATATTCTCAAGCAAAGAATGAGACGAAGATTCTGCAACTCCAGCATGACATATTTACTATCAAGCAGAATGGACGGCATCTACACTCATGGTTATTAAGGCGACAAGGCGTTCATCCTGGGCGCCTAGGCGCGCTTAGGCGCGCCTAGGCGCGCCTAGGCGTCTAACAAAATGTGACCTATATCGCATTTGAGACATGCGACATCTAATTATTAAAAGCAAATGGATGTCGCATGTCTCATATGCGACATCCTTTTTTATTTTTTTAAGCGTATGTCGCATTTTGAAGATGCGATATCAATTAATATATTTTTTTAAGAAAAAATACAGTAAGTATTGGATTTATTTTTCTGTCAAGACATTTTGTATTTATAAATACATAGTCACTAGAGTGTTAGAGTAATAAATATCATTTAACCAAACATTAGTGATAATAAATATCATTTAACCAAACATTAGTGATTAATCACAAGAATCAAAAATCACAACACATAAAGGAATCAGTACATAGATAAATAAACAAGCTATGTTTGGCATACAGACAAATTGTTTGGCAAAAAAAGTGGAAAATGTACTAAAAAAACAGACAAATTGTTTGGCATAACAAAACATTTCAAAGACTGAAATACAATAATCTAATACTGCAATGCTTCAATCATCATCATCACACAGGTTAGTTTCTTCTTCATGTCCTTCATCTTGCTCTTGGCCATCATCATTAAGATCCATCCAATCATCTTCCTCGTCTTCTTCCTCCTCGTCGTCCGGAACATGAGGAGGTACATATTATCGCCTAATCACATGTGCACCACGAGTACCACGACGACCACGGCCACGAAGACCACCACGTGTTGAAGTGCTTGGTTGTGCTTGTGGTTGACTCCTTCTTGGACGAGAACTTTCATATGCTTGAGAAGCACATAATGCTTCATCAATGACCCTCAGTGTAAGCCCCGGTACAATCTCTGGTTCCACGTAAAGACCTGTCATCCATTCACTTGACCAATCTAACTCTGAAAGAGCAATTGGATCAAAATCTTTTGCTAAATTCCCGAGCCTCCTATTTTTGAATCTCTCTTCAAGTTGCTTGTTGTATTGGATGTAAACAAGCTTGGAAAGTCTATCAAGCTCCAACTTATTCCTCCTCTTTGTGTGGATCTGCACATTAATTCAAGTATTACGTAAATTTACAAGTATAAAGTTGGCATTTATATTTGTAAATTTATAAGTGTTTTTGATACATACAAAGTCAAAAGCACTCCAATTGCGTTCACATGAGGAAGATGTGCAACATAGTCCCAAAATACGCTTTGCCACCCGCTTCAAAGCGGGGGTGAGACTTCCATAAGTATCCCACCATTCCACTACACAATAAGTCAACAATGTAAACACATGTTACAATTAAATCATTCAATATAAATAATAAAATGTAACTTACATGGTGATTTTTTTTCCCTTTGTCTAATAGCAATTGCTCTGCCAAACATACCACGAGCTCCTTTGTAGACCTCCATTTCAGAGCATATCACGTCTTGTTGATCGGGATCATCAACCATCCTCTCAAGGCAAAATATGAAATCACCTTCATACCTTCCCATCAATGCCTCATTGTTGTCCTTCACTTTGTAATAAAATGCAGGATTCAAGAAACATCCTGCACCATACAAAGGACGAGCCATCTGATTATCCCAGCGAGAATCAAGAATTTGTATAATAGGCATGTAATCTGTTTCCTTCCTGCCAAAGTTTTCAATAATCATTTCCTTTGCAGTGTCAAAAGCCCTAGCAATGTATCCCATGGGCGGCTTCTCGTCAGCATCCACTAAACGCAGCACAGTAACGATGGGTTGCACAGCTCTAAGATAATCTTCAATTTTTTCCCAAAAAGCATTCGCCATCACAGTTTCATAGACATGTTTCCCATCATGTGTCTTCGACCAAGAACTAGTGTTCCACACCTCAGAAATAAACAAAGACGCCAAAGCTTTCCTTTGCTTGAGCAAACTAGTAAGGGTCAAATAGTTGGTAGCAAAGCGGGTAACTCCGCTTCTAGACAGCTCTTGGTGATCCTCACTGAATTGTAGAAACGCATCATGCAACCGAATATGCTGGTAAATATAGGTTGTTACTTTTCTGGCCCTCTTGATAACTCCTGCAAATTTCTGTAACTTGGAAATATCCTCAAGCATCAGATCCAAGCAGTGTGCAGCACATGGAGTCCAAAAGAGGTTTTTCCTCTTCTCCATCAGTAACTTTCCTGCTAAAACAAAATTGCTTGCATTGTCGGTGACAACTTGTACAACGTTCTCCTCACCCACCATCTCCACAGCCTCGTCTATCAATTTGAACACATACTCACCGGTGTGTACATCGGATGTTGCATTCTTTGCATAAATAAAAAAGGACCCTTCTGGAGAATTAACAAGGAAGTTAATCAGACTTCGTTGTCGTTTATCAGTCCATGCATCACACATAATCGTGCATCCATATGTCCTCCAATGGCTTTCATGCTTCACCTGCAAATCTTTGGTCCTTGCATATAATCTTTCAAGTAGGGGCTTTCGCAATTGGTGATAAGATGGAGGAACAAATCCTCTCCCAGCTTGGACAATAGCCTCCACTGCCACCTCAAAAGCTTCTCGTTGTGCAACATTAAAAGGGATGCCACCTGTATAGAATAGCTCAGCTATGGCATCATATGCCACCTGGGTAGCATCCTTTTTTAAAGCAAACTCAATTGTAGTTTGTTGTGCTTCACCACGACCTCTTGCTGCCCTCCTTTGTGCCACAACCTCCCATGGGCTAGCAGAACTAAACGAGTCCATAGGACCCTTGCCGTGTGGATCCTTCCGTACAGGTGGCCTATTTGCAGAACATGAACCAGAACCAGATTAAACGTTTTTACCTGTTGTAGCCGTAGGATGTGAGTCATCCAAGATGACTACATGTTCACCATGATCACCATCATCTGCATCTGGAATGTTTGAATCAGCTCCACTATATCGGTAATCAACGACTATCTTCCTCTTCTTGTTACGATTTTTGAAGTCAGCCATCTCTTTCTTAATCTCTATAGTGGCTTTTGGACACATAGATACATCTCGATAACCACCAATCAAGTGTTCTTTCTGCCTTTTAATTCCACCATTAGTAATGTGGCCGCACAATGCACATTGCACCTTATTCTTGTCTAGTGTATTCGGCCAAAAAGAGTACTTCCAACCGGGATCCTTCGATGCCGCTTTCAAGCATGGATCATTCATCTTGTCGGTGAAGCAGGGATCAATTTCTCCAGGCCTTTGCACAGTAGATGGGGTTGGTGTAGTAGTGGGATTAGGAATGGCATCCCCATCCAAGGATTCCATTGAAGTCATTCTACAATGGGAGAGCAAGATAACGCACGGAGGCTGTTGGAGCAGGAGGGAGGCCACTGGAGGAGGTAGGGAAGTCGCCGGAGGAGGAGGGAGGCCGTTGGAGGAGGGAGGCCGCTGGAGGAGGTGGGGAGGCCGCTGGAGGAGGAAGGAGACCGTTGGAGGAAGAGGGCGTCTGTTGAAGGTGGTAGGGACTCAGGAGGATGTCGGAGGAGGATGGAGGCCGTCGGAGGAGGAGGGAGCCCGCTGGAGGAGCTAGGGAGGCGACTGTGGAGGAGACAGGGGCGATAAGGGGTTTCTCTGCTAAACACGTAATGAGGGTCGGGTCGAATGCGGTGGGGTAATAAAGGGTCTGTTCGTATATCGCATTTCCAATATGCGACATGTATATCGCACTTTGAAAATGCGATATGTATATCGCATTTTGAAAATGCGATATATGTGTAAGTACGCATAAAAAAAAGTCGCCTAGGCGGCGCCCAGGCGCGCCTTGACGCCCAGGCGACCCAAGGCGTGCGCCATTTTTAATGAAAGCAAGGCGTGCTTTCTAGGCGCACGGCTTGGGGCGCCTGGGCGCCTAAGCGGCCGCCGAGGCGCGCCTGGGCGCGCGCCTTAACAACAATGTCTACACTAGTTGTACACATCTTTACGTGGAATGTTTGAGAAGCTTTATAGCTTCATGCCTCCCACAGCCACACCAGAGCAACAGAAGACCTATCGAAATGCAACTATGGTAGGTGTTTTTCTTGCTACCCTTGATCCTGAGTACGAGGCAGCACGTTCCCAGATCTTGGCGGATTCTACTATTCCTCCTATGGAGGAAGCTTTTCATAGGCTGAGTTGTATCACTGTTCCCTCGTCTCCTACGAATCCAACAGCCTCAGCCATGGCAGCAAATCAAGGTCGAGGAGGTCATCATCATCAGTTCCGTGGCCGTGGACTTCGCAGTAAAGGAGGCGTTGTCTGGCCATCATGTACGTTTTGCCATCGTGCTGGACATACCGAAGACATATGCTATTCTAAGCATGGATTTCCAGCTTCTGCACGAGTCGTTGAACAGATCGAGCCCCCAGCCGCGTCATCTATGGATCAGCGCTTTGATGATCTTGTAGCCCGTCTGAGGGGCATCATTCCTCCATCTGGTCCCACAAGATCAGCATCTACTTCTGAGGGTCATGCCGACGTTGCCGCATCTGCATCTGCATCCACCAGTACATCAGGTAGCACCTATGCATTCACTAGCAGTAGTGAATCAGATACTTTAGAGTGGATTATGGACTCTGGTGCCACACATCATCTGTGTGGTGATCAAGGTCTACTTACAGGATACAGACAGGTTTTTCCATGTCGTACAGTGGTTATTGCTAATGGAACACATTCCCCGATTACTGGTCAGGGGGAGATTAGATTGATACCATCCATGCATCTCAAGAACGTGTTACATGCACCTGATTTTTCGATGAATTTGTTGTCCATTAGACAACTTACAAAGGATTTACATTGTCGACCAATTTTTTATCCATCCTCTCTTGTTTTTCAGGACATCCTTACGGGCAACGTTATTGGGCGTGGCTATGAGCAAGGCGGCCCCTATCGCCTTAGTCGGACTCCTTATGTTGGAACCTCATCTCTACCTGCTGGATCCATCTCCCCATTACTGTGCCACTTGCGCTTTGGACATCTACCGCTTCAGAAGCTACGTCATGTGTTACCTCAGATTTCACCTCACACGTCCATTTAATGTGAGGCTTGTCGGTTAGGAAAACATCACAGGTCTACTTTTCCCAGTCGTCAGTGTCGGAGTAGTACCTCCAAGTTTGAGTTATTTCATGTCGATATCTGGGGTCCTAGTCGTATTCCTGGTCATCAGGGACACAGGTTTTATATAGTTATTGTGAATGATTTCTCTCGTGTGTCATGGGTATTTCTGTTTAAGAATAAATCTGAAGCGGGGAATATTATTATCAATTTCATTAATGAAGTTCGTAATGTTTTTTCTGCATCTGTTAAGATTGTGAGAAGTGATAATGCACTGGAACTCTGTACTCATACCTTATCCAGTTATTTTTCATCTCAAGGGATTATCCACCAAACATCATGTGCATAGACTTCCTAACAGAATGGGGTTGCTGAAAGGAAACACCGTCACTTACTCGATGTCACCAGGTCGCTTCTTATACAGAGTAATGCCCTTCATTCTTTCTGGGGTGATGTTGTTCTTACGACGTGATCTTATTAATCGGACGCCGTCATCCGTCTTAGGTGAGAAGATTCCATTCTCTCTTATTTTCCCTAACAAAGAATTGTTTTCCCTAACTCCTCGCGTGTTTGGCTCGGTAGCCTTTGTTTACCAGTTGTCTCCCAGGACTGACAAGCTCTCTCCTAGGGCTGTCAAGTGTGTTTTTTCGGTACTCTAGAACACAGAAGGGGTACAAGTGTTATGAACTTATTATCCATTGCGCAAGAGGTATTTAGTCAGTGCTGATGTCACCTTTTTCAAATCCGTTATGTACTTCTCGTCTACAGGTGATCAGTCGGTTCCCTCTGACACTACTAACGCTATATACATGCCACCACCACCACCACCAGAACCGTTACCATCTCCTACACCTCTTGTCACGGTGCATGTTTCACCATTGTCATTCCACTATACCCGTAGGCCTGCTTCTGCTCATGGTCACCGCTCATCATCCAGCTCCCCTGAGGTATGTTCTGAAAATATTACTATTGATGGATCTGATGATTTTCCTGAGCAGGATGTGTAACAGAAGCCAGCTGAAGAGACATATGATTTACATGTACCTATTGCTCTACGAAAGCAAAAGCGGAGCTGCGCGTCATATCCTATAGCATCTTATGTGTCGTTTGACCGTCTCACTGGTGAATTCAGGAACTTTGTCATTGCATTGTCAGCAATGGATATTCCACGGAATTATCAAGATGCACTGAAGGATAGTCGATGGCGCTTAGCCATGGAAGAAGAAATGGCAGCTCTTCAGTCCAGAGGCACCTGGAGGCTGGAGCCTTGTTCCTGCACCTACTGATGTATCTACAGTTAGCTGCAAGTGGGCCTTTACAGTTAAGAAGAATGCAGATGGCATCATTGACAGATACAAGGCTCGCCTTGTTGCTCGTGGCTTCACACAGACATATGGGTGGATTATCTTGATACATTCTCGCCGGTTGCTCGCCATTCCACCCTACGGATCCTCCTTTCTGTTGCAGTTACTAGTGATTGGCTGATCTACCAGTTAGATGTGAAGAATGCATTCCTATACGGTGACCTACAGGAGGAAGTCTACATGCAACAGCCACCTGGTTTTGCTGTTGAGGGGGAGTGTCCTACGGCGTGCAGACTTCATAAGGCTATCTATGGCCTTAAGCAGAGCCCCAGAGCTTGGTTCCAGAAGCTCTCAGACCTGTTTGAGAAACAGGGGTACAGACATTCTAATGTTGATCATTCCCTGTTTGTACAGAAGACACCTAAAGGTATTATTGCTATTATGGTGTATGTAGACGATATTATGATTACAGGTGATGATGAACAGGGAATCAAGGGGGCAAAAGAAATGCTGGGACGTGAATTCATCACCAAGGACCTTGGGGTTCTTAGATATTTTCTGGGACTGGAGTTTGCCAGAAATCCTCGAGGGTTGGTAATGATCCATAGGAAATGTCACTGACCTGTTGAGTGAAACAGGAATGCTTGGTTGCCGACCTGCCACTACACCTATGGATCCCAGTATGAAATTACATGATGATGACACTAATGAGGTGGATAAGAGAAGATACAGAGAACTGGTGGGCAAACTTCTCTATCTTACTGTTACCAGGCCCGATATCTCCTTTGTTGTGAGTCAAGTGAGCCAGTTTATGGAGCAACCACGTCAGGTACACATGGATGCTATACATATGATACTCAGGTATCTTAAGTCATCTCCAGGTGCGGGTCTGTTGTGTAAGAAAGGCGAGGAGGTTACTATATCAGCTTGTGCAGATGCAGATTATGCAGGTTGCCCCAAATATAGGAAGTCCACCACTGGGTTCGTTGTATATGTTGGAGATTCTCTAGTCTCATGGAGAAGCAGAAAGCAAATGATTGTAGCAAGGTCCAGTGTTGAGTCTGAATATAGGGCTATGGCTCAAGTCAGTACAGAAATGATGTGGATAAAGGTTGTGCTTGAAGATCTATATATAGAAGTCCATCTTCCTATGGCTCTGGAATGTGACAATCAGGCGGCTCTATTCATTGCAAATAATCCAGCATTTCATGAACGGACCAAGCACATCGAGGTTGATTGTCACTTCATACGTGACATGATTCAGAAGGGGTTTATTTTTACATCCCATGTTAGCTCAGAGGATCAACTGTAGACATTTTTACAAAGGCGTTACTTTGAGGGCCGTTCGAGAAGTGTTCGTCCAAGCTGAGCATGATTGATATCTATGCTCCACCTTGAGGGGGAGTGTAGAGAGATATTATTCACTTCTGTACTTTTCTTGTAATTTTATTTTCTGTTGAACTCTTTATGTATTTTACCCATAGGCTGTTCTCCTATATAAGAGAGCCTAGGGCTGATGGAATAAACAAGTTTTCTTATTTTCCCAACACCCTCAAAATGGAACAGGGAAAGCTCGTCGTATGGTGAACAATACAAATTCAACACACAAAAGCTGATTACATAAATAAATACAACTCTCGAACTATCAGCTACATTTCTCAAATTTGTGATCCAGAAAATCTGCACCTACTAATGTTGAGCTCTTGAATGATGTGGATACGGTAGATGGAAAAGAGTCTCTCCAAAAGAGACCTTTGTGAGTGTTAGCATCATATGTAGATCTAAATAATAGGTTTTATCAAGAGACCATTTTTTCTGAAATGAGAGCCTCAAACTGGGTATATCCCACACTGGCCAGAGTCCCAATGCATCTCTGGGTACCAGACATCATTGGTCTGTAATGTGGTCCACGTTCAAAATCAAAACCCAATAAGTATCAGTACCTCTTCAACAAATGATTGCATATGTGCACCTCATATAAAACAGAGGCATCCTCTACCACTCCTCTCCCACGTGGGAGACAAAAACCCCATCAAATGTGTTCCCCTTTTCTTTTTTCCTTCTCCCTTCTTTTCTTCTTTAAACCATCACCGGCATTTTTTTCTTTTCATTTTTTTAACCATCTTCTGCAGTTTATCCCTTTTCTTTCCTAGTTAGCATCCTCTTTTCATCATTCTTCTCCTTCTCTCTTTTTATCCTTCCACACCCTTCATCAATTCTTTGACAGTCACAACCCATCCCAGCAATTTTTAACTTTTTCCGACTTCTCTTCCATTTTTTGTTTCACATTTCAGTTTGCAAGAATTCGACCATGTTGGTGTTTGAACAAATCCAAATGGTGACCTCACGTACAAAACCACCATTGACCGTTGCGTGAATCGAGTCTCAGGGGCGTGAAGGGACGAGGGCAGACTGTGCGAGGGGCCATACACGCCATATAAATACCGACCTCAGAGCGAGGAAGTAGATCTCAATAAAAACGATAAAAATTTATTAGATATAATAAGCATTCTAAAGGATATAGGTTCTTCCATCAATATAAAGGTATGATTAAAAGGCGTGATCAACCTTCCTTGAAAACCATCAAGAGAAGGAGCATGAAATAGAGGAACCAGAACCTTTAATAGTCTTACAGGACTATGAAGACGACTTACACATGAAATAGGAATTAATGGATGATATGATCATCCGTACATAAATAATGACTCTATATACAATGATGGTCCTTTAGAGGTGTTGAAATCTAGAATGCGGAAGCAATTTGATAAACAGAGCAATAAAGGTAAAGAAAGATAAACATTGACACAAGGATTTACGTGGAACCCTACTCCATAAGGAGAGGGATGAAACCATGGGAGAAGGTCTCAAGGGGCCATATGGGTCTATTCAATTTTTCAATGAGTGCAGGGGGTGTGGGGCTCCTTATATAGCCTCACAGACAGACCGAAGTCCCATAGTTAGTAGATGTGGGACTAAACACGAGTAGGTGGTAACTGGATCCTGTAGAGATCCAATTACCACTATTATATTCTCCAACACTCCCCTCAAGCTGGAGTTGAGAAAGCTGCAGCTTGCAACAAAAAGAAAAAATTATCCAACACATCTTCACAACATACATCACAAGAAGAATGTCTCTGTTGTTGGTAGAAGATCTCGCTCGAGGACGGGTTTGCGGTTTTTATGTAACCGAAACATATATATATCATGCCTGCAGAGCCGTTGCGATATCAGGTCACTGGAACGTATCTCTGTCATGCCTGGAGAAGAATCATTATAGAAGAAGTCCAGTGTGGAGTAGTAGTCGAGTCATAAAAGAAGTATACACCCTAATGAAGAAGTCAATGATCGGTGAAGATGGATGATCTGTAGAAATTTGGAGTGTCAGTCTATCAGTCGTGGACATGCAGAAGTCCTAAAGGATCTATATCCCAGACTTCCCCTTTCTTCCATACTTGTCGGAAATCAATGGCATCAAAAAAGTTGGGAACAAGAGAATGGAGAAACAAAATAAGTTTTCTCAATCATTTTTTATAATCATAATTTTCTCGGTTATTTCAATTTTTTTATAGTCGTCTCTTTCTCTATTTCTTTTCTTTTTTTAATAGCATACGGATTTTCTTTTGTATGTGTCTTTTTCGCAAAAAAAACGGATTAAGCCCCTTTGGACCGAAACAAATAGGGCTTACCTCCCACTTTATCTCTTTTTTTCTTCCATTTTTAAACAAAATATCTCGGCCCAAATAAGCCCAACTATAGCAGCTCTCCTTTTTTATAGCCTCCCTCTTTTTTATATTTTTTTCTAAACAAAATCTCGGCCCACGAGGGCCTACCCCTATTTAGGGTTTGACCATTTTAGGGTTCCCATCGAGAATACCCATCCTTATCTGCGTCGCCTGTGTTGGGAGGGCGACAACACCTCGTGTTGCCTGCGTGATCGCCTGAAGCGCTCTACGCGAAGGAGGATCTCGTGGTCGATGAGGAGGATGTCAGCGTGACCCATGCTCGCACTACCACCGTCCAGGTCATTCGGAGGAGACATGCTATCTGAAAGCATAGGTATCATGCGTCTGCCTATGTAGCTGAGCAGAAAGAGACAACCCCGGCTCCTTCTCATGATGTGAGGCCGGACGATATTGTCTCTATATTGAGAGAAATGATGACCATACACCCACCCCAGCTGCAAGATCTTCAGATGTTGCAGCTGCAGCAGAGCTTTTACGAGTTCGTCAGGTATTGTATATGCACTTACCAGTTGTAACAGTTCAGATTTGATTGATTGGATAATGGGCTCCCAACAAGGGTTTAAATATCAGTTTCGGATATCGTATCGATACCCTATCGATACGAAATTTCGTCGAAATTTCGACGACATTTCGCCCATATCGACCACCATTTGTGAAGAAATGACTGGAAACTGCCCTCGTATCGCCATTCCGCTCGAGATTTCGGTACCTTGTCGAAACTGAAATTTCGCCGAAATTTCGCGAAATCTGAAACTATAGGTCCCAAGGAACCCATCATATGTGTGGAGATCGAGCTCAGTTTAGTTCTTACATATCTATCCCTCCTGGTAGATGAGTAGTGATTGCAAATCAGGTTATCTACCCATTGTTGGTCAGGAGGAGATTGTCCTAACACCCTTAATGCGCATGCAGAGTTACATGCCCTAGCATTTCAGATGAATCTTTTATCTATTAGTCAGATTACAAAAGATTTACATTGTTATACCATATTTGACTCATCTTCTCTTGTGTTTCAAGACATACTTACGGGCAGGGTGATTGGATGTGGCCGTGAGCAGAGACGACTTTACAAATCGGTACAGTATCCGTGTGCTACTGCTGCTACCATTCCTTCTGGATCAGTTTCTCCTTTCATGTAGCAACTTCACTTTGGACACCTTCCTCTGCAGAAGATGTGGCATGTTCTCCCTCAGATCTCTACTCGTACCACCTTGAAGAGTGAGGCATGTTAGCTTGGGAAGCACTAGCGTTCTTCTTTTCCGAGTCTTCGGAGTCATCGCAGCAGTAAGTTGTTTGAGTTGTTTCATTTTGACGTTTGGGGTTCTAGTCGTGTTCCCGATCATCAAGGACATCGGTTTTATATGGTCGATATGGATGATTTTTCTAGATTATCTTGGGTCTTCCTGTTAAAGAATAAGTCCGAAGTTGGTCATATCATTAAATCGTTTTTTATTGATATTAAGAACATATTTCTGCTAGTTTATTTACACCGACAATGCCTTGGATTCTCCACTTTACAGTGTTTGACTTTCTTAGATCTCTTGGTATTGTTCATCAGACTTCTTGTACTAACACTTCGTAGCAGAATGGTGCTGCTGAACACAAAACCATCATCTTCTTGATGTCCTTTTAATTCAGAGTTGAGCTCCTCAATCATTCTGTGGTGATGCGGTCATCACTGCATGCTACTTAGTGTATTGCATGCCTTCCACTGTCCTTGGAGAAAAGGTTCCTTTCTTGATTGTGTTTCTTGAGAAGGACCTATTCTCTCTTAATCCCAAAATCTTTGGGTATGTGGCCTTTGTCCACATTTTTACTCCAAGTCGTGACAAGCTCTCTCCAAGAGCTGTCAAATGTGTGTTCGTTGGCTATTCTCGTATCCAAAAAGGGTATAGATGTTTTGATCCTGTAGGGGAAAGTATTCGGTGAGTGTTGATGTCATATTTTTTGAGTCTACTATATATTTCTCTCCTACTGGTGATAGGTTGTATAACTCCGACTTTGGAGAGGATGTTTTTGGTCCACCACCTTCGTTATCTCCCCACCAATACCACCTTATGTTAAGTCACAGTCATCTCCACCACCACTTCCTCCACCTCCACCTCTATCTACCCTGACACAATTCCTGGCATGATTTTACATTTCCAGGCCCTCTACTCACCCCTCTGCTCATGTGCCTTCCCCGTCATCCAGCACGCCTCAGGTATGTATTGAACACATTGATCCTACTGATGGCACTGGTGATATGCTTGTACCACAGGATACTATACATGAGGAGTTGATACCAGAAAACATAGAAGCTAATGATTTTGGTGTACCTATTGCCTTGTTGAAGCCGCGTCGTATTTGTACCACTTATCCTCTTAATGCTCATGTTTCATTGGATCATCTTTCAGAGTACATGAGGCTTGTCGTGAGACTTTCTGTTGTCACTATCCCACGAACATAGCAGGAGGCGATACAGGATAGTAGTTGGCGGCTTGCCATGGAGGAGGAGATGGCCGCTTTGCAGTATCGTGGTACCTAGAATGTTGAATCTGCTCCTCCAGGTGCCTCTGTTGTGGGGTGCAGATGGATCTTTACGATAAAGCAACGGGAAGATGGCAGTGTACATCGCTACAAGGCAAGGCTTGTAGCACGAGGGTTCACCCAGACTTATGGGGTGGACTATCAAAATACCTTCTCACTAGTGGCTAGACATTCGACATTGTGCATTCTTCTATCGGAAAGTTGTGACTCAGGATTGACCTCTTTACCAACTTGATGTGAAGAATGTGTTTCTATATGGAGATCTATAGGATGAGGTATATATGCTGTTGGGAAACGTGAATGAGATGTTTATTCCATAGCCCTAGGCTCTCTTATATAGGAGAGTAGCCTATGGGTAAATTACATAAAGAGGATAACAAGAAAATAAAATAGCAAAGAGACACAATAACTAAATATGCGTCAACACTCCCCCTCAAGATGGAGCATAGATGTCAATCATGCGCAGCTTGGAAGCACACTTCTGAAATGGGCCACGTAACAATGCCTTGGTGAATATGTCTGCAGTCTGGTTCTCTGAAGTAACATGGGATGTGGTAATGAATCCTTTCTGAATCATATCACGTATGAAGTGGCAATCCACCTCAATATGCTGGGTCCGTTCATGGAATGCAGGATTGTTTGCAATGAACAAAGCAGCCTGATTATCACACTCCAAGTTCATAGGAAGTGGTATATCTAAGCATAAATCTGTCAGCACCGCTTTCACCCACATCATCTCTGTAGTAGCCTGGGCCATAGCCCTATATTCGGATTCAGCACTAGATCTAGCTACCACAGTTTGCTTCTTGCTCCTCCATGAGACTAGGGCATCTCCAACATAGACAGCATACCCTGAGGTGGACTTCCTATCCTTAGGACATCCTGCATAGTCTGCATCTGCGCATGCTGAGACAGAAATCCCCTTTCCTTTCTTGAATAGCAGACCTTTACCTGGAGAAGATTTGAGATATCTAAGTATCATGTGTATTGCATCCATATGCACCTGGCGTGGCTGCTCCATGAACTGGCTCACACGGCTCACTGCAAATAATATATCTGGCCTAGTGATCGTGACATATAACAATTTGCCTACCAGCTCTCTGTATCTTCTCCTGTCAACCTCCTCTGTGTCATCATCATACAGCTTCATGCTAGGGTCCATTCGTGTCGTAGCAGGTCGACACCCTAGCATACCTGTCTCACTCAGTAGATCTGTGACATACTTCCTCTGTGACATGACTAATCCATACGGATTTCTGGCAAACTCCAGCCCCAGAAAATATCTAAGGACTCCCAAGTCCTTGGTGACAAACTCGGTCCCCAGCCTTTCCTTTGCCTGCTTAATGCCCTGGTCATCATCACCTGTAATCAAGATATCGTCAACATAAACCATGATTACAACAATACCTCTTGCCGTCTTCTGTACAAACAAGGAATGATCAGCATTGGAGCGTTTATATCCTTGTTTCTCAAAGAGGTCTGACAGCTTCTGGAACCATGCTCTGGAGCTCTGCTTAAGGCCATAGATAGCCTTATGTAATCTGCAAACCTTGGAACACTCCCCCTCAACAGCAAAACCTGGTGGCTGTTGCATGTAGACTTCCTCCTGCAGGTCGCCATACAGAAAGGCATTCTTCACATCCAGTTGATAGAGTGGTCAGTCTCTAGTAACTGCAACTGATAAGAGGATCCACAGCTTCATGCCTCCTACCGCCACGCCAGAACAACAGAAGACATATAGGAATCCGGATCTGTGCCCTAGGGTTTTGGGACTTAGGGCACGTAAGCGCGTGCGAGGGGCACGCGCGCACGCACCTGGAGTATCACGCGTGCACTGGAGCGCGCTACTGGAGAATCACACGTGCACTGGAGCGCGCAACTGTGCACGTAATAGTGCGCACAGTTGCACGGGGACGCTGCGCACAGTGCTGTGCGAGTAGAGGCGCAAGACTTATGCGCGTAGGCGTGCAGCGATGCACGCACAGGCGTGCGAGGCTATGCGCGAGCGTGCGAGGTGCACGCAGATGATGCGCAAGGTGCAGGCGATGATCTGTTTCCTCGTATAGCCCGTCCATCCATTGCACGTTAGAGTCATCCCGTACTCTGGCTATCTCCTCCTCAGCTTGGAGGTGTACTCATTCATCTCCTCCTTCTCCAGCCCAAGATACTTGTTCATTATCTCCTTAGATGTGGGAGCCTTCACTCCCTTCCTGTTGCGATGATCTCACAAATGGTGTGTTGCAAAAAAACCGCTAGCGATGTTGGCTGGAATGCTCTACCCAAAGAAGAGCTTGTTGATGGCATTGCCCACTCTCTCACGTGCATTGGTAAGCATCTCCTTCACTGTCTTTTGCCTTGGATCCTTGCTTAACGTGTATTGCATGGACCCGCTCCTCGTCAAGAAGGGTTCCAGTCCCTTCGCCATGTGTTAGTTGATGGGAAAAGGTACTGGCGCACCTCCAGAAACAATCTCGCTGCCACCGGCACCATGGAAGCCAACACGTGCACCACCGAGTTCCCTCCTCTCAAACTCGCTCCCCATAGACTCTTTTATCGCCCACATGTATGCCCTCTGATCCGTTGCAATCTGAATGTCAGTGGGGTAAACAAAGTCGTCGTCATCGTCGTCTGAATCGGAGAGGACGTTGAACTCCCTCTTGAACATGAATTCTTTGAACCGCTCATCCCTAATGGACCTCTCCACATCCTTGTCCTTCTTCCCCTCCAAGTTGGTCTTCATCAACTCCCTCACATCTCTTGGACAACGAATGCACTTGGCAACATTCTTGTTGTTGCCAACAAGATGGTGCTTCAGTCTCGTAATCAACCCTCCTCCAAACTTCTTCCCACAAAAAATGCATTGTGGTTTCGATTTGTTGCGACTAGAGCGGTGGTATACCTCCAACCAACCTCTCCACTCTCCAACTGATGACCAGAACCATCAAATTACGAATCGAAGTGTGAACCCGTCAAAGAAATTACACAACAAACATCCGTAAGACATTTGAGGAGAATAATCAATTATTTGTTAATTATTTTTAGCTTGAATTTTCGGAATTAATTAATTACTAATTTTTAGTTAACATAAATCACCATAAAACCTTGTTTTCTTTATTTAGAACATGAGATCCGACTTTATTTTTTTAAAACTTAACTTAATTTCACAACATAACTCAAAAACCTCATATTAGTTCCCCAAATATCTCACTAAATTATAAAATCTAATTTTTAATTCATTTATTTAATTGATTAGTAATTAAGACAAATCATTATAGAATCGTGTTTTCTATGTCCATAACATGAGATCCGACTTTATTTATTCATAACTTAACTTAATTTCACAGCATAACTCAAAAATCCCAAATTAGTTTCCCAAATATCTTAATATATTATAGATCTAATTTTTAATTCACGGATTTAATTGATTACTAAATTTTAGTTAACATAAAGCACAATAGAACCTTGTTTTCTATGTCTAAAATATGAGATCTGATTTTATTCTTCCATAACTTAACTTAATTTCACAACATAACTCAAAAATCCCAAATTACTTCCTCAAATATCTCATTAAATACTTCAAATGTTATTAAAAAATAAGAATATGCATTACCTAACAACTACGAAAAAAAATCCTAACAAATTACATATTTTCAACAAAGAAATTGGGGTAGATCTAGATATTACCTCAAGAAAGGAAGACCTTTAGAAAGAACTTAGAGGAAGAAATGGTCAAAAGGGGAGATCCGGACGAAATGAGGCGATATGGGGCCGATATCAGTGAGGATGTCCATGTTGGCAAATTCCTCATATCGACAATATATCGCCGACACGCAATATATCGTCGATATATAGGTCAAATATCGACGATACCCAGTAAAAGGATACATAGTCTAATATCGATATCTCCTTCAAACCGATACCGATATATCAACGATCTATCGTTGATATATCGCGATATGGCCTACTAGACTCTAAAGTAATCATCGACATGTACAAGATAAAGCATGTGCCATTGATGGTCGAGGACACGAATGGGACAAAATATCAAAATGTACCAACTCAAATAAAGAACTACTACTACGAATTTTACGACCAGGATAACTAGAACAGTGATGCTTCCCAAGATGGCAAGCCTTGCACTGAACGATAGTCCAAGATGAAATCTGAGGGAGGACTTTACACATCTTATATAAAGGAAGATGAGCAAATGAATATGCCACATGTACAGAGATATTGACCCAATGTAAATAGAAAAGACACCAACATACGGAGAATGGAACAGTCTGTAGAGATCCAATTGCTCACGGTAACATCCAATCACCTTGTCAGTGAGCACGTTCTAAAACACAAGAGAAGAGGGGTCAAATATGCACGAAAATGCAAATCTTTGGTGATTTAACTAATAGATAATAAATCCATGGGAAAATCAGGTGCATAAAGAACATTCTACAAGTTCATGAATTGTTTCAATCGAATCTCCCATGTCATAATGTCACATCAGAAATAACAACTAATCTACCAGAATGAACTAATCTGTGAGAAGTGAAGTGATCTTTGTCTTCACACAGGCTCTGTCTTGACATAAATGATGAGTGGCACATGAATACATGATCAATTCAGAGATGTATGCATTATGACAACTAGCAGGGGCACATTCTATAGATGAAGTACTAGCAGATGTTGAGGCAATCAAACGGGTGATTGATATGACTTTTACCCATCTTAATTATGTTGTACAACTTTGTTGCAGTATGTGATAAGAGTGTGCCTAAATCTATGTTGAAAAGATCCGAACTGTTTTGAGACAAATACATAAATAGTGTTCTTAAAAGAACAACATTTAGGAATTTGACTCTCATACGCTGGTTGTCGGCTACTTAACGCACAACCCTCCTCGTTTACCCGAGCTTGGGACCGACCATGGCTGAATTCCAAGCCAAAAGGAAGCCTGGTGGCGGTGTGGAGGGGTGCAAGAGAAGCTCAAAATTAAAAGATAGAACAAAGGAAATCGTCACAAACTACAAAATAGTGAAGAAGTACAGAAGGTTGTAAGCGAAGCTAAGTCAAAAGCTTATTACGTTTTGTACAAAAACCTTGACTCTAAGAAGGGACAGAAGGATATATTCAGGTTGGCCAAAGCAAGAGAAGAAATACCAAAGACCTTTCTGAAGTGAGATGCATTTTCCATACGTTTTTCATTAGGGAAGGAAATAAAGAGATCACTTTGAGAGATCTAGCTAGTAGTGAAAGTTATTTGAATCATGTAAGTTATTGATGAATACAAATGAAGTAGAGGAGGCTTTGAGGGTTAAGAAATATGGGAAAGGTGTAGGACCTAATGACATTCCTATAGAAGTATGGAGAGTTCTATGTGAATGTGGTTTGACTTGGCTTAGAAATTTATTCAATGTTATTTGGTGAAGCAAGAAAAGGCCAGAAGAATGGTGGATAAACATAGTGGTGCCTCTTTCTAAGAACAAATGAACATTCAAAATTGTGTGAATTACAGGGGTATCAAGCTGATGAGTCATACTATAAAAATCAGGGAACGTGTGATCGAAAGAAGGTTGAGCAAGTTTCCAAAGTAAAAGAAAACCAAGTCGGATTCGTGCCAGATCGCGCAACCATTGAAGCCATCCACTTGTTGAGGAAAACAATGGAGATTTATAGAGCTAAAAGGAAGAACTTCTATATGCTTTTATTGATTTGGAGAAGGCTTATGACTATGTCCCACAAGAGATATTGTAGAGAGTTTTGGAGAAGAGACAGGTACATGTCCTATGCATTAATCTCATAAAGGATATGTACGATAGGGCTTCATCTTGTAAGGATCCAATCTGGGAAGACTAACTATTTTGACATCAACATTGGTCCGCATCAAGGTTCATCTTTGATTCCATTCATTTTTACTTTGATTATGGACGAGTTGACTGGTCACATTCAGGATAAGATACCTTGATGTATGTTATTCGCTGATGATATTGTGTTGATAGATGAGACTAGAGATGGAGTAAATGAGAAGCTTGAGGTCTGGATACATACATTAGAGACTAAAGGACTTCATACAAGTAGGGCTAAGACTGAATATATGGAGTGCACTTTTGATGGAAACAATAGTGAAGGAATCGATGTGAAGATTGATGACGATAACATTCAGAAGAAATATTCTTTTAGATACTTGGGATCTATTTTGCAACATGATGGGGAAACTAATGGAGATGTTACTCATAGAATAAATGCAGGTTGGCTAAAGTGGAGAGGAGCCTCTACTGGTTTATGTAATAAGAAAAATCCATTGAAAATCAAAGGAAAATTTTACAAAGCAGCACGAGACATGCTAAGCTCTATGGATCTAAATGTTGGCATGTAAACCATAGACATGTGCAGAGAATGGCAGTAGCAAAAATGAAAATGCAAAGATGGATGTGTGGGCACACGCGTAAAGACTGGATTCGGAATGATGCAATCAGAAGGAAAGTTTGTGTTGCTCCGATCGAGGATAAGATGCGAGAAAACCGCTTAAGATGGTTTGGCCATTTGCAAAGGAAGTTGGTTGATACACCCGTTAGGAGATGTGAGTTTTGAGAAGTTGAGTCGGCTAAGAAAGGGCGAGGAAGGCCCAACCAAGAAGTGTTGGAGTAAGACTACAAAAGGATCTTAGATTTTTGAATCTAAGTCCGAGATTGTCCCAAGATAGATATGAATGGAGGAAAAGAATCCACATAGTCAAACCTACAAATTATGGGAAAAGGCTTTGTTGTTTTTATTGTATGTGATAAGAGTATGTAATCAAAAACCACACAAAATGTCTGAAATTAATTCTAAGTGGCAATTTGTCTATTTTACTTAGGCAAGTCCTAAAGTCAAACTAAGGGAAGCAAAAATGTGTGTTCAAACTTACGTCGGACAATTTAGTAATTAGGTTTTCATTCAATGATTTTTATACTGTTTTATTTCACATATTTTAATTTTTATTTTTTTGAAAAGAAAATGAATAGTAAAATGCAAATATGGATGCAGTTCTCAAGGAATTTTACAGGTTTTTGCGACAGTTCTTATAAAATCAAAATAGTTTTAAAAATCAAGACAAATGCCTTACCCTTAAATAATATGCAATGAATTATGCAGAAAGTATTCGTCTAGAATTTTCAGATGTGGAATACACAGATGAATAATTTTAGTCTTTTTCGATTTAAAAGAAGAAAATGCAATATTTTCGTGAAACTAAAAATATGGTATGTAAGTAATGAATACATGAAGCTGTTGAATTTTTATAGAATTTTTAGACGCAATCTAGATGAATTAAAAAAATTGAGAAGTAAAACGGGTGAAGTTCTGGAAATTGGGGCTCACGGCTAAGTATATTTCATAAGTTAAAAAAGTTTTAAAGAGTACATGATCTTAAAGACTCCACAAATTATACAATGTTTTGCTATGCTCTAGTATATTTTCAATATAACAAGATTGCTCCCAAAAAATTACTTTGTTTCTACGCACCACAAAATTGCAAAAGGTCATACACTATCCTCATGTCCAACGCCGCACACTAAGTGGATGTTCCTCCAAAAGTTCACGTCGTCGTGCCAGTTACGCCACGAGATTCCGGACATGCTCCAAACTTGAGCAGAAGACGGACATGCGAAGAATAAACGATCCATGTCCTCTGCCACCAAACCACATCTAGCGCAAACCTCATTATCCAGACCAAGCAAGTGGCACCGACGAACCTGCGAGAGAATCCGATCGTGGAGAAGCGACCAAAGAAAAACTTTTATCCAATTTGGCACCTTGCTTCTCCAAATCATCCTCAAATCTGTCACCATATCCGGCTCCGCCTTGTCCCCGTCCTCAACCGGAACACAATAAGCCTTTTTCACAGAGAATCTGCCATTTACCCACCCAAAATGATCCCGCACCGCTGAGGAACCCTCGCATTCAGCCAGGAGCGCATGTAACGTAACAAACTCCACCCTTTAGTCCGACAACTCAGAAACAAACGTGGGGGACCAAGATCCATCCACCCACATCTCCCGCACATAAGCCGTTTGATTAGTCGCAAATCAGCCTAAACGAGGGAACATGTCATAAAGAACCCCCTCGCCTGTCCAATTATCCATCCATAAGCAGAATGAAGCTCCATCCCCAAGAACCGACAGCACTCCCCAGCAATGTCCGAGATCACCTCAGTAATGCCCTTCCATAGGGACGAAGGTATGCGACACGGCGTCTTCATAATCGCCCCAAATCCGCACCACCCATTTTGCCATAAATGCCTTGTTCATCTCAGCCATTCTCAAGACGCCCATTCCGCCCCTTTTCTTGGATCTCGTCATATTGTCCCATCCCACTAAAAGGATCTC
The DNA here is from genome assembly GCA_037367405.1 of Ottelia alismoides. Taxonomy (NCBI): domain Eukaryota; kingdom Viridiplantae; phylum Streptophyta; class Magnoliopsida; order Alismatales; family Hydrocharitaceae; genus Ottelia; species Ottelia alismoides. The sequence goes on along the minus strand of JAZKJV010001890.1, from coordinate 950,826 downwards.
ACGCCTGCTCTGTATCCCATTTGTCCAGAAGAACCTCCTCATGAGTACCTCGATACGCGAACGGACTCCAACAAGGAGTTGCCTCGTAGAATGGAAGAAATCGGTATGGCTGACATCACATGCTTCAGCAGCACCATCTCCCCCCCTTCGACAGCATCGTCGCCTTCCACCCTGCCATCCTACCCTAAGGTCTATCTAGCAAAATTCTCTAATCACGACACTTAGACTTCCCCGCCACCAAAGGAAAGCCCAAGTATGTGATCGACAATCCCGATATCAGACAGTCCAAACACGTCGTCGCCTCTTGCATCTCACATTCATCCAAGCCGAAAGGAACCATTACGGATTTAGCCCTGTTGATACGAAGCCCGGAAAGGTCTCCAAAAATGTCCATAATGTCAGATGTCCGCCGAATCATCTCCCTGTCCATCCCCAAGAACAAGATAGTATTGTCTGCATACTGCAAAAGTGGAATAGTAATCCCAGTATGCTCTTATCCCCCGCACCAACCAGCGCTCACGGCTAAACGCATCATAACTGCCAATGCGTCCGCGACAATGATGAACAACAGAGGCGCCAACGGGCAGCCCTGCCTTATCCCCCTCTGCGGCTGAAAAAACCACCTTTCAGTCTGCCATTGACCAGAACCGCATGAGAAGACATCGTAACACACTGCTTGATCCACCCAATCCACTGCCTTGGAAAACCCTCTATTCCATAGAAACCCATAGAAAACGCCAATCAACACAGTTATAAGCCTTGGCGAAGTCGACCTTCCATAGAATGCCTCTAGATTTGTGACATTTCCAATCCGTAGCAATCTCAGAAGCCACCACTAGGCCATCTGCTATATATAGCCCTGTAACAAAGGCCATCTACTCCGGAGAAATTATCATCCCCAGAATTCCCCTCAGACGGTTCGCCAAGATCTTAGAAATGATTAGGTAAACTGCATTAGACAAAGAAATCGGCATGTAATCCTCAACGTTGCAGGGAGATCTTTCTTAGGGAGCAAAAAAATGAGTGCCATATTCAGCTTCTCAAAATCATAGTTGCTCGCTCTAAATTCATCGATCACCTCCATTAGATCTTGCTGTAACATATCCCAAAATTCCTGATAAAAGGAGATCGGGAAACCGTCAGGGCCCGGAACCCCATCGACGTTCAGCTGAAAATAAGCATGTTTGGCCTCCTCCACCGAGAACACCCTCTCCAGCAAAACCGCATCGTCCTTCGAGTGTCAAGAAACCCCTCTTCCCTGCCATCCCCACCCTGCTTGTTGGTCCGCCTACTGAACTCCTGAAAGTGAGACCGCAAAACCGACCCAAGCGCATGATCCCCTTCCACTTCATCTCCACCCATGAAGATGGAGTGGATATGGTTCCTAAATCTTCTACCACTTGCCATAGCATGGAAAAATTTAGTGTTGGTGTCGCCCTCCTTGACCCATTTCTGCTCCGACTTCTGCCTCCAAGCAACTTCCTCCTTTCTATCCTCAATCAACAACTCCTCAAGACATCCACTTTTCGCAGCCGATTCCACCGTTGTGAGCTCTCTAATGTCCTTCAGTTCGTCCAAATTATATATCTCTTCCTGCGCCCTCAAATGCCTAGCTTTCCGATGAATGTGATTAGCCTTGTTGAACTCCATAAGAAAGTATCTCAAAGCCGACAGCATACTTCCAAATCGACGCGTCGCCATCCTAGATGGGCGACACCCATCCAAAAATGCCAGAGGGTGGAGGAGTTAGTGCATTTTTTTAAGTAGTGCATTTTTTAGATGAATTAAAAATGCAGAAAACATTCTATTTGCAATTAGTGCATTTTTTAATCCAATGAACAGGTCTCCGAAAAATCTTATAAAATCACAAATGATAGATCAAATCAATGTAAGCAATTAGGAGTATTTTTTTCTAAAAATATGGCAGTATGGTCCAATTAAAAATTAATGATGCAATTCACAAATTAATTAATTCAAAGCAGAAATATCAATGAAATTCAATGAATGAAAAACCAAAAGTTTGCCTTCTCAATCTTCTTTCAAAAATATTTTCCCACAATATTATGAGATAATATGAATTTAATAACAATTGAATAATCTCAGAATCAACGCATCACTTAAAAATTCACAATAACTTCAATTTAATTATGATCAATGTCTACAATATACGGAATAAAAAAGAGCTTTAATCAAGCTACAATATGGTCCAAATTCTGAATTGTGATAACGAATTATAAGATAACCCAGGGGTATAAATGTAATAAATTTTCAATATACTTAACTCTTGGGGACTGATTTGCAAATGTCAGAAGTCGTGGACTGCTTGCCATTTGACTGATCCGCTCGTGTAGACAACGGGGCTCTCTTTGCAATTCCCAGAAGTAGTGTGGTTAGATCCGTAATATTTTTTTCAATCACGTGCAAAGAGCACGTGAAGGACATTTGAATGCTCCGGTTGGGGGTGCTACCGGGGTGCTCCCTCTCTGGTCTAATCGTGTGGCCACAGATAGGTCACGTGTATTATCCTTTGGCCCTTGGATACAAGCGAGTCGACGGCCGTTGGTGGTTGGCTCCATGGACGATGAGATGATCTTTAATGTGACATCCGAATTCGAATAAATCAAATCTAACACGATTAGAGTCCGAAAGTTCATTTAATATTCAACTAATATTGAATGACTTCAGTTCGGTCTATAGATCGCGGATTGAATCTCATTCGGACACAATCGACCAAAAGTAGATCGCATCGTAATGTGTGTCATCAAAAAAGCCGTGACACAAAATTGGAAATCGTAAAAACAATCCGAGACCACCATAAAATCCGTTTCGACGATAAGATACAACAAAATCAACCATTCTTAAATCGGAGATCATTTGACAATTTAAAATTTGCAAAATTTAATCGCAACCCAAGAACATACTTCCCCAAATTACAAATCCATCTTAGATCAGAAGTATATGAATATTATACTCATTTTAATCGCCATTCAAAGACGGTCGAAACGAGCTATTGCTCATCTGAATCAGAGATTCGAGGTGAAAGTGATGCAGCGTGGACTCGACATGTAGGGCCGTCTAATTATTTAAATTGTGGCCGTTAATTTTATTTACGTTTTTTAAGTTGTCGCAATTTTAAATAAAGAGATCGCGTGTGATCTCAATTAGTCTTAATTTGAATTCCAAATTTGGTAGTTAGTCGGTTAATTAGTTAGAGTCAGTTTAGGATAATTGGTTGTCGGTTTAAATTATTTTCTATTCTTGTAATGTCATCCCTCCTATATAAAGGGATGAGGGTCCAATGTTTTAGTCAGTTCAAGATGTGATAAAATAGAGATTTATCTCTCTCTCCTCTCCCCTCTCTCTCCTTCTCCCCGCGTGATCTACACGTGTTCTTCTTCTCCCAAACCCCTCGTATTCCCGACGAGTCTCTTCTCTCTTCCCCTCGCGGTCTACGCGTTTCTTCTTCTCTAACCCCGCGCATCCGGCGTGTCTTCTCTTCTCAACCCTTCCAGTTTCTTCTTCTCAACCCCTCTATTTTCTTCTACAAAAAAAATCCACCAAAAAAATATTATTTTCGTCTACGCCGATTTCATTTTGCATCAGAAAGTATGGATGACTTTGGTATTACATATAAGAGAGAGATAAGGTTTAAAAAAAATAAAAATAATTAATTCACATTCCATCAGCAGCCAATTGCAGCAGCTACTAATGCTGATTCCAGCACTGGAAGGGCTACAGGAGTTGCTGGAGCCCCTGTTGTATATCCCAGATCAGATGGGAAAATCTGCGGCAAGTGCAGCCATTGCAGCTGATGAATTTCCTGCCAAGTGGAGCTACTGTTGCATGCCATTTTGATCTCCAAATTTGGGAATCCAAATGTACAATCCCCAGCCCTCTTTGCTGCCATGCATGTGTTATATACAATAAATCCCTGTTTGCTAGGAATTTTGGATTTTATTCCATGAAATAAACTTTCAAATCCAGAAATCTTAGATCTGATATGTATTTCTTAAGCTAAATTTATATGGATAAGCTTATTGTTCTCGAATTTTTAGTTTTAAAAAATTCAATTGAAATTTTCAATTCTCTGTTACTGTGATGTGATCTGTTGCTGAAATTTTTAGTTTAAAAAAAGTTCGGAATGAAAATTTCAATTCTCTGTTACTGCGTAAATTGATGGAAAAAAGAAATATTTTAGACATTTACCTGCTATGGTATACTGAGTATAAAAAAGAAATATTTTGAAAATTTCAATTCTCTGTTACTGCTGAAATTTTTAGTTTAAAAAAAGTTTGGATTGAAAATTTCAAATTTATGCTACTACTGTATATACAAAAAAGGGGAAATAGTTTAGACATTTACCTGCTATAAAAAGGAATATTTTGAAGATTTCAATTCTCTGTTACTGTGTTGCTGAAAATTTTAGTTTAAAAAAGTTTGGATTGAAAATTTCAATTCTCTATTATTGTACATACTGAAAAAAAAGAAATATGTCTAGCGATTCTCTGCTACTGTATATACCGAGATTAAAAAAAAGAGATATGTTTGGCTTTTCTAATACTATGTATACTAAGTTGTAAAAAATATATGTTTAACAATTCTCTACCACTATATATACTGAGATTTAAAAAAAGAGGGAAATATTTTAGACATTTATCTGCTACTGCATACGGAGTTTAAAAAAATAAAAAAAATTAAGCATTTCTCTAATGTTAACAACTCAGCCATGGACGGTCCCAAGCCCGGGTAAATGAGGAGGGTTGCGCGTTAGGTAGCCGATAGCCAGCGCAGGAGAGATAAATTCATAAATAGTGTTCTTAAAGTTCTAATAAGAACACTATTTATGAATTTATCTCGAAACCGTTCGGATCTTTTAAACATGGATTTAAGCAAACATACAGATTTCGTTGGGGCGTTCCCTACTTGCGACGCGTTGCATCGCCCGAATACAATGAAAAATTGGCAAGGGCCGCTACATCGCAGCCTGGATGTAGTTCAAAATTTGCAAGGGTTCTCGCATGAGGAACGCTTGCGGGTAAATAAGCTAGTTCCGCTGCATCACCGCCCGGATGCAGTCCAAAATTTACAAAGGTTCTCGCATAATGGACGCATGCGAGTAAAGAAGTTAGTCCAAAAGAGATTGCAAAGGAAGTTACGGATTGGTAGTTGGAATATCGGTACTTTAACTGGAAAATTGATGGAGATAGTGGATACAATAGAAAGAAGGAAGATTCATATATTATGTCTTCAAGAGACTAAATGGGTTGGAGAGAAAGCAAGGGAGATCAAGAAGATAGGCTTTAAACTTTGGTATTCAGGTAAAGATAAGGGCAGAAACGGAGTTGGAGTGGTTGTTCATAAAGATTTGAAGGATTGTGTGGTTGAGGTGCAAAGATTTGGGGATCGGATTATTTTGCTAAAGTTGATGCTTGAAGAAGAAATTATGAATATCATATCAGTTTATGCACCGCAAATTGGTTTAGATGAAAGGACTAAACAAGCTTTTTGGGAGGATCTGGATAAGATTTTACAAGGAATCCCACAAAGAGAGATGGTTTGCATAGGTGGAGATCTTAATGGACATATGGGAAAAGATGTTTCAGGATATGCAAGTGTGCATGGAGGACATGGTTTTGGGGATAGAAACGAAGAGGGAAAAGTCATTCTGGAATTTGTAACTGCATATGATCTTTTCATAGCAAACACTCTTTTCAAGAAGAGGGAGGAGTATTTAATTACTTATAAGAGTGGCTCAACTAGATACAGATATATTACTTTGCGTTGAGGAGAAGAGATCGATTGTGTTGCAAAGATTGCAAAGTAATCCCTGGAGAGAGTTTGACAACCCAACATCGCTTGTTAGTCTTGGATTTACAAATAAAAGGGCTGGTAAAGAAAAGGAAGGTTCCTAAGATCACTAGAACTAGGTGGTGGAATCTTCCGCTGAAGCAATCAAGCTTCAGGGAGAAGGTTTTAGAAGACTTATCTTGGGATTGTAGCGGTGGTGCAAACGAGATGTGGGAGGCAGTAGCATCTTCTATCCGAAAGGTAGCCAAAGAGATGCTAGGCGAGTCAAAAGGAGGAGTTCCGGGTCGAAAGGAGGCTTGGTGGTGGAGTGAAGGGGTGCAAGAGAAGCTAAAAATTAAAAGAGCTTGCTTTAAAGCTATGTCTAAGGATAGAACAGAGGAAACTGTCAGAGACTATAAAATAGCGAAGAAGGAAGCAAAGAAGGCTGTAAGCAAAGCTAAGTCAAAAGCTTATGAGGTTTTGTATAAAAATCTCAACTCTAAGGAGGGCCAGAAGGATATATTCAGGTTGGCCAAAGCAAGAGAAAGAAAGACCAAAGACCTTTCTCAAGTGAGATGTATTAAGGACGAGGAAGGTCACGTGCTTTGTTACTCAGAAGGATATAGAGACTAGATGGGAGCGGTACTTGCATAAACTTTTCATTGGAGAAGGAAATAGAGAGATCACTTTGGGTGATCTAGCTAGTAGTGAAAGTTACTTGAATCGTGCATGCTATAGACGAATACAAAGAAAAGAAGTAGAGGAGGCTTTGAAGGTTATGAGACCTGGGAAAGGTGTTGGATCGGATGACATCCCTGTAGAAGTATGGAAAGTTTTAGGTGAGCGTGGTTTGACTTGGCTTACGAATCTATTCAATGTTATTGGGCGAAGCAAGAAAATGCATGAAGATTGGAGGAGTATCGTGGAACGTGTGATCGAAAGAAGGTTGAGGCAAGTTTCCCAAGTAAAAGAAAACCAATTCGGATTCATGCCAGGTCGCTCAACTATTGAAGCCATCCATTTGCTGAGGAGAACAATGGAGATTTATACAGCTAAAAGGAAGAATCTCCATATGATCTTTATTGATTTGGAGAGGCTTATGATTCCGTCCCACGAGAGATACTGTGGAGAGTTTTGGAGAAGAGACAAGTACCTGTCCTATACATTAATCTCATAAAGGATATGTATGATAGGGCTTTATCTTGTGTAAGGACCCCGACGGGGAAGACTGACTATTTTGATATCAACATTGGTTTACATCAAGGTTCAGTTTTGAGTCCATTTCTTTTTACTTTGATTATGGACGAGTTGACAAGCCACATTCAAGATGAGTTACCTTGGTGTATGTTATTTGCTGATGATATTGTGTTGATTGACGAGACTAGAGATGGAGTAAATGAGAAGCTTGAGGTTTGGAGACATGCATTGGATACTAAAGGTTTTCGTATAAGTAGGGCTAAGACGAAATATATGGAATGCACCTTTGATGGAAGCAGTGGTGAAGGAATCGAGGTGAAAATTGGTGACGAAAACATTCACAAGAGAGATTCTTTTAGATATCTGGGATATATTTTGCAACATGATGGGGAAATTGATGGAGATGTTACTAATAGAATAAATGCAGGTTGGCTAAAGTGGAGAGGAGCCTCCGCTGTTCTCTGTGATAAGAAAATTCCTTTAAAAATTAAAGGAAAGTTTTACAAAGCAGCCGTGAGACCTGCTATGCTTTATGGTTCTGAATGTTGGCCTGTGAACCATAGACATGTGCAGAGAATGGTTGAAGCAGAAATGAAAATGCTAAGATGGATGTGTGGACATACACGTAAAGATCGGATTCGGAATGATGCAATCAGAAAGAAAGTTGGTGTAGCTCCGATCGAGGATAAGATGCGAGAAAACCGCTTAAGATGGTTTGGTCATTTACAAAAGTCAATTGATGCACCGGTTAGGAGATGCGAGTGTTGGGATGTTGAGCCGGCTAAGAGAGGGCGAGGACGGCCCAAGAAGTGTTGGAAAGAGACTATACGAAGGGATCTTAGTTTTTTGGATATAAGTCCGAGATTGACCCAAGATAGATCTGAATGGAGGCGAAGAATCCATGTAGCCGACCCTACTTAATTGTGGGAAAAGGCTTTGTTGTTGTTGTATTTCTCTAATGTTAACCTATTAAACTTTCGATATGAAAGAAACTAAATTCATGTATTGTTCTTAAAATCAAATTAAATTTAAGATTTCTTTTACGGTTCAAGAAATATATATACGTGTATATATATGAAGTAGATTATAAGTTCAGACCACTTATTAAACTTTTATTCTCGTTTTTTTGAGATGAGATTGGGATGATTAACATGCAACTAAGTTTCAAATTCAAGACCTATTAGAGGGCTCGAGAGATTATATTTTAAAAAAAAGAGAAGAAGCTAAGCTTCGCATAAAATCAACTTAATTTTTAGATCACCAATCAGTTTTAGAATTCATGATTATAAAATTAAACATTAGGAAGTTAGCATGTAATGTGCTTAAATTTAGTCGATGTTTAATCTAAGTCTCAGGAGTTTATAGAAGAGTTTTGAAATACCAATCTAAGAATATTAACTCTTCTCTTATGAAGCTAAAAAATGATTTTCTAATATCATTACGACTAAAAGTCCTCAATCAATTGATCCTCGGTAGAATCTGCTATAACACTAACGATAAGGTGTGACAGAATACCTGAATCTGAAAAGTTAACTAGGGAAGAGATTAAGAAAGGATTGAGTAGTCAAACAAGTGAAAATGATGGTGAATCAGTGATATCAGTTAATTGTACCGATCGTAGTGACCCTTACACCTTACTGTGCGAGAGTGCGGTGACCCTCAGCTGGGCGGGAGATAGGAAGCCCAGTTAGGACAACAACCACCTAGTGCGCGAGTCTAGGATCCCAGTTTTTTTACTATTTTACGCGAGCTCGCAGTGTTTCTACGCTTTGTTGGGATCCTAGTTTTTTGACCGGTTCCGCTGACCCCGTGTTCTTAGGTTACCTAGGCTGGGGGACCCTCGGTTTTGGTTTTTCTTTACGAGCTCATTAGCCCGTACCGATCAGGCTGATTTTTGGAGTGACTCTTCTGGAGAATCTCTCCCACCCGTCTCAGGGGCGTAGTTTTGGAGTAGTCCTGTGCTCCTAGCCCTCAACTGGACCACACTTCCACTTAGAGGGTGAGATGGAAAAGTCTCTTAGGAGGCTTCATCACAGCTTGAGTTTTGGTTACTATTCTGCTAGTAGGTCATGGTAAGGAGTTACTATTGAGAGTTGGTTACAGCTTAGTCAGTTGAAAGTGGATTATAGTTGAGTTTGGTACAGAAATCATCAATCAATGCCAATCATCAATCGTCGACATTTAATCAGATCTTAAAACTACTACTACAGATGTCACGAGAAGCTAGCGGGCGTGTTGGGAACTTAGTTAGGATGCACTAAACTCCATTGTATGCCTACGGAGGCACCCCAATCGTGTTCCTATCATGTATGGCAGACAAGGCGCCTGCATCGTAGTAGATTGATCCGAACTTCCGCAGATACTCACTACGGCACACATGATTACAGTTTTTGTACAAGATAATGTAAATGTTTTTATTTCTCTTCTGTTACATCTTGGGATACATGTACATAATGCAGTTTCTTTTGTTACATGTAGCTGTATATGAAAATTAATGCAATGTGAATTGGTGACACTTTTTAGCTCTGCAGTTGTTTCAAACTTGTGAATGTCATTCGGAACGCGAAAAATTTTTCCTCATTTTCAGTAACCTAATGCGATCGGTAGCGAATATAATAGTGAGAATGTTGTGTTAAACGTGTAACACGTATCCGCAGGCGTCACATTTAATGATGATCGAGCGTTGGGGCTTGCCTTCGAGTGAACGGTTAAGAAGCATCTGGAGTTCAAATCGAAGGGTGCTTGTTCTTTGAGGGGCTCTTCATTCTCAAGTGTCTCGTCGAGGCTTCCTCCCTTGCTTAGTGGCTTCGGCGAGCGACGAAGTCCCTCCTTCTCTAATGATGGTATCGCCGTTGAACTGTACCTCGCTCCTCACTAGTATATATGTCGAAGATCGAAGACCTCCACTGATCTGGACCACTACATGCAAGGTAGAGAAGATGCACGAGCTTCTCGTAAGGACAAGATATGTTACGCGTTGGTGAATACAGTGATGGTGAAGTAGGTGAAGCATACGCCATGTGACGATGGTGCAGGTGATGTGGAAACGAGAGGTATCTCGCGCGTGTAGGAGAAGATTTAGTTGACCAAGTGGTCAACCATCATAGCTAACATGGCTTTTATGTGGACCAAGGAAACGAAGGGGAGGACCAGTCAAACATTTGTTGACCAAGTCAACAAGAGCCTAGCTAAGATGGCGAGGGAAAGGGCAGGCTCCAATGAAGGCACCCACCTGACACTTGACCTTAACCAAGAAGCCAAATGACACAAAAAGAAAATTCAAAGAAATGGAAAATAAAGAAAAACCACAAACAAATACCGAACAAAAGTGGTAAACAAGAAAGTAGTAGATCTCAATAAGATCTCTACAATATTCATGCATGCCTCAAAACCAAAGAGGCATTATACATATAGATATTAATTTTTAAGGTATTTAATAGGTCTAAAGTACCTATTTCTTATTTTTTGTTTTTCTTGGGTGTTTCCCTAATGATATATGCATATTATAATTTAATATATTATTAATATATTATTTTTATATACTATAATTTTTTGATTTTTGATAAGTAAGAAGAAGTGGAAATAATATAAAAAGGATGAAATATATGCAATATAGCTATATATATGTTTTGGTCTTTTTCATATGTTCTGTGATTTTTGTTGGATTTTGATTCTTTTACAATTAGTTATTGTACAAACTAAAGAAGTAAAACCAAAAAGAAAGAAATTGAAAGAGAATATTAAGTACATGAAATAACAAGATTCTAAAATGTACAATGATACTATATACAATAAAAGCCCAAAACTCAAGTTTCACGTAATGAGTTCTAATGCTTTGAAGTTAGTCTTGTTATGTAGATAAATAAACATACAGTTTTCAAAGGTGAGTAAAGTGTCATGTGTATGTATGCAAAAGGTATGAAAAGTGCCATGTGTATGTATGCAAAAGGTATGAAGCTTTTAATTTTGAGCAGTGTAACCAAGGTTTGCTTTATTCTTCGTATATAGAGGTTAGTAGATGTTTGTATTTTTCATGTGTTTAAATTAATTGCATGGGGTTTCATGCTAATCGAAGTAAACATGAAAAAAATGGCGAAGCCTTCTCCCACTATAAGTAGGGTCGGCTACATGGATTCTTGCTCAAATCCATGTTGAAATATTTACATTAAAGTTTGAGATACATGGATTCATGTTCAAATATCCCACTAAAAAAATCGGAGTTAACATGAATTTATTAAATATCAATGAAGTTTGAGAATTGTATACATGTGAATATTTACACGTGTTCTTCAATATTTTGGAGTTTTATTGTTGATTTTCTTTTCTCTAGTTGTCATTTTAATTTTTGTCAACGCGGTCAAGCTACTTGGGTCTTTGGCGTTAGGTAAAATAAATGGGCTTACAGCTCATAGATTTATTATTCTTATGCTCAGCATGTACAAGATACATCCTTTCTTGTTTTCTAGTTTCTATTTTTTATGGATTTTTGTGTATTATAATGCGAAGTATGCAATATTGCACATGCACACGCAATGATAAAAAGTGGATTTTATCCTTATTTAGCAAGTATTTACTGAGAAAAAGAGCTCAAGATGCTATTCTTGAGTTGACAAATATGAGATCCATCATGCTACCAGATGGAAGTCCAATTTTCCATGATTTAAGGGTTGATCCTCCTCTGACTCCGAGGGGAATCCCTATAAATATGCATTTCTTTGTCGAGGTAGTCCAAAAATCAGGGAAACCAATGGTACACGACAACAACCTCCAAAAATCAGGGAATCCAATGGTACATGACAACAACCAAAGAAAAAGCTAAGTAATGAAGTGGTGTCTTTGCACCTTAACTACAAGTACTGTTCACTCCTCTTCTGGAAGGAAATTTCCATGCCTATTGCGAAATTATACACAAGATAGGGTACATCTTTGTTAGGTTAGAAGAAAATGATGGGGCAGTATTGGCGAGCTTCATAGAAATGCAAGCATCTGGAAAAGTAACCAGCACTATATCGCATCATAGAATGATTAATAGGAAAGTAATAGGATTTCCGTTGCTAAAACCAAATTCCCTAAAGTAAAATCCATGTCCATGGAGAAATTATCCCATAAGATAGACTACAGTTATTTTAAGCTAGAAGAGACTGCCTGATGGATTACACAAAAAGAATATTGGTGAGTTTCATTGCAATGCAAGCATCTTAAAAAGTAACCAATACTCTATCAATATCATATTAAAACTAAATAAAGAAGTAACAGGAATTCTATTGACAAAACCAAATTTTCTTCATGGTGTTATGAATGAAGAGAACAGCTTTTCGACAATATTTTAAAACAAAGAATTGAGAAAACTAAAACAAGCCATACCCTTTAACAGATCAACAAAGGTATTCACTAGAAGACGAGCTTCTACGCATGGGAACTGTATAATCAATGGAAGGAGGAAAAATACAACAGCAGGAAAACTGTGAAGTATAAGAGAAGCCCTCCTTGAGTAGTATATCTGAAAGAGAAGATCAAAAAAACTACGTATCAACTAGATTCAAGAGGCAGGAAAAACTAGATTCAAGAGGCAGGACAAAAAATATGTAGTGCAAATATCACCATGAACCATGTCAAATAATCAAAATAAACAGCACGATCACTTTGTATTCCATTTTGAAATTCAGCAGCAGGCTTTCTTTCACTGTTCTGCAATAGAGGGGACTTCATAAAGGCCTTGATTAGGCTGTATATATTATCACCTCTTGCTTGCATACTTCCAGGTCTATTAACAGAAATTGAAAGTGTCGCTTTACAATGACGAAGAAAAAATTTACCAAAATCTTTCAAAAGATAATATACTATACCAAAAAAGTAATTTTACGCGTACAATAGTCTCTCCACGGTATCATAAGAGGTGTGATAGAAATAACCACCAAGAAGAAAGATAATATCCAAGCCTGGAATGTTCCCAAAATCTTGGGCAAATATTCTATAGTCAGTGTCTCCAGGGATGATACCAAATACATCCTGCAAAAAAGTACCATAAAGAGGAAACTTAAAACTAGAGAAAGCACATCTTCTATAGATCGAACGGCATCATTTTCAATAAAGAACCCAAGATTTTGAGAGTTTTAGAGTATACGGACTTTCTTTTACAGATTTGTATGTTTTGGTATGTTATGTAATTATTCACATTGGTCTCCTCTATAGACCAGTCGACCTCTTTATTTAAGAGAACAATACAATCTATTTTTCAATATGGTATCAAAGCCTCAGTTCTAGGCCATGAATCTAAATCTCATTTGAAACCCTAGCCCTTTATTCCAAGTACTTCATCTCATCGCTGCTGCTGCCAACCGCAGCTTCTCGCCACCCATGCCACCCACCAGTCAATCTTGCCAACTACCCCAAGCCCAGTGTCGTCAACTAGTCCAAGGACTCCAAGCCTTCCATCGGCCGGTGACGCCCTATGCTACCCTCTCTGTCAATTGAAAACATAATTGCAAGGGGCGTGTGCCCATCACAACCCTTCAACCTGCAGCCCCCTGCTAGTCGACATCCTCCTTTGATTGCTTTGGTTCACAAAAGGGTTTGGTTGATCCTCTCTCTTCCCAAGGTCTTCCCTATGGGCTCGTTTGGTTACCAGGTTACACTGGGGTGACCCGATTTAATCCCCATGCATTCCTAGGATGGAATTCCATCACAAACCAATGTGGCATTGCATCGCAATCCTCATTCCAACTCTCTCCAACCCTCCTAACCATCCAAATAGCTACTATTCACAGGAGATTACTCCAACCCAACCCAGATACCAAACAGGCCCTAGCCCTACAGGATGTGAGGATATTATGGTCCTAGATGTTAAAGCCCACAAACCCTCCTAATACTCAATAGGCATCGATTACATATTTGTTATTCCCGTCTTAAAGATCATCTTTTTACTTTAACTATGGTAGATATTCATGATGCCAGAGTTCTCAATCAAAGCAAGATAAAAAAAACCAAGCCGGATCCTTAAGATACATCGGATCAACTACGAGTTTTGGTGAATTCAATTCACGGAACTTATAGAGGCTCATGATAAGGAGTATATATTGAAGGTGACATAGACCAAGGAAAAGACAAACAAATGCATCCTACAAGGACAATGACTTGGGAAAGGTGTGGCTTACAGGATCCTCATGGCCAACATTCATGGCCAACCTGATACAGGAGATGATGCATAAGAGCATAACTAAAGTGATTAGCATACATATTCGTCATTGATTATGCTAGCTGAGGTAAAAACATAAACAAATACATTTAAAAAGAAGCAAATTCACATTTATTAAGAAATCCTCAAACATAATAAAAGTAAGTTAACATTAAAAAGAACAAAATAAATAAATAAAGAAGCATAATATAGAAAGACCCTTTAATATTGTGAATATGCATCATATAAACAACATGAAGTAAGCCGAGAATAAAAGACAACTTATAAAAATATGTTTTATAATCCTAAATCCTAGAAAATAAGTTAGTTAAAGACTTCTCCCACTATAAGTAGGTCAACTACATAGATTCTTGCTCAAATCCATGTTGAAAGATTCGACTATTTTTTACGCATGTTGGCGACTACCTAACGCAACCCCCACAAAGGTGGATTTGAACCAAGGTCTTTTGGTTGGTAGGCACACTGCACTACCACCACACCATTTAAGGGTTAGAAAATAAGTTTGAAGTAATTTAAAAAATAATAATAATATGTCTGATGCACAATACCATGAGACCTAAGGAATTAAGAAAGCTGAGTACTGCAAAATTCTAGTGCATTATGAACGTATAAACTTGACTTTTGCTGAAAAATGTTCCTTATTTCATTAATAAAGGACTGAATAACAGGACCAGCATCAGACTTGTTCTTAAGAAGAAAGACCCAAGACGATCTCGAAAACTCATCAATTGTAACAAGATAAAACATGTGTCCCTGATAATCTGGGACACGACTGGGACCCCAAATATCAAAATGGATTAACTCAAACAGGCTGTGATTACTTCGAACCTGGTGACTCTGGAAAGTGGACCGATGATGCTTCCCAAGCTAGCAGGCCTCGCACGGAAAAGTAGAGCGAGAAGAAATTTGTGGAAGAACGTGACTCGGCTTTTGCAGAGGAAGATGACCACATCGAAGATGCCAGAAACAGATCCAGTGCGAAGAGAAGAGGCACTAGCATATGGAGATTGCACTAGTCTGTAGAGACCCCCTTGCTCACGGCCAACTTCAATCACCCTGCCCGTGTGTATATCCTGAAACACAAGAGCAGATGGATCAAATATGGCACGACATTGTAAATCTTTGGTGATATAACTAATTGATAGTAAATTCATAGAAAATTCAGGAGCATAAAGAACATTCTGAAGCCTCAGTGCGGGAGTCAACTGCACCTCCCCCTGACCAGTAATGGGGAAATGTGTCCCATCTGCTATCACAACAGATCGTCCAAGTTGAGTCGGACGAAATTCACTAAACTGGCTTATGTAACCACAGAGATGATGGGATGCCCAGAATCCATGATCCATTCTGACAAGTCTGCCCTGTAACAACTAGTAAAGGCATATTCTATATCTGACGTAGATGTTGATGTTGAGGCAACTACCTCTGAGGATCCTGAAGGAGAGTTGGTTGATGCAGAAGTAACAGGCATAATCTCCCCTAGTCGTGCCACGAGCTCGTCAAATCTCTGGTCAGATATAGGTGATGGACTCCCAGCTTGTTGTGTCTGCTCTGCAACTCGAGCTGATGCAGGAAACCCATGCTTAGAATAGCAAGTTTCCTCATAGTAGCCTGACCTGTGGCAGTAAGTGTATGGCTAACGGGGTCGACCACCCCATCCTCTACCCCAGCTAGGGCCTTCCCTACCACTATATGGCATAGGGCTTCCTCTACCAAGTGACACCGCCATAGCTGAAGATGCCTGAGACTGTAAAGTACTACCAGAGGATATAGATAGTCTACTCAATCTGCGATATGCCTCCTCCATCGGAGGTATGGTAGCATCAGTAACGATCTGGGCACGAGCTGCGTCATACTCAAGGTCAAGGGTTGCTAGAAAGACCCCAGTTATCACAGAGTCTCTGTAAGCCTTGAGTTGCTCTGGTGTAGCAATCAAGAGAATGTATCCATGTGGCTTCTCAAACATACCCCTCAAAGAAGTATAGAAGGTATGAAGCGGGCGACCATTCTGCTTCAATGTGAAGATATCGTGCTAGAGTTGCAGTATCTTCAACTCATTCTTCGCCGGAGAGTATGTGGCGGCAAGAATATCCCACATATCCTTTGCAGTAGGCTGACTCAAGATATCATTAGCTATCTCCACGGATACAGTCCCGGATAACCACACGTGTGCATATGCATCATCTGCCTCCCATGAGGCATTTGTCCCAGTCTTGTCACGTTCATCTGTCGTGAGGATGTGCTTCCTGCCATTGCATTGCATTAAACTCATGAATTGCATGGCCCACAGTTCATAATTGGTTCCATCCATTTTGACGATGGGTGCTGGACCTTTGAAGGCACCCAGGGACGGGACTTCTGCTTTGTTGTCAGACATGATGACAACTATCTCCAAGACTGGGTCAGCAACAAGAAAGACCTGCGTCTACACCGACATACAAACAGATGGTCGCGGGTGTAGACTCATACTACAACCTCTTCTATTCTTCTGGAGATTCCATTGGGTAACTAGGGTGTTTTAGATATTCACGTCACACCCTAAGTACCCAAGAGCACGGTGTCAAATCTCTACTGGCAGCGCAAGGACAAGGACCACACGTTCCTCACGAGCAGCAGCACACGAGCAAACCGCACATGGTGCGGTACAGATGGAACGTGTTGGCGGCTCGTGAGATGCGCAGGCACCGCTGGAGGCGTGTGGCGATGCGCGGGCTGTGCATGGTGACACGCAGGCAAAGGCGCCGGAGGCGCGCAGCGACGCTTGCGCGTCACCGACTGCGTAGGGGCGACGCAGGCGCGAGGGATAGCGAAGGCACGTGGGCGGCGCACGCTAGGCGCGCGATAGGGTTTTGGTGGGGGGTAGGGCTCTAGGGCACAGGCTTCGGTCTAGGACCGTCACTCGGATACCATGCGAAAAGGAAAAAATGAAGTTGTATTTCACGAAGCCCCAGAGCTCTCTTATATAGGAGAAAAGCTTTATGGGAAAATTACATAAGATAAACTGAAAGATAAATATATATAAATAAAGACCACGAGATATAAAAATCTCAACACTTGGCATTGTTTGCACTGAATCAACATCGAATATCAACCTCATCGCGACCTCCCAACATGTAGAACTTCAGGAACAAAAGAACCACAGCATAAATTTTGGAAAAACTGAGAAAAAACATAATCAACATCAAATCAAACCTCGAAGATGAATTCCTGGAATCAAAAAGCAAGAGCAAAACATGAACTTAATTGGTTCATGACAACCCAAAATAACCGCCCTGCTCCACAGAAGAAGACCCGGTGGGGTCTGATCATACTATCAGCTTTCTTGATGAAAACAAGAGGTATAGGACCATTTATATAGCCAAACCAACACAACAAAGTCCTCCAATTAGCCAATTTACTCAACCCATCACTGTTACCAATACATATAATCATCTTATCTAAGCCACGGTCCAATAGAATGATCCAAACAGCTTTTAAAGGCTGAAACAAGTAGTTGATTACGTTACCAAGTATGTGCTGAAAGTCATACAATCAAACTTATACAGCTATGCATTAATTGCAGGAAAGAATTGAGCAGGTCATGCAAAGCAGCAAAAAAGGTTATGCAATAATGAAAACATAATTAAAATTTCTTAAACCTGTGCACCACTTTGTCCCATAGGGTGAACAGCTGATTGAGCATAAACAAGAGATGGCCAAGGCCCCGGTCCAGACTGGCACACTAAATCTGTGAATCAATTTATCCAAATCATTATGAAGTGATGGGTTAAAATATGGACAAATGTAAGATACGATTTACAGCATCAAAAAATTTTGATATAAAGCAATTTCAGATCAAGATAATTTTCAATAATATTAAGGTAGGCATGTCTTATTCTAGCTTTTGATATTTGCTTAACGTAATGGGATGTGACATTTCTTTTTATTTTTTGAAAGGAAAAAGTGTGTGAAGACAAGAAGATGCACATGTAAAAGCTTATACTCACAAGTTTAAAGTATATGATGATACTCGGAGGATCTTGACATGCTCTAACACATTCTCAACATACATTCTCTCACGAAACTCGGATTAGGTCCAACTACTCGGAGGATGGAGCGACGTTGGTGGCGAGCGAAGAGCGTTGGTGCATCGCGACCGGAGGTGCATGGGGATCAACACGGGAGCAGCTGGGGTGGTGTGGTTGGCGACAAGCGTGGAGGCGGGGGAGACGCGGCGGAGGGGGTCGGGGCTGGTGAGTGGGTGAAGGTTACGCATGCAAAGCCAGGGAAGCGCTGCTTCCGTTGCGGAGTGCGAGGTCATGTCGCTTCTGCTTGCCGAGTGCCACCCCGGTGCTTTCTTTGTGGCACGGTGGGGCATCGCATGTCTTCCTGCTGGTTTTCTCGTGATCTTGGTGGTGACAGGAATCGCAAGGGGTCGCTTAGCTCGGAGACGCGGCGGCGGGATGAAGGTTCGCAACGTGTAAGGGATACCCGTTCGTTTGCGCAGGTTGTTCGTGTTGGTGGCGCAGCCACGGAGGAGCTGCTTGTTGGTCTCGCACCGGGGGGGGTGCCGCTCATTTTCAAAGTGGGTCTGACGTGGGGTGTGGGTCGGAGGCTCACCCGGAGGTACCTGTGCTTGGGAACATGGAGGTTGGTGGTGGGGTGCGAGGGGAACGTTTGCATGTGGAGTTGGAGGATGGGATGGCGCTGCCGGGGGCGCGGGTGCATGGGGTCAGGCCTCAGCGGGGGTCGCTTGGTGCTCCTACGGAGCACATGATTGCTGTCGGAGTTCTGCAAAGGCCTGGCGTCGCTTGGGAGGCGATTCGTGCTGCCACCCTCGTCTTCTTGGGCGCCGACTTCGGCGGGACTTCTGCATTTTGGACGCCTCTAGATGCTATGTTCGGGGCCTCTCCCCGGAGCAACGGGAGAGCCTCCTTCGACATTCTGATGCTACGGACATCAAGTGGCGGCGGGTGCGTGTTGCGGATGGTGCGGTTTCTCAGTCGGAGGTCTGCGTGGCGGAAGTTAGGGGGTGCCATTCCTTTCCGGCACGGTACACGCCCTTTCCAAAGTTGTCAGCCGCTAGGGGCAGGTCGTGGCTATTCTCGATGACGGACTTGCGCCGGGTGCTGATTGGACGTGTGTGCGGCTCCTCCTCGAGTGCTCTTCGACGTTTCTTAAGTCTATGGTTGGCAAGGTTATCTTTGAGAGTATGAATCTTGGACACTGGACCTTTAATCTGGAGTTCTTCTTCATTTCGTCGGTGGTGGCGCCGGACTCTTCACCGTCTTCCCCGATCGCTCGCGGTGGCGGATCGGACTGTCAACCAGCGGTCGACGGTTTGCCTTCTACTCGCCACGTGGCCACCTTCAGGGATGTTTACGAAGCGTCGCCTGGGGTGGGCAGTTCTCCTGTGGTGTCCTCTGCGCCCCCTTGGGACGCACGCGCAGATCATGACAGTCGCGCTTTGGTGGCATTGGACTTTCTCGAGGTCGATACGGATTCCACAATTCCATCTATTCTGTCGACGGATTCTTTGCAATTGGATTTTTCGGGGAACGTGACAAGGCTCCCCGTGCAACCATTATTCGGATCCGGTCCTATCGGGTCGTGGGCCCCTTTGCGGGTTCAGTCTGATCCATTAAATCTTGTGGAGCCTCTATTTTGGACAGCGGATTTTATTGGTCCCCAGCCCATTACTTCGGTGGCTTCTTCTTCGATGGCCCATCTGGAGGAAATTTTGTCCTCGCCTGTCACGCTGCCGGCTATGCCCATGGCCTCCCTGGGCTATTCACCTGCTCCTTCAACGCCGGATGTTTCTCCTCCGATTCCTTCCACCTTATCCCAGGGGGCACCATCGTCCCAAGCCACGCCTGCTGCTGGAGTCAATTCTGGGGGGTCTCCTGGTGGCATTCTGGTTTGCTCTTCAGGAAGACCTTGTGTCTACCTACATGCGGGGAATTCTCCCCCCTCTCGATTCGGTAGAAGCTACAGTAGACGACGTCCTTCAAGCCTTGGAGATTCATTGATTTCTTCTTGTCAGACGTTACGCGACGCGGTGGCAGAGGCGGCAGGCCTCTCTCCACTTGGGGGACGCTCCTTTGGCCTTTAATGAAGATTTTATCCTGGAATGTTCGTGGTCTCGACGACCCTGACCGGAGGCGTGCTTTGGGGTCTCGTCTTTTTGAATGGGAATGCGACATTGCTTTTATTCAAGAATCAAAATTGGCAGCGGCGGATGAAACTATGTGGCGGTCCTTCGGTGCTGGGTCTTTGGATGCCTTTCGCTCTTTGGACGCCGTTGGCGCGACGGGCGGGATCATTTTGGCTTGGCGCTCGGCGCGGTTTTCACTCTCATCAATGAGGGTTGGGAGACACTCTCTCTCTGTGGTTTTGATTAGGTCTGACTCAAACGCTTCTGTGGCACTCACTTGCGTCTACGCGCCTACTTGCCATGTCACTAAGCGGGAACTTTGGGAGGATTTGCGTGAGGACGCCCATGCTTTTGCGGATACTCCTTGGCTTTTGGGGGGCGACTTTAATGTCACGTTGCTTTCTCATGACCGTCCTCGTGGCCGCGGGGGGCAGGATCCGGGCTCTTCGGATATGGAGTTCATTCGGGACTTGGCTCTGGAGGGGATGGTGCCCCATGACATTAAATATACCTGGAGAAATAACGCTTCAAGATCGCGGATTGATAGATTCCTGGCGAATGCCTGCTTGATGGAGGCCTTTCTGCTTTGCGCGGTGACCTCTCGGCCGCGATCTTTCTCTGACCACAGCCCCATTTTGTGGGATTCTGGGGAAGATCTTCGTCCTAGTGGCCTTTTCCGTTATGAAAGGTGTTGGCTCCTGGAGCCGAGTTTCAAGGACCTGGTGAGGAATCATTGGACTCAGACCACGTATGTGGGTAGTGCTGCTCGCCGCTTTGATCACAAAATCTCATCGCTAAGGAAACTTCTGGCGTCCTTTAAAAAGGATTCTCGTGTGGCACGTATTGCGGCTCGAAAGGAGGCTGATGATATAATTTTGCGGTTGGATCGTGTGGAGAACGAGAGAGATTTGCAACCGGCGGAGCGTGCTGCGGCCGCTGATCTGGTTAGGGCGGAGGACAGGAAGAGGGCGATTGAATGGCGCCAGCGTTCGCGGCTGCGGTAGATTAAGGAGGACGATGCGAACATGGCTTTTTTTCACAGGGTCGCCAGTGGTAGGCGGCAAGCCAACTCTATTACCTCTCTTATGGTCAATGGCTCCCTATTTCAGGGGGAGAAGGAATTGGGCGATGCTCTGGGGGCACACTTTAAAGCTGCTTTTGGGCGCCAGGTATCGCGGTCGTGGAGATGGTCTGGGCGTGGGGCTCCCACCCTCTCTCCGACGGATGCGGACGCTCTTATCAGTCCTTTCACTATGGAGGAGCTCAGGGGGGCCGTATGGGATCTCAACATGGATGCTGCCCCGGGACCTGATGGGTTCCCCGTGTCATTTTACCGTGACTTCTGGGACGTGGTCGCTAATGATGTTATGGACGTTGCGTGCGAGTTCTGTGCTGGGAACAGTGGTTTTGACAAAATCAACAGGGCCCTTATTGTGCTCATTCCGAAATCTTCTTCGCCCAATCAAATCGAGGACTTTCGGCCGATATATATCTCTAATGCCATCTATTTGATAATTGCTAAGGTTCTCGCCAGGCGCCTCGCGCCCCTTCTCGACGCGCTCATCTCGCCTTCACAGGCCGCTTTCGTTCGGGGGAGGCAAATTACTGATTGCTTTGCGGTGGTCTCTGAGATTATCAAGGTTTGGCGCAATAATTCTACGAAGGGGATTCTATGGAAGATTGACTTTGCTAAGGCTTACGATAGCCTTGATTGGCGCTTTTTGTGGTCGATTCTTAAGAGGAGGGGGTTCCCGTCGGCCTGGATATCTTGGGTTCGGCGCTGCGTGACCACGGCTTCCCTTTCCGTTCTTCTCAATGGGTGCCCGGCTGGGGGCTCCTTTCAACCGAGGAGGGGGGTGCGGCAGGGGTGTCCCCTCGCTCCCCTTCTTTTCATTTTGGCGGTTGATGTTTTGCCTCGAATGATTGATGGTGTGGCTGCGGCGGGTCTCACTCGCGGATGTTCCTTTGGGCTATATCATGTGCCACTTGTTCAGTTTGTTGATGACACTATCTGCTTTATCGAGGGTGGAACCTCCGACGTTTCTGGTATGGCTATTACCCTACAACTTTTCAGCGAGGTCTCGGGCCTTCAAATCAACGGGAATAAGTCCAAGGTCGTTCCTTTCGCTATGCCGCAGGAGGAGGTCTTGGAATGTGGTCGTCTGCTGGGCTCCTCCCCTGGTGGGCTCCCATTTGATTATCTTGGTTTGCCTTTGGCGGTGGGCCGCGCCCGGATTCGCGATTGGAAGGCGGTGGTGGAGAAGATGGAGGCTCGTTTGGCCGGGTGGCGCGCGGCTCTTCTGTCCAGGGGCGATCGGTTAGTTTTACTCAAATCCGTGTTATCTTCAATCCCAATTTACTTCCTAACTGTACGTGGAATGCCCAAGGGAATTCGGGTGAGGTTGGAAAAGTGTATGCGGGGTTTCCTTTGGGGAAGGAAGGGTGAAGGGAGAAGGGGGGTGCATTTGGTGGGGGTGGGATGAGGTCACGCGGCCTAAGCGGGAGGGGGCTTAGGTGTGAGGCGTGTGGAGGTGGTGAAGGATGCCCTTTTGCTCAAATGGGCTGCTAGGGTCTGGGGTCGGGAGGAGAATTTCATGCTGAATATTTTGAGGGAGGCGTTGGGGGTGGACATGATCTCCGCGTCTCGGGGGAGACTCACTCTTCGAACTTCTACTTTCAGGCGTGGTGTGATAAGTGCTCTTAACCGCAACAGATCACTCTTTAAACCAATGCTCGGCGATGGGAACTCGTTTCGCTTCTGGTCGGATGATTGGACTGGGAGGGGAGCTCTCAAGGAAGTATACCCTCGTTTGTTCGCTTTGGTGGACGACAAAGACGCTACCGTTGCATCCTGTTGGGACGGTGGCTGCTGGTTGATTTAGCCAAAAATAGGTGGCCGTAAGTTCAACACAAAGCGTGAACTCAGTCGGTGTGTTGACCACACTAAATCTGGACTAAAGTCAACAATTAACCCACACTAAAGATCAATAAATTAGAAATAATGTGGAGTTAAAATTTATTTTTAACTCTGCACAAATGATGTAAAGGGCAAGTATGCAGAGAGTTCGAACACAGGGAGCAAGCAGGGTAATTCAAACAATTGTGCACAAGTGAATGTGTGTGATGTGTCTACACTAAGCAAGCAAACAATGAAACTTTTGTGGGTTTTAAATTTTTTATTTTTTTTATTTTTAATTTAATTTTTAATTTTGTATTTTGCTTTTTAATTTTCTGATTTTTATATTTTTATGTTTTATATTTTTTTCTTTTTCAATATTGGAATTTAAAAACAATGGAATAAAAGACAAGGTAAAATATTTATAAAAATAAGCAAAAAAAACCAAAAATTCAGAAATAAAATGTTTTTGATATTTTTAGGATTTTTTACTGTTTTTGTGATTTTTGGGTATTTTTCAAGGTGTTTTTGGTATTTTTAAATACTGAAATAAAGCAAAACAGTGAAATAAGTGCTGGCTGTGAATAAAATGGGAATTAAAATTAGCAAACAGCAACCAAAATTTTTCACACTAATTTTCAAATAAAGAGAACAAAATATAGAACAAACAGGAACTGAGTTTGTATTTTTTGGAGTTTTCTAGGATTTTCTATATTTTTTTGAAGTTTTTGAGTGTTTTTAAATTTTTAGTGTTTTTCTTTTGAGATTTTTAGTGATTTTTGGACTGACACTAAAATATGATAAAATAGACACTAGGTAAATTTTTTGGAATTTTTCGAAGTGTTTTAATATTTTTTTGGTATTTTCTAAACTAGACAGTGAATAAAAGCCATGTTTTTGATTTTTAATAAATACAAAAAAGGAATAAAATTAAAAACTAAAATTAGGGCGTCAAAATACAAGTACACAGGAGCTTAAGTCTATTTTTGTGGAATTTTTGGACTTAAAATGATACGTTAAATAATGACAACAAGCATCCAAACAATTAACAGGCCTGGGAAGGGTATATCTGCAAATACTCAAACTACCAGGGGCACTGTCGCAAAATTCCCACAAAATATTCAACGTAATAAAATAGTTCCTGTACTAAATGCTAAATGCCAGACCCGCAAGGATGGACCTCTAAAATTGCCAAGGTCACGCGCACTGTGCACGTGACCTGGCAAGGACCTCTTTGCAATATTACAAAGTCTGGGGGGCTGAATGCAAATTACTCTAAAAATATAAAACGTGACAAAATACTTAATGGATTAAAAGCTAAAACCCAAAACTACAAGGGCCTTGCCCACAAAATGTCCACGCGCACGTGCCACGCACGTGCGCTGGGCTGGCAAGGGTTAAAATGCAAATAAGAAAACCTCAGGGGGGTTTTAGCAAAATTTACAAAAAGTTTACACGGCAAATGAAAGTTTGAGTCCTATTAAAATATTACAAAAACTGCAAGGGTAAAAATTGCAAAATACCCAAGCAGGCGGGCGATCGGACGGTGTGGCTTCCGCCACTAATCCACGTGTCAGCTCCTAAGCGCCCGATGCCTCTTCGCGATCCAGCGGCCACGATCAAAAGTTGATGACGATCGAACGGCGTGGAGCGCCTTGGATCAAACGGCTGTGAGGGGTCCAAGATCCGACGGAGGCTGAGCTTCCTGGAGGGAGGCTATGATCAGACGGCCCAGAGGGGGGTTGGATGAACGGTCAAGAACGCGGCTGGGCCGAGTTTCGAACGCCCCTCCGACGACCCTCCGACCACCTGGGAGTGTAAGACCAGGGGCAAAATGGAGCTGGAGCTCCTCCTCTCCCAGCGAGGACCTCCGAGGAGCGCCTGGAGCGCCGGTGACAATGGGTGGCGCTGGAGAAGGTGGCGCGCTCCAGGTGCTTCAGACCTATCAAAATCGACCCCAGATGGGGGTCCCTTGCTCCTGGAACCTGCAAGGACATACAACAAACCACAGTAAAGAGTTCCAGGGAACAAAAATGGGCGAATGGGGCGGAATATGGAAATGGATTGGGTGTAAATAGTGGCTCGCCGGAGCAAGCTCCGGCGAGGAAGTATGGTGGCGATATAATCGATTAAACTACTGATGGATGATACGAAACGAAACCTAAACGTAACAGCGAGCTAAACACTAAGAAAAATAAGAAAAACACAACCTCAAGGGCTGTAGAACCCGAGGAAGAAACCTCACGGCCGCGAGGCCGGAGATGGGGTTGGAACGCGCCGCCGAGCTAGGTAGGCACCTCGACAAGGTTGAAGATCGGCCCTCTGTCACAGGGGATCCCGCAGCTAGGCCTCGGAGGGATTGGCTCAGGCCAAAGGCGGTTCAAAATGAAAATGGGAGGAATGGGTTGTTTTTGAAACATGGCCGAGGGGCGATCTTCGAGGCGCGATCACGGGAGGATGAAGAAGATCTGGGTGGATCTATTAGGTCGGCGAGCTAGGTGGTTGTACAAGGTACAACTTTCATGAAGGAAGCGGCTGCCATCGAGCAACGCATCAACGGCGAAAAAATCGAGAAGAGAGGGTCATAGGCATTCTGACACGCTGCAGGAGAAGGCCAGGAAGTTGACCAGTGGGTCAACTTTCCAGCCACCTGGTTGGTCCACGTGGACCAACCAGGAAAATCCGCAGGAAAAATACTTTCTAAAATCTAAAAAAATAGATAACGATTTTATTGATTTTTAATTATAAAATAAAAAATGCTTATTTTTTTATAATTATTTTATAGTGATTTTTAATTATTTTTATGAGGCTTATTTTTACAAATTACTTTTATAGCCCTTTATAGGTATATTATCTATATAGTTTATTAATTTATTTTTATTTTGTGCTTTTAATTTATTTATTTTTGGTTATGAATTTATAAAAATACAACATACTTTTATATACCTAAATATATTTTTGTTTTATTTTTAGGATATAATTTGTACACTTAATAAAATAAAAGTATATAAAGTATAGGTATGTGTGTATTTCATCTATGTTCTTAGTATATAAATTTTATTTTGTGTTTTCTTTTGAGTTTTATTCTGATTTTAATACACATATATATTATAAGTAATATTTACAAAATAATAAAAATATGAAATTACAAAAATAATGAATAAAGAATAAAAAGAATATTTTAATATGTACAAGTATACAATAGGGGTCCAAAACTCAACTTTCAAACCGTAGCTCCGCCAAATGCGTAACCACCGCTATTAAATAGCTTATTTTCTTCTATATACAATTAAAGGTGAGTATGTTGCATTTGGAGTTGTCAGTTGTGAGATACGGGTCTGGGAAGTTGGGATTCTGGATTCTTATTCAGACCATAACTTTTTATCTGTATATTATTTTTCTGTGAAATCAATTTTGTATTTTTCTTTAAAAAATTATCTACAACTTTCATGTACAAAGTTTCTTTATTTGATGTATAAAAAGTGGAACCAAAAATAGGCCCCAGAATGAATAAAGAATGAATTAATACTTATAGGTATTTAGCCCTTATCTCCCCCTACTTTATTCCTGGTCGACCTATTCATCGAGATGCCTAGGTCTCGGGGGCTTTGGGTCATAAAATATTTACAATATTTTATTCTTTTTCTTTTCTTTATTTATTCTATAATTTTGGCTTTAATTACAACGTTTTATACACTATATAGATGCACATGCATGACTGCTAAGATGCTCTATTTAGGGGTATTTACAGGCATTTGCTAGGGTTTTTGGTGCCAAAATGATAGAATAAAGATGATGAAATGTGGATTCATCACTGGTGCCCTATGATTGTTGATAATTTATCGGACCAGAGATTGGTCGACTTCATCTCTATGCTGGATACCCTCGCGGACGCTTCCAAGCCCACTGTGGGCCGTGATCATTTGGATTGGAAGGATGGCACGTTCTCTACCAGGAAGGCGTACATGGCTCTTCTTCCTCCCGCTGTGGGGGATGACGCTATTTTTGTGCGAGATTGTCGATTCTTTTAGCGTCTCAAGCTTCCTGAGCACATTGGAATATTCCTCTGGCTTCTTCGGCGTGGTAGACTGTTAACTCGGGATCGGTGTGCAATTATGTTTCCCAGTGCTTCGCACTTGTGCGGTCTCTGCGACACGGAGCGGGAAACAATCGAGCACCTCTTCTTCAATTGTGGCTGTGTTCATGCTCTTTGGGATGACCTGGGTTGGCTTAATATATCGACCTTTGCTTCTTTTTGCGAGAGCTTAGTCACTTCCAGGGGCAGATCTAGGAGGGAATTGCTGGACCCGATTGCTCGGTTGTGGAGCATTTGGTTGGGAAGGAACGAAGCCCTATTTGCTCGGCAGCGGTTTTACAGGGAGAATATATGTATTTCGGCGGCTTTTTGTTGTTGATTGATCTTCTGGGTAGCGACATTTGTATACATAGGGGGGTATTTCTCCTTAGATACCGCAAGGGGTTTTGATTTGGGCTTCTGTTTTTTTATCTGCTGTAAATATTTTTTTCTTTCCTTTTTAATATAATTGGGGCGAACACCATTGAGTGTTTCCCCCTCTTTTGAGCGTCAAAAAAAACATACATTCTCTCACAACAAAAGATAACCCCACTCCTCGCCAACCACAGGGCTCATAGAATCACTGCGATCCAAATTTTATTAGGCTCGGAAGCACAACCAAATCGGTCAATAGCCTCCTTGAAGGCTTCCGAACACATAGTCGCCTCCATACTCAGGCCAACAACCGCCCAGATGCCCAACGAACCATCACACCAAAAGAATAGATGATTAAGATCTTCCACTGCCATAGAGCACCACTAACATTCACCATATGCACCCTAGAAAATACGGATCTGATCTCACTAGTCATCAATCGACCCTTTCTCAGCAACGAAATGAAGCTCTGAAACCATGACAGGACCTTCCATTTTCCATATCAGCTCGTGCTCAAACGACACAATTCTGAGGACAATGATCATATCAGCATAAGCCGTGAAAGCCTTTCCAACAGAGAAGTGTCCATCTGCCCAAGTTTGATGATCCCAACCCAAAGACGACCATTTAACTGTGGACAAAAACTCCACCAACATCAAGATCACAGCAACACTGATCCAACAGATTCATACAAACCGTACGAACCAGTTACCACCATCCCAGCACTCCCCGACAGATAGCCTCCTTTAACAGCCGAAGCAAACAAGCATAGCAACTGCTGACTAATCATCCGGGACGACTGCCAACTCTGGAATATTCATTTCTCTGCGCAATTGGTGCTCTTTGGCATCAAAGTTTTTTTTATGAATGAAGGGATGGGTCTCCTTTAGAGATCCATCCAGAAAATATATTATAAAGAATAACATATTTACAAACACCATGTGTCAAAAAGTGATCGGGTGTGGCCCAGTACATTTTCAAAGTAAAAAGGGATTTTTACCCGACAGACCTTATACACATTGTCAATTACCTCCACAACCTTTGAAACAACCTAATTCCCCCCTCGACCCCGTAAACTTGCTAACCCTTATCCTACAGACCCTGTAGTTAAACCCCATCCATTTACCCGTTAAAACTAATCGGATTCTGTTATATTCTTTTACATTATACTCATTTTGTTTATCAAATTTACAGTGAGTGCTACTCCCCCCCACCCTCCTCCTCATCTCCCTTTCCCCACCCAGCACTCACCCACCTCCTCGACATCCACCACCCTCGCCCTCCTCCTCCAGGTCTGTCGTCGTCGCCCTCCTCCTCCCCGACCTCCGCCTCCTCCACGTCTGAATGATCAGCATTATATATTCGAACAATCTTTATCTTTGCTGCTCGAAGAAGTGTTGTTAGAGTCTCAGAAGGAGGTAGATTATCCGCAACTCTTCCGTAATTTATTCCATAAGTTCCAGTAAATGCATTTACACCCAAAAGACCTGTTACAGAAACGAACATTTAGCACCTCAAATTCTAGAATCTCAAGACTTCGATTTTGAAGTAAACATCATCAGCAAACACAAAGGATCTCCTCCCAACCCGAACTCCGCGCCCCCTTTCTCCTTTACAACTCCCTCTCTGGCCCCCTCCCTCCTTCCTTCCCCTCCAACCTCTTACCCTCCAGGCCCTCGACCTCGCTGACAACCTCCTCTTCGCCCCCCTCCCCTCCGTCCTTCCCTCCACTCTCCCAGTCCTCGACCTCTCCACCAACTCCGCCCTCGACCTATCCTACTTCGCCCTCGACTTCCAGCTCCTCAACCTCTCCTTCAACTGCCTCTGCGGCACCGTCCCGGTTTCCATTGGTCACCTTCAGAAGCTCCAACATCTCTGGATTAGACTGGATTCGTCTCGAAGGGACTCTCTCGGCCGTCCTCGCAAATTGCACCTCGCTGGTGCAGCTTAGCTTGCAATGGAACTCCCTCCGCCGCATCCTCCCCGCAGCGATCGACGCGATTTCGACGCTCCAACGAATGCCCCTCGCGTGAAACAAGGGCCTCAATCATCATGTGCTTGGAGAAGAAGGCGGAGGGGACGACCTTTAGAAAGAACATGGAGGTGGAATATCCACTGTTGGATTTCCATTGGTTAGATTAACTCAAGAATAACCCAAGCAATCGACTCAAATAAAGTTAAAACTGACGGCAGGGTCTGTGGGGTAAGACGGAGCAAGCTTACGGGGTCGAGGGAGGAATTAGATTGTTTCAAAAGTTGTGGAGGTAATTGGCAAAGTTTATAGGGTCTGTCGGTAAAAATCCCAAGTAAGAATGCTCTCCCACAAAGACATAAGCATTTCTAGCTAGCCACATCGCCCACAAAATCGCACAAGCCTTCCGACATCCCTCATCCAAACCAGTCCAGTTCTCACCAATCGAGGCCCAAAAGGAGTCTTTATCACCCCATTGGACACCGGGAATATTCACAATTCTCCATGTTTCCATCGTACCAGAGCAGCAAAAGAACAAATGATCGACATCCTCCACCCCGCCCCGAAATCTCTCACAACTCTCCTCCACCCATGGAAAGAATATGGCCTTGCGCACACCTGTCATGACACGCTCTCTCCTCAGCAGCAACAGGAAAACCTTCACCTTGTGGGCAACCCCCATCTCCAGATCCTAGCGCAATCTCGAAAAGCCTCCGAGTTCGTTGAAACAGATGTGGACGAAATCACCTTGTATGCCTTCTTGACTGTAAAACATCCATCATGCCAGCACCACAAATATCTACCCTTAGAAGGGCCCTCAAGCCTTGCGAACTGCCATGATAGACTCAGAAATTATTCCACCCTCTGATCAGATAGATCTATTCTTTGGCATCAACGTTTAGGTCATCATTCTCTTTAAAAGCTTCGTCAGGCCATTCAAGATCTCCCTCCTACTACCAATCTAGAGTATGAGGCATGCCCATTGGGGAAGCACCACTGGAGTTCCTTTCCTTACCACTCATCGCAGTAGCATTTTTGAGCTTGTTCATCTTGACGTTTGGGGACCCAGTCGATATCCTAATCGTTTGGGACACAGGTTCTACCTAGTTCTTACGGATGATTTCTATCGAGTGTCATGGACCTTCTTATTAAAAAATAAATATCGTGCTTTCCATATTAATGTTAGATTTATTTTATTTTTTTAGACCAAAGAGAGGGAAACACATGAAGGTGCCTGCCCTACATATATTAAACTATTGGAAAGATACAAGTGTTACCTCAGAAAAGTCAAGATTCAACGAGACTCTTAGCATGGAAGATTACTTTTCAAAATAAAAGCGATCAAACAAGAAGATAACTCCATTTCTAATATAACCAACATGCCCAAATGATAGCGATGGGCCAGAGCATATATGAGTCATCTCGAGATTTAGTATGGTAGATAAAGCCCCAGAAGTTTACAAGAGCATTGTTGTCAACCCAATCAATCTTTAGATCCAGCTAGATAGCTTTTGTTTGTTCACATTCGAATAACAGGTAGTCAAATGGTTTCCGTTGTATCTTAACAAAGAAGGCACAAGTCATTCCCACTGCCATTGAACATGGACCAGCGATCCCTCATAAGAATTCTCCCTCTGCGCATCAACCACAAGAAAACTCGGATATGTATTAGCACCTTCAAACTGTCAATAAATCTACAGTCTCTAACTAGAATGTCAGACTCTCTAATCGGCGGCATATCAACTCTTCTATAAGCCTTCTTCACGAAAAAACCACCGTCAATCCAGATCCAGTGATCGCTCCCTACCCCATGTATAGAGTGAGAATGAAGTACACCCTGGAGGTCGACAAACTCCAAAACATGTTAATCTGAGAATGCTCCGATAAAGGTAGGCAACCACGCATTGTCAATCCAAGCGTCCACAACTCATGCTTCCTAAGAGTCAAAGAGCACAAACAATCAAGGGAACCTTGCTGCTACGATTCCACCACCAGTTCAATCATCCATCCAAAAGGCAAGAGTTAGCATCCCCTAAAACAGGTTTGAAAAGCACACATGTCTGCGGGAGAAGGGAGCATATACCTTTCCAGAAATCGAGGCATAAAATGAGGGACGGTGAGAGATATCAAGTCGTTCATGTACACCATATAAGTATCGAAGGATATTACAGCAGAAGTCTTCACTATTCCCCTGAATTTTGACCACGCATTTCATTAACAGAGCTCTGTTTATGACTTCCAATCTCGGTACGCCAGGCCCTACCTTTTGTAATGGCAGAGTTAGCTGCAAACCAGGTGTGTCTTGGCCTAACTTACCCAAAAGAATCTTCTCATAATCCTCTCGATTCTTTTGTGAATCCCGACAGCTAGAAGTCTAGAAGACAAAAAAATAGGGATTGCAACGAGAGCAGTCTTCACAATAACAAGTATCCCTCCCCGAGAGAGAATGGCCGCCTTCCATGATTCCATCCAAATAGTTTCCTCTCCATCTTCTCTATAACTGGTCGCCAGTCAAACAATCGCAGTGTACCACTTGTTAACAAGAGTACCAGATACCATACAGGCAGACTCCCACATTATGTTCCCAATCTAAGCAGGACTCCCCTTCCTCTATGACCGAAAGATTAAAGGGTATAACCGTTGATTTCTACTTGTTGAGCTTAAGCCGTGAAAGCTCCCCAAAGATATCCACCAATACTGACATGCTTGCCTCCTCTTGCCTGCCCCCCTCAATAAACAGGATGGTGTCATCCGCATGTTAGAGAAGTGGCATGGATATGTCCCCACAAGTTCACCAAGACACTGTCCAACATAATCATTCCTTGTTTCAGATGGCACCTAGCCATAGAAGAGAAGATGTATGCATTGATTTCTTGCAATACATGGCAGCTTGTTGATCCATCTGACGACAACATGGTAGTTGAATCAAGATGGGTGTTCACAGTGAAGTATAAACCTGACGATTTGATTGCTTGCTACAAGGTTCTGTTAGTGACAAAGGGTTCACACAAACCCATGGTGTTGACTTCTTCGACACATTTCCTCCAGCCATCCGTCTCTCCACAGTACGAATTCTCATGGCAGTTGTAGTACAGCTTGATTGGCTCTTGCATCAGCTTGATGTCAAGAATGTCTTTCTATATGGTGACCCTAAGGAGATTGTATACATGCAGCAATCTCCCAAGTTCGAGGTTCAAGAAGAGTTTAAAAGGTTTGCCTATTACACAATGCTACATATGGACTCAAGCATATCCACACACACACCCTTGGTTTCACAAATTATTAGAAGTACTAGAGAAATTGGGCTTCACTAGATCATCAACACACCATATTTTATCCAAACGAAAGAATGGAAAAGAAATCGTGGGAACGCTTGTATATATGCATGACATCATCCTCACATGAGTTGACTATAACTGCATTATAAAAGTGAAAAGGCAACTAGTTGAACAATTTGCAAACAAAGACTTGAGGCCACTAAGATACTTTCTAGGGAGTGAAATAGCTAAATCCAAGTGAGGACTAGTCATGTCCCAACAAAAGTATGCCATTTATCTGCTTCAAGAAACAGGATGTTATTATCCAAGCCAGCACAGAAATCCACGCATCTAAGAGCCAAATGCTATCAAAAATATTGGTCGATACATGCGAATAGTGGGTAAATTATTGTATATTACCATTACTCGGCCAAATATAACGCTTGTCGTCAAAAAATGAAGTCAGTTCATGGACTCTCCTGCTTCAACTCACTTAGATGCATGCATGATGGTCCTAAGGTACAATAAGTCCTCTTTAGGAAAAGGTATACTGTTAACCAAAGGCAATACTTCGATCTCATAGCCTACTCAAATGCAGATTATGGAGGATGCATGATACATAGAAATCCACTACAGGATTACACTTGCATGGTAAAAAATTCTAGGGTAAATTACAAAAAAGGGACTCAACTATCCCTCAATTCCCAATTAAGGGACTCATTTTTCAATTGTAACAAAGAAGGGCCTGATCTTATGTTTTTGTCTCAAATAGAGGCCTCTATAAGCTTCAGCGACCCCTATATGTCGACGTTAAACCTTTAAATTGACGGTTCAGTCCCCTCTTCGTTACAATTGAAAAATGAGTCCCTTAATTGGGAATCGAGGTATAGCTGAGGCCCTTTTCTGTAATTTGCCCAAAAATCTAATCACTTGGAGGAGCAAGACACAAGCAGTGTCTCTAGCTCAAGTGGTGTAAGTGAATACAAAACCATGGCTCATACATCAGCATAACTAGTATGGATTTGATTCGTGCTCACTGGTCTTCGTATCACTCTCAGTAATACCATAGAGCTCGGATGTGACAATCGTGTAGCCATGTATATAGCCAACAACCCATGTTTCGCGAATGAATTAAACACGTGGAAGTTGACTGCAACTACAATAGAGATCTAATACAAAGGGGTATGTTAGAGTCGAAATACTCTGTTGTGTTATTCCATAGAGCCCTAGGGTCTCTTATATAGAGAGAAAACCCTTGGGTAAATTACATAGACATACAAGAGGTAAATGAGAAATACGCAACGATACATCATAACATAACGTAAACCTCTACACTCCCCCTCGAGATGGAGCATAGATATCAATCATGCTCAGCTTGGAAGAGCATCTCTAGAAAGGTCCTCTGAGCAATGGCATGGTAAATATATCAGCAGTCTGGTCCTCTGAATTGACGTGTGAAGTGGAAATCAAGCCCTTCTGGATCATGTCTCTAGTGTAGTGACAATCCACCTCGATGTGCTTTGTTCTTTCATGAAAAGCTGGATTATTGGCAATGAACAATGCTTCCTGGTTGTCACATTGAAGCTGCATGGATAAAGAGATATTTACATTCAAATCTTCCAAGACTGCTCGAACCCACATCATTTCTGTGCTTGCTTGTGCCATGGCTCTATATTCGGATTCAGCACT
Source organism: Ottelia alismoides (assembly GCA_037367405.1). NCBI lineage: Eukaryota > Viridiplantae > Streptophyta > Magnoliopsida > Alismatales > Hydrocharitaceae > Ottelia > Ottelia alismoides. The sequence continues at coordinate 916,250 of JAZKJV010001890.1, read as the reverse complement.
GGATCTCGCTACAACAGTTTGTTTCTTGCTTTTCCAAGAAACCAAAGAGCTTCCTATAAAGATAGCAAATCCTGAAGTAGACTTACGATCCTTTGGGCACCCTGCATAGTCTGCGTCTGCACAAGCGGAAATGGGCAGATCTGTGTCCTTTCTAAATAACAAACATGTGCCTGGAGAAGACTTTAGGTATCTCAATATCATATATAGGGCTTCCATATGGACTTGCCTAGGCTGCTCCATAAATTGACTCACCCGGTTTACTGCAAAAGCAATATCTGGTCGAGTTATGATGATGTATAGAAGCTTACCCACCATCTCCTTGTATCTTATTTTGTCCACCTCTTCGGTATCATTGTCGTATAGTCTCATACTTGGGTCCATAGGAGTGCTCGACGGTCTGCATCCAACCATTCATGTTTCAACTAGCAAGTCTGTGACATATTTTCTTTGGGTCATCACCATTCCTTGTGCATTTCTCGCAAACTCTATCCCCAGAAAATATCGTATTGTACTTAGATCCTTCGTAATAAACTGTCTTCCCAAAAGAGATTTAGTCATCTCGATTCCCTGAGCATCATCTCCTGTAACCAGAATATCATCAACATATACCATGACGACCACTGTACCTCTGGGAGTCTTCTGGATAAACAAGGAATGGTCCGCATTTGATCTTTTGAACCCCTGTCGTTCAATCAGCTGGGAAAGCTTCTGGAACCATGCCTGTGGACTTTGTTTAAGGCCATAGATTGCCTTATGAAGTCTACACACCATGTGAGTCTCACCCTCAGCAGTAAAACCCGGTGGTTGCTGCATGTAGACTTCCTCCTGTAGATCACCATACAATAATGCATTCTTGACATCAAGTTGGTAAATGGGCCAATCACGTACCACAGCAACAGATAGGAGAATGCGAAGCGTCGAGTGTCGAGCCACTGGTGAAAATGTATCCATATAGTCGACCCCATAGGTTTGGGTGAAGCCCCGTGCAACAAGTCTGGCATTGTATCGAACTAGACGTCCATCTGCATGATATTTAACTGTGAACACCCACTTGCTACTAACCACAGAAGCACCAAGAGGAATAGGAACTAGGGACCAAGTCCCTCGAGATTGTAAGGCGCGCATCTCCTCCTCCATAGCTAAACGCCAGCTATCAATCTTCATGGCTTCTTGATAAGTCCGTGGGATCTCAACCGTCGAGACTGCTGCTGCAAACCTCTGGAATTCACCAGTAAGATGATGAAACGACACCTGAGACGCAAGAGGATAGGACGCACATTGCCTCTTCTGCTTCCTATGAGCAATAGGACGATCAAGATCATTACCCACTGCACTGACTGGCGGATCCTCCCCCTGTAGCAAAGATTCCTGCACCGGTACATTATTTAACCCATCATTAGTGATAACATCGGAGCATACCTGAGGCGTGTTGGATGGTTGACGTGTAGCTTGAGCAGGCCCTGACCGCCTTGAGTAGAACTTAGGAAATGGGGGAATGGGATGATATGGAGGTGGTGGTGGTGGTGGTGGTGATGTAGACTCAGATTGACCCAAGCTTGGTGGTAGAGGAACATAAACATTATCATCCGGAGATGTGGAGGAAACCAACCTGTCACCTGCAGGGGAGAAGTACATAACTGGCTCAAAAAATGTAACGTCAGCACTAACATAGTACTTGTCGTTAATAGGGTTGTTGGAAAAGAAAAGAGCCCACCCATGTGTTTAGTACCACATGGGGGAGCGGTCACTGTTGGGTCTGTCTGTGGGGCTATATAAGGAGCCCCACACCCCCTGTACTCATTGAGAACTTCAATAGAAGAAACGCCCAATTCAGGGGCTTCTCCCGTGGTTTCATCCCGCTCCTCTCGAAGTAGGGTTCCACGTTAAATCCCGTTGTTCTTTGATGTTTATCTTTATTCCATGTTTTTGCTTCCGTATTATATTTTTCTACATGGTATCAGAGCGGGTTCGATTCTCGATGTTTCAAATTTTTTCGAGATCGATTGTTCTTATTGAATCATTATTATTCTGCATATTTCAAGTTCCTGATTTGGGTTCAGTTCCGCCATATTTCAACCCTAGATCTGGTTCATGTTCTTCAGTTGTGCAACCATCAATCTCCGGTTCCTGATTATTGTTATGTTATTTTCATATCCTGTTCGAAGTTTTTTTTTAAAGAAAAGAAAGAGCTCTCAGGTCCCGGAGGCGGAGATACCGCCTCGAGAAGCCCCAGGCATCGAGTCCTGGCACACCCACCAGGCGGCGAAGAAGCCGCTCCCTCCAGGGCGGCGAACCCTACACCACTCTCGCGAGATTCCTTCAAGCCGCAACCCTCGAGGCGGCGATCCCAGGTCCCGAGCCCCCCCTTCAGGCCGCACAGGCGGGGGTTGCCTTCTGGACAACCAGGCGACGTTGCCTGGTCCCGATCACGTGCCTCTCTCCGCAACCAGGTGCGCAGATCCCCATCGGGCATGCTGCAGGCTTCTCCTGGCGGTGGCCCTCCAAGCGATGATGCCGCCTCTCCTCCACGACCTCCAAGCGCGGCAGACGGTGCCCCATCTCTCCCTCCTCCGCGAACGCGAGCCCCCTGCGCGTGATTCCAGCGGTGATCAATCGTATGTCCCTTTCTCTGGCGGCGGCGGCAGAGAAATGGGGTTCCCGTGTTGGGAACCCAAAGTAGCGGGTCCCATTTTATTTATATAAAAATATATATTTTGTGGGGACTGTAGAGAGAGTCCACGATGGAAAAAAAATAAAAAAAAAGGAATGGGAGGATTCCAACCGTGGGCTGTGAAAATAAAAGGTGCCCGGCGTTATTAAAAAGAGAGAGAGGGGGGGAGAGATTGGGTCATGTATTTAATAGAGAGAGAGGCTCGATCACAGAGAGAAAAAAAATTGCCGTGTTTTGTTAAAAAAAAGGGGTGGGAGAATGACAAGATTGAGCCGGCCATATTTTCAAAAAAAAGAAAAAGAAAAGGCGCGTACAAATCAAAAAGCAGTACACAAAGTTTTTTTTCAAAAAAAAAAAGAAAGAAATGTTGCAAAGAAAAGCCGTAAAAAAAATGTTGAACGGCTTAAAAAAGGAAAAAAAAGTCGCGTACAAGAAAAAAAAGTCGTACGCATAAAAAAATGTGATTCATGTTTGCTTCTCCCAACTTGTATATTATTTTTATTATTCTCACAAATTTGGGAGAAAGGGGGAGTAAAAGCCATATGCATCCTACATCATTGACTGACAGACCAAACACTCCGGATTTCACAGAATATCAAGCCATCTTCACTGTGCATCGATCTTCGTCGTGGTGTCTCTATCCTCGACATCGACTCCGCACTGGATTTGTTTTCTACAAGGGTCATAGCAGCGATATCCTTTTGTGTCCGAGAGTAACCCACAAATACGCACTTAACAGCTCTAGGAGAGAGCTTGTCAAGTCCTGGAGACAAGCGGTGAACAAAGGCGATTGTTCCAAAGACACGAGGGGTAAGTGAAAACAAGTCCTTATCAGGAAAGAGAATAGAGATTGGAGCTTTTTCCCCAAGAACGGAAGAAGGCATACGATTAACCAGATAGCATGCATCTCCCCAAAAAGCTAATGGTGCACAACTTTGAACAAGTAATGTGCGAGCAATATCAAGAAAGTGCCGATGTTTCCTCTCCGCGACACCATTTTGTTGGGATGTGTACGCACAGGTAGTTTGGTGAATAATGCCCTTAGAGGAAAGAAACTGAGCAAGAGAACGAGTGCAGAATTCCAATGCATTATCCGTGCGCACATATTTAACAGTAGACGAAAAAACATTCTGCACTTCATTGATAAGATTTTTGATAACACTTCCTGCTTCAAATTTATTCTTAAGAAGAAAGGTCCAAGAGACACGAGAGAAATCGTCAACCACAACAAGATAAAACCTGTGTCCCTGATGATCCGGGACACGACTAGGACCCCAAATATCTATATGAAATAACTCAAACGGGGAGCGACTGCTCCGACTCTGACGACTAGGGAAGCTAATACGATGATGCTTCCCTAACTGACAAGCTTCATAACGAAATGAAGAATTCGGAGAGATCTGTGGCAGGAGGTGACGCATCTTCTGGAGCGGAAGGTGACCAAAGCGAAGATGCCATGTATACAGAGAAACGGATCCCTGAGAGTGAAGTGAGACACCAGCATAGGAATTCCGTACTAGACGATAGAGGCCGTTAAGCTCAGAACCACAGCCAATCACCCTGCCCGTTAGTATGTCCTGAAAAATGACAGAAGATGGGTGAAATATAGCACGACAGTGCAAATCTTTTGTAATCTGACTAATTGATAATAAATTCATGGAGAACTCAGGTGCATGTATAACATTCTGTAAGTGCATAGAAGGTGATACGGAAATCTCCCCCTGACCCACAATAGGGGAATGAGTGCCATCAGCTATGAGCACTGAACAACCAAACTGAATATCCCTGTAGGATTGTAGTATATTTCTGTCACGGCAGAGATGATGGGTGGCTCCAGAGTCGACAATCCAACCTGATAGATCGTGGTTATGATGAAAGGCAGAAGTACTACCTGAGTTCTGGCAGTGCAGAGGTACTAGCTGACGCAGAAGTCGTAACATCAGATGTATCAGTAGCCTCTGACGATGACTTTGGTATAATGTCACGAAGCCGTGCCACAAGCTCCTCGAACCTGTGATCTGGAGTAGATGTTGACGGAGCCTGAACATGATCAGCTACATGTGCTGAAGGAGGAAATCCATGCTTGGAATAGCATGTATCCTCGAAATGACCAGTGCGACGACAGAATGAGCACGTTGAATGCATACGACCTCCTCAGCCACATGCGCTACCTCCACGGCCACGAAATGAAGATGAACTACCTCGTCCTCTGGAAACCGCCATTGCAGAAGGAGGTGGAGTAGTTGCACTGGAGGGAACAGAGATACGACTGAGCCTCCTGTAGACTTCCTCCATCGGAGGAATAGTGGCGTCGGCGAGGATCTGAGAGCGAGTCGCCTCGTACTCCGGATCAAGGGCAGCAAGTAATACGCCTACCATAGTGGCATTGTGAAATGTCTTCTACTGCTCTGGGGTGGCTGTAAGTGGGATGGTGCTATATAATTTCTCGAACATCCCTCGTAGGGACGTGTACAGAGAGTGAAGAGGACGTCCATTTTGCTTCATGATAAAAATATCATGCTGCAACTGCAGCATCTTAGTCTCGTTCCGCACTTGAGAATATGTAGTAGCCAGAATATCCCACATCGCCTTGGCGGTGGGTATGGAGGACGTCATTGGCAATCTCCATCGTGAGCGTCCCTGACAGCCAGACCTTGGCATACGCATCATCAGCCTCCCATGAGGCATATATCCATGTCTTCTCTGCCGGCTCATCTTCGGTAAGGATGTGCTTCTTACCACATGACTTCATAAGACTCAGGAACTGCCTTCTTCATCGTGAAATGCCCCCCTCCCTCCAGGCCCAGTGATCCCTCCCCCTCGTAGGCCTAGGCGCACCACCAATAGAAGGCTTACCTGGCGATCTGTCCCCCCTCCCAGCCGCGTGGGGATTCTTTGCTTCGTGACTGCAGCTTTGTGTGAGGCTTGAGGCTTCCGAAGAGGATTGGCATCTTCCTCTGGCTCTTTCGGAGGAAGAGGCTTTTAACGAGGGATCGTTGCGCGAGGGTGCTCGCTTCGGTCTCGGAGGATTGTGTGATGTGTGGCTGCGGCGTCGAATCGTTGGAGCATCTCTTTTTTACCTGCCCTGTGGTTGTGGGCGTTTGGGAGGCGGCGTTGTTGGGCTGGATTGCTACTGCTGGCTCAGCTTCTTTCTGGGAGTCTCTGTTGTCTAACAAGGACAGGGATCGTAATGATCTTTTGCGGCCCTTGGCGTGCATTTGGGCGATCTGGCTGGGAAGGAACGAGGCTATTTTTAGGGGGCAGCGCTTTTACAAGGAAAATATTTTATCTCTTTCTGCCTGCCTTGTAGTTGACTAGATGCTGGTGTAGCCTGTTGGGTGTTGTTTTGCCCCGCTCGGCTGTTGTACAGGGTTTTTGGGTGGGCCTCTCCCTTTTGCTTATGTCTGGTCCCCTGTGTATGTTTTTAGATTTTTTATTCCCAATAAAGTTTGGGTGAACACCACTGCGTGTATCCCCCGAAGTTTTTAGACTTCAAAAAAAAGACTCAGGAACTGCATAGCCCAGAGTTCATAGTTCGTCCCGTCCATTTTGACTATTGGTGCCGAACCTTTAAAGGCACCTATGGAGGGCATATCAACCTTTTGATCTGACATCTTGCCGGAGAAGAAGACGTTGGGATGATAGACAAAGGAACGTTTGTCTACAAAGACTGGAGTGGATTCAAGCGCATATGTAGACTTTATGCACTTGAACCCATAGATGAAGAAGTGCCGACCGACTAGGAAGAGGAGCCCGAGGGAGGGCTACTTTAGCCCCGGCGGGAGAGGGATGACTTGGCGGCAGTGGGAGATGGCCACGACTGGAGAAGAGGGCGGCGGCGGGGGTAGCTGTTGGCGGCGGGGGCTGGAGAAGAGGGTGGCGGCAGGGGCCTCGGCTGGCGGCGGCGGGTTGAAGAGAGGAGGTGGGCGGCAGCCGAACGGCAGGGGGGCGGTGGAAAGAAAACCCTAGATTAGGATTTTGGCTCTGATACCATGTTAGAGTCGAAAATATTCTGTTGTGTTATTCCATAGAGCCCTAGGGTCTCTTATATAGAGAGAAAACCCTTGGGTAAATTACATAGACATACAAGAGGTAAATGAGAAATATGCAACGGTACATCATAACATAACGTAAACCTCTACAGGATACTTCATAATTTTAGCATACCAATTATAGATCAGATAACCGATATGTTCACTAAGTCACTCGCTTACACACAGTTCAAGAAATGTAGCAATAAGCTAAGCGTGATTGATATATATGCTCCAACTTTTTTTATACCAAGCCCGGTAATTTTGGATGCTCGGGTATATGTTTCAACTTGAAGAAGAGTGTTGAGTTATATTTTGTAAGCCCTAACCTAAGATTATTCTGGTCGATTCACTATATAAGAATCGCATTCACTGTAACACTAACCCTAGGATTCCATCTATATAAGGAGACCCCGAGTTTCCATTCTATTCAAGCAATATACATTCTGATTCTCAACTCAGTCAGACCTCACGCCCCTCAAGCCACTCAAAGGATCATTAGGAAAGAGCACGAAAGCTACCCTCTCATCCCATTTATTGTTCTCAAATATACAAGTCAACTACTAACTCAAAAATCTCTGTCGTTTAAACGAGAAAGATGACAATGTCTTTTTGACGGGTATGCTTACTGCTCAAAAATCTATACATATCGCCATGGCTCAGCTAGCAAGCAACCACCACCCTCGTACCACCATTTAATCCCAGCATATCACAAAGCTTCTCGTTGCACGGTTGAGAATGGCCCTTGGTCTCCCCAAAGCATCATGCACCTCCTTCATGGCAACAGAAACCTCCAAAGCAGAGAGTGAAGCATCCAAATCAACTAATAATTGGATATGTGGTGGATATATTATTAGCATCCAGACATGTTATAGTGGTGAAGCTACATGAGGTAAAGTGATTTGGTCCAACCCAACAGTCCTCATGACATGAGGATCTCGATCAGTTTGATATGGATCTGAATGAAATAACATGAAAAACGTTGGACTCCTTCAATAATGCCTCCATGCCCTCTGTCCTAACAACACCCATGATCTTCAAGAATCTGCCTCCATTCTTATCACCAAATCCTCATTGTGATTAGTCTGAGGATTCACCTAAAGATTGGGATCAAGGTTTATTATTTCCTCGACAGATAGTCCCTCGCTGATCAATTGCTCAACCCACACCAAAGTTGAGGTCCGATCAAGCTTCAACAGTGGGCGCAAGCGTCCTACAATTGGTCGGCCTTTAATCACCACCACTACCTCCAATCACTCAGCCAGAATCAATCCATAACTAAACACCTCTACCAGTTCTCCCAAAGACGTGAGAGTCCACCTAACTGTGGTAAGAACCCAGCAACGCAAGGGGAAGCCTAACACTAGTGCCTTTCTTGGATCCTCCTACTTCGAGGCACTATCCAGATAATGAGGTTGACGCTACTTTACTGGCCTCGATAGACACACCAAAAACTCAATAACCAAGGACCTCACCTCTCCTAGGGATAGCATGTGAAGCCACATCATCGACTAATCTAGCCAGATAGCATCAACGTGAACACATACATCACATACCTTGTCCATCAAAGCCTTATTGCACGAAGATCCTCCAAAGGTCCATCCCCCAACACAACACCTTCAAGAGGAGGGTTGTCAGCTACCACAGTCTTCAACCTTGGATCATTATAAATACCATCACAGTCTGAGCACCACCATCAGTAGCCCCTTGACCATTAATCTCCAGCTTTATGTCATCCCAACGATGATATCCCCCATGTATTGAACATGAATGCTAACAATGCCTAATTCTACCACATCAAAAGCAAAATGTAACATCACAATGTTGCCTAGTGACCATGTTTCCCATAGTGATACTGATAACGCAAGTAACTCTTCAAAGGTGCCAGAGACAAGTACAAAATGCAAAGATGCCTCTACTTCGACGTTCTCCACTCCCCTTCCCCAATTAGTACATCACCAGTGAGCAGTCTTGCTTGATGGACCCACTATGACATCCTCCATAGAAACATCCCCACCCTCCTCCGTCCAACACATCCTCAGCTCATTCACCTCCGCCGGAGACATTGAGCATAGCAACGCCCCATCTCCCCTAAAACCCCCCGCATTAGCAGCAGCCATAGCTCGCATGCTCGCCTACAACTTCCCTTCTTCTGCTCCCTTTACTCTCTCGTGCACATCACTCAAAGTATAAGCCACTGGAACATGATCAAACATAATATATTGATGTTTTACTAATTGTCATGGCTATAGTGATTCATCCCCTCCAGACATATTTATCATAGATAATGCCTGAGCTTACATATAAATGAGCCAAAATATAAACTATAGCTACCTTCCCAGGACAGGAACCACTTGACATAACATAGGGCGAGGCATGAACTCTTACTTGAGGAAGATATTACTTAATGATTATTGTATATAGCATTTAGGTTTGGTTGAACATACAGTATTTACACTTTATTGTATTAATAACAATTGAAAAAAGCCGTGGAACTGCAAAAAAGATCAAAACTGAATTAAAAGCGGTGAAAAGGGCTTTCTAGGATAACAACAAGTACCAACCAGGTCCGCCGGTGCCAGAAGCTTCAATATTGATAAAAGCGCCAATTTTCTTTGCCAACTTGTGTGTTGTTAAAAATCCATGTGATCCCTGGATTTTAAAGAAATTAGATAGAAGTTACTCTTAAAGATCAAAAGAAGCAAAGCAAAATGACCTAAGATAATCTAATTATAAAACAATGACCATGAGGATTTTTAGAAGTGCGTATTTTGAGAAAACACTAAGGTTATGCACAGAGTTGAAATAGTTATTCGCTCACAGAATTATGTGGGAAATGATAGCATCATAATGGCTTATGAAGCTCAAATTAATGTCTAGTTTTCTCCATGATTAACTTGTAACAACGACAAAGACTTCTCCCACAATAAGTAGAGCCGGCTACAAGAATTCTTTGCCCTCATTCAGATACCCTTTCTTAGCTAGCTCAACATCTCAAATTCCAAATCTTCTAACCGGTGTATTAGCCAACATCCTTTGCAAATGGTCAAACCAACTTACATGGTTCTCTCTCATCTTATCCTCTACCGTAGCCACGCCAACTTTCTTTCTGATCACATCATTCCAAATTCGTTCTTTCATGTCTGATCACACATCTACTATAGCATTTACACTTGGATAGGGAAATCATATCTATAAGTACGAGCCCGTGGGCCCTGTACTTGCCCTATTGATCCGCCCCTCGATGAACCCAATCTTGCTACTATCGTTCTCTATACATGTCTATGGTCCACAAGCAAACAACAAGCTCCATAGAGTGAAGCAAGTGTCACGGCTACTTGTAATTAATTTCCTTTGATTTTCAAAGGAATTTTCTTATCAATAGAACAGGCTCCTCTTCACTTTAGTCAATCTGCATTCATTCTATGAGTAGTATCTCCTTCGATTTCCCCATCATGTCGCAATATAGATCTCATGTATCTTTTTTTAGAGAAAAGTGGGTGCAATCCCAAGATGGGACCCACCACAAAGCTTATAATACTTCAGAGAAACTTATACGGAGAGATTATACAAAGTTCCAGTAAGCCAAAAGAGCTCTGCAATGACTCAATACATTGTTGGGGTAAAACATTTGGCCCTTGAAAATCAACTCGTTGCGGGCACACCATATCGACCAAAGCATAGTGAAGGTAGTGGATGATCCTCCTGGGAGTTTCCAAATGTTGCTCGGATGGAGTTCCAGAATGCAGCAGCACTACCAGTCCTCGACCATGGTATAGCAGCATCCTCCCATGCCATAGTTGAGGTTTCGTTGCCGAAGAAAAGGTGATCTATGTCTTCCTGTTCACTCCCGCATCTTCCGCATAGGATGTCCCCTGTATGCAACATTGATGCGGATAGGTTCCGGCGTCGACAATAAAATTTAAAATAATATTTTTGGTGGATATTTGGTGGAAGAATAGACGGGTGAGAAGAGAAATTGGAGGGATTGAGAGGAAGAAAACTCGCCGGGAATGCGAGAGGTTGAAGGAGAAGACCGCGGAGATCGCGTGGAGGGAGAAGAGAGATAAGAGAGAGATACGAGATAAAATCTCAAATTTTACTTCATCATTGACCGTCTAAAACAATGGGCTACCCTCTCTTTATATAGGAGAGAGGGTTTACAAAAATAGTAAATAAATCAAATCAACAACTAATTTAATCCTAATTGACCTCTAACTACCTTAATTGGACTCTAAATTATTTAATTGACCAACAATTTTAATTAAAATCTACGAAATATACGTTGAGATCACAGGCGATCTCAATTATTTAATTGGACGATTTCGACAACCTAGAAACGTAAATAAAATTGACGATTAACTAATAAATGTGGCCCCATAATTTGGGGTCACGCTGCATCAACTTAGCCAATTTAATTTTGCAATTTCGCCAATTTAATTTCCAATCCCCCAATCTGGGGTCCTCAGAAGGCGCCATCTTCGGAGTCCCTGTTAGGGCTGGCGCGCTACGCACGGGGGTGGCAATCGCATAAGGCGGCGCGGTTGTTGGCGCTCGATCGGGACAGCGGCTCGCGAGGGGTGGGGTTCGCGCGTGGTAGCACAGCGCTAGAAGAGGGGGGCGAGGTCGGGGTTGGGGGGGGACTGTGCGGCGGTGTCGATTGGGCGGGGACGACTGGGAAAGAGGGCAGTGCGTGGCCTGCGGCGTCGCGTGAGGAGGGGGAGGGTCTTGGCGGCTGGGGGCGATGAAGTTCTGGAGGGGAAGTCGGGGAGAGGCGTGGGGAGGTGGCGAGGGGGAAATGAGTTCATCGGGAGGGAGAGAGGCGGCGCTGGGAAAGAGCGGGAAGAGGAGGGAGGGGGGGGTCGCTGGCGGGTGCACAAGGTGTCGGGGATGTGGTAAACGGGGGACGGCGAGGCGCATAGGGGAAGAGGCGGCGTGGGATGGGGGAAGACGGGGTTGGCAGCGGGGCGGAGGCGCAGGCGGAATGCGGCGATAGGGTGGGCTGCGGGGTTGACGGCGCAAAGGCTGATGCGCGGGGTGAACAACGGAGGGCGATGGGTCGAGCGTTGGGGCAGCGAGGGCAGCGGGTGGCAGTGGTGGTGCTGACGGGGCTGGGGCGGGGGCTGTGGTCGAGGAGGAAGGTAGGGGAGTTACCTGGGGTAGTTTGGGCAACGTCGGGACGGCCGGAGGGGCCGATGGAAGCGATTCTGGTGGCGAACTAGGGTCTGGAAGGTGCTGGACAGCAGCCGAATCGTCGAATTTTTTTTCTAAAATGATCTGGACAGCAACCGTTTGGTCTTCTTTCGCGATGTTTTCTTCGTCAAATCTTGCGGTAACGACTTCAACAGGTGGCGGCTTTGATTGGGCATCGCGGTAGGCCTCAAGGTTGGCCGTGAAGTCCCGAAACATTGATGACATGGCTCGGAAGTTGTTCTGCAAGTCACGTAACATGTGCTCGGTTTCCTTGTCGTAGGCGTCATTGGCTCGCCTCTTTCGTTCGGATGAACGATGGTGTCGGTGCGGTCGCCGGGGCGGATCGTTAGATCGTGAGGACGATCTAAATGCCATGCTCTGATACCAAATGATGCGGATAGGTTCCGGCGTCGACGATAAAATTTAAAATAATATTTTTGGTGGATATTTGGTGGAAGAATAGACGGGTGAGAAGAGAAATTGGAGGGATTGAGAGGAAGAAAACTCGCCGGGAATGCGAGAGGTTGAAGGAGAAGACCGCGGAGATCGCGTGGAGGGAGAAGAGAGATAAGAGAGATACGAGATAAAATCTCAAATTTTACTTCATCATTGACCGTCTAAAACAATGGGCTACCCTCTCTTTATATAGGAGAGAGGGTTTACAAAAATAGTAAATAAATCAAATCAACAACTAATTTAATCCTAATTGACCTCTAACTACCTTAATTGGACTCTAAATTATTTAATTGACCAACAATTTTAATTAAAATCTACGAAATATACGTTGAGATCACAGGCGATCTCAATTATTTAATTGGACGATTTCGACAACCTAAAAACGTAAATAAAATTGACGGTTAACTAATAAATGTGGCCCCATAATTTGGGGTCACGTTGCATCAAACATTATATCCCGACGCACCTTTGTAAGTAGCCGACCACGTCTAGCAAGCCAGAGGAAAACCTTGATCCGCATCGAAATTCTGCTTGCCCAAATAATCCTGCAATCATGTTTAAATTCATTTAGAGGAATACCTTGATCCGTATCGGAATTCTGCTTGCCCACATAATCATGAAATCATGTTTGAATTCATCCAGTGTACTATTTTGTGCATGGGTGAAGAAACGATATGCCTTCTTCACGAAGAATGAGTCATTCAGCCATACAAATGAGTCTGCCACATGTGGGTCCCTCAATGTCGAAAATATCCCCAAGCGGAGCAACAAACTCATTCTGTTCCGAGAAGGTGTAAAGGAAAGTAGGAGTCCAAGTTCCTTCCGACCATACTCGATGCAAGACGGTATTCTAAACCTCGACAAGGGTGAAAAGCTGCGGGTATCTCTCCACCAAGGGTCCCAGGCCCGTCCAGTCGTCCATCCAGAAGTGGAATAGCCCATTGTTTCCCAGCACAAGCAGGAGGCACCCACACAGTTATGGTAGAACCTTGGTAATCCCCTGCCAAAGAGAGGAAGGTAGTCGAATACTCGGCGCCCTTAGGGATCCTCCGATGCCATATATGCTCCGCAAGATCTTGCAGAGCGGATCGTTTGCACACACACCCTAGTCTGAGCACCCATTTGGCCAAGAGAGCTTTGTTCGTGCATTCGAACCCAATGTTCAGGAAGGCACTATGTGGTATTCAATCGGAGGTAAGGTTGGGCAACGGGTCGGGTCAGGTCGAGTTTGAGTTGGCTCGGCCCAAGCCCATTTAAGTATATGGGCTAATGGGTCGGGCCTAGGTCCATTTTATTTTCAAATTCCAGGCCCAAGCCCAAGCCCAAACCAGGCCAAATAAAATGGGGCGGGTTCGGGTCGGGCCGGCGCAATTTAACACATATGTACACCAATATCATGTGTTCCGTTCGTTTTGCATTTATCTGATTGTTTCTTATGCATGTGTGCATGTTTAACACTTTAAGTACGCTAACTAATTCGTGATTCTGACATTAGTTATATGCTGGAAATAGAAATATGGTAAAAAAATATAGCAACTTAAATCACCAGTCAATTCACCATTATATATTCTATTGTAGATACGGGCTCTATGACCCAATACAGATTGGTTTCTTACAGTTGTACATGCTCTAACGCTTGAGGACACAGATTCCATTCTTGCATAATAATGTACTAATCTTGCATATTAATGTAATAATATCCTTAATTCACGCTAATGGATATGACTATTAATTGGTCTAAGTATTTATTTTAAACTTGAAATAAGGATATGAAAGTTAGAACATGATATTTGGAGCAAACATGAATATACTTGATATAATTATATCATATAGGTCGGGCTATCGAACTTGCAGGTTTAGGCCTTTTCAAGCTCGAACCTGGCTCGATAACCAATACGTGCTCATTGTGAGTCCCACAGTCCGCACACTAAATTTCGGGGTCGAGTTTTGGGCCGGATCGGGCTATGCGGGTTGGGTTTTGGGCCACAACCCAATGCCCAATCCTAGTCAGAGGGGTCACTGCATAGAGAGTATGTGATATGCGGGAGAGTATGCAGGGAGTATGCGGTTTTATGCGATTTGATAGTTCTTATTATTAAAAATTATAAATATATATTTAATAATTTGTTAATATCCTCGGTCGGGAGAGTATGTGGTTTTGTGGGTTTTATGCAGGAGCGTATGCGGTTTTATGTTATTATGAGGGTGAGGTTATTTGGGTTTAGATTAAATAAAAAAATTATTAAAAAAGCGATCGAATAAGAGGTCTCATAGGGGGTATACTCGGCCGAGTATGTGGGTAAACCCGCATACATGGACGTTTCATCATACACTGAGCAGCAAGGCTACCGAGTATAAGTATGCGGCTGAGTATGCGGTTTACTCGGCTGCTTTCCTGAACATTGTTCCAACTTTAAAACTCCCAACCCACCATCTTTTCTGACGTTAGTGACCGTGTCCCAATCAAGAAGATGTATATCATTGTTTTCTTGCTGACCATCTCACCAGAAGAAGCGTCTCATCAAGGCCTCCAGTATTGTCCTAACTCATGACGAGAGCCACCTGGCTGAGCAAAAGAAGATGGGGAACGCGGACAAGGCAAGCTTAAGCAGCACTAGCTCCCTCCTCTTTACATCATCCAAGCTTTCCAGTCTGCCATCCTGTTTTCCAGCTTATCTAACACCAGCCTCCAATCTGTTGCACCAATGGGAGGCCCATGTAAGTAATAAGGAGGGATCCGCAAGGACAATTAAGGATGTTGCACAAGCCCCGAGATTCCTCCACGGAATGGCTAAATAGGATGAACACTGACTTGTCTCTATTAATCCGTAGTCCCGAGATGTTGCCAAAAATGTCCATGATCAAACTTGCCCGTCGAGCATGGTCCAGGTCCCCATCAATGAACACCACCGTGTCACCATCATATTGCAGAATTGGCATCGATACATCTTCTCTCAAATATCACCCATATAAATTGTCATTCACCGCCAACACATCTGCCACAAGTACGAAGAGAAGGGGTGTCAACGGGCAACCTTGCCACACCCCGTACTGAAGCTGAAAGAAACCAACTTCCATTCACCAAAACTGTATAGGGGGTTGACATAATACACCTCTTCATACAAGCGATCCATACCTCCAAGAAGCCCCTTTTTCTAAAGTGAGGTCAATAGGAACCGCCAATCTACGCAGTCATATGCTTTGGAGGAGTCCACCTTCCATGACACCCCTTTCTTCTGCGATCTCTTCCAGTCCAGAATCATTTGCAGAGCCAAAACCCAACTATCGACCATATGACGTCCAGGAACAAAGGTTGTTTGCTCTGGTGAGATTAAATCATCAAGAAAACCCCACAGCCGATTGGCCAAAACTTTGGTTAAAATAAGGTAGATTGCATTGAAGAGCACAATAGTTCTGAAGTCTTCCATTCGAGTAGTCGCTTCCTTCTTCGGCAGAAGGAAGAGCAAAGCCTTATTCAGTCGTTCAAAGCCCATGTTATCCTCTCGAAACTCATGCAACACTGCCACAAAATCCTCCTTCACGCAATCCCAAAATTCCCTATAGAAGAAAACAGAGAACCCATCCGGGCCCGGGGAGCCATCTACATTCATATGCATCACCACCTTCCTTACCTCGTTCTCAGAGAAGGGAGCCACAAGGTTGTCTAACTGAATCAGGTTGGTGCTCGTAACTCCATTGTCTCGCCACCCCACCCATGCGAGAAGCCCTTCTAGAGAAGGTGATGAAGTGTGATTCCATATTTATCATTAATCTTCATTATTATCTCTCTTGCTTAAGTTAATCATAAGATTCTTTGACTAATTAACCCTAATTACTAATTACTGTGTTGTATATAATTAACACTAACTACTATATATTAATATAACTCTATTATAGTATAATATTTTATGTTTTTATTTCTTATTAATAATCAAATAAAAATTAAGTAAAATTGTGTATAAATAAAATAACATAAAATAAATTAAAAAGCAAAAAAATAAGCAAAAGAAGAAAAATAAAGAAAATGATTTATATGGTTTTAATAGTATTTAATTTTTATCTATGTACAAATGACCTCTGATCTCTTTGACTTCTACATGAAAGTTGTAGATCTCATCGAGATCTAGAACTTTCATATTCATGTCTTTTCTTGATTCGACTCGTAATTATTTTTTATCTAATTTTCTTTGATTTATTCATTTATCTTAATTTTGATAGGGCCACGTGGCGCCATCTGCTTTGGCCACGTGGTCCGCTCCTGTGTCGCTATCCGCCTTCATCTCCGACCTTTGGATCCTTCTGATTAGTTGCGATCGTAGCCGTTCATTGGTGCCTCGTTTTGAACCGCCCGATCCTTTTGAACAAAGCAATCTAATGCTGGCAAGAAAGTGTGGAATTGGTGATTTCACACAACATCAACATGGCTCGCTATCCAATGATTGTATGATATTTCAGAGTGAGCAAGGCTAGCTCCTCTATTGCTTGAATGATAGAATGGAAAAGCTCGATGTTTTAAAGAATCCCTCCTCCTCGCACTAGACTCTCTACTCTTGCTTCATCTTCTCGAAGTGGAAAGAGAATCCACATCGAAGATATTCCGGATGAAGAAGAAAAAGATAAGATTGAGTCTAAATCGGATGATAATGAGAACATGGACTTCAAGTACAATTCGGATGCTTAGTATATCTATCTTTCCATTTATATGTATGAGTTAGTGCAATCATGTAATGCTTTTCTATTTTCAGCTACCTTTCTTTATGTTATGATACTTTCTACTTAATGATGTTTATAAAGTTTGACTTTCTCAAAAGTTTCCTTTTGGGGCTTGCTTGTGATCTTTTAAATTATGACAAAAGGGGAGAGAAAAGACTAAAAAAGAGACTAAAAAAATATAAGTTTTTAGGATCTTAGCTTCAAGGGGAGAGTTTATTAAAGTTTAATCAAGTTTTGATCAAAAGTTTAAAGTTTATTCAAGTGGCGTTTACAAAGTTTAACTGCAAAAAGTTATTCGAGTTTAAAGTACGTTGTTTTGTCATCTTTAAAAAGGAGGAGGTTGTTAGAATCTTGTTTACTCTTGTTTTAAAGATGACGCACATTAGATCTACCTGCATTTATGTACTGATTTTGCAAGATCTTCAAACAAAGTTCAAGACCTCAAGAGAAGCTCTTTAAAAGTTTTCTTTCCTATTATGTGTTGCCTTTTAAGTCTTAAGCTTGTGCTTATTTTGTAATCATCGATTGTACTCTAAATAGTATTCAAAAATGTATCTCTGATGATCTACAGTGGAGTCAGTCTTGCTACTAGTCAAGTCAAGCTTATGTAGCAAAGTCAACCCCAAGTTAAACCACAATTTAATCGCTCATTGCACTTTTGTTGATCGATCATTGTATGATCGCCCATTGTCTTGGACATGATCGATCATCTGCAGCTTACTGAAGAACACCTTGAAACTAATTGATCACTCCATTTGACATGATATGTAAGATTCCTTGATCAATCAATTTGTTAACGTTATCTATCCTTGATCATTTCAATTTATTGATCGATTAGAGAACTTTTATGATCACTCATTTATTTAAATTTTAAATTATGCAACCAACCTTATGATCGATCATGGTACACTGTCTAATTGATTATTTGAGCATTGATCGACCATTGCTTCTTGTTGATCGATCATTCCTGATTTGAAACTTTCTATTTTTGTCTCCCGATGGTTAATGTTATGTTCACTATAAAAAGAGGCACATACCTCCTCGTTTCAACACACAACTCATTCAAGTATTCACATCTCTCTCATTCTTAAGTGTTCATCCTTTCAAGAGAGAAGAAATCTAAGTTTAAAGCTAGTCCATGTTCGTAGCAACCTCCTCAAGCTCTTTGTGAGCAGTCAGAGATTCTCTTTAAGCTACTTTAAAAAAATAGATGATATTTGTCAATTACATAGTTTTCATATGTTTTATAGATATATCTGATTGAATCAAGTATTGTAATATCTTGCTGATATAATCTCTCTGTTGATCTAATTGTTTTGATCTGATTTTTATAATTGATACAATCTTGTAAGCTCAGATGATTGTTTATCTTGTTTAGCTAACACTGTTCTGCAGATATTCTTGGAGTTTTGTCTGTAGGAAGCTCGAGGTGAAGCCTCAAGCGGTGTTGCAACTAGTTCATTTGCAGTGATGACTTTGGTGTTCTAATTGAAAGTTATGACTTTGGTGTGTGATCCAAATTGTAAGATGCGCATTTGTAATCGATTGAGATATCCGTCTAAATATCTAAGGATATAGTGCAAAAAGTTGGTTGGCTCGGCTAACCAAAAATTGTAAGTCGAGAAGGCTTGGGCCGTAGTTTTTACCTGCTTGGATTTCCACGTAAACATATTGAGCATTGTGACTGTTGGTTTGCTGCTTCTGACTAGATTTCATTACTTGTTGTCTGCTTTCGCGATTAAGTTTTATTCTGCCATACTCCATTCACCCCCCCCCTCCAATCCGCAAGTTCTATCACCAATCGTGTCGACCAGTTGGCCTAATCGATCGATTTTTACAAGCTTGAATCAGACTACCAAGGAAATACTATGTGAATCATAATCACCAGTTGTCGAGCTGGAGTGGGCAGATTCCACCTTCATGGTGTGTTTCTTAAGTTCTTTGGCGACTTTTTATAACCCATGGCCTTTATCCAGGTGCTTTGGTTGATAAGGAAAAGAGTGTTCCCTCGGGATTGTATGTGAAAAATGTGGTTACTCGTGCCAAGTTTCATGTTGAGACATGGCTAATGTAAATTTAACTGAGTAATTTCGTGGCGAATACCTGTTAGATGTCCATCATTTTTTCTCAAAAAAAAAAACAAAAGAATACCGGCAGTCTACCAGCTACACATCGATTAAAAGATCAGTTAGAGGTAAGGTTTTAAATTTCGATATCTGATATAGTATGGACGCCATGTCGAAACGAAATCTCGTCGAAATTTTGGTAAATTTCAGTCACATTTTGCCCAAATCGAGCAACATTTGTGAAGGAAGGCCCCCATATCAGCATTTCACTCAAAATTTCGGCCCCAAGTCGAAACCGAAATTTCGACAAAATTTCGCCGTTATGTGACGAAATCTGAAACCATGGTTAGAGATTAACAAACATTTGAAGCCAAAGAATGTTCCAAACATATCCACGTCTTACCAGAAGAAACAATTCTTCAGCACCGTTGAAAAGAAAAATCACTGGTCGAGGTGGAATCCAATTAGAATCGATAATAAGCCGTGCTATTTCAAGCATGGATGCTGCAATGAATACTAAAACAATGTATTTCAACCATATAATGAAAAAACAGTCAGACTGATATTTGAAACATTGGCAATTTTTTAAACTGACCCACACATGAACCACAATCACCAGCTGCAGGAGAGCCTAGCGGACCATCAAAATGGCCATTCACTAGAAGAGATGGTTCATAATCCTCTGATTCTGTAGATCGTATCCTAAAATAAGTTTAAGCCATGTCAAGTAGATAATTGCATTAGATAAAATTCAACCACAATATTAAGAAGATACAAGACGGAAATGCAATGAATCATCAGAATCCTGACTATGAGCCTTAAAAGCTCCACGAAGTAACCAATCGAACTGTAATGTGGACATTAATAAAATTGAGAATGGGTTTGTACTTTCCTAAAATACGCAGTGAACTGAACACTAAATAAAGCATTAATGAATAGAAGTGCATTAAATCTTCTTCGGTGATCTGGAAACCATGGAATTGGCAGAAAGCAATTTAAGGTGTAAACAGATGGACGAGAAGGTATTATACATTTAGTCTCTTGGCTTTGATGATGCAAAAATGAAACATGAGCATGGACTGCGGTCTTTTATTTACTTGAGACAACAGAAATAGTAAAAGGAGAAGATCCCATGAAAAAGGATCCGAAGGAAAGAAGCGAAGATACATGAAAAAGCCAGGGTGATCATCAGGGCGATGGATGAAGCGAAGATACATGAAAAAGCCAGGATGATCATCAGGGCGACGGATGGTGGTTTTTTCTCTGGTTTTAGAGTTGCAGATGTTTCAGTGCTGGTCCTGCAGTATGCCAACAACACCATTCACTTTGTAGAGGGATATGTTGGTTCGACAGAGGGGGTCACTATGTTAATTGAGCTCTTTGGGATGGTGTCCAGGTTCCAGATAAATCACAGAAGCTGGCATTTTCCTTTCAGAACAAGCGGGGACAAAATTGCAGGGTGCGTGGTTGCGGTGTCGATCCGGATATAGCGAGAACTGCCTATCACATACTTGGTTTGTCATTGGTTGGCGGTAGGTTGAGGCGGGTTGACTGGTTGCTCGTGGTGAACAAGATGGAACAAAGGCTTGCGAGTCACATGCTTGTCTAGGAGAGGTCATATTGTGCTTCTGAAGGCGTTGTTGATTGCTATGCCGATTTATATTGTGCTTCTGAAGGCGTTCTTGGTTGCTATGCTTATTTTTCCCTGTTTACACGCCTTCTTTCGATTGGTGTAAAGGGAGACTTCAAGTGTTTACAAGGAAGTTCTTCTGGGAGTCATGGGAGATGCTGATGGTGGAGTGGAAGACCGAGATGCTTACGAAGGAGGATAGGGGGCTTGGGGTTCTAAGTTTGGATGAGATGAAGTGTGCATTGCTGGCCAAGTCAGTAATCCACATCTGGGACGATGGGTCTGATCAGTTGAGTAGGCTAGTTCATGGCATTCATGCGGTAACCTTGAATCTCTTAGTGTAGGAGGGGGCGGCGCTTGCGTCGTCCACCTTCTGTAGATGCATCTGTTTGGTGTTTCCTTCTGTCTATCCATTAATGAGTACAGTTTTAACGAATAGCAGTGTTTTGTGATTCTAGACAAATGAATGGAATGGCCATGGTGCACTTGGGAGTGTGTTTTCCACATTTGTTTACTTTGGTGGCTAATAAGAACTGTTCCGTGACAGTGTAGAAAGACAGATGGTTGGCTCCCTCGTGTTCGCTCAGATTTGACGATCAGCACTTCATTGAGTTTTTGGGAGACCTTGCCTATGTTTGGAGCGGCATCGGATGGCCAAGATCACTTCACGTGGGTGGATGGACACTTTGTATTTCCAAAGGCTTACATGATGTTTTATACATATATGATCTTCTCATTGCCACCTTTCTTTGAAAGGAATCCGATCAGGTCGTACAAATTATGCTAAAGGGAGCGCTTCCACTGCCATGCGGTGCAGGGTGCCAATTAAGTAACCTATTAGCATATCCATGCCTAAACACCATCATTGTTCAAATTTAAGACGGTATAATTGGTACAAATTGTACTAAAAGGTTTTATTGGTTTTTTGACCATGTATGATACTATATATTAATCACTCTGAAATTTAAGAATTTTAAAGCGTTTTTAATTTCCCTAAACTTCTAGTCATATCAAGCAATCAAGTTGTTTTGCATGGAAATTGTTGAACTACAATTAGTATACTTTCCAATTAGGAGTGTCATGAAACAATCTTTCAATCAAATTGTTTTTCGTCAATTATTACTCTAGATAAATGATACAGTCAGCAAATTTCTAATTTCCATGACTTATTTTGAATAATAAACAAAATAAAAATTCAAGCAAAATAAATGATACAACATCTAATCTAGATGATCTAATCATCTTCCCACCCAATCACGCTTATTGCATTCGAACTCCGAGCCGTGCGAAATAAATTTGAGTGGTTAACTGGTTTGATTTTTTACATAATTAATGTGTTTTTAACACGTTTCATGATGGGAAAACTGTAGCAAAGAATCGTTAATTGGAGGCTATATTCGGATCAATGTTGTTCGTCATCCAAGATAATTACATGGCAGTTGTCCACATACCAGATATCGTAGTCCTTGTCTGTCTCCTTGGGCGGATCTTTGGTAAGAACATAGTTCTTCTGTTGTCAACCAATAAACAACTTAAATGGTCGAGACCATAATACATAGTTTTCAGAGCCCTTTAATTTGATAGAAGTGCCATGTACTATCATAGAAAAAGTTGGGTACAGGGACTTGGGCTCTGTAGATGCCATGGTGGCCGTACAGGTCAAGAAAAAGTGACCTAGATAGTTCATGCAGTCTTACTCATGCATTATGGAGACTAGCAGTACATCGCTGAACAACTCGGTAGTAGGTGACAACGAATAGAAAAATAGCGGCGCAGGGAGGCTCATGGTGGTGCCGTTGGGGCGGCTGGAGTGCTGTGCAGGGACTCCTATTAGTGGCATTGCAGCCTGGCGACGGCGCAGCGAGTGCCTAAAGGCGAGGTAGCGGTGCAGTAGGCCGCCTGGAACCCTGGGCAGCAGCGCGAGGATGCGCTTAGGGTTCACAGCAGTCTGGTGGTGGTCCGGGAGCCGCCTGGCGGCGAGGCAGCGGTGCGGGAAGCCGCATGGGGCGTTGGGAAGCGGCGCGAAGGAAGCACCTGGAGCTCCGGGCGGCGACGCAGGAGGCTTCTGAAGCGCCTTAAGGCGGCGCGGGGGGGCACCTCAGGCGCCTGGAAGCGGCGCAAGTTGGGCGGCAGCAGCTGTGGGAAATTAGGGCTGGTGATGGCAAAGGAATTGACGTCACAACAACCATCTAGGATTGTTGCTCTGATACCATGTGGAAGAAAATGAAAGAATGAAATAGCTTTTCTTATTCCAGAGATCTAGGGATCCTTATACAGTACAAAACCTTAGAGAGCTCAAAACTATTAAAAATACATAAGTGCCCCTAACGGGGTTACAATGAATAACTAAGAATCGTAACAATACGTTACTAACAACCTCATTTCTAGCACATCAGATGGCCCATAATACAGCAAAATGAAGTGAACAATCCTCATGAAAGTTGCCGCAATCATACGGATTGACCTCCAGAAATGAGCACCATTGTCAACTCTCAGACACGGGATCGTCGCCATGGACCACATCTGAGCAGAGTATCTGCATTTGAAGAGGAGATGATCCAGGTCCTCGATCTCAATTCCACATCTATCACATGCACGATCACCAATACGAAGTATCGCATCACGATGTTCCTTCGTGAGCAGCCGGACATGTACCACAATCCAGAAAAACACCTTGATTCTCAGGGGGGGCCTTACATCCCCAAATAATATTTGCATCCTCACAAACATCCATATTAGGCAAATTCTGGTCATTGGCAAAGAAGCGATATGCTTTCTTTCTTTTTTGATACCAAAAGAGGGGGAAGCACGCGTTGGTGCCCACCCCAAAGTATTATTTATTAAAGAAGAAAAGAGGGAGATACAAGGAAATTACAAGAGCCACGAGGCTACCAGCTGTTTGCAGTGCAAGCTTACATTCCCACAGTAAAAACGATGATCAGAAAAAAGCGCATTGTTACGGGCCAGCCAAATAGCCCACAAAACCGTCGTCGGAGCAATACTCTCGTTTCTTTGGCGATCACGCGCCCCAAGAAATGAGGACCGGAAGGAATCAAGATCGTGCAAATTAATCTAGTTTAGATCCACCTCATTCCAGATAGACGAGGAGACCCAGCAGTGGAGAAAGAGATGTTCGGACGTCTCAATAGCGGATGTCACAAAGAATACATCTGTGAGACAACTGTTCAAAAAGTCTAACCGCCGCCGGAGCAATACTCTCGTTTCTTTGGCGATCACGCGCCCCAAGAAATGAGGACCAGAAGGAATCAAGATCGTGCAAATTAATCCAGTTCAGATCCACCTCATTCCAGATAGACGAGGAGACCCAGCAGTGGAGAAAGAGATGTTCGAACGTCTCAATAGCGGATGTCACAAAGAATACATCTGTCAGACAACTATTCGAAAAGTCTAGCACAACGATCCCGAGTCATTAGTTGCATCCGTCACAAAAGCCAGAGAAAGAAACCCACCCTCTTGGGGACCCCCAACGACCAAATAAGCTCGCAATCACGCAACAATCCCGCGGAGATGGAGGGTGGAGGCTTACAGATGGCGATGGAAGCCTTCCGAACTGAGAACGGTGCACGACTCCAAACCCAGTGATCAGCGCCAGAGGAAGGACGCCCCACCTGGCTCAAGGAATCTAACAGGTAGAGGAAATCCTCCAAGCGTTGGTCTGAGAAAGAAGCCCTGAACAACGGCATCCAATTCCCATTATCCCAACAATCCAAGATCCGAGCCTCCGAAGAGCCCGCTAAAGCAAAAAGTCTTGGGAATCGGTCACAAAGAGCTCCACCATCAATCCAATTAGTCTTCCAAAATCTCAACGTGGCTCCGTCACCCAAAACAGGGTTGAACAGCTCGTGAAATCTTGGCATGACCTTCAAAACTCCCCTCCAAAGAGCATATTGGTAAGGACCGTGATGTAACGTACCAGGGCTCTCGAGGGACACATCATAGAAATATCGAATCAATCGACAACAAACACTATCATCCTTTCCCCAAATTCTGCTGACCCATTTGAGCAATAAAGCCCCATTGCTATTCTCCAAGCTCTTAATCCCGAGACCGCCCTTCAGCTTTGGTTGAATGACGGACTCCCAGTCGACAAGATGAATGCCGTGCCCCTCTTTTCCGGACTTACTCCATAAGAGCATTCTCATCAGACGTTCCATCCTTCTCCTAATCCCCACCGGTCTTTTGCGGTTTTCACCGGTTTTGTTTTCTCTGCAAGAACAGCTTTAATCAGAACCACCCTGCCAACCCGCGAAAGCAAAGCCGCCTTCCATCCTGATAGTTTTTTCCATCTTCTCCACCACAGGCAGCCAGTCCGAGAGATTAAGTTTGTCGTCCGAGAGAGGGAGGCCAAGGTAACGAATAGGGAGAGATCCGCTAGCCGTGTGTAACTCCGCAGCACAAACAGCAGCTTCATCGCCAGTCATGCCAAAATGGACGACAATAGATTTGCTAAAGTTGATCTCAGGCCGGACATCCCACCAAAAATCTCCAGGATGATAGCCAGGCCACTCGCTTCTTCCTAGCCGCCCTCCAAGAAAAGAATCGCGTCATCCGCATATTGCAACAGCGGGATCCGAATATCCCTACACGAGTATCCCTTTATAATCCCACCTCCATGGGCCAAATCGATCATGCAAGCTAGGACATCCACCACAATAATAAAAAGAAGAGGGGCAAGAGGGCAACCCTGTCTGACTCCACGCTGAGGCTGAAAATAGCCCCTCTCCGGACAGTCGTTGATCAAGACCGAGATGCTCGAAGTGGTGATGCATCTTTTGATCCAAGAAACCCATAGCTCCGGGAAACCACGCCGATGGAGAGCGGACCAAAGAAAACGCCAATCCAAAGTGTCAAATGCCTTAGCAAAATCCACCTTCCACAACAGTGCCCTAGTGCCGTTGTGGATCCAGTTACAATGAAGGAGTTCCAAAGTGATGTCACGAGCTCCCTGAACGAGTCCTTTAAAAGCCAACTCCGGTCAAAATGAAAAAACCTCTCGGTGGAGAAAGGGAAGCAGAGTCCCAGACCAGCGGAACATGATCAGAGTAGGAGTGAGGCCTAGACGAGACGAAAGAGCCAGGGAAAGACTCCATGAGCTCAGTCGAAGCCAGGAAACGATCGATGCGAGAACGGGATCCAGTACACAAAAAAAAATTCCTTCAGTCCAAATGTAGTGATCTCTACCACGACTTGTGCCACGTACGTCGACCAACTCCCTTTGTAACTGCAGAAAAGTCATCTAATCTCTTGTCCGGGAGTCCTGCGGAAAAAATGGGCATCGGGAATTTATGCGCCCAGACCTATTGAACCAAGACGTCATTGTTTTCCGCCATACCTACAAGCTACAGAAAACGCTCCCCAAGGGTGTCATCCATGTCTAATCATCCCTCCAAAAATGGAGGACCTCTCCACTACCAAGCTTTGGCCGCAACTTCAATCATAGTTCCGGCATGATCCTACATACTCCCTGCTAAAAAAGAAAAGGACGGTCGAATAGCTTTGGCCCCACCCCAGCCATGAATTCCATATATCCTCCTCACCAAGCGACAAACCAAATCATCTGAGTTCCCCCAAATCGGACCACTCATTTCGCAATAAGGGCCTTATTCATACAGTCAAACTTCAGTACACCCAAACCTCCATACTTCTGTATTTTAGTGATCGTGTTCCAGTCAATGAAATGGAATCCCTTTTTCTCCTGCTTTTCATCCGCCCAGAAGAAACATCTCATCAGGATCTCAATCCTCGTACCAAGGCCTTAAATGTCGGTTTCGGTCACCATTTCGGTATCGACCAAAAAAGAATTTCGATGGAATTTCGGTGGAATTTCGACCGAAATTTCGGTCATTTCGGTCATTTTTTGTACTAGGACCCCCATATTTCGGTCATTTCGGTCCTTTCGGTCGAATTTCGGTTTCGACTGGATATCGATATTCGACAGAAATTCGACCGAATTTCGCTGAAATTTGAGGCTATGCCTCGTACGTACCCCTATCGGTAGCAGCCTAATGGAGCAAAAGAAAATAGGAACAGCCGAAACCAGCTTACCCCTTCGATAGGGTCACTGCCAATTTGCTCTCCAACCTGGCAAAAAAGTAACCTCCAGACTATCACTTTGCATCGCCCCCCGGGGCCCCCACTAACGGTAGCCCCATGTATGAGATGGTCAACTCACGAATAGGGTGGTGAAGAGTCTCCATATCGTTCATACTCTTTGCCTGGGAGAAACCAAAAGGTACTACCACCGACTTCTCCCTATTAATCCGCATGCCCAAAATATCCATGAAAATATATGGTATTTGAGCGGCTCTTCTCGCATGCTATATAGCCCCCCAATAAGATCATAGTATCATCAGCATATTGGAGTAGAGGGATCGATATATCACCATTGAAATACCGTGAACACTAAATGCCAACCGTAGCACCTCTCAGAATGACTACCAACACGATCACGAACAACAAAGGAGGCAAAGAGCACCCATGCCAATAGTGTTGTAAAAATCGCCGGACTGGCCAACTAGTAGGTTCGAGTTCGACTAGTGTAGTTGGTGGGGTGGCCGACCGAGTATTGACTAATTCCGACTAGGCTGACTAGTCAATCGATTTTTGCTTGGAGATACAATTTTTTAATTTTTTTAAAAAAAAAAGTTGTTCTAACACGCTTAATGTTCTATTCAAATTCAATTACTTCTTTTCTTTCATTATGATAGTACAAAAAATGTAGAAAATTACGTAAATATATAAGAATATATGTATAAAAATGATTTACATGCTAAAAATAACTAAAAAAATCAAAGTCGATTAAAGCCCGACTAAATCTGATTAAACGTCCGACTGCCAATAAATCCTTAGTCAGGGACCCAACTGATCGAGAACCGACTACCGATTTTTGCCAAAACAAGCGCCTCCCTCGTGAATCTCTCTTCTGCTCGTGACCTAAAAATATTTTGCAAAAGCACAACTGACATCACCACACCGAAGCATGGTCCTCTCCCACAAGGATCAAGTTGATGAAATTCCTTTTGCATCTGCCACTAGTTATTGAGTGAAAAAACAAGGTACTTGCATCACCTTCTGTGAGTCACCTCTATCTCGAGCATTGTTTCCGCTCCACCTCTACCTTCTTATCTTCTTCCCTAATTATTTGAAGGTGCTTTTGTCGTTCCGCAAGTTTATATTCTATGACGTTCATATCGTCTACTAGTTTGTCCAATCGATCCACCACGAACTAGGCGTTGCTTCTGCATTGGCTCCTCCTAGCCCTAATCTCCTTTCTGTAGGTAAGGAGAATCTTTCTAAGGACTGCTAGCTTGAGTACCATATGTTTTGTGGTCAATCCAATCATTTTGTAGTTCCTCCATAATTCTGCCACCATAGGTCAAGCCATCTTCGTATATACAAGATTATTCAAATCTCAAGAAGTAGGGGTGCTTAGCATCCTTGTCGGAGCCCCACAATAATGGTGTATGGTCGGAGTGCGAACGCGGCATCGCCCTCACTAAACTCAATCGAAAAGCTTCCAACACATCACCCGATACCACAAAATGGTCAATATGAGACCTCACCCTCGAGCTTCTCCACGTGTAGCAAATTCTGAGCCATTAATAATTTCCAACTGAGAGTAAGAAATGATTGGTGCAAAGGATATGGAGCAGACTCCCCCCCCCAATGAACAATCGTCCACGTGGATGGTGGCATTAAAATCACCTCCGATAATCCAAAGGATGGAGAAAATTTTTCTATCACCACTCGTATTTTAGCCCCTAAATCTAGATGAGTAGTGGGATCAGTTGACCCATGCACATTGCCAAGCAGTTGCATCATATCATCCCTCGTATCCTGGGCAACATTGTTAGTGAATGATTAGATCCTTTCATCTCATCATGCAGCACGGGTGAAGGGTTTCATGTGGATATTCAGGAGGGGTAGATTATTGACTGTGGACAAATTTGCTCGGTTTGACCAAGGTGTTGACCCAGTGTGCTCATGGTGACAGGAGGTGGTGAAGGATACGAGCCATCTTTTTTCAGTTGTGGGGGCTTGGTGGAGGCTTGGGACCTATTTGAAAATCAGGAGGAGTTTACAAATGGTGTGTCGGTTTCTGGAACTGTATTGGGAGGAACTGGAGTGGCACGGAGATGGAGAGATCCGGATATATTGCGATGATTTGGGCAACTTGGCTAGCTAGAAACAGGCCGATGTTTCATCAGGATAGATTTTATGGTGAGAATGTTGTAGCGCATGCTAAGGCGTTGGTTGTAAGCTGGAACTTGTAATCATTTAAGCATGTAAATTTTCAAATGTGATTAATGGTGAAGTTTTTGGGCACACACCTATGTGGTGGAAACCCTTTTTCCTTTCAAAAAAAATCTCATCATGTAGCAAGAACTTGTCCCCATTCCAGCTTGTAACCAGTCCTACAATGTTGCCAATCGCAACAATAGCTCTAGATTCAAAAACACAATTTCCCCCAACACTCGCCCATAGTTGGCCTCGCCCATAGTTGGTTTGTCCATTCCATGATTTTACTCTCCTGAAAAAACACTATGTCCACATCCCAAGAGGTAGTCATGTCCCATATCGCCCTCCTCTTATCAGGCCTCCCCATACCTTGTACATTCCAACTAAGCACCTTCGTGAGGAATCCCTGAAGCAACCTTACCAGAGGAACTACGCCCAAGCATCCCACCAGTACCTTAAATCAATCATCCCCCCATGTTGCAACTTTTGCTCTGCCAAACAGTCTTCAATCTTAGTTGCTTCTTCTGGGTCTAGCTGCCATGCACTTGAATCCGTGGCACTTATCTCAGATGTCATTTCTCCTGGTAAAACATTACCCCACCGCATCTTATGGGGGTCTATGGCATTTCTCTCAAGCAAAGGTTAAGACTCATTCAGCTTGACTAGATGTCCACCCTTCGTTAAACTAGACCAGTGCTCGGCCTAAACACCCACCCTCTTGCCAAGAAACCCTTCTGAGAACCATGATGAGGGGTTGATGGGACGATGCCAGCGAGCCCCAAATCGTTGCTTCCACTACCACATGTTGACAGGATCCCTTTGAAAGTCCATCGTTGATGATGGAGATGAGCTTTCTGTATTTCACTATCGCCTTTGCCACTGATACACAATCCCTCTCTCGAAGTGGTATTCATTTAATAATGAACACCATACATCTAACAAAATGGATAGCACGATCTCTGAGATTAGGTTTTCTCTGGAAAACACCACCTCCTCGTCGATCAGATGTAGATGTGTTGAAAATGTTACCAGTTCATGTATAGAGAGGTAGCAAGCGGACACCAATGGCCCCTCTAGGAGAACAATGTCACCACCAAAGGAAGGACCTATCTTTTTTCCTATGTATGGTGTTCCCTGTTGTAAACAATCCTAAGGTTGAATGAACACCCCACTTTATGCCATCTAGCCCAAACTAGAAAAGGTCTTCTCCTATCCCAAGTCCAGTTTCGTTACCTTCTAGTGCACCTATTCCGGCTTATGTGAGTCCTTCAGCTTTACTAGACATGATCCTCTCCGATGGCCCATGCCACCACATCCAAAACACATAATAGCAATTCAATGTTACCCGGCAAAATGATTCTGCTCCCCGCATTTGTAGCACGGTAAGCCTCGCCTCTGGTTCGTCTTCAACTCATTCATCACTCCAATTGGACGCCATACATGCTACATAGCTTCGCTCTTCCCATCAGTCATCTTTCCCGGATTCAATGAAGCCTTCAACTGGACTCACCTCTGCAATCTGATTGATCTCAGCTCTCATCAGACACCATTCCATACTATCGTCTAGCCATCTATGTGTCCATGTATTTATGCATATATATCTATGAGTTCTCCTTTTTTCCCCTCAATATTAAAGTAAATACAAAGATAACAACATGCAATTAATAAATCCATGGTTCATGCTTCAAACTTAATTATTTAAAAATATCATTTCAAAAACTATATTCTCATCAAATGAAAAAAACTATTTGAGTTGATATCAACGGTTAGAGTTGCAAGAGTTGCAGAATATTGTTCTCAAACAAGGCCTTAAATGTTGGTTTCGGTCACCATTTTGGTACCGACCAAAACAGAATTTCGATGGAATTTCGGTGGAATTTCAACCGAAATTTCGGTGATTTCGGTCATTTTTTTACTAGGACCCCCATATTTCGGTCATTTCGGTCATTTCGGTCGAATTTCGATTTCGACTGGATGTTGATATTTGACAGAAATTCGACCGAATTTTGCTGAAATTTGAGGCCATGTTCTCAAATACCCATGGTTTTGATGCCCTTTAGTTGGCGATTATTTATACAGAAGTACCAAATCTTTATTGGATTTAAAAAAATCCCCCTCCCAGATATTAAATATCAATAAATGGAACAGCATTTTGATTAAATTCCAAGAAGATCTGATGCCAAACTAAGTACATGAAATTATGTTTACATGGAAAGAGAAGCAAATAAAGGGGAAGGTACCGTGCTGGTTGTTAAATGGATCATTGATCAAAGGAGGCAGAGTCTTTCTTGACTTGAGGGCTTACCTCATTATAATGTTTGTGTGATTCTTATAGCCAAGTGATAGACTACGGTGTAAAAACTTCATATTGAATGAGCCAGCAACAAGTGTTTCTTCAATATCCACCCTGTCCCATCAGTAAAATTGATTCAGTAACATGAAGAAAAAGTAGCAGCAGCAGAAACTCAAAAATGGAAGCAGAAAATCTAACCATCATTAGCGAATATTGCTTACTCAAATGTGAAATCAACTTGGCTCAACGTGGAAAGTGCACAAGCAAGGACAGAAAGCATATTGTTTCTGGTGGGGAAAATATCAATTCGTCGTGTACACTTGGCACCCAAAAAATATATTCACAGGGCAATTTTCCAACAATATTTTCATCCTCCAATTATCACAGAGGAGTCCATCATTCAGAAACAAGAAAAATCAACGGATGTTGAAATGCCAGACTTCAATAATATTTTGTGGGTATAAGTGGCACTTACTATTCCAAATCTCTACATCGAACTCCCTTATAAATGATGGGCTCAACTATAATAGAAATGATTTTGGGTGCTTCATGTAAAATCCAGGCAAGCCAATCAGCACTAAGAACGCATAACAAGGTCAGAATTGTTGATTAGAAGAAGACAATAAAAACACACTGAAGCTAGTTTAATTAGAAGTTCCATTATATATGGACGGAATTGAAGATAGATAAATGGATAAGCCCACAAAAAGCATCATCGTATACGAATGAACACCAAATGTTTACTCCCAAGAACCTCTCGTATTCAACCCCATTTTACAAGTAAATTAGACTTTATTGGGCTCAATCATCATACTTCTTCTACTTAGCAACAATCATGTTTCAAGTAGGATAGGTTACATGGATGACTTACTTCCAGAGGAAGATCTGCCTCTGCCATAGGGATTTATATTACGCAGTTTTTCTGCTCATTGCGATAGGCAAGCCACTTCATGAAAAGACAGCTCTTGTTCAAAGATTAAAGGTGGCGGGAGGGAAGTGATGAAGAATCATCAGTGCCCTCATTGTGATGTGGTGTACATACCTTCATCTTTGGATGATTGATGTTTCCATAGTGGCATGTTGAATCACCATTCATTTAAGTGTTTGTTGGAGGTCAAGTGCTATCGGTATAGGGTGTTCGGCCATCGCCACATGCAAGGTGTGCAAGGCTCGGTTGCCTCACCTCTATCCTGTGGTGGGAACCAAGTTACCTCCATCTAGTGTCGCAGCTCCTCCGACACGATATTTTTTATTATCTAAAGAGTATATACTCCACACCATAAATAACGAATTCATATTAATTATGTATCCCCCATATCATGACGTGCTTCATAGCCAATTAAAGATATTTATACTCCTTGGTGGAGGTTCATGATGCTGGACCTGCAATGTTTCCACCATTCCTTTCTGATCTACCATTGTTAAATATTCCAATCACCAGTCATAAATCCATCAGTATGCATGTCCTAATAGAACAAAAGCTCGGAATTACACAAGGGCGGGTACTTCACTGCAGCGAAAACTACTACAAACCTGACATCTTGCCCCGCTCGCCTCGCAATTTCCTCCAGCTCCTGCTTTATATATTGGGCAGCCTCCTTCAAACCTGGCTTCCCTTCCTGTGCAAACAACTTGTTACGTATGCAAACAAAGATGAGAAAGTTTGGACACCTTCCCGTGTTTCCGCCTTTTTTGCATTAAAAATTGAGAAAGTATGTTTCCAACATTTTTTTTATTCCAATCCTTGTATCAACGAAAAAGAAAATGTCAGATATTCCGTATTTATAACGTTTTTCAAATAACAAAATATTTTAAATACACAAGTAACTACTCCTTTATCAGTTTATGTGTTTAAAACAAATTAGATCCCCGTACTTTTGTGTAAAAAAAATACACAAGTGGTATTCGTAATAGATAATATGTAAAGAAATCATGGAAGAATTTAACGACTTGTAGCAATCCAAAAGAACGACATATCAAACGCACGGATAACAAAAAATATCTATCTTTTGAGGCTCGGGATGGCATCGAGAAAAGAGAGGAGACCTGCCGGCCATCGATATCGACCGAGAGGTGGCGGACGTGCTCAACTGCCCTTGCCTCCGAGAAACGATCAAGAGGAGCGTCGATGCCGAGGGGGCGCACATGCCAGAGGTGCGTGACGGAGTAGGCAACGTAGGACATGGCCCCGAACATCACGGTGAGGGCAAGGAGGCCCCACAGAGCCGCCACGTCGCCCGACGTCCACCGCAGCCTCATCGTGTGTGTGTGTGTGTGAGAGAGAGAGAGGATCAGGGAGTGCCGAGAGAGAGAGAGAGAGGGAGGGAGAGAGGGAGAGAGAACGAGGAGAGGATTGATGGAAGAGAGTGAAGTGGAAATGGGAATGGACGGCAATGGTGGGGAAGGGCATAGGAAAGGTAGTCGGTGGAATCGGGGTAGCGGCGCGATGGTCCGGATCCGAGAGGTCTTAGCTAGGGATGAGCAAAATGACGGGCCAGCCCGACCCAGCCATTACCTGGCCCGAAAAAACCCGTCCACGACCCGAGCCCGCAAAGAAATGGGCGGGCCTGGGCCAAAAAAGAGACCCGATTGAGTTAACGGGTCGGGTTCGGGCATAGTCGGATCCGAGCTCGAAGCCCGCGGGCTGGTGATGATCGTGAAATCCACCTCTTTAATAGTCGATAAATTGTAGTATAGGAAGTGAATTTCGGTCGTCAAAATACCACAATCTTTGAATGTTGTGGAATATTTTACTTGGCAAGTTTACCAAGGTCGAACACAGGGAACGGTGATTTTTAGTTGCGTAGTCTTTAATCAAATTAAATAATTAATTAATGATCGATTAATTTCTGTGTTGAGAAAACATACAATGCAAATGCAAGGAAATATACAGAGATGACAGTTCAGCACGGGATCTGAGATTAATATTTTGGCTGCAAGATAAAAAAAATCAATTACCTCGAATTTTATCACAGATCAATCGATATATATCAACAAAAATATTCCAATCAATCCCAGATTGTAATCATAAGAGGAATATATTATCCTACTTTCAATTAATGCAAATATAAAAAGTATAGGATTTATCATCAAAATTCGTGTGATTTAAATCTCCAAATATAGCAATCAATGTTTCAACGGAAATTATTCAATGTAAAGTCCTCAGTCGTGCTCCTGCAAAAGAAATCATCATTTTTTCCAAGTTACGTGTGGCACAGATATGTTAGAATAAGCCTACATATGACAACAGATATACTCAATAATAATTATCAATAAACAGCCTCAAATCTGTCCACAAATGATGCTAAGTTGTAGAGCACGAAATTAGCTTCGAAACGACATAATATATACTAAAATCTGAGTCCGTATGACAAAGATATGCTAAATTGAAATTCCAGGGACCAAATTGTAATTAAAATAAAGTTTTCCTTTCAAAATGGTCCCTGAGAGGACTTATCTGTAATTGATAAAACTCGAAGGGGTCTGGATGTAATTTACCCCTGGCTGGGGTATTTTTGTAATTTCTGAAAGTGTCAGGGGTATGGCTGCAATTTACCCCCAAAGCTTGCGCAGGCTCGGGGACGAAGCTAAGGTTTGGCGGCGAGTGGAGGCTCGGAATGTCCGAGCCTGAGGTTCGGGCCCGGGCCTCAGGTTCGAAGGTGGCGAGGAGGGCTGCTGTCACCAGTCCTGTCTTCGAGTTCGGTGTGATGGCGGATGGGTCTGATGGTTTGCGAGGGGAGATGCTATATAGGAGGGAGTCGAGTAACGGCTGCAGTGGAGGAGGTGGCCTCGTAACGGCCGGAGAAGAAGGTGATGAAGCGGCGGTCGTTACGTGGAGGAGCGGGCGGAGGGGTCGCAACGCCTGGGGGCGGGGGAAGATGAGAACGGCTGGAGGAGGAAGAGGCACAGGTCACGTGCTGGGCACGTGACCTGGGCGGCTGGAGAGAGAACGGGGGTGCCACGTGGCATGCCCTTGGGCTGCCACGTGGCACCCCAAAAAATTTCAAAATTAAAAGCAAAAAAAATAGAAAAGAAATAGCAGGAGACCTCGGATCGAAAAATTTTCTTCACGAAAGTTGTTCGTCTTGTCGAGATCTAAAACTTTCATGAAGGACTCGGGAACAAAAGAGGTCACCTGTGCAAAGTGGTATTTTTGGTGGCTCTCCATGTGAATAGAAAACCGATTTTTGGGGGTTTTGTATTTTTTGGTGGTTTTAGAAGGGATAAAAAATATAGAAAAAATACTATAAAATACAAGAAAATTAATTACACATTAATCTAATTTTTTTGGATTTTTAATGGATAAGAAATTAGGAAAATAAAATAGAAGTAAGAAACACACACTTTTTATACAGACAGACAACGGACACTTGGACTCTGTCAGTTTCTTTGAATTCAGTTTTGATCTGGATTTAGATTTTTGTGTTTCTTATTAAAACTTTCATCAAAGGACACAAATGAAAAAGAAATAAAATTAAAATGGTTAATTATACACATAAAAACTCAGGTCAAAAATGGCAAAAAGTCAAAATGCGCAAAAGAGGCCCAAAACCCAACTTTCACAAATGAGCTCCGAATTTTATGAAATTGGTCTTGTTTTGAAGGTATTTGAAAATGGAGTACTTTAAAAGTGAGTAGACCAAAATCGGACACTGTATGTGGGAGATATGCTCATTTTAGTCTGTCAGATGTGAAATTTAACTTTGGGATTATTTGACACTTATTGGGGTTAGTAATTTTTTTGTATTTTTTATTTAATAAGGTTAGTAATATCTACACAATGGAGGTAGTTTTGGATCAATCGGAGTTAGGATGAATTAACTAAAAATGTGAGAAGTTAGCGGATTTTTGGGCTAATTTACACTGGGGATTTTAAATGCAATTATGCTTGATGAAATGCAGATATTATTCACACATGCATGATGGCTAATAATGCTCTATTAATGATTAATTACAAGAGGATGATGGGGGACAGAGCCTAAATGACCAATTTTAGCATGATGAATACGAGATTCATCATACCCCTATACTTAGACCATGCTCGTCCCCGAGCATGAATGAATGACTTAGTTGAATACATCCTTGACTGTGTATGTGAATTTTCAAGGCTTAATTCATAGAAGACCCTTAATTTGAGCGACCCTAAAATTCTGAACTCACCCAAGCTTTAATCAAAAGGAATCCAACTTCTCTAATTTTCAGACTCTCTGTTTGTACATATAATATAAGGATATGATTTTAAATGTACTGCATTTCATGAGAGTCGAGTCAGGTCATCACTCAAAGTTCCAGTCCCAAAGATCCTCCTTTAGACCTAATCCTCAACACTAGGGAATAAGTCTATTCTTGCTTCAGTTAACCGTCTCATTAGTTTGTCAGACTTGAAAGTGTAGATGGACGGCAGATGATGGAGGGCATAGGATTGTGTCTGATTTTCTCTCCCTCACATTGGAACAAGGTACCTCTCGAGTGCCTTATTACTCAACACAAGTATATTTTATTTTATTTTGTTGATCAATGTGTCCGTCAAGAGAATTTGGAGTCGTCTGCACTTGTTTTTCTGGGAGTACACCGGGGTGTGTCACTTTTGAGTATCTAAGATACCTTCGACATCCAAACTTGTATCGCTTACGATGCAGAGCCCTTTTATGGTGTCAGCCCGACTCCTTGGTCCTAATTAGCACTTGGTCCAAGTGGACACTTTAAAAATATTTGGGAGCGCTCGCCATTGGTGGAAGCTCATTTTGAAATTGACTTTGGATGATAGAGCTTTTCTTTGACACATTTTTTTTGCTAGCTCCACTGCTTTTACCAAGAGTTGGCACACACTGATCAACAATTTTTCATTAAGTTTCAACACACCCTGGCACTTAGGTCAATATCAAAAAGATAGCATATGAACTTGTTCACATACTGGCTAGGTTTTTGCTGACACTCAGGTTT
This sequence comes from Ottelia alismoides, assembly GCA_037367405.1. NCBI lineage: Eukaryota > Viridiplantae > Streptophyta > Magnoliopsida > Alismatales > Hydrocharitaceae > Ottelia > Ottelia alismoides. The sequence continues at coordinate 878,995 of JAZKJV010001890.1, read as the reverse complement.
TCTGAAGCCCTCCTTAACTTTATCCCATCCTCGAATATCATCAGATCGGATCTAAACTCAAATCTCTAGTCCTAGTTCCTCAAGTGATATCTCAACTCATCTCATCAATCATGCAGTTGTGGGAGTGATTGTGCTGATCATATTCTTTTCGAAGGTAGAGATGAAGAGTGCAACATAGCGCTCAAATCTTTCAAACTAGGGAAGTGTGGATTATTAAGTTCAAAACCCTAATGACTAAGGCAGGCTAACTCAGAATCTCAAGATCTCAGAAATCAAGTGTCCTCAAAAATCCTCAAGCCTTGAGTGATGGTGAATGTGTCAGGAATATATCGACCAAGGAATGCATGAAATGCTTGATGAAATGCAAGACCATTAGTGTTGATTTTTTTAATGCAATTTTTTTTGTTTTTTTTTTGTTTTTTTGTTTTTTGTTTTTTTTTAAAACAGGTATTATACACACTACTTGTACCATCTCCGATGTTAGATAAAAATGATTAAAGTACGAGCTATGGATAAAGTAGATAAAATATACAAACACACCCCCTATACTTAGCTTGTGCTATGTCCTCATGGCACAAAGTAAAATGTAGACATAGCTCGTACGAAGTATAGAAGGATCAAAAATAAAAGAAGAGAAGTGATGTATAAACAATGGATGCGGTCCCCCTATACTTAGGCTCAGGTCAACCTATGTATAATCGGATAATTATAGATGGGGAACCGGGTAGATTTGCGGATGTACAAGATCAAGGAGGTTTGCGACGGACCTTCTTGCGGGAGTGTGGAGGGAGATAGTATGGAGATGTGGAGTGTGATGAAGAGGAGGCCGATGAAGAAGACCAGCCATCGTCAGAGTCGTCCTCAGGAGAATAGTAGTCGTCTGCAGAGGATCTCCAACTTTTGTCGATCAGAGGTAAGTGCCCATGGATCAGAGTTGTACCTATTGCACTTATCTGATGAACCTCATCAGGTTCGGACGAGGACTCGTCAGAAATCACCTGATGTCTATAGTCAAAGGTGACTTTCTTGGTCGGTTTGTTTCCTTGGAAAGTATTGGGAGGAAGTTGGACAGTCTTCACCTCCCTGTCTTGAGTAACCGATGTGGCATTCGTGAGTTCCTCATCAGATGAATCCCCGTAAAAGTCGACCAATTCTTGAAGTGTCATACGTTGCCTCGGTCGAGGGAGATTGTTCCTGGAGATTGTGGTTTATGACTGGGGGTGTTGATGTCATTTTTGTATGATCGTGAATTTTGGTGACATCAGATGTTTCCAGAGTCAGTTCCTTATATGGTTCAAGTATCTCATGAATTACTGCCGACTCGAAGATTGGACCACTCAAATAATCGTGTTGATCTTCAATAATATGGTCCAATTCCTCATAAGCTCCAAATCATGATTTTTCCTAGGAGCAGTGATAGGGTGGTGAGAATCCGAAGTTTGTCCAACAGTCAGTCTTTTAGGTGACTCTCCTAGGGTTTGTATCAGTGTGTCAGGCGGAGATGTCTGATTATGTAAAATCTTTATTTTCTGATCATAACTGTTGGTTTCCAATTGGTTTTCCTCAGAGCAGGACGTGTCATTGTGGATTTGTTCATTGTGGTTCGAGTTCGGGAATTTGATTTCCTGAGTCTCGCAATCGACGATCGCCTTAGCGGAGGCTAAGAATGGCTTTCCTAAAATGATAGGAGACTCAGACATCCTTCCGGGGTGCTCAATGTCAAGGATCGTAAAGTCCACCTTATGTTCTTTACCTCGGAAATTTACGACGACAGAAACAATCCCCCGTAGTCTTTTGGTAGATCGATCGGGTAATTGAACGATCACCCTAGTCTTTTTGAGTTGTCCGAATTTAAGTTGATTAAAGACGGACTTCGGGAGGATGTTTAATGTAAATTCATCATCTAACCGAACATGAGTGAATATAGAATCCTCAATTTCACATGTGACCCGAGTCAACCGCTTGACTTTGCGGCTTTTGAGTTTATAATTCATCACCAAAGAACTAGCCATAGATATGACATGATATTCAGTTCTTGATCGTTTCTTGCCCGTCTTTTTGGGGTTCAGTCGACTCTTCACAAATCTCTTAAGATCGGGCACATATTCTATGGCTTTGATTAATGGAAGCTCTAAGATCATACTCTTGCAAAATGCTTCCATTTCAGAATTTTCCAATATTTTTGAATTTTTGGATTTTTCATTTTTTGTGATTTTCAGTAATATGGTCAGTGGGGGGTCAGAGGTCAGTGGTTGTGTCTGATTATGATGATCCAGTGGTTCGCATGGTGGTGGCCTCACTTCTCTGAATTTTGCATTGACTGGATGAGATCATATATTCTCATAGTTAAGGTGTCTGCTCTATGATTAGTTCGAGCAATCTCATCCTCAAAAATCTCTTGACTAGTGATTGAATAATCATTCTCTATGTGTCTTGATTCTGGCATGTAACCTCGAGTAGAGTGTTGATTGTTTATAAACATTATGGTCTGGTCATGAGTTGTATTTCCTTGACTTCAATTTTCTCGTGGGTTGTCAAAGGAAAATTGATACTTATCTTGAGTAGGGGATAATTCAAGAGGTTGTGAGATCCTAGTGACCGGAAATCGTGTTCTATTGTCAATATCGGTCACTCTATTGTTTATCCTCAATTCTGATCTCTCTCTTATGTCCATAAGATTGTCCGAATGTGAGAGAGGGCTAGTCCAAGAAGAAGTGTGGTCATAGGGTGGGATGTATGGGTGGGCAGAGAATGATGGCTGAGGGGAACTTGACTTGAATGGTAGGTTCCCCTGAGGAGAGTGAGAAGAAGAATATCGGGACATGGTCGTGGAGATCGGGAAAGAAGACCACTGTGCCGGACATCTTGTCAAGAGGGACGGACTGATCAGCGAACCATGATTTGCTTGCAATTGCAAGGTCTTTGACGCACACAAAACAAACACGTTGATTCACCCACTCAACACTGGTGAAGGCACGTTAGGGTTCGGCCGCTTATCTTTTCAATTTTAATTTAATGACAAAACAGTCTTAAAAATTAAGCGGAGCTATTAGGTGCCGAAATATTTCACAAAGATTGTCCCGAGTTCATACAACTAGTTGCTCCTACCTTCAGCCAGTATAGGTGTAAGTACGGACCGTAAACGGCTAGCAGTGTTACTTGAGGACGGAGCCTTCCGCGGTGTCCTCTAAACCACCTACTCTGCTAAGGGAAGTCGGACCGTAAACGGCTACCCGAGACCCTCACTGAAAAGTAGCTAATTGTTTTGAAAATCAGTAGTCTGAATGAAGCACTTCGGTTTTTGGTTCTACCCTAAGGTGTGCGATCTTGTCCTTACAAACAGTGAGTGGGTTTCTCTCCACCAAACACAGGTTAATTTTAGGTCAATTTTATTTATAGTCACCTTGATTAGCAGTCCCAATTTTAGATTATGGTTATCACTGTAGTTTATGTGAGCACAGAAATCCACGTCTAACGAGTAGTCCCAATTCCGTTAATTCCTAAGTTGTAAAACTCGAGGAGGTAGAATCGAAAAAGCCAATGCAAGCGTAAATCAATTATGCATGCTTAAGAGAAGGACTTATAGTGTATCCTCACGTTCTTCATGCGGGATGCAAGACAAGGAATTTAAAATTTACACTAAATGATATGCACAGATGGAAAACGCCCTAAACAAATAGTTCTATTAGCGGGAAGAATTGATTGAAATTTTTGGCTAATGTTGAACGATCTACAGTGCGTTTAATTAGTGAGAGTGTGGCCTAAAAATTACGAGCACAATCAATGATAGAAAATTAAGCGTATATGTGCCTAAGTCCTACGCCACTCAAGTCGGGTCCCAACCACACAGAAGGAGTTGAAACAGACCCGACACACCACAGAAATGTTCAGTCTTAAATTATTACACGGGTTCAAAGAGAGGGACCCTGAGAATATTGAAGAAAATAAAATCTACTCTAAGCTCTCTCTCTCTCTCAGGAATTAAAATTCAAATTTTTGTCCTTGCAGATCCTTGATCAAATCTCAAATTTTTGCTCCCAGTAGTCTGCAAAGAGAGAAATTGCGGTTAGTAAATGGAGTAAGAGAGAAATGCAGAATAAAATGCAGAAAAAGAAAAAAAATGACACAAAAATTAATTTTACAAAAATTAATTACAAAAAAATGATTCAAAACCCTAAAAATTTACCGTTCCCCGGCAACGGCGCCATTTGATGATCGTGAAATCCACCTCTTTAATAGTCGATAAATTGTAGTATAGGAAGTGAATTTCGGTCGTCAAAATACCACAATCTTTGAATGTTGTGGAATATTTTACTTGGCAAGTTTACCAAGGTCGGACACAGGGAACGGTGATTTTTAGTTGCGTGGTCTTTAATCAAATTAAATAATTAATTAATGATCGATTAATTTCTGTGTTGAGAAAATATACAATGCAAATGCAAGGAAATATACAGAGATGACAGTTCAGCACGGGATCTGAGATTAATATTTTGGCTCCAAGATAAAAAAAATCAATTACCTCGAATTTTATCACAGATCAATCGATATATATCAACAAAAATATTCCAATCAATCCCAGATTGTAATCATAAGAGGAATAGATTATCCTACTTTCAATTAATGCAAATATAAAAAGTATAGGATTTATCCTCAAAATTCGTGTGATTTAAATCCCCAAATATAGCAATCAATGTTTCAACGGAAATTATTCAATGTAAAGTCCTCAGTCGTGCTCCTGCAAAAGAAATCATCATTTTTTCCAAGTTACGTGTGGCACAGATATGTCAGAACAAGCCTACATATGACAACAGATATACTTAATAATAATTATCAATAAACAGTCTCAAATCTGTCCACAAATGATGCTAAGTTGTAGAGCACGGAATTAGCTTCGAAACGACATATTATATGCTAAAATCGGAGTCCGTATGACAAAGTTATGCTAAATTGAAATTCGAAGGACTAAATTGTAATTAAAATAAAGTTTTCCTTTCAAAATGGTCCCTGAGAGGACTTATCTGTAATTGATAAAACTCGGTGGGGTCTAGACGTAATTTACCCCTGGCGGGGGTATTTTTGTAATTTTTGAAAGTGACAGGGGTATGGCTGCAATTTACCCCCTAAGCGCGTGCGCCGCACGTGCGTGCGCAGGCTCGGGGACGAAGCTAAGGTTCGACGGCGACTGGAGGCTCGGAATGTCCGAGCCTGAGGTTCGGGCCCGGGCCTGAGGTTCGGCGCCCGGACTAGAGGCTCGGTTGGGGAGGCGGGTGGCTCGGACCGAGGCTGAGGCTCGGATGGTCCGAGCCTCCACGCGGCGACCTGGCGACGCTTCGGTGGACCCGAGCCTCGCGGCTGGGGCCGAGGCTCGGGGATGACACGTGGCGTGATCGAGGCCGTTGGATCAAGGGGCGATGCCCGATCCAACGACGGTTGATGGGGACGATGCTGGCGGCCTGTGAACCGTCGGATCAAGGGCCACGCCCGATCCAACGGCGCCTGGGCGTCATGATGGAGGGCGGGGCGGCCGAAGGAGCAAGCTGGAGGTGTCGCACGAGGCGCGAAGGTGGAGGCGGCGCGTGGGCGCGGCGGGAAGTCGGCTCGAAGCGGAGAAGCGCGGTGGAGGGTCGGAGGCACTGCGCGGGCGGAGGCGGAGCGGTGGCGGAGGCGCTACGCGAGGAGGAGCCTTGCGGTGGTGGCGAGGCGATGGCCGAAGACGATAGCAAGGGCGGCGGTGTAATGGCCGAGGTCGGGCGGCACCCCCGCGCGGCGGCGGTGACTGGAGGCGGAGCAACGGTTGGGGGACCTGCAAGAGAGAAGCAAAACGGGTGGCAATGCCCGCGCGGAGGCGAGCGGGGTCGACTTGGAGTGCGATGAAGGGGGGGGGGGTCGCCTAAAATGGAGGAGCGGCGGAGACCTTCTCCAGGTTGTCGCTCAAGCTCTTTGGTGGAGGAACGAGCTGAACTGTAACTCGAGGTTAGCAGCTGCAAGGTCGAGGACCGGCCTTGGATCGCGCCGACAGGTTCGAAGGTGGCGAGGAGGGCTGCTGTCACCAGCCCTGTCTTCGAGCTCGGTGTGATGGCGGATGGGTATGATGGTTTGCGAGGGGAGATGCTATATAGGAGGGATTCGAGTAACGGCTGCAGTGGAGGAGGTGGCCTCGTAACGGCCGGAGAAGAAGGTGATGAAGCGGCGGCTGTTACGTGGAGGAGCGGGCGGAGGGGTCGCAACACCTGGGGGCGGGGGAAGATGAGAACGACTGGAGGAGGAAGAGGCACAGGTCATGTACTGGGCACGTGACCTGGGCGGCTGGAGAGAGAACGGGGGTGCCACGTGGCACGCCCTGGGGCTGCCACGTGGCACCCCAAAAAAATTTCCAAATTAAAAGCAAAGAAAAATAGAAAAGAAATAGCAGAAGACCTCGGATCGAAAAATTTTCTTCACGAAAGTTGTTCGTCCTTTCGAGATCTACAACTTTTATGAAGGACACGAGAGCAAAAGAGGTCACCTGTGCAAAGTGGTATTTTTGGTAGCTCTCCATGTGAATAGATTACCGATTTTTTGGGGTTTTGTATTTTTTGGTGATTTTAGAGGGGATAAAAAATATAAAAAATACTATAAAATACAAGAAAATTAATTACACATTAATCTATTTTTTTGGATTTTTAATGGATAAGAAATTAGGAACATAAAATAGAAGTAAGAAACACACAATTTTTGTACAGACAGACAACAGACACTTGGACTCGGTCAGTTTCTTTGAATTCAGTTTTGATATGGATTTGGATTTTTGCGTTTCTTATTAAAACTTTCATCAAAGGACACAAATGAAAAATAAATAAAATTAAAAGGTTAATTATATACATAAAAACTCATGTCAAAATAGCAAAAAGTCAAAAATGCGCAAAAGAGGCCCAAAACCCAACTTTCACAAACGAGCTCCGAATTTTTATGAAATTGGTCTTGTTTTGAAGGTATTTTAAAATGGAGTACTTTAAAAGTGAGTAGACCAAAATCGGACACTGTATGTGGGAGATATGCTCATTTTAGTCTGTCAGATGTGAAATTTGACTTTGGGATTATTTGACACTTATTGGGGTTAGTAATTTTTTTGTATTTTTTATTTAATAAGGTTAGTAATATCTACACAATGTAGTGGGTTTTGGGTCAATCGGAGTTAGGATGAATTAACTAAAAATGTGAGAAGTTAGCGGCTTTTTGGGCTAATTTACACTGGGGATTTTAAATGCAATTATGCATGATGAAATGCAGATATTATTCACACATGCATGATGGCTAATAATGCTCTATTAATGATTAATTACAAGAGGATGATGGGGGACATAGCCTAAATGACCAATTTTAGCATGATTAATGCGAGATTCATCAGCTGGCCCGACTAACGGCCCGGGCTCCGGCCCGACATACCCGGTCCGTCTCTAAGCTCGGCCCGACCCAAATATAGCCCTAAAGGCTGCGGCCCCGTCCCCCCATTGCCCCTGGTCCCCCCGACGCCCCAAACCCCCGACGCCCCAACCCCCGACTCCCCAAACCCCCGACGCCACGCCCCCCCCAGTCCCGCGCGCCCCCGCCCGCAACCGACCTATGACCTCCCCGCCCCTCCAACCTCCGACCTCCCCACCTCCCTCCAACCGCGACCCCTTCTCCTCCGACCTTCGACCTCCATCCTCCCTCCAACCGCGACCCCACCTCCTCCGCCCCAGCCCATACCCGCCCACCACTCCCCGCGACGCCGCCCACGCCCGCCGCGATGCCGCACAGGCCTGCCGCGATGCCGCACAGACCCGCGCGCCCAGCCCGACCGTCTCCTCTTCTTTGATCGCCCATACGACCATACCCGGAGGTATAGCTTGCTATTTCTCCTCTTTGATATATATTATTTGGGTTTATATTGTTGAATAGTATGCGTGTTGGATGTGTTGAATATATTGATGTTTATCGGAATTTTTCCAATGAAATTCGGTCATTAAATTAGGAATTAGATTGTATGATTGTATGATTGTGTGATTTGTATTGAAAGGAAGGTGCAGAAAATGCGATGCAAAGGCCTGTTGAATGTGATCCATGTGAACCACGAGTGAATGAGGACACCAGATTGAAGTTCTTAAAACAGAAGAAGGTCTTGAGATATACAGAATCAGGAAAATCTGAGCTACAATTGTACTTAGAAGACAACTCTGCTGACAATGTTGATGATTCCACCTTTGATATTTTGTTGTGGTGGCAACTAAATGCAAGCAAATATAGAATTTTGTCACACATGGTAATATTTTTTAAGGCGAACAATATTTGTGTTTGGGACTTCCTTCTAGAATCTAGTCTTCTACTTCTACCATTGCATCTATTCTCTAGAGCACTTCAGCAATCAAGCATATATTTAGAATGGAAAGACACCAATAATATTTGCCCTTACTTTTTTCTTACTAATGATGTTGGTCTTCTAATAAAAAAACTAGTTGCGGCCATAACAGAGATCAAGAGAAAGTACAAGCTAAAAAGAAATTGGATGGGGGATCCTTGCGCTCCAGTTGACTTCATTTGGGTTGGCTTAAATTGTAGCTACAATGATTCCAGTAGCCCATGGATTATTTCCCTGTGAGTATTACTTTTACGCGATTCTCACTGTGAAGATTTAATAATTTCTTTGATTTCTCTGCTTTGTACTAGCCCAAGGATTATCTTTGTTGTTTAACTTAAAAAAATTTAGACTCATTGTACTAGATATGATGGTAACTTTTCTATCTACATCGTGTATAGATGCCTTCTTCACAAGTGCATAGATAAGTCGCATTTGAGTTGAACTTTTCTAATTTATATTATGGTCCACAACATTAGACACGAGCATGTATATATTAAATAAGGTTAGAAGATTATAGAGCCATTGGTGCATTCACAAAGATTATAGGGATTCGGGTGTAATTGGAAAAAAATAGGGGTTATGATGTGGGATTATGTGAGCACACAAAAATATCACTATTTTCAGGTACATATGACAAATCTTCGCATATCAAATCCTCATGTATTATTTTACATTTTATGAGACAAAAAAAAGGTTTGCTGAATTATTTATCAGGAGATATCTTATGCGTTACCTGCAAAAAGAAAATCCTACATGCATATTATCTACATTTGATATAATAGATGCTCCTGACTATAATTGGTGACAGAAACGAATATTCATACATTTCAAAGTAATCAAGTTTTCTCCTTTGTAGATTGCCGAGATACTATCCTGCAACTAGACAAAGTATTAGTGTATACATTGAGATTATATCAACAAAACAAAATCTTACAGATATGCCTAACTTGACCATGTCTGACCAGCAGCAAGTAGCGGGCCGGCCCGACCCGACCCAGCCCATAGACGTGCGGCCGGGCTCGGGCTTGGGCACCAATATAAAAAAAACCGGGCCCAGGACCGGCCCGCCAGCCCGCTAATATGAGCTGGGCTCGGGTAGGGCTAGATTGGGCCCGGCCCGGCCCGATACTCATGCCTAGTCTTAGCGGCGGAAGCGATCGTCCGCTGTAGTCTGTAGTATTTATGATTTCGATTCCAAAATCAACCGTATGGATCTTCCAAATTAATTTTAAATTTGTTCAAATGAAAAATTTATTTGATATTTTATCTTAATATTTAAAATCCAGTTAAAGCAACTAAAATTCCATTTAAAACGGACTCGGATCTTTGAACATTAAGACAAAATAGCGAATAACCTCGATTTTATGAAATTTGGAAGATGTGTGGAGCATTAATCTAATATTCATTCTATAATGTTGGATTTTGGAATTGAAATCGCAAAAAAATAAAAAGAATTACAGCATGTCTGATGTAACTGATATTACATCAGACGATCCACTTCCAGCTACAGTAAACGATTCGCTTCCACTTAAAAGTCACCTCAGAGATTAACCGATCCCGATGCAAATAAATATAGGCCGAGCCCAGGTCCGGGCCTCCATATTTTCCAAAATTCGATTTTGGGTCGCTCCCCTTGCACTTTGCATGCATTGGCACCTCCACCTCCCCATCTCAGTTAAAAACACTGCATGAGTCCTCCACGTCGCCTCGTGTTCCTCTCTCCCCACAGCCACCCCCTCCCATCACCCACCACTACCCTTTAACGCTCCGTCCCCTTCCCCGGCCATCTACAGTCATGCGAATCATCCCCAGTTGCCTGCCCTCCACGCCCTAACCCCTCTGCAACCCCTTTTAACCCATGCCTTCTCCTTTGACACCCCCCATCGTTGCCGATCCGCCAGCATCCAAAGTTGAAACCACGAGCAGTCACACTATGACGGCAGCATCCACTAATATTTCCCCCCTCCATTTGCACAGATGGCTAGAAAGTCGCTTGACACCTCCACCCTACACACATGCGCGGTTACATACTACATGTCTACATATAAACTCTATATTATAAGCTATGGAGGCACTTTAGACTCCCGATCGCAACATGCAATAACTCATACTAATATGAGCTGGTTGATGCACACGTTTAAATAACTCCATGCATCCAAAGCACATAGACATGTAGACATACTACACTATAAACTCTATATTAGGTTTGCATTTATAAACAATGGTTATGATTAACTTTGATTGAGATTGTTTCGTGGCTCGATTGAGATCAAGGGAATCTGATGATGGCGGTGAAGGGTGATCATGGTGGGAATAGAATCGAAGAAGAGCTCGAGGTGATTTAGTGATCAGGGCAGCCTGGAAAATTCAAGGAAGTGAGGCGCTCAAGGTTCTGACAAGAGTCAGAGGGGGAAGTATAATTGATTCGAGTCAACTTTTGGGGTGTTCTTGTTGGTCCACGTGGATTAACCAGAAAAAAGAGAATAAGAAAATAATCATAAAATCAATAAATGATAGTAAATAAATTTATTAATTTTAGGTTATAAAATAAGAAATTGTTATTATTTTATATAGTATTTTATCCCATTTTTATTTATTTTTATGAGGTTATTTATTACAAGTTATTAATTACATGTATTATCATTGGTATATTTACCTATATATTGTATATTTTATTTTTATTTGTATTTTAGATTTTATGATTTTATACTCATAATTTATGTAATTTTAACTTATTTAGATACAATTAAATATATTTTAATTATTTTTCTGAAGTCATTTGCATACTTAAATAAATGTATGTATTTATTACATATGTAAAAGTAGAAGTAATTCATCTATATATTTATACACTTATTTATTTTACTGTATCTTTTATGGCTTTATTATATCCTCAATATGTATATATACTATAAAGAATATTTACAAAATTATAAAAATGTAAAATAGTGAAAAATATAAAGAATAAATAACATGAATATTTTATTCAGGTATATTGTACAATAGGGGTCCAAAATCTAACTTTTGCATCTTAACTCTAAATTAAATGAAACTGCTTGCATTAATAGGTAATAAAAAGTTATATATAATTAAAGTGCTTTTGATGGATTTTGAGGTCATATGGAGAGGATATGGGTCTGAGAAGTTTGACTTTTGGAATTTTATTCTGAGCGTAGAATGTACACTTTACATTATTTGTAGATGAAATCAAATTTATATTTTTCTATGTATTTCTATCTACAACTTTCATGTACAAAACTTCTTTATTTGAAGGATAAATGATAAAAAAATTTAACCAAGGTCCCAAAAATGGATTATTGAAGAATAAATAAATAGGTTTTTATCGTGTTTTGATCCTTATCTCCCCTACTTTATTCCTTGTCGACCTAGTCATCACGATGCCTAGGTCTCGGGGTTTAGGGTCATAAAATAACTTTGACATTTTATTTATTTTTCTCTTCTTTTCTTATTCTTTTATTTTGGCACAAATTCAGTATTTTTATGCAATATTCACACAATAATTAATGAATGTTAATTTAATGCAAAGTAATTGTATTTAAATGCATTTAGCTAGGGTTTAAAAGCTGAAATAAAGAATAAAGGTGATGAAATGGAGATTCGTCACCCTCCTATACTTGCCTTTGCTAGTCCCTAGCAAACACTTATGCATGTAAGTGCATAAAAGAAATAAAGAAAAGAAAAAGAAAGAACTTGGATTGATTTAAATTGTTAAGCTTGCCTTCATAAAATAAAAGTTTGGAGCTTAGTTGGTCCTTTGGAAGATTAAGTTTGGTTGGAACCTTATTGGGAAATGGATTTGAGACACAACAACCTTTAAAAATCACAAAACACTGCTCAAGTCTCCTCAGTAGCCAGGTTAGATTAAGTCAACTCATTTGCAAACCCGTATGACTATGAATCTATCTTGGACAGTATGTGTGAGATCTCCTCGACTGAAGCAGTAGAAGTTAGTTTTCTCCAACATGGTGGCCATGATTTCCCAATCCAATAACTCTTTCATCGAGAAGCGGGATATTCCCTTGTTAGTTCAAGTGCATGAAGGATATGGGAAGATCCTTAAGCGCATCACATAAGCATGAGGATCGCACCGTATGCGATCGGGAGCGACTAGTCGTACTAGTAGCTCGATGAAATTTAAAAAAAATAATGTTATGAAACCACATGATCCAAGAACATTTATCAGATCATTTCATCTAAACTACAATAGGTATTAAGGTTACCTCTTGAAGCGTGGTTGAGATAGAGTCTCTAAATGAAGAGACCTCCTGTCCCAAGACAGATCCGACGGAGAAGATGTTTCCGAGGACGTTGATGAGATGCGTGCTCGTCACAATCCATGTTGATGATCCAAGCGGCAGATCTCATGATCTCGTCACATGAGATCCGACGTCTTCTTCACGAGCGAGGCGCATCGAAGGAGAGGGAGATCCATGAGCAAATACTCCGACAGCATAACGACGGTGCTGCAGCGATGACGACTCTCTCTATGGCTCCATGGTGGATGACCATAGGAGAGAGGGAGAGAGCATTTGGCGTGTAGAGAGAGAGAGGGGGGGGGGGAGAGCATATGTTATTGTCTTAAACGTGTAACTCGAAGAGCAAGGGGTGCCTCTTCTTATATAGGGTTTTGGGAATCCATGGATCTCAATCCATGGACAACACACAATCAATGGATGAGATTGATTTGTGTTTCTTTCAATGGCCATGATTTTGTTATAAAAAACACAACAACAATTGATTTAATCTAAATTAATCTATATTGATAAATCAATATAAATCTATTAAAAATTAAATCACTTTGACTAGTCTTGGAGATAATGAGAAGATTGACCATATCCCCTAAAGAAGGGGGTGGCTAATCATTTGAGATAGAATGGGTCTATCTTCTCAAAATCTAATGAGATCTCATGATCTCGTGAGATCACATTATCTCATGATATCTCTAAGATTTACAACAACATTTGTTGTAAATTATTTCACAGAAATAATTCATAATTTGTGAACATTGCAATCATGCCATTGAAAAAATGTGCATCACAATTGTATCCCAAAATAAAATGTAAATTATATTTTCAATCAATCATCCAATATGAATCCAATTCACATCAATAATTAATTAATAAATATAAGTCACAATATGCTCTCTTTAATATATTATAAATCACATTTATAATATACCTGAATAATATGGACAGTGTTATCCACATTATTCTTATCCATGATAGTTAAATCACATTTAATCATATTGGATCTCAATTCTCAGTGCCCAAATAATATGAATCACATTCACATTATTCACATGTTTGATACTTAAATCACATTTAATTATCTTAGTTAACTCTCCATATAATATGAATCAAATTCATATTATTCATGATAATTAAATCACATTTAGCTATACATTTTCTCAATGCTCGGATACATATATCAACAATGAAATTATCCATGAACTCTTTCAAGGATAATACGCTTTCTCCGTGAATACTTGGAGATAAGGATAGTGCGATTGTATTGTTCCATGTATAGTGACTTGGATATTAAGATCACATCTCAAATCCATATTTTGCAGACCTCCCATAGATGCTTGATTAAATCAAGACTGCAAATCTAATCTTCTCATTACACCTGAATCGCATTGAGATCAATGTCCAACATTTGGACTAAGATCAGATTACTTCTCTATGAGATGAGTGTTAGCAATGTGAGCCCGAGGCGAACCATTCCTACAACAAATGTTATTGTAATAAATGATTTATCAATAAAAGTTATTGATTTTGTTTCACTCCCTTTCTGATATTGAATGAATGAATGCACTATAAGGTCCCTATGTACAATAAGGGTTATGTACCATGGCCAACTTGATAATCATACAACTGTTGATTCATTAAGTGAATCATAGAGGCTGATGCTTGGATGAATATCTAAGGAGTTAGATAGAGGACTCATCAAGCATCATCAATGATTGACAAGTAGTGATCTCCAGTCTGAGTGGGAGATGGCAATCCCATCTCAATAGACTGATATCTGATCGACCTCTTGATGCAGGTCCTCTGCATAGGAATATTGATTCGGAGGTATCAGATTAGTTGAGTCAATAAGTTGACTTGACGAGATCGAGATAAACCAAAGACCTATGATGAATGCTGTCACATCACAGGCAAACATCCTCTGACCAGAGACAGATGTATTGCTACATGTCTGAGTATGCACATTTGGCAGACCAATAGGTTGATGACCTAATCAAGGTCTATACACCGGCGAGCTGGTGTGCATGTAAGGGCATATGAGTAATACGATCTCTCAAAGGGATCATACAGGTTCACTTGTGAACCGGGAGACATGAGCTCACTCATGAAGTATTGGGATTGACCAAATTCCATGCATGGTCATCATGCTTTAGAAGCATGATATGAATTTGAAGGTAAGATATATGCTTTGTGAAAGCATATGATTTGTACCACATCCCAAGGACTAAGATTGAGAAACTTAATGATCAGACTATGAAGATGACAGTGTAAAAGTGATCTTTATCTTCATGATGATCATGAGTCTTCCAGTATGCAGGATGTGCAGGTATTGGGAATACCTGAAGGGTGATTTGATCATAAACGATTGTATAACCATGACGCTTCCATTCTGAGGGAGTGATGAAACAGGTCTGGATTTTAGTGACTCCTCTCATTAGAGAAGTGACCTAATCTTAGTTCATATATTGGACATTGGTATGGATGAGATTCAGATGCAATGAGAATATTAGGCTTACGGTCTTGATTTAATCAAGCATCTATGAGAGGTCCATGGGATCTGGATTTGAGATGTGATCTCAATATCCAAGTCACTATACGTGGAACAATGCAATTGCCCTGTCCTTATCTCCAAGTATCTGAGGAGAAATAGCATTGTTCTTAAATGGTTTAAGAACAATTCCATAAGATCTAAGCAAAGAGAATTTGATAATTAAATGTGATTTAATTATCAGGATGTATGAAGAATTATCCAATATAATTAAATGTGATTTAATTATTATGGATAAGAATAATGTGGATGTAATATCCAATTATTCATAATATGTTATAAATGTGATTTATAATATATTAGAGAGAGTTAAATATAATTTATATTAGTAGATTAATTATTAATGTGTATTGGATACACATTGTCTAATTAATTGAAAATATAAATTACATTTTGTTTTGGGTTGTGAATATGATTCACAATATTCCAATGTCAAGATTGCAATATTCCCAAAATTAATTGAGAATTATTTTGGTGAATTAAAATACCAACAAATTGTTGTTGGAAAATAAGTAGAGAGAAAATCAAGGAGATGTGCAATCTCATGGGAATCATGAGATTGCACTCCCCATTAGGAATGGGAGGGGCGGCACCCAATTCCCTTGGGAAATTGGTGGCCGTCCCCTCTTCTACATGGGGAGAGTATCTCCTTTGCCTTCTCTCTCCTTATTTGATTGATTTAAATTTGGTATTAATATTTATTTGATTTATCAAATATATTTTATCAAAATTAAATCACAAGTTGTTGGTTTTTACCAACAGCAATCTTGACCATTGGATTGACATAAATCAATCTCATCCATTGATTTTTTATGTCACATGGATTGAGATCCATGGATCCCAAAACCCTATAAATAGAGAGGCATACTTGGATCTCTCTTTACATGTTATTGTAGCACTCTTCTCTCTCTCTCTTTCTCCATACTCGATAGCCCTCTCCCCCCCCATCTTGGTGGCCGTCCACCATATTTTGGTGGAGAGAATCATCGACGCCCGCGCCCTCGTGCTGCCGCTTCGACGCTCTGCGGTTCTCCGTCTACTTCGAGTGCTTCGCCCGCGAAGGAGACGTTCGATCTCGTGCGACGAGATCAGGAGCAATCGTGCTTGGATCAACTTCTTGGATTGCGAGGACACCGCGGTTCATCCCCATGCTCGCAAGCAATCTCTCCGACGATCGAACTTGAGACAGGAGGTCTCTTCTCTTAGAGACTCGATCAACCACGCTTCAAGAAATATTGCATTATACTTGTTGTGGTTATAGATGAAACGATCCGAGAATCGTTCTTGGATCATGTGGTTTCATCAAATAAATTTTTTAAATTCCGCTGCACCGAACAACTAGTACGACTAGTCGTTCTTCGTCGTATCCGATACGACGCTCACACTTCCGTGATGCGCTTGAGGATTTATCCATATCCTTCAAGTGGTATCAGAGCCTTAGGTCGACGGTTTCGAATAGTGATTCGCTAACAGAGGACTACTTGGGTTCGTTAAGGTCGCGAAAGTTTTCATCGCATTTGATTTCGCAGATCTGTTTAGTAAATAAATTCTGCACTGTTTAAATTATTTAAACACTAATTTAATACTTGGATTTAGTTCCCCATTAAATAAGGAAACCATAGGATCTGAGTTTGCGTAAATCGGATTTCGTATGCTCTAGATATGGTCGTTTAAATGAACATGTATGCACTGTTGCGGGAACTGTAAAACTGAACGTGATTAAAATGTTAATTACTGTTTAGACTTGCCTCGAAATGCATGAAACATCACTTGGGTTCTGTTCTAAATCATATTAGCAATACACGAAAATTGATTTTGACTAATTTGGATTTAATATGATTGAGATATGCTAATTTTAGTAAGTAGGGGTCACTGCTGAAATTACTTTCCTAATCAAGAACCATGTGATTGTCAATTAATGAAATTAATTGTTAATTTCGAGAAATAATTATGGAAAATACTTGAGAAATATTAGAAGATTATTATTTCCTTAATTGACTTGGCCCCAATCAATTAATTGATTAGATTTGATCTAAATCTTAATTGGTATCACAATCATCAAACTCCTTGCTTGAATAGGATTGGGAATTTGTCTAGCAAATTTCCTTATAATCAAAATTATTTTGATTACTATACGGTATAATTTCGGTTGAAGAACCGATGATCATCTCAAGTACAAATTAATCAATTTGGCATTATCCTTTCCCGAGGCGGATATGGTGTCTACTCGGGGATCGCTGGGGTAGCGGGTTGCAACGTATGCGGTCCGTCCCACTCCCGCCGGTACTTGCCATGACAGCGGGTAGGGTCGGGATAATGTCCGAGGGATTATGATGTATTTTTCTAATTATTAAAATACGAATTAATACGTACTTTGAGAATAATTCCATATATATATTCAAGCATAAAATTAAGTTTGATTGATTAAATTGGATTGATAATTAATTTAATATGATTAAGTTAATTATATCCAATTAAGAATACTCTAATATGATTAGAGTTAATAATTTCCTTGGAAGAATTAATTATATGAATTTGATTCATAGTAATTAATTAAATTTGATTAAGAGGTGGAGGATCACATAAGTGACATCCATGGTCTCCCGTCAAGGCGAAGGGCTTCCGTCGCTAGGGATTGTATGTAGGAGACGCATGTACGAAGTGACATCTCCTATATACAAGCGCATCTGGATCGGACTCTTTGCTTCTCGAAAGAGTAAGGCCGTATGCGTAGTGACCCCAATATCAGATCCTCATATTATTGGGGCGATATTGGATTGCGTATAGCGAGTTCTAATCCTGTTGACGGTTGGTTCAATTAATGACAGGTCAACATCACCTTAGGAGTGATGGGCCTGGGTATTAAAGACCGAATTGGGAAATGCAAGTTGGACTTGCAAGGCGGAATGTGTTCCCGCTTCTCTTTATTGGAGTTGTAGTTTCTCATATTATTGGGATGTAACAAAGATAAAGAGGAGATCCCAGTTCTTGCTTGAGATATATCGATAAGTATATCTCCTACTTTGAAAGTGAATAAGAGAATAAACTTTCATAGTTGACATAGCAAGACTAATTTGATTTAAAATGCCTTAATCAAATAAAATTAAATTGAATATATTATATAGTGCATTCTCAATTTCAGAAAATGAAGGCCATGAACCCACTGAGCAGGCTTCTGGAGGTCAACCAGTTGACTGGACCAAATTACTCGGATTGGATCCGTAATTTGGAGCTTGTACTCTCGGTGGAGCGCATCAGCTATGTGCTCTCTGAAAGCAAGCTTGAAAACCCTAAATCTAAGGAAGACAAAGCATATAATGACAAGTATGATGAAGATCATGTCTTAGCTAGATGCTACATCTTGGGTTCTCTCTCCAATGTTCTTCAGAAACAACATGTGGAGATGAGTACTTGCCAGGATATCATGCAGAATCTAAAGGATATGTTTGGTGATATTAACCGCACCCAGCGGTACAATGTTATGAAAGAACTGGTTCGCTGCAAGATGCAAGAAGGGACTTCGGTCCGTGAACACGTACTCAAAATGTTTGGGTACTTGTCAGAGCTGGAGACTCTGGGGGCGACGATGGATGCAGACATGCAATCCGATTTCATTCTACTGTCATTGCCCAAATCTTTCAATAACTTTGTGGTGTCATTCCACATGAATAAGCTGGAACTGACAAATGCCGGGCTTCTTGCTGCATTAAAGTCTGCAGAATACGTAATGAAGAAAGATGGTCCCACTGGCACCGCAATGGTTGCACATGCCAGAGGGAAGCGCGGTCGGAAGCAAGGTTCTCGGAAGGGCCCGGCCCAGAAGAGAAAGAAGAAGGGACAAAGTGTTGTCTCATCTTCCAATGCATCCACTTTAATGGCGTCAAAGAAAACCGACGTCTGTCACCACTGCAAGAAGCCGGGGCACTGGAGGCGTAATTGCCCGGATTACCTGAAGTCGGTCGACAAAGGTAAAGCCCCAGCATGTATGAAATCTACTTTTATCATTGAAATCAGCTTTCTCGTTGGACGAGAAGGAAGTTGGGTTGTTGATTTTGGTGCTTCTGTTCATGTATTCAATTTGTTGCATTTGTTTCAGGAAACTAGAAAACTTGAAGAAGGGGAGATAGTCATCCAGATAGGATCTGATGCAAGTGTTGCAGCAGTCGCCGTCGGGACCTGCCGACTATCATTATCTAGTGGAAGAGTTCTAGTACTTAAAGAGTGTCTTTATGTACCTGAAGTCAGAAGGAATTTAATATCTGTATCTAAGCTAGTTAGAAGTGGATATTCATTCCTATTTTGTAATAAGTTAGTCATAAATCATTATGATAAATATATTGCAGAGGGTATTTTGACTTCTGGAGGACTCTATGAATTGTGCATTAATGAGCATGTCATGAATGTTACAACCACTAATAAAAACCCTAAAAGATCCAGGAGTGATATAAATCATTCAAACATGATTTGGCATCAAAGGCTTGGTCATTTATCCGTTGATAGGATCAATATATTGATAAAGGATGGACCTTTGGATTTTCTACAGGTTCAGACTTTACCTACCTGTGAACATTGTATTCGAGGTAAAATGACTAGGATGCCTTTCCGTAACATGGTTACATGATGTGAAGGTATTACTGACTTAATACATACCGATGTATGCGGTCCCTTCAGTACCGCGACTCGAAATGGATATCGATATTATTTGACGTTTATTGATGACCATTCGCGATACGGGTTTATCTTCGTATTACGTCATAAGTCTGAAACCTTTGAAAAGTTCAAAGAGTTCAAGGTTTTGGTTGAGAACCAAACCGATAGGAAGATTAAATGAATTCGATCTGATCGAGGTGGCGAGTACCTATCAGATGCATTTAAGGAATACCTTAAAGAGAATGGAATTATCTCCAATCTCACTCCTCCCGGAACTCCCCAACTTAATGGTGTTGCTGAAAGACGCAACAGAACCATCATGGATATGGTTCGTTCAATGATGAGCAAAGCGCATTTACCACTTAGTTTATGGGGATATGTAGTAGAGACTGCAATATATATCCTGAATAAGATTCCTAGCAAATCTGTACCTACGACTCCTCATGAGATCTGGTATGGAACCAAACCTAGTGTTAATCACTTGAGGGTTTGGGGTTGCTTGGTCCATGCAAAGAATGTGGATGCAAGTAAGCTAGAATCTCGCTCTCGTGAGTGCTACTTCATTGGGTATGTTAAAGATGGTATTGGATACCAACTCTATGACCTTGAGACCCAAAAGGTTTTTGTCTCTAGAGATGTGAAATTTCTGGAGGATGATTTCCTGAAAGGTCAAGACAAAAGTGAAGTAGAGGAACTCATTGAGTCCCCTGAGGACTCTGAGCTTCCTAGATCAGAAACTGAAGAGATAAATAAAGATGAAACACCCATACCTCTTCGAAAGAGTTCGAGGGTGGTTGCACCACCTGAAAGGTATGGATTCCATGTGTCAGGTTAAACTGACAATGATCCTACTTCATTTGATGAAGCACTCGCGGATCATGACATGGATAGATGGATGCTAGCAATGAAGTCAGAAATTGACTCCATGCATAAGAATGGTGTATGGACCCTAGAGGATCCACCTAAGGGGGTGAAACCCATTGGGTGCAAATGGATCTTCAAGAGAAAGAGGGGACCTGATGGGAAAGTAGAGACTTTCAAGGCACGGCTTGTAGCCAAGGGCTACACATAGAGAGAAGGCATCGACTACGATGAGACGTTCTCTCCTGTGGCTATGCTTAAATCCATCAGGGCATTGCTGGCTATAGCTGCATATCTTGACTACGACATCTGGCAGATGGACGTCAAGACGGCTTTCCTCAATGGATACCTAGAGGAGGATATATACATGGAGCAGCCCTAGGGCTTTATGATTGAGGATGGCAAAGTATGCAAGCTGAAGAAATCCATCTATGGGCTCAAGCAAGCTTCTCGTAGCTGGAACATCAGATTTGACGAAACCATAAAGAGTTATGATTTTGTACAGAATCCTGATGAACCTTGTGTATACAAGAAGCTTAGTGGGAGCGCCATTGTGTTTATCGTGTTTTATGTAGATGACATCCTTATCATTGGGAATGATACATGGATGATGACTAGTGTGAAGATTTGGTTGTCCCATACCTTTGAGATGAAAGATCTTGGAGAAGCCTCTTACATCTTGGGTCTGAAGCTGTTCAAAAACCGAGAAAAGAGGATACTAGGATTGTCACAACATGGATACGTTAAGAAGATTCTTGAACGATTCCGTATGGATAGTTCCAACAAAGGATTCCTACCCTTAAGACATGGTATCCACCTGTCTAAAGGAATGGCTCCTCAAACTGTTGAGGAAAAGAAGGCCATGGCTGGATGTCCTTATGCATCAGCTGTAGGAAGCTTAATGTAAGCCATGATGTGTACTAGGCCAGATATCTGCCATGCAGTGGGAGTGGTAAGTCGTTACCAATCCTGCTATGGAGAACAACACTGGAATGCAGTAAATAATATATTCAAATATCTAAGATGGACGCAAGATTACATCTTGGTCTATGGAGATGGTGATCTCCAAGTCTTGGGATATACTGATTCTGACTTCCAATCGGATATTGATGATCGAAAGTTGACATCAGGGTTTGTGTTCCTATTGAACGGTGGTGCTGTGAGCTGGAGAAGCAAGAAGCAGGACACTACAACAGATTCAACAACAGAAGCCGAATACATTGCCGCATCGGATGCTGCAAAGGAGGCGGTGTGGTTGCGCAAGTTCGTCCAGGAGCTTGGCGTAGTTTCCTGTGATACTCCCATCCCTCTACTCTGTGATAACACGGGAGCCATTGCCCAGGCGAAGGAACCCAGATGGCATCAAAAGAGCAAGCACGTAGAAAGGAAATACCACATCATTCGGGAGATTCAAAAGCGTGGTGACATCATCATCACCAAGGTGGCCTCCGCCGACAACGTTGCTGATCCTCTTACCAAACCTCTGACACAGAAGGTTTTTGACTAGCATGTAATGAGTATGGGTTTAAGGGTTGTTCCTGAATGGTTCTGAGGGCTAGTGGGAGATTGTTAGCAATGTGAGCCCGAGGCGAACCATTCCTACAATAAATGTTATTGTAATAAATGATTTATCAATAAAAGTTATTGATTTTGTTTCACTCCCTTTCTGATATTGAATGAATGAATGCACTATAAGGTCCCTATGTACAATAAGGGTTATGTACCATGGCCAACTTGATAATCATACAGTTGTTGATTCATTAAGTGAATCATAGAGGCTGATGCTTGGATGAATATCTAAGGAGTTAGATAGAGGACTCATCAAGCATCATCAATGATTGACAAGTAGTGATCTCCAGTCTGAGTGGGAGATGGCAATCCCATCTCAATAGACTGATATCTGATCGACCTCTTGATGCAGGTCCTCTGCATAGGAATATTGATTCGGAGGTATCAGATTAGTTGAGTCAATAAGTTGACTTGACGAGATCGAGATAAACCAAAGACCTATGATGAATGCTGTCACATCACATGCAAACATCCTCTGACCAGAGACAGATGTATTGCTATATGTCTGAGTATGTACATTTGGCAGACCAATAGGTTGATGACCTAATCAAGGTCTATACACCGACGAGCTGGTGTGCATGTAAGGGCATTTGAGTAATACGATCTCTCAAAGGGATCATACAGGTTCACTTGTGAACCGGGAGACATGAGCTCACTCATGAGGTATTGGGATTGACCAAATTCCATGCATGGTCATCATGCTTTAGAAGCATGATATGAATTTGAAGGTAAGATATATGCTTTGTGAAAGCATATCATTTGTACCATATCCCAAGGACTAAGATTGAGAAACTTAATGATCAGACTATGAAGATGACAGTGTAAAAGTGATCTTTATCTTCATGATGATCATGAATCTTCCAGTATGTAGGATGTGCAGGTATTGGGAATACCTGAAGGGTGATTTGATCATAAACGATTGTATAACCATGACGCTTCCATTCTGAGGGAGTGATGAAACAGGTCTGGATTTTAGTGACTCCTCTCATTAGAGAAGTGAACTAATCTTAGTTCATATATTGGACATTGGTCTAGATGAGATTCAGATGCAATGAGAAGATTAGGCTTACGGTCTTGATTTAATCAAGCATCTATGAGAGGTCCATGGGATCTGGATTTGAGATGTGATCTCAATATCCAAGTCACTATACGTGGAACAATACTATCGCCCTGTCCTTATCTCCAAGTATCTGAGGAGAAATAGCATTGTTCTTAAATGGTTTAAGAACAATTCCATAAGATCTAAGCAAAGAGAAGTTGATAATTAAATGTGATTTAATTATCAGGATGTATGAAGAATTTTCCAATATAATTAAATGTTATTTAATTATTATGGATAAGAATAATGTGGATAGTAATATCCAATTATTCATAATATGTTATAAATGTGATTTATAATATATTATAGAGAGTTAAATATAATTTATATTAGTAGATTAATTATTAATGTGTATTGGATACACATTGTCTAATTAAAGAAAATATAAATTACATTTTGTTTTGGGTTGTGAATATGATTCACAATATTCCAATGTCAAGATTGCAATATTCCCAAAATTTATTGAGAATTATTTTGGTGAATTAAAATACCAACAAATTGTTGTTTAAAAATAAGTAGAGAGAAAATCAAGGAGACGTGCAATCTCATGGGAATCATGAGATTGCACTCCCCATTAGGAATGGGAGGGGCGGCACCCAATTCCCTTGGGAAATTGGTGGTCGTCCCCTCTTCTATATGGGGAGAGTATCTCCTTTGCCTTCTCTCTCCTTATTTGATTGATTTAAATTTGGTATTAATATTTATTTGATTTATCAAATATATTTTATCAAAATTAAAATACAAGTTGTTGGTTTTTACCAACAACAATCTTGACCATTGGATTGACATAAATCAATCTCATCCATTGATTTTTTATGTCACATGGATTGAGATCCATGGATCCCAAAACCCTATAAATAGAGAGGCATACTTGGCTCTCTCTTTACATGCTATTGTAGCACTCTTCTCTCTCTCTCTCTCTTTCTCCATACTCGACAGCCCTCTCTCCCCCCTCATCTGTTAGCAATGTGAGCCCGAAGCGAACCATTCCTACAATAAATGTTATTGTAATAAATAATTTATCAATAAAAGTTATTGGTTTTGTTTCACTCCCTTTCTGATATTGAATGAATGAATGCACTATAAGGTCCCTCTGTACAATAAGGGTTATGTACCATGGCCAACTTGATAATCATACAGCTGTTGATTCAATGATTGATTCATAGAGGCTGATGCTTGGATGAAAATCTAAGGAGTTAGATAGAGGACTCATCAAGCATCATCAATGATTAACAAGTAGTGATCTCCAGTCTGAGTGGGAGATGGCAATCCCATCTCATTAGACTGATATCTGATCGACCTCTTGATGCAGGTCCTCTGCATAAGAATATTGATTCAGAGGTATCAGATTAGTTGAGTCAATGAGTTGACTTAACGAGATCGAGATAACCAAAGACCTATGATGAATACTGTCACATCATAGGAAAACATCCTTTGACCAGAGACAGATATATTACTATATGTCTGAGCATGTACATTTGGCAGACCGATAGGTTGATGACCTAATCAAGGTCTATACACCGGCGAGCTGGTGTGCATGTAAGGGCATATGAGTAATATGATCTCTCAAAGGGATCATACAGGTTCACTTGTGAACCGGGAGACATGAGCTCACTCATGAAGTATTGGGATTGACCAAATTCCATGCATGGTCATCATGCTTTAGAAGCATGATATGAATTTGAAGGTAGGATATATGCTTTATGAAAGCATATGATCTGTACCATATCCCAAGGACCAAGATTGAGAAACTTAATGATCAGACTATGAAGATGACAGTGTAAAAGTGATCTTTATCTTCATGATGATTATGAGTCTTCCAGTGTGCAGGATGTGCAGGTATTGGGAATACCTGAAGGGCAATTTGATCATAAACGATTGTATAACCATGACGCTTCCATTCCGAGGGAGTGACGAAACAGGTCTGGATTTTAGTGACTCCTCTCATCAGAGAAGTGACCTAATCTTAGTCCATTTAATGGACATTGATCTGAATGAGATTCAGATGCAATGAGAAGATTAGGTATACGGTCTTGATTTAATCAAGCATCTGTGAGAGGTCCATGGGATCTGGATTTGAGATGTGATCTCAATATCCAAGTCACTATACGTGGAACAATACAATCGCCATGTCCTTATCTCCAAGTATCTGAGGAGAAATAGCATTGTTCTTAAATGGTTTAAGAACAATTCCATAAGATCTAAGCAAAGAGAAGTTGATAATTAAATGTGATTTAATTATCATGATGTATGAGAAATTATTCAATATAATTAAATGTGATTTAATTATTATGGAAAAGAATAATGTGGATAGTAATATCCAATTATTCATAATATATTATAAATATGATTTATAATGTATTAGAGAGAGTTAAATATAATTTATATTAGTAGATTAATTATTAATGTATATTGGATACACAATGTCTAATTAATTGAAAATGTAAATTACATTTTGTTTTGGGTTGTGAATATGATTCACAATATTCCAATGTCAAGATTGTAATATTCCCAAAATTAATTGAGAATTATTTTGGTGAATTAAAAATACCAACAAATTGTTGTTGGAAAATAAGTAGAGAGAAATTCAAGGAGATGTGCAATCTCATGGATTACCATGAGATTGCCCTCCCTTTTGGAAAAAGGGGGGGCGGCACCAATTTCCTTGTGAAATTGGTGGCCGTCCCCCCTTCCAAAGAGGAAGGTTGATCTCCCTTTATTCCTCTCTCCTTATTTGATTGATTTAATATGGTATTAATATTTATTTGATTTATCAAATATATTTTTATCAAATTAAATCACAAGTTGTTGGTTTTTACCAACAACAATCTTGACCATTGGATTGACATAAATCAATCTCATCCATTGATTTTTTATGTCACATGGACTGAGATCCATGGATCCCAAAACCCTATAAATAGAGAGGCATACTTGGCTCTCTCTTTACATGCTATTGTAGCACTCTTCTCTCTCTCTCTCTCTCTCTCTCTCTCTTTCTCCATACTCGACAGCCCTCTCTCCCCCTTCTTCTTGGTGGCCGTCTACCTTGGTGGAGAGAATCATCGTCGCCCTCGCCTTCGCGCTGCCGCTTTGACACTCTGCGGTTCTCTGTCTACTTCGAGTGCTTCGCCTACGAAGGAGACATTCGATCTCGTGCGACGAGATCAGGAGCAACCGTGCTTGGATCAACTTCTTGGATTGCGAGGACACCGCGGTTTATCCCCGCTTTCGCAAGCAATCTCTCCGACGATAGGACTTGAGACAGGAGGTCTCTTCTCTTGGAGACTCAATCAGCCACGCTTCAAGAGGTATTGCATTATACTTGTTGTGGTTATAGATGAAACGATCCGAGAATTGTTCTTGGATCATGTGGTTTCATCGAATAAAATTTTTAAATTCCGCTGCACCGAACAACTAGTACGACTAGTCGTTCTTCGTCGTATCCGATACGATGCTCACGCTTCCGTGATGCGCTTGAGGATCTCTCCATATCCTTCATCATCTTGGTGGCCGTCCACCATATTTTGGTGGAGAGAATCATCGACGCCCGCGCCCTCGTGCTGCCGCTTCGACGCTCTGCGGTTCTCCGTCTACTTCGAGTGCTTCGCCCGCGAAGGAGACGTTCGATCTCGTGCGACGAGATCAGGAGCAACCGTGCTTGGATCAACTTCTTGGATTGCGAGGACACCGTGGTTCATCCTCGCGCTCGCAAGCAATCTCTCTGATGATCGGACTTGAGACAGGAGGTCTCTTCTCTTAGAGACTCGATCAACCACGCTTCAAGAGGTATTGCATTATACTTGTTGTGGTTATAGATGAAACGATCCGAGAATCGTTCTTGGATCATGTGGTTTCATCAAATAAATTTTTTAAATTCCGCTGCACCGAACAACTAGTACGACTAGTCGTTCTTCGTCGTATCCGATACGACGCTCACGCTTCCGTGATGCGCTTGAGGATTTCTCCATATCCTTCAAGGAGTCACTAAAATCCAGACCTGTTTCATCACCCCCTCAAAATGGAAGCATCATGGTTATACACATCACCCTCGGGCGTTTCTAATTCCTGTACATCCTACATACTGGAAGATGCAGAATAAACCCGAAGTTTTAGGTCTCTTTTAGATTGTCTCCTTCGGGGTTTTATCATTAAGTTTCTCATTTGACTATTGGGATCATATACTTTTCAAAAGCATATATCATACCCATGTGTTGATCATATACTTTCCAAAAGTATATATCAAACCTACAAATTCAGCCAAGCTTCCAAAGCGAGACGACCATGCACGGAATTTGATTCTTCCCAATATCTCACGAGTGAGCTCATGTCTTCCGGTTCATCAGTGAACATGTATGATCCCTTTGAGTGATCGTATTACTCATATGCCCTTGCATGCACACTAATGCGCCAGTGTATAGACCTTGGTTAGGTCATCAACCTATTGGTCTGCCAAATGTACATACTTAGACATATAGTAACATATCTGTCTCTAGTCGGAGGATGCATGCCTATATCGTGACAACATACGACATAGATCTTTGGTTATCTCGATCTCGTTAAGTCATCTCTTTTGACCTAACTCTGAATCTCTATTCCTATGCAGAGGACCTACATCAAGAGGTCGGTCAGATATCAATCAAGTGAGAAAGGATTGCCATCTCCTACTCAGGCAGGAGATCCTCTCTTAACAATCATTTGATGGTACTTGATGAGCCTTCAATCTAACTCTTTAGGTATTCATCCAAGCACCAGCCTCTATGATTCAATAATTGAATCAACAGCTGTATGGTCATTATGATGGCCATGGTACATAATCCTAATTGTAATAAGGGACCTATTATGCAAATTAGTTATTCTTCATTTCAACATTTATTGCATAATGGCTCGTCGTGGGCTCGCATGTCCAACATTCTCCCACTAGCCCAAAGAGTCATTAATGTGCTAATCTTTAAACCCGTGCTCATGTGACAATCATAGGCTACTTAGAACAATAACTAGGTAAGATGATCTGTCACTCTATTCCCGAGAGACTACGCCAAGTCCTTTTACGGCATTTGCATAGCCCCTGGTAACAGTGCTCGCATCCAATGCGAATGTTGCATCTTTTGCAACCAATAATCAATCTTGTCAGTGATAGTGTCCTTTGACACCGCATTTCAATAATTATTATAACCAGTATGTCCATAATCCTTATCAGAATACCCTTATTCCCGGAGATCTCTATCTCCTAAGTTATCCACAGTTAAGACCTTTTAGATCACTACCTATAAAGTCTTAAGCTCTTGAAGATAAGACTTGGAGATCACTATCTCTAAAGTCTTGTCATCTTTGAAGATTTTGTTATTACTGCAATCAAGTGTTTTATCACCATAGTAGGATCAGTAACAGTTTACTACTCTCATTGCATGGTAGACATATGGCTTTTGTACACATTTAGCATACACCCGGCTTCTCATAACTGATGCACAAGGACAAGCAGTTCTAGCGTTCACTTCCTCAAATCTTTGAGGTGCTATACCTTTATATAGGCCAGTACCATATCTTAAGGGAAGGAAGTCTTTCTTGGAATTTTCTAGAAAATGGAACATGTCCAAGGTGTATTACTGAGGTGACGGTCAAAATACCCTCTTCTCTTTGCTTTTGAACATCTTCAGAACTAAGATCTAAGAGGTATACTTGAGATCATATCTCAAGGTATGGAATAACTAGTCTATAAAACACTTATTATTATCCTTATATCATTCCAAATGATTAGGGTATCATCTACATTTAGCATGATGAACACAATGACACTCCCATTAAACTTCACACGGTACATCAAGATTCTATCTGAAATCATAACATTTATAATTTCATAAAATCTTATATTCCAACTACAAGAAGCTTATTTTGAGTCCATAGATGGAGTTTCTTTAACTTGCACAGCTTGCTTTCCTCAACTATGAAGCCCTATGGCTACTTCATATGAATATCCTCGGAGAGATATTCGTGGATGAATGCAATCTTGACTTCCATCTTGAAGATGTCAAAGTCAAGTTGTGTAGCTATAGTTAGCAATAATCTGATGAGTTTAAGCATGGTCATTGGAGAGAAAGTCTCATCGTAAGCGATGTCTTCTATTCATTGTGTAGATCATGGCTATGAGCCATGCTTTGAAGGTCTGTACCTTCTCATCAGGTTACCTCTTTCTCTTGAAGATCCATTTACACCTTAATGGGTCTTACCCATATAGGTGGATCCTCGAGGGACCATATACAACACTTGTATATGAAGTCTATTATAGATTTTATTGTTAAAATCCATCTTTCTGTGTCATGATCTTTAGAAGCTTCATCACATGAAGTAAGATCATTTAACTGACACATGGAATCCATCCTCAAACTCGTTTGAAGAGGTATTAGTGTTTCATTTTATTTGTCCTTTTAGTCTCCCATTTCAAGAGCCTCATTATCTTCTCAAGATTAAATGAGTCCCTTCACTTCATTTTCATCTTGATTCTCAAGAGAGTCATCCTCTAAAAATCATATCCTTAGAGATGATATCTTTTTAGGAATCTCAAGGTCATAAAGTAGGTATCCAATACCATCCTTTATTTTCCTAATGAAGTAGCACTCTCCGGTGCATGATTCCAACATATTAGCATGGAACCTTTTTTAGGATATATATTGTAGTCTCTACTACATATATTCTTGGAAACTAAGAGGTAATTATGCTAATATTCATCATTGATCAAATCATGCACACATGATCTAATTGTATCTCCCTACAGCTCCATTGAGTTTAGGTATATTAGGAGGAGTGAGATAGGAATGATATTCCTTTCTCCATAAGGTATTCGTAGAATTCATCTAGTAGGTACTTGGGTATTAGATCAAATTCATTTCATCTTCCTTCAAACTTTGGTTCTAAACCAAAATTGTGAAATCTTTGAACATTTCAAAGATTTCTAAGATGAAAGGAAGAAATCTCATATCACAAATAATCATCGAATGATATCACATATCATCAATGTTTATTACGACACAAATGATCCACATACATCAATATACATGAGATCTTGAATACCTTGACATCTTACACCATTCCCAGAGAAGGGTGCACTCGACAAATTTTACTTTGAATACAATATTCACAAGTATGTAAGATTTGAAATTTCAGATATTCTAAAGTTTCATCTCTTACTAGTCAATTGATCTCATCAGCAGGCTAATGTCCAAGACTTGATGCCAAATCATTATCAAATGATCTTCATCTTCCTATTGATCTTTTAAGGTTTAATTTTTAATATTAGAAATGTTGATGAACCATTCATTAATTTATAATTTTGTATAGTCCTCCAGATATCAAAATATTATCTGAAATATATTCATCATAACTCTTTATGATAGGTCTATTCCAGAATTCATATCTATTTCCAGCATTTAGAAATAAACTATGAGTGTTTTCTAATATCTAAATAGTAGAAACATTCTCTAAGACTAAGGTCTCTCCCACTGAAAATATGAAGTATATCTATCCAATAGAGATTGTTGCAACAATTGCATCAATACCCATGTGGATGACTATTAAACCTTAAGATCGAATTTTCTAGTCTTCTAAAACATATGCAACCAATTGCAAGTGTTATTAGAAGAATGAGATACAATTATTAGACTTTGATCTTATTTAATAAGAAAGTTAATATCAATGATTATATGTTGATTATTTCGATGCACTATTTGAGTCCTTTTCTAAGGATCCTAGATAATTTATATAGTCACACTATCTGTACATCGACTTATTGCAGTATTGGCATTTATCCAACTATTTGGATGTCATATGGAAGTCACAGAAGTACGGTGAACTATTTGACTTTCCATCTTACTTGAGTCCGACCCATGCTTCCACCACGCTCTCTTCATCTATAAACAACCATTGCTTAAGACAAAGGATCTCTTATGTTGAATTCAAAAAAATTCAATATAAAAGTATTTCAACATTTATATATGCTTCATTCGATTCATATAATATGAATATTATGAAGCTTCATGAATGACTTAAGTATAGACATTAGAATGATGACACTCATCATATCTACATACATCTTAACTCTTAAAGACTTTGGTTCAGGTAGGTACTCAAATATTTTGAATACATCATCTCCTATAGAGCCACCATTCTGCATGATGCAGTGAACCATGTCAATCATGATTAAATGTCGAGAGCACATATGTATGCCATAACATCTTTTTAGATTTTATAGGGATTATTTGACAATTACGATCATCATCGACATGTCACTTCTAAAGTACATTCGACGAAAGATCAAGACTATAAAGACATACAAACCCTAGGGTTGTAGAGCTATTGTCTATTTAATTGTCATTCCTCATTATTACGAGGAGACTTGCATATTGCAACCACATACATTATGCGTCCAACTGCAAGTACAATATCTTGATCATGGATCCAATCCATGATATTTTACTGGTTATTATTGAGTATAGTACTGAGTGGGTTCAATGAAAGATTATCTGAAATAAGAAATTTGCATAAATATATATAAATATATAAATATTTTACTTTGATTTAGGAATTTTATATCAAAGTTGTCTTGCCTTGTCAAACTGAAAGTTCATTCCCTTCACTTTCAATGCAAGAGATATACTTACCATTATATATCAAGCAAGATCTGGGATCTTCTTTCTATCTTTGTCACATCCCAATAATATGAGAACTTGCAACTCGGATAAAAAGAAGCGAGAACACATCCCACCTTGAAAGTCCAACTTGCATTTCCCAATTCGATTTTTAACACTTGGGCCCACCACCCCTAAGGTGATGTTCACTAGTCATTAATTGAACCAATCGTTGACAGGAATACAACTCGATATGCTCAATCCAATATGGCCCCAATAATGTGAGGACTCCATATTGGGGTCACTACGCTACGTCCTTACTCTTTCGAGAAGCAAAGAGCCCGATCCAAATGGCTTGTACACATGAGCTATCACTTCAGACATGCGTCTCCTACATACAATCTTTGGCAACGGAACCCTTTGCCTTGAGGGAGACCATGGATGTCACTTACGTGATCCCCCACATCATGTTCAAATTCTAATTAATAATTACGAATAATATTCATTATGATTAATTATTCTGAGGGAATTACAACTCAATTCATGATAGAGTGTTTTAATTTTAACTAGATTCCAATTAATTTAATCATATTAAATGAATGACCCAATTAATATCCAACAAACATTCTTTATTATTACTTGAAATATGGTATTATTTCAAATTTTAATAATTAGAACAATACATAATGATTTCTCAAGCATTATCCGTCTCCCTACCCGCTATCATAGCCAGTACTGATGGGAGTGGGACAGACCACACACAGTGCAACCTGCTACCCCAACGCTCCCCGACTAGACACCATATCTGCCTCGGGAAAAGATAATGCCAAGTCGTTCACTTTGTACTTGAGATGATAATCGGTTTTTCAATCGAAATTATACTATATAATAATAATCAAAATCATTTTGATTAAATTATAAGGAGATTTGCTAAACAAATCCCCAATTCTATTCAAGCAACTTGTTTGTTGGAAAGTGTATGAAGCAACCAATTTGTGATCTAGATCATATCTAACCAAATATTGATTAAGTAAATGTCATTTAATGGAATAATTATCATCTTTAAATATTTCACAAATATTTATCAATAATCATCTCAAGAAATTAATCATTAATTTATTTAAAAATTAAATGACAATCACATGGTTCATGATCAAGTATGCAATTTCCAGCAGTGACCCCTACTTACTAAAATTAACATATCTCAATCATTTTAAATCCAAATTAAGCAAAGTAAGTTTTCAAAGTTTCATAATTTGATTTATAACAGAATTCAAGTGATAATAACACATTTATAGGCATTTAAAAAACAGTAAATAACTCTTTAATTACGTCATGATTCACCATCTTTGAAAACAATGGATACATGTTTATTAAAATGATCATAACTCGAGTTATCAGATTCCAAATCATGCAAACTCAAATCATACAGTTTAATTAATTAATGGGAACATTATCCAAGTGTTAGTTTTGTGTTTAAACACTTTAAACAAGGCCGAAAATAATCACAAAACATGGCTGCGGAAATAGAAATGCAATAAAAAATTTTCACGAACGCTAACGAGCCCAAATCTTCTTAGGTTGATGGATTGTATCCAAAACCTCCAACCTAGCTCTGATGCCACTTGAAGGATATGGGAATATCCTTAAGCGCATCATGGAAGTGTAAGGATCGCATATGCAATCGGGAGCGACTAGTCGTACTAGTTACTCGATGCAGCAACATTTTAAAAAATAATGTGATGAAACCACATGATCCAAGAATATTTCTCGGATCGTTTCATCTAAACCACAATAGGTATTAAGGTTACCTCTTGAAGCATGGTTGCGATCGAGTCTCTAAACAAAGAGACCTCCTTTCTCAAGTCCCATCCGACGGAGGAGATGCTTGCGAGCGCGTTGATGAGACACGTGCTCCTCACAATCCATGTTGATGATCCAAGCGGTGAATCTCATGATCTCGTCACACGAGATACGGCGTCTTCTTCACGAGCAAGGTGCACCGAAGGAGACGGATATCCACGAGAAAATACTCCGGCAGCATAACAACGATGCTGCAGAGATGGTGACTCTCTCTATGACTCCATAGTGGACGGCCATAAGAGAGAGGGAGAGAGCATTTGGCATGTAGAGAGAGAGGGAGAGTGCATATGTTGTTGTCGTAAATGTGTAACTCGAAGAGCAAGGGGTTCCTCTTCTTATATAGGGTTTTAGGAGTCCATGGATCTCAATCCATGGATAACACAAAATCAATGGATGAGATTGTTTTGTGTTTCTTTTAATGACCATGATGTTGTTGTAAATAACACAACAACAATTGATTTAATTTAAATTAATATATATTGATAAATCAAAGAAATCAATTCAAAATTAAATCACTTTGACTAGTCTTGGAGATAATGAGAAGATTGACCACATCCCCTAAAGAAGGGGGATACTCATTTGAGATAGAATGGGTCTATCTCCTCAAAATCTCATGAGATCTCATTATCTCATGATATCTCCAAGATATTTCACAAAAATAATTCATAATTATCTT
Organism: Ottelia alismoides; assembly: GCA_037367405.1. Lineage (NCBI taxonomy): Eukaryota > Viridiplantae > Streptophyta > Magnoliopsida > Alismatales > Hydrocharitaceae > Ottelia > Ottelia alismoides. Next base: position 844,466 of record JAZKJV010001890.1, on the reverse strand, counting down.
GTGAACATTGCAATCATGCCATTGGAAAAATGTGAATCACATTCACATCCCAAAGCAAAATGTAAATTATATTTTCAATTAATCATCCAATGTGAATCCAATTCACATCAATAATTAATTAACAAATACAAGTCACAATATGCTCTCTTTAATATACTATAAATCACATTTGTTATTCAAGGTACGACTTTAGTAACTGACAGTTGATGACGAACGGTTGTGTGTCAGATGGCAACTCTGATATCAAAATGCTTCCATTGTCACTCACTTCTTTCACTCTGAATGACCCTATCCATTTACTCTTTAATTTGCCTGGGAATACCTTCTTACATCAAATAACCCCACTTTCTATCTAGTCTCGAAGGTTTTTCGTACGATGTGCCGATCGTACCATTGTTTAACCTTCTCCTTATACATCAAGCTGTTTTCATAAGCATAGTCTCGGAATTCCAGGAGCCTATTCAAATCCACTCTTTGTTGACCGCCTTCGTGTGAATCCAAATTGCAAATGTTGATTGCTCATAATGACTTATGAATTAGCTCGACTAGATGGCATGGCTTTTCATACACAAGACGATAGGGTGACATACCCAAGGGAGACTTCTAAGCAGTTCTATATGCCCAAAGGATGAAGTCCAAGAGTTGGGACTGGTTCTCTCTATCTGACCTCACAAGATTATGCAAGATTGGCTTGATTTCTCTGTTTGATAGTTCTGTCATGCCATTGGTATGAGGATGATAAGGAGAAGTGACTCGATGTTCGATGTTGTACTCCATCGATAATTTTCTGACCTCTTTGTCTATGAAGTGACTACCTCTGTTTGATATGAGAATCTTTAGTATCCTGAACTGTGAGATGTGTTCTCTCTCAGAAATAGGCACATAGTGCAGCTATCTGTGACTTGGGTGGGATAGCTTCAACCATCGACTCATGTAATCAACGACAAGAAGGATGTGCTCGAATCCCTGACTGCTGGGAAAGGGCCCTATGAACTCAATACCCCAAGCATCGAATACATCGAAAATCTAAATGAATGTCAGGGGCATAAAGTCTTTAGTTGCAAGAGTTACTCCCATTCTCTGACAGTCATTGTAGCGCTTCACATAAGATGTGGCATCCTTAAATAGTGTTGGCCATCAGAGGCTACACTGTAGTACTTTCGTTGTTGTTAGGTCTCCAGAGTGGTGTCCATCGGATTGGAGTGAGTGACAATGCTCGAGGTCACTTTGATTCTCCTTCTGAGGGATACACCAACACCAAATGCAGTCTTCTCCTTCATTGAATAAGAGCGGTTCTTCACATTGGTAGAAATGAATTTGGGACAAGAACTTGTCCTTTCTTATCTTTGTCCAGTCTTGTGGAACTATAGAAGATACAAGGTAGTTCACAATACCAGCATACCAAGGGAGGGAATCCATGGTAAGAATCGCCTCGTCAGGGAAGCTGTCTGTGATGGGTGCACTGCTTGATGTTCAATTATGGAGAGGTGATCTGCTACCACATTTTGAACTCCAAGTTTATCTTTGATTTCCAAGTCGGACTTCTGGAGCAGAAGGATCCATCTAATCAATATGGTCTTTGCATCCTTCTTCTGCTATAGATACCAGATAACAGAGTGGTCAGTATAAATTGTGACTGTAGATCCAAGCAGACAGGATCTGAACTTCTCAAGGGAGAAAACCACAACCAACAACTCTTTCTCTGCAATAGTATAATTTCTCTGTGCTTCATCTAATGTCTTGTTGGCGTAGTGAATGACATAGGGCACTTTGTCTATCCTTTATCCTAATACAACTCCAACTGTAAAATCTGATGTGTCCGTCATGATCTCAAAGGGTAGAGACCAATCCGACAGTTGTAGGACGAGATCTTGAGTGCTTAGCTCCTTCAACTAAGTGAAAGATAGGAGAACCTGTTGATCATCATTAAACTCGGTCTCCTTGCACAGTAATTTAGTAAGAGGTCGGGCGATGCGACTGAAATCTTTGATGAACCGTATGTGGAAACCCACATGCCCCATGAATGACCTCACATTTCTAACATTTTGAGGTGGCTCGAGATTGGCAATAATATCCACCTTTATCGAGTTGACTTCCATGCCACGCTTGGAAATAACATGGCCCGGTTCTATCTCTTCAGTGACCATAAAGTGGCCCTTTTCCAAGACAGTACAAGGTTGACTTCTCGGTATTTCTCAAGTACTCTATCAAGGTGCTCAAGACAAGAATCAAAGCTGTCACCATAGACGGAGAAGTTGTTGATGAATCCACATCTCATCATCTTTATTCTATCATTTTGGCCTCAAAAACCTGGCAAATGCGTGTAAATACCCTTAATTCCAGCATCTTAGCATCCATGCATGTACATGTAAATAGTGTATAAAATACTGTTTTTAAAGACATAATAATAGAATAAAGAAAAGAAAAGAAAAGAAAAAGAATAAAATATTGTAAATATTTTATGATACCCGAAATCCCGAGACCTAGGCATCTCGATGAATAAGTCGACAAGGAATAAAGTAGGGGGAGATAAGGGCCACAATACAATAAAAATACCTTTTCATTTAATTCATTCTTTATTCATTTTGGGGCCTATTTTTGGTTCCACTTTTTACACCTCAAATAAAGAAACTTTGTACATGAAAGTTGTAGATAATTAAATAAATAAAAATACAAAATTTATTTCACATAAAAATAATGTACAGATAAAAAGTTATGGTATGAATAAAATTCCAGAATCCCAACTTCCCAGACCTGTATCTCCCTAATAAAAACTCGAAATCATCAAACTCACCTTTAATTGTATATAATTTTAATTAATCTATTTAATGAAGGTGGTTTTCGTATTTTGCGGAGCTATGGTTTGAAAGTTGAGTTTTGGACCCCTATTGTATACTTGTACAGATTAAAATATTCATTTTATTATTTATTCATTATTTTCATAATTTTATATTTTATAATTTGTAAATATTATTTATAATATATATGTATATTAAAATTAGAGTTAAAACTCAAAGAAAATACAAAATAAAATACTTCTATATCTAACATACCTAAGTATAATACCTATACATATACCTGTATAATTAATATTTATATTTTATTAAGCATACAAAACACTTCAGAAAAATAAAATAAGAATATATTTAAGTATATAAAAAATATAAATTTATAAAATAATAAACAAAATTAAATAAAATATACAAAATAAAAATAAAATAATAAAATATATAGATACACATACCTATATGGGCCTAAAAAGGTAACTTGTATTTTTATACCTCAGAAAAATAAATAAAAATCACCATAAATTTCTTTATAAAATAAGGAATATTTTTATTTTATAACCTAAACTAAATAAATTCATTTACTATTTTATTTCGAATTTTAAATAATTTTGACCAGCATTTTCCTAGTTGGTCCACGTGGACCAACCAGAGTCGGTCGTTGGTTGACCTCAGTCAACTCCCTGACTGAGGCCTGCCAGCCTTCTGACACTCGATATTTTGCCCGATTTCTCCCCTTTTTGGAGCTCGATCCATTCTCCCTCGGGCCTCGATTCCTTCTTGGGACTCCTTCCTTGATCATCATTGATCCTCGCCGAGCACCAAAATCCTCCAAAATCTTCATCATTCGTGCATGGACCTCGCTTGAAGTAGACGCCACCACCTTGTACATAACTGACCTGCCACCTTCGAGCTCCATTTTGAACCCTTTTTGGCTAGCAACCCTCCTCCCTTTGGCGTGCTTCATGTTGTTGGAGGTGACAGCTCCGCAACCATCCCTTCAGACGAGTCGAGGAGGCCTTGAAGCGGCTCCACCATCTCCGCCGACCACAGGCGTCAAGGTTTCCCTCCTATGGTCTCCGGCCATCGAGGTATACCCCTTCTCCCCTTCCTTTTTGCTTCATTTTGTTTCATGTAGTCGTAGGAGTAGATTAGACCACTTAGATTCCCTTGCCGATCGCTAAATCACCGTCCATCAATCCATCGCCGGAGAGCGCCTCCGGCCGAACCTTCTCCACCTTTCATAGCCTTACCATCGTACCTTGCGGGGTCCAGGCAGTTTTCCCTGGACCCTCTCACCCCTTTTTGCAGGTCAAAGCACATTCAAAGCACATGGGGACCATTTTGCGTAGTTCGCCAGAGATACCTGGAGCTCCGAGCTCCGTCGCCTTCGCGCTAGCACCACGACGCTCCTCCGACGAACCTGGGTACTCCAGCACCTAGCCTGGCCTCCCAGGAGCACCCCATCCACTTTTGCATGCTTCCAGACCGCCAGAGGTCCGAGATCGAGCTTGGGGAAGTTCACCCCACCGGCGTTCGTCCCTGTTCTTCCACCTCGCTCCTCCGCCATCTGATCAGAGGCCCGCTCCAGTTCGATCAACAGCCGTCCGATCTAGGCCGCGTCGACCGTCAATTTCCTCGCAAGATCTGATCCGGGACGCTCATTGTTGAACCGTCATCGCGCGTTGTGCGCGCGCAACGTGGATAAGTGAGCGGCTCTCCGTCATTCTATTGCGCACATGTTGGGTATTTTACACTTTCGACCCAGCCATTTTGTGTATATCATTTAGTCCATAAACTTTCATTTGTAGTTTAAATATTTCTGTAATATTTGCATCCAGGCCCCCGTACTTTTAATATTTGCATTTAGGTCCTGTCCACGTCACCTCACGTGACTCGCGCACGTGGGGTGGTGGGTATTTTGCATAGGACCCCTTGGGGTTTGTTTATTTCATTCCAGTCCATGAACTTTTGATTTAAGTTGTAATATTTTGGTAAAATTGCATGTTAGCCCCATGAACTTTGTAAAATTACAAAAAATACCCCTACCAGGTTACATGCCTTGTGTACGTGAGTTTGGAAATTTTGCAGGGAACCCCCTCTAGGTTTGGGTATTTATATTTAGTCCAAAAAATTGTGTTTAACATTATATAGTTTTGAAAAAATTGTAAGTAGGCCCTTGGACTTCTGTGTATTTACGTTTATGCCCTTGCTAGTATTGTTTTTTTGCTTGGATGTTTGCATTTATTTCATGCACCATTTTAACTCGAAAAATTACCAAAAAAAAATATAGCTCTTGTTCCATTGTAGTTTAATACCATTTTTTTAGTTTGCATTTTTTTACATTTTAATATTTATAAAAAATAAAAGACAAGCATTTTTGTTACTGTTTGCATTAGAGAATACCAAAAAAATATTAAAACCCCTTGAAAATTTCCCCCCAAAAATATATTCTATGTATTTTAGTGTGCTTTATTTTCTGATAAAAATCCCTAAAAATTACAAAAGAAAACTCTTAAAAATAGCAAAATTCTCAAAATCTTCAAAAAAAATTTTTAAAAAAATCATAAAACTCTAAAAATTATGTTTTCTATCTCCGAAATTTCCTTATCTTATTACCTATCTATAAAAATTAATTTGAAAATTTTCACTCCTGTTTGCTATTTTATTTCTCTATTTTTGTCTCGAATATATATTGTATTCACTGTTTACTAGTATTTTTGACTTTAAAAATAGCAAAAAAATTAGGAAAAATATAGAAAAAGCACAAAAACATTAGAAAAATATAAAAGCCCAAAAAGATTTTATTTCCTAAATTTTGTTTATTTTTTCCCTATTTTTCTCTATATATTGTATCCCTTTCTCCTTTATTGTATATACACTTCATTATTGAAAAAAAAAGAAAATATAAAAATATATAAAATATAAAAAGAAAATAGAAAATCAGAAATTAAAAATCAAAATATAAAATTATAAATAAAAAAATAATATAAAAATTAAAAACCTACAAAAATAGCACTTGAAGGCATTTGATCACTTTCATATTTTTCTTTGAGCACTATTGCCTTGTCTATCTTGCTTGCTCCCTGAGTTCGGCACTCCACACATACTTGCACACTATAAACACTTATTGTAGAGTTATAATAAATTTTAACTTCACATTTGCTTCTCATTGTTTGATTCTTGTTGTGGGTTAATTGTTGATTTAGCCGGGATTTACCGTGGATCGCCACAACAACTTTGCCTCCGCCTTGTGTGAAGCATTTAGACCTTCGTGTTTCCCACTTCATCAAATGGCGCCGTTGCCGGAGAACAACATCGTTTAGATTGAGATTCATTATTGATTGTGATTATTTGCCTATTTTTGAGCTCCACTTATTTGATAATATTGATTGACTTGTCTAATCACCCTTTCTTTATACTTTGTGCGAGGTACCACGGATCGAGGGAGGCACTATATTTAAGGCACCTGTGCACCCACGTGAAGAGAAGAGTGACTACTGACCTTGCACCAAAGGAGATTTGGAGGATCTGAAGAGACAGTCACCATCTTGAGCACTTTTGTTTATTTATTCATTTGTGTAATTTGAAGCGAGAGAGAGACTTTAATTTGTAATAACTTGGACTCTCCATGACACTTGGGCCTAATTTCCGAGGGTTTGTTCCCTTGGGGGCCTCTTCTTCTTTTGCAATTTTCGCCGGTTTTGTTTTCTTCGCTTTTCTTTTATTTCTGGTTCACGAAAATTTTGGCCCCTAGTCTTAGGATTTTATTGTGATTGTGACGTAATTGATTAGGACCCCATACCTAATATTTTGCTTGTGCCTGTAGATCATAAAGGGACCTAATTAATAACTCACAAAAGAAAAAGCTATCTTGGTCACTTGAGGAGTCATGTGCCGCTAGAGGCCGTATACAGCGCTGGCAGGATCGTTGTGGCGGACACCGATCAGCATCAGAGATCAGACTCTGACTCCTCTTGTTGACCATTTAGCTAATGTTCTTCTCATGTAGAAATTCTTGTTTAAGGCCGATTTTTTCTTGCATCATATATATAGTTTAATTTCTGTCTTTAATTTATGCGCGGATCACCCTGCATGCAGAGTGCTGGAGCAAGGTACGCATTTCTATCTCTGCATGCATCATTGGGTTTGATCGCACATCGGCTTTTTCGACTTCCTCCCCCATTTTGTTGGACCTAAAAAAACTAGGAGATCAAAAAATTCGTTAGGCGTTGTCTTTATTTCAGAGAAAAATACTAAAAAAGTGAAAATCATAAAATTGGGACTACTAATGCAAACTTTACCTTAAAACTCATCCTACCAAAAATTTTGTCTTGGGAGAGTAACCCCCTCATTGTTTGATTTATCTACTGCGAGAGAGCGACCCAACACTAGGATAGAGCCGCGCCTAAAATTCTAGTTGACTACTGAACGTGGTTAGTCATTCTCCAGTGAGGATCTCTCTGGTAACCGTTAAAGCGGACCGCGACGTCCTTAGCAGAGTGAATTAGTGGGAACAACCGGGATACAGCCCGCAATTCATACTGGCTGGGAAAGATCTAACGTGGATCGGGACAGTCGGCTAGGAAAGTAGGGTTCCTAACAACTCGCTCTAATGCTCTGATAGATTGACTTCTCACCTAATAAAATTTGACAAGATAACATACCGAACCTTCACGGTCATCCACTTAAGAGTTGTGTAGGTGAACAAGGGGTTTGCTTTTCACATCTTGTTTGCATTCCCGATCTCATCCACCCTTTTCCAAGATCAAAATGATGGGAATGAGATCTCTTAGGCCACGTCTTGTGGCACCGCTATCAAGCACTCCTCCCTATTCATCTAGGTCGGCTTCGGGGAGTCCAGACCCACTCTTCGAGCCTGAGTTTATGTCCACCCTATTCCCCCTCGACCACCCTTCTTCTTCTATCAGTCCAATGGTATCAGAATTTAGTGCAGAACAGAGTTCAGAACATTTGACGGCACCTGAAACGGGTTCTTTTGACTTTGTAGAAATCCTAGAAATGGAAGGCAGAGAGGAACACCCAGATGAGCCGAGACCACCTCCATACATATATGATCAAGCGACCGTCAACAATTCACTATTAGCCTCCCTGGAAACCATGCAGAGACAGATCAGAGACCAGGGATTGTTCATGGGTGAAATCATGAGGGAGATGCGTGAGGGACGAGAAGAACGAAACGAGGACGGTGATATACCAGACGCAGCGGGCGAAGGAGGAGAACCCAACCCGAAGAGGCCGCCTCCGAGGACCATGAGGCAGTTGCACAACCCAGGTGCAACCCTTACGCATCGATGGATCCGACTCCCTCCCATCTATGGAGACTTCGAGCTTCGCCCACATACCATTCAGCTACTGCCCAAGTTTCATGGGCTGGCCACTGAAGAGCCTCACCTCCATCTGCAAGAATTTGAAATGATATGCAGTACAATCCATGATAGGTTGTGATTGAGGATACCATCAAAATGATAGCCTTCCCATTCTCTTTGGTTGATAGAGCCACATATTGGCTGAAACATTTGGGGAGGTACATCGACACTTGGGAGCAACTCTGGAAAGAGTACTTGAACAAGTATTATCCACTCGGCCGGACAAATGCAGCCAGAGAAATGATCAACAATTTTACAATGATCCCCAACGAACAATTCCATGAAGCGTGGGATCACTTTAAAGAGCTCATTGACCGATGTCCACACCATGAGATATCACAGCCCAATCTTGTCCAAAGTTTCTTTTGCAGGCTGACATCGGAGCTGCAGGGGCTTGTAAACGCCTCTTGTGGGGGATCATACTTCTCCAAGGATGCATAATCAGTCTGGGCCATCTATGAGCAGATGGCAGAAAATTCTACAGTGATGTCCTAGGGCTGAATCTACACAAACTCCAAGGTCCCGCCATAAGCTACTTCTTATCACCGCATTGCCAGGATCGATGCTGGGAACCGTACTTCGTCAGCAGCAGCAGCACAAGATGAATCATCAGCTGCCGACATGGGCATAATCAGTGAAAAATTGGACCACATCAAGATTTTGGAGATGAAGCAAGGCCAAGGTCTGACGCAGATAGACTAGTTGGCTAAGACCATGAGTGACATGAAGACTCACAGCTTGAGTATTTAGGAGGCACAATCCGCTTCACATCCGCCTCCCAGGTCACTGGCTGAGTCCAGAGGTAGCCGTTCTACCCCACCACCCCCCGCATACAGACAAGTTCACCATGTCCAGGAGGTGCCGGTACAACAAATACCCCACTATTCACATCAGCCACCATCTCAGGACACTCAGATGGTGGTCTACCGGATCAGCCACTGGCAGTACTACCACCTCCACTCTTTGAGCAGGAGCCGTTGATGGAAGTCAACGAGATATGGTACGACTGGTACCCTCAGTAATCTGGGATTCATCGTGATCACCCAGGATTTTGTTGGACCACCGGAGGTGCCTCATCTCAACAGCAGCCTCCAGCTCAGGTGATGAGCCGCAGAATCGACCCTCTAATAATGTGTTTTTAGCACTTAATAATGTCGTAGCAGTCGGGCCGAGATGGGCTCATCAAAAGATCATCTCATTTAAATATGTGTATAGAAATCAAAATGAGATGATCAACAATTTATTTTACTTGGTAAGATACCAAGGTCGAACTCAGGGACACGAGCCTCTCTCGTATTAATCGGGTTTAAGTGCGTTTAATCAAGTGTTGAAATTAATCATATAGGTCAAATGATACATAGACACAACATGACAATGAAATTAAAATGAACATGCATTTTTTTAAAAACATTTTTTATAATGCAAATGAATGGACATGCAAAGCAAATGTTATGCCCAATAAAAATCACTTGAACCGTAGCAAAAAAAATTGCAAGTCAAACTGAGTCAGCATTAAGAAGCCTTCTACTCTTATTAAGCAAGTGGGCATGATAAATAAAACGATCAAGACACTTAGATAATAAAGTAATATATCACAGTTCATAGTCTCAAATCTGAAATTTAACCATGCCATAGTGAAGAGGACGAAAAGAGCTTCGAAACGAAACTGAAATCGACTTGATTGGATAAACAGAGCTCAAGATACGCATAAAAGAAGACAGGGGCATAATTGAAAGAAAACATAAAAAAGATAACTACAAATAGGTCCTGGCAGGGACTAAAATGTAAATAAGTAAAAGTACTGGGCTTCCCTGCAAAATACCCTCTGCTCACGCTTGCTGCACGTGATACAGGGACCTATCTGCAAATTGGAGAAGATGGCGGGGGCTCCCTGCAATTTGCCCAGAAGGCACGTGGTGTGCACGTGCTTCTTCCAGGCTCGGTTTGCTCCTAGGCTCGGGGGAGGTTCGGCTGCCTCGGCTAGGTTTGGACGTAGGCTCGGGCTCTCTGCAGGCTCGGTGGAGGTTCGGGAGAGGCCTGGTGCATCCAAGCCTGGAGGCCCGGACGGGAGGCTCGGTGCAGGCCCAAAAGCAACCACGTGGCCGAATGATGGCCATTGGATCATGAAGATCCAAGGGCTACTGTTGGTGGACGACGTGGCTGCACGAAGATCGTCGGATCGAAAGGATCCAACCGCTGCTGCTGTTGATGGCGTGGTCTCCTTATGGCCGTTGGATGACCGCCGAGAAAGATGCATCCAACGGAGCCTGTAGCGTCTCCTTCTTCGACTGTTGGCGGCGGAGTTCGAGCTCCGGCGAGAAGCTCCAAACTCCTCCGCTCTCATCTGGGCACTGAGGACCTCCCCCCGAGCTCGGAGAAGGATCGTCGAGGAAGCCCGGAGCTCGGGGAAGATGTGAGGCGTCTTGGCTCGGTCTGATGGAGCTCAGAAGGTCGACTGCGAGGTCGATGAAAACGACGCCGGCAAAGCTCCGGCCATTCAAGTCTTCGGATACCTGCAGGGTTAGTAAATCGTAGCCGAAGCGAAAGAAGTGCGTGCGTGAGCGTGGGATGAAGGTGGGAGCTCATCGGGGCGGAGAAGATGGAGGAGCTCGTAGCTCCTCCGCCGTGGATGGCGGAGGAGGTGGCCGGAGAGTGACTAGGGTCTGGAAGAAGGGAGGACATGATCGGAGCGTGTCGCGAGGAAGGGGGGAGTCTGGCGGAGCTAACTAGGTGGTCGTCGGAGTGTGAGAGTGGCCGGTGAGGCCTAGAAAATTAAAAGAAACTAAGAAGAAAAAAACAGAGGAAGATCAGAGAGGCTTACCTGGTCGGAGGCGAGGTGACGGCTTGGGCTGGGGACTCGAGAAGGTCCCCGGGTCTTCGCTGAACACGGCCAGCCTCTCCGTGCAGCTTGGGCGGTCACCTGGAGGCACCGCATCATCGCCATGGCCGGCGAAGGGTCATCACCGGGGAGGGAGGTCGTCTTCGCTCGATCCTCCGCCTCCCCCTGTCACTGGGAGACGGAGGAGGGCTGGGCCTCCTCCCACGTAAAGGTGGACGGTTTGAAAATGGAGGGGGAGGCGAGTATTTGAAGAGAGAAGTGGTGGAGCCGATGGTGGTCGACGTGGTTTTGAGGAGGGACTGGAGCGAGTGGAGAGAGGTTGGAGGTTGATGGAGGAGTGCGCGAGGGTTGTGGATGAAAGGAGAATGTCGTGGGGCAGTTGGCGATGGAAATGGTCGAAGGGAGTGGCGGAAGAAAAGGGAAGGGGGTGAGGTGTTTGTGCGATGAATCGTGGGAGAGAGGGGCTGACGGGAGGTTGACGACGAAGATATAGCCGCTGGATCTGGAGATCCAACGGCCTACGTTTGGGCGCGAGGTGACGGCTGCGATTAGATCGGAGGTGGTGAGATCGAAGGTCTGTGGAGCGGCCACATGGCAAGCTGTGCGTGAGGCGCTAGCGAACGGTCACGATGGAGAGCTCAGGCCGATCGAGCGGTTGAGGGGCATCAAGGCAAGGAGCGGCTGAGATGCGAGATCCAGGGCGCGATCGAAGAGCCCACTACGCGCCACGTGGCGCAAGGGAAGAGAAGCGGCGACGAGTGGCTGGGATTAAGGTGGGTGAAGATCAAACGATCTTGGATACGGAGCGGCGTGGAGCGGCCTGGGCCGTTGGATCAAGAAGGCGGATCCAACGGTCTAGAAAGGGGGCGGATCAGACAAAGGGGCCGGGCCACGTGGCTCGCCCAGATTGGGCCACGTGGCCCAATCAGGTTATTGCAAGGGTATTTTTGATTTTTGAGGGTTTATTTGGTCGAATTTGAGAAAACTCAAAACATGAAAGTTGTAGATCTTGACGAGATCTACAAGTTTCATGTTGACCAAAACTCGAAAAGAGATCAAACAAGAGCCCGAAATATTTTTGAGGGTATTTTTGAGTCTAAAAATACCACGATTTTTGTTTTGCCATTTTTTTGTGGTTTTTAATTTATTTAGGACTCTGTTAATTATTAGACACTAACAGGGATTTATTGACAAAAACTTAAGCAAGGGGGTTAATTATGAGAAATAAAGATGATGAAACTGAGGTTCATCACCCCCCTATACTTAAACTATGCTCGTCCTCGAGCATCAAAAAGAATGACTAAGCTGGATTAACCTCTTTGTGCTTGTGAATACAGGATCCAATCTGATCAAGTTGACTCGGCTTCAGAGATCCAAAATTTTAGAGTTCAACCCAGCCTTAATCAAGAGGCTTCCAATTCCTCTACTTCTCTAGACTCTCTCTGATGTACATATAAACTAAAGGATATGAGTTTAGTGTTGACTGCATTTCTGAGAGTAGAGTCAATTTGTCACCCAAAATCTTGGTCCGAGAAAATCTCCTAAGGACCCAATCCTCAGCACTAGGGAATAAATCAAATCTTGCATTCAGTCCACCGTCTCTTTAGTTGTCAGACTTAGAAAATGTGGATGGCAGGCCAGAAAATGGAGGGCATGGGATTGTGTAAATTCTTCTCTCCCTCTCATTGGAACAAGGATTCTCTCTAGTGCCTTTTACGCAACACATTTTTTTGGTGTTGATCAGTGCGTCCGTCAAGAGAAGTTGGAGCCGTCTGCACTTGTTTTCCTGGGAGTACACCGGGGTGTGTCTCTTTTGAGTACCTATCGTACCTTCGACACCCAGACTTGTAGCATTTACGATGCAGAGCCCTTTTTTGGTGCAAGCCCGACTCCTGGTCCTAATAGCGGTGGTCCAAGTGGACACTTTGAAAATTTTTGGGAGCGCTCGCCTTTGGTGGAAGCTCTTTGATATGTAACTTTGTGGAATGAGAGCTTTTCTTTGAATTTCATTGACTTGAATAATTTGTGGCTAGCTCCACTGCTTTTACCAAGAGTTGGCGCACACTGATCAACAATTTTTTTATTTATTTTCACACCCAGGCACTTAGGTTAATGTCAAGAGATTAGTATAAGAATCAAGTTCTCATACTGGCTAATATTGCTGACACTCAGGTTTCATGAAGCCTCCAAAGATTTTATCCCATCCTCGAGCATCATTAGATCAAAATCCAAATTCGACTTCCTCATCCCAATCCCTCAGGTGAAAAATCAACTCATCTCATCGAGAACCGCAGTCGTGCATGTGATGTGCTGATCATATTCTTTATGTCTGAGACTAAGCATGGAATATAGCATGCAAATCTAGAAACTTAGGGGAATATGGATGATTAAGTCTAAGACCCTGATGGCTAAGGCTGGTTAACCTAAAATCTCAAAGACTTCTAAAAGCTAAGTCTTCTTGACCAAATCAGATCCCGGGTGAAAGTGAAATTGTAGAGGACTAATCCGACTTCTTCATTCAAAAACAAGACACTTTTTTTTTTAACTTCAAGAGATATTAGGACTTCCTAAGCTCAATTGAGCATCCGCGGTTCAGCCAGTATGGATGTAAGTACAGGCCGAAGCCCGTTGCTTGAGGACGGGGCCTTGCGCGATGTCCTCTAAACCATCCAATCTGCTAAGGGCGAACCCTCACTGAACGCGGCTGACTTAATTGGGCTTAGTTAGTCACTAATAGCTCCTAAAGGTTTTTAGGGGTTTTCTGATTTTTATGGATTTTAATAAGAGTTAAAACACAAGTTAGACTCAAACTTTCTTGAAAAGAGATGGCGATTTTTCAAAACCCATGTCACACGAAATAAAAATTTTCAAAACATTTTCAAAAATCATTTTCGAAAATATTTCTATAAAAATAGTGTAACATAATATCGAAAAACCGCGAAATCATTTGAGTTTTCTTAGTCCAATGAATTTTACCTTAGCCAAAAAGTTTTTAATTTTTCAAAAATTTCAGATTTATAGCTAAAGTAAATATACAGTATATACGGTATACCCCCCTATACTTAAACTTTGCTATGTCCTCATAGCACTAGATGTTACAAGAACATAGGTCCATTTAAATATAGAAGAATATACGGGACTAAGAGGGGCTCCCCCTATACTTAGGTTAAAAATAACCTAAGTATAAAGGCAAGAAAAGATGAGTAGAGAAAAATCACGGGGACTTGGGTCCCCCCTATACTTAGGCTGAGATTAGCCTAAGTATAAAGATGGAATTTGATGTTGGAAGGGACCCAAGATGAACGAAGAAGAGGGATGAATATACAAGTGAGCGGTTTTGAATCTTGTAGATGGAATGGAGTGACTACGGTTTTGGGGTTGTGTCTCGTAAAACATACGGCTCAATCAGGCAAGCAAACCCGTATTTTCACCAACTCACACATCAAACCAACCTAAGTTGGTTTATTATCTTGTCTATTTTATTGGTGATAAAACATTTGATTTTTACGCAAAGAAAAAATGTGAATCAAGGCATATGCGCGGGTGTTGCTCTCCCAAAACCGAATTTTACTCCATTTTAAGTTGACTTGCAATTACAGTCCCAATTTTATTTAAATTGTCACTGAATTAAGGTTAGCCATCAATCAGAAAATCATCGTCTACCGTTCATTCCATTTTCCATTTATCCTAGGTGATCAATCTAGAAAAATGAAAGCCGAGAAAAACATGTATTCGATGAAGAAAAACGCGATCGAGGCAAAGCGAGAAATCATGCAGTGATTTGACGATAAAAGCCGCGAGAAATCTGGGGCCGTTTTGAAACCCAAATCAAACATGTATGCAAGTCGAAAAAACCGCACCTAATCATGCATCTATTAGCGGTGTTTGATCTTCATTAATTTTAGCTAAGTGATGCGAGATTAAGTGCGTCTATATTTTAAAGTGTGTCTTAACCTACGATCAAGCACATAAGATAAAAAATAAAATGAGCTCGGAGAGCCGCGTGCCTAATCCTAAGTCGACACTCAAGTGGGGACGATCCCCACACAACCACGATCGTTCGATTACATACGCGAGTCTTCGATCGAAGACTGCTGTAAAAGACGAATTATTAAAAATGCAACAAAAATGCGAGATATATTTTTTTTTCTTCCTCCTTTGCTCCAAGCATGCTCCTGCGGCTCCTCGCAGCGGGGAACGTCCTGCTCCTCGCCTCCTTGATCCATCAAGGGCCCTGCCACAGAAACAATGGTTAGAGATCAAGAAAGAAAAATTTTATATGCAAAATATGTGACCATTTAACCTATAAAAAGATACACTAAATTAAACACACAAAAATCCAAAAAATAAAAGAAATGAGCCGTGTCCCCGGCAACGGCGCCATTTGATGAGCCGCAGAATCGGCCCTCTAATAATGTGTTTTTAGCACTTAATAATGTCGTAGCAGTCGGGCCGAGATGGGCTCATCAAAAGATCATCTCATTTAAATATGTGTATAGAAATCAAAATGAGATGATCAACAATTTATTTTACTTGGTAAGATACCAAGGTCGAACTCAGGGACACGAGCCTCTCTCGTATTAATCGGGTTTAAGTGCGTTTAATCAAGTGTTGAAATTAATCATATAGGTCAAATGATACATAGACACAACATGACAATGAAATTAAAATGAACATGCATTTTTTAAAAAACATATTTTATAATGCAAATGAATGGACATGCAAAGCAAATGTTATGCCCAATAAAAATCACTTGAACCGTAGCAAAAAAAATTGCAAGTCAAACTGAGTCAGCATTAAGAAGCCTTCTACTCTTATTAAGCAAGTGGGCATGATAAATAAAACGATCAAGACACTTAGATAATAAAGTAATATATCACAGTTCATAGTCTCAAATCTGAAATTTAACCATGCCATAGTGAAGAGGACGAAAAGAGCTTCGAAACGAAACTGAAATCGACTTGATTGGATAAACAGAGCTCAAGATACGCATAAAAGAAGACAGGGGCATAATTGAAAGAAAACATAAAAAAGATAACTACAAATAGGTCCTGGCAGGGACTAAAATGTAAATAAGTAAAAGTACTGGGCTTCCCTGCAAAATACCCTCTGCTCACGCTTGCTGCACGTGATACAGGGACCTATCTGCAAATTGGAGAAGATGGCGGGGGCTCCCTGCAATTTGCCCAGAAGGCACGTGGTGTGCACGTGCTTCTTCCAGGCTCGGTTTGCTCCTAGGCTCGGGGGAGGTTCGGCTGCCTCGGCTAGGTTTGGACGTAGGCTCGGGCTCTCTGCAGGCTCGGTGGAGGTTCGGGAGAGGCCTGGTGCATCCAAGCCTGGAGGCCCGGACGGGAGGCTCGGTGCAGGCCCAAAAGCAACCACGTGGCCGA
The DNA here is from genome assembly GCA_037367405.1 of Ottelia alismoides. Lineage (NCBI taxonomy): Eukaryota > Viridiplantae > Streptophyta > Magnoliopsida > Alismatales > Hydrocharitaceae > Ottelia > Ottelia alismoides. Next base: position 828,061 of record JAZKJV010001890.1, on the reverse strand, counting down.
ATGATGGCCATTGGATCATGAAGATCCAAGGGCTACTGTTGGTGGACGACGTGGCTGCACGAAGATCGTCGGATCGAAAGGATCCAACCGCTGCTGCTGTTGATGGCGTGGTCTCCTTATGGCCGTTGGATGACCGCCGAGAAAGATGCATCCAACGGAGCCTGTAGCGTCTCCTTCTTCGACTGTTGGCGGCGGAGTTCGAGCTCCGGCGAGAAGCTCCAAACTCCGCCGCTCTCATCTGGGCACTGAGGACCTCCCCCCGAGCTCGGAGAAGGATCGTCGAGGAAGCCCGGAGCTCGGGGAAGATGTGAGGCGTCTTGGCTCGGTCTGATGGAGCTCAGAAGGTCGACTGCGAGGTCGATGAAAACGACGCCGGCAAAGCTCCGGCCATTCAAGTCTTCGGATACCTGCAGGGTTAGTAAATCGTAGCCGAAGCGAAAGAAGTGCGTGCGTGAGCGTGGGATGAAGGTGGGAGCTCATCGGGGCGGAGAAGATGGAGGAGCTCGTAGCTCCTCCGCCGTGGATGGCGGAGGAGGTGGCCGGAGAGTGACTAGGGTCTGGAAGAAGGGAGGACATGATCGGAGCGTGTCGCGAGGAAGGGGGGAGTCTGGCGGAGCTAACTAGGTGGTCGTCGGAGTGTGAGAGTGGCCGGTGAGGCCTAGAAAATTAAAAGAAACTAAGAAGAAAAAAACAGAGGAAGATCAGAGAGGCTTACCTGGTCGGAGGCGAGGTGACGGCTTGGGCTGGGGACTCGAGAAGGTCCCCGGGTCTTCGCTGAACACGGCCAGCCTCTCCGTGCAGCTCGGGCGGTCACCTGGAGGCGCCGCATCATCGCCATGGCCGGCGAAGGGTCATCACCGGGGAGGGAGGTCGTCTTCGCTCGATCCTCCGCCTCCCCCTGTCACTGGGAGATGGAGGAGGGCTGGGCCTCCTCCCACGTAAAGGTGGACGGTTTGAAAATGGAGGGGGAGGCGAGTATTTGAAGAGAGAAGTGGTGGAGCCGATGGTGGTCGACGTGGTTTTGAGGAGGGACTGGAGCGAGTGGAGAGAGGTTGGAGGTTGATGGAGGAGTGCGCGAGGGTTGTGGATGAAAGGAGAATGTCGTGGGGCAGTTGGCGATGGAAATGGTCGAAGGGAGTGGCGGAAGAAAAGGGAAGGGGGTGAGGTGTTTGTGCGATGAATCGTGGGAGAGAGGGGCTGACGGGAGGTTGACGACGAAGATATAGCCGTTGGATCTGGAGATCCAACGGCCTACGTTTGGGCGCGAGGTGACGGCTGCGATTAGATCGAAGGTGGTGAGATCGAAGGTCTGTGGAGCGGCCACGTGGCAAGCTGTGCGTGAGGCGCTAGCGAACGGTCACGATGGAGAGCTCAGGCCGATCGAGCGGTTGAGGGGCATCAAGGCAAGGAGCGGCTGAGATGCGAGATCCAGGGCGCGATCGAAGAGCCCACTACGCGCCACGTGGCGCAAGGGAAGAGAAGCGGCGACGAGTGGCTGGGATTAAGGCGGGTGAAGATCAAACGGTCTTGGATACGGAGCGGCGTGGAGCGGCCTGGGCCGTTGGATCAAGAAGGCGGATCCAACGGTCTAGAAAGGGGGCGGATCAGACAAAGGGGCCGGGCCACGTGGCTCGCCCAGATTGGGCCACGTGGCCCAATCAGGTTATTGCAAGGGTATTTTTGATTTTTGAGGGTTTATTTGGTCGAATTTGAGAAAACTCAAAACATGAAAGTTGTAGATCTTGACGAGATCTACAAGTTTCATGTTGACCAAAACTCGAAAAGAGATCAAACAAGAGCCCGAAATATTTTTGAGGGTATTTTTGAGTCTAAAAATACCACGATTTTTGTTTTGCCATTTTTTTGTGGTTTTTAATTTATTTAGGACTCTGTTAATTATTAGACACTAACAGGGATTTATTGACAAAAACTTAAGCAAGGGGGTTAATTATGAGAAATAAAGATGATGAAACTGAGGTTCATCATCAGGGCAGTCATAATAGCCAACACCAGCAGCCCCAATACTCCCAACAATAGCAGCAGCAATATCAGTAGAATCCTCGTCCCGCCTATCAGGGACATCAATGGAGGCAGTGGCAGCAGCCTTACCAGCAGCAATATTCCCAGTCTCACCAGCAACCTCAGTTCCAGCAAGGGAACACTCCCAGCTCTCCCACACCTGTCTTGGAGAACCCAACACTTGATGATCTCTCCCGCTTGCTCTCTGAACAGCAAGCATCCTTCCGACGAGAAATGGATGAGTTCCGGCAGGAAATGAGGGATATCATAAAAGGAAAAGCCGCCATACCTGCACAGAGCGAGCCAAACCTGAACAACTTGAAAAGAAAGTCTAAGTAGGTATAGTCTATAGAGAATACCACTCCTAGTGCTTATTTGAATGACATGCATTCTATATTTGATACTCACTTCGTGTCACTTAGGAGCGGTAGGGAACCAGCCAGCGGTGCCTCATCTGAGGGGCCACACCATTGAGAATCTAGAGCCCCAGATGAGGAGAGAAGCGGTGCTGATGCTGTTGACAACAATGATGATGATGACGGTGGTGCTGATGCCACCAAGGGTGACGATCCAAACGACGGTGCTGAGGCCATCGAAAAACCAGATGAAAACGGTGGTGCTGAAGCCACCATTTTTGATGCAGAACCAGAGCACGGTGCCGAGGCCACAAAGGAGAATATTTTGGGTGGTGCTGATGCCCCCATTTTGGGTCCGAATGTATTCCAACCTTCTGTAATGCCATTTTCTGTATCCCTGGATACTAGGAAAAAAACCAAAAATGAATAAAGGAAAGGTTTCTCCATCAATTCCGAGTCCATGTGAGTTGAATGATGATGTTTGCATGGATTTCAGTCCTTCATAGGGCCAGGAACCTTTTCCTAGCCCTCTGTCTGAGGAGGGCCCATCCATCCCCTTCCCTCAAGCAGTCCGCTCAGTGAAGGGGAATAAAACAGAAAAACCCACAAAAATAGCACTTGAAGGCATTTGATCACTTTTATATTTTTCATTGAGCACTATTGCCTTGTCTATCCTGCTTGCTCCCTAAGTTCGACACTCTACACATACTTGCGCACTATACTCACTTATTGTAGAGTTATAATAAATTTTAACTCCACATTTGCTTCTCATTGTTTGATTCTTGTTGTGGGTTAATTGTTGATTTAGCCGAGATTTACCGAGGGTCGCCACAGCGACTTTGCCTCCGCCTTGTGTGAGGCATTTAGACCTTTGTGTTTCCTGCTTCATCAGTTGTCCATAAACATCTTGAGAAAACTGCCAACCATATCGATGAAAACAACAAGCACGTACCTCTAGAATGTGGCAGGTGCATTGCACAAACCAAAGAACATTCTTCTGAAAGCGTAGGAGCTGAACAAGCAAGTGAAGGTGGTCTTATCTTGGTCTTTTGGGGTGATTGCCACTTGGCTGTACCCACAGTACCCATCCAAAAAATAAAAGAACTCGTTACTGGCAAATCTTTCCAGAACTTGATCAATAAAGGTAAAGGAAAGTGGTCCTTCTTCGTTTCAGCATTTAGGCAGCGGTAATCAACACATACACACAATATGTTGGTACCAGAGTAGAAATCTTCTCTCCACTCTCATCTGTAACTACGGTGAGCCCTGATTTCTTTGGAACTACAAGTAAGGGACTCACTCATTTTGATTCGGAGATGGGGCATTGAAAAGTCCTAGTCTACCCTTCATAATTCAACCAAATTAACGATTAAATTTAGTGATGTTCATTGTAGTCGGGTAAAAGCGGACTTATCAAAACCACTTTGATTAATGTGTCAATTAAACGCAAGTGGTAATTTTTTATTTTACTCGGGCAAACCCAATGTCTAACTCAGGGAGTCAACGTTTTCCTTATATTAATTCAAAGTCAATTTTGATGTTAGGTTTTCAGGAAAATATTTTTATGGTATTCTTTATGCAATAAAGAAAATGTGATGCAATCCAGGCCTATTTCCAAGGTTAAAAATGTGAAATATAGTCAAATTAAGTCCAAAAATTATGAAACTTGGCCCAAATGTTAAACGTAATGAAATTAAGTGACTGCATTTTTTGGAATTTTTCGACTCTATATGAATTAACTATGAATTGAAAATTAATGCAGGGTCATTTTTGCAAAATTAATTTTAATAAATATCAATTAAATCATTTTTAGATATAAAAATTAACCTAGATATTCCTATGTGAGATGAATCCATGAAAATTCTAGACCTCGAAAGTGATTAATTAAGGACATATTAAAAATCAATTAGGCAAAATGCCAATTAATTTATTAAGGCCTCTTTATGCATGCAAATGATGTAATTTTTGGGCACAATGTAGAACTACTTAAACTACAACTATTGTGATTTTTTAGTGATTTTTGGAGCAACAATCAACTTAATACGCAATTAAAGGCACATAGTGGGAAAAATATACAATTTTCCACAAAAAGAATTATATTAAATTCTTCGAAGCCCACAAAAAAATAACAAGCCTTCACAATGATAAAATCTAATATGTTCTACAACATGCAATTTTTGGAATTAATAAATGATGCTAAATGAGTAGTTAAATAAACGTGCAAACACAGGGGTGTAAATGCAAAACAGTAACAAAATTGATTAAAACAGAAACATGCTTATAGGGATTGAAATGTAATTACTTATAATGATGAGGGTACGAGGGTAAATTCTCCATGGGACCACGTGCACCTTACGTGATGTTGCCTAGTAGGGACTTGAATGTAATATCCAGAACTTGTTGGTACACAACTGCAATTTACCCAACATCTTCACGTGGGTCACGTGATGTGCGAGGCTCGGATGGTGGCTTGGAAGGCGCTGGAGGCTCGGGTTCTCGGAGTAGGCTCGGATGTGGCTCGGGCGATCCGAGCCTAGCAGTGGAGTGCTAGGCTGCTTCGGCTAGAGGCTCGGGTGCTCCGAGCCTAAGGGGCAGGGAAGAGGCTCGGAGAGGCTATGTGAGCTCCTGTGGTCCATCAGATCTCAAGGATCTAACAGTGGCTGTAACTCCTGGAAGAAAGAGACGTGGCGCGCTGTGGGCCGTCCGATCAAGATGATCAGACGGTAACTGTATGCCTGGTTCCTTCTTGCTGCCGCCTCCTACGACAGGCTTGACTAGGCTCCCACGAAGGTCTCCTAGCTCCGTCGCCTTCTATTGTGCTCGATGGAGACTCTCGATCGCTCCAGAATAGCTGGGCATCATCATGTAAGTGCAGCGGAGCAACTAGAGCACTTGGGTGTCTGGATGGCTGCTTGGATGCCGGAGATACAACCGCTCGAAGGAGCTCCAGCCAGTGATGAAGGAGGCACCTGCAACATTAGTGATTCGCCAAATCGTGGTGCACGTGCTCTCGTGGATGAAGTGAGTGGTTCGAGGCCTTGTGGCGAGAAGTGGGTGAATGGTCGACGCGTTCCTCCGCCGCGAGGGGTGGATCAGTGGAGGGAGGTCACGATGGATCGGGACGATGAGAGGAGGGATGCGCGAAGATGGAAGCTCCGAGGTGAAGCTAGATCGATGGTCGGTGGAAGATGATATGGAGCGGGGATGATGGAGCCACGTGGCGAGACTTGGTGAAGGTGGAAGCGAGCGACTCGGATGCGATCTGGGCCTTGATCCAAGGGTTGAGATTAGATGCGGGAATGAATGGCTTGGATCTAGAGATGAAAGAGATGATCGGACGGTGGAAAAAGGGGGTGCGTGGTGCATTATGAGACGGGCCGCGTGGCGCAACCAGATGGCGCCACATGGCCCAATCAGATTATTGCGAAAAAGAAAGTTAAATAAGAGGGAGAAGATGTCTGAATTTAAAAAAAACTCAAACATGAAAGTTGCAGATCTCGATGAGATCTACAAGTTTCATGTTGACCAAAAACAAAGACGAGGTCAAATGAAGAGATAAAATGCAAGGGTGAAAATGTCAACATGTACAATATACAACAGGGGCCCAAAACCCAAGTTTTGCATACGATCTCCGATTTTAATGAAATTGGTCTTGTTTTGAAGGTCTTAGATGTATATTACTTTAAAAGTGAGTATACCTAAATCGGATTATGTACGAAAGAGATATGTGCATTTTAAGGCTCCTAGTTTCAAAACTTGGACTTGGCTTTTATTGGTTAATTTGACAAGTTAGCATTTTTTGATATTTTTCCTTTATTAGTGCTAGTAATATATACACTATAGAGTTGATTTTATTGGATTTGAAGTTAGTAATATATACAAATAGGTGAAATATGGTGAATAGACAGGTGTTTTTTACAAGTGAATTGGGCTTCTTATTTAATGCATATATGAGTACTAAAATGCAAATATTATTTATGCATACAAGAATGCTAATTATGCAATATAGGTGATGAAATGCATCTAACTACTCAGGAACAAAGATCTATTTTCAACTTTTAGAGTGATGAATCACATATTCATCAACCACCTATACTTAAACCTTCCTCATCCCCGAGCAACTAAAATGAAATGCAAAAGTGAAATGATTTTGGGTTCCATACCAAGGTCATGAATAAAAGGTGAAAATGGAGCTTGACTCGACCTTTGGATTAATTGTGTGGAGGAACCTTATCGGCATCTGAATTTAAGACCAAAGAGACTTTAAGTTCCACAAGTCTTCTATTCAAGACGCCTCAACAGTCAGGTCAGAACAAATCCTCATACACAAATTTCTGATGACTATGAATCTTACTTGTACCGTGTAAGTGAAATATATCTCTCCACATCAGAAATGGCAAAGAACCAACCTCCTATAACAAGGTAACTCTAATTCCTCGGTCCAGCAACTCTTTCCTCAAGGAGCGGGGTATTTCCTTCTAAGTTCAAGTGCGAACGGCTCAAGAAGAGGGGGTGAAGGGAAGAATGGGCGGTAGCCAGTGTAGCTACCTATCCCAGGATGCTTGACCAGTGTAGCCAAGTCATCCAACTGCAGGCTTCTTGCAAATATACATACTCTGGCAGACATTTTATTTTCAATCATGCCTGCCCATTTTTTTGGAGTTTTCTTTTCTCTTTTTTTTTGAACTATATACAAGGTGCAACATGTACATAAGGAGTTTTTCTCCTTGATCCAATAGTCTATCCCTCTTTTGAAGTATTATTGCAACCTACAACATCCCGTCCTTAGATGTCAACACCACCAGACTAGGTTGAGATGCACTTCCCTCCTTAGAGGAGGACGGATGTTTCCAACCGTGCGCCACTCAAAGACAAAGTATTCTACCTCATCGCAACCTCATCAATGAAGAGCTACGTGCATGGTGTTTGTCCAAGTTAGGTCACTGTCTAAAAGAATCGTGCGTGTATACGAAATATTCTACTTAGACCAATCAATATGACATGTAAACATATACTTGCAGACTCAAAGAATTAAGTCACTTGACCTGAAAAATCTTAACTCCAGTTCCTAGAAGGTTCCTCTGAGATTAGGTAGATTAAGGTCAAATCCAATCCATCCTCAACGTCTATTCATAACTTGGTTCATAACCCACTAACTTTTCACATTGCACATGCCAGATATGCAGATGAGGTGTAGATGACATGCTATGTAGATGAATGCTAGGCTCTCTCTCTTTTTGGAATGCAAGGATGATATGCAAGAGTAAATAAGAAGCCTATTTTTTTTGTTTTTTTGTGTGTTTTTTTTTCAAAAATTTGGTATACCTTCTATTTTACAACAATTTTTCAAGAGTTTTATAAGTGTTATACACATTATACAAGTATGTAGTTTACAATTTTTTTTCAGTTTTTACCCACCCCGTAATTATTGTATAGTATATACAAAAATACGCGAAAATACACGAAAGTACGAGCTATGGGTAAAGTATATATGTAATATATACACGCTCCCTATACTTGGCGTGTGCTATGTCCTCAGAGCACGAAAAGCACGGAAAAAGACATAGCTCATGCTTAGTGTAGGAGAGCCAAAATAAAAAAATGTATAGAAGTCATCCCTCCCCCCTATACTTAAGCTCTGGTAGCCTGTGTAGAAGAAGATAAAAAATGGGGCGGGCGAGGTTAAGAAGGTAAGGAGATGAGTATATATACATGGCGGGCATCGGTTCCCCCTATACTTAGGCTCTGGTCAGCCTAAGTATATGACATGATTGGGAATGAGGACCGATGAGATCTGGTGAATGTACATAGAATGATGTAGAGGCTTGGGTCACTCTCCCCCCTATACTTAGAATCTGGTCATTCTAAGTATAGCCATAAAATGAAATGATATGGAGCCGGGGCGAGTGATTTGAATCACAAGGAAGGGAGGGATAGAAAGTATGTACAAGAGGAGGTGAGTATATACAAGGATCTGAATCTTTTCGATGCTGCTGATGGCGAGAGCTCAATGTTGTAAGATCTCATGCACGACTTTATGTGTGTCTTCTGAGTCTACCTCACGCATGAAAACAATCTCCTCAACACGGACTAACTGTTCATTAGGTTCGACAAAGTATTTCAGCAGTTGTCCATTAACTAGGGATGTCTATGCTCCATCTGTAAGATCTGAGATCTCTACACATCCACTATCATGCACAACACGGACTATGAATGTGCTTGTTCACTTGGATTTAAACTTCCCTTGGAAAACCTTCAGCCTCGCATTGAACAACCATACCTTCTGTCCAGGAACAAAGGTCTTTCGTTTGATAAATCTATCGTGCCAACGCTTTACCTTATCATTGTACACCAAACTGTTGTCATATGCTCAGTTTCTGATCTCCACAAGTTCATTCAGATCCATTTCTCTCTATTTTTGCCCTAGGTGTGTGTTCTAATTGACCTTCCTGATTGCCCATTCAGATTTATGCACTAGCTCAGTGGGCAAATGGCACGGCTTCCCAAACACCATTCTGAATGGGGAGGTTCCTAATGGTGTCTTGTAAGCTGTCTTATAAGCCCAAAGGACCTGATCCAGAATATGAGAGTAGTCCTTCCTGTCTGGGCGGACAAGCTTCTGCAATATGGTCTTAACTTCCCTATGCGACACCTCTGCCATGCCATTGGTCTGTGGGTGGTAAGGACTAGCGACACGGTGTTCAATGTTGTAATCCTTTAAGAGTTTCTTCACGTATCTGTTCACAAAATGGCTACCCCCATCGGATATCAATACTTTGGGGATCCCGAACTTAGAGATGATGTGATCTCTAATAAATTTACAGACAGTCCTGCTGTGTGCGGCTCGGGTCGGGATAGCCTCCACCCACCTTGATAGATAATCCACCGCAAGAAGGATATATTTGAAACCATGGCTAACCGGGATTGGGCCCATGAAGTCGATGCCCCAGGCGTCAAAGACATCACAAATGATGACAAACTGCATTGGCATCTCATCCTTGGAACCAACGGTTCCTCCCATTCGCTGGCATACTGGGCACGACTTCGCAAAGGTGAGCGCATCGCGAAACAGAGTCGGCCAGTATAAGCCACATTGCAGTACCTTCCATGCGGTCCTCTTCTCAGAGTGGTGTCCTCCTGCCTCCAGACTATGGCAGAAAGTAAGGACACTCTGATATTCCTCCTAAGGAATATACTTCCTTCAAACACAATCCGATCCTTCAAAGAAAAGGATCAGATCCTCCCAATGGTAATGTCTTGCATCCGACTTAAGTCGGTCTATGTGTCTCTTGGGCCAATCTTCGGGAACTTTCTTAGAGACAAGATAGTTCACTATGTTGGCATACCATGAGAGTGAGTCGATAACAAAAACCGACTCATCCCGAAAGGAGTCTCGAATAGGTGTATCATCAGAAGTATCCATAATTTCGAGATGGGAGAGGTGATCAACCACTACGTTCTTCTTTCTAGGTTTTTCTCTAATATCCAAATCAAATTCCTGGATGAGTAAAATCCACCTAAGAAGACGCACCTTCGCGTCCTTCTTTTACATTAGGCACCATGGTGTTGTATGATCTGTGAACACAATCACCTTAGATCCGATGAGATGAGATCTGATCTTATCCAAGGCAAACACTACTGCAAGACTGTATAGTTACACTGAGCGGTATCAAGCACTTTGCTTGCGTACTGTATAGCAAACAGGACAACATCCCTCCTCTGCCCTAACACAACTCCAACACAATAAAATCTGAGGCGTCCGTCATGATCTCAAAAGGAAGAGACCAATCCGGGGTTTGTAGGATCGGGGCATCCATGATCATCCCTTAAAGTTGCTTAAAGGCCTCAAGACATTTATGATCGATAATGAACTCCACGTCTTTGCCTAAACGCTCAGTTAGCGGTCAGGCGATCTTTGAAAAATCTTTGATAAATCTCCTATAAAATCCAACATGCCCGAGGAATGACCGCAACTGTAAAGCCATGAACTTGGCATCCCTTGGATCCTATATCATAAGATCCGACTCATCAAGAGAAAACCAACGGAATTTGTTTCGTGTGAATCGGACTTCGTTTCGATTTGTTATGATTTTCGGAAGAAAGAGAAGTAAGGAGGGTTAAGAAGTCATTAACCCATAATGATTGTCATTAAGACTAATTAAGTGTGATTAAAGAAACTAATGATGTATTGAAAACCGCTAATGATCATTAGCAAACACGAATCAATAGTTAGCAAAAGATAAGCGTAAGCCGCGAAAGTTAAATCGCGATTAGTGAAAGTCAATCACGATTAGTGTTAATTAAGCGTCATTAGCGAATCTAGAATCATCTGGAATGTTATGACTTAAGCCCCAAGTTTGAGATAGGCTTTGGCCAAAACCATGGGCCAAAACCATGGGTCGCTAAACCATGATTAAGGTCAAAACCATGGTTTTCTAACCATGATTAGTGGTTTTCTGGAGCCTATAAATACCCCCTACCCATTCATTCTCTACGATTTCCACTACCACCACCACCCAAGGGCTAGGGTTGAGAGGTCGGGAGGAGGAGTGGGAGGCGGGGAAAGAGCGCTAGCGAAGCGCTGCCGGGAGAACGAGGAGGAGGAAGGTATGATCCTCTCTTAGTTTGCTTCGTAAACTACACTTTCAATTCATCCTCTTTTCTTCCAAGTTTTGTTCTTGATTCATCTTTCTTTCTGTGTTGTGTTTCGAGAAGAAATCTGTGTAACACCCTACTTAGATGCGGGCGGCTATGCACGTCAGTGAACCCTATGATTCGTCACACATTCACTCATCTAAGACGCGTGGTGTCTACCGATTCTCCATCGCTTATGTTTCTATTCTTTCAATTATGCTTTTATAGTTATTTTGATGGAGAAATCTATGTAATACCCTACTTAGGTGCGGGCAGCTATGCACGTCAGTGAACCCTATGATTCGTCACACATTCACTCACCTAAGATGTGTGGTGTCTACCGATTCTTCATCTCTTGTTGTTTGAGTATATTCTTTCAGTTTTGCTGCTGTTTTTCCTCACGATTGATTTTATAGAGGATACTCTTTTCATTTTTATTTTGAAATATGTCCCGATATAAGGGGAAACTCTGCCAAAATTTTCCGAGAAATATGTCCCGATATAAGGGGAAACTCTGCTGAAATTTTCCTAGAAATATCACCCTGTATAAGGGGAAGCTCTGCCGAAATTTCAAGAGAAAATATGTTCTTGGCGTTCTTCGTGTTCTTTGCGTTCTTCGTGTTCTTCGTTCGTTCTTCGCACGTTCTTAGCATTTTTGATACGAAAATGAAATTCGATTGTTTCAAGAGCCTTAAATCATCTTTTCTGAAAACGAAACACGATAAAGCACTGCATACACGAGAGAGTTCTCGATTAGGTAACGAAATCCTTCCTTTTGCTGTTGGGTTTTCAAATGAGATTATTGAAATTCTTGATTCTATGTTCTGTGCTATAAAGAACCTTAATTTTGGCTATTTTTGATAAAGTCTGAACAGCTGCTTTGTGACTCCCACTAAAATAAGGTTTAAGTATCAAATCAATGCGGTGGCTTTGAAAGTTAGGGTTTGGGAGTTAAAATAGGCATAAATACGAGTATATATGCATATGAATAATATATATGTGAGTATATACTAAGTATTGTTGATTATGCAAATCGAAGACTTAACGAAAGAATTACATCATGTGAATTGATGTGGTTTGAGTTGGATCCTGAAAAGGATCATGTGTCACGTTAAGGATGATTGGGAGTAGAACTACAGGTTGGGCATGCAACCTGTAGATTTGTCGGAAGGAACCCGTATTGGCGTTTCCCTACCTAGGTTGTACACAGTTGCCCTGTTATGATAAGTGCGCACGAAATGAATGTTTTGCAACGCGTGGTACCGGGAGACAATATCTTCGGGTTGAACAACGGAAGATGTGGTCGTGCCATGTGGAGGCACGGGTGGTTCAATAGCGGCTGGGTCACGATGATATGTATTTAAAGCCGCTAGGTTATATGATTAAATGTTAGCCTGAGGTTTTAAGCAACCGAGTCCTTGAGGACGGTGTGCTCATTTGTTTTCCAGGCTGAGAGTTTGAGACCCTATTTAATAAAAGAAAAGGAAATTGTCAGGGTAGTATTGGAGGATTGGTTGAGGCGACGTGCGACAGCATAAGCTTACCAAGATCAACATAATCTCCAATCCCGAAAGGTCCACAGCTTCGGAGTCCAAGAATGGTGGGGTTCCCCTGGACTAATCCCTGACGTGGAATAGAAAAGGAATATGAATTAAATTAATGAGAAGGAATGAAACTTTTGTGATACCAAGTTTTGGAAAATTACACAATTGGTTTGCTTTTGTCTTCTTCGTTACTTAGCATTCGCTAATTTTTATCCTATAATTTATGGAAAACCCAACAGGTGTCGGTGAGCCATCGCAAGGACTTTAAAAAATCCATCCAGTTTACATACTAGACATCCAGCCCGCTACAATAGCTTTACTTTTGTAAGGTAGTTAGTAATCTTTTGTGTATTTTTCTTTCAAGCTGATGTACATGTAAATGGTTATAGTGGGACAATGTATCATCTGAACTTTATTTTGTGAATGAAAAAGTGTTGAAATACTTTCTTCCAAATATACTTTATTTGCAGTCTGTTTCTGAATGTTAGTTGTGATTGCTGAATGTATTATTGCTGAGTAACCAGATCCGGTTATGGGAGGATCCGACGGCCCGGAATTTGGGGTCGCGACAACAACTATTTTACATTGGTTGGTGGCTGGAGTCGTCTGATCACGTCCACCTTGGCAGGGTCAACCTTCATTCATTTCTTGGAGATGACATGCCCCAACACAATGCCCTCCGTCACCATGAAGTGACTTTTCTCCTAGGAGAGCACCAAATTAACCTCACAACATCTTTTGCGGACTCGATCTATATTTTTAAGATAGGAATCGAAGGAATCACCGTAGACTGAGAAGTCATCCTTGAAGACTTCCAGGAATTCACCAACCATCTCGGTGAATACTGCAATCATGCACCTTTGAAATGTACCAGGAGCATTGCATAACCCAAAGGGCATGCGCCTGAAAGCATATGTACCAAAGGGGCACGCGAATGTGGTTTTTTCCTGGTCCTCAAGAGCGATACCTACTTGGTTGTAGCCCGAGAACCCATATAAGAAACAGAAGAATTCTTTTCCCGCTAATCTTTCTAAGATCTGATCAATAAATGGTAGGGGAAATGATCCTTCTTCATCGTGACATTCAAGCGTATGTAATCTACACAAACACGCCATGACGTGGGTACTCATGTCACGATCTCCTCTCCCTCCTCATTGGTGGTCGTCTGGATTCTCGACTTTTTCGGGACAACATGGATAGGTACCACCCATTTGGAATCAGAGATGGGGTTTAAATAAAACCCGTGTCACACCATTTCTCATTCTCCTTCTTCACGACCTCTCGAAATTTGGATTCAACCAACTTTGGAATTCACGAGAGGGTTTAGCTCCATTCTTCAGGTAGATATAGTGCGAACACAGAGCAGGATTTATCCCATGGAGATCGAAGATGCTCCAACCTATCACCTTGCAGTTTTTCTCCAGGATCTCTAGCAAGTGAGATTCCTACTCCTCGGTCAATCGTGAACTGATGATGGCCGGATATTTCCTCTCTTGTCTCACAAGGAAGGCGTACTTAAGGGTTGTGGGTAATGGTTTGAGCTCAGGTAAGGTGTGGTCATCAAGGAAGTCTGGCTCAATGAATTATGGCTCTGTGCTGGTAGTGGCTTGATCTGTCTCTGAAGTTACTACCACCAACTCATTCAGTTCTGGAGTCGGATCGTCAAAAGTATCCAAGCAATAGGTGAAAGCCACATCCGACTCATCGTCTTCATCTTCTGATTGTCCTAAAGAGGAAAGGAATGATAGGCCCAACTGGACTTCTATGTCATCGAAGATGTAGGGGGTGCATTCTATGAAGGATTTGCATTGTATTCATTCCTAAGGATCTCGCAAACTGTCTCATGTACAAGATTCTCTCCAAAGGAGAGGGACTCATCGGTGCTAGCTGGGTTCTGTATCCATGGCCCATCAGTGTCTACATGAACACATTCTACTTCTGATGAAGTGTACTCGGTGTTGGATTCAGAATCTGGCCTCTGCCACCTTGTCTGCTTCATCTCGAGTTTCTCATCTCCGCCTGGAGTTTGAAACTGAATTTTCCCGATCTTATAATCAAAAGAATGATATGGGAATCTCTCCAATTTCGAGGGGTCTCCATACCAAGGATTTTAAAGTCCACCATGTAATCCTGACCCTCGACTTTGATGATAATGTTCCTCAATTCTCCCTTGGACCTCTTGGTTGATTTATCTGTGAACTGGATAAGGCTCTGAATTTACTAAGAGGCCCTAGATTTAGTTGTTCATAGAGGGTTGTGGGCATCAGGTTAATCGAAGATCCATTGTCTAAGAGAGTGCGTGCAAACGCAGTGTCATCGACATGACTCATCACATAATGGGCACCCACGTCCCTTCGCTTCCTTGTAAACACATTCTTAATGGCGCAAGTAGTGGCTACTGACAAAACGTGTTTCTCAACACGGCTTCTGGTTTTCCTGCTGACCCTAGTAGGTCTGCATCTAACCTTAAGGTACTTCTGAAATGCAGGTGTCTGATGAATCCACGATTCATCATCTTAATATCTTGATCTTAGCAAAATCTCCAAGTAAAATCCCAAATAAATGTCCATAAAATCTATAAATTAACAAAATGACTCTTGTAAATAAAATACACTAATTATTGTATATAAGATTGTACAAAATGAACTAACAATAAAAAGCCGTAAAAATAAAGGAGTTTTATACTTGTAAATAGCCCAAAACTTCATTTATTTTTAATAATTTCATTTCAACTCCTTTTTACCTAATTCTTTCTCTAACTTGTTTATAAAAATGTATATAAAAATACAAAAATACAAAACAAATTTTACCTCAAATAAATGCTCCTAGATCCTAAAGAGAAAAAAGCCGTAAAGTCCAACTTCCAAGCTAAATTCCCGCTCCGTATGAATCCAAATTCACCAAACTCACTTTTAAAGTTCAAGTTAGAAAATTATCTATCCAACGGAAGTGGTTTCATTAAAATCGGAGCTCATTTGCAAAAGTTGGGTTTTGGGACCTAGATGTACATTGTATATCTTGTATATATTCATTATTTCTTCATTTTTTATTGTATCTTTCTTAATTACTAAAAATACAAAAAAATCATACTTGTGTTGTATTTTAATTGTACTATTTTATTGTATTTTTTCGTTGTAAATATCTCTTATTAAAAAGACAAAAAAATTACATCTTAGAAAAGTAAAAAATGTGTACATGTTGTTTGTCTACCCTTGTAAATTCTCCACTATCTATTTTATTCTTTTTTATTCTATTGTAATTAAAGTAGCCAACTTTATTTCATTTATTTATTTATTTTAATTTACATTCTCTACAATATCCACCAATTCAACTCCATTACTCCACCATATTTTCTAACTTCTAATTCAACTCCACCATTTTATTAACCTCCATCCCACTCCATCTTAATTCTAACTTCCATTTTTTTCTTCTTTATATACATCTCATTCTCCTCATTTTTCCTTGGATCCATCTTTATGTGAGGAGAGCTGAGTTCCCAGAGTTGAATCGGTGACAGCGACGCAACCGCGGTCGAGCGACGACAGCCCTCTCTCCGGTGAGATTCGTTGGCTTTTTGGCCAACATCGCAGCCGCAACCGCGTGCTGCTCGAGCTCATCGCTCACCGACGATTTGAGCGAAGACCGTGCTCTTGTGAGCACACCATAGGAGATCGTCTCCATCGTAGGTAATTTTTCATCTCATTTTATCATATTGTCATTTTTTGCAAATTTTTTTAGCACATCATATCACCACCATCCCCTATTTGTTCTACTCCACATATTATCACCATTTCATTTTTTTCCCTTTCATTGTCGTTTCCATTTGCATTCCTTGATTAACAACATTAAAAAAAATATAAAAATTAAAACAAAAAAAGATTTCTTTTCTTACAGCAGAAAAAAATCAAAAAAAAAAATAAATAAATTGGAAGGAGCAGTAGGCGCAGGTGACGCCCGCCGCCCCTTCCCCCATCGCAGCCGGCGCCCCCATCACAACCGCCGACGCCCTCCCCGCGCGCCGCCTCCACAACCGTCGTGGCGCTCCGCCGACCTCCGTGCAGTCCCGCGCGACCGGCCTCGCCACCGTCGGCCGCTCCTTCCAAGCCGCGGACCTACGCCACCGATTCCACCTCAGCGGCCACGTGCGCCGCCTCCACAACCACCGACGCCCTCCCCGCCACCAGCCGTGCATGGCGGCGCCCCTCCGCCGCGACCTCGCGGTCGGCCGCTCCCCGTCCGCGGCCGCTCCCGCCGACGCCGCCCCCTCCCCTTTTGGGTTCCTCCACCTGCGCACTTGGAGAAGAAGGTCCATTTTAATTTTTTTTTATTTTGTAAAAATTGCACTCTTGTCATGTTAAGTTTATGTAAATACATTTCAATCCCTATTCATGTTTTCTATTATCAATTTTTAATTTCTGTTTTGCACAGAGACCCCTGTCTTTATAGATTAATTTGGACCTCAATTTTGTGTCATTTTATTCAAGAAAAAATACCACTGTGTTGAGCAACTACTTGTCTACGTTCTGAATATTTATTTGAATATTTTTGTGGTCCTTGGTTAATTAAATTTAATTATTCAACTGAAATATTGCATATTTTACCCAATCTGGACTCTTAATTTTATATCTCACACACGGTTGCTCTAAAAATTCCACAAAAATTATATATGATGCCTTGATACGTGATGAACTTACTATCCAAATTTCATCTAAAATGGAGATGTCTTTGCCTGAAATAATTTGTAGAGTGAATTTAGTATTTGATTTTTAATTAAATCCATGTATATCTTTTTTGCAAAATTTCAAATCTCTTGGATTCTACATGAAAATATCTTTTTGGGATAATTTGCACTCTGATTAATTTCACAATGTGGATTTATTAGAAATTATGTACTCACTGTCACTCTAATTTCACTAAAAAAATCATAAAAAAATCATACTTTGTCAAAAAATTCCAAAAAAATTATGTAGTCTCCTTGCATCATGTTTTAGTTCCAGTAATTTTTTTATAATTTGTGCTTTCTGTTTGTGTGAGAAATTGCGAAAAAACCCATAAAAAGTGTGTATTTTTCATTGTTGCATTTTAACCCATAAAATTCCAAAAAAATACCTTGCATTCATCTCTGGATTAGGACTCTAGGAAAAATATATTTTAGCTAAATTGGACTATTTTGACATTAAAATTAATTTGGCCTATTGTATGATTTCTTAGTGTCTTGATTCACTTGCATTTGCATTCTTGTTGCATAAAAAAATATAAAAAAAAAATCGCTTGGAAATCTAAAATTTTTATTTTCAAATTAAACCCAAGTTGTTCTTTTGCCTCCCTGAGTTCGACCCTGGACTTGCCCCGGATATAAATTAAAGCCGAGACACTCTTCACGGAGATCTTCTCTCGGTTCTGACTGAATCGCTAAGTACACGTATTACAACGTGACCGAATTAACTACCGTATTTAGCGACACGTCAGATGGCACCGTTGCCGGGGAGGCAAACGGCTTAGGGATTAATTTAAGAAGTTGGATTTAGATTTTCATTTACTCGGGTAGTCTGACCCCCAAGCCACTTGTTTTTATTCCATTTTTTGCAATTATTTCTCTTCGTATTCTTGTATATATTTTGTTTTTATCTCTCTAATATAAATCTCATTTTCCTTGCGAGGGCTCGGTGGGCTTGGAGTGCATCGGAAGTCAACGGACGTGACGCGCGTTGATTGCTGAGAGAACGAGGAGAACTATTTATTTTTGAGAGATTTTTTTTGTAAATTCTTG
The DNA here is from genome assembly GCA_037367405.1 of Ottelia alismoides. Classification (NCBI taxonomy): domain Eukaryota; kingdom Viridiplantae; phylum Streptophyta; class Magnoliopsida; order Alismatales; family Hydrocharitaceae; genus Ottelia; species Ottelia alismoides. The sequence goes on along the minus strand of JAZKJV010001890.1, from coordinate 809,738 downwards.
TAATTATTTAGCTTGCTCCTTTATAGCGGCTCTTGTTTGAGAGCTCGCGTGTGTAAAAAAGACTTGGACATTATTTGTGGTGTGTCGAGACCTGTTTCACTCTCCGATGAGGGTGGGGTCTCGACTTGAGTGGCGAACTTAAGGATTAGGCACACGGTAGTATAGAATCAAATTTGTTTGTGCCCATCGTAAATTAGGCCACACATATCTTAGAAGATTCACATATCTTATAAGATTCATAATGAGACGCACATAGACACGTACTACTTAGCTCAAATTCAATCAATTCTTCCCCGCTAATAGTATACTGTTTAGGTACGGTTTTCTCAATCTGCATGCATTTAGTGTAATATTTATAAATTCTGTTCTGCATAACGCATGAAGAGTGCTGGGATTCACTGTAAGTATACCTTCTTCTGGGCATGCATCATCGTTTCTCGTTTGCATTCTGATTTCCGATTCCCTTCTTGTTTTACAACTTAAGGTCAAAAGGAAATTGGGACTGAACGGTAGACGTGCTTGTGTGTTCACATAAAATTCAAGTGATAACCTAACTCTAAAATTGGGACTGAATTGAGCAGGTCGATTTAATTAATTGGAATAAAAAGAACCCTTGTTCTCGGGTGCATAAAGCCCTCATTGTTTGTTTTACTTGCAAGTGAGAGAGAGAGAGACGACCCTAGGATAGAGCCAAGTCTGGATTTCTTACTTACTACTGGTTCTTTATTTTTAGTCGATTAGCTACTTTTCAGTGAGGATTTACGGGTAGCCGGTAAACGGTCCGGACTTCCTTAGCAGAGTGGGAGTTTTAGAGGACGCCTTAGTCCTCAAGGAATGGGTAGCCGTTTTTATACGGTCCGTACTTACTCCTATACTGGCTGAAAGTAGGTCAAAGTAGTCGTAAGAACCGGGCCAGTCTGTAGGAAAATATGGGCACCTAACAGCTCTTTAATCTTTCCAAGATTGTATTCTCACCAACTAAAGTTGACCAGATAATTCGGCCGAACTCTTACAGCCATCACGTGTTGAGTTGGTGAAATTGAGGGTTTGAATTGTGTTTGTATTGTGTGAGTTCACTCCGCACATTTACGTGCACCGTAGATCTAGTGCCTCATTGACTATCGTGATCTAATCGGTTCTTTTGACATCGAAGATGACTGATTGGGGGGATATTTATTCGGACTGTGCGGATCTCTCGTTGAACCCTTCAAAAAGTACGTCTTCAAAGGTCCAAGCGCAACTTGGACCAACCTGGACTCATGACTCTCTTGAGCCTAGGATCACTCACTCTCAGGATGGTTACTCTCAAACCATTCCCTTTCTCTCTTCCCACCTCACCGAGGAAGACCATCGCCTTGGTGAGAATACCATGATTCATAAATCCTCTTCTAATCAAGAAAACATTGCTGATTCAGGACATAAAGAAGATTCGAGTAAAATGCCAAAGAAGAAAGAAGAGGAAGAAGAGAACCATGAAGATCCGATGAGAATGACACTAGCCCGATTAGCTGCGTCTGAGCAGCAACATGCATTACTGAGAGCTCAGTTAGGACAGTTAAATGTTGGGGTCCAACTACCAATGGATGCGGCATATAACCCCGGACAATATCAAATTCATAACTACTTGAGTCCGGCCGAACCCACTGTTGACTTTGAATTGAAGCCGCATTTTCTGAACTTGCTGCCACATTTTGATGGGAATGCTTCTGAGGAGCCATAAGCATTCCTAAGGGACTTTGAGCTCATCTGTGCTAACCTCAAACATAATAATGTTAGCCAGGATTATATTAGGCTCAAAGCCCTTCCATTTGCCTTGGGTGGAAAAGCCGATTACTGGGTAAAGAATCTTGGAATCATCGTTACCACTTATGCCCAGTTCAAGGACCTATTCCTAAAGAAGTTCTACTCGTTGAGTAGAACTAACATGATGAGGACGCGAATTACAAGTTTTTCCCAGTTACCCCATGAAGCATTCTGTGATGCTTGGGAAAGATTCAGGGACATCCTGCAAAAGTGTCCTTGTCATGGATTAGATGACAACATCTTGGTCCAATCCTTCTTCACTAGTCTCAACCCTGAGATGCAGGGTTTAGTGAGCGCTGCCTGTGGAGGCAGCTACACATCACGAGGAGCGGATACCGTCTGGAGGGTATTCGAGCAGATGGCTAAAACTAGCCGCTCACAGATGGCCAGCAGGGCCTATACACCATCCCCCAGTTCACTCTCATCTGGAGGGGGAAAAGTAGCTGTAGTCGATCTCTCTCAGGACATGATCCCTAGCATGGGACTCCTTGCTGACAAGCTTACTGTAGTCGAGACGATCGACAGAAGGATTGATGAGTTAGACCGGAGCGTCTCCAAACCTCCAAAACAGATGGAGGAGATGACTGAGAAGGTATCTAAGATATGGATACCTGCTGTGACTGCACCCTCTGCTCCCGTATACCGAGTTCACCATGTTCAGGAGCAGTTGGTGTCAGGGCAACCCCAGTCGTGGGAGTAGGACCAATCCTACACCCACTCTTTCCAGCAGCCACCTCCAGTAGCAGAGACAGTCCAGGAGGAGCCTCCACCAGTTTGGGAGGTGAATGGGATATGGTATACTCAGGACCCTACCAGGCAGGGAAGTGCGGGAGACCGACAGACCTATCAGCGTCCCCCGACCTTTCACAACACCGCATTCACCTCCGCACCACCTCCTTCACAGCAGAGCCCTGGATTCCATCCACCCCAGCATCAGAGGCAGCTGTACCAGCAGTATGGCCGACAAGGCCATTACCAGACCGGCCAGCAGGGCCCGCAACCCCAGCAGCAGCAGCAGAGGCAGTACACTGGCCAGCAGGGCCAGTCTTCCCGTTCTTCTTCACAGTCTTATCCACTTCCTTCATCGTCTAGTCCCGTGGATATTAAGCAGCAGATACTCGATGAGCTACGTTCCTACAGGAATGAGATTCAAGACTTACAGGTGGATGTCAACCGCCTGTCCAGATGGCGAGACGAGCAGACTACACCCTCTACCTCTATCCCAGCCCAAGTTCAGGCTAACCCAAATAGCCTGAACCATTCTAGTTCTCAGCAGCACTTTGGTCAGGTATACTATTCAGCATCTCCTAAATCTGAACATGAGATTCTTTCGTGTGACGAGGCTAACCACATGTCACTCAGGAGCGGAAGGACCGTGGTCGTACCTGACCGGGCGAGGGACACGAGGAGGGACATCTCTGGAGCTCTACCTGAGGAGTCTTCAGAGGACGAGGAGGAGAGGCATCATATTTCAGAGCCCCATCAGCACCATTCGAGGATTTCCACTCAGGGAGCCGAGAGGAGGAGGAGAGTGCGTATGCAACATCGTCGGCATGGATATTCTTCTGAGTCTACGGAGGACCTTGCATCTCCGGTTGTGTCGGATACCACTCCATCTTCTATTCCACAACCTTTAGTAGATAGTCTAGATTTTGATTCCATGTTGCATCAAAAAGATTCTTGTATGAAGAATTCTTTTTCTGTTAAGTCAAAGAATGATCTTTCAGTTCATGATTCAGACTCTTCACTTTGTTACCTTAGCTTCAATCCCTTTCCCTCGTGCTCTTACGGCAGGAAAGTGATGAATCCATGATTCATTAACTTTTCTGTCGCATTTTATCTTAAAACCCTTAACAAATACATGTAAATACCCATTATTTCTCATATTTTAACAAAACACCATTCATGTGCAAATATTCACTTTTAACCACTAAAATCATGTAAATAAATAAAGAACCAGAAAAATAAAGAAAAAGGCAGATTGAATATATGTATATATGTACAATATGACTTAAAATATAAATATAGCTGTAAGATATATTTATAGCCCAACCTCCGAGACCAAGTCAGCATGGATTGGTCGACAAACCAATAAGTAGGGGGAGATAAGGAAAGAAAACCTAAAAAAATAATTTAACATACACATATACACCTTTCATTATTTATAAAAATAAATACAAAACTTCAAAGAATTTTAATTATTTCATATGAACATATTTTTCATCAAACTCTTCTCCTAATTATTCCTAAAAATGAATATAAAAATATAAAAATAAGTTAAAAATATTACCCTGTATATATGCCAAGAAACCCAGCCTGCAAATTGTCAAAATCTCAACTTCCGAACATCATAATTTCCTCATACGAACTCCAATTTCACTCTACTCACCTTTAAAGTTCATAAAATAATATTCTCTAATTAATAAAGGTGGTTTCATCGAATTCGGAGTCCGTTTGCAAAAAGTCGGTTTTGGGACCAAAAGACAAAGGGGTTTCTGGGCTATTTATTTTATGTAACACACATTATTTATCATTTTCTTAATTTTATAACTTTAAATTATTTCATGATCTTGTAGTTTCACTATAATTTATTTCATAATTTTTGGAAACTATTTATTATTTTAATAAAATCAAAAACCCTAAAATATAGGTATAAATGACCTATTTAGATACTAACTCTATTTATTAAAATATGTAAATTAATTTATAAAAATCTATAAAAATTCGTATAAACCTTAATTAATACCCTAAGAATTAAGAAAATATAAAACTAATTTTTACTTATTTATTTATTAAATTAAAAATCTAAAACCTATTTATAAATACATATTTATTAATATAATATTTATATTTTAAATAATATTTATTATTTATTAAAAGTAATTATGCCATAAATTAGAAAATTAATTTATTAACACTTCTTGTATTTATACCTATTTAAAATAATGTAATTTACTATTTTATATCTAATTTATAAGATATTTTCGTTTTTAGACCAACCAGGTGCTGACACTTGTCAGCACCTGGGTCTTCTTCTTCAAGAAGAGGTTGCGCCCAGCTGCTCGACCTTCCAACTTCACCTAATTTTCCCGCGCAACCTGTAACCTCTCCGACCAACCTAAACCCTTCGATCTCTCCTCCTAACTACTCTCTCCATCGCCACCATCCATCTCGACTTGGAGCCCACGCCAATCTTCCTATAAATAGCTCCCAAGTCCGCCATTAACCATTAACTCTCCAACCACCCAAGAGCCCAGCTCTAGGTGTTCCGAACTCCCAACTTCCTAGCCTTATTCCGGCCAACCTACGGTGGTGACAACACCTTGGAGGAGCCCGCGAGGAGGAGGAGTCATCGGAGGATCGTTCCAAGGCGTAGCTTCGCCTTGCATCGCCGCCAAGTGCCGCGTAGAGCTCCGGTCAGAGCCGCCGTCGAGCATCTCGTCCAGGTCATATACCTTGACTTTCCCCAGGCTTTTTCCTTCATATCGTGATTTTATTTCTCGATTTTCGTGTCGGAATTAGTGAGGATAATCGCGTCATTAGGACGCCTAATCCTCTAGATTAGTCGCCCTATCGAAATCCCTCTCGATTCATTCCCGTTTCGTCTCAAATCGATCATCATTTCATCATCACTTTCACTCATCTGGTGGTTTGGCTGGAGATTAAAGTTTTTTTGTACCAACTTTGAGCTTGCAAATTTGTCACCCATTGGCTGATTCCTAGCGAATCGAGCACACCATAGTGTTCTTTGCAGATCTATCTTCATCGGGAATCAGTTGTTTCGATCCAGGAGCTTTCGATCTTCATCAGAATCAACTTTGAAGGAGCTTCGTCAGAACTCTTTCCACTGCCAGTTGCTGAGACGCCATCTTCATCACGACTCCACCGTTGCTCGGAGCATCCTCCGCCGAAACCCTTCAGCGGGCGAGCTCGAGGGGTGGAAGAGCCACCCCTCTGGCCCCGCAGGTGTGCCAAAGCCATCGTCGGTCGACCGCCATAGATCGAAGAAGAGATGCCGTCCGCCAGCTGCTCAACAACCCCAAGAACAGGGGGGTTACAGATTCACGCCACGTGGCAGCAGCAGGCGCGTCCGATCGCGCGCGCAAAGTCTAATCTCAGCCGTAGCTTGCGAACCGGTATGAAATTTGCAACTTAAGCCCAGCCAGAGATCAGAATTCATCCCCGCCTCCAGAGTTTTCTTTATTTACATTTAGGTCCCTCCGCAGGGACCTAAATGTAAAGATTTTTGTACTTTTTCTTCAGAACAGTCCTTGTGGACCGAATTGCAAACTTTTTTAATAGTTTTTCTTGCGCTTATGCCCCTGGGTTGTAGGGGTTGTTTCTTCTTCTTGTGACCTCAGATTTCGACGATTTCTTGAGGGTAGTTACAGAACTACCCCAACTACCTAGTATAAAATTTTCGTGGCTTTTTGACGAGTTTTCGACGTGTTTTGATTTCGTCGAAAGTCGTCTTGATTTGTTTTGATTTCTTGTGTAGTTCGAGCTCGCGGCTCGAACCCCGTTCATCATACTATATAGTATCACCTAGATATTATTCACCTATTATATAATAAGTAAATCTTTTGAAAAATATCCCTTTTTGAAAATTAAATAAAAATTTGAAAATAATAAAATCAAATAAAAATAAGAAAAATAAAAATCCATAAAAAGAGGTGTTTTGACTTGACCACTTAGAGAAGAATTAAAAATAAAATTACGAAGAGAGAAATCTAGGGAATTTATTCTGCCTCCTTGAGTTCGACCCAGGAACACTTGCCTGGTAAAATATTAGTGAACGGTTTTCCAACAGAAAACCGTAATTGTTTGATAGGTTTAAAGAACCGAATTTTTGTTTTGCGGCTTTCGGCTACAACCGACTACTTCCTTCTTCAATAACAAGAAAGCCGCGGAACTCGATTCTTTTTACCTCATCAGAAAGCGCATCAAAAAGATTCATAAAGATGACCCCGATATGGCATGGTTTTGTAAAGAAAACATCACAGTTAAGGTGCCATTTGATGAATATGTGGCTAACCATCCTGCATTCCAAAAATACCTTAAGGTGAGATGCACACCTACAAGGGTTAGCAGGAAGAAAGATAACCGAAATATAAAGACACATGTCTTATCAGTAGCCACAACCTATTGTCTCAAGAATCAGACTTTGCCAAAGAAAAAGAGAGACATGGGTGCTCACTATGTGGAGATTCGTATTGACGACATTGCATTAGCACGCACACTCTTAGATAACGGTTCTTCGATCAACTTACTTCCCTTAGCATTATATCAGAAATTGGAGTTGGGACCACTTCGCAAATCTAGAGCTTTACTCCAATTCGCAGATCGTTCAGTGAAGAGACCTAAGGGAGAAGTGAAGAACGTTGTTATCTCGATTGAGGGGTAGAACTATCAGGTGGACTTCACAGTCTTGGACATGGAGACCCCCAATCATTGGAGAGAATCTCAGATCATTCTTGGGAGGCCCTTCCTTAGGACCACAGACGCAACTTTCGATTGTGGTACGGGAATGATGAAGTTTCGTTCTCCAGGCGGAGAAGTGAACCTTGAGATGAAGCAAACTAAGTGTCAGCGACCTGATTCAGAGAGTAGTACAGAGTACTCATCTTCAGAGGCAGATTGCAGTATGATTAGCACAGTTGGGATTTGGGGACAGATTCCTTCAGGACAGAGCGAGACCCTTTCATATGGAGAGGATATAGTGCATGATGCAGTTTGCCATGTGTTGTCTGATCTTGCTAGAGATGCATCAACCTATTCTCATGATGACTTAGAGATCCATCCGGATCTGTCAGTTCCATCCTCTTCGGAACAATCATGGGACATAGATGACGAGTCGGATGTGGATTTTGCCGATTGTTTGGATATTTTTGACGATCCGACTCCCGATACTTCTGATTTGGTGGAGAGTCCTACACAGTTGAGCCCACCTTCATGCAGCACGGAACCAGATTCAGATTCAGTTCAGCCAGATTTGATTGATGATACCACATTGCCAGAGCTGAAATCACTACCTCCTACACTCAAGTATGCCTTTCTTGCAGGACCCAAAGAGAGATATCCTATCATCATTAGCTCAGACTTGACTTTAGAACATGAGTCTAGGTTGTTAGAGGTCTTAGAGAGGAACTGCAAAGCAATAGGCTGGACAGTGTCAGATCTCGTGGGCATCAACCCCGCTTTCTGCTCGCACCACATTTTTACTGAGGATAACGTGAGACCTTCCCGTGAGTTTCAGAGGAGACTTAACCCCAATCTACGGGAAGTGGTGAAGAAAGAAATTGAGAAATGGTGTAAAGCAGGGTTTATATACCCTATTTCTGACTCCAAGTGGGTGGCCCCGCTTCATGTTGTCCCGAAGAAGTCGGGAATTCAGATGGTCACCAACGAGGAGGGGGTAGAGATCGCGACATGAGTACCCACGTCGTGGCATGTCTGTGTTGACTACAGACGCTTGAATGCTGCGACCAAGAAAGACCACTTTCCCTTGCCTTTTATTGATTAGATCTTGGAGAGACTAGCAGGGAAAGAGTTCTTCTGTTTTCTTGACGGGTACTCAGGCTACAACCAGGTGGCCATAGCCCTTGAGGACCAGGAAAAAACCACATTCACATGTCCATTCGGTACTTATGCTTTCAGGCGCATGCCATTCGGGCTCTGCAATGCCCCGGGCACATTTCAGCGGTGCATGATAGCCATATTTGCCGAGATGGTGGGAGATTTCCTGGAAGTATTCATGGATGACTTCTCGGTCCATGGTGATTCTTTTGATACATGTTTAGCGCACTTAGACCGAGTCCTCACGAGATGTAGAGAGGTGAATCTGGTACTCTCCTGGGAGAAGAGTCACTTTATGGTGACGGAGGGTATCGTGTTGAGGCATGTCATCTCCAAAAGGGGAATGGAGGTTGACCCTGCCAAGGTGGAGGTGATCAAGAAACTCGATCCACCTACCAACGTGAAGTCAGTGCGATCATTCTTAGGGCATGTTGGATTCTATAGGAGATTCATTCAGGATTTTTCAAAGATCGCCCGCACACTAACTGAGCTCTTAGGGAAAGACACAGAGTTCATTGTAGATCACAGGTGTTTGGAGGCCTTTGAGCTCTTGAAGAGGAAGATTTGTGCCTCGCCTATCCTACAAGCTCTTGACTGGTCTCTCCCCTTTGAGATCATGACCGATGCTTCAGATTTTGCTATAGGAGCTGTGTTAGGACAACGGCAAGAGGGGATTCCGTTTGCGATTCACTATGTGAGCAAAGTATTAGATCCTACACAGAAAAATTATACAGTGACTGAAAAGGAAATGCTCGCAGTAGTATGGGCCCTCGAGAAGTTCAGATCATATATTTTGGGTTCTAAGGTGACAATTTATACTGATCATACAACTATTCGATATTTAATGGAAAAGAAGGACGCGAAGGCACATCTTCTTATGTGGATTTTACTCCTCCAGGAATTTGATTTGGAGATTAAAGATAAACCTGGAGTGAAGAATGTTGTGGCTGATCACCTTTCTCGGATTGAACTTAATGATTCTCCTGATCATGAGCGGATTAGAGAGACCTTCCCAGATGAGTCAATTTGTGTTATTGACTCACTCCCATGGTATGCCAACATGGTGAACTATCTTGTCTCCAAGTAGGTTCCCCATGATTGGACTAGGAGCATCATTGATCGACTAAAGTCGGATTCGAGGAGATACCACTAGGACGATCCTTTCCTTTTCTTTGAAGGACCGGATTGTGTTTGGAGAAGGTGTATTCCTCAGGAGGAGTACCAGAGTGTCCTCACATATTGTCATTCACTTGAGGCTGGAGGACACCATTCGGGAAAGAGAACCACTCACAAAGTACTTCAATGTGGATTGTATTGGCCAACCTTGTTTAGAGATGCCATTGATTTTGTACGGTCGTGCCAAATCTGTCAAATGATGGGAGGGACAGTTGGACAGAGAGATGAGATGCCCATGCAACCGATGATTATTTGTGATGTTTTTGATGCATGGGGCATAGATTTTATGGGTCCCTTTCCCAACAACCAAGGACATGAGTACATATTGTTGGCGGTTGATTATTTATCCAGGTGGGTGGAGGCTATCCCAACCCGAACCACAGACAGCAAGACTGTCTGTAAGTTTGTGAGAGACCATATTATTGCTAGGTCCGGGGTGCCAAAAGTTTTGATATCTGATGGGGGTAGCCACTTCGTGAACCGGGATATGAGATCTTACTAGTCCTTACCTCCCACAGTCCAACGGCATGGCAGAGCTTTAGAACAGAGAGGTGACGAGTATTTTGCAGAAATTGGTTCGTCCCGATAGGAAGAACTGGTCTCAGCTCTTGGACCAAGTTCTATGGGCCTATAGAACAACCTACAAGACACCATTGGGTACTTCACCATTTAGAATGATCTATGGCAAGCCATGCCATTTGCCCGTAGAATTGATTCATAAATCTAAATGGGCAATTAAGAAGATTAATTGGAGTTGTCACCTAGGGAAGCTTTGCCGAGACTTGAACTTGAACGAGCTCGTGGAAATCCGAAACAGGGCTTATGACAACAGTTTGATTTATAAGGACAAAGTAAAGAGATGGCATGATCAGCACATTAGGTGCAAAGACTTGTCCCTGGGCAAAAGGTATGGTTGTTCAATACCAGGTTGAAAATATTCCATGGGAAGCTCAAATCTAAATGGACGGGTCCCTTTGTGGTTAAGAAAGTGCACGAGAATGGAAGTGTAGAGATAGCTGATCTCACAGATGGTGCACAATCTCATGTGGTGAATGGACAACTGTTGAAGCATTTTGTTGATTCGAAAGAGCAATTAGTCCAAGTTAAGGTCATCAACTTCATACAGAGTGAGCACAGAGCAGATACATCTTGTTACTCTTCATGAAGATGCACCATCAAGATTCAACATCTTAGAAGATTCAATCACTCTTGTACATATTCTCCCTTCTTTGTATATTCTCGAGATCATATCGGTTCTCACACTTACTCTTGTCATATACTTAGGCTGAGCAAAGCTTAAGTATAGGGGGGACTGATGCCCGCCATGTGTATTTACTCATCATTTCTCCTCTTGACCTCGTCCGCCCCATTTTTGCTCTTCTTCTACACTTAAGCTTTCCAGAGCCTAAGTATAGGGGGGGCGGATCGAATTCTATACTATTTATTATTTTAGCCATCCTACGCTTAGCACGAGCTATGTCTTTTTCTCGCTTATTGTGCCATGAGGACATAACACATGCTAAGTATAGGGGGGCGTGTATATATTACATATATACTTTACCCATAGCTAGTACTTTCATGGATTTTTGTATATATTATACAATAATTATGGGGTGGGTAAAAAAAACAAAAAAAACAAAACAAAATAAAAACTTTTCAAAAAAAAATTCTCTTTAAAAAAACAATAATTATGGGATGGGTAAAAAAACAAAAAAACAAAACAAAACAAAAACTTTTCAAAAAAAAATCCTCTTTAAAAAAACTTTTTCAAAAAAAAGTTTTTTCTTATTTACCTATCTTTTTCAAAAAAAAAACTCTTGAAAAAAAAGCAAAAGCAAAACTTTTCTAACAAAAAAACTTCTTTACCATTGTTTGTCAAAAAAACTTTTTGGAAAAAATCTTTTTCTAAAACTTTTAAAAAAAAATCAATCATAAAAAAAACTAAAAAAAACTAACTAATAAGTTGGTTTAATCCATGACACAATTCACTTTCACACAAGACTAGTGATGTTCAAGAACACTTGTTTTATGAGGTCTTGAGATTTTGAGTTAACCAGCCTTAGTCATTAGGGTCCTTGACTTAACTATTCACATTTCCCTAGTTTGAAAGATTTGTGTGCTATATTGCATGCTTAGTCTCTACCTTAAGAATATGATCAGCACCTCACGTACACGATTGCAGTTATGATGAGATGAGTTGAAATTTCACTTAAGGAACTGGGATAAGGGATTTGAGTTTGGACTTGATTTAATGATGCTCGAGGATGGGATAAAATCAATGAAGGCTTCATGAAACCTGAGTGTCAGCACATTTAGCCAGTATGAGAACATGGTTCTTGTACTATCTCTTAACATTTACCTATATGCCAGGGTGTGATAAAATAAAAAATGTTGATCAGTGTGCACCAACTCTTGGTAAAAGCAGTGGAGCTAGCCAAAAATACTACAAAGCAATGAAATGTCAAAGAAAAGCTCTCATTCCACAAAGTCAATTATCAAAAGAGCTTCCACCAAAGGCGAGCGCTCCCAACCATTTCAAAGTGTCCACTTGGACCACCGCTATTAGGACCAGGAGTCGGGCTTGCACCAAAAAAGGGCTCTACATCGTAAATGCTGCAAGTCTGGGTGTAGAAGGTACGATAGGTACTCAAAAAAGGCACACCCCGGTGTACTCCCAGGAAAACAAGTGCAGACGGCTCCAACTTCTCTTGACGGACACACTGATCAACACCAAAAATATGCGTTGCGTAATAAGGTACTTGAGAGGATCCTTGTTCCAATGAGAGGGAGAGAAGAAATAACACAATCCTATGCCCTCCATCAACTGGCCTTCCATCTACACTTTCAAGTCTGAAAACTAAAGAGACAGTGGATTGGATGCAAGAAATGATTTATTCCCTAGTGTTGAGGATCGGGTCCTTAGGAGAGTCTCTTGAACTGGAACCTCGGGTGACGTTGTGACTCTAATCTTGTAACTGTGGTCAACACTTAAAGTCATATCCCTACTATATATGTATACAAAGAGAGTCTGATGATTAGGGAAATTGGATACCTTTTGACTAGAGCTTGGTTCAACTTAGAATTTTAGGATCTCTAAAACCGAGAGTTCTTGAACGGATCAAGTCTTGTATTCACATGCACAGTCAGGGGTTAACCCAATTTATTCATTCTTTATTTGCTCGAGGACTAGCAAAATTTAAGTATAGGGGGGTGATGAATCCACGATTCATCATCTTAATATCTTGATCTTAGCAAAATCCCCAAGTAAAATCCCAAATAAATGTCCATAAAATCCATAAATTAACAAAATGACTCTTGTATATAAAATACACTAATTATTGTATATAAGATTGTACAAAATGAATTAACAATAAAAAGCCGCAAAAATAAAGGAGTTTTATACTTGTAAATAGCCCAAAACTTCATTTATTTTTAATAATTTCATTTCAACTCCTTTTTGCCTAATTCTTTCTCTAACTTGTTTATAAAAATGTATATAAAAATAAAAAATACAGAACAAATTTTACCTCAAATAAATGCTCCTAGATCCCAAAGAGAAAAAAGCCATAAAGTCCAACTTCCAAGCTAAATTCCCGCTCCGTATGAACTCCAAATTTACCAAACTCATTTTAAAGTTCAAGTTAGAAAATTATCTATCCAACGGAAGTAGTTTCATTAAAATCGGAGCTCATTTGCAAAAGTTGAGTTTTGGGACCTAGATGTACATTGTATATCTTGTATATATTCATTATTTCTTCATTTTTTATTGTATCTTTCTTAATTACTAAAAATATAAAAAAATCATACTTGTGTTGTATTTTAATTGTACTATTTTATTGTATTTTTTGTTGTAAATTCTCTTATTAAAAAGATAAAATATTATATATTAGAAAAGTAAAAATGTGTACATGTTGTTTGTCTTCCCTTATAAATTCTCCACTATCTATTTTATTCTTTTTTATTCTTTTGTAATTAAAGTAGCCAACTTTATTTCATTTATTTATTTATTTTAATTTACATTCTCTACAATAACCACCAATTCAACTCCATTACTCCACTATATTTTCTAACTTCTAATTCAACTCCACCATTTTATTAACCTCCATCCCACTCCATCTTAATTCTAACTTCCATTTTTTTCTTTATATACATCTCATTCTCCTCATTTTTGCCTTGGATCCATCTTTATGTGAGGAGAGCTGAGTTCCCAGAGTTGAATCGGTGACAGCGACGCAACCGCGGTCGAGCGACGACAGCCCTCTCTCTGGTGAGATCCATTGGCTTTTTGGCCAACATCGCAGCTGCAACCGCGCGCTGCTCGAGCTCATCGCTCGCCGGTGATTTGAGCGAAGACCGTGCTCTCGTGAGCAAACCATAGGCGATCGTCTCCATCGTAGGTAATTTTTCATCTCATTCTATCATATTGTCATTTTTTGCAAATTTTTTTAGCACATCATATCACCACCATCCCTTATTTGTTCTACTCCACATATTATCACCATTTCATTTTTTCCCTTTCATTGTCATTTCTATTTGCATTCCTTGATTACCAACATTAAAAAAATATAAAAAATTAAAACAAAAAAGATTTCTTTTCTTACAACAGAAAAAAAATCAAAAAAAAATAAAAAATTGGAAGGAGCAACAAGCGCAGGTGACGCCCGCCGCCCCTTCCCCCATCGCAGCCGGTGCCCCATCACAACCGCCGACGCCCTCCCCGCGCGCCGCCTCCACAACCGTCGCGACGTTCCGCCGACCTCCGCGCAGTCCCGTGCGGCCGGCCTCGCCACCGCCGGCCGCTCCTTCCAAGCCGCGGACCCGCGCCACCGACTCCACCTCAGCGGCCACGTGCGCAGCCTCCACAACCGCCGACGCCCTCCCCGCCACCAGCCGCGCAAGGCGGCGCCCCTCCGCCGCGACCTCGCGGTCGACCGCTCCCCGCACGCGGCCGCGCCGCCGGCGCCACCCCCTCCCCTTTTGGGTTCCTCCACCTACATACTTGGAGAAGAAGGTCCATTTTAATTTTTTTTATTTTGTAAAAATTGCACTCTTGTCCTGTTATGTTTATGTAAATACATTTCAATCCCTATTCATGTTTTCTATTGTCAATTTTCAATTTCCGTTTTGCACAGAGACCCCTGTCTTTATAGATTAATTTGGACCTCAATTTTGTGTCATTTTATTCAAAAAAAATACCATTGTGTTGAGCAACTAATTGTCTATGTTCTGAATATTTATTTGAATATTTTTGTGGTCCTTAGGTAATTAAATTAAATTGTTCAACTAAAATATTGCATATTTTACCCAATCCGGACTCTTAAATTTATATCTCACACATGGTTGCTCTAAAAATTCCACAAAAATTATATATGATGCCCTGATATGTGACGAACTTACTGTCCAAATTTCATCTATAATAGAGATGTCTTGTGCCTGAAATAATTTGTAGAGTGAATTTAGTATTTGATTTTTAATTAAATCTACATATATCTTTTTTACGAAATTTTAAACTACATGAAAATATCTTTTTGGGATAATTTGCACTCTGATTAATTTCACAATGTGGATTTATTAGAAATTATTTACTCACTATCACTCTAATTTCACTAAAAAATTCATAAAAAATTCATACTTTATCAAAAAAATTCGAAAAAAATTACTGTAGTCTCCTTGCATCATGTTTTAGTTCCGGTAATTTTTTCATAATTTGTGCTTACTGTTTGTGTGAGAAATTGCGAAAAAACCCATGAAAAGTGTGTATTTTTCATTGTTGCATTTTAACCCATAAAATTCCAAAAAAATACCTTGCATTCATCTCTGGATTAGGACTCTAGGAAAAATATATTTTGGCTAAATTGGACTATTTTGACATTAAAATTAATTTGGCCTATTGTATGTTTTCTTAGTGTCTTGATTCACTTGCATTTGCATTCTTGTTGCATAAAAAAATATAAAAAAAACCGCTTGGAAATCTAAAATCTTTATTTTCAAATTAAACCCAAGTTGTTCCTTTGCCTCCCTGAGTTCGACCCTGGACTTTCCCGGGATATAAATTAAAGCAGAGACACTCTTCACGGAGATCTTCTCTCGGTTCTGACTGAATCACTAAGTACACGTATTACAAAGTGACCGAATTAACTACCGTATTTAGCGATACGTCAGTGTCGTATCCACATACTTATCAAAGGGGATTGTGACCTTGATATATTTTTTGCAGAATTACGCCTTCGCATGGCCATCTTTTTGGAATTTTTTGGGTTTCTTCTTTTTTACCCTTAAGGGAACGGGGGAAAGGGATTATTGATGATAACTCATATTCTGAAACTGAAAGATTCTCATTCAAATGGAAAACTGAGTTCTGTACAGGACTCTGACTCTGACTCTGACACTGATTCAGACGAAAAGGAAATTCATGTGGCGAAATAGGTGATGCATCTACCGCGACTTCTGGTGCGTCCTCCTCAGATGGAGGTGCGGGATCCTCATCTGTTTCACTTGATTCATTGCTGGTGCTCCTCTCCTTCTTCTTTCCATGATGCTTTGAGGACTTGGAAATCCTCTTATTCCGTGGATGATGATGGTGGTGATGTTGCTCATCTGCCTCCAAGTCCTCCTCAGGTAGAGACTTGGCGGCGTCTTCTTCTTGTGCCTGCGCCCGATCAGGTACGATCACAATTCTTCCGCTCTTGATGGACATATGATTAACATTATCGTGTGAAAGGATCTCGTGTTCAGATAGAGAATAATCTAAATAGTATATCTAATCACGTGGTCGATGCTGGCCCTGATTCATGCTATTTGGGTTGGCTTGAACTTGGGAGGGAATTCGGGTTTTTGGCATCATCTGCTAATCCTGGGTATGTGAAACACGGTTCAGATCTGTTCTGATATCCAGGTAATCATTCTGTATCTGTTGGACCCTATCAGTCAGAGTCTGGATGGCCAAGGTGAGGGACTCCAATTCACTAGTGGGCGGGGCTTGCTGCTGCTAACTAGAGGATGAGTGATTTGGCTGTCTATACTAGACCTACTGTCCTTATCGATACTGCTGCTGGTGGGACGGTGCGGTGTAAGGTGGTGGAGGGCTCTGCTGGCCCGAGTGGAATGTGTGCTGCTGCTGGTGCTACTGAGGCTGGTATCCTTGTCCTGGCCAGGACTGTACAAAGCGTGGTGCAGGGACGAAGCTGGTTTCCTGGTAAGCTAGGGCAGGTCGGTGTGGCTGACCATTCCCTATCCCCGACTGTCTGCCGACGGGGTCATGGTAGCACCACAACCCGTTGATCTCGAACATCTGCGGAGGCTCCTCGTAGATTGACTCCACCTGTGGGGGTGCGTGCTGCTCCTGCTGAGTGTACTGCTACTCCTCAACCCAGCTGCTCTGAGGCCCCTATACCTGCTCCTATACAAGATGGACTCGATGTACAGGTACATGTGGTGCATAAGGGGCAGGTAGTCGTATCTTGGCTACCTTCTTAGTCAATTCCTCCACTTGCTTCGGCAATCATGAAAACGCCTCAAGGTCAGTGACCCTCTTGTGGATCTGTTCTACCATGGTGAGCTTATCAGCTATTATCCCCATGCTAGGGATTAGGTCATCTGTCAGATCCGCTACAGTCCTCCTAGTTGTCTCATTAGATAGGCTTGAGGGAGACAACTGATAGGCCCTGGTGGCCTGAGATCTGCCTATTTCTGCCATCTGCTCAAGAATCTTCCATACGACATTTTCGTTCTTATTTAGATAGCTTCCTCCACAGGCTGCACTCACTAATCCCTGCATTTCCAGGGTCATACCAAAGAACAAGGTATGGACCAAGATTGCCTTGGTAATGCCATGTCAGGGGTATTTTTGTGTTAAATCATTGAATCTATCCCATGCTTCATGGAATGGTTCGTGGGGGCCCTGGGAAAAGCTAGCGATCTTCGTCCTCATCTGGTTAGTCCTAATGAGTGCGTAGAACTTCTTCAAGAATAAATATTTGAATTGCATCCAGGTCATACATCTAACCCTGAGATTCTTCAGCCAATGAACAACCTTATCTCATAAGGCAAACGGGGTAAACTTTAGCCTGATGTAATCTTGTCCAACCCTAGGGTGACTAAGGTTGTTGCATACCAGCTCGAAGTCTCTCAGGAAAGCATATGGTTCTTCGGTGGTGTTTCCATTAAACTTCGGTAGCAGACTAAGAAAATGGGCCTTCAGCTCGAACGCTTCTGGGGGCACCTCCGGTACAAGCCAACTATGTATCTCATTCTCGGCTGGTTTGTAGGCATCTACCATCGGTCGATCAATTCCACCTGCCTCAATCACATGTCCCATTCTAGCCATAAGATCCACATTCAGCTGCTCGGCTCTAGCTAATCGGGCAAGGACTTGGTGCATAGGATCATCTCTCTATTCCTCTTCGTCTAGATGTTTCTTAGGCATCTTGGTTTCAGGTTTGTCCTCTTCACATGGGTAAAGAATGTGGTCTAGGTTAGAGAACGTAGTAATGAAGACATTCTCTCCGAGGCGATGGTTTTCCTTGGTGAGATGAGAGGAGAGAAATGGAATGGTTTGAGGGTAACCATCCTGAGAGTGGGGGATCTCGAACTCAAGACGGTCATGAGCTTGGGTTGGCCCAAGTTGCACTTGGGCCGATGAAGACGAACTTCGTGAGGGGTTCAAGGAGAGATTTGTGAAGCATGAGTAGATATCCCCCCAGTCAGTCATCTTTGATGGCAGAAGGAAGAGTTGGGAGTAGAAGTGTGTAAAGATAGGATTTTACTACTACCTGAAGCAAGCAAATGAACCACAAACCCTGTTTTCACACTCAACACGGTGAAGGCCCTGAAACCGAGTGCGATTAGTCTGGTTGATTTTAAGTGTGATTTTTTTAAGCAAATAGCAAAGGTTAAGTGGCCTATAAGGAAGTCGGCTCAAAGCCGGATACGTCTCTCCTGTTTAACCTATCGCCTAAGATACCAGCACCCTTCCTTTCTTCGCTCCTATCCCTATCTGAAAATTCAAGGACCTGCCCCTATCTACCTACCGAAGTAGGCGGAGGTTGAAAAGGCTTTAAATTTGCCCCTATCTACCTACCGGAGTAGGCGGAGGCTACTAGCAACTTGTCACGGTGCACCGCAATTTCACCCCTATCTTCCTACCGGATCAGGCGGAGGCTACTTGACGCTGCTCAGTTGAACCCATAATTCAGCCCGTGATATTTGCTCGGATCGGGGTACGTGATATGGAAAGTGGTAATTTTGGCTCTGCCTTAGGGTGTGCATACACACTCTGTACCCTCACTCAGTCTGAAATCAAGGTCGAGATTATTCTCCCGCAAATAGAATTTCTAAATTTATTTTGATTTTTTTGGTCAATTTGTTTAGCAGTCCCGATTTTAAGTTAGATGACCACTTGATTAGTACACACACAAGGCAAACCTATCGTCCACTTTAATCCCGAGTTAGAAAACCAAGGGAGAAGCAGTCGAGAAAAGTCGATGCATGATAAAACAATGATGTATGCCAAGTTCAGAAGACTTACAGTGATCCTCACGCTCTACATGCAAGATGCAAAAGAGAAATGAAATTTGTCTATATGGATGCAAGCGAGAAAAGCCGCTCCTAGACAAGCAGTTCTATTAGCAAGTGAAGAACAAGTTAGATTTGGCTAAGTCATGCGGTCTAAGTACGTCTTTTATTAGTGAAGTGTGGTCCTATATATTACGAGCACAAGCAATCTTAAGAGAGCTTTAAGAGCTGCAAGTGCAGGTCCTATCCTACGTCAAGCAACCACACAACACATAGAGACTCTTTTTATTATTTCTTACACGCGGGAGAACCCAAACGGGAACCACTGTAAATGTAAACTTTTTTTACAAGTCCTCTCAAAGACCGCTCAGTTCAATTCGATGTAGGTTCCTCGGCTCGCCTGGTGAAGCACCTTCGATTCCTTGTATTCCTCGCACAAAAATAAATGATGGTCAGAGAAAGGACGACACAAAATAAACAAATGCTGAAAATTTGACATAAAAATATTCACAAGAAAAACTGGGAATCAGACTACCCGGTGATGGAAAACCTAAAATCTAAATTTTCTAAAAATTAATCTAACCTGTACCTCCCCGGCAACGATGCCATTTGAAAAGGTCTAGTTTACCCTTCTTATTTCAACCGAATTAACGATTAAATTTAGTGATGTTCGTTGCAGTAGGGTAAAAGCGGACTTATCAAAACCACTTTGATTAATGTGTTAATTAAAAGCGAGCGGTAATTTCTTTTACTTGGGCAAGCCCAAGGTCAAACTCAGAAAGGCAATTTTTCCTTAGATTAATTCAAAGTCAATTCCGATGTTAGGTTTTCAGGAAAATATTTTTGTAGTATTTTTTATGTAATAAAGAAAATGCGTTGCAATCCAGGCCAATTTCCAAGGTTAAAAATGTGAAATATAATCAAATTAAGTCCAAAAATTATGAAACTTGGCCCAAATATTAAATGTAATGAAATTGAGCTACTACAATTTTTTTGGAATTTTTCGAGCTCTATATGAATTAACCATGAATTAAAAATTAATGCAGGGTGATTTCTACAAAATTAATTTTAATAAATACCAAATTAAATCATTTTCAGATATAAAAATTATCATAGATATTCCTTTGTGAGATGAATCTAGGAAAATTACTAGACATCGAAAATGATTAATTTAGGACCTATTATAAATGTACCCACTTAATGGTCTAGTGGTAGTACAGTGTGTCTGCCACACAAAAGACCATGGTTCAAATCCCACTCTTGTAGGGGTTCCGTTAGGTAGTCGACGGCCATCGTAAAAAATAGTCGAATCTTTCAACATGGATTTGAACAAGAATCCATGTAGCCGACCCTACTTATAGTGGGAGAAGGCTTAGTACATTTTTTAGGACCTATTAAAAATCAATTAAGCAAAACACCAATTACTTTATTAAGGCCTCGTTATGCGTGCAAATGATGTGATTTTTGGGCACAATGTAGAACTACTTAAACTACAACTATTGTGATTTTTTGGTGATTTTTGGAGCAACAATCAATTTAATAAGCAATTACATGCACACAGTGGGCAAAATATACAATTTTCCAAGAAAAGAATTATATTAAATTCTTCAAAGCTCACAAAAATATAACAAGCTTCACAATGATAAAATCTAAGATGTTCTACAACATACATTTTTTGGAATTAATGAAGTTGCTAAATGAGTGGGTAAATAAACGTGCAAACACAGGGGTGTAAATGCAAAGCACTAACAAAATTGATTAAAATAGTAGCATGCTTATAGGGGCTGAATTACTATTACCTATAATAATGAGGGTATGATTGCAAATTCTCCATGGGACCACGTGAACCTCATGTGATGTTGCCTGGCGGGGACTTGAATATAATTTCCAAAACTAGCAGGTACACGCCTGCAATTTACCCAACATCTGTATGTAGGTCACGTGATGTGCGAGGCTTGGATGGTGGATCAGAAGGCGCTGGAGGCTCGGGTGCTCGGAGCAGGCTCGAATGTAGCTCGGGCGATCCGTGCCTAGCAGTGGAGTGTTGGGCTGCTTCGGCTAGAGGCTCGGGTGCTCCGAGCTTAAGGGGCAGGGAAGAGGCTCGGAGTGGCTACGTGAGCTCCTATGGTCCGTCAGATCTCAAGGATCCAACGGTGGCTGTAACTCCTAGAAGAAGGAGATGTGGCACGCTGTGGGCCGTCCGATCAAGATGATAGGACAGTAACTATACGCCTGGTTCCTTCTTGCCACCGCCTCCTGCGGTGGGCTTGGCTGGGCTCCGATCGCCTTCTATCATGCTCTGTGAAGACTCCCGACCGCTCCAGAATAGCTGGGCATCATTGTGGAAATGCAGCAAAGCAACTAGAGCACCTAGGCGTCTGGATGGCTGCTTGGATGTCGGAGATACAACAGCTCGAAGGAGCTCCGGCGAGGGGTCCGGCCAGTGACGAAGGCGGCACCTGCAACATTAGTGACTCTCCAAATCGTGGTGCGCGTGCTCTCGTGGATTGATGAACGTGAAATCCACCTCTTTAAGAATCGGTAATTGTAGTATAGGAAGTGAATTTCGGTCGATCAAAAACCACAATCTTTGAATGTTGTGGAGTATTTTTACTTGGTAAGTTTACCAAGGTCGAACATAGGGAACTGTGATTTTTAGTTGCGTGGCCTTAAATCAAATTAAATAATTAATAAATGCTCGATTAATTTATGTGTTGCAAAAATATACAATGCAATGATGAAGATGCCAATGTGATGCAAAGAAAATAAAATTGAGAGAACTATGCCCAGGATATGTGATTTGAAACATATCTAATTCTCAAATAATACGATCAATAATTTCATCAAAATTAATCACAAATCATAAATGATCTAACTTAATGCACCGATTAATAAATTTAAGCTCAGAGTAATTTGAAGCGAGATATCAGGCCTCCAAATATCTTTGAATCAATTCCTCGAATAGTTGACCATAAACTTAGAGGAATGGATCTAAATTAATCCTCAGAGAAATTTAATCTATTGAGAATAATCAACAAAGGCTTAAACATATTAAAATCCCCATCCGAATTCCTGCAAAAAATACCGTTAAATTCCCAAGCATTAATATGTCAAAATTCACCTGCATAAATCAACAACGATCCTCAAATGATAATTATCAATAAACAATCTTAGATCTGTCCAAAAATTATGCCAAGTGATAGAGCATGGAAAGAGCTTCAAATCGACAAATTGTTTGCTAAAAACGGAGTTCGTATGAAAAAGATATGCTAAAATGAAATTCCAGGGACTAAAATGTAAATAAAAAAGTTTTTCTTTCAAAATTGTCCCTGGAGGGGCTTATCTGCTATTTTTGAAAGTCGACGGGGTCCTTCTGCAATTTACCCGCTAGCGGGGCTATATATGTAATTTCAGGAATTGGCAGGTGTATTATTGCAATTTTTCCAAAATGCACGTGCTCAGCACGTACGCCAGAGGGTCGGACGTGGTGGCTGAGGCTCGGGCTGCCGAGCCTGTGGTTCGGGCCCGGGCTTGAGGCTCGGGCGCCTGACCAATAGCTCGGGCGGGAAACCTCAGGCTCGGTGGTCCCGAGCCTAAGTGACGGTGGCTGGAGGCTTGGAGCGATCCAAGCTAGAGGCTCGAAGCTCCAAAGCTGAGGCGCTGAGGACGGCTGGGTGCGGCGACGTGTCACGCCTGTAGCCGTTGGATCAAGGGCCTCCGCCTTATCCAACATAGGCAGTGATTTATGGTGCATCCGCGGCGGAGGGCGGAGGAGTTGGGCTCGGGCGGTGTCGAAGCACGGTCGGAGGCGAGGCGGTGCTTCGGCCAACACACGACCCATCCGCAGGCGGAGTCAATGCGCGGGCGGAGATGGGGAAGCAGTGCTGTCGCAAAGGAGGAAGCAACGAGTGAGCAGCTGAGCGTCAGCGGGGGCTCGGCCGACACACGGCCGAGCAGCTGGAGCAAGGTCGGTAGAGGGTGGCGCTGTGGACGCCACGCGGTCGCGCGTGGCTGGGCTCGGAAGGTGGAGAACAACCGAGGGAGGAGAGAGTTCGCCTGGGATGGAGCTGCACACGGCAGCTTTGGTCTTTGCCTCACGCTACAGGCGGACGCAACAGGGCTCTGCAACTCACGGGAAGCGGAGCTGCGGCTTGGGGGACGATCCCACGGATCTCGCCGAAGTAAAAAGGGCTTCTTGTGGCTCGGCGCCTCTTCTTGCCTCTGTCACCGGTATAAAAGGAGGAGCTGGACCTTACTTCCTTGAAATGGCAGATGGTCGGAGAGGAGGCTGGTGGTAGAGGTTTTATAGGAGAAGGTGTGGCCGAGCGTTGATGAATCCATGATTCATTAACTTTTCTGTCGCATTTTGTCCTAAAACCCTTAACAAATACATGTAAATATCCATTAATTCTCATATTTTAACAAAACACCATTCATGTGAAAATATTCACTTTTAACCACTAAATTATGTAAATAAATAAAGAACCAGAAAAATTAAAGAAAAAGGCAGATTGAATATATGTATACAATATGACTTAAAATATAAATATAGCTGTAAGATATATTTATAACCCAACCCCTGAGACCAAGTCAGCATGGATTGGTCGACAAACCAAAAAGTAGGGGGAGATAAGGAAAGAAAACATAAAAAAAATAATTTAACGCACACGTATACACCTTTCACTATTTATAAAATAAATACAGAACTTCAAAGAATTTTAATTATTTCAAATGAACATATTTTTCACCAAACTCTTCTCCTAATTATTTCTAAAAATGTATATAAAAATATAAAAATAAGTTAAAAATATTACCCTGTATATATGCCAAGAAACCCAGCCTGCAAATTGTCAAAATCTCAACTTCCGAACATCATAACTTCCTCATACGAACTCCAATTTCACTCTACTCACCTTTAAAGTTCATAAAATAATATTCTCTAATTAATAAAGGTGGTTTCATCAAATTCGGAGTCCGTTTGCAAAAAGTCGGTTTTGGGACCAAAAGACAACGGGGTTTCTGGGCTATTTATTTTCTGTAACACACATTATTTATCATTTTCTTAATTTTATAATTTTTTAAATTAGTTCATGATCTTGTAGTTTCACCATAAATTATTTCATAATTTTTGGAGACTATTTATTATTTTAATAAAATCAAAACCCCCAAAATATAGGTATAAATGACCTACTTAGATACTAACCTTATTTATTAAAATATGCAAACTAATTTATTAAAATCTATAAAAATTCATATAAACCTTATTTAATATTCTAATAATTAAGAAAATATAAAATTAATTTTTACTTATTTATTTATTAAATTAAAAATCTAAAACCTATATATAAATACATATTTATTAATATAATATTTATATTTTTAATAATATTTATTATTTATAAAAAGTATTTATACCATAAATTAGAAAATTAATTTATTTACATTTCTTGCGTTTATAATTATTTAAAATAAGTTTATTTACTATTTATTATCTATTTTACAAGCTAAATTCACCTTTGGGCCAACCAGGTGCTGACACTTGTCAGCACCTGGGTCTTCTTCCCCCAAGATTCTGGTATGCCCGCCTGCTCAACCGGCCTATTTCAAGCATTTATCCCGCGTTACTCCAGAAGCTTCTGACCGATCTTCATCGTCGAATCCCTTCTCCTAACAAACACCTCCATCGCCGGCCGTCGATCTGATCTTGGAGCCCAAGTAATCATCCTATATAAAGCCCCCAAGATCGCCATTAACAACCCAACTTTCCAACTACCCAGAGCCCAGCTCCAGGTTGTTCGACCCCCTACTTCCAAGCTTTGTTCCGGCCAAACTAAGGTGGTGACAGCGCCGTGGAGGAGCTCGCGAGGAGGAGGGCACGTCGGAGGATCGTTCCAGGGCTTCATCGAGCCTTGCATCGCTGCTCTACGCCGCGTTTCGCTCCGGGCAAGGCCGCCGTCGAGCATCTCGTCCAGGTAATATACCTAGACTTTCCACAGGCTTTTTCATCCATTTCTCATTTTTGTTTCTCGATTCTCGTGTAGGAATTAGAGAGGTTAATTGTGTCATTAGGACGCTTAACCATCTAGATTTGACGCCATTCAAAATTTCATCTCAAACCATTTCAAATCCGTTTCAAATTGCATAGTTTTCCATCGCCATCTCCACGCATCTGGTTGTTTTTCTGGACATTAAAGTTTTTTGGTCACCTTTGGAGCTCGTGATTTTTACCCCTCGGCCGATTCCTAGCGAATCGAGCAAGATACTTGATCACTTGCAGGTCAGACTTCATCGCGAGCCAGTTGCTTCGGATTTGGAAGGCTCCCATCTTCTTCAAAATCCATCTCCATGGAGCCTCGTCAGGACTGATCACTCTCCAGGTGTTGAGGTCGCCATCTTCATCAGCGCTCCACCGTCGCTCTGAGCAACCTCCACCGCCATCCTTCAGCGGGCGAGCACGAGGGGTGGAGGAGCCACCCCTATGGCCCCGCAGGTGTGCCAAAGATGCAGGCGTTTGGCTGGAGAAAGTCGGAGAAGAAGCGCCCTCGCCATCGACTGCAACTGCCCAAGAACAGGGGATTTACAGAATCACGACACGTGGCATAGGCTGGAGCGTCCGATCGAGGCGCGCAAACTCTAATCTCAGTCGTCCAAAGTGAAACGGTGGAATATTTGCTACTTTAACCCAGCAGGCTTCCAACATTTTCATTCCGCCTCATAAGTTTTTTGTATTTGCATTTAGGTCCCTCCCCAGGGACCTAAATGTAAAGCTTTGTATATCTTTTTCTACAAAACAGTCCCTGAGGACATTTTTGAGAACTTTTTAATTAGATTTTTCTTGCGCTTATGCCCCTGGGCTGTAGGGGCTATTTCGACCTCGTGTGACTTCATTTTTCGACGGTTTCTTGAGGGTAGTTACACAACTACCCCAACTACCTTGTATAAAGATTTCGTGGATTTTTGATGTGTTTTCGACGTGTTTTGATTTTGTCGAATAGCACTTCGTTTTGTTTTGATTTCTTGTGTAGTTCGAGCTCGCGGCTCAAACCCCGATCACTTTGCTATATAGTATCACCTATATAATAAATAAATCTTTTGAAAAATATCCCTTTTTGAAAGATAAATAAAAATTGGAAAATAATAAAATCAAATAAAAATAATAAAAAATAAAAAATCAATAAAAAAAGGTTTTGACTTGATCACTTAGAGAAGAATTAAAAATAAAATTACGAAGATAAAAATCTAGGGAATTTATTCTGCCTCCTTGAGTTCGACCCAGGAACACTTGCCTGGTAAAATATTAGTGAACGATTTTCCGAAAGAAAACCGTAATTATTTGATAGGTTCAAGAACCGATCTTGTTTCGCGGATTTTGCTACACCGACCACTTTCATCAATAAAAAGTCGCGAAACCAATTCTTAGCTTCATCAAAATGGCGCCGTTGCCGGGGAGGCGTTAGATTATTTGATTTTCATTTCTTGTGATTTTATTTTTTCTCTTCTCTTTGTTTCGCTTTTCGTACGGGTTTTCGTACGGCTTTTGTTTCGTTTTCTAAGTTTCTCTTTTGTTTTCTTACGGCTTTCTCGACTTCACGGTTTTCGCGACTTTCTCGATCGGATTTTCTTTGCTAACCATCTTTGCACGGCCTGCAGGATCAACCGGCTTCTTCGGAAGCCGAGCCAGTTGAAAGAGCAGAGGTTGGCTCCTTCTTCACGAGTCGACTGCAGAGGAGCAGAGTAGTTAGTACACTTTTGTTTGTAAAAGAGAGAGAAAGGGAGAGAGTTGTGATAAATAATAAACAAACCCCCCCCCCCATTTTTTCGGGGCCTGATTCGCCGGATACCGTGTATCCGAGGATCATGGTACCCACCGCGGCTTTTCATCGCTCATCGGTTTTCCGCGGTTTTTCTAGATGCTTGTTTAGGTTTTTTTACTCTATCTGTTTGTGCCGCATATCTAGTCTTAGGACTTGCAACCTAGGTGCTTGCTTTAGGGTTTTTAAGTAAAAAGAAAAAAAAATCGATAGACGTTGCCTGAAAAAACCATAAAAATCGCAAAATTAAAATCGAGACTGCTAAAATTATTTGACTTAAACCATAAATCGATTCAAGTGATTTGGGGCGAGTAACCCCCACACATTTCTCAGAGTGCGCGAGCTTGAGAGCCGACACTTAAGGATAGAGCCCAAACCCCGTATTTCTTGCGGGATACTACTGGGTCCATACATTTGATCGCTGTTCCTCAGTGGATAAGCTCGGGTAGCCGAAAACAGTCCGGGTTTACTTAGCAGAGTGGGAGGTTTAGAGGACACTACGCAAGGCTCCGTCCTCAAGTAACACGGGTAGCCGGAAACGGTCCGTACTTACTCCCATACTGGCTGAGTGCGAGCGGTCTCGTGTAAGGATTCGGGCCAGTGTCTCGGGGAAACTATCGGGCACCTATTAGCTTGTTCAGCATGCGTAATCGAAACATTTGCTAATCACAGCCCTAAAACTGAAAAGATAAAAAGACCGAACTCTTACGGTCTTCATCAGGGTTGAGTTGGTGAAAACAGGGTTTGCTTTGTGTTTGTTTGCGGGGCGTGAGTTTTCCGCGGTTTTCGCATTTCTCCCTCATTTGAATCGTACACGTGCTCACCTGACTTCCTCTTGACATCGAAGATGACGTCTCGACGGCTTTTCGGCTCAGACTCTATGAGCTTTCAACCGTCCACCGTCGAGCGTATGTCTTCACAGGCTCGGGATGACCCTCTTCCCGAGCCGGTCCCATCAGATCTCGAGGTGAGTCAGACCCAGACTCCCTCGCCTCCTGGCCAGACTATTGGGTAGACCTTGGCCTCAATACATCATCTAGATCTCCTGAGTACTTTTAGCTGAGTTCTTACGAGAGTTTTTACATACTTATATGCTGTTCTATATATCCATGAATCTAGGAACTTTTGCTTGCATTGTATTATTTGGTCTACGTACCGGAACTGATAACATTCGAGATTATGCAGGATTATACACGAAAGATCCTTTTTTGGCTCCTCTTCAGCCCTATGTCTCTTATCCCTAGGGGGTCTTTCTCCACTAGCAGGTTTTTTCGGAAAAATCTATCTATTCTGGTGTGGATGGCAGGCGGGCCTATATTTCTTGGTTTCAATAGGACTCCTTACGAGCGTTGTTTCTATATACTATTATCTAAAAATAATCAAGTTATTAATGACTGGACGAAACCAAGAAATAACCCCTCACGTGCGAAATTATAGAATATCCACTTTAAGATCAAACAATTCCATCGAATTGAGTAGGATGACTGTATGTGTGATAGTACAGACGATCAGATGGCTCGCGGGAAAGGACCGGCAGCAGACGAGAGGCCACCAACTGGGGACAACGAGGAGGGAAGATCAGAGCTGAACGGAGATGTCACGACAGGTATTCTCGATACATTACAACAGATGAATCTACAGATTTGAAAACAGTATAGAGTTCAGACCGAACTGCGGGCTGAAATAGCCGCACTGAGAGCAGGGGCCGAGAACCAGTTACCGCCTGCGGTTCCCGCAACTTTACGGGACGAGTATGAATCGGGCGCTTGAACGCTCCATCACTGGATTCGGCTACTGCCGAATCAAGGGCCATACGAACTCCGACCGTCCTTCATCTCCTTGCTTCCCAAGTACTATGGGAATGCCGCAGAGGAGCCGTTCACATTTCTACAGTAGTTTGAGATGATCTGCGGAACGGCTTGTTATCCAGGAGTGACGCAGGAAGCCATGCGCCTCAAGGCCTTCCCCTTCGCCTTAGCCTATAAGGCCCTTTATTGGATGAGTCATTTGGGGAGGGAAATTTCTACGTGGGACGACCTGAAGTCCACCTTCCTACGCAAGTATTTTCCTCTAGGAAGGACGAACATGATGAGGAATCAGATCTCCAATTTTATGCAACTACCGCACGAATCATTCCATGAGGCATGGGATCGATTCAAGGACCTGACGGAGAGATGCCCGCATCATGAGATCCCGATGAAGGTGCTAGTACAGAACTATTTCGGAGGACTCTAGCCGGAAGTACAGGGGCTAGTCAGTGCCGCATGTGGCGGCAGCTACTTGAACAAGGATGCCAAGTCAGTCTGGACCATCTTCGAAGGGATGGACGAGAACTCGAGAGTCATAGACTCTACTCGGACATTTCAGAAAGCCCCACAGCCACCACATCACTGAGAACATCACAAGGTGGCGAACATTTTGGACTCTGAATCCAACACCAACATGGGCTTCATTAGCGAGAAATTGACGTTGATGGACGTGATTCACAAGCAAGTCCAAGACCTACAACCACTGCGAGAGTTGGAGAAACTCTCATCTCTACCTCAGCAGCTGAGTGATCTATCGAAGAAGGTCGCTGATCTTCAGATCCAGTACCAACAAAACCAGACTTCTTCGAACACACAATCAGCACGGAGGATCGCACCCACTCCACCCACCCGTCAGATACACTACATCCAGAGCGAGCCCGAGATTCCGCAGATTGATTGGCATGAGGATCAGTCTCATTCCAATTCCGGCCAGATCACCAGCACCGCAGAGATGGAGGTGGAGCCGCAATCCACTTTCGAGATGAACGGGATTTGGTATACTCCGATGCAGTAGCCGAGTATACCGAATCAGCAGCCGCAGCAACCGTACGGTCATCCGCAGCATGGACGTCCACAATTTCAGCACCGCCAGAGCTTCACGCCGCAACAGTCTCATCCGAATGTCTACCATCAGAGACCGCAGCCTTCATATCAGCACCCTGCCCAGTTTTCACCGAATTATTCTTTTCAGCAGCCGCAGTAGTCTTCCTCCACACCTCAGCGCTACTCCCAGCCTTCCACTTCTCAGCATTTCACGTCAAGGCAGGAGAGAGGAGCAAGCCAGGGCCACCACACCGAACCGGAGATGTCTTCACAGGCCCAGGCGCTCAACCAGATCATGGATATGCTCAGTACGCTCCAGATCGCACACAAGACTGAGATGGAGCAGGTTAACCGTCGTCTGGACGAGTTAACCGTGCCGAAGACC
This sequence comes from Ottelia alismoides, assembly GCA_037367405.1. Lineage (NCBI taxonomy): Eukaryota > Viridiplantae > Streptophyta > Magnoliopsida > Alismatales > Hydrocharitaceae > Ottelia > Ottelia alismoides. The sequence goes on along the minus strand of JAZKJV010001890.1, from coordinate 779,622 downwards.
ACTCTCCCGGCCCAGCCTCAGATGAACCCGAATAACAAGAGGAGGCATCCAGAGCAGGTAGATACTATAGGTAAGATCTCGTTTCCTGAATTTTTATCTAACTTCATTCGTCTCAGGAGTGGTAGATCACCGCAAGCACCTACTGGAGAAGAGGAGAGGGCACCAGAGGAGCACGAGCTGAACCATGATCTTGATGCCAAGGAGGAGAAACCGCAAGAGGATGAGGACGCAAAATCAAGAGACGGGAGCAATGCCAACACATCAGATATGGATACTGGCAACTCAGAAGATGATATCACGCTAGATCAAGCAGAGAGCCCGGACAAAAACATTTCTTCTCCTGTTTTAGAGAGTTTTGTAAATAATTCTGAGACTCTCGAGGTAAATGCTGATTCTGAGTTGAATAAAACTTCTGATTTTTTGACTCCTGACTTTATTCCTTTTCCCGATGCTTTGTTTGGAAAAGGAAAGAAAAAGACAAAAAATAATCTCGAATCTCCACAGATTAAAAAGTTACTCAAAGGTCACATCTTTCTGAAGATCCCGCTTCATGATGCCTTAGATCAATTTCCTATGCTTAAGAATCAATTGAAAAACAGATGCACCGCGCGTAGGAAAAAGAGACCCCGAACAGAAAAACATGTTTTGACTAAGGCTACATCCTGTGTGATACAGAATAAGCTTCCAAAGAAGAAGAAAGACTCAGGTGCACATTATGTTAGATGCGAGATCGCAAAAGCCGAGTTCGATCGCACTCTATTAGGTAACGGTTCTTCGATCAATTTGATACCCGCTTCCTTACTCGAGAAGCTCGAGTTAGGTCCTCTTTACAAGTCCCGCGCGATCCTTCAGTTTGCTGATAGATACGTAAAGAGACCTAAGGGTATACTTAGGAACGTTATCGTAACCGTGCAGGGTCTGCAATTTCCAGTGGACTTTACGGTCCTAGATATGAATTGCCCTACACAGTTACACCTTACCCCGATCATTCTTGGGAGGCCTTTTCTAGAGACCGCAAAGGCCCTCTTCGATTATGATACATGGAAAGTATCTTTTCGCGTCGAGGGCGAAAAGGTACATATAGAGATGGTGAGAGAATCGAACACTTTCAGTGATGCATCTTCAGATTTTCTGAGCTCTTTAGCCTCCTACGATTATATGGATGAGGTTCGTCTTGACAACCTCGAGAGATATCAGGTAGAGACCCAAGAGTGTTTGACAGAGGATGGGTCCGAGACCTCAGGAGGTAATTCTTCCGATATGACCTTATATTTTAGTCTGGATGATGAGAACCAAAGGGATCAGACTTCTGACGAAATCAATGCATATCTTTCAGAATAAGAAACTTTACACAATTCCTCCGTCTCAGATGAATCAGAATTCTATCTAGCTGATTTATTATCTTCTGATCATTCTGAGGAGTCGATTGATGTCTTGAACATCTTCTGTAGTCCGACTCTAGAGCACATTGAGATGGTGGAGAATCAAATTGCAGACACATCACCTACCGATACAGATCCCCATTTAACTACAGATGATGTTTCGGCAGATACAGATACTACCTTACCAGAACTTAAAACTTTGCCACCAAACATGAATTATGCCTTCCTTGCGGGTCCACATCAACGGTTTCCGGTCATTATCAGCTCAACTTTGACCGATGATCAAGAATCTCGTTTGGTGGAGATTCTAGAAAGAAACCGCAAGGCCATTGGGTGGACTGTATCCGATCTCCACGGGATAAATCCTGCTTTGTGTTCACATCATATCTATCTCGATCATGACAACAAACCCTCCAGAGAGTTTCAGAGTAGGCTGAATCCGGTTTTACGAGAAGTTGTCAAGAAAGAGATCACGAAATGGTGCGACGCAGGGTTCATTTATCCCATCTCCAACTCCGAATGGGTTAGCCCATTACATGTTGTCCCGAAGAAGTCGGGAATTCAGATGGTGAAAAACGAGAGTGGAGAGGAGATTCCAAAGAGAGTAACCACGTCGTGGTGAGTATGTGTTGATTACAGAAAGCTGAACACCGCGACGAAGAAGGACCACTTCCCTTTGCCTTTCATAGACCAGGTCATAGAACGGTTGGCAGGGAAGGGGTACTTCTGTTTCCTTGACGGTTACTCCGGATACAACCAGGTATCAATTGCTCCTGAAGACCAGGAGAAAACCACCTTTACTTGTCCGTTCGACACGTATGCCTTTAGACGGATGCCCTTTGGATTGTGCAACGCTCCTGCAACTTTCCAGAGGTGCATGCTTGCTATTTTTGCGGACATGGTCGGTGATTTTCTAGAGGTTTTTATGGATGATTTTTTGGTCTATGGTGAGTCCTTTGACGATTGTTTAGCGCACCTAGACCATGTTTTGAAAAAGTGTTGTGAGGTAGATCTCGTTCTGTCCAGGGAAAAGAGCCATTTTATGGTTACTCATGGGATCGTGTTGGGGCACGTCATCTCCCAGCGAGGCATGGAGGTTGACCCTGCCAAGGTGGATGTCATCAAGAAACTCGAGCCACCATCCAACATCAAACAGTTACGGTCATTTCTGGGGCACGTCGGCTTTTACCGACGGTTTATCCAAGATTTCTCCAAGATTGCCCGACCGTTCATTGAATTGCTAGGAAAAGACATCGAGTTCGTTTTAAATGACAAATGTCTTAATGCCTTCCTCACATTGAAAGAAAAGATAATCAGTGCTCCTGTCCTACAGCTGCCTGATTGATCTCTACCCTTCGAGATCATGACGGATGCATCAGATTTTGCGGTCAGGGCTGTATTAGGGTAGAGGAGGAATGGACTTCCCGTAGCTATTCACTATGCCAGCAAAACCTTAGATGATGCTCAGAGAAACTACACAGTGACAGAAAAGGAGATGTTGGCAGTAGTGTTTGCATTAGACAAGTTTCGATCATATCTGCTTGGCTCGAAAATCACCGTATACACTGATCACTCAGCTATCAGATTTCTAATGGAAAAGAAGGATGCCAAGGCACGCCTTCTTAGATGGATTCTATTACTTCAGGAATTCGATCTGGATATTAAGGATAAACCTGGAGTAAAGAATGTGGTAGCTGATCACCTTTCCCGATTACAGATAGATCATCCTTCAGATGAGTACACGCCAGAGATCGCAGAGAGATTTCCTGACGAGAGCATCTTTGCGGTTATAGAACTTCCATGGTATGCAGACATAGTGAACTTTCTGGTCACACAGAAAAGTCCTCAGGGTTGGCCAAAGAACAGAGTTGAGAAACTAGTTTCCGAGGCACGATACTACCATTGGGAGGATCCGCTTCTTTTTTGCGAAGGACCGGATTGTGTTTATAGGCGATGTATTCCTCAGGAGGAATATAATAGTGTCCTCACTTTGTGTCATTCTCTAGAATCAGGAGGACATCATTCAGGGAAGAGGACAACGCAGAAGGTACTACAGAGCAGATTATGGTGGCCAACTCTTACCAGAGATGCCTGCACATTCGTGAAGAGTTGTCCAGATTGTCAGAGAGCTGTAGGAACAGTCAGTACCAGAGATGCAGTGCCGATGCGACCCGTCATTATCTGCGAGATCTTTGACGCATGGGGCATAGATTTTATGGGACCATTTCCTTCTAGCAGCGGCTTTGAGTACATTCTTCTCGCTGTAGACTATGTTAGCAGATGGGTGGAGGCTATACCCGCACGAACCGCAGACAGTAAGACCGTTTGCAAGTTCCTAAGGGAACACATCATTTCGCGGTTCGGGATCCCTCGTATTCTAATCTCTGATGGGGGTAGCCATTTCATTAATAAGGAGGTGAAAAAGCTAGTCAAACAATACAACAACGACCACATAGTAGCTTCTCCTTACCACCCGCAGACGAATGGCATGGCTGAAGTCTCGAATAGGGAGGTGAAATCAATTCTCCAGAAACTAGTACGACCGGATAGGAAGAACTGGTCACTTCTTCTAGATCAAGTTCTTTGGGCATATCGTACTGCATACAAGACTCCCTTAGGCACTTCACCATTCAGGCTAGTTTATGGAAAGCCGTGCCACTTGCCCGTAGAGATCATGCACAAATCTGAATGGGCAATTCGAGAAATACTGATGGATGGACAGAAAGCAGGGCCAAGAGAAAGATAGATCTGAATGAGCTGGTAGAAATTCAAAATCAAGCATACGAGAACACACTCATCTATAAGGACAAAGTGAAGAAATGGCATGACAGACATATTCGGCACAAGAGCTTTGTTCCTGGGCAGAAAGTCTGGTTGTTCAATGCAAGGTTGAGAATTTTTCCTGGCAAATTGAAAAGCAAGTGGGAAGGACCGTATATAGTCAGAACGGTGCACGACAATGGCAGTATTGCGATATCAGATGTGTGACCTGATGCAGAACCGTTCGTGGTTAACGGGCAGATGTTGAAGCACTTCGTAGAAACTACTGATCATCTGGCCCGTACTGAAGTGATCTACTTTGTACAGGAATCATGATCATTCCTTCACTTCTTCCTGTACAAATTCTTTTGAGCCATTCTTTTCAGGAGATTCACAACACTTGTACATCCTTCGTAGACCACAATCGTCCCCAGTTTTTGCTCGTCTTCTATTCTTAGGATACCAGATCCTAAGTATAGGGGGGACCGATTACCCGCTGATTTACTTTTTTTTTTGTACTGATTCTTTTGTATAGCCATTCTTTTTCACGAATAACTGGTCCCCAATTTTTGGCTACACTCTTTTCTATACTTAGGACGCCTTATCCTAAGTATAGGGGGGACCGAGTGATTTCGATGATTTCGTATGCTTTTCCTTTTGAACTTTCGTTATTTATCCTTTTCATCCAGTCATCCCGTTTTTGCTCTCCCTTGATACTTACGATGACTTGATCGTAAGTATGGGGGGGTTGACTGACTTGTGATCGATATCTTTTTTCACCCACTTTTACTTAGCACGAGTTATGTCCTCCTTTTTCTCTTTCTCTTTTGACGCTATGAGGACATAGCTCAAGCTAAGTATAAGGGGGTGCGTATATATTGTATATATACTTTTGTCCATAACTCGTACTTTTAAGTATTTTCTATATCTATAAAATCCATAAAAAAGTGGGTACGAGTTTATTTAAAATCCACTCTTTTATAAAATTCTTGTAAATAAGTAAAATATGTTTAAAACCTGTAATTAAAACTTGTAATTAAAATTTGTATTTAAAATTTGTACTTAAAATGTGTATAATACTTATTTAAAATCCTATTTATTAAAACTTGTGTAAAAACCATTCAACCCTTGTAAAATACTTTGTAGATAAAATTTGTAAAATACATTAGACACTTAACTTAAATAAAATATATCTTGTAAAATTCATGAATAAAATCTTGTTTATAAAAATCATAAAATCCATAAAAAATACAAAGTCCTAAAATTTGTAAAAATTACAAAATCCTTAAAATCCATAAAAATGAGTAAAATTCAGAAAATTCACTTCACAAAAACATGGTTGCATTTGCATTCGCATTTTTCAGAATAAGTTTGATTTCTGGAACTAAGGACTGAGTCTAGTCTAAAGGATGGAGCTTGATTACGGCCTTTAACTCTCGTTGTAAGGAGCCTGACTAGGATCTGGAATTTAAACTCTTCAGGTCTTGTGACTTAAATCTTTGGGTTCCGTAAAACCATATTAGGGAAATCAAGTCATCTGAGCTTAAGTAGACCATTTGGAGTCATCCGTACAACTCTACACCAGTGAACCAATCTTGAACACATGCACTCTGCACTTAGCTCAACTTGCATGGAGTTCTGAAGGGCTATACACCTTGGTAGTGTGTTTCTATCCTTATCTTTGCGGCATTGACGTCTAAAGACAGGAGAGATTGGGGTTGCGATAGTTGCTTCAGATGAGGGAAGGATCTGCTGACACAATTTTTCTAAGACCTCAAAAAAGGGACGGACTAAAAAGATGCTATATCCGTCGAGGCACAAAAAGATGAATGCAGTGCAAGCAAATTACAAAGTCAAAGCAATACAGAAGCCACCAAATAAGACCACAATGGTCCAAGCTTCCACCAAATATGCCTCACATCTTAGTGGAGACTCAGCTACACCGGTTGGGCTTCACAAGGAGATGCGTCTACACTGGTCGCACTCCACTTCTTTTCTCATTCTTCTAACTTCTCCCTATATTCGATTGTGGACATAGCAGAACTGAACTCAGAAGGGAATACCTCCCTCCCTGAGGAAAGAGTAGCAGGATGAGGAAGCCATAGGAGTGTATAGCCGGGATGGACGGTTTCTTCGGTTCTCTAAGCAGGAAGAGCTGAATCAATTCACACACTGTACAAGTTGACTTCAAGGATGATAGAGTTTACGATATGAATAAGTGAGTCTGAACTAGCCGATGAAGTGATCTTGAGTAAGGATTATGGAACTTGAGGACTGTTGAGGATAAAATCCTAATCTTAGTTAAGGTTCCGACAAAATGCTTGTTTCAGGCCCGATCGAGCTCTGTCCTTTGTCTGTTCTCATGAATTGGTTTAGGAAAACAAATTCATTCTAACTTTCTTTCTTTTTCACTTATTTTTCCAAAATAAGTGTTTGCTAAGGGACTAGCAAAGTTTAAGTATAGGGGGTTGATAAATCCATGATTCATTAACTTTTCTGTCGCATTTTGTCCTAAAACCCTTAACAAATACATGTAAATATCCATTAATTCTCATATTTTAACAAAACACCATTCATGTGTAAATATTCACTTTTAACCACTAAAATCATGTAAATAAATAAAGAACCAGAAAAATTAAAGAAAAAAGGCAGATTGAATATATGTATACAATATGACTTAAAATATAAATATAGCTGTAAGATATATTTATAACCCAATCCTCGAGACCAAGTCAGCATGTATTGGTCGACAAACCAAAAAGTAGGGGGAGATAAGGAAAGAAAACATAAAAAAAATAATTTAACACACACATATACACCTTTCACTATTTATAAAATAAATACAGAACTTCAAAGAATTTTAGTTATTTCAATGAACATATTTTTCACCTAACTCTTCTCCTAATTATTTCTAAAAATGTATATAAAAATATAAAAATAAGTTAAAAATATTATCCTGTATATATTCCAAGAAACCCAGCCTGCAAATTGTCAAAATCTCAACTTCGGAACATCATAGCTTCCTCATACGAACTCCAATTTCACTCTACTCACTTTAAAGTTCATAAAATAATATTCTCTAATTAATAAAGGTGGTTTCATCGAATTTGGAGTCCGTTTGCAAAAAGTCGGTTTTGGGACCAAAAGACAACGGGGTTTCTGGGCTATTTATTTTCTGTAACACACATTATTTATCATTTTCTTAATTTTATAAATTTTTAAATTATTTCATGATCTTGTAGTTTCATCATAAATTATTTCATAATTTTTGGAGACTATTTATTATTTTAGTAAAATCAAAACCCCCAAAATATAGGTATAAATGACCTACTTAGATACTAACCTTATTTATTAAAATATGCAAACTAATTTATTAAAATCTATAAAAATTCGTATAAACCTTATTTAATATTCTAATAATTAAGAAAATATAAAATTAATTTTTACTTATTTATTCATTAAATTAAAAATCTAAAACCTATATATAAATACATATTTATTACTATAATATTTATATTTTAAATAATATTTATTATTTATAAAAAGTATTTATACCATAAATTAGAAAATTAATTTTTTTTACATTTCTTGCGTTTATAATTATTTAAAATAATTTATTTACTATTTATTATCTATTTTACAAGCTAAATTCACCTCTGGGCCAACCAGGTGCTGACACTTGTCAGCACCTGGGTCTTCTTCCCCCAAGATTCTGGTATGCCCGCCTGCTCAATCGGCCGACTTCAAGCATTTATCCCGCGTTACTCCAGAAGCTTCTGACCGATCTTCATCGTCGAATCCCTTCTCCTAACAAACACCTCCATCGCCGACCGTCGATCTGATCTTGGAGCCCAAGTAATCATCCTATATAAAGCCCCCAAGGTCGCCATTAACAACCCAACTTTCCAACTACCCAGAGCCCAGCTCCAGGTTGTTCGACCCCCTACTTCCAAGCTTTGTTCCAGCCAAACTAAGGTGGTGACAGCACTGTGGAGGAGCTCGCGAGGAGGAGGGCACGTCGGAGGATCGTTCCAGGGCTTCATCGAGCCTTGCATCACCGCTCTACGCCACGTTTCGCTCCGGGCAAGGCCCCCGTCGAGCATCTTGTCCAGGTAATATACCTAGACTTTCCACAGGCTTTTTCATCCATTTCTCGTTTTTGTTTCTCGATTCTCATGTAGGAATTAGCGAGGTTAATTACGTCATTATGATGCTTAACCCTCTAGATTCGACGCCATTCAAAATTTCGTCTCAAACCATTTCAAATCCGTTTCAAATCGCATAGTTTTCCATCACCATCTCCATGCATCTGGTTGCTTGTCTGGACATTAAAGTTTTTTCGTCAACTTTGGAGCTCGTGATTTTTACCCCTCGACCGATTCCTAGCGAATCGAGCAAGATACTTCGATCACTTGCAGGTCAGACTTCATCGCGAGCTAGTTGCTTCGGATCTGGAAGGCTCCCATCTTCTTCAAAATCCATCTCCATGGAGCCTCGTCAGGACTGATCACTCTCCAGGTGTTGAGGTCACCAACTTCATCAGCGCTCCACCGTCGCTCGGAGCAACCTCCGCTGCCATCCTTCAGCGGGCGAGCTCGAGGGGTGGAGGAGCCATCCCTCTGGCCCCGCAGGTGTGCCAAAGACGCAGGCGTTTGGCTGGAGAAAGTCGGAGAAGAAGCGCCCTCGCCATCGACTGCAACCGCTCAAGAACAGGGGATTTACAGAATCACGACACGTGGCATAGGCTGGAGCGTCCGATCGGGGCGCGCAAACTCTAATCTCAGTCGTCCAAAGTGAAACGATGGAAAATTTGCTACTTTAACCCAGCATGCTTCCAGCATTTTCATTCCGCATCATAAGTTTTTCGTATTTGCATTTAGGTCCCTCCGCAGGGACCTAAATGTAAAGCTTTGTATATCTTTTTCTACAGAATAGTCTCTGAGGACATTTTTGAGAACTTTTTAATTAGATTTTTCTTGCGCTCATGCCCCTGGGCTGTAGGGGCTATTTCGACCTCTTGTGACTTCATTTTTTGACGGTTTCTTGAGGGTAGTTACACAACTACCCCAACTAACTCGTATAAAGATTTCGTGGATTTTTGACGTGTTTTCGACGTGTTTTGATTTTGTCAAATCTTATGAGAGGGGGAGGGGAACGACTGGGAGGCGTGAGGTCGCACGGAGGCGTGTAACGGCAAGCACGTCTGGCGGAGGAGCTTAATGGCGGGGGAGGGGAGTCGTGGGAACGACTGGAGGGAGGTGGAAGACGTACAAGTCACGTGCTAGGCATCTGTGAGAAATAGAAGGAGACCTTGGATTAAAAATTTTCCCTTATGAAAGTTGTTCGTCTTATCGAGATCTACAACTTTCATGAAGGATCCGGGAGCAAAATAGGTCATCTGTGAGAAGTGGTATTTTTGGTGGTCCTCCAAGTGTATTGAAAACCGACTTTTTGGGGTTTTGTATTTTTTAGGTAGTTTTAGAGGGGATAAAAATTATAGAAAAAATACGATAAAATACAAGAAAATTATTTACATACTAATCTATTTTTTTGGATTTTTAATAAATACGAAAATAGGAAAATAAAATAAAAGTAAGAAACACACAAATTTTGTACAGACCGGCAACGAACACTTGGACTTGGTCAGTTTCTTTGATTTCAATTTTAATATGGATTTGGATTTTTACGTCGCTTAATAAAACTTTCATCAAAGAACACAAATGAAGAAGAAATAAAATTAAAAGGGTTAAGTATGCACATAAAAACTCAGGTCAAAAATAGCAAAAAGTTAAAATGCGCAAAAGAGGCCCAAAACCCAACTTTCACAATTGAACTTCGAATTTTACGAAACTGGTCTTTTTTGAAGGTATTTGAAAATGGAGTACTTTAAAAGTGAGTAGACCAAAATCGGACACTGTATGTGGGAGATATGCTCACTTTAGTCTATCAGATGTGAAATTTGACTTTGGGATTATTTGACACTTATTGGGGTTAATAATTTTTTTGTATTTTTTATTTAATAAGGTTAGTAATATCTACACAATGGAGGTGGTTTTGGGTCAATTGGAGTTAGGATGAATTAATTAAAAATAAGAGAAGTTAGCAGCTTTTTGGGCTAATTTACACTTGGGTTTTTTAATGCAATTTATGCATGATGAAATGCAGATATTATTTACACATGCATGATGGCTAATAATGCTCTATTGATGATTAATTACAAGTGGATGATGGGGGACATAGCCTAAATGACCAATTTTAGCATGATGAATACGAGATTCATCATACCCCTATACTTAGACCATGCTCGTCCCCGAGCATGAATGAATGACTTAGTTGATTACATCCCTGACTGTGCAAGTGAATTTTCAAGGCTTAATTCAGAGAAGACCCTTAATTTGAGCGACCCTAAAATTCTGGGCTCAACCTCACTTTAATCAAAAGGAATCTGACCTCTCTAATTATTAGACTCTCTTTTTGTACATATAATATAAGGATATGAACTTAACTGTACTGCATTTCATGAGAGTCGAGTCGGGCATCACTCAAAGTTCCAGTCCCAAAGATCCTCCTCTAGACCTAATTCTCAATACTAGGGAATAAGTCTATTCTTGCTTCAGTCAACCGTCTCATTAGTTTGTCAGACTTGAAAGTGTATATGGACGGCCAGATGATGGAGGGCATATGATTGTGTCTGATTTTCTCTCCCTTTCATTGGAACAAGGTGCCTCTCGAATGCCTTATTACTCAACACAAGTATATTTTATTTTGTTGATCAATGTGTCCGTCAAGAGAATTCGGAGTCGTCTGCACTTGTTTTTCTGGGAGTACACCGGGGTGTGTCTCTTTTGAGTATCTAAGATACCTTCGACACCCAGACTTGTATCACTTACGATGCAGAGCCCTTTTATGGTGTCAGCCCGACTCCTTGGTCCTAATTAGCGCTTGGTACAAGTGGACACTTTGAAAATATTTGGGCGCTCGCCATTGGTGGAAGCTCATTTAGAATTTGACTTTGGATGATAGAGCTTTTCTTGACATTTCTATTTCTTCTTTTTTTGTCTATCTCCACTGCTTTTACCAAAAGTTGGCGCACACTGATCAACAATTTTTCATTAAGTTTCAATGCACCCTGGCAGTTAGGTCAATATCAAAAAAGATAGCATATGAACTTGTTCACATACTGGCTAGGTTTTTGCTGACACTCAGGTTTTCTGAAGCCTTCATTAACTTTATCCCATCCTCAAATATCATTAGATTGGGTCTAAACTCAAATCTCTAGTCCTAGTTCCTCAAGTGATATCTCAACTCATCTCATCAATCATGCAGTTGTGAAAGTGATTGTGCTTATCATATTCTTTTTGAAGGTAGAGATGCAGAGTGCAATATAGGGCTCAAATCTTTCAAACTAGGGAAGTGTGGATTATTGAGTTCAAAACCCTAATGACTAAGGCAGGCTAACTCAGAATCTCAAGATCTCAGAAATCAAGTGTCCTTAAAAATCCTCAAGCCTTGAGTGATGGTGAACGTGCCAGGAATATATCGACCAAGGAATGCATGAAATGCTTAATGAAATGCAAGACAATGAGTGATGATTTTTTTTAATGCAAAAAGTTTTTTTTGTGTTTTTTTATTGTTATTTTTTTGTTGTTGTTTTTTTGGAAAACAGGTATTATACACACTACTTGTACCCATCCCCAATGTTAGATAAAAACGATTAAAGTACGAGCTATGGATAAAGTAGATAAAATATATACAAACACCCCCTATACTTAGCTTGTGCTATGTCCTCATGGCACAAAGTGAAATGTAGACATAGCTCGTACGAAGTATAGAAGGATCAAAAATAAAAGAAGATAAGTGATGTATAAATAATGGATGCGGTCCCCCTATACTTAGGCTCAGGTCAGCCTAAGTATAATCGGATAATTACAGATGGGGAACCGGGTAGATTTGCGGATGTACAAGATCAAGGAGGTTTGCGATGGACCTTCTTGTGGGAGTGTGGAGGGAAATAGTATGGAGATGTGGAGTGTGATGAAGAGGGGGCCGATGAAGAAGACCAACCATCGTCAAAGTCATCCTCAGGAGAATAGTAGTCGTCCGCAGAGGAGCTCCAACCTTTGTCGATCAGAGGTAAGTGCCCTTGGATCAGAGCTGTACCTATTGCACTTATCTGATGAACCACATCAGGACCGGACGAGGACTCTTCAGAAATCACCTGGTGTCTAAGGTCAAAGGTGACTTTCTTGGTCGGTTTGTTTCCTTGAGAAGTATTGGGAGGAAGTTGGACAGTCTTCATCTCCCTGTCTTGAGTAATCGATGTGGCATTCGTGAGTTCCTCATCAGATGAATCCCCATAAAAGTCGACCAATTCTTGAAGGGTCATGCACTGCTTCGGTCGAGGGAGACTGTTCCTGGTGATTTTGTGTTTTATGGATGGTGTTTTTGATGTCACTTCCGGATGGTCGTGAATTTTGGTGACATCGGACGTTTCCGGAGTCGGTTCCTTAAATGGTTCAAGTATCTCATGAATTACTGCCGACTCAAAGATTGGCCCACTCAAATAATCATGTTGATCTTCAATAATATGGTCCAATTCCTCATAAGCTCAAAAATCATGAATTTTCCTAGGAGCAGTGATAGGGTGGTGAGAATCCGAAGTTTGTCCAACAGTCAGTCTTTTAGGTGACTCTCCTAGGGTTTGTATCAATGTGTCATGCGGAGATGTTTGATAATGTAAAATCTTTATTTTCTGATCATAACTGTCGGTTTCTAGTTGTTTTTCCTCAGAGTAGGACGTGTCATTGGGGATTTGTTCATTGTGGTCCGAGTTCGGAAACTTGATTTCCTGAGTCTCGCAATCGACGATCGCCTTAGCGGAGGCTAAGAATGGCTTTCCTAAAATGATAAGAGACACAAACATCCTTCCGGGGTGGTCAATGTCAAGGACAATAAAGTCCACTTTATGTTCTTTACCTCGGAAATTTACGACGACAGAAACAACCCCCCGCGGTCTTTTGGTAGATCAGTCGGGTAATTGAATGATCACCCTAGTCTTTTTGAGTTGTCTGATTTTGAGTTGGTCAAAGACGAACTTGGGGAGGATGTTTACTGTGGAGTCGTCGTCTAACCGAACATGAGTGAATGTTGAATCCTCAATTTCACATGTGATTCGAGTCAACCGCTTGACTTTGCGGCTTTTGATTTTATGATTCATCACCAAAGAACTAGCCATAGATATGACATGATATTCAGTCCCGGATCGTTTCTTGCCCGTCTTTTTGGGGTTTAGTCGATTCTTCACAAATCTCTTAAGACCGGGCACATATTCTATGGCTTTGATCAATGGAAGCTCTAAGATTAGACTCTTACAAAATGCTTCCATTTCAGAATTGTCCAATTTTTTTGAATTTTCAAAATTTTCATTTTTTGGTATTTTCTGTAATATGGTCAGTGAGGGGGTCAAAGGTCAGTAGTCGTGTCTGATTGTGAGTCACATGATAATCTAGTGGTTCGCATGGTACTGGCCTCACTTCTTCTGAATTCTGCATGGATTGGATGAGATCATATATTCTCTCAGTTAAAGTGTCTGCTCTCTGATTAATCCGAGCAATCTCATCCTTAAACATCTCATGACTAGTGATTGAATAATCATTCTCCATGTGTCGTGATTTTGGCATGTAACTTCGAATAGAGTATTGATTGTTCATAAACATTATGGTCTGGTCATGAGTTGTATTTCCTTGACTGTGGTTTTCTCGTGGATTGTCCAAGGAAAATTGATTGTACTCAAGAGGATAGTCATCCTGAGTAGAATATGGTTCAAGATGCTGTGAGATCATAGTAACCAGAAATCATGCTCTGTTGTCAATATCGGTTACTCTATTGTTCATCCTCGATTCCGGTCTTTCTCTCGTGTCCATAAAATTGTCAAAATGTGAGGGAGGACTATTCCAAGAAGAAGAGTGGTCATAGGGTGGGATGTATGGGTGGGAAGAGAATGATGGCTGAAGAGAATTTGCTTTGAAGCTCAGGTTCTCTTGAGGAGTGTGAGAAGAAGAATATCGGGACAAGGTCGTGGAGATCGGAAAAGAAGACCACTGTGCCCACATCTTGTCAAGAAGGATGGAATGATTAACGAACCACGATTTGCTTGCAATTGCAAAGTCTTTCACGGACATAAATAAACACAAAACAAACACGTCGATTCACCCACTCAACACTGGTGAAGGCACGTTAGGGTTCGGCCGCTTATCTTTTCAATTTTAATTTAATGACAAAACAATCTTGCAGATTAAGCGGAGCTGTTAGGTGCTGAAATATTTCACAAAGACTGTCCCGAGTTCATACAACTAGTTGCACCTACTCTCATCCAGTATAGGTGTAAGTACGGACCGTTCAAACGGCTACCCGTGTTACTTGAGGACGGAGCCTTCCGCGGTGTCCTCTAAACCACCTACTCTGCTAAGGGAAGTCGGACAGTGAAACGGCTACCCGAGACCCTCACTGAAAAGTAGCTAATTGTTTAAAATCAGTAGTCTGAATGAACCACTTCGGTTTTGGGCTATTTCCTAAGTGTGTTCTGGTCCTTACAAACAATGAGTGGGTTTCTCTCCACCAAACACGGGTTAATTTTAGATCAGTTTATTTACAGTCACCTTAATTAGCAGTCCCGGTTTTAAGTTAAGGTTATCACTGTAGTTTATGTGAGCACAAAAATTCACGCCTACCAAACAGTCCCAATTCCTTTAAATCCTAAGTTGTAAAACTTTGAGAAAGGTGGATCGGAAAAGCCGATGCAAACGTAAATCAATGATGCATGCTTAAGAGAAGGACTTACAATGAATCCTCGCGTTCTTCATGCGGGATGCAAGACAAGGAATTTAAATTACACTAAATGGTATGCACAGATGGAAAATGCCTTAAACAGATAGTTCTATTAGCGGGAAGAATTGATTTAAAAATTTGGCTAATGTTGAATGATCTATAGTGCGTATAGTCAGTGAATGTGTGGCCTAAGAATTACGAGCACAATCAAATAATTCTATTCTAGCGTATGTGCCCCTAAATTCTACGTCAAGTCACGGAGAGTCCAGTCCTGAATATTACAAATTGACATGGTACACGGAGAGAGGGACCCTGTGAATAATGCAGAAATTTAAACCTATGCTAACTCTCTCTCACAAAATTAAAATAAAAATTAGTCTTCTTCACAGGTCCTTGATTTATATCCAAAATTATCTCTGAGTAATCTGTGAAGAAAGAGAGTGCGGTTAGTATCAAGAGAAAAAAATTCAAAAAAGAAAAAAATGCAAAAGGGAAAAAATGACACAAAAATTAACTTCACAAAAATTAATTATAAAAAATGATTCAAAACCCTATAAATTCGCCGTTCCCCGGCAACGGTGCCATTTGATGAACGCGAAATCCACCTCTTTAAGAATCGGTAGTTATAGTATAGGAAGTGAATTTCGGTCGATCAAAAACCACAATCTTTGAATGTTGTGGAGTATTTTTACTTGGTAAGTTTACCAAGGTCGAACAAAGGGAACAATGATTTTTAGTTGCGTGGCCTTAAATCAAATTAGATAATTAATATATGCTCGATTAATTTATGTGTTGCAAAAATATACAATGCAATGATGAAGATGCGAATGTGATGCAAAGAAAATAAAATCGAGAGAACTATGCCCAGGATCTGTGATTTGAAACATATCTAATTCTCAAATAATACGATCAATAATTTCATCAAAATTAATCACAAATCATAAATGATCTAACTTAATGCACCGATTAATAAATTTAAGCTCAGAGTAATTTGAAGCGAGATATCATGCCTCCAAATATCTTATAATCAATTCCTCGAATAGTTAACCATAAACTTAGAGGAATGGATCTAAATTAATCCTCAGAGAAATTTAAATCTATTGAGAATAATCAACAAAGGCTTAAACAGATTAAAATCCCCATCCGAATTCCTGCAAAAAATACAGTTAAATTCCCAAGCATTAATATGTCAAAATTCACCTGCATAAATCAACAACGATCCTCAAATGATAATTATCAATAAACAATCTCAGATATGTCCAAAAATTATGCCAAGTGATATAGCATGGAAAGAGCTTCAAATCGACATATTGTATGCTAAAAACGGATTTCGTATGAAAAAGATATGCTAAAATGAAATTCCAGGGACTAAAATGTAAATAAAAATAAAGTTTTTCTTTCGAAATGGTCCTTGGAGGGGCTTATCTGCAATTTTTGAAAGTCGACGGGGTCCTTCTGCAATTTACCTGGTAGCGGGGCTATATATGTAATTTCAGGAATTGCTAGGTGTATTATTGCAATTTTTCCAAAATGCACGTGCTCAGCACATGCGCAAGAGGGTCGGACGCGGTGGCTGAGGCTCGGGCTGCCGAGCCTGTGGTTTGGGCCCGGGCCCGAGGCTCGGGCGCCTAACTAATGGCTCGGGCGAGAAACCTCAGGCTCGGTGGTCCCGAGCCTAAGTGGTGGTGGCTGGAGGCTTAGAGCGATCCAAGCCAGAGGCTCGGAGCTCCGAAGCTAAGGCGCTGAGGACGGCTGGGTGTGGCAATGTGGCACGCCTGTAGCCGTTGGATCAAGGGCCTCCGGCCAATCCAACGGAGGCAGTGATTTATGGTGCAGCCGCGGCGGAGGGCGGAGGAGTTGGGCTCGGGCGGAGTCGAAGCGCAGTCGGAGGCGAGGCGGTGCTTTGGCCGACACACGGCCCAGCTGCAGGTAGAGTCGATGCGCGGGCGAAGATGGGGAAACGGTGCCGCCGCACAGGCGGAGGTGACGAGTGAGCAGCTGAGGGTCGGCGGGGGCTCGGCCGACACACAGCCGAGCAGCTGGAGCATGGTCGGTAGAGGGTGGCGCTGTGGACGCCACGCGGTCGCGCGTGGGATGGCTCGGAAGGTGGAGCACGACCGAGGGAGGAGAGAGTTCGCCTGGGATGGAGCTGCACATGACGGCTTTGTTCTTTGCCTCACGCTACAGGTGGACGCAGTGGGGCTCTGCAACTCACGGGAAGCGGAGCTGCGGCGTGGGGGACGATCCCACGGATCTCGCCGAAGTAAAAAGGGCTTGTTGTGGCTTGACGCCTCTTCTTGCCTCTGTCACCGGTATAAGAGGAGGAGCTGGACCTTAATTCCTTGAAATGGCGGATGCCGGAGAGGAGGCTGGTGCAGAGGTTTTATAGGAGAAGGTGTGGTCGAGCGTTACGAGAGGGGGGGGGGGAATGGCTGGGAGGCGTGAGGTCGCGCGGAGGCGTGTAACGGCAAGCGCGTCTGGCGGAGGAGCTTAATGGCGTGGGAGGGGAGTCGTGGGAACGGCTGGAGGGAGGTGGAAGATGTACAGGTCACGTGTTAGGCACGTGACCTGGGGGCGGCAATGGAGAGAGAGTGGGGTGCCATGTGGCATGCCCTAGAGCTGCCACGTGGCGCCCCAAAAAAATTTCAAAATTAAAAGACAAAGAAAAATATAAAAGAAATAGAAAGAGACCTCGGATCAAAAAAATTTCCTTCATGGAAGTTGTTTGTCTTGTCGAGATCTACAACTTTCATGAAGAATCCGGGAGCAAATAAGGTCATCTATGAGAAGTGGTATTTTTGGTGGTCCTCTAAGTGTATAGAAAACCGACTTTTTGGGGTTTTGTATTTTTTTAGGTGGTTTTAGAGGGGATAAAAAGTATAGAAAAAATATGACAAATATAAGAAAATTATTTACACACTAATCTATTTTTTTTGGATTTTCAATAAATACGAAAATAGGAAAATAAAATAAAATTAAGAAACACATAAATTTTGTACAGACCGACAACAGACACTTGGACTTTGTCAGTTTCTTTGATTTCAATTTTAATCTGGATTTGGATTTTTACGTCGCTTAATAAAACTTTCATCAAAGAACACAAATGAAGAAGAAATAAAATTAAAAGGGTTAATTATGCACATAAAAACTCAGGTCAAAAATAGCAAAAAGTTAAAATGCGTAAAAGAGGCCCAAAACCCAACTTTCACAATTGAGCTTCGAATTTTACAAAACTGGTCTTGTTTTGAAGTATTAGAAAATGGAGTACTTTAAAAGTGAGTAGACCAAAATCGGACACTGTATGTGGGAGATATGCTCATTTTAGTCCGTCAGATGTGAAATTTGACTTTGGGATTATTTGACACTTATTGGGGTTAATATTTTTTTTTGTAATTTTTATTTAATAAGGTTAGTAATATCTACACAATGGAGGTGGTTTTGGGTCAATCGGAGTTAGGATGAATTAACTAAAAATAAGAGAAGTTAGCGGCTTTTTGGGCTAATTTACACTTGGGATTTTAATGTAATTTATGCATGATGAAATGCAAATATTATTTACACATGCATGATGGCTAATAATGCTCTATTAATGATTAATTACAAGTGGATGATGGGGGACAGAGCCTAAATGACCAATTTTAGCATGATGAATACGAGATTCATCATGTATGAAGTGAGTGGTTCGAGGCCTTGTGGGGCGAAGTGGGTGAATGGCTGATGTGTTCCTCCGCCTTGAGGGGCGGAGCAGTGGTCGGAGGTCGTAATGGTTTGGGACGATGAGTGGAGGGATGCACGAAGATGGTAGCTCCGAGATGAAGCTTGATCGTTGGTCGGTGGAAGGTGATATGGAGCGGGGATGTTGGATAAATTCAGAGAAGATCAGAGGGGAAGGAGGGGAGGATCGGAGAAGAAGAAGAAGAGATTTTACCTGGAGAAGATGGAAGTGTCTGCTGAGAAATGGAAGCTTAGAGCTTCCTGGTCGTTGCTCACACCTCGACGGATGGTGGAGCTCTAGCAGCTTGAAGGAGAAGCTGTGGCACGACGAACGTTTACCGCAGATCTCGCCGGAAAACTCCCCGTCGTCGCTCGACCTGATGGGATCTCGCTGTCATAAAGAAATAAAACGGGGCTCAAGGTTCTCTCCTGTAAAGGCAGATGGGGGAAAAGGTGGCCGGAGAAGTATTTATAGAAGCGAGGTGGCGGTTCTGGCGATGGTCGATGGGGTTTTCCTGGAGAATGTGGAGTGGACAAGATGGATTCATGGAGAGAGTGGGTGCTAGCGAGGATGAGGGAAGATGGGGTGTCGTCGTGGCTTGGTGGATGAGTGATGATGGTGGATGAGATAGCCGAGAAAATAGGAAGGGCACGACTAGTTGTGATGATGGGCGACGTGGGCGAGGTCAATCCGGAGGTAGAAGACGATGTTTCGGCCGTTGGATCTCACGATCCAATGGCTGAGAAGCGATCGATGAAGAGCAGACATGATTAAATCAGAGGGGCACGATCGTAGGGCGAAGGGCACACCGCATGGCACAAGGATTACGCGGCGATGACGGAGGGGTGTGATTAGATCTGGGGCAAGATCGAAGGGTTGAGGCTAGCGCGAGAGTGTGTGGCTGAGATGGAGGTATCTAGACCTTGATCGTTCGGCTGCGGATGTGACACGTGACGCGAGTAGGTGCCAGCACTAAAGGATGGTTGTGATGATAGGAAGGTGGCGATCATGGAGCTAGGAAAGAGGCAGAGATGAGCGGTGAGGATGAGGTGCCTGGAGAAGAGAGAGAAGGATATGATGGGTCCACGTGGCGAGACTTGGTGAAGTCGGAAGCGAGTGACCCATATGCGATCTGGGCCTTGATCCAAGGGTTGAGATTAAGTATGGGAATGAATGGCTTGGATCTGGAGATGAAAGAGATGATCGGACGGTGGGAAAAGGGGGTGCATGGCGCGTTATGAGACGGGCTGCGCGGTGCAACCAGATGGTGCCACGTGGCCCAATCAGATTATTGCGACAAAGAAAGTTAAATAAGAGGGAGAAGATGGCCGAATTTGAAAAAAACTGAAAACATGAAAGTTGTAGATCTCGATGAGATATACAAGTTTCATGTTGATAAAAATGGAGATGAGGTCAAATGAAGAGCTAAAATGCAAGGGTGAAAATGTCAATATGTACAATATACAATAGGGGCCCAAAACCCAAGTTTTGCATATGATCTCCGATTTTAATAAAATTGGTCTTGTTTTGAAGGTCTTTGAATGTATATTACTTTAAAAGTGAGTAGACCTAAATCGGATGCTGTATGAAAGATATATGTGCATTTTAAGGCTCTTAGTTTCAAAACTTGGACTTGCATTTTATTGGTTAATTTTACAAGTTAGCATTTTTTGATATTTTTCCTTTATTAGTGCTAGTAATATATACACTATAGAGTTGATTTTATCGGATTTGAAGTTAGTATAAAATTTATACAAATAGGTGAAATATGGTGAATAGACATGTGATTTTTACAAGTGAATTGGGCTTCTTATTTAATGCAGATACGAATACTTACATGCAGATATTATTTATGCATGCATGAATGCTAATTATGCAATATAGGTGATGAAATGCATCTAATTACTCAGGAAAAAGCTCTATTTTCAACTTTTAGAGTGATGAATCACAGATTCATCAGGCATATGAAGCATGCTCACACCACTTCATGGTTTCCTTCATGACAATGTCCCGTAAATTTGGGTTCAATCTTCTTTAAAACTCTTGGGACGGCTAGGCATTGATGAATCCATAACATTCTTTCTGTATTTCGTCTTAAAACCCTTAAATGCATGGACTTGCATTTTATTGGTTAATTTTACAAGTTAGCATTTTTTTGATATTTTTCCTTTATTAGTGCTAGTAATATATACACTATAGAGTTAATTTTTTGGATTTGAAGTTAGTATAAAATATATACAAATAGGTGAAATATGGTGAATAGACAGGTGATTTTTACAAGTGAATTGGGCTTCTTATTTAATGCAGATATGAGTACTAAAATGCAGATATTATTTATGCATGCATGAATGCTAATTATGCAATATAGGTGATGAAATGCTTTTAATTACTCAGGAAAAAGCTCTATTTTCAACTTTTAGAGTGATTAATCACAGATTCATCAGGCATATGAAGCATGCGTCACACCACTTCATGGTTTCCTTCATGACAACGTCCCGTAAATTTGGGTTCAATCTTCTTTAAAACTCTCGGGACGACTAGGCATTGATGAATCCATAACATTCTTTCTGCATTTCATCTTAAAACCCTTAACAAATGCATGTAAACATTCATTACTTTCCATTTATTAACAAAACTTCATTCATGAATAAAAATGCACTTTTATGCATTAAAAACATGTAAATAAATAAAATAATTAAAATAAAGAAAACAAAGAGAAGGCCCATTGTAGATATGTATATACGTACAATATGACTTATAAAATACAAATATAACTGCAATATATATTTATATAATATAACCTTCGAGATCAAGTTAGCATGGATTGATTGACAAACAAATAAGTAGGGGGACATAAAGGAAGAAAACCACAAAAAGAATTATTTATACACTCTACACACTATTCATTAATTATCAAATAAATACCAAAACTCCAAAGCTTTTTAAATAATTCATTTGAACATATTTTCACCAAACTCTTCTTCTAATTATTTCTAAAAATGTATAAAAAATATAAAAATAAGTTAAAAATATTATCGTGTATATATGCCAAGAAATCTAAGTTTCAAATTGTCAATTTCTCAATCCAAACATCGTAACTTTCTCATACAAACTCCAATTTCACTCTAGTCACATTTAAAGTTCATAAAACAATATTATCTGATTAATGAAGGTTATTTCACTAAAATCGTAGTTCTTTTGCAAAAAGACAGTTTTGGGACCTAATGACAATTGGGTTTCTAGGCTCTTTATTTTCTTCTGAATACAATATTTATAGTTTTTTTGATTTTATAATTTTTATTATTTTCTTGATCTTGTATTTTAACCAAGAATTATTTTAGAATTTTTAGACACAATTTAATATTTTAAATAATTAGAAACCCCTAATTTATAGATGATTTTGACCTGTAGACTACATTCCTATATCTATTAATATATTTAAAACAATGTATTAGAATATGGAAAAATCCATACAACTCATATATCTTAATAATTAATGAAATATAAAATTAATAGGTTATCTAATAAGTTATTAAACTAGAATTACAATATCTATTTATCAAGTATTATTTACACCTATTTAATAATATTAAATTTATATTTCATAAAACAATTACTTTTTATGAAAATAAGTTATATAATATATTAATATTTTTAATTATTTACACTTTTCATTTCTATACCTAATTTAATAGCATTATTTTCTATTTATTTTGTATTTTATAAAAAGCAACCTACTAGGTGCTGACACGTGTCAGCATCTGGAGCCTTCTTCCTCAAGAATGTTTGTTGAGCATTCTATTCTAACAAGCCATGTTCATCTTATTATTCCTGTCGATCCTTACCACCTTTACCCGATCCTAGCCCTTTATCCCCAAGCCCTAACTTCCCTAATACTCGCCTACCCTTGAATCGCCACCTACCCATGGCCATTTCGCTTATTTAACAACCCAAGGTTGCTCAGTTGTAACTAACTATCTCCAACTCCAAAATAGACTGGCCCACTCCCCAACTTCTTTGTCGTACGTCGCCTACCTCTGGTGGTGACAACACCTTATGACCGGCCTGCATGGGAGGAGGATCGTCGGAGGAGGGCTCCAAGTCCTCTGGTGGCTTTGCATCGTGCCACCGTGCGCGTACAACTCTGGTGAACACTGCATCGTCGAGCGAAGAACAAGAGGATCTAACATCTTCTAGTCCCAGGTGATCATGCCTTCTTCATTTTCTATTTCAATTTCATCGATTCTCGTTCCCTATTAGTCACATCATTAGATATCCTTAATCACTTAATTCAAATCCACGATCGAATCTTCTCAAATTCCTTCCAATTTAGAATCTGGATATCATTTCCTTGGAACAACTTTGACTTGCAATTCCTTTAACACTTGGGTTCATTCCCACATGAATCAAGCAACTAAAATCTCTACTGCAGGTCTATGTGAGCCTCTAGAGCCTTCATCGTCTTCTGGAGATCATTATACCCTCACCATCGAGCGACTGTAGAACAACAGATATCCCATGGAGCTGAAACCCTAGCAGGCCATCAATTTGCCCTCTCTGCCACCTTCGTTCGCTTACCCTCACCATTGGTGAGCTCTGAGGGGGAGGAGCCTCCTTCTGGCCCTAGAGGAGTTGCTCTATAGTCCTGACATTGCAAGTGATGAAAAAAACCGCCACCCATGCTTGGATCGGTGAAGAATGCCCTCAAGAACTCGAGTAACAGTCTATTGCCACGTGTCCCTCACTTACGGCCTAGATCGCGTCAACGCAATCTAATTCCAGCCGTTGATTGCGAAGGGGTGTGACAATTGCATAAGACTCCTTGAAGATTTACAGATTTATTTCACACCTCTAGAGTTTTTAAATATTGCAAATAGGTCCCCATGTTGGGACCTATTTGCAAATTCCAGAGATTTTCTTGTAAATAGGTCCCTGATCAAGGACCTATTTGAATTAAAATCTTTATTTTTTTGTTGTTGTAAATTTTTTACACATTTCTACATTGCTTTGGACTACTTTGTGGACATTATTGACTCGTAGATCCTACTATATCATCGTGGTATTTTTCGACGTTTTATTTTGAATCGAATCTTGAGGATTTTAATCGTGATTTTATTGAGATTTTGTTCTTCGATCTTCAATCCGTCTTGGCTTTGTTTTGAGTGCTTTTCGAGCCCTTTGCTTGAGGTTTTCACATATTATATAGTATCACCTATATACTCTATTTTCCACATATTAATTTGTAGATAAATTTTGTTTGAAAAATATCCCTTTGAAAATCAAATAAAAATTAGAAAAATTAAAATCAAATAAAAAGTTTGAAAATTTAAAACCAAAATGTGTTTTCTCGCATTTAATGAAGAAAAATAAATCCCAAAAATATTTCTTCACATGAATTTTCATGAGCATGATTTTCTACGTCCTTGTGTTCGACCCAGGAACAGTTGCTTGGATAAATAAATAGTGAACAACTCCGATATTTTTCAGAGTTGAATTTTGTTTGATTAAATTGAATTTTGATTTTGAGTGGTTCTCTACACCACAAATCCATTCTTTTTTAACCACGATCAAAAATTTTGATTTATCAAAATGGTGTCGTTGTCAGGGAGGTGTAGCTGCGCTTGAGATTTTTTCGAGCTTTATTTCTAGTAATATTTTCTTTTCTTTCTCTATTTTCTTCTTTTTCACATTTCCTCAGTTTTCTTCAGCTTTTACATTTTTTGACTGTTTTCTTTTTCTTCTGAATTTCTTGATTTTCTCTTATTTTTTTCGAGAGTTTTGAGTGATTTTTTCTCTCTATTTTTTCAGTTATATTCTCTCGATTTTTATTGGTTTTTTAGTCCTTTTTCTCAGATTTTGAGTCTGTTTAGTTTTTTTTATTTTGAATTTATTTTGATTTTTTATTTATTTAGCTAACCCAACTTGTAGGGCCTGCAACATTAGCCGATTTTTCAAAAGCCGACAAAGCAGAGAGTACATAGACTAAATTATTCTTCTCCTATCCAGTTTTGGAGGAGCAAAGCGAGTTATCCAAACAGAGTTGTATTTTTTCAGGTCATTATTTTTTGTTTTCTTCTGAGAGAGGGAACTTACCCATTTTTCTATTTTTATGAGAGAGGAAGGGGCACTTGTACGCATTTCTTTTTGTAGAAAGGGGTCCACTAAGCACATCCCGACTGTACCTGGACTTTAACTATTTTCGGGATTTGTTTCCCCAGGTGTCGATGCACTTGGGGGACTTCACCAACGTTTTTAGTTTTCTTCGAGTTTTCTTTGTTTCATGCGATATCGTGGAGACTAGGGGGGCATGTTTGTTTGATTAGACGACTAAAGTAAAACCCTGTCCCTAATCCGTACTTAGATGTAAGTCAAATTCTTTTGAAAAGTTAATTCATTCTTACGCTAGAATTGTTGATTAGGACTCGGTTTTCATCTCTTTTGCATGCATTAGCCTTGGTTTTACAAATTTGCACAGATCTCTTGTATGTAGTGCTAGTGCAAGGTACAATTTCTATCTCTGCATGCATCATTATTTTCCGCTGCTTTCCATGATTCTTCCTCTTTGAGTCACATTTTTGAAAATTAAAAAGAATCAACATCCCACTAGATATTTTTGAAATTATAAAAAGTGAAAATTCTCAAAAATAAAAATATATTTTTCTCTTTTAAAAACTTGACAAAAAAAGAAATACCTGGACTTAATTTGTATTGGGAGAGCAAACCCCCCACTGTATTCGGGTCCAACTCCAGACAGAGTGGGTGAGGATGTAGCCTTAAGGATTAGAGCAAAAAATCCTTAAGTACATGTGTATCACTTTTTAGTGCATGGTTGCAATTGTAAGTGAAGGATATGGTTAGATCCTCAAGCGCATCACGGAAGCGTGAGCATCGTATCGAATACGACGAGGAGCGACTAGTCGTACTAGTTGCTCGATGCAGCGGAATTTAAAATTTTTATTACGACGAGACCACATGATCCAAGAACACTTCTCGAATCGTCTCGTCTAAACCACAAACAAGTAATAGGATTACCTCTTGAAGCGTGGTTGCGATCAAGTCTCTAAACGAAGAGACCTCCTGTCTCAAGTCCGATCCGACGGAGGAGACGCTTGCGAGCGCGGGGATGAACCGCGTGCTTCTCGCAATCCATGTTGATGATCCAAGCGGCGGATCTCCTGATCTCGACACACGAGATCCATCGTCTTCTTCACGAGCGAGGCGCACCGAAGGAGACGGAGATCCACGAGCAGAAGAACGGGCAGCATAACGACGATGCCGCGGCGATGGAGAACCTCTCCATGGCATCCATGGTGGACGGCCATGAGAGGGAGAGAGAGGGCTGACCTCTAGAGAGAAAGAGAGAGAGAGAGAGATGCTTCTCAAGCATTGTGTGTAAAAAGAGAGCCAAGAGTGCCTCTCTATTTATAGGGTTTTGGGATCCATGGATCTCAATCCATGTGTCATATAAAATCAATGGTTGAGATTGATTTATGACAATCCAATGGCTAAGATTGTTGTTGGTAAAACCAACAAATTTAGATCAAAATATATTTGACAAAATCAAATACAAATTAATCCAAAATCAATCCAATAAATAAGGAGAGAATGTGCATGGAGATTTCATCTCCATGCACTTTCCATGTGGACGGCCACACATTCCTTTTGGGAATGATGTGCCGCCCCCCCTCTTTCCATGGAGAGAGCAATCTCATGGAAATCCATGAGATTGCATATCTCCTTGAAAATCTCCTCTATTTATTTCCAACAACTTTTGTTGGCTTTTTATTCTTCAAAAATAATTCACAATTATATTTGAGAATATTGCAATCTTGCCATAGAAAAATTGTGAATCAAATTCACAACCCAAAACAACATATAATTTACATTGTCAATTAATTACACAATGTGTATCCAATACACATAATAATTAATCAACACATATAAATTATAATTAACTCTCTCTAATACATTATAAATCACATTTATAATATATTATGAATAATTGGATATTTCTATCCACATTATTCTTATCCATAACAATTAAATCATATTTAATTATATTGGATAACTTATTCTCATGTACTCAAATAATATGAATCACATTCATATTATCTACATCTTTGATAATCAAATCACATTTAATTATCTAAGATAACTCTCTTTATAATATGAATCAAATTCATATTATTCATGATAATTAAATCACATTTAATTATCCATTTTCTCAATGCTCGGATACATATATCAACAATAGAATTATCCCTGAACTCTTTCAAGGATAATGTGCTTTATCCGCGAATACTTGGAGATAAGGACAGGGCGATTGTATTGTTCCACGTATAGTGACATGGATATTGAGATCACATCTCAAATCCAGATCTTGGGCCTCCCATAGATGCTTGATTAAATCAAGACCGCAAATCTAATCTTCTCATTGAATCTGAATCACATTCAGATTAATGTCCAACATTTGGACTAAGATCAGATTACTTCTCTACTAAGAGGAGTCACTAAAATCCAGACCCGTTTCATCACTCCCTAGGAATGGAAGCGTCATGGTTATACAACCGTTTATGATCACATCACCCTTAGGTATTCCTAACACCTGTACATCCTGCATACTGGAAGACTCAGAATAAACCCGAAGTATTAGATCAACTTTACACTGTCTACTTCAGGGTTACATCAGTAAGTTTCTCATTCGATCATTGGGAGTCGGTATTGATCATATACTTTCCAAAAGCATATATCATACCTAGGTCTTGATCATATACTTTCCAAAAGTATATATCAAACCTACAAATTCAGTCAAGCTTCCAAAGCGAGACGACCGTGTGCACGGAGTTTGATTCTTCCCAATATCTCATGAGTGAGCTCGTCTTCCGGTTCAGTAGTGAACCTGTATGATCCCTTTGAGAGATCGTATTACTCATATGCCCTTATATGCACACCAGCGCGCCGGTGTATAGACCTTGATTAGGCCATCAACCTATTGGTCTGCCAAATGTACATACTCAGACATATAGTAACACATCTGTCTCTGGTCAGAGGATGTGTGCCTGTATCGTGACAGCATACGATATAGGACTGTGGTTATCTCGATCTCGTTAAGTCAACTCTTTGACCTAACTTATCCGACACCTCCGAATCCCTATTCCTATGCAGAGGACCTGCATCAAGAGGTCGGTCAGATATCAACCTAAATGAGATAGGATTGCCATCTCCTACTCAGGCTGGAGATCATCTCTTAATAATCATTTGACGGTGCTTGATGAGTCCTCAATCTAACTCATTAGATATTCATCTAAGCACCAGCCTCTATGATTCAATAATTGAATCAACAGCTGTATGATTATCAAGATGGCCATGGTACATAACCCTAATTGTACTAAGGGACCTATTATGCAAATTATGAATTCTTTATTTCAGATCAAGGAGTGAATTGCAACAACATTTATTGCATAATGGCTCGCCGTGGGCTCGCATTTCCAACAATCTCCCACTAGCGCAAAGAGCCATTAATGGGCTAATCATTTAAACCCACACTCATGTGACAATCATAGGCTATTTAGAAAATAGCTAGGTAAGCTGATCAGTCACTCCGTTCCCAAGAGACTACGCCAAGTCCTTTTACGGCACTTGCATATCTCCTAGTAACAGTGCTCGCATCTAATGCGAATATTGCATCTCATGCAACCGATACTCAATTTTGTTGGTTATAGTGTCCTTGACACTACATCTTATTAATTATCATAACTAGTATTCCCATAATCCTTATTAGAATACCTTTATTCCTGGAGATCTCTATCTCCTAAGGTATCTACAGTTAAGACCCTTATAGATCACTATCTACAAGGTCTTAAACTTTTGAAGATAAGACTTTGAGATCACTATCTCCAAGTTTTATCATCTTTGAAGATATTATTATTACTGCAATCAAGTGTTTTATCTCCATAGTAGGATTAGTAACAGTTTACTACTCCCACTGCATGGCAGACATCTGGCTCTTGTACACATCTAGCATATACCGAGCTTCTCATAACTGATGCACAAGTGCAGGCAGTTCTAGCATTCACTTCCTCAATTCTTTGAGGTGCTATCCCTTTAGACAGGTCACTACCACATCTTAAGGGAAGGAAGCCTTTCTTGGAATTTTCCAGAAAATGGAATAAGTCCAAGGTGTACTACTAATGCGACAGTCCCAATACCCTCTTCTCTTTGCTTCTGAACGACTTCAGAATTAAGATCTAGGAGGTATCCTTGAAATCGTATCTCAAGGTATGGAACAACCAAATTATAAAACACTTATCATTTATTCTTATATGATTAGAATAATATCTACATTAAGCACGATGAACACAATGGCACTCCCACTAAGCTTCATATGGTTCATCAAGATTTTATCTGAAATCATAACATTTATAATTTCATTAAATCTTATGTTCCAACTACAAGAAACTTATTTGAGTCCAAAGATGGAGTTCTTCAGCCAACACACTTTGCTTTCCTCAACCATGAAGCCCTGGGGCTACTTCATATGAATATCCTCAGAGAGGCATTCATAGAGGAATGCAATCTTGTATCACACCATGAAGATGTCATAGAAAAGTTGTGTAGCTATAGTTAGCAATATTCTGATGGGTTAAAGCAAGGTCACTGGAGAGCAAGTCTTATCGCAAGCGATGCCTTCTCTTCGGTGTGTAGCTCATGGCTACGAACCGTGCTTTGAAGGTCTATACCTTCTCATCAGGTTCCCTCTTTCTCTTGAAGATCCATTTACACCTTAATGGGTCTGACCCATATAGGTGGATCCTCGAGGGTCCATATACGACATTTGTATATGAAGTCTACATTAGACTTTTATTGCTAACATCCATCTTTCCATGTCATGATCCTCAGGAGCTTCATCACATGAAGTCCGATCATTTTTTAGATTTAACTAACACATGGAATCCATCCTCAAACTTATTTGAAGAGGTATTAGTGTTTCATCTTTAATTGTCCTTTCAGTTTCCAATATCAGGAGCCTCATTATCTTTTCAAGATTAAATGAGTTCCTTCACTTCATTTTCATATTGATTCTCAAGAGAGTCATCCTATAAGAATCATATTCTCAAAGATTAGATCTTTTAAGAATCTCAAGGTCATAAAGTAGGTATCCAATACCATCCTTTATTTTCCTAATGAAGTAGCACTCTCTAGTGCCAGAATCCAGCCTACTTGCATGGAACCTTATATAATGCAGTCTCTACTACATATATATCTTGGAAACTTAAGAGATAATTATGCTAGGATTAATCATTGATTAAATCATGTCACACATGATCAATTGTATCTCCCTAAAACTCTATTGAGTTAAGGTTCATCAGGAGGATTGAGATAGGAATGATATTCACATCTCCATAAGGTATTCCTTGAATTCATCTAATAGGTACAGGCTACCTTGGTTAGATCAAATTCATTTCATCTTCCTTCAAACTTTGGTTCTAAACCAAAATTACGAAATCTTTGAACTTTTCAAAGGTTTCTTAGGTGAAGAGAAGAAATCTCATATCATACATAATCATTAACAGATATCACATATCCATAATGTTTACTATGATATAGATGATCTGCATACATCAATATGTATGAGATCCTTAATACCTTGATCTCACATCTTTCCCAAGGAAGGGTATATTGGACATTTTACTTTGAATACAATATTCACAAGTATGTGAGATTTGAATCTTTAGACAATCTAAAGTTTCATGTCTTACCAGTCCATTGATTTCATCAACAGACATATGTCCAAAATTTGATGTCAGATCATTGTCAAATGGTCTTTATCCTCCTATTGATCTATTAAAGGTTTAATTTTCAGTATTAGAAATCTTAATGAACCATTCAATAATTTTCTAATTTAATAGAGTCCACTAGATTTTAGATTACTATCTGAAATATTTCCATCATAACTCTTTATGATAGATTTATTACAGAATTCATGTTCATATCCAACAATTAGAAATAAACAATGAGTGTATTCTAATATCTAGGTCATAGAGACATTCTCTAAGACTAAGGGCTCCCACTGAAAATATGAAGTCTATTGATCTCATGGAAATTGTTGCAACACTTGCATCACTTTCAACATGGATGACCAATAAACCTTAAGATCAAATTTCTAATACATATGCAACCAATTGCAAGTGTCAATAGAAAATTTTGAGATACAACTATTAGACTTTATCTTATCAAATAAGTAAGTCAATATCAATGATTATATGTAGATTATACTAATGCTCCATCCGAGTCCTTTTCTCAGGATTCTAGACAGACTTGATAGTCATACCATCAACACATCAACTTATTGCAGTATTGGCATTCATCCAACTCTTTGGATGTCATATGGAAGTCACAGAAGTATAGTCAACTCTTTGACTATACCTCTTACTTGGGTCCAACCCATGCTTCCACTGCGCTCCCTTTGTCTATAAGCAACCTTTGCTCAAGACCAAGGATCTCTTATGTTAAAATCAAAAATTTCAATATAAGAGTATTTCAACATTTATACAAGCTTCATTTAAGTTCATATAATATGAATATTATGAAGCTTCATGAATGACTAGAGTATAGACAGTAGAATGATAACACTCATCATCTACATCCATCTAAACTCTTTGAAGCATCGGTTCAGGTAGGTATTCAAACAATTTGAATACATTATCTCTAATAGAGCTACCATTCTATATGATGTAGAGAACCATGTCATTCATGATTAAATGTCAAGAGCACATATGCATGCCAGAATATCTTTATTGATTTTATAAGGATTAATTTTGATAATTACGATCATCATCGACATGTCACTTCAAAAGTACATTCGACAAGATCAAGACTTATAGAGACATACAAACCTCAAGGTTTTAGTCCTATTGTCTATTTAATTATCACTTCTCATTGTTATGAGGAAACTTGCACATTGCAACCACATACATTGTGTGTCCAATTGCAAGTACAATATCTGGATTATAGGGTCCAATCCACGATATTCTACCGGTTATTAATGAGTATAACATTGAGTGGGTTTAATGAAGGATTATCTGAAATAAGTAACTTGCATAAGGGTATATATTTATATATATACACATATTATACTTCGATTTAGGAGTTTTTATATCAAAGTTGTCTTGCCATGTCAACAATGAAAGTTCATTCCCTTAATCACTTTCAATGTAAGAGATATACTTACCATTATATCTCAGCAAGATCTGGGATCTCCTCTTTATCTTTGTTACATCCCAATAATATGAGAAACTGCAACTCCAATAAAGAGAAGCGGGAACACATTCCGCCTTGCAAGTCCAACTTGCATTTCCCAATTCGGTCTTTAACACCCGGGCCCACCACCCCTAAGGTGATGTTGACCCGTCGTTAATTGAACCAACCGTCAACAGGAATAGAACTCGCTATGCGCAATCCAATATCGCCCCAATAATATGAGGATCCGATATTGGGGTCACTACGCATACGGCCTTACTCTTTCGAGAAGCAAAGAGTCCGATCCAGATGCGCTTGCATATAGGAGCTGTCACTTCGTACAGGCGTCTCCTATATACAATCCCTGGCGACGGAAACCCTTCGCCTTGACGGGAGACCATGGATGTCACTTATGTGATCCTCCACCTCTTATTCAAATTTAATTAATTACTATGAATCACATTCATATAATTAATTCTTCCAAGGGAATTATTAACTCTAATCATATTAGAGTAATCTCAATTGGATATAATTAACTTAATCATATTAAATTAATTATCAATCCAATTTAATCAATCAAACTTAATTTTATGCTTGAATATACATATATGATATTATTCTCAAAGTACGTATTAATTCGAATTTTAATAATTAGAAAAATACATCATAATCCCTCGGACATTATCCCAGCCCTACCCGCTGTCATGGCCAATACCGACGGGAGTGGGGCGGACCACATACGTTGCAACCCGCTGACCAGCGATCCCCGACTAGACACCATATCCACCTCGGGAAAGGATAATGCCAAATTGATTATTTTGTACTTGAGATGATCATCGGTTCTTCAACCGAAATTATACCATATAGTAATCAAAACAATTTTGATTTTAAGGAAATTTGCTAGGCAAATTCCCAAGTCCTATTCAAGCAAGAAGTTTGATGATTGTAATTCCAATTAAGGTTTAGATCAAATCTAATCAACTAATTGGTTGGGGCCAAGTCAATTAGGAAAATAATCATGTTTCAATATTTCACAAATATTTTTCAAGATTATTTCACGAAATTAACAATTAATTTCACTAATTGACAATCACTTGGTTCTAGATTAGGAAAGCAATTTCAGCAGTGACCCATACTTACTAAAATTGGCATATCTCAATCATATTAAATCCAAATTAAGCAAAGTCAATTTCTAAAGTTTGCTAATTTGATTTAGGACAGAACCTAAGTGATGTTTCACGCATTTCGAGGCAAGTCTAAACAGTAATTAACACTTTAATCACGTTCAGATTCACAGTTCCCGCAACAGTGCATACATGTTCATTAAAACTACCATATCTAGAGCATACGAAATCCGATTTACGCAAACTCAGATCCTATGGTTTCCTTATTTAATGGGGAACAAAATTCAAGTGCTGTTTTCGTGTTTAAACAATTTAAACATGGCCGAAAAATTACACTAAACAGATCTGCGAAATCAAATGCGATAAAAACTTTCGCGACCTTAACGAACCCAAGCCGTCCTTGGTTAGCGAATCATATTCGAAACCGTCAACCTGGCTCTGATACCACTTAAAGGATATGGTTAGATCCTCAAGCGCATCACGGAAGCGTGAGCATCGTATCGAATACGACGAGGAGCGACTAGTCGTACTAGTTGCTCGATGCAGCGGAATTTAAAATTTTTATTACGACGAGACCACATGATCCAAGAACACTTCTCGAATCGTCTCGTCTAAACCACAAACAAGTAATAGGATTACCTCTTGAAGCGTGGTTGCGATCAAGTCTCTAAACGAAGAGACCTCCTGTCTCAAGTCCGATCCGACGGAGGAGACGCTTGCGAGCGCGGGGATGAACCGCGTGCTTCTCGCAATCCATGTTGATGATCCAAGCGGCGGATCTCCTGATCTCGACACACGAGATCCATCGTCTTCTTCACGAGCGAGGCGCACCGAAGGAGACGGAGATCCACGAGCAGAAGAACGGGCAGCATAACGACGATGCCGCGGCGATGGAGAACCTCTCCATGGCATCCATGGTGGACGGCCATGAGAGGGAGAGAGAGGGCTGACCTCTAGAGAGAAAGAGAGAGAGAGAGAGATGCTTCTCAAGCATTGTGTGTAAAAAGAGAGCCAAGAGTGCCTCTCTATTTATAGGGTTTTGGGATCCATGGATCTCAATCCATGTGTCATATAAAATCAATGGTTGAGATTGATTTATGACAATCCAATGGCTAAGATTGTTGTTGGTAAAACCAACAAATTTAGATCAAAATATATTTGACAAAATCAAATACAAATTAATCCAAAATCAATCCAATAAATAAGGAGAGAATGTGCATGGAGATTTCATCTCCATGCACTTTCCATGTGGACGGCCACACATTCCTTTTGGGAATGATGTGCCGCCCCCCCTCTTTCCATGGAGAGAGCAATCTCAT
Organism: Ottelia alismoides; assembly: GCA_037367405.1. NCBI lineage: Eukaryota > Viridiplantae > Streptophyta > Magnoliopsida > Alismatales > Hydrocharitaceae > Ottelia > Ottelia alismoides. The sequence goes on along the minus strand of JAZKJV010001890.1, from coordinate 745,256 downwards.
GGAAATCCATGAGATTGCATATCTCCTTGAAAATCTCCTCTATTTATTTCCAACAACTTTTGTTGGCTTTTTATTCTTCAAAAATAATTCACAATTATATTTGAGAATATTGCAATCTTGCCATAGAAAAATTGTGAATCAAATTCACAACCCAAAACAACATATAATTTACATTGTCAATTAATTACACAATGTGTATCCAATACACATAATAATTAATCAACACATATAAATTATAATTAACTCTCTCTAATACATTATAAATCACATTTATAATATATTATGAATAATTGGATATTTCTATCCACATTATTCTTATCCATAACAATTAAATCATATTTAATTATATTGGATAACTTATTCTCATGTACTCAAATAATATGAATCACATTCATATTATCTACATCTTTGATAATCAAATCACATTTAATTATCTAAGATAACTCTCTTTATAATATGAATCAAATTCATATTATTCATGATAATTAAATCACATTTAATTATTCATTTTCTCAATGCTCGGATACATATATCAACAATAGAATTATCCCTGAACTCTTTCAAGGATAATGTGCTTTCTCCGCGAATACTTGGAGATAAGGACAGGGCGATTGTATTGTTCCACGTATAGTGACATGGATATTGAGATCACATCTCAAATCCAGATCTCGGGCCTCCCATAGATGCTTGATTAAATCAAGACCGCAAATCTAATCTTCTCATTGAATCTGAATCACATTCAGATTAATGTCCAACATTTGGACTAAGATCAGATTACTTCTCTACTAAGAGGAGTCACTAAAATCCAGACCCGTTTCATCACTCCCTAGGAATGGAAGCGTCATGGTTATACAACCGTTTATGATCACATCACCCTCAGGTATTCCTAACACCTGTACATCCTGCATACTGGAAGACTCAGAATAAACCCGAAGTATTAGATCAACTTTACACTGTCTACTTCAGGGTTACATCAGTAAGTTTCTCATTCGATCATTGGGAGTCGGTATTGATCATATACTTTCCAAAAGCATATATCATACCTAGGTCTTGATCATATACTTTCCAAAAGTATATATCAAACCTACAAATTCAGTCAAGCTTCCAAAGCGAGACGACCGTGCGCACGGAGTTTGATTCTTCCCAATATCTCATGAGTGAGCTCATGTCTTCCGGTTCAGTAGTGAACCTGTATGATCCCTTTGAGAGATCGTATTACTCATATGCCCTTATATGCACACCAGCGCGCCGGTGTATAGACCTTGATTAGGCCATCAACCTATTGGTCTGCCAAATGTACATACTCAGACATATAGTAACACATCTGTCTCTGGTCAGAGGATGTGTGCCTGTATCGTGACAACATACGATATAGGACTGTGGTTATCTCGATCTCGTTAAGTCAACTCTTTGACCTAACTTATCCGACACCTACGAATCCCTATTCCTATGCAGAGGACCTGCATCAAGAGGTCGGTCAGATATCAACCTAAATGAGATAGGATTGCCATCTCCTACTCAGGCTGGAGATCATCTCTTAATAATCATTTGACGGTGCTTGATGAGTCCTCAATCTAACTCATTAGATATTCATCTAAGCACCAGCCTCTATGATTCAATAATTGAATCAACAGCTATATGATTATCAAGATGGCCATGGTACATAACCCTAATTGTACTAAGGGACCTATTATGCAAATTATGAATTCTTTATTTCAGATCAAGGAGTGAATTGCAACAACATTTATTGCATAATGGCTCGCCGTGGGCTCGCATTTCCAACAGTAAGCACTTGCCTCCGACCATAAAGAGTCGCCCGACAGCTCGGGCAGATGCTACCACTGTGTGGTGGACTTTGAGCATCTACGTTGGGAGACATGGAGACACCCTCTGTGAGTTTTCTTAATACAACTGATTGATTACCAAAAATAAAATTGAAAAGATAAAAAACCGAACTCTTATGGTCTCCACTGTGTTAAGTTGGTGAATCTACGGTTTACATTGTGTTTATATGCGAGGTATGCATTATTCCGTGTCTTATACACCTTCACATTGTATTCTTGACTTGACATCATATTCTCTCCTGTACTTTCTTTTGACATCAAAGATGATGACTAGATGTATTTTCCACTCAGACTCCGTGAGCTTTCGTCTTTCCACCGTCCGTCCTATGCCTTCACAGACTCGAGATGACCCTCTTCCTGAGTTGGTCCCACCTAGTCATGAGGTGAGTCAGATCCATAATCCCTCGCCTTCCATCCCTTCAATTGAGGCATACCGGCACCTCAATTTTTCATCTATTTTTCCTGCATGTTTTTCACAGAGTTCTTGTTAGACTTTTTCCTTCCTAGAGGATTCGAGAATCATGGCTAGAGGGAAGGGGCCAGTTGAGGACAGAGATGTTGAGGAGAGACTGACTAATGAGAGACGCAAAGGTGGGAGACCTGATCTAGCTTCAGATGTTACTGAGGGGATTCTAGACACATTACATCAGATTAGCCTACAGGTCGGTGATCAATGTAGAGTCCAGGATGAGCTTAGAGCTAAGATCATTGCGTTGAGAGCAGGAGCCAAGAACCCACCACAACCTTCCATGGTTCCCGTGACTTTACGAGATGAGTATGATCCGGGAGATAGGATGCCACACCATTGGATTTGGTTACCAACGAATAAGGGGTCATACAAGTTGAGATCATCCTTTATTTCATTGCTTCCCAAGTACCATGGAAACACTTCAAAGGAGCCGTTCACATTTTTACAATAGTTTGAGATGATTTGTGGAACGACGAGCTATTTAAGAGTTACGCAGTAGGCTATACGCCTCAAGGCCTTCCCCTTCACCTTAGTAGATAAGGCGCTTTACTGGTTGAGTCACTTGGGGAGGGTAATTTCTAAATGGGATGATCTTAAGTCAACATTCCTATGTAAATACTTTCCTCTAGGATGGATGAATATGAAGAGGAGTCAGATCTCCAATTTTACACAGTTACTACATGAGTCATATCATGAAGCATGGGATAGATTCAAGGAATTGACAAAGCGAAGCCCTCATCGCGAGATATCTTTGAAGGTGCTTGTATAGAATTATTTTGGAAGACTCCAACCAGATGTACATGGCCTAGTGAGCACCGCATGTGGCGATAATTATCTGAATAGGGATGCCGAGTCAGTTTGGTCCATCTTTAAGGGGATAATAGAGAATTCACACATACTCGACTCCACTCGAGCATTCTAGAAGGGCCTACAACCACCACACCACCGAGAGCATTAGAAGTTGGCACATGTTTCAGAGTCTGATTCATGATCCAACATGGGATTTATTAGTGAGAAGCTGACATTAGTTGACATGATTCATAAGTAAGTTCAAGAATTACAACCGATGCGAGAGTTGGAGAAACTCTTTCACTTCCTCAACAGTCGAGCGATGTGATAAAGAAGGTGGCTGAGTTGCAACTTCAGTACCAGCATTCTCGCACTCTTTCCACTTCTCATCCTATATGGAGATCTTTACCCGCTCCTCCCACCCGTCAAATTCAATACATTCAGAGTGAGCCGGTATAGTCTTATGAGTCTCCACAGATTGATTGGCACGAGGATCCGTCCAATGCCAACCCGAGTCATATCACTAGCCTTGGAGATGTTGTTGTTGATTCTCACACTACTCTTGAGATCAACGGGATTTGGTATGCTCCGGTTCAGCTTTCACCACACTTTGCTCCTCAGAGCGTACACCACCAGCAATAGTAGCAACATAGTCATCCGTAATATGGACGTCCACATTTCCAACACCGCCAGCCTTACATGAAACAACAGTCTCACTAGCATGCCTATCAGAGACCACATTCATATCAGTTCCCTGCTACACATTCACAACCTTATCAGTACCGCCAACAACAATAGTCTTCCTTTACACCACAGAGATCTCCTCAACCTTACTCAACACAACATCACACTCCTAGGCAGGAGAGAGTAGACAATCAGGGACACTACACAGAGTCTGAGATATCTTTACAGTCCCTGGCACTGAATCAGATCATGGATATGATTGGCACACTCCATAGTACTCATAGGATACAGATGGAGAAGGTTAACCATCGCCTGGATGAGTTAACCACGCCCAAGACCACTCTCCCAGCCCAGCCTCAGATGAACCGAACAACAAGAGGAGATACTATCTAACTTCATTCATCTTAGGAGAGGTAGATCACCACGAGTACCTGATCCAGAGGAGGGGAGGGCACATGATGAGGAGTGAGAGCCGATCCATGATGATCTTGATCATACACATCTTGATGCTGAGGAGGGGGACCACCATGACGAGGACCAGCATGATGTCCACTACCATAATAATAAGAGAGATGGGAGCGATGTAGAGACAATTTACATGGGCATGGGCGAGTCGGATGATGATATCACGTCAAACCATGCCGATACTCCTGATGCAGATTTTTCTTCTCCCATTTTAGAGAGTTTTGTACATACTTTTGAGACTCTCGATGTACATGCTGATTCCACTTTAGATATGAATAAAAAGAATTTTGTTGTTCCTTAGATTGTTCCTTTTCCCGATGCTCTGTACGTAAAAAGGAAACAAAAATGCCAAAAAGATGTTGTCACTCTAGAGATGTATATTACAATAGAGAGACCTATGCCACACACAACGTTCATTCACAGAGCCAACTCTACTTGTTCAGCCAGGGATCAGTATGCACATGCACAATAGATGATTCCGTATGACCCAAGTCGACGTGATCTACTTTGTATATGATGCATGACTACTCTTCCACATCATTTCATCATGTACAGAGACCTATGAGCCTTTCAATTTTTTGGAGTACACCACCTATATATTCTCCATAGTACACAATTGTCCCCATTTTTTGCTCGTCTTATATACTGAGGATACCAGTATCTAAGTATAGGGAGTCCGATTGCCCGTTGATTTGCGTTTTCGATTTTGTTCTTTTTCCTTTTCTTTTGTTTCCCTTTCTTTTACACTAATCACTGGTCCCTAATTTTGTCCACGTTCTTCTCTATACTTGGGATGCCTAATTCTATGTAGGGGGGACCAACCGATTTCGTTGATTTCATTTTTCTCTCTTTATTTTGTTCATTTGTTTGTATATTACTTTTCCTCAGTCACCTCATTTTTGTCTTACACTATACTTACAATGACCTGATCGTAAGTATAGGGGGTCGACTGACTTCTGTGAGTTCTATTATTTTTCACACACTATTACTTAGAACAAATTTTATCCTTCTTTTTCTCTTTTGACACTATGAGGACATAACACATGTTAAGTATAGGGGTGCGTATATATTGTATATAAACTTTTGTCCATAATTCGTAATTTTATGCATTTTCTATATCTATAAAATCCATAAAAAGTGGGTAAGGGTTAATTTAAAATCCATTTATTTATTTATTATTTATAAAATCCTTGTAAAAAAAGTAAAATATGTGTAAAATTCTTAGTTAAAATTCTTTATTTAAAATATGTATTCAATTTGTATAATACTTATTTAAAATACTATTTATTAAAATATGTGTAAAAATCATTTAATCCTTGTAAAATACATCAATTATTTAATCCAAAAAATACTGCTAATTTATCTTGTAGAATTATTGTACATAGACTTGTGTATAAATTTTAAAAATCCATAAAAAATACGAAGTTCTAAAATTCATAAAAATTACTAAAAGCTTTAAAATCCATAAAAATGAGTAAAATTTAAAAAAAATACTTCCCAAAAATATGGTTGCATTTGCATTAGCATTTTTCAGAATAAGTTTGATTTCTAGAACTAAATATTGGGAATAGTCTAAAGGATGGAGCTCGATTATGGCCTTTAACTCTCATTGTAAGGAGCCTAGTTAGGAACTGGAATTTAGATTCTTTAGGTCATTGACTTAAATCTTTGGGGTTCCATGAGACCATGTTTGGGAAGTCAACTTAAACTTGCCTAAGTAGAACACTATGTGTCATCCGTTTAATTCTCCATTAGTGAACCAATTTTGGACACATGCACTTTGCACTTAGCTCGACTTGCATGGGGTTACGAAGGGCAGTTCATTTTAGTAGTGCATTTTTATCCTTGTCTCGTGGCGCAAACTTCTAAAGACAGGAGTGTTGGGGTTGAAATAATGCCTCGGATGAGAGAAGGATCTGCTAGCACAATTTTTTCCAAGACATCAAAACATGGACAAAAATAATAAAAGATTCTATAACTGTCGAGGCACAAAAAGATTGATGTAATGCAAGCAACAATACAAAGCCAACCCAAAAAGAAGCCACCAAATATCAAATATGACCACAATGGTCTGAGCTTCCAAAAGGCTGCACATCTTAGTGGAGACTTTGCTACACTGGCTGGACTTCACAAGGAGATTCAACTACACTGGTCACACTCCAGTTCTCTTCTCATTCTTATAAATTCTCTCTCTACTCGATTGTGGACATATCATGACATGACCTTAGAAGGGAATACCTCCTTCTCGAGGAAAGAGTAGCTGGATGAGGAACCAATGTGAGTGTATTATTGGGATGGGTGGTTTCTTCGCCTCTTTAAGCGGGAAGAGCTAACACAATTCACACACAGTACAAATGTAATTCAAGGTTGGTAGAGTTAGCGATATGGATGAGTGGATCTGAGCTGGCTTTTGAGGTGAACCTAAATAAGGATTTGTGGAACTTGAGGACTGTTGATACTAAAATCCTAATCCTAGTTAAGGCTCTGACAAAATGCTTGTTTTAAACCCGACCAAGCTCCGTCCTTTCTCTATTCTCATGAATTGGTTTAGGAAAAAAAATTCATTCTAACTTTCTTTCTTTTTCTGTATTGGTCAAATAAGTGTTTTCTAAGGGACTAGCAAAGTTTGAGTATTGGGGGTTGATGAATCCATGTTTCATTTACATTCTTTCTGCATTTTGTCTTAAAATCGTTAAAAAATGCATGTAAATATTCATTAATTTACATTTACTAACAAAACTTCATTCATGAATAAAAATGCACTTTTATGCATTAAAAACATGTAAATAAATAAAAGAATAAAAATAAAGAAAATAAAAAAGAAGGTAGATTGTAGATATGTACATATGTACAATATGACTTATAAAATATAAATATAGCTTCAAGATATATTTATATAACCTAATCTCCGAGACCAAGTCAGCATAGATTGGCTGACAAACAAATAAGTAGGGGGAGATAAGGAAGAAAATCACAAAAAGAATTATTCATACACTCTACACACTATTCATTAATTATCAAATGAATACCAAAACTTCAAAGATTTTTAATTAATTCATTTGAACATATTTTTTCGCCAAACGCTTCTTCTAATTATTTTTAGAAATATATAGAAAATATAAAAATGAGTCAACAATATTATCTTGTATATATGCCAAGAAGCTAACTTTCAAATTGTCAATTCCTCAACTTCCGAACATCATAACTTTCTCATATGAGCTCCAATTTCACTCTAGTCACTTATAAAGTTCACAAAATAATATTCTTTAATAAATGAAAGATTTCACAAAATCGGAGTCTGTTTGTAAAAAGATAGTTTTGGGACCTAATGACAACTGGGTTTCTGGGCGATTTATTTTCTTCAAAACACATTATTTATAGTTTTATTGATTTTATAATTTAATTATTTTCTTATTTTTGTATTTTAACCAAGAATTATTTCAAAATTTTTAAACACTATTTAATAATTTAAATAATTTAAAAATCCTAATTTATAAATGAATTTGACTTGTAGACTACATTCATATATTTATTAATATATTTAAATTAATGTATCAAAATTCAGAAAAATTCATAAAACTGATATTTATTATTTTAATAATTAATAAAATATAAAATTAATAGGTAATCTTTCAAATTATTAAATTAAAATTACAATATCTATTTATCAAGTATTATTTACACCTATTTAATAATATTAAATATATATTTCATAGAATAATTATTATTTATGAAAATAAATTATATAATAAATTAATATATTCTATTATTTACACTGTTCATTTTTATACCTAATTTAAATAACGTTATTTTCTATTTAATTTGTATTTTATAAAAATTAGCCTACCAGGTGTTGACACGTGTCAACACCTGGAGCCTTCTTCCTCAAGAATGTTTGTTAAGCATCATGTTCTAACAAGCCTTGTTCATCTGATTATTCATGTCGATCCTTGCCAACTTTACCCGATCCTGGCCCTTTATCTCTATGCCCTAACTTCCCTAATACTCGCCTAACCTTGGATCGCCACCTACCCATCGCCAATTCACTTATTTAATGACCCAAAGTTGCTCAAGTGCAACTAACTATCTCCAGCTCCCGAACAGACTGGCCAACTCTCCCTTTTTTTCACCATGCACCGCCTACCTCTGGTGGTGACAACGACTGACCTGCATGGAAGGAAGATCGTCGGAGGAGGGTTCCAAGGCCTCCGTCGACCTTGCATTGCACCACCACGCAAGTGTAGCTCCGGTGAACACCGCATTGTCGAGCAAAGAACAGGAGGATCTGACATCCTCCAGTCCCATGTGAGCATACCTCCTTCATTTTCCCTTTCAGTTTCATCGATTATCGTGCCCAATTGGGTAGTGTAATCACATCATTAGAGATCCTTAATCACCCAATTCAAATCCACGATCGAATCTTCTCAAATTCCATCCAATTTTGCATCTGGATATCATTTCCCTGTAACACACTTTGACTTGCAATTCCTTTAACACTTGGGCTAATTCCCATGTGAATTAAGCAACTAAAATCTCTGTTGTAGGTATTCATGAGCCTCTGGAGCCTTCATCATCATCTGGAGATCATTATACCCTCGCCATCGAGCGACTGCAGAGCAACAAATATCCCATGGAGCCGAGATCCTAACATGTCACCAATTCACCCTCTCTACTACCTTCGTTCGCTTCCCCTCACTGTAGGTGAGCTCGAAGAGGGAGGAGTCCCTTTCTGGCCCTACAAGAGCTGCTCCATAGTCCTGACATTGCCAGAGAGGAAAAATGCCACCATCTGCGTCAAGATCGGGAAGGACACCCTCAAGAACTGGAGCAGCAGTCTGTTGCCACATGTCCCTCACGGACGACCAAGATTGCATCAACGCAATCTAATTCCATCTGTTGATTGCGAAGGGGTATGATAATTGAGTAAAACTCCTTGAAGATTTACAGATTTATTTCGCACCTCTAGAGTTTTTAAATATTGCGTATAGGTCCTCGCGTAGGGACCTATTTGAAAGAAAAGCTTCATTTTCTTGTTATTGTAAATTTTTACACATTTCTAAATTTTAGACTATTTTGTGAACATTATTGACTCATAGACCCTATTATATCATCATGGTATTTTTCTATATTTTATTTTGAATTGAGTTTCGTGGATTTTAACCGTGATTTTATTGAGATTTTATTCTTCGATCTTTGATCCATCTTGGCTTTATTTTTAGTGCTTTTCGAGCCCGTTGCTTGAGGTCTTCACTTATTATACATATCATCTATATACTCTATTTTCTGCCTATTATTTTGTAGACAAATTCTGTTTGAAAAATATCCCTTTAAAAATCAAATAAAATTCGAAAAAATTAAAATCAAATAAAAAGTTTAAAAATTAAAAACCAAAAAGAGTTTTCTTGCATTTAAAGAAGAAAAATAAAGAGAGGTAAAAATATCACAAAAATATTTCTTCACTCGAATTTTCACGAGCATGATTTTCTGCCTCCTTGTGCTCGACTCAGGAACACTTTCCTGGATAAATAAATAGTAAAGAACTCCAATATTTTTCGGTGTTGAATTTTGTTTGATAAAATCGAATTTTGATTTCGAGTGGTTTTCTACACCAACTAATTCATTCTTTTATTAACCACAATCAAAATTTCTGATTTATCAGGCATCTTCTTTCAGGTAAATATGATGTGAACACAAAGCAATATTTATCCAGCAAAGGTCTGATACGTGCCAACCAAGCGCCTTGCAGTTTTTCTCTAGAATCTCGAGCCGTCAAGATTCCTGATCCAGGGTCAGCATGATGCTACTGATGATTGGATACATGTTTTTTGCACCCGCAAGGAAAGAATACTTGAGGCTTGCCGGAAGTGGCTTTAACTCTGGTTCTAATCTAGCATGCTTCTTAGTCACTTTAGAAATTGAGCTGGTAGGTGGTTGATCCGCAAAAACTTGGGAGGTGTTTCCCACCTCTATCACTCGTGGCTCAATTGACAATGTGCCGAACAAATCATCAATGAATTCATCATGTTAGACTAGCATGAATCTTCTGAATCAAAAATTCCCATCACCAAGTGAGAATCAATCTCCCAGTTGACATCATAACATGTGTCAAATGTGCTTTCCAGGTCTTCCTCAAGAGAGAGGATTTCCTGGGTCCATGTGTCATTCAAAGACAATTTTGTATCTCTGAAATATGCAATAATGTCACAGTCTGCTGTAGAAGGTGTTGCCATGCTTTCACCAGATATGACCTTTGGTTCATTGACCATATCCATCGTTATTCTGTCACTACTCGAGTAAAACATGATCTTCCCAGACCCATAGTCAAGAAACGCCTCTATAGTTCGTTGTATTGTTTGCAAGAATAATTGGGGTCTTCCGTAATGGGGCAGGAGAGTCCATGTCAAGGATTACAAAATCAATAAGAAATTACATGTCCTGCACTGTTATGACAACTTCTTTCAACAAACCTCAGGGTCACTTGATTGATCGATCAACGAGCTGAAGGATCATGTTTGTAGGTTTCAACGAACCCTTCTCAAATTCTTGAAGTAATGAAGAGGGGATGAGGTTGATTGAAGAACTACTATAAAGCAGAGTTTGCTCAAAGACCTGGTCAAAAATCTCGCATATGATTAAAGGTGCCCCTTTGTCTAGCTTCTTTTCTGGGAGATTTCTTATTGCTGCAACTGTAGCCATGGTGAGGACGTGCTTTTTCAACTACGTGGCATCTGTTTTTGCGGTTCGACCGACGCTTGTTCGTACATGCTTCCTTCAAGCCCTTCTTCACAGCATGCATATATCCCATGGATTTCATCAAAGGTAATTCCACAATCAAGTTTTTATTGATCTCTATAACACTTGGATCAAATTATGCATTTTTTTATTTTGCATTTTTTTTATTTTTCAACTGCATCAGGAAAAGGAATATGTACAGAACTGAAGTCAAAAGCATTATTCTTATTTACATTAATATTCATATCCACATCATCTTGTACAATCTAACTGCAAAAAGGTGTACAATATAGAACATGGGGTGGACGTCCAAAATCTGCGGTCTCTGCTCCATCGTCTGGTGCTGGATCGGCTGTTGGAGCTGGCTCCTCCATGGTTGGCGCGGCTTCACTTCGATTGCAATCTTCTTTATGGTCTTTTTCATTTTTCTATTTTTTTGTTCTTTTTGTTGGGGATGGTGGATGCGAGTAGTTGGTGCAGCTCATCCTTCTTCTTCTTCCTCACCCAGATCTATGGCTGGCACGACTGATGCAGAAGACGATGATTCACTAGATGAAGCTTTATTCTTCCCTCTAATAGTGACAAACAAAGGCAAGATCCTACCGCTCTTGAGAGTAAAAACATTAGACAAAACAAAATCACAATCATTTGACTCTACATGCACAGATAGGACATCACATTCTGCCTGCTCTTTTCGCTTAAAATTATTAGGGTTGGCTTCGACTAGGTCAGAATTAGAGTTTTGGTGCTCGCCAAGTCATCCGGCTTCTGTGTCATCTCTACTAAACCCTTTACCAACCAGGCCAATAATCGAGGCTTGGGTTCACAGGAACATCCTCGGATGGTTGAACGTGCTGACCATGCTGTGGCTGATTATGCTAAGCTTGTTCGTGGTTGGACGGATAATGATGCTGAGGTAGAGGAAGATGATACTGCTTGTAGTGAGGGGGGGGGGATATTGCTATTGAGGTGCAGCTACATACGAATGATACAACATATGCTAGAGGTACTGAGGCTGCTGGTACCGTCGATTCTAATATGATATTGTGGAGATTGGTGGTAATGAGGCTGAGAGGGCTGGACAAATCTCCCTCCTTGATGTTGAGGGAATGGACAAGAATTTGCAGGCTGGCCCTGCTGGTGTCCGCCTGGACGGGCCAACTCCGCATTATTAGACCAAACTCCATTCACCTCTTGAATGAGAGGAGGTGGAGGGGAGAATGGATCATAAGAAGGCTGTAGTTCTGGTTGGTATACCACGAACCGCTGCTGCTGCTGCGGTGCCTGGTCGGGAGTCTGCATGCAATACACGTGCTGGACTGCCGGTCGTTGAGGACTGGGCTGAGGATGATGCTACGTGGGTTGCTCTTCTTTCATCTCAACTGGAGTCTCGGACGGTGGAGTTGCCGACTGGCAAGCATTGATGGTACTCACCAACAACTCCAGTTGCTTGGTGATCTGATCTAGCTTGTCTAGATGCTGGGTTCTTTGTTCGATCAGTGCTAGTTTCTCGAGATCTTGTGCTCATTTTTCAATGATGTATATTTTGGACATAGGGCCCCCAATGATGCTAAGGTTGGAGCTTTCATCTGTGTCTGCTTCCTGGGACGCTACCATATGGACATGCTTGTGGAGGATCTGAGACTACTTTCAGTATGTGTTGAATAGTCGTAAGAATTCGGGTGTCTTTAAGGAAATTTCCAGCACCTAACAACTCGCTAAATTTTTCCCAAGATTGAATTTATCACCAACTAAAATTGAAAAGATAATTTGCTGAACTCTTGCGGCTTCATTGTGTGAGTTAGTGAAACTGGGGTTTGTATTGCTTTTGCGTTAGTGTGCGTAAACCGATTTCGAAGATAAAAAACCACACAATTGTGCCATCACTCTCCTTGATAAAAATTTTCTTCTTGTGAATATACTGTGCACTTGCACCGAGATCAACCATGTCTATCCATCAACCTCCTTTGACAAATACAAGACAATGGTCCGAGTACCCGTCTGATCTATACTATGAAAATGAATTTATCTCAGTCAGATCAAAATCATCTAAACCCTCTTCTTTCAAGAATCCTCCAACATTCGCTAGAAACTTTGACCCTCGGATGAATCCGGTCCAATCTTTAAATTCCAAGACATTTTACTCGAGATCAAAGTCACCACAACATCATATTTTTCACCTCCATCACTTGTGACCGCACATGATCAACTTCCATCTTGGGATGACCCGAGTTATGCCAGATTTCTTTCTAGAACCCAAGAACCATTCGAGGAACAAAACATTGAAATAAACGATTGGTAGTAATATCGACCCCAACCAACTTTATTCCTTGCTTACAATTTTGTTGGGATAAGTCAACACTACACAAATCCACATCTTTCCTTGACCACCGAGAATAATATGGAAAACCGATCAAACTGCAAGAAGAGGTACGCACCTAATGATCATCATTGTTGGATTAACCTTGACGATCAAATCCACGTTGACCAACCGGAATAGCACTCTTTCAGAGAACCCACACATACAGAGGACGAGACTGATGATATCAATACATATGAACCCTGTATGACTCCATTATTCAGGGATACAATAAATCATGACCATGGAAGTAGACTCTACTCAAACCAACATTACATGCCTGAGTCACGACATGCTGAGTTTGAGACCTACAGACTCCCGCAAAATCCTTCCCCTGAGCAGATTCCTTCCATAATTTTTGAGGAGAAATTTTCAGAAAATGACAATCATATATTGGATAATCCAAGGGAATCTCCTCTCAGCTCATACATGAAAATGGAAGATGAAATTACTGGATATAAAATTAAAAACAAGAACATACACCGACTGCTCTCATGATTGATCATGAAAAGATTTTTGAGGATGACATTTTGAGGATCACTAGGAGATGCAAACTAATGGAGGATAAATTTAGAACTTCACCGACCAACTAACTTCACTCTATGGTAGCTCGGATATAAAAATGGATGATGAAAGACCTGGGGATATTCAGAAACCCATGGACTATGTTCACCCTAGGGATGACTCTGACAACGACGCTTCTGCATATTACTCCCCTAAGAATAATCCTGACTCTAACTCGGCATATCAAAAACCCTCATCATCTATGGAAAACACCATATCCACACACACACACAGAAATACCAAAAAAATCATAATATTAAAAAACACTCAAAAAATCGAAAAATCAGAAAAATATATAAAAATTAAAACTGAAGAAGATATGAAGAATCTGGATCGTGCTTTACGTGAAGCACTGGAGAAGAGACTGATTTTGAACTTCCCTTGATACAAGCCATTGAACACTTCCCTGATCTTAATGGATTTGTAATGAGCAAATTAATGATGAAAAAGTCGGACAGGATAAGAACAAAGACTGAAAGACATATCTTGTCAATGGCCACCTCCTTAGTGTTGAGGAGAAAAACCAAGAGCTGCATAGTAAACCGGTTGCCCAGATTTGACTATGGAATTAAAGACACCATATTTACCCATTCTCTAATCGATGATGACTCACTAATAAATACCCTCCCGACCTCTGCATTTGACAAGCTCAAACTCGGACCTATCAGGAAAATAAGAGAGATCGTTCAACTGGCTGATCGATCTATAAAGCGGCCTAGAGGAACAATTTCGATCATCATTACATTCCAAGGTGCTCCGCTCAAAGTGGACTTCACGATCATTGATACAGAGCATCAAGGAGAATCACTCAGTCTCCGATCATTCTCGGAAAGGCATTCTTGGCATTGGCTAAGGCAATTATTGAGTGTAAGACTCGGGAAATCAATTTTACAAAATTAGGAGCCCTTCGATCTCAAACAGTCTTTAAGAAACCACGATTTTCTGAGGTAACTCACGAAGTCGTCAACAGCCGTAACCATCAAGTGGTAGAAGAGCCCTACCCCGTTGCTACACTTCAAATAACGGTTGTTGAAGAGACTATTGGTTTAGAGACTCTCCCCACTGTTCCATTTCATGCATCTTTAACCATGGGAAATGACTTCTCATATGATCCTGAGACTTATGCATGGGCACTTCCTGAGTCGGCCGAGATCTCCTCTCACCACATTGATCAAATCAACCTGACATCGGAATGCACCAACATCAATTCAATTGAGAATAAACATGCAGAGACTCTCCCCACTGTTCTATTTCCTGCTGCTCTCACCATGGGAAAGTGTTTCTTATATGATTCTGAGACATATACATGGGCTCACCCTGAGTTGACCGAAACCTTCTCTGACTACCTTGACTAATTCATTCCAACTCAGGAGTGCACCAACATTAAGAAAACTAAGAACAAATATGTGGGACGTGCACTGATCATGGAGAAAAAGTTAAATGGTTATTCATCTGGAGACCCAAGTGTCAACACCTCACTCCAAGAACCAACACCTTCACAAACAACACGAAACAAAATGGTTTCTCCTTCATCTAATAAGAAAGTCGCCTTCAACCTTCCAGAAGAGGAATCGTCTGGTCATTCCTCATCAGGTCCAGAAAGGGTAATCTACATGAGTAAGGTCTGTTAGGCAGTTCTAAAGCCCTATCTTTGCAAGGATCCAAATTTCAATTCCCATTGGACAACTCATGTTCCTCACTATTATTCATTCAAAGCCGATTCTCCTACTCTCATTAAATATACTGGAATAATTTCTTATGAGATGACTGAGACTGGTGCTTCATAGTATTCATCATCTGAGGACAAATCACTTGATCCCAAGAAGGAACAAATTCTGAGAAAACAATTGAAGAAACTAATAAACAAGAAGATCTGAAGTGCCTCCACGTTCAAATACCATTTCTCTGAGGATAACTCCGATGGTGGTTATTCAAATACCATTCCTCTGAGGATAACTCCAATGATGGTTATCTTTCATCTGATCCATACGCTTTATCTACTCCCTAGCATGATTTCTCCGAGGATAACACTGATAATGGTTGGAAATCATATGCTTCATCTCCTTTTTATCATTATGATCTCCCACCACAGGCTCACAAAAAGATCAGCCGAAAACTGCCTTAATCATCGACTACCCACCCTCCCTCCTGACCCCATCGGTCTCCTTGTACATCTTCTTCCTCTACTTAGGCCAATGCCTAAGTATAGGGGGGGACCGATGCCAACTGTATATACCATTCTCCTCATCAACTCCTTCTCACGTTCGCTCCATTTCTGCCCTTTTCCCGTACTTAGGCTGACTAGAGCCTAAGTATAGGGGGAACCGATGCCCATCTGTATATACTCTCCTCATTCACATATCTCGACCGCCGCATTTTTCACTCTTCTTCTATACTTAAACTGTTCACAACCTAAGTATAGGGGGGCAGGCCAATCTATCCTTTTCTTTTTCACTCTCTTATGCTTAGCTCGAGCTATGTCTTCTCTACGCTTCTTGTGCTTTGAGGACACAACACTCGCTAAGTATAGGGGTTGTGTATATATACTATGTATATATTTTTATCCATAGCTCGTACTTTTGTGTAAGTCTATATGTATTTACAGGGTGGGTAATAACTTGAAAAAAACAAACACACACACACAAAAACCACAAAAAAGATAAGTTTTGCTACTAACACCGATTGTGTCCAACCCAAAATTTTTGAAAAATGGCTTCTTTTTCATTTCCGCATAAAAAAATAAAAAAAATGAAAGCACAAAAGTAAAAAAATGTGTCTACATTTCACACACCTACACTTCATCCAGCATTACATGCATTTGTATTTGTGAAAAGCCCTTGGGTTCTGAACCGAGTTATGAGCAAAAACCCAGAGTGGTCCGAACTTGACCTTAATCTACCTAATTTTCAGAGGAACTTCATCGAGAAATAGAATTTGAGAAGCTTCAGGTCTTTGACTTAATTCTTCGAGTTCCGCATGACAATGTGCAGAGTTTGACTTTTAGTGTCTAACATGGTCTCTTCATTCTTGGTACGACTATGGAATAA
This sequence comes from Ottelia alismoides, assembly GCA_037367405.1. Taxonomy (NCBI): domain Eukaryota; kingdom Viridiplantae; phylum Streptophyta; class Magnoliopsida; order Alismatales; family Hydrocharitaceae; genus Ottelia; species Ottelia alismoides. Next base: position 728,303 of record JAZKJV010001890.1, on the reverse strand, counting down.
GAAAATTAATTTGTACTCTCGCACTATGCACTTAGCTCAACTCAGACGGGGTGTTGGAAGACTGTGTGAGTTTCTTTTCTGGTAGCATGGACATCTAAAGATCGGAGTACGGGTTGAAATAAAGCTTCGGAAAAGGGATGGACAGCTGGGCACAGTTTTTTCTAAGACCCCAAAACATGTACGGAAAAAAAATTCCATATCCATTGGGGCAAAACAAGATCCATGCAGAACTAACAAAAATCTAAACACAAAGAAGCTACTACCAAATAAACATTTGATCAAAAAAGGGTCCAAGCTTCAAGAAAACCTGCAGATCTTGGTGGAGACTTGGCTAAACTGGCCAACTTCACAAGAAGAGGTGTCTACAATGGTCACCCTCCAGTTCTTTTCTCCTTCTTCCAATTTCTCCCTCTATTCGATTGTTAACACAATGCAACATACCTTAGAAGGAAATACCTGACTCCCCGAGGACGAGTTACTGGAGAGGAGGTTTGCATGGTAGTCAAACATTCTAGATAGGAAGAGTTAAAACCTTTCACACACAGGAGTCGATTGTTTAATGTTCATGGGTATGCTTTGGGAAGATGATTGATCTAAGATGAGCCAAAACTATGACAATGATGTGTAGAACTTGAAAGCTGTTGATTGTAAAGCCCTAAGTCTCACAAAAGTTCCGCGACACTAATAGTCCAGAGGTTAGGTCTAGCTCTATTTTCACCTTCAGCTCATAGTCTTGGTATGGAACTCAATCTCATTTCACATCCTTGCATTTCTTTTGATGCTCAGGGACGAGCATGGTTTAAGTATAGGGGGATGATGCGTCTCAGATTCATCACTCTAAAATTATGAATTAAGCTCAAATCCCTAACATTCATTGGCATTTCTTCATTTATTCTGCATAATTAGCATTCATGCATGTATTGATAAGAATTGCATTTTATCACTCATTATTGCACAAAATAAGAAGTGAAAAATCTCAGCCAAAATGACATGTAAAATAGCCTAACTTCCCTAATTTTTAACTAATTCAAGCTAAGTCCAAATTACCTGAAACCACCTCCACTGTGTACATATTACTAACAAGAATAAATGAAAAATATAAAAAAATACTAACTGAAATAGGTGGACCGAAACCCCAAACCCTAGTTCTAGGATTTCCAGACTAAAACCTTGATATCTTCCTCATCTAGTGTCCATTTTAATCCTACCCACTTTTGAATAATGTACATTAAAATACCCCTTCAAAATAAGACCAAGTTCGAGTGAATCAGAGCTCATATGTGAAAGTTGGGTTTTGGGCCTCTTTTGTACATTTTGTATTTTAGCAGTTTTTGACCTATTATTTTATGTACATAATTGACCCATTTTATTTTATTTCTTTTTTTATTTTTTTTCTTTAATAAAAGTTTTATTAAAATGCAGAAGAATTCAAATCCAAATTGAGCTTAAAATCAAAGAAACTAACTGAGTTTGAGTCTTCAATAACCGTTTGTACAAAAATTATCTTTTTCACATTTTATTTTATTTCTTCTTTTTCTTACGTAATAAAATAAAAAAATTAGATTAATGTGTAAAAAATTATCTTTGATTTTATCATTTTTTTTCGAATTTTTATCTTGTTCAAAAATGTCAAAAAAATTAGAAAACCCAAAAATCAATGTATTCTATGTACATGGGATACCCCAAAATATCACTTTATGCAAATGATTGATTTTGATCTGGTCTCTTCATGAAAGTTGTAGTCTCGTCTAAACAAGCAACTTTTGTGAAGAAAATTTTCCGATCCGAGGTCGTTTTCTATTTATTCCATATTTTTCTTTAAATTTAATTCTCTGATTTTTCTAGGCTGACACGTGGCAACTCCTAGAGCCACCATGTGTCACCCATTTTTGGCATTTATTTTCGTTTATTTTTATTAAAAAAACTAAAAGCCCCACACGCGCCCAACACATGCTGTCCTCTTCCCCCTTTCCATCTGGGGATGCGCCACCCTTCGCCGTCCCCCAATCTCCGACCCCTTTCCCAATTGGGTGGCAGCACCGCCCCACGTATCCCGACCACCTCTGCCACCCTTCGATCTCCTTCCAAACCAAACACCGGCTCACGATCCTCACCTCCCCGCATATCTCGACCCTCCCCCATCACGCGATTCCCAATCCCCTTTCAACCCAATCTCCGATCATCTTCCCAATCTATTCCTGTTGGCCCTCGCCCTATTTATGTACCCCACCGCTCCTCATCTCCCCTATCTGCTGGCAACCTCTCAAGCACGGGGAACGGTGGTGATAGCCTGCTCCTTCCTTTTCAACCTGGCGAGATCTGGCCCTCCACGGTCATTGCAACGCTGCGCCTCTGCCATGCGATTGCCCTTGCTTCGGTCCTCGTTGACCATCGAGCGAACGACGATGCAACATCTCCACAACCACTCCTCCGCTTTGACTCCAGTCGCCCTCACCTCCAGAAATCTCTCCACCGCCACTAGAAGCTCCTCTAGCCACTCCAATGCTTCACCACCAAGCTCCAGTAGCAGGGCCCCACACTTCATCGACGCTAGGAGCAACGACCATCCTCGCCTCCTTCCTCCGACAACGATGCCATCTGATGAGCTGCAAAACCCCTACATTAATCGATGTGAATTAAGCTTTAATATTTATCATTGTAATTTCGTCGTTTTGTTATAGGCTGACTTTCGGAATCGATCAAGAAATAACCACAAGAATGTAATTCAATTTTCAATTTGCAAGGTTTTATGTTTATTTTACATGGGCAAGTCCCAAGGTTGAACACAAGGAGGCAAAGGAACAACCTAAAATTTTATCTATCAAAGTTCGTGCATGGTTTTTGAGACGGTATTTTTTTGTATTTTTAATGCAATTTTGGAATGCGAAATGCAAATGAGGCCAATTTGTGAGACTAAAATGCAATTTTCATTCAAACTATATCCAAAAATTATGAAATTTGGCCGAGATGTAAATAATGATGAAATTAATGCACTGCAATTCTTTTGGAATTTTTGGATGCAAGATAAATAATTTATGAATTTAAGAATGCAAACACAATGAATTTCAATAATTAATTATAATAAATATTAAAACTATATATTTTTGAGGAACAAAATTATCCAAGATCTATCACTAGGTGATTAATCTCAGAAAAATCGTAATCCTAAAAAATACTAGATTTAATACCTATTAAAAATTAAAGATTTAAATGTGCAAAATGATTTTTTAGGGTGAAATATTCATGCAAATGCAATTCTTTTTGGGCACAATGTCAAAGTCAATTAATTTCGTATCCACGAATTCTTGGCAATTTTTCAAGCAATGGTAAATTTTTCCAGGCACATAATGGGAAAAATACGCAATTTATATTAATTATTAATTAACCACATACCACAAAAATATCAAAAGCATGCCATATTGTAGAGAATTAATTGTAGAACACAGTGCCTATTTTTAATAAATAAAATGATGCAAAATGCTTGTTAGAAACACAAAGGAAAGTCACGGGGTCTAACTGCAATAACGATAATTAAATGACATAACTAGGGAATGCAACAGAAGGACTAAAAATGATTACCAAGCTTGAGGAGGGGAAGTTGCAATATTTCCTGGGAACCTTCTGCAAGATATCCATCCCTCGTGCGTATCATGTGCGCGGAGGGGGTCTTCAAGGATTGGAGGATCTTCAAGGGCTTTGAGTGCAAAATTCACTCCCCCACACGTGTCAATCATGTGAGGGGAGGAAGAGATTTGAATATGGAGTTTTGATGGTAGGGCTCCATCCCTACTGCAGTGGTGGAGATGATGAGGAGCGCTAGTGGTGAGGGGGGTCTCCGACGTTGCTCTGGGGATGAGGACGGAGGAGATTCCATTGGGCGGTGCATCTTCCTGCTTCAAAGACGAAGGATCAGCTGAGTTAGTCGATGGCAACGGGAGGCACATCGAGACAATGCTGTCATTGAAGATCTGGTGCTGCCCTCCTGGAAGGCGATGTTCCCACCCTGGTGGCTTTTGGAGCAAGTTCTGATCGACGAGGAGAGGCTCCTTCCTCCAGGATTCATCGACGATGAGGAGCGCTAGTGGCGAGGGGGGGTCCTGGATGAAGAAGAACGGTGGTGCAAGGCGATGATGCGGCGGCGACGGGGTGGAGTTGCAGGACTTTGAACATTGGAGCATGCTTGCGGAGTGGTTGTCGGAGGTGAAGTCGTGGTAGTGGATATGAAATATATTACCCTCGACAACCCCTCTGCAAGCCTGCTCCAACGTTCAAAGTCCTACAACTCCACCCTGCTGCTGCCACATCATCGCCTTATACCACCATTCTTATTCGTCCAGGACCCCCCTCGCCACTAGCACTCCTCATCATCGATGACTCCTGGAGGAAAGAGCCTCGCCTCACCGATCAAAACTTGCTCCAAAAGCCACCGGGGTGGGAGCTTCGCCTTCCAGGAGGGCAGCACCAGATTTTCAATGACAGCAGTGTTCTGTTGCGTCTCCCGTTGCCATCGACTAACTCAGCCGGTCCTCCGTCTTTAAAGTAGGAAGCTGCATTGCCCAACATAATCTCCTCTGTCCTCATCACCTTGGCAATGCCGGAGACCCCCCTTGCCACTAGCGCTCCTCATCGTCTCCACCACTGTAGCAGGGATGGAGCCCCGCCGTCAACTCCGCATTCAAAGCTCTTCCTCCCCTCACGTGATTCACACTTGTGGGGGAGGGAATTTTGCACTCAAAGCCCTTGAAGTTCCTCCAATCCCTGAAGTCCCCCTCCACGCACGTGATACGCACGAGGGGTGGACATTTTGCAGAAGGTTCCCTGGAAATTTTGCAACTTCCCCTCCTCGAGCATGGTAATCATTTTTTAGTCCTTCTGCTCCCTAGTTATGTCATTTAATTATTGTAATTGCAGTTAGACCCCTAACTTTCCTCTATATTTACAAAGCATTTTGCATCATTTTATTTATTAAAAATAGACATTGTGTTCTATAATTAATACTCTACATCATGGCATGCTTGTATATTTTTATGGTCTATGGTTAATCAATAATTAATATTATTGTGATAAATTGCATATTTTTTCCATTCTGTGCTTGGAAATTCATATTAAATTAACCGTTGCTTGAAAAATGGCCAAAAATTCCTGGATACGAACTGTGCCCAAAAAGAATTGCATTTGCATGCATATTTTGCTTTATAAAAATCATTTTGCACATTTCAATCTTAAATTTCAGTAGGTATTAAATCTAGTATTGTTAAGGATTAGGATTTTTCAGAGATTATTCACCTAGTGATAGATCTTGGATAATTTTATTCCTCGAAAATACATAGTTTTAATACTTGTTATAATTAATTATTGAAATTCATTGTGTTTGCATTCATAAATTCATAAATTTTTTATGTGGCATCCAAAAATTCCAAAAGAATTACAATGCATTAATTTCATCATTATTTACATCTCAGCCAAATTTCATAATTTTTGGACATAGTTTGAATGAAAATTGCATTTTAGTCCCTCAAATTAGCCTCATCTACATTTCGCATTCCAAAATTGCATTAAAAATAAAAAAATACTGTCTTGAAAACCATGCATGAACTTTGATAGACAGAATTCTAGGTTGTTCCTTTGCCTCCTTTAGTTCGACCTTGGGACTTGCCCAAGTAAAATAGACATAAAACCACGCTGATTGAAAATTGAATTAAATTCATGTGGTTATTTCTTGATCGATTTCGAATGCCTGCCAACAACGAAACAACGTAATTACAACGACAAACATTAAAGCTTAATTCACATCGATTAACGTTGGGTTTTCATGGCTCGTCAGATGGCACCGTTGTTGGAGGAAGGAGATGGGGATGGTCGTTGCTCTTGGCATCGAGAAGTGCGAGGCCCTGCTACTGGTGCCTGCTGGTGAAGCGTTGGAGTAGATGGAGAAGCTTCTAGTGATGGTGGTGAGATTTCTAGAGGCGAGGGCGACTGGAGTCGAAGCAGAGGAGTGGCTGTGGAGATGTTGCGTCGTTGTTGGCTCGACGATCAATGAGGACCGGAGCAAGGGCAACCGCACGGTGGAGGCATGACGTTGCAACAACCGTGGAGGGCCGGATCTTGCTGGGTTGGAGAGGAAGGAGCATGCTGTCACCATCGTTCCTCGAGCATGTGAGGTTGGCAACGGATAGGGGAGACGAGGAGTGGCAGGGTTCTTAAATAGGGCGAGGGCCGACAGGAATAGATTGGGAAGGTGATCGGAGATTGGGTTAAAAGGGGATTGGGAATCGCGTGATGGGGGAGGGTCGAGATACGCAGGGTGGCGAGGATCGCGAGCTGACGTTTGGTTTGGAAGGAGATCAGAGGGAGGTGAAGGCCAAGGTTTTAAAAACCGAACCGGACATTAAATCGGGCAATATTGGTTTTTGGTTTTTATGGTCAAACCAATGGGACCGACCGGTCGAACCGGTGATGACGTCAACAATTCATAAAAATTGGAAAAGACCGAACCGTTGTACTGTTGGTTGGGTTTGTATGGTTTAACTGGGACGAACTGAGTTAGACCGATAGTATCATACAAATAAATATGAAAAATGCTATATCATATCTTTAGAGGATCTATATACTCATATCCTTCCAACTTTTTCCAATAACACTTATACTCCCTTTTTTACAATTGCGCACCCCTATATTTTTACAAAACGGACATTGTGACATTTTATTAGTATATGTGTGCTCCTATATTATACCGACATAAGGATAATATTGTGGATTTTTTTAAGAATATAGGAGCGTAAAAGACATTAATAAATGATAGGGGTATAAATGCTATTAGAAAAACTCAAAAAGGACACTCTTTTGTAAAATTCATATATGTGTGTGATGTATAAAATTAACAATTTTAAACTATTTACCTTTAATTAATAACAAGTGTTTTTAATGTATTACTTCTCGTAGTATAACTATGGCAACATATTCTTCCTTTGTTGTTGTTGGAAGTAGACAAACTAATGTAATATGTGAGAAGAGAGGCAATGCTTATATGGAAGGAAGGAAGAGATCATAATGGATCCTGACGCATGTGGAAGGAGAAGAGATGAATGAGTACTATATTCTGGGTTAGAATGAGAGGAGATTATGAATAATTTTTAAAAGTTTACATTTTATTAATTATCAAAAATATATATTTTTGTCAAAAAAGGATGGTTGAACCGATGGTTTGGTTAAATTGGTTCAACTGGGTTTAAGTGGTCCAACCAGATTTTGACTGGTTTTTATTTTCTGAATAAAAATCAGGTGGTTGGACCGTTTTTCTTCCGGTTCTTGGTTTAACCGGTTGAACCGGCTGGTTCGGTTTTTAAAACCTTGGCGAAGGCAGCCTGGATATGTGGGGCGGAGCTGCCTCCCAATTGGGAAAGTGGTCGGAGATTGGGGGGACGGCGGAGGGCGGCACATCCCCATATGGAAAGGGGGAAGAGGACGACACGTGCTGGGCTTGTGTGGTGGTGGTACATGCACAACATGTGCGGGGCTTTTAGTTTTTTTAATAAAATACCAAAAATGGGGGACATGTGGCGGCTCCAGGAGTTACCACGTGTCAGCCCTAAAATCAGAGAAATAAATTCAAAGAAAAATCTGGAATAAATAGCAAACCACCTTCGATCGAAAGATTTTCTTCACTAAAGTTGCTCGTCTCGACGAGATCTACAACTTTCATGAACATAACAAAATCAAAATCGATCATTTGCACAAAATGATATTTTTGGGGTATCCCATGTACATAGAATATCTTGGTTTTTGGATTTTCTAATTTTTTATCCTTTTAAAACTAGACAAAAATCCGAAAAAATGATAAAATCAGAGATAAATATTTAGACATCAATATAATTTTTTTGGATTTTTATTACATAAGAAAAATAAGAAATAAAATAAAATGTGAAAAAGATAATTTTTGTACAAACAATTAGTGAAGACTAGGACTTAATTAGTTTCTTTGATTTCAAGCTCAATTTGGATTTGGATTTTTGCACATTTTAATAAAACTTTTATCAAAGAAAATAATTAAAAAATAAATAAAATAAAATGGATTAATTATGTACATAGAATAATAAGTCAAAAACCGCTAAATACAGAATGTACAAAAGAGGCCCAAAAACCAACTTTCACATATGAGCTTCGATTCACTTGAACTTGGTCTTGTTTTGAAGGTATTTGAATGTACATTAGTTAAAAAGTGAGTAGTATTAAAATAGAGATTGGATGAGGAAGATATCAAGGTTTTAGTCCAGAAATCCTAGAACTAAAGTTTGGGTTTTTGGTCCTTTTATTTTAGTTAGTGATTTTTTTGTATTTTTCATTTATTCTTGTTAGTAATATGTATACAATGGAGATGGTTCACGTCATTTGGAATTAGCATGGATTAGTTAAAAATTAGGGAAGTTAGGCTATTTTACAGGTCATTTTGGCTAAGATTTTTAGCTTCTTATTTTGTGCAATAATGAGTGATAAAATGCAATTCTTATCAATGCATGCATGAATGCTAATTATGCAGAATAAATGAAGAAATGCCAATGAATTTTAGGGATTTGAGCTTAATTAATGACTTTTAGAGTGATGAATCTGAGATTCATCAGTATGCTCGGGTTGAAGAAAGGGAGGCCTCTCCTTCAGCCATTTTCTCTAATATCTGCGAAACAACATCTTCATCCTTGTTCAACATCTTCATCCTTGTTAAAGTGGGATCCACCACAGACAACATCAACTGGCCTCTAACTCTTAGTAGTCAAGCCCTCGAAGAAGTGTTGGACCAAGCTGGTATTCGGTATGTCATGGTGGGGGCATTTCTCATATAGATCCTTGAATCGCTCCCATGCTTCATGAATATACTTGTGGGTAGCTTGGGAGAAGCTCCTAATTTGGGCTTGCATCTGGATGAGCCGACTGAGAGGGTAAAACTTGTGGAGGAATGTATACTTAAGTTTCGCCTAGGTCGTCACGACCTTCCCTAGGTGGTTGACCTAGTACAGGGCCTTATCTTGGAGACTGAAGGGAAACACAATCATCTTGACTACACCTAACGGGATGTTAGGGTAGTGCGTTGGTTCCACATATATGAGTAAACTGCTGCAGGTGAATGTACGTATCCTCATTAGCGTTTCCATGAAATGTGGGAAGAAGAGCATGGAACTGAGGCTTGAGCTCAATGTGAGCATGCACCGGTGGAATGCGAATCCACTCGATCATCTAGCCGTCTCCAGAATTGTAAGTCTGTTTCAACGCGAGCTTAGGAACCACATGTCCTTGTTCTTCATCCTCTCGGTCATCTCGGTGTATTTCATCCTCTCCTCCTCATCAAGGCATGTTCCTCAAATCATTCAACATGTCTTGAAATGCGGTTTGGGCTAGTGCTTACTTAATTAGCTGATGCTGGATGGCTCGGATGGAAGCAAGCAACTGGGCATTCACTTGATTTTGATCTGGTACTTGGCCCTGCTCCGTCTAGGAGGATGACTGTCCTAATCCTTTTCCTTTTCCACTTGGAGGAGACATCTCTGAGTTTGAGTCTGATAAAATGAACTCCAGATTAGGATCCAGGTCTGGCTTCTATATGCAATGCAAGAGATATCCCAATTACACCAACTGTGGAACTGAATACCAGACGAAGTGATGAATATGAGATTAGGGTCAATCCCAGATGGTTGTAAACGGATTAAAAGATGTAAACTGAACTCTATCTCCATTCGCAATGGGAGGAAATGGGACAAGAGTGGTCCCTGTTTATTATGAAATAGAAAGAGAGTGGAAAGAAGATGAGGAGTCTAGAGATCAGTTTGCAAGGTCCGAACTGATTTCTCGAGAATCGCCTTGAAATATTGATGACGCCGAGTCCATAGAATCGATGCACGTGTCGGCGGAGTCCCGACTGGACCATCCATGGATCGACATTGTGGAGGAAAAGAAGGATAGATGCATGAGGAAGGAAATGGTGGTCAACGAGGAATAAAAGGAATGTAAAATAGTAGAAATGATCGAAATTTGCGTCAAAGATGAAACACATAAGATAAAACTTGCGCAAATACGTAAGACTTGATATTTGAACCGTAATCTAGATCCATACAATACACAATACAAAATTGAGTTCACCAACTTTACACATGAAGTATGTTTCAATCGAACGTCATCTACGCGATTGCGCAATCGCGAAGATCAACAATGAAGGATGTTTCAATCCAAGGTCACCTGTGCGATCTGGTGGCTGTTCTTGATCCAACGACTACCGGATAGCTTAGAAGAAGTCGCTAGAACAATGAGTCTCCTGTCACGACCCCAATTTCAGCCCGTCAGATCCTCCCATATCCGGATTTGGTTACTCAACAATAATTTATCCAGCAATCACAACTAACATTCAGAAACAAACTACAAATAAAAATACTCAAAAAGAAGTATTTAATACTTTTCCACTCACAAAATAAATTTACATGATCCATTGTCCGACTATAACCCTTTACATGTACATCAGCTGAAAGGAAATACACAGAAATATTACTAACCACCTTAGAGAGTAAAGCTACTGACTGGATGGTTAAAGTCCTTGCGATGGCTCACTGACACTTGTTGGGTTTTTCAATAAATCATAGGATAACAATTAACGAGCGCTAAGTAACGAAGAAGGGAAAAGTAAACAAATTGTGTAATTTTGCAAAACTTGTTGTCATTAAAAGTTACAATTCTTTCATTAATTTAAGTCCTATTCCTTTCTATTCCACATCAGGGATTAGTCCAAGGGAACCCCACCATTCTTGGACTCCAAAGCTATGGGTACTTCAGGATTGGAGATTGCGTTGATATGGTGAGCTTATGCTGTCGCATGTCGCCTCAACCAATCCTCCAATACTACCTTGATAATTTTCCTTTTCTTTTAATCAGGGTTTCAAACCCTCAACTTGGAACACAAAGGAGCACACCATCCTCGTGGACCTGGTTGCTTAAAACCTCAGGCTAACCTTTAATCATATAACCTATCGGCTTTAAAATACATGTTATCGTGACCCAGCCGCTATTGAACCACCCGTGCCTCCACATGGCACGACCACATCTTCCATCGTTCAACCCGAATATATTGGCACCCGGTACCATGTATTGCAAATCATTCATTTCGTGCACACTTATCAAAATAAGGCAACCGTGTACCACCTAGGCAGGGTCATACCAATACGGGTTCCTTTCGACAAACCTACAGGTTGCATGCCCGACCTGTAGTTCTACTCCTAGACATTTCTTAATGTAACTCATGATCTTTTTCACGATCCAAACCAACAAATATCAATTCCCATGATGTAATTCCTCAATTTATCCTTATAGTTGCATAACCATAAAATACTGAGTATAGACTTACACATATATTAATTCATATATTTATATACTCATAATTATGCTCATTTTAACTTCCAAACCCTAGATTTCCAAGCCACTGCATCAATTCGATCCTTAGACCTTATTTTAGTTGAAATCACAAAGCAACTTTTTATTTTTTCTCAAAAATATCCAAATTAGGGTTCTTCGTAGCAAAGAACATAATATCAGAAATTTCAATGATCTCATATGAAAACCCAATAGCAAAAGGAAGGATTTCGTTACCTAATTGAGCTCTCTCTCTCTTGTATACAGTTCTTTATCGTGATTCTCTTTCAAAAGGATGTTTTATGACTCCTGAAACGATCAAATTTCATTTTCATATAAAAAACTCTAAGAACGTGCCAAGAACATGAAGAACGAACAAAGAACACGAAGAACGCAAAGAACACACGAAGAACTCGAACATATTTTCTCTTGAAATTTCAGCAGAGCTTCCCCTTATACGAAGTGATAATTCTAGGAAAATTTTGGCAGAGTTTCCCCTTATATTGGGACATATTTCTATGAACCCTTATATTGGGACATATTTATATAAAAATTTTGGCAGAGTTTCCCCTTATATCGGGACATATTTCTATAAAAATATCGGCAGAGTTTCCTCTTATAAAATCACTGAGTGGAAAACAACAAAGAAACTGAACATGAATCGAAAACCTAGCTCACGAAGCAAACTAAGAGAGGATCGTACCTTCCTCCTCCTCGTTCTCCCGGCAGCACTTTGCTAGCGCTCTTTCCTCGCCTCCCACTCCTCCTCCTGACCTCTCGACCCTAGCCCTTGGGGTGGTGGTGGTAGTGGAAATCGTAGAGAATGAATGGGTAGGGGGGCTATTTATAGGCTCCAGAAAATTGCCAACCATGGTTAGAAAACCATGGTTTAGACCTTAACCGTAGTTAGCGGCCCATGGTTTTGGCCAAAACTTATTCGAAACTTAGAGCTTAAGTTCAAACATTCCAGAGGATTCTAGATTCGTTAATGACGCTTAATTAACGCTAACCGTGATTAACTTTCACTATCGCGATTTAACTTTCGCGACTTACGCTTATCTTTTACTAACTATTGATTAGTGTTTGCTAATGATCATTAGCGGTTTTCAATCCATCATTAGTTTCTTTAATCATGCTTAATTAATCTTATTGACATTCATTATGAGTTAATGACATCTTAATCCTCCTTTCTTCTCTTTCTTCCAAAAATAATAACAAATCAAAACGAAGTCCGATTCACATGAAAGAAATTCCGTTGATTTCTCTTGACGAGCCGGATCTTATGATATAGGATCCGAGAGATGTCAAGTTCATGTCTTTACAATTATAACAAACTTAAAGGAAGTCTCGTCCTCGAGACTAGAGATACAAGCATAACAACCTTAAAGAGGATTGAGACTATAACAACCTTAAAGAGAATGAACACCATTTCATTTATAATGAACATATACAAAATACACAGTTTTATCATTCAAACAAGTATGGGTACTTTTCTTTCATTTCTACCTCAGATTCCCATGTTGCTTCTTCAAACTCTTGGTTGCACTATAACACTTTAACTAGAGGTACGTCTTTGTTCCTCAGCTTCTTGATATACATGTCAGGTATTTCCACAGGTATTTCTTGGTATGTCAAGTCTGGCTCAACATGCAGATTATCATAGTTTATCTTATGCTCAGGATCCTTAATATACTTTCTCAGATTTGATACATGAAAAACATCATGTATTGCTAAAAGATGTGGAGGAAGTGCAAGTCTATATGCAACTTTTCCAATCCACTGAATGATTTCAAAGGGACCCACGAACCTGGGTGCCAACTTTCCATGCAAGCCAAACCTCTGAACTCCCTTCATAGGCGATATTCTACTAAATACAAAGTCACCTATTTCAAACCCAAGATCTTTTTGCTTGGCATCGCTATAGATTTCTGGTGACTTTGAGCAGTCAATAGTCTTTTTCGAGCAAGCTCTACAACTTCCCATGTCTCTTGGAGTTTATTTGAATCATAAAGGTTCTTTATCCCGACCTTTTGCCAACATAGAAGAGTAGTACGCCTACGTCCATAGTGCTTCAAATGGTGCCATGCCAATACTTGCATGGTAACTATTCTTGTAGGTGAATTCTACAAGAGGCAAATGTTTAATCCATGATCCCTTCCATTCTAAGGCACACGCTCGTAGCATATCCTATAGTGTCTAAATTGTACGTTCTGACTGACCGTCTGTTTCTAGATGGTTTGCTGTGCTCAAGCATAGTTGTGTACCTAAGGCTTTCATGAAGTTCTCCCAGTAATGTGAGGTGAATCGTGAATCTCAATTGGAAACTACTTCCTTTGGAATACCATGGAGACGGATCACATGTGTAATATATAACTCAACAAGCTGGTCTGGAGTGAAAGATAAGCTTATAGAAATGAAGTATGCTACCTTGGTCATACGATCTATTATAACCCATATACTATCTTTCCCACCAGTCGTTTGAGGTAATCCAGCAACGAAGTCCATGGAAATGCTTTCCCATTTCCATTCAGGTATAGGGAGGGGTTGCAATAATCCTAGTGGCTTTTGGTGTGAAGCCTTTACCTGTTGGCAGGTAAAACATGAATTTACAAACTCAGCAACATCCTTCTTCATTCCTGGCCACCAAAAGTTTGAACGAAGATCCTTATACATCTTCGTAATTCTGGGATGAATAGATAATTTTGAGCAGTGCGCTTCGCGTAATATATCTTTCCTCAATTTAGGTGTGTTTGGTACACAAACTCTGTGATGGTTATATAGTAACCTATCTTGTATCTGTAATCCCTCTATCTCATTCTTCTCAAGTTGTTGTCTCAAGTCTTTAAGGACCGTATCATCCTCCTGCCCTTTCTTTATTCTATCCCAGATCTCTGGTTTGTATCAGTGAGGAATAGTTATAATATCGGCACTACTATCAAATGGTTTCTATTCACTTAACATTGATAGTAAACCCAGAAGTGGATAGCACTCACTAACCCATGTGAATAAGTTCTTCTGCTAAGGGCATCTGCTACGACGGTCCCCTTACCAGGGTGGTAGGAGATAGTGCAATAATAATCTTTCAACAACTCTAGCCACTATCTCTGTCTGATATTGAGCTCCTTTTGATCAAACAGATATTTCAAGCTTTTATGATCGGTCAAGATTTCAAAAGTAATACCATACAAGTATTGTCTCCTTATCTTTAAAACGAAAACTACGGCAACTAATTCAAGGTCATGTGTTGGGTAGTTCTTCTCATGTGTTCCAAGCTATCGTGATGCATAAGCAACTACCTTATCATGTTGCATAAGAATTGCTCCAAGTTCTTCTTTAGATGCATCAATGTACACTGTAAATCCTTCATTTCCAGAGGGTAGATTAAGGATAGGTGCAGATGTTAGGCATTCTTTTAGTCTTTGGAAACTAATTTCGCATGCATCGAACCATATGGATGGAACTTCCTTCTGGGTCAACCTAGTCTTTGGCTATGCTATTCATGAAAAGTCCTTCACAAATATTCTCTAATATCCAACTAATCCCAGAAAAGATCGTATTTTTGTGACAGTCTTCGGGAGTTCCCAACTCATCACCGCACTAACCTTTGTAGGATCAACTTATATACCTTCCCCAAAAATAACATGACCTAAGAAAGATATTGCAGATAGCCAGAAATCACATTTGTTATATTTAACATATAGTTTGTTCTTCCTTAGAGTTTCAAGTGCCTGCCCGAGATGGTGTTCATGCAGATACTTATCCTTGGAGTAAATAAGCACATCGTTAATAAATACTACTACAAAGTGATCTAAGAACTCCTTGAACACTCTATTGATGAGATCCATGAAGGCTGCTGGGGCATTTGTCAATCCAAAAGGCATAACTAAGTATCATAATGCCCGTATCTAGTTTGAAAAGCTGTCTTAGGAATATCTGTATCTTTAATTTTCAACTGATGGTATCCAGACCTTAAATCAATCTTGGAATACACAGTTGAACCTTGTAACTGATCAAAGAGATCATCTATTCTTGGCAGAGGATACTTGTTGTTTACGGTCTTCTTGTTTACTTGTCTATAGTCAATGCACAACTGCATTGACCCATCCTTCTTCCTGACAAATAAGACAGGTGCACCCCGTGGTGAAGTACTAGGACGAATGAATCCTTTATCTAACAGTTCTTGCAACTGTACCTTTAACTCTTGTAACTCAGTTGGTGCCATCCTATACGGAGGGATAGAGACATGCTGAGTATCAGATATGAGAGATATTTCAAATTCAATCTCTCGCTTAGGTGGTAATCCAGGTAGTTCCTCTGGAAATACATCAGGAAATTCGCACACTATAGGTATATATTACATCATTCTGTCTGACCCTGATGTAGTGGTTACATATGCTAAATAGCCTTGGCACCCTTTCTATAACAACTGTTGTGCCTTCAAAGTAGAGATATATTCGACATTATCATTGGATGTCTTTCTAATGAACTGTAACTCTATCGAGTTAGGAAGGTGAAACGTTACTGTCTTCTGAAAACAGTCAAGACATGCATGATGCCTTTCTATCTAATCCATCCCTAGGATAAGATCAAAGTCCCCCATTTCGATTAGTAGTAGTGAAACATGTAACTGATGTCCTGCTATCAGCACTATACAATTATCCATGATTTCTCGGATTATAAATTCTTGTCCTCCTGGTCCCTTGATCAGATTGGATTGTTGTACTTCTACTGGTATCTTACCCAAAGTGGGTACTAATCGTCGAGCAATAAATGAATGTGAAGCACCAGAATCAAATAAGGCATGTACTGAAAAGGCATGAATAGTAACGATACCTCGTACGACTGTGCCTGAATTCTAGGCTTGTTCTTAGTGATTGCATTAAGGTGGCCATTAGGAATAGGCAAGCTAGAACCCGCAACACTTTGTGGTGTTTGCTGTGTAGGAGATGCAACTTGTGAGCCACGACCTCTACCCCGTTTTCCTCCGCGCGTTGCTCCATTGCCCGAGGTGGATGTTATACTGTTAATTGGGGTTGGTTTAAACCCCGAACCTCTCAACTTCGGACAACATTTCTTGATGTGGCCTTCCTTATGACAGTAGAAACACACACGTGCTCCTGTTTGAGTTGAAGACCCAACCACAAAGGTACTGGCTCCTACTGCTGAGTCGTGAGGATATAGTTGAGGTCTAGAGAAACACCTTCTTCCAGATAATTCCTGGCCCAAAGTATGTGGCAAGCTTATATTAGACCCGACTAGATGATAACGACTGACTCTTCAGTTATAATTCGCCTTACGTCTGGATGATCCACCAGTAAAGTGAAAGCTTCTTCTTTGGCAGTTTTCATCCTTCTCCATCTCAATACGAGAGGTGATGTCCACGGCTTCATCTATAGTGGTGACTCTGAAACCTGCAAGCTTCTCTCTCAAATCTCCCTGAAGACCGCTAACAAATTAGGTAAGACACTCTTGTGATGAAGCTTTTAAATCTGGGGAGTAACGTAGCAGCTCCATAAAGTGAATATGATAATCTCGTACATTCTTGGATCCTTGGGTCAAAGAAGACAACTCCCTCCTCTTCAATTCTTCCCAATGGGAGGGACAGAAGTGAGCTCGGAACCTTTCTAGAAAAACTTCCTATGGAACATGATCTACAAATTTCTTGGAAATGGCTCTCCACCATCGTCTTGCATAGTCTGCTAAGGAGTAATCAGGGAAGTGCACCCAAGTATCTGCTGGTGCGTGTATTATTTTCAACATCCTGCTGACATCATCAAGCCATAGTTCTGCCTCAACTAGTGTCTCTATGCCTTTAAATTGAGGAATCTTTCCCTTTCGATAATTTTCTAGTAATGTTTGGTATTTAAGAAGGGCTTTCTCCATTGCTCCTTTAGTTGGGGTAGGAGTAGACTCAGTTGAAGGATGGTAACTAGAATCTTCCTTAGAAAGATGGATAGAACCTTCAATACTAGCATCCATAGGTCTGGATGCCTCAGGTCTCTCAGCTTGTGCATTGAGCCTCTCCTCTAACGCTTGCTGCTTTTGCCCCATTTCTTGCAGCATTGTCATCATAGCCTCTAATTGCCTAGACACGTCTCGGTCTGCCATGATCCTGGGATGAGTTAAGGCCAAAGGTCAGATCCTATAGTCTTAACATGATGTACATAAGGGACAATGACTTGTGAATGGTACTACAATCAATTATTAAGACCAAAGGATCTTAATACAACCTTAGTTTCTGAATACCGCTCATAGTTGTCAATTACTAAATAAATTACTGGAGTAATTGGGCTCTGATACCAAACTGTCACGACCCCAATTCCGGGCCATCGGATCCTCCCATATCCGGATCTGGTTACTCATCAATAATTTATCCAGCAATCACAACTAACATTTAGAAACAAACTGCAAATAAAAATACTCAAAAAAGTATTTAATACTTTTCCATTCACAAAATAAAGTTCACATGATCCATTATCCGACTACAACCCTTTACATGTACATCAGCTGGAAGGAAATATACAGAAATATTACTAACCACCTTAGAGAGTAAAGCTACTGTGGCTGACTAGATGACTAAAGTCCTTGCGATGGCTCACCGACACCTGTTGGGATTTCTAATAAATCATAGGATTACAATTAACGAGTGCTAAGTAACGAAGAAGAGAAAAGTAAACAAATTGTGTAATTTTGCAAAACTTGTTGTCATTAAAAGTTACAATCCTTTCATTAATTTTAGTCCTATTCTTTTCTATTCCACATCAGGGATTAGTCCAGAGGAACCCCACCATTCTTGGACTATGAAGCTGTGGATACTTCAAGATTGGAGATTGCGTTGATCTGGTGAGCTTATGCTACCGCATGTTGCCTCAAACAATCCTCTAATACTACCCTGACGATTTTCCTTTTCTTTTATTAATCAGGGTTTCAAACCCTCAGCCTGGAACACAAAGGAGCACACCGTCCTCGAGGACCTGGTTGCTTAAAACCTAGGCTAACCTTTAATACATAACCTAGCGTCTCTAAAATACATGTTATCGTTACCCAGCCGCTATTGAACCACCCGTGCCTCCACACGACACGACCACATCTTCTGTCGTTCATCCCGAATATATTGGCACCTGGTACCACGCGTTGCAAATCATTCATTTCGTGCTCACTTATCAAAACAAGGCAACTATGTACCGCCTAGGTAGGGTCACACCAATATGGGTTCCTTCTGAAAAACCTACAGGTTGCATGCCTGACCTATAGTTCTACTCCCAGTCATTTCTTAACGTAACTCATGATCTTTTTCACGATCCAAACCAACAAATATCAATTCCCATGATGTAATTCCTCAATTCAGCCTTATATTTTCATAACCATAAAATACTGAGTATAGACTTACACATATATTAATTCATATATTTATATACTCATAATTAGCTCATTTTAACTTCCAAACCCTAACTTTCCAAGACAATACATCAATTCGATGCTCAGACCTTATTTTAGTTTAAATCACAAAGCAACTTTTCATATTTTCTAAAAAATAGCCAAATTAGGGTTCTTCGTAGCAAAGAACATAAAATCAGAATTTACAATGATCTCATATGAAAACCCAATAACAAAAGGAAGGATTTCGTTATCTAATCGATCTCTCTTTCTTGTATACAGTCTTTATCGTGATTCTCTTTTAAAAGGATGATTTATGGCTCCTGAAATGATTGAATCTCATTTTCATATCAAAAACGCTAAGAACGTGCCAAGAACGCGAAGAACGAACGAAAAACACGAAGAATACGAAGAACACACGAAGAACACGAAGAACATGAAGAACATATTTTCTCTTGAAATTTCAGCAGAGCTTCCCCTTATACAGGATGATAATTCTAGGAAAATTTCGGCAGAGTTTTGCCTTATATTGGGACACATTTTTTACGAAAATTTCGGCAGAGTTTCCCCTTATATTGGGACATATTTATATAAAAATTTTGGTAGAGTTTCCCCTTATATCGGGACATATTTCTATAAAAATTTCGGCAAAGTTTCCCCTTATAAATTCACTGAAGGGAAAACAACAAGGAAACTAAACATGAATCGAAAACCTAGCTCACGAAGCAAAATAAGAGAGGATCGTACCTTCCTCCTCCTCGTTCTGCCGGCAGCGCTTTACTAGCGCTCCTTCCTCGCCTCCCACTCCTCCTCCTGAGCTCTCGACCCTAGCCCTTGGGGTGGTGGTGGTAGTGGAAATCGCAGAGAATGAATGGGTAGGGGGATATTTATAGGCTCCAGAAAATCGCTAACCATGGTTAGAAAACCATGGTTTAAACCTTAAAATGCGGTTAGCGACCCATGGTTTTGGCCCATGGTTTTGGCCAAAACTTATCCGAAACTTAGGGCTTAAGTTAGAACATTCCAGAGGATTCTAGATTCGCTAGTGACGCTTAATTAACACTAATCGTGATTAACTTTCACTAATCATGTTTTAACTTTTGTGACTTACGCTTATCTTTGCTAACTATTGATTAGTATTTGCTAATGATCATTAGTGGTTTTCAATCCATCATTAGTTTCTTTAATCATGCTTAATTAGTCTTAATGACAACTATTATGGGTTAATGATGTCTTAATCCTCCTTACTTCTCTTTCTTCCGAAAATTATAACAAATCGAAACAAAGTCCGATTCACACGAAATGAATTCCATTGGTTTTCTCTTGATGAGATGGATCTTATGATATAGTATCCGAGAGATGCCAAGTTCATGGCTTTACATCTCCCTTGCTTCAAATCAACGCATCTCATGCCTTGGACCTCTACTCTCACTGCTTTGATGCTCGGGATCTTGGGTTCAATGTTCCACAGCGACTAGACGCCTCAATGGGGTCCAGAGCTCAGTCGTGGAGCTCTGGAATGCATGACTTCCTGGGCATGCTCAAGTACTTTGAATACCCCTCATACAGGGCCTTCCTACTTGAAAGTTAGATGTAAAACTTCGTAAGGTATGCGCGATCAGGTCTAGGCATTTATTGATGAGTTTTGAGGCGAGATGGGGGGAGGCGGAGGTGCTTTGGCGAAGGCATCAGAGGGAGCACCGATACCTTGATCTGAGAAGGATCAAGGTTAAACTGATGGATGAAAAGATGGAGAAGTGGAGCCGAAAGAAGATGGGATGGTTGCGCATGGTCGGAATAGTGGGGGTACGATGTAGAGCAATGGCCGGATCCCAAGAGCTCTGATGATCTAAACTCCTACTAATTGTGCTAAAATCAAATAAAAAAAATATGAAATAAAATGCTAAATCGAAAGTCAATAAGAGAAATTACCTAAAGCACGGGATAAAAAATGGAATTGCGCAACTCGAACCTGTGTTTAACGCCAAGGAGAAGAGTTATCATCGGAGCTTCACCTTGGACCACCACTCTTCCTCCGTCTACCTTGCAAAAACCTTGGGGATGTCCTCGCTGTCACCAGGAACACATACACGCAAGGGTAGAAGGCTTCAAGGCTCGGAGAGGGATCAAAGAATCAAAGGATGAATTAGGTTTTTATTTATAGACAAGGGATAGGGATAACTTTGATCGAGATTATTTTGTGGCTCGATGGAGATCAAGGGAATCTGATGATGGCATGTGAAGGGTGATTGTGATGGGAATATAATCGAAGAAGATCTCGAGGAGATTTGGTGATCAGGGCAACTTGGAAAATTTGAGGAAGTGAGGCGCTTGAGGTTCTGACAAGAGTCAGAGAGGGGGGAAGTACAATTGACTTGAGACAACTTTTGGGGTGTTCTGGTTGGTCCATGTGGACCAACGAGAAAAAAAGGGAATAATAAAATAATTGTAAAATCAATAAATAATAGTAAATAAATTTATTAATTTTAGGTTATAAAATAACAAATGTTTATTATTTTATGTAGTACTTTATTCATATTTTTATTTATTTTTATGAGGTTACTTAGTATAACTTATTATTTACATGTATATCATATGTGTATTTACCTATATATTATATATTTTATTTTTATTTCGTATTTTAGATTTTATGATTTTATACTCACAATTTATGTATTTATAACTTATTAGATACACTTAAATATATTTTGATTTTATTTTTCTGAAGTCATTTGTAAATAAATGTATGTATTTATTACACATGTCTAAGTATAAGTAATTCATCTATATATTTTATACACCTATTTATTTTATTTTATCTTTTATGGTTTCATTGTATTCTCAATATGTTGTATAAAGGATATTTACAAAATTGTAAAAATGTAGTGAAACAAATAAAGAATAAATAATAAATATTTTATTCAAGTATATTGTACAATAGGGATCCAAGACCTAACTCTTGCATCATAACTATAAATTATATGAAACCACCTTCATTACAATGCTAATAAAAAGTTATATACAATTAAAGGTGATTTTGATGGATTTTGAGTACATATGGAGAAGATATGTGTCTAGGAAGTTTGGGTTTTGGAATTTTATTCTGAGTATAGAATGTACACCGTATGTTATTTTTAGATGAAATCAATTTTATATTTTCTATGTATTTTTAACTATAACTTTCATTTACAATGCTTCTTTACTTGAAGGTTAAATAATAAAGAATAAAATATGTCCATAAAATGGATTATTGAAGAATAAAAAAAGGATTTTTATTGTGTTTTGACCCTTATCTCCCCCTATTTTATTCCTTGTCGATCCAGTCCTCATAATGCCTAGGTCCTAGGGTTTAGGGTCATAAAATATCTTTGGTTTTTTATTTGTTTTTCTTTTCTTTATTCTTTTATTTTGGCATAAATTCATTATTTTATGCAATATTTACACAATAATTTATGAACATTTATGCAAAATAATGATATTTACATGCATTTAGCTAGGGTTTAAAGGCTAAAATGAAAGAATAAAGTGATGAAATGAAGATTCATCAATCATCCATCAATAGTTGACCGACTAAGCCAATGCCATAGGTGCCTTTCAGTAAATGTTAACGGAGATGAGGAGGGAACATGAATGCCGAGGTGGAGGTGAACAAGGAGGAGAATAAGGAGGTGAACAAGGAGGATGTGAACAAGGAGTAGGAGGAGCTGCAAGAGGAGACCATGGTGGAGAGGATGAGGAGAGAGAGGTCGAGCATAAATTGACTCTCAAAGAGACATACAACCCTGGAGCAGGGCAGATCACTGAATGGATCCGCATTCCGAAAATTCATGGTCACTTAGCTAAAACCGTCACTACTTCCTATCCTACCCACCTTCCATGGAAACATAAACAAAGAACCCATATATTCATCTGCAACAATTCAACCGCATCTGCGGTACAATGCTCTATCCAAACATACCACTTGAAGGGGTGAAGATGACTGGTTTCCCTTTTAGCCTTTAGGATAAGGCTCTCTATTGGATTAATAATCTTAGGAAAATGGTCACGACTTGGGAAGAACTGAAATATGCATTTCTACATAAGCACTATCCCCTGGGTCATCCCGATCAGATGAGAGCTCACATATCTAACTTCTCACAGCTGTTCGAGGAGCCTTTCCACGAGGCTTGGGAACGATTAAGAGATCTTCTAGAGAAGTGCCCCTCCATGATTTACTGAAGACATGCCTAGTGCAGAACTTCTTTCGGGACAACGACTTGTGTATGCCACTTGTGGAGGATCACACTTCAATAAAAATGAGAACATGGTCTCGCAAATATTTGAAGAAATGGTCAAAGGATCAGCAACATTGTCCTCATCTCATGCATTCAAGAATACTCCACAGATTACTCACAAGGCCATCAATACAACAATAACAAAGTATGAAGAAGACAAGAGAGATGAGAGTTCCAATGTGAGCATAATCGAGAGGTGATGAATCTCCTTTTCATCACCTTTATTCTTTCATTTTGCCCTTAAATCTCTAGCTAAACACATGTATATATCATTAATTTGTGAAAATAAACACTCAATAATTTATAATAAATACTGTACAAAATATCAAATTTAATTATAAAATAAAAGAATAAGGGAAGAAAAGAAAAAGAATGAAGCGTCAAAGACACTGAATGACCCTAGTCCTTGATACCCAGCCATCATGAGGACCTGGTCAATAAGGAATATAATAGGGGGAGATAGGGCGACAAATTGCACATAAAATACAACACAATAACCTTAATTTTATATAATAGTAAATATATTTTGGGACCTATTTTATTCTTTATTATTTATACCTCAAATAAATAAACTTTGAACATGAATATTGTATATAAAAAATATAAACAAAAACACAAAATTTATTTCACTAAAATATAATGCATAGTTTGCCCGAGACCCACAAAATAAAAACCTGCAAAGAAAACTTTGCAGGCCTGCATCTTCTCCATATAAGCTTAAAATTCATCAAACTAACCTTTATTGTTCATAAAATTAAATTGGCTGTTTAATGAAGGTGGTTTCATTCAATATGGAGTTAAGATGCAAACGTTAGGTTTTGGGCCCTCATTGTGCAATATACATGTATATAATATTCAATATATTTATTCGTTATATTTTTTGCTTTCTTATATTTTTATAAATTTGTAAATATTATTTAAAATATATGTACATAATAAAAATATAATAAAACGATTAAGAATACATTAAAATAAATTGTACCTGTAATATATATAAACATACTTATAATATACTTATATAATATGTATACATAATTCTTTAAGTACATAATAAACTCACAAAAAATATAATAAAAATAGCTAAATATGTGCTTAAATAAGTTATCAATATATAAAATACATGTAATTATAATAAAATATAAAGCACAAAATAAATTTAAAACATATAAAATACAAGTATATTTACTTGTATATATACATGTAAATATTAACATGTTACAAATTAAATTGTAAAAATAAATAAAAATTATAATTAAATACTACATAAAATTACAAGTATTTTCCATGTTTTGACTAAAAATTAAATAAAAAATTCTATTTTCAAAACAAATAATAAAGATTTTTTCTAATCTTTTTCCTGTTTGGTCCACGTGGACCAACCAGGGGGCTTGGACCGTTGACCATCGGTCAACTATCCGGCCTCCGCCTCCCATTTGTCAGAACCTTGTGACACCCCCTCTTCTCTTAATTCTTCATGCCATCTCCATGCACCTTACCCCTCGAGACCACCACCAACCTCTAGCCCTATCGTCCTTGACCCTCACCCACTCTAGAATCTTCACCTACCACTTTCGATTCTCCCGCCATCTCACCATTTTTTGGCCGGAAGTCATCCCTATAAGCATCCACAGCCTCCGTTTTGATTTTAATCCCTATTCTTTGATTTGTAACCCCAATGGTGGCCACTTGGGTTGAGCTAAAGGTGGCATCTCCGACTCCCCTCTCTCTTTGGCGTGGATAAAGCCCCGGATCGCGGTGGTCCAAGTCAGCCGGGCATCTTCTCCTGCGACCACTCCTGCTCTGAGCTCCAGAGCTCATCGAGCTGCTAGGTGATGAATATGTAATTCATCACTCTAAAATATGAAAATAGAGCTATGTTCCCTAGTAGTTAGCTGCATTTTATCATCTATTCTGCATTTTTATCACTCATGCACTTAGAATTAATATATGTATTTTAGCATAAATAACTGCATGAACAAGAAGAACGGATTATTTTGTACATTATCACATGCAATTACCCACATTTTCTCCTATTTTTATTTATTTTTACTAACCCAGATAAAATAAATCAAATCTATAGTGTACATATTACTATCACTAATTAAAGAGAAATACCAAAAAAATACTAGCTTGTAAATTTACCCAATAAAACCCAAACCCAAGTTTTGAGACTAAAATCAGTAAAACATGAATATCTCTCTCTTATAGTCTCCTATGTACCCCTACTCACTTTTGAACTAATGTACGTTCAATTATCTACAAACCAAGACCAAATTCAAATGAATCAGAGTTCATACGTGAAACTTGGGTTTTGTTTTGGACCCCCATTATATATTGTACATATTGCCTATTTGACCTTATTATTTTATGTACAAAAATAACCTTTTTTGATTTATTTTGCATTTATATTCATTGATTTTGTTTTAGTAGAATGCGTGAAAATCCAAATAAAAATTGAGGCAAATATCAAAGAAAATAAATCAAGATGAATTTGTATATATAGTCTGTACATACATCCCCTTTATTTTATCTCTTTATTTTCTTAATTATTAAAAATCCAAAAATCTACATTAAGTTATAAATATTTATTTTATACTTTCTATGATTTTATTTTGTTTTTTTATCTTATTTAAAAATGAAAAAAATTTTACAAAATACAAACTACGATATTTTATATCTATAGAGTACCACTAAAAATACTTGTTTGTACATATATTTTTTGGGTTTTGTGTCCTTCATGAAAGCTGTAGATATCATTGAGACGAACAATTTTCATGTTGACCACTTTTTGATTTAACTTCATTTGCCATTTATTTTTCTTTTTCTTTGGATTTAATTTTTGAAAATTTTTGGGAGCGATACGTAGCTGCACTTGGAGCCACCACCTGTCACCCCATTTTTATTTTTATTTTTAGTTTATTTCAATCATCGTTATCATTATCATTATTTTATTTCTTTTTTCATTTTTATTTTCATTTTTTATTTCTTCTTTTATTTGTTATTTATTTATTTATATTTACTTTATTTATTTATTTATTATTTTAATTATTATTTGTAATTTAATTTAATTTAATTTTTATTCTTTTCTTTTCTCCTTGCCACATGGCCGCCTCCTCTGCACGCCACATGGCACCGCTTCCCTTCCACCTTCCGCCCGCTCCACGCAACCCACGCACGCATCGTGCAACCGACCGTCACCTACATCCAGTGCCTCCTCCCTCTTCTTCCCATCTCTCCCCAGCAATTGCCTCCGTCCTTCGCGACGGAGCACGTCTCCCACCACCCCCTCTACATGACCCGGTGACCCTCTCCTATATGGTCCATGACAACCCAACTGTTCCCCCCCACGATCGCCTCTACCTCATCCATCTCCTCCGAGTCCTTCTCTAACCATCCTTAAAGGCATCGCTAGCCTCGTCGCACCAACCTATCCGCCACCTTCGACGATAGAGTAAGAGCTCCCAAACCGCTCCAATGATAGCGCAGCTACGCTACAGCTAAACGAAGACCTTCTCTTCTCCGATGAGATCCGTGAAGCTCCACTCTGTGGTGCAGCACTACAAGTCGCTAACTGAGCTCTATAGATCATCCACATACCTCGAGCGACGACTGGTGGAGGCTCATCTGTGCTTCTTACTTCCAGGTGAGACCCTAGGTATTTTCTCTCTTCTCCTTCTCTACCTCCTTCTTCCCCTCTTCTCCCTTCTTTCTTCGTCATCTTGCTTTCCCAAATCGAGCCCAGGCTAGAGCGTTCACTCCACCTCTTCCTTCACCACAGCATCGCATCTCCTCCACACTCCGCCATCCGCTCCGCGGTCCTTCATTGTCCCCAATCTCCACCTTCAATGTTAGCGCCCCCAGGCACAACACCTTCATATCCACCATCAACAGACAATTGTCTATATTCATTGCCGACATTCTTGATCTCCATCAGCCTTGAGCTCTGTCCCATGCCATCTTTCTCCAGCAACAACATTCTCTCCTTGCCTCGTAGAGTAGCTCCGCCCTACACACGACTGCCGTCCGCCGCATCACCCCTGACGCACCTCTAACCTTCGCCATCAGAACTCGATCTCCACCTTGTCCTTGGCTTCTCAGCCCACGGTATGCCCATCAACAACCCCACCTCCGCACTCGAGCCACGACCACCACCTGATGGGATACCTTGTAGTAGAGAGGGGAGGAAGGGGGGAGCTCCACCCGTTGCCTGATTTCCCCCTTCTCTCCACATTAAACGATCATGAGCCTCCCTCCATTCCTCTGTCCAAGTTTGGAGCCATGCTCCCCCATCCACTAGCCTCAGAGACCCAAACCTCCCCTCTACACGTCACGTAGAGAGGCGGGCCCGAAGCACCGCCCATATCTCAACCCTATACGCACATTTCACATGGACTGGGGGAGAAATTTCAGGATGGCCCCTCCATTCTCCAAAATTCACAAAAAATCCCACCACGTGAGGTGCACATGTCCCCTACAGGCATTTTGCATCGCACGCCCACAGATTCCAAATTCACAAAGGAGTTCCCGCCAGCCAAGGCACGTGCGTGGCATGTGCCTCGTAGAGATATTGTAGAAAAAACTCTTAGAGTCTCGGTTATTGCATCGTTCACATTTCTTTTGTATTTATTTTATTATTTGTAATTACACTCAGAACCTTGCATTTGAGTCTCATTTTGAACAATCATTTCACATCATTTTTTATTAAAAAATGGTATATTATAGAACACTTTATGCTATATAATTATGGACTATGATTTTTTTGAGTTGTGGTTTATTTAATATAATTATTTTATGAGAAAATTGCATATTTTACCCACTATATGATCTGAAATTCATATTAAAGTTATTATTGCTCCAAAAATTCCTAAAAATTCACAGTAGGTAGATTTAAACAATGTACTCAAAATTCATGTCATTTGCACTGATATCGAGGTCGTAATAAATTAAATGGTAGTTTGAGTAATTAATTTTAATTGGCCACGTACCATTTATTTTTAGGATCTAACATTTTTGGATACCTCTCACTTAAACCTATGTAGGATAATTTTATTTCCGATAAATAAATAGGTTTGCTATTTATTATAATTAATTTGCTCAAAATCATCCTGTTGGTATCTTTAATTCATAATAAATTCTTTTTGCATCTGACAATTTAAAAAAACAATGCTTTCATTTCATCATATTTCATATTTTGACCAAGTTTTAGGATTTTTCAACTTCATTTGATCGAAAATTGCTATTTAGTCCCTAAACTTACATAAAATTGCACTTCATCATAATTGCATAATTTTTTTTAAAATGCCTCTCTAAAAATTTAGTTTCTTGATCACCTGCTAATTGATCTAAGAAGATAGTGTCCTCTTTGATTTCGACATTGGGCTTGCCCAAATAAAATAAAAACCCAACCACTCGCTTTAATTTTATGATTAATTTTGTGGTCTTTTTGATTAATCCTAAGTGCCCGACCACTACGACAATTCGATAAAATTATTAGAGTATTTTTAGATTCATCAGATGGCTTCGTTTCCGGGGGGCACGTCTTAGGTTGATTTTTAGAAAATTTAGATATTAAGTTTTCCATCCCCTGGGAAGTCTGACCCACAACCTTTTTCTTATAATTATCACTCTATTTATTTTCCTGCATTTCATTTATTTATTTTATTTTTTGTTTATCTTATTTTAATTTGTGCATCTTACTTTCTGATTCCATCTTATTTTTGAGTGAGGGACCTGACCTGACGGAGTGACTACTTATGTGCCCGAGCATCTCAAGAGCATTGGATTTCAGCTTCTCTAGGAATTAAGCCAGCTGAAGAAATTGCATAAAAATTAAGACGAGTCAAGTTGTGTGTATGTGAGAGCGAGTACAGTCTTAAGATTTATTTTATGCATTTATTCGATTTTTTATAATTAATTTGTAATAATTTAGGTAATTGCACATTTACAGCGGTTCCTGCTTGGGATCTCGCATGTGTACTTGGACTTTGGACATTCTTCTGCTATTTATGGTGCGTCGAGACCTATTTTACTCTCCGGTAAGGGTGGGAATCGACTTGAGTGGTTCGTAGTGTAGTCCTGCTCGTGGCTCTTAGAGCGCTTTTATTAGATTATTATATTGCTTGCGCTTATACTCTATTCAGGCCACACTTCACATAATTAAACGTACCTTAGATCATTCAATTTAGTCAAATTCAAATTCAATTCTTCCAGACTAATAGAACTTTCTTCTAGGAGTCATTTTTATCATCTTGCATTTCATTTAGAATAATTTTCAATTATATGTTTTGCATCCCACATGAAGATAGCGAGGAAACACTGCATGTCTCCTTAACTGAGCATATCATTATTGTTTTTCACATGCATTGGCTTTTCTCGATTCCTCCCCTTGATTTTCTCACATAAGTATAAAAAGGAATTGGGACTAGATGGCAGACGTGAATATTGTAGCTCATTAAAGATTTCAGTGATATTATTTTTAAAATTGGGACTACTAAACAAGGCCAATTTAAATAGAAGGAATAAAATTCAGTAGAGCAACCCCATCCTTGGACACAAGTACTTACCTCCAGATGGAGTGGGTTAGGACACGACCACTAAGGTTAGAGCCCAAATCAATGGACTTGCCCCCTGAGTCTCCATTTCCGACTCTCACGGATTTGGGTGCTGCAAGGGCTTGCCTTTGACCTTAGACTCTGTTTTGGTTGTGTAAGCCAGTGCATCTCCTTTGGGATGTGACATTGAACCCGACAGCTCGGGAAGATCACCTCATTGATTGGGAGAACACGGGAGCATCGTTGGGCTTAAGGCTGCACATTGTGTAATGGACTCATAAGATTATTTTATCACCAACCTAAAATTGAAACAATCATTGTGTGCAGTTGTGAAATTGGGGTTGGTATTGTTTTTGCATTATGTGTGTGTTTATCAAAGATCAATCATGAAAGACCGCATACTTGTGCCTTCACCATCTCTCTTGAATTCATTTTCGTAATCTCTCGTTGAACCGCTTGACATCGAGAATGGAGGATTGGGGGTGATGTTTGCTTGGATTTCACAAGCCTCTCACTGACCACCCCAAACTGACCATCCGCACGGGCTTGGTGTCACTCTCATCCCAAGCCCCCATTGTTCCCTAGAAACTCTTCGCATGGGACTACAGCTAATAAGTCACCTTTTCTTCTCGAGGGTGGTCAAACCTAGACCATTCCTCTCTTCTCTCACCACATCGAGGAAGACCCTTACCTCGATGCTTCCAGATCTAATTCTTTTAGTTATACTAATTCCAATCATCTTCATTATGAAGGTGAAGTAGATGAACCCAAGTTCAAGATGCCTCCTAAGAAAAACCCTGAGGATGAGGATCACAAAGATGACCCCATGCAGTAAGTCCTTGCCCGTTTAGCTAGAGTTGAGCAAAATAATGCAGACCTTATGGCTAGAATGGGACATGTGATTGCGGTGAGTGGTATGTATGGACATATGGTGGATGTTTATAACCCAACAGAGAATGAAATGCACAACTAGCAAGTGCCAGAAATTCCACCTGATTCATTTGTGTTAAAGCTGAAGGATACGGGAGGATCCTTAAGCGCATCACGGAAGCGTGATGATCGTATCATATACGATCAAGAGCGACTTGTCATACTAGTTGCTCAGTGCAGCGGAATTTTAAAATTTTTTTAAATGACAAAACCACATGATCCATAAACCATTTATGAATCGTTTTGTCTAACCACATAGTATATATAGGAATACCTGTTGAAGCGTGGTTGCGATCGAGCTTCTAAGAGAAGAAGTCTCCTATCTCAAGTCCGATCTTCGGAGGAGATACTTGCGAGCGCGGGGATGAGTCACGGGGATCTCGCAATCCAGGTAGTTGTCCAAGCAAGGGAACTCCTGATCTCATTACACGAGATCGTATGTCTTCTTCACGAGCGAGGAGCACCAAAGATGATGGAGTACCGAGAGTCATCGAAGCACAATGCAAGGCGACGATGAGGGCCTTATTCCTTCTAGGGTTAGGGTGGACGGCCACCCAAAGAGAGAGGAGGAAGAGGGCACGTGAGAATGAGAGAGAGAGAGAGGAGAGAGTTGTTGCACAACTTGTTGTTCCTGTGAAGAGCATGGGGTGCCTCTTCTTATATAGTATTTTGGGGATCCATGGACTACACAAAATCAATGGATGAGATTGATTTGTGTTTCTTTCAATGGCCAAGATTTTGTTGTAAAAACACAACAACAATTAATTTAATCTAGATTAAATCTATATTGATAAATCAATATAATTTAATTCTATAAATTAAATCAATTAATCATGGAGATAATGGAAAGGAAACTTCCTCTCTAAGAAATAGTGTGGGCGACCACCTTTTCCTTATAGGAATTGGTGACCATTATCCCTATAATCAAGGGGAGTGGAGATTACATGTAATATCTATTATACCTTAATTATCTCCATGTTTTGCAATAACAATTGTTGCAAATTATTCACAAAAAATAATTCATAATTATTTTGTGAATATTGCAATCTTGCCATTGGAAATTTGTGAATCAAATTCACAACCCGAAGTAAAAGATGATTTATATTTTTAATTAATTATCCAATGTGAATCGAATTCACATCAATAATTAACCAACAAATATAAGTCATAGCAAACTCTCTCTAATATATTATAAATCATATTTATAATATATTATGAATAATATGGATACTCTTATTCATATTATACTTATCCTCAATAATTAAATTACATTTAATTATATTGGATAACCACTCTCATTCTCTAATATAATGTGAATCAAATTCACATTATTCATGATAATTAAATCACATTTAATTATCTATTTCTCTATGCTTTCAACAATGGAATTATTTATGAACTTTTTCAAGAATAATGCGTATTCTACGTAGGTACTTGGAGATAAGGACAGGGCAATTGTATTGTTCCACGTATAGTGACTTGGATATTGAGATCACATCTCAAATCCAGATCTCACGGACTTCCTATAGATGCTTGATTAAATCAAGTCCGTAAACCTAATATTCTCATTACATCTGAATCTCATTTAGATCAATGTCCAACACTTGGACTAAGATCTAGTTACTTCTCTATTGAGAGGAGCCATTAAAATCCAAACCTGTTTCATCACTCCCTCGGAAAGGAAGCGTCATGGTTATACAATTGTTTATGATCACATCACCCTTAGGAATTCCGAAAACCTATATATCCTGCATACTGGAAGACCTTCTAATAAATCTGAAGTTATAGATCTCTTTTAAATTGTCACCTTCAGGGTTTTATCATTAAGGTTCTCATTTGATCATTGGGATTTGGTATTGAACATATGCTTTCCAAAAGCATATATCATACCTATAAATTCAGTCAGGCTTCATAAGCGAGATGACTATGCATGGAATTTATCGATCCCAATATCTCATGAGTGAGCTCATGTGTTCCAGTTCAGAAGTGAACTTGTATGACCCCTTTGAGAGATCGTATTACTCATATGCCCTTATATGCACACCAATTCACCGGTATATAGACCTTGGATAGGTCATCAACCTATTTGTCTTCCAAATGTACATACTCAGACATATAGTAACACATCTGTCTCCGATCAGAGGATGTGTGCCTATATCGCGACAGCATACGATGTAGGACTTTGGTTATCTCGATCTCGTTAAGTCAACTCTTTGGCCTAACTAATATGACACCTCCGAATCTCCATTGCCATGCAGAGGACCTGCATCAAGAGGTCAGTCAGATATCAATCAAATGAGAAAGGATTGCCTTCTCCTACTCAGGCTGGAGATCATCTCTTAACAATCATTTGTCAGTGCTTGATGAGTCCTCAATCTAACTCCTTAGATATTCATCTAAACACTAGCCTCTATGATCCAACTATTGAATCAACAACTGTATGATTATTAAGATGGCCATGGTACATAACCCTAATTGTACTGAGGGACCTAATAGTGCATTCATTCATTTAATCTCAGACAGGGAGTGAAATAAATCAATAACTTTTATTGATATATCAAATATTACAATAACATTTATTGTAGAAGTGGTTTGCCCCAGGCTCACGTTGCTAACAATCTCCCACTAGCCCTCAGGACCATTCAGGTACATTCCTTAAACCCATATTCATTACATGCTGGTCGAAAACCTTCTGTGTCAGAGGTTTGGTAAGAGGATCAACAATGTTGTTAGCAGAGGCCACCTTGGTGATGATGATGTCACCACGCTTTTGAATCTCCCGAATGATGTAGTATTTTCTTTCCATGTGCTTGCTCTTTTGATTCCATCTGGGTTACTTTGCCTGGGAAATTACTCCCGTGTTATTTCAGAGTAACAGGATGGGAGTATCAGAGGAAACCATGCCAAGTTCCAGGATGAACTTGCGCAACCACACCGCCTCTTTCGCATCATCCGATGCGGCTATGTATTCAGATTGTATTATTGAATCTGTCGTAGTGTCCTGCTTCTTGCTTCTCCAGCTCACAGCACCACTGTTCAACAAGAACACAAACCCTGATGTCAACTTTCAATCATCAATATCAGACTGGAAGTCAGAATATGTATATCCCAATACTTAGAGATCACCATCTCCATAGACCAAGATATAATCTTGCTTCCGTCTTAGATATTTAAATATGTTCTTTACCGCATTCCAGTGTTGCTCTCCATAGCAAGATTGGTAACGACTTACCCCTCCCACTTCATGGCAGATATCTGGCCTTGTACACAACATGACGTACATTAAGCTTGCTACAGCCGATGCGTAAGGGCATCTAGCAATGGCTTCCTTTTCCTCAACACTTTGAGGAGCCATCCCTTTAAATAGGTGGATACCATGTCTTAAGGGAAGGAAACCTTTCTTGGAATTCTCCATACGAAAACGTTCCAAGATTTTCTCAATGTACCCATGTTGTGATAATCCCAATATCCTTTTTTCTCTATTTCTAAACAACTTCAGACTCAAGATATAAGAGGCTTCTCCATGATCTTTCATCTCAAAGGTATGGGATAGCCAAATCTTAACACTGGTCATCATTCCTATATCATTCCCAATGATAAGGATGTCATCTACATAAAGCACGATGGACATAATGGCACTCTCACTAAGCTTCTTGTACACACATGGTTCATCAGGGTTTTGCACAAAATCATAACTCTTTATGGTTCATCAAATCTAATGTTCCAGCTACGAGAAGCTTGTTTGGGCCCACAGATGGATTTCTTTAGCTTGCATACTTTTCCTTCCTCGGCTATGAAGCCCTGTGGCTGCTCCATATAGATATCTTCTTCAAGGTATACATTGAGGAAAGCCGTCTTGACATCCATCTGCCAGATGTCGTAGTCAAGAGATGCAACTATAGCTAGCAGTGTCCTGATGGACTTAAGCATAGCCACAGGAGAGAACGTCTCATCATAGTTGATGGCTTCTCTCTGTATGTAGCCTTTTGCTACAAGCTGTGCCTTGAAAGTCTCTACTTTCCCATCAGTCCCCCTTTTCCTCTTGAAGATCCATTTACACCCAATGGGTTTTACCCCCTTAGGTGGATCCTCTAGGGTCCATACACCATTCTTATGCATGGATTTTATCTCAGACTTCATTGCTAACATCCATCTATCCTTGTCTTGATCCGCGAGTGCTTCATCAAATGAAGCAGGATCATTGTCAGTTTCACATGACACATGGAATCCATACCTTTCAAGTGTTGCAACCACCCTCGAACTCCTTCGAAGAGGTATGCGTGATTCATCTTTATTTATCTCTTCAGTTTCTGGTTCAGGAAGCTCAGAATCCTCAGGGGACTCAATGAGTTCCTCCACTTCATTTTTGTCTTTACGTTTAAGGAAGTCATCCTCCATAAATCTTACATCTCTAGAGACGAAAACCTTTTGAGTCTCAGGGTCAAAAAGCTAGTATTCAATACCATCCTTAACATACCCAATGAAGTAGCACTCTTTAGTGCGAGATTCTAGCTTACTTACGTCCACGTTCTTCGCGTGGACCAAGCATCCCCAAACCCTTAAGTACTTGACACTAGGTTGGGATCCATACCAGAGCTCATGATGAGTCTTAGGTACGGATTGCTAGGAATCTTGTTTAGGATATATATTGCAGTCTCTACTGCATATCCCCAGAAACTATGTAGTAAATGTGCTTTGCTCATCATTGAATGGACCATATCCATGATGGTCCTGTTGCATCTCTCAGCAACACCGTTAAGTTGGGGGGTTCCAGGAGGAGTGAGATTGGAGACAATTCCATTCTCTTTAAGGTATTCCTTGAATTCATCTGAGAGGTACTCGCCAACTCGATCAGACCGAATCCGTTTAATCTTCTTATCAGTTTGGTTCTCAACCAAAATCTTGAACTCTTTGAAATTTTCAAAGGTTTCAGATTTATGTTGAAGTAGGAAGATAAACCCATATCGTGAATGATCATCAATAAACTTCAAATAATATCGATATCCATTTCGTGTCGCGGTACTAAAGGGACCACACACATCAGTATGTATTAGGTCAAGAATACCTTCACATCTCGTAAGCTTGTTACGAAAAGGTGTCCCGGTCATTTTACCTCAAATGCAGTGTTCGCAGGTAGGTAAAGATTGAATTGGTAGAAAATCTAAGGGTCCATCCTTTATCAATCTATTGATCCTATCAACAGATAAATGACCAAGTCTTTGATGCCAAATCACATTTGAACAATTTTTATCCTCCCTAGATCTTTTAGGGTTTTTATTAGTGGCAGGGATATTCATAATATTTTCATCAATGCACAATTCATAGAGTCCACCAGAAGTTAAAACACCATCTGCAATATGCTTATCATAAAAGGTTTATGACTAATTTATTACAGTAAAGGAATGAATATCTGCTTCTAATAAGCTTAGATACAGATATAAGATTCCTCCTAACTTCTGGTACATAAAGACATTCTTTAAGTAAAAGGACTCTCCCACTAGATAATGATAGTCTGCAGGTCCTGTGGGCGACTGCTGCAACAGTTGCATCAGATCCCATCTGGATGACTATCTCCCCTTCTTCGAGACTCTTAGTTTCCTGAAACAGATGCAATAAATTGCATACATGAACAGAAGCACTAGAATCTACTAATCAACTACCTTCTCGTCCTACGAGAAAACTAGTTTCAATGATGAATATAGATTTCATACCTACTGGGGCTTTACCTTTATCGACTGACTTTAGGTAGTCTAAACAGTTACGCTTCCAGTGCCCCGACTTCTTGCAGTGGTGACAGACATCGGTCTTCTTCGATGTCATCAGTGTGGAAGCAGTAGAAGATGAGCCAACTCCTTGATTCTTCTTCTTTCTCTTCTGGGATGACCCTCCGAGAACCATGCTTCCCTTTGACCTGTGCAACCATTGCACTGCCAGAGGGACCATCTTTCTTCATTATGTCTTATACATACTTTAATGCAACAAGAACTCCGGTGTTAGTCAAGTCCAATTTGTTCATGTGGAATGAAACCACAAAATTATTGAAAGACTTGGGCAAAGACAACATAATGAAGTCAACTTGCATGTCTGCATCCATATTTACCCTAAGGATCTCCAGCTCAGATAAGTACCCAAACATTTTGAGTACATGTTCTCGGGCTGAAGTCCCCTCCGGCATCCTGCAGCGAACAAGTTCTTTCATAATATTATACACTGGGTGCGGTTTATGTCACCAAACATATCTTTCAGATCCTGCATTATCTCCTGGCATGTGTTCATTTCCACATGTTACTTCTGAAGAACATTGGAGAGTGAACCCATGATGTAGCATCTAGCCAAGACATGATCTTCATCATACTTGTCATTGTATTTCTTTTCTTCCTTCGTCTTAGGGCTTTCATGCTTGTCCTTTGTGAGCACATAACTTATGCGCTCAGCCGAGAGAACAAGTTCCAAATTACGGATCCAATCCGAATAATTTGGTCCGATCAACTGATTGATCTCCAGAAGCATGCTGAGAGGGTTTAAGGACTTCATTTTTTGAAATTAAGAATGCATTATACTAGAACATAACAAAATATATTCATTTGAATTTCTTTGATTAAGGAATTTTTAATCAAATTAGTCTTACCTTTTCAACTTTGAAAGTTCATTCCCTTAATCACTTTCAAAGCAAGAGATATTCTTACCTATATATCTCTAGCAAGATATGGGATCTCCTTTTTACCTTTGTTACATCCCAATAATATGGGAACTTGTAACTCGGATAAAAAGAAGCGGGAACATATTCCGCCTTGCAAGTCCAACTTGCATTCCCAATTCGTTCTTTAACACCCGGGTCCACCACCCATAAGAGGATTAGCACTCGCTATGCGTAATCCAATATCGCCCCAATAATATGAGGACTCGATATTGGGGTCACTACGCATACGGCCTTACTCTTTCGAGAAGCAAAGAGCTCGATCCAGATGCGCTTGTATGCAGGAGCTGTCACTACGGACATGCGTCTCCTACATACAATCCCTGGCGATAGAAACCCTTCACCTTGACGGGAGACCATAGATGTCACTTATGTGATCCTCCACCTCTTATTCAAATTCAATTAATTATCATGAATCACATTCATGCAACTAATTCTTCCAAGGGAAATACACATCTATTCATAATAGAGTGTTTCAATTGGATATAATTAATCTAATCTCATTAAATCAATTATCAATCAAATTCAATCATCAAACTTGACTGTTACTTGAATTAGTGGTATTATCTCAAAATACGTATTATTCGAATTTTAATAATTATAAAAATACATCATGATCTCTTAGGCATCATCCGTTCCCTACCTGCTGTCATGGCCAGTACCGATGGGAGTGGGACAGACCGCACACGGTGCAACCTGCTACTCCAACGCTCCCCGACTAGACACCATATTCGCCTCGGGAAAAAACAATGCCGAGTCAATCACTTTGTACTTGGGATGATCATCGGTTTTTCTACCGAAATTATACCATATAATAATAATCAAAACTATTTTGATTATAAGGAAATTTACTAGACAAATTCCCAAAAACTATTCAAGTAACAAGTTTGATGAAAGTATATCATGTAACCAATTGGTGATCTAGATCTAATCTAATCATTCATTGGTTGAGGCAATGTCATTTAAGTGAACAATTTTTGTTCTAATATTTCCCAAATATTATCCATAATTATTCTAGGAAATTAACCATTAATTTCACGAAGTTCTTAAATGACAATCACAAGGTTCATGATAAAACATGCAATTTCCAGCAGTGACCCTCACTAACTAAAATTAACATATCTCTTTCATTTTAAATCCAAATTAAGCAAAAATAATTTTCAGAGATTGATAATTTGATTTAAAACAGAAACCATGTGATAAACATGCATTTCCGGGCATTTTAAAATAGTAATTAACATCTTAATTACATTTCTAACTGCCATCCCCGAAACAGTGGACATATGGTCATTAAAACAATCATATCTTGAGCAAACAAAATCCAAATTACGCAAACTCAGATTTCACATTTTCCTTATTTAATGAGAAACATTATCTAAATTAAAAATTAATGTTTAAACATTTAAAACAGGGTCGAAAAAATATCACAAAATAGGGCTGCGAAAATTGAAATGCTAGAATCTTCACGAACCCAAACGGGTCCAAATCTTCGTAGGTTCATGGATCATATCCAAAACCTCCA
The DNA here is from genome assembly GCA_037367405.1 of Ottelia alismoides. NCBI lineage: Eukaryota > Viridiplantae > Streptophyta > Magnoliopsida > Alismatales > Hydrocharitaceae > Ottelia > Ottelia alismoides. Next base: position 689,567 of record JAZKJV010001890.1, on the reverse strand, counting down.
TAAACCTGGCTCTGATACCACTTGAAGGATATGGGAGGATCCTTAAGTGCATCACCAAAACGTGATGATCACATCATATACGATCAATAGTGACTAGTCATACTAGTTGCTGGTGCAGCGGAATTTTAAAAAAATTTTAAACGACGAAACCACATGATCCATAAACCATTTATAATCGTTTCGTCTAACCACATAGTAGATATATGAATACCTGTTGTATCATGGTTACGATCGAGCAAGTCCGACCTTCGGAGGAGACACTTGCGAGCGCGGGGATGAGTCGCGGGGATCTCGCAATCCAAGTAGTTGTCCAAGCAAGGGAACTCCTGATCTCGTCACACGAGATCGTATGTATTCTTCGCGAGCGAGGAGCACCAAAGATGATGGAGTACTGAGAGTCGTCGAAGCACAACGCAAGGCGACAATGAGGCCTTCTTCCTTCTAGGGTTAGAGTGGACGGCCACCCAAAGAGAGAGGAGGAAGAGGACACGTGAGAATGAGAGAGAGAGAGAGAGAGGAGAGTTGTTGCACAACTTGTTGTTCCTTTGAAGAGCATGGGGTGCCTCTTCTTATATAGTATTTTGGGGATCCATGGACTACACAAAATCAATGGATGAGATTGATTTGTGTTTCTTTCAATGGCCAAAATTTTGTTGTAAAAACACAACAACAATTAATTTAATTAATATTTAATCTATATTGATAAATCAATATAATTTAATTCCATAAATTAAATCAATTAATCATGGAGATAATGGAAAGGAAACTTCCTCTCTAAGAAATAGAGTGGACGACCACCTTTTCTTTGTTGGAATTGGTGGTCGTCACCCTTATAATCAAGGGGAGTGGAGATTACATGTAATCTCTATTATCCCTTAATTATATCCATGTTTTGCAACAACAATTGTTGCAAATTATTCACCAAAAAATAATTCATAATTATTTTGTGAATATTGTAATCTTGCCATTGGAAATTTGGGAATCAAATTCACAACCCAAAATAAAAGGTGATTTATATTTTCAATTAATTACCCAATGTGAATCGAATTCACATCAATAATTAACCAACAAATATAAATCATAGCAAACTCTCTCTAATACATTATAAATCATATTTATAATATATTATGAATAATATGAATACTCTTATCTATATTATACTTATCCTCAATAATTAAATCACATTTAATTATATTGGATAACCATTCTTATTCTCCAATATAATGTGAATAAATTCACATTATTAATGATAATTAAATCACATTTAATTATCTATTTCTCTATGCTTTCAACAATGGAATTATTCATGAACTCTTTCAAGAATAATGCGTATTTTCCGTAGGTACTTGGAGATAAGGACATGGCGATTGTATTATTCCACGTATAGTGACTTGGATATTGAGATCACATCTCAAATCCAGATCTCACGGACCTCCCATAGATGCTCGATTAAATCAAGTCCGTAAACCTAATCTTCTCATTGCATATGAATTTCATTCAGATCAATTTCCAACACTTGGACTAAGATCAAGTTACTTCTCTACTGAGAGGAGTCACTAAAATCCAAACCTGTTTCATCACTCCCTCGGAATGGAAGCGTCATGGTTATACAATTATTTATGATCACATCACCCTTAGGTATTCCCAATACCTATACATCCTGCATACCGGAAGACCTTCTAAATAACATGAAGTTATAGATCTCTTTTAGACTGCCACCTTCAGGGTTTTATCATTAAGATTCTCATTTGATCATTGGGATTTGGTATTGATCATATGCTTTCCAAAAGCATATATCATACCTATAAATTTTATCAGGCATCATAAACGAGACGACCATGCATGGAATTTATCGATCCCAATATCTCATGAGTGAGCTCATGTCTTCCGGTTCAGAAGTGAACCTGTATGATCCCTTTGAGAGATCGTATTACTCATATGCCCTTATATGTACACCAGGTCGCCGGTATATAGACCTTGGTTAGGTCATCAACCTATTAGTCTACCAAATGTACATACTCAGACATATAGTAACACATCTGTCTCTAGTCGGAGGATGTGTGCCTATATCGCGACAACATACAATGTAGGACTTTGGTTATCTTGATCTTGTTAAGTCAACTCTTTGACCTAACTTATCTGATACCTCCGAATCTCCATTCCCATGCAGAGGACCTGCATCAAGAGGTCAGTCAGATATCAACCAAATGAGAAAGGATTGTCGTCTCCTACTCAGGCTGGAGATCATCTCTTAACAATCATTTGTCGGTGCTTGGTGAGTCCTCAATCTAACTCCTTAGATATTCATCCAAATACCGGCCTCTATGATCCAACTATTGAATCAACAACTGTATGATTATTAAGATGGCCATCGTACATAACTCTAGATGTACTGAGGGACCTAATAGTGCATTCACTCATTTAATCTCAGATAAGGAGTAAAATAAATCAATAACTTTTATTGATATATCGAATATTACAATAACATTTATTGTAGAAATGGTTTGCCCCGGGCTCACATTACTAACAAAAGTCCCATTTCCTTGGGCAGTTACCAAAGTTTAATGGGAATGCAACAAAAGAGCCGTATGCATTCTTGAGAGACTTTGAGTTGGTGTATAACAACTTTAGTCATCCTAGGGTTGGACAAGATTACATCAGGTTGAAGGATACCCCATTTTCCTTGCGAGATAAGGCTACCCATTAGTTGAAGAATCTCAGGGTTAGATGTACGACCCGATTGTAATTCAAAGACCTATTTTTTAAAAAGTTATACCCACTCAATATGACTAATCAGATCAGAACAAAGATTGCTAGTTTCTCCTAAGGTCCCCATGAGCCATTCTACGAAGCTTGGGATAGATTCAATGATTTGACACAAAATGCCCCTACCATGGCATTACCAGGGCATTCCTCGTCCAGACCTTGTTCTTTGGCATGATCGCTGAGATGTAAGGGTTAATGAGTGCAGCTTTTGGAGGAAGCTATCTAAACAATAACGAATATGGCGTATGGAATATCCTAGAGCAGATGGCTGAAACGGGCATATATCATGCCACCAGGGCCTATTAGGTGTCTCCCTCCGACCTATCTCATAAGACATCTAAGAGGACTATAGTAGATATGATAGATAAACTCATCCCCAGCATGGGGATAATAGTTGATAAGCTTGCCATGGTAGAGCAGATCCACAAGAGGGTCACTGACCTTGAGACGCTTTCATGATTGCTGAAGCAAGTGGAGGAATTATCTAAGAAGGTTCCCAAGATACAAATACCTACTCCTTCTGCACCACCACCTATACATCAAGTTCACCTCATACAAGAAGATGTATAGTGGCCTCAGAACAACTGGGTTGAGGAGCAGCACGCTTCCCTATAGGTGGAGATAGTCTACGAGGAACCTCCACAGGTGTTTGAGATCAACGTGATGTGGTACAATCATGACCACATCGATAGATAGTCGGAGATGGGGAGTGGTCAGCCACATTGACCCTCCCTAGCTTACCAGGACGCAAGCTCTGTTCCCACACCACGCTTTGTACAGTCCATGTTAGGACACAGATACTAGCCTCATCAACACCAACAACAACATCACACTTTTCACTCAAGGTCAGCTGGGTCCACCACCACCTCACACCTCACAGTCCCACCACAACCGTAGTACTAGCAGGGCGAACAAGGCTGGTATAGACATCAGAACCACCCATCCTCCAACCAGCAGTAACAACATACCCTACCCATGAGTGATCTAGGGTCCCTCACCTTGGCCATTCAATCTTGACAGACAGGGTACAACAGATGTAGAATGATTATCATGACATAAGGGTAGATCTCAACCATGTCTCATGCAACCATGATCAATAGATGTCACCAAGGACTCCAATTCCTGCCTAGGTTCAGGCCAATCCCAACAGCCTGAATCAGAATCAACAACGACCACGAGATCAAGTATACTATTCAGATTACTCTCGATCTGTACATGAGATCCTTTCGTATGATAATGTCAACCACATGCCCCTCAGGAGCGGAAGGACCTAACCATACCTGATCGGGCACGGGAACAAGAAGAGGATGCTGCCAAGTCTCCACCTAAGGAGAACTTGGAGGCAGAGGAGCAACATCACAACCACTAGCACCACTACTTTCCCCCACAAGAAAAAGAACAAAGAGAACAAAAAGACGGAGAGGAGCACTGGCAATGAATCAAGCGATCCTGATGAAGAGCTTGCACCTCCATTTGAGGAGGATGCACCATGAGTAGCAGAGGGTGCACCACCTTTTTCTTTTCATGAATTTCTTCCTAAGCAGAGTTAGGTTCACAGTCCTATACATAACTTATTTTCTCATTTGAATGAACACATTTTAGTTTCCGAATATGAGTTGTCTTCAATAATCCCTTTTCCCCGTGCTCTTAAGGGTGGAAAGAAGAAATCCAAAAAATCCAAAAGATGACCCTGCAATGGTAGAGTTTTGCAACAAGTACATCAAGGTCACAATCCCCTTTGATAAGTATGTGGATATGTCACCTGCACTTCAGAAGTACTTTAAGGAGAGATGCACACATACAAAGGTCAACAGGAAAACAAGAAGCCGTGTTGAGAAGCACATTATGTCAATAGCCACTACTTGCACCATAAGAATGTGTTTCCATGGAAACGAAGGGCCATGGGTGCCCATTATGTGGTGAGTCATGTTGAATACACTGCATTTGCACACACTCTCCTGGATAATGTATTCTCAATCAATCTAATTCCAACAACCCTCTACGAGCGGCTAAACCTAGGACCTCTTAGGAAATCTAGAGCCTTACTTCATTTTGCTGATAAGTCCATTAAAAGGTCCAAGGGAGAATTCAGGAACATTATCATCAATGTCGAGGGACGAGATTACATGGTGGACTTCACAGTCCTTGATATGGAGATCCCTCAGAATTGGTGAGATTCCCAGATCATACTTAGAAGGCCCTTCTTTAGGACAACATGGGCCTTATTTGACTACAAGGTCGGGAAGATTCAGTTCCAAACTCCTGGCGGAGTTGAGGAACTAGAGATGGACCAGACAAGGTGGCAGAGGACATATTCTGAATCCAACACCGAGTACTCCTCTTCAGAAGTATATTATGTTCATGTAAATAATGTTGAGACATGGAGACTAAACTCAACCAACAAAGATGAGTCCCTTTCCTCTGGATAGAATCTTGTACATGAGATTGAATCCTCCTACATCTTTGATGACACAGAGGCCCAACTGGGCATGTTAGTCCTTTCCTCTTTAGGACAATCAGAAGATGAGAATGACAAGTCAGATGAGGATTTCACCGATTGCTTGGATACTTTTGGCGATTCGACTCCAAAGCCAAATCAGTTGGTGGCAGTTACTTCAGAGATAGATCCAACCATTATTAGCACAAAGCCAGAGTTGATTGGGCTATATTTTCTTGATGATCACACTTTACCTAAGCTCAAGACATTACCCAAAATACTCAAGTATGCCTTGTGTGACAAGAGAAGAAGTTTCTGGTCATCATCAATAGTCAGCGAATTCTTCCTTGTAGACCCCTTGGAATCATAGATGACAATCATGTCCATTATGTGGTGAGTCATGTCGATGACAATAAGTTGAAATCTCGCTTGCTAGAGATCCTGGAGAAAAAATTGCAATGTGATAGGCTGAAGCATTTCCAATCTCCATGGGATAATCTCGCTCTGTATTCGCATCATATCTACCTTGAGAATGAAGCCAAACCCTCTCGTGAATTCTAGCAAAGGCTGAATTCAAATTTATGAGAGGTCGTGAAGAAAGAAACTTAGAAATGGTATGATGCATGTTTTATTTATCCCATCTCAGATTCCAAGTGGGTGGCACCTATTCATGTTGTCTCGAAGAAGTCGAGAATTCAGATGACTACGAACGATGATGGAGAGGAGATCATGACATGAATACCCCCATCGTGGTATGTCTGTGTGGATTACAGACACTTGAATGCTGTGATGAAGAAGGATCATTTTCCCCTATCATTTATTTATTAAATCTTGGAGAGATTGGTAGGAAAAATTTCTTCTATTTCTTAGACGGGTTCTCAGGCTACAACCAAGTAGCTATCGCTCCTGAAGACCAGGAGAAAACTACGTTCACATGCCGCTTTGGTACCTATGCTTTCAGGCGCATGTCCTTTGGTTATGCAATGCTCCCTGTACATTTCAAAGGTGCATAATTGTTTTATTTACCGAGATGGTCGGTGAATTCCAAGAAGCCTTCATGGACGACTTCTTAGTCCACGGTGACTCCTTCAATTCATGTCTTAGAAATTTGGATCGAGTACTAAAAGATGTTGTGAGGTCAAGCTGGTGCTCTCTTGGGAGAAGAGTCACTTCATGGTGACATAGGGCATTGTGTTGGGGCATGTCATCTTCAAGAGAGGAATGGAGCTTGACCTTGCCAAGGTAGATGTGATCAGATGACTTCAACCACCAACCAATGCGAATGCGATCTTTCCCCCGGCATGTCGGATTTTATAAGAGATTTATGAAAGATTGTTAAAAGATCGCCCGATGGCTAGCTGAGCTTTTAGTCAAAGACATGGAGTTTATTGTTGATCACAAGTGTCTTGATGCCTTTAAGCTATTGCAAGATATGATCATGGATGCCCCTATCCTACAAGCCATATATTGGTCTTTTCCTTTTCAAATTTTGACGGACGCCTCAGATTTTGCTGCTGGGGCTGTGTTAGGACAAAGGAGGGATGACATCCCATTCTCTATATACTACACAAGAAAAGTGCTTGACCCTGCTCAACATAAATATACAGTTACGGAAAAAGAGATGCTTGCGACAGTGTTTGCCTTGGATAAGTTCATGTCTCATCTCCTTGGATCCAAGGTTGTTGTGTTCACATACCACACATCACTACAGTACCTCGTGGAAAAGAAGGACGTGAAGGTGTGTCTTCTTAGGCGGATTTTACTTATCCAGGAGTTTTACGTGGATGTCAATGCTAAATCTGGAAAGAAGAATGTAGTAGCTGATCACCTCTCCTATCTCGAGATTCAAGATGCTTCTAAATATACACCAATTCGAGACTCATTCCCCGACGATTTGGTTTTTATTATCGACTTGCTCCCATGGCCCACCAATATAGTGTACTATCTTGTCTCTAAGAAAGTTCCCAAAGATTGGCCCAAGAGCAGTATAGACCGACTCAAGTTGGATTCGTGACATAACCATTGGGAGGATCCGATCCTTTTCTTCGAGGGACAGGATTGTGTCTAGAGGAAGTGTATTGCTCAGGAGGAATATAAGAGTGTCCTTACTTACTACCATAGCTTGGAGGTAGGAGGATGCTGAAGGTATGGGAGAATCCTTGCACATCACAGAAGCGTGAGGATCGCATCATATACGATCGAGAGTGACTAGTCGCACTAGTTTCTCGGTGCAATGGAATTTAAAAAAATTTAATAGATGAAGCCACATGATCCAAGAACACTTCTTGGATCATTTCATCTAATCAAATACTAGATAAAGGAATACCTCTTGTAGCGTGGTTATCATCGAGTCTCTAAGAGAAGAGACCTCCTGTCTCAAGTCTGATCCGTCGGAGGAGACGCTTGCGAGCGCGGAGATGAGTCACGTGTTTCTCGCAATCCAAGTTGTTGATCCAAGATATGGATCTCCTGATCTTGTCTCACGACATTGAATGTCTTCTTCACGAGCGAGACACACCGAAGAAGATGGAGATCTAAGAGTTGTCGAAGCGGCATCACAACGATGACGCGACGATGACAACGACCTTCTCTCTAGGGATGGAGTGGACAACCAATCAAGGGAGAGAGAGAGGTGGCATGAGAATGAGAGAGAGAGAGAGAGAGAGATAGATCTATTGAAGTTGTAACTTGAAGATCAAGGGTTGCCTCTTCTTATATAGGGTTTTGGGAGTCCATGTATCTCAATCCATGAACAACACAAAATCAATGGATGAGATTGATTTGTGTTTCTTTCAATGCCCATGATTTTGTTTTAAAAAACATAACAATTAATTTAGTTTAAATTTATATATATATATATATTTATAAATCAATATAAAGTAATTCCAAATTAAATCAACTAATCTTGGAGATAAAGGGGGAGGAGATTGCCCTCATCCCTAAAAAAGGGGGGGGGGGCACCCACTCCTGATGGAAGTTGGTAGCCGTCCACCATCTTAGGATGGAAGGTGGCAATCTCCTTATTATCTCTTGAGATTACATTATCTAATAAAATCTCCAAGATTTACAACAAAACTTGTTGTAAATTATCTCACAATATAATTCATAATTATCTTGTGAATATTGCATTCATGCCATTGGAAATATGTGAATCACATTCACAACCCAAAATAAAATGTAATTATATTTTCAATTAATTATCCAATGTGAATACAATTCACATCAATAATTAATCAACAAATATAAATCACACTAATCTCTCTCTAATACATTATAAATCACATTTATAATATATATGAATAATTGGATAGTGCTATCCACATTATTCATATCCATAATAATTAAATCACATTTAGTTATATTGGATCATCATTCTCATGCATTCAAATAATATGAATCAAATTCACATCATTCATGATAATTAAATCATATTTATTTATTTATTTATTTATTTCTCAATGCTTAGATATAATTCAACAATAGAGTTATTCTTGAACTCTTTCAAGAATAATACGCTTTCTCCGTAGATGCTTGGAGATAAGGATATGGTGATTGTATGTTCCACGTATAGTGACTTGGATATTGAGATCATATCTCAAATCCAGATCTCATGGACCTCTCATTGATGCTTGATTAAATCAAGATCGTAAATCAATACTTCAAATTGCATCTGAATCTCATTCAGATCATTGTGCAACACTTGGACCAAGATCATATTACTTATCTATTGAGAGGAGTCACTAAATCCAGACCTGTTTCATCACTCCCTCGGAATGGAAGCATCATGGTTATACAATCGTTTATGATCACATCCCCCTTAGGCATTCCTAATACCTATACATCCTGCATACTGGAAGACTTAGTATAAACCCGAAGATATATATCAATTTTACACTGTCATATTTAGGGTTTCATCATCAAGTTTCTCATTCTTGGTCATGGGAGTTGGTATTGATCATATGCTTTCCAAAAGCATAAATCACACATACAAATTCTTGTCATGCTTCCAAAGCACGGCGACCATGCATAGAATTTGGTGGGTCCCAATACCTCATGAGTGATATCATATCTTCTGGTTCACAAGTGAACTTGTATGATCCCTTTGAGAGATTGTATTACTCATATGCCCTCATATGCACACTAGCTCGCCAGTGTATAGACCTTGGTTAGGTCATCAACCTGTTGGTATGCCAAATGTACATACTTTGACATATAGTAACACATCTGTCTTCGATCAAAGGATGTGCACCTATATTGTGACAGTATACGGCATAGGACTTTGGTTATCTCGATCTCATTTAGTCAACTCTTTGACTTAACTAATCTGACATCTCTGAATCTCTATTCCCATGCAGAGGACCTGCATCAAGAGGTCAGTCAAATATCAACCTAATGAGAAAGGATTGCCATCTCCTACTCACGTTGGATATCATCTCTTAATAATCATTTGACGATGCTTGATAAGTCCTCAATCTAACTCCTTAGATATTCATCCAAGCACCAACCTCTACGATTCAACTATTGAATCAACAACTGTATGATTATTAAGATGTCCATGGTACATAACCCTAATTGTACAAAGGAACCTTATAGTGCATTCATTCATTTAATCTCAAATAGGGAGTGAAATAATCAATAACTTTTATTAATAAATCAAATATTACAACAACATTTACTATAGGAATGGCTCGCCTCAGGCTCACATGGCTAACTATCTCCCACTAGCCCTCAGAACCATTCAGGTACAACAATCCTTAAACCCATGCTCATTACATGATGGTAGAAAACCTTCTGTGTTAAAGGATTGGTAAGAGGATCAACATGTTGTCAGCAGATGCCACCTTGGTGATGATGATGTTACCACACTTTTGAATATCCCAAATGATGTGGTATTTTCTTTTAAGTGCTTGCTCTTTTGATGCCATCTGGGTTCCTTTGTCTGGGAAATGGCTCCCATGTTATCGCAGAGTAGCGGGATAAGAGAATCAAAGGAAACTACACCAAGTTCTAGGATGAACTTCCGCAACTACACTGCCTCTTTTGCAGCATCCGATGCGGTAATGCATTTTTTATGGTTTTTAATTTTTTATATTATTTTTCATTTTTAATTTTATATCTTTTTAATTTCTTTTTATATTTTCTGATTTTTATATCTCTTTTCTTTTTACTAAATACTTTGATTATGGACGAGTTGACTAGTCACATCTTGGATGAGATACCTTGATGTATGTTATTCGCTAATGATATTATGTTGATTGATGAGAAAGAGATGGAGTAAATGAGTTAAGATTAATGATGATAACATTAATAAGAGAGATTCATTTATACTTGAGATCTATTTTGCAACATGATGGAGGAATTAATGGAGATGTTATAAATAGAACAAACACAGGTTGGCTAAAGTGGAGAGGGGTATGATGAATCTGCGATTCATCATCTTTATTCATTTATTTTAGCTTAAAATCCCTTATAAAACACCTGCATATAACATTAACTCCATATTCTTACTAACTTGCATTTGTGTAAATATTGTACACCTCTTACTAATTTTAATCTAAAATAAATAAATAAATAAAGAAAGGAAAAATAAAGAAAATAAAATAAGGAAGACTATATACAGGCTGACCCGAACCCCGAGAGAAGGTCAAGACTTGACCTGATCCACTAGGAATAATGTCAAGGGAGATAAGGGTCCTTAAGCAAAAAATAAAAAAAATGTGTTTGTGTTGTTATAAATACTTCTCACTTATTTTGTATATATCTGTACAAAACTAACACTAATTTATTTGTGCCTTAATTGACCTCAAATCAAATAACTTTCAAAACCAATGTTGTAAATAAAAATGTGTCCTAATTAATAAAAATAATTGCATAATTAAATCATGTATAGAATAAAAGTAACCACACTTGGAAAAAGCTACTAGGCACTAATTGAAAGACCAATTCCAGCTCCGTGTGAGCTCAAATTGAATCAATCTCACTTCCATTGTATTCTAAAATAAATTATCTTCAAAATGGCAGTGATTTCATAATTTTTGAAATTACGAGTAAAAAGTTGGTTTTCTGGGGTGGTTTATGCAATTTTCCCAAATATTATATAAATATTGTATTTGTATATATTTGTAATTTTTTTACTAATTATTTAAAATAAAAATAAAAAATAAAAAATTTCAAATTCTTAAAACAAAAAAGAATCTAATTTCCTCAATTACCCTTGTATATATTGTCATATATGTATATAATATATGTATATAGTTGCTATTTTTAATTAACCACCATAAAAGCATAAAAAATAACATTTTTTTTAATTCAAATAAATAAAGCAGATAATTTTGTAAATAGTTTTATCTCCTTTTTTCTTTATCTTATTTCAATTTTCATCTCTTATCTCCTCCACCAAAAAATTCAAAAAATTCAAATTTCATCTCTATCTTTTCTATTTATATGGCTCCTTCTCCCTCATTCCAACTAGATCAATCTTTAGAGAGAGGAGCTCGATCTCCGAGACAAAATTTCGTCAAGAATAGTGCCTAGCCTCCGAGCCGTCTTGTGACAGTAAGTCGACCTTGTCGAGGCGATCTCGGTCCATGTCCGCTCCTAAGGTGAGATTCACATTTTTTTATTTAGGTTAATCGTAGTTTTATTTCTCACACTTTTATCTCATCGTCATTTTTTATCTAGATCTTAAAATCCACATGTTTTTGATTCGACATCGTTCTCGAGTTTACATCTCATTCTCTCCACGTTCTATTTCTATCATCCATAATCTCTCAACTCCGGCCGCGTACGGTGGCCGGAGATCGGATTCGAATCTCTCATTTCTGCCGGATCGTCGCTCATTTTTTCCGAGTTGTAAATAAATTAAATAAAAAAACATTTGTTTTCTTTATTTTTCTAACATTTGTTTTGCAGGAGAATCAAGATAAAGAAAAAACAAAAAAAAACTATCTTTTTTACTATTCACATTTCCTGTTTATAAAAAAAATTAAAAAATATTTCCTTTTTCTTTCTTTCTTCATCTGATTATAGTAAAAACAAAAATTTCAAAAATAAAAATAGCAACTGGCAGCGGGGTCGTCACCCCCTGCCGCCAACCTCCGCTTGACCACCGCAACCCCTCCTCCATGCGCGCACCACCACGTGAGGCCGCAGCCTACAACTCACCCCTTTCCATGGTGGCTGCGTCGCCTCTAGCCTAGGCCGCAACCCCTACCGACGCCATCCACCCTCCGGCATCGTCCGCACGATGCGGTGCCCCACGCGGTCGCACTTCGTTCGCCGTACATTGTCCCCGCCTCCTGCCTCTGCGCACAGCCCTTCCACGCGCCACACCTGCGCGCGAACTACCTCCTTCGACCTCGTCCAGCACGGTGGCTATGCACCGCCGCTACAACCTCCTGATCTCTCTACCGGTGCCGCACCGCCTGAGTCCGCTGAGCCCCCCGTCCAGCGCCGCCATCTCCCACTGAAGAAGAAGGGGCGGCGACCAAGCCTTTGGCGGCGGTACTCCCCTCTGTTGAAGAAGAAACGACGAACCAAAGAAGCCCTAGGGCATAAATTTATTCGGAAAAATTATAGTTTCCCCCGGACGTTCTCAACATTACAGAATGGCCCTTGCCAAAATCAAGCATACATTTGGGCAAAAATTACATCTAAGCCCCCAGAAATTTCAAATTTGAAAAAAAGCCCTCTGTGCCAGAACAGAGCATGTGTTTTGCATGCATTACTTGGGTAATTTGCATAATTCTTACCTTTATTTATTTCTTGTTATTTATTTACACGAGAACAATAAATATTTGCAAATCAGTCCTTATTATCCAGACATTATCTTTGCATGTGTTTTTGAATGAAATACATGCTATTTTTGATTTAAAAATCTTACAAAAGTTATGCTATGCTCCAGATGTGATTATCTTCCTAGCATCAATTTTTCATTGATTTTGTCTCCATTTATTATTTTATAAAAATAAAAAACAGAGCCATTTTATCTTCCCGAAATTCAAAAATTCATAAAAATTCAAATATTGTTCCAAAAATTCCAAAAAATTAAGGTAGTTTTATTTCATTGTCTTTTAATTTCTGACCAATTTTCACGCATTGATTCTTTATAAAACCACAAGAAATTGAAAAATACTAAAACTCTTATAAAAATCACAGAAAATTCTATAAAAATTCAAAAATTGTGATTTCAATTTTTGTTTGTAGATAATTTCTTCTATTTTGTTATAAAAATAATTTCCAAGAGTTTGGGTAATTAAAATTTTTTAATTTGCAAATTACTCCATGCTGTGCATAATTTTGCATTTTCTCACTGTTTGATTTTTATAAAATCACAAAAACATCAGAAAAGTCTAAAAAATTATCAAAAATATTTCAAAACTTTAAAACAAAAAAATGTTCTCTGAATTTTTCTGAGCATTTTTGGTATAATTGAAAACTACAAAAATAATTGGTGAGCATATTTCTGATCTTATGAATATTGCTTTATGTTATTTTTGAAAATTAAAAAATTTCAAAAATCAAAATTACTTAAAATTTATAAATCAGAAAATACAAAAAAATTAGAAATAAAAAAATATAAAAAATAAAAAATTCACAAAAACCAAGGATAGTTGTCCTTTGAGATTCTTATTTTCTCTTAATTGAATTTTGATTAATTGAATAACCCTCAGGATTTGTAGCCTCCCTGAGTTCGACTCTGTCTGCTATACATGTTAATAATAGTAAAAATAAAAAAAATTATTTTTTGTTTGGCACAAGATTTTTGGGGATAGCAACAACAATACTTTTACCATTAAAATTCCCGATACTTGAGATTTTGCTGTAACAAAATGGCGCCGTTGCCAGAGAGGCACAACGAGGGTAGTTAGGTTTCTCTTTTGATATGCTATTCTTGGTTGTAAATATCTGTTTACATTTTTGCCATTAACTTCATTGTTTATATCCACTGCAATCATTTCATTTTTCTCTCATATTTGATAATTGTATTTCTTACACATTCTCTTATCTTTTTCTTGTGAGAACCCATCGAGCGAAGGAGACTATCCTATGAGAGCCGAAGACCCAAGCGACGTGGAGGCGGCTTAATTCTTCACCAAGCCGTAGGATAGCGTGAGAAGAGGAAAAGAAGAAGTGAAGGAGACAAAAAGAGCGAGAGAGAGTTTTTCTTCTCTACCATTTGAACTCTTTTAAACGGACATTCATTTGTTGCGGGGTCTGTTTCACCAAGTGCCGGTGTACTTGGGGGACCTCACCGGTTTTGTTTTCATCGTCTTTATTTTTCTTTGTTTTCCGCGAATTTTGTGAGCTACCTCTTGATTGCTTTAATTAATTTGCTTGAGCTAAGTAATTAATTAGGTCCAAACACCCTAAACAAGAAATTTCTATGCCAATAGAGTAGAGCGTAATTTGGACTTAGTCAAATTAACTTGTTCTTTCCCGCTAATGAAAGCTATCATCTAGGACGGTTCACTTGCATCATATAGGATAGTTTATTTAAATTATGCACAGATCACTTGCATGTAGAGTGCTGGCGACAAGGTACACATCTCTAACCCCTGCATGCGTCATTGCTTTTAATCACGCATTGTCATTTCTGATCTCCTTCCTTGTTTTACTCACATAAGTTAAAAAGGAAATTGGACACTCGGTAGGCGATTCGTTGAAAATATTTTAAACTAAGTGATAACTGCTAAAACCAAGACTGGTAAAGAAAACTTGACCCTAAAAAAATACAAAGAAAAATTATTGTTTTGGGGAGAGTAACCGCCTCATTGTTTGGTTTTCTTGAGCAAGAGAGCAACCCACACACTAGGATAGAGCCACGCCTAAACTCTTTTCAGACTACTATCTTGGGTTAGTCGTTCTCCAGTGAGGATCTCTCCGGTAGCTGGTAAAGAGGCTCGTGACGTCCTTAACAGATTGAATTGATCGGGTAGCTGATAAATGGTCCACAATTCATACTGGCTGGGAAATATCTAACTTTAGAATTGGGCCAGTCTCCTGAGAGCATTGGGTTCCTAACAGCTCACTTTAACCGCTCTGATAGATTGTATTCTCCCCAAACTCTAAAATTGACAAGATAATTGACCGAACTTTTACGCTCTTCACATTGAGTTGAGTTGGTGAACTGGGGGTTTGTATTGTGTTTGATTTCTTGTGTACATACTCGACCCTTCTGTGCATTTACGCCTTTTTCTCTATATCTTTTGACTTGACCACTCATGCTCTCCCAATCCCGTCTTTTATTTCGGAGATGGCCGACTGGAGTTATTTTAATCCGATCTTCGCGGACTTCTCGTACTCTCCACACGATCCACCTTACTTTTTCCAGGAGGACTTTCCTCCTAATTTTTGTGCATATCCGCCTAACACATTATTTCAGGAATCGAAGGACTTTGATTTTTACCCACCCTCATTCAACCTACCCTACTTATAGTGGATTTGAGCAAGAATCCATGTAGCCGACCCTACTTATAGTGGGAGAAGGCCTAGTACATTTTCATTCAATCTACCCGATCCTCGGATTTTGGAGTCACCTTTCATGATTTCCACACTTGAGACACTGAACCAGATGATGGAGCATATGAATTCGAGGATTAGCAATCTGTTTAACATAAATACGAGCTAGAACACTGCTCCACTATTTAAGGATATGGATTCACTTGAGGATAATCATGAGAGCTTGCAATCACCCAAAATACAAAAAAATGAGAAAAATTTAAAAATCCAAAAAGATTCTGGGAGACACATTATTGATTCATGTTGTGAGGAGAGGACCCAAATGCCCGATCATTTACCCACACATCTATTCACATCATGTCCAAACCTTGACCCCGAGGATTCCATTATACAGACTGCTCTTGGCAATCCTTGTGTAAATGCTGATTTTGACCTCCTCCCTTGTATGGATGAGGTCCAAAAATTCAAAAAAATGCTGACTGAACCTGAAGTGGTAGCCACCCTTCATGAGATCATTAAAGCTCCACTTTAACAAGCCATGACAGATTTATCTACTCCTCAACACAATAAGAGAAAGCGAAGGAGAAGATCTGAGCGTCACATCTTGACCATGGACACTGCCTACGCCATCTCTCACCGACCGTATTTTAAGAAAGGGAATACTGCCACACCTCTTGTTAGTTGCTCCATATCTGACTATTCTTGTGATAATGCTCTGCTTGATGGTGGTTCATCAATCAATATAATACCCTTCTTTATGGTACAGTCTCTTCATCTTGGGCCTCTCAAGAAAACCAGGGTGATAGTTTAATTTGCTGATGGATCTATCAAGAGGCCGAAGGGTATTCTAGAAAACACTGTCATTCTTATTCAGGGCATGAATTTCACTTCAGATTTTGTTGTAATGCCCATGGAGACCTCCACCCCTGTGGAATACCCTCCAATCATCCTGGGACGACCTTTCCTCGCCTCTGCAGGAGTCGTTATTTATTATGGCAAGAGAAATTCGCTTCCGTTCTGATGCAGGGAGCGATGTGTTGATCACTACACCCACTACTGACCAGAGACCTGCATCCCATGAGAGACTGCCTGTGTTAGCCAACCCCAAGGAATTTGACCTCGAGGATAATATCAGAGATTCTTGTTATATATTGGATGATAATGAAACCCAAGAATTCCTCTTGAAGGAGGAAGACTCGGAAAGCATAGACCTTGGAGTTCCCCCTTCTGGTATGTGGCGATGCATTGATGACATTCGTGGAATTTACATGATAGACACCTTAGAGCATAAGACATAATCTGAGACTAGACAAGACGGGCATGATTCGACTACTTCCACTGATGAGTCCGTTCCTATTCACCCTGATTCAGATGAGACTGATCATGCCAAATTTGATTTGATTGCTTTTATAAAGGAATTTTGGCCTTTTGATAAAGATGATGATCTAATAGAGGCTCGCCAAGCTGAAATTGATCCTACTTTTTCTAATAATGATTTCGAGCCGTTTTACTTTGATGTTTGCGAAACTTCCCAAGCCAGACATGACTGTACTACTTCCAATAACCGGTTTAGGCATGCATAATCAGAAACCACTGAGGATACATTCTTGGTAGATCCTACTCAGTTTATGTCTAATGATGATCCCAATATCGACCTACACCTTGTCAAATCCATACCTCAGCGGTCCCACAAGAAGGTTCGCTTTCGACCTTCTTGACCTTTGTACATCCACTCCTCTTGTATATCCTTTTATTTCACTCTTTCTTCTCTCGTTTTATCATTCACCCCTTTTCCGTGTGTGTATATATGCTATACTTAGGATGTGCTTTATCCTAAGTATACGGGGGGGGGGGATGATTTGTGTTGTTCATATTCGTCCTGTTCATCACTCTTGTTGTTGCCTATACTTAGGGATACTCTACCCTAAGTATAGGGGGGTGATGTTGTTCATATCGTGTCTTTTTATTTTTGACTCTGTACATTCTCTTCATCGGTTTTCTCCTTTTGTACACTCTACTATACTTAGGATTACTTGATCCTATGTATAGGGGGGATCACCAACTTCTCTTCTTTTTATCTTTTCTTTGAGTCGTTTTAGCATATGAGTCTTTTCACTTTTCTATACTTAGCACGAGTTATGTCTTCCTTTTTCACTCTCTGATCACTATGAGGACATAGATCGAGCTAAGTATAGGGGTGTCTCGTATATATTGTATATATACTTTAGACATAACTCGTACTTTTAAATATGGTTATTTGGGGGGTTATGTGTATAATTTTGTAAAATCCACGTGTGTTAAAAGACAAAACAAAAAAAAACAAAAAAATAAAAAATAAAAAAACAAACAAAAAAAAAACAAAAAAGCACACAAAACAAAACAAACAAAAAAAACAAAAACAAAAAAATCTTGTATATACTTGTGTATATTCTACTAACCCTTTTCCTAAAAAAACAAAAAAAAAACAAAAATTTATAAAAACTTGCATATTTCAAAAAAAAAATAAAAACTTTTCTTTCACATCTGCATTTTCCTCCAAAAATCCATAAAAAGTTCAAAAATTCGAAAATTGTTTTAAAAATGTTCTTTTCACATGTGCATCATTTCTAAAAAAAATCTTTGCATTGTTCATCTTTTCTTGCATTTGCATGTGCATTTTTCAGGATAGTATTGACATTTAAACTATGTCTAGAATAAAATTGAAGAATGGAGCTTAGTTGGACCTTAATCCACCTAATTCTCAGAGGAACTTCACCGAGAAATAGGATTTTAGAAACTTCAGATCTTTGACTTAATTCTTTGAGTTCCACATGATAATGTGCAACGTTTGACTCTTAGTGTCTAAATTGGTCTCTTCATTCTGGGTATAACTCTGGAATAAGGAATCAATTTGTACTCTCGCACTATGCACTTAGCTCAACTCAGACATGATGTTGGAAGACTGTGTGAGTTTCTTTTCTGGTAGCGTGGAAATCTAAAGATCGGAGTACGTGTTGAAATAAAGCTTCGGAAAAGGGATGGACGGCTGGGCACAATTTTTTCTAAGACCCAAAAAAAATGTACGGAAACAAAAAGATTCTATATCCGTAGGAGCACAACAAGATCCAAGCAGAACCACCAAAAATCCAAATACAAAGAAGCCACTACCAAATAAATATCTGACCAAAAAGGTCCAAGCTTCAAGAAAACCTACAGATCTTGATGGAGACTCGGCTACACTGGCCATCTTCACAAGGAGAGGTGACTACACTGGCCACCCTCCAGTTCTTTTCTCCTTCTTCTAACTTCTCCCCCAATTCGATTGTGAACACAGCACGACAGATCTTAGAAGGAAATACCTGAATCCCTGAGGACGAGTTACTGGAGAGGAGATTTGCATGGTAGTCCAACATTCTGGATGGAAAGAGCTAAAAACTTTCACACACATGAGTCGATTGTTCAATGTTCATAGGGTATGCTTTGGGAGGAGGATTGATCTAAGATGAATTCTGAGCTGAAATTGTGACACTGTTTTTTTTATTTTCTGCTTAAGGACCCCTATCTCCCCCTACTTTATTCTTGGTCGATCAGGTCAAGTCTTGACCTTCTCTCGGGGTTCGGGTCAGCCTGTATACAGTCTTCCTTTAAAATAAAAAAATGTGTTTGTATTGTTGTAAATACTTCTCACTTATTTTGTGTATATCTGTAGAAAACTAAAACTAATTTATTTGTGCCTTAATTGACCTTAAATCAAATAACTTTCAAAACCAAAGTTGTAAATAAAAATGTGTCCTAATTAATAAAAATAATTGCTCAATTAAATCATGTACAGAATAAAAGTAACAACACTTGGAAAAAGCCACTAAGCACTAATTCAAAGACCAATTCCGGCTCCATGTGAGATCAAATTGAATCAATCTCACTTCCATTGGATTCTAAATTAAATTATCTTCAAAATGGATTTGATTTCATAATTTTTGGAGTTACGAGTAAAAAGTTGGTTTTCCGGGGAGGTTTGTGCTATTTTCCCATGTATTTTGTAAATATTGTATTTGTATATATTTGTATTTTTTATTAATTATTTAAAATAAAAAAAATAAAAATTTAAAATTCTTAAAACAAGAGAAAGAAGCTAATTTCCTCAACTACCCTTGTATGTAATGTCATATATGTATATAGTATATGTATATAGTTGTTATTTTTAATTAACCACCATAAAAAAAATAAAAAAACATTTTTAATTCAAAAAAATAAAGTGACGAAAATTAAAAAAAAATTAGATAATTTTGTAAATAGTTTATCTCTTTGTATCTTTATCTCATTTCAATTTTCATCTCTTATCTCTTCCACCAAAATATTCAAAAATTCAAATTTCATCTCTATCTTTTCTATTTATATGGCTCCTTCTCCCTCATTCCAACCAGATCAATCTTTAGAGAGAGGAGCCCAATCTCTGAGAGAAAATTTCATCGAGAATAGTACCTAGCCTCCGAGCCGTCCGGTGACAGCAAGTCGGCCTTATCGAGGCGATCACGGTCCATTTCCGCTCCTAAGGTGAGATCCACATTTTTTTAATCTAGGTTAATTGTAAATTTATTTCTCGCACTTTTATCTGTTGTCATTTTTACTAGATCTTAAAATCCATCACATTTCTGATTCGACATCGATCTCGAGTTTACATCTCATTCTCTCGATCTCTCCACGTTCTATTTCTATCGTCCACAATCTCTCAACTCCGGCCGCGTACGGTGGCCGGAGATCGGATTCAAATATCTCATTTCTGCCGGATCCTCGCTCATTTTTCCCGAGTTGTAAATAAAGTAAACAAAAAAAACATTTGTTTTTCTTTATTTCTAACGTTTGTTTTGTAGGAGAATCAAGATAAAGAAAAAACAAAAAAAACTATCTTTTTTACTATTTACATTTCCTGTTTATGAAAAAAATTAAAAAAAATATTTCCTTTTTTCTTTCTTCATCTGATTACAGTAAAAACAAAAAAAAAAATAAAAATAACAACTGGCAGCGGGGTCGTCACCCCCCGCCGCCATCCTCCGTTTGACCACCGCGACCCCTCCTCCGCGCGCGCACCGCTGCGTGAGGTCGCAACCTACAACTCACCCCTTTCCACGACGGCTGTGCCGCCTCCAGCCTAGGCCGCAACCCCCCTCGATGCCATCCACCCTCCGGCACCGTCCACGCGCTGCGGCGCCCCACGCGGCCGCACTCCGTCCGTCGTACACCGTCCCCGCATCCTGCCTCCGCGCACAGCCCTTCCACGTGCCACACCTGCACGCGGACCACCTCCTTCGACCTCGTCCAGCACGATGTCTCTACACCACCGCTGCATTCTCCAGATCCCTCCGCCGGTGCTGCTCTGCTTGAGTCCGCCGAGTCCCCAGTCCAACGCCGCCATCGCCCACAGAAGAAGAAGGGGCGACGGCCAAGCCCTTGGCAGCGGTACTCCCCTCTGTTGAAAAAGAAACAACAAACTAAAGAAGCCTTAGGGTATAAATTTATTCGAAAAAATTACAGTTTGCCCCCGGATGTTCTCAACTTTACAGAAAGGCCCTTGCTAGAATCAAGCAAACGTTTGGGCAAAAATTACATCTGAGGTTCCAGAAATTTCAAATTTGCCAAAAGCCCCCTGTGCCAGAACAGAGCATGTGCTTTGCACGCATTACTTGGGTAATTTGCACAATTTTTGCCTTTATTTATTTCTTGTTATTTATTTATTTATGCGAGAACTGTAAATATTTGCAAATCAGTCCTTATTATCCAGACATTATCTTTGCATGTGTTTTTGAATGAAATAAATGTTATTTGTGATTTAAAAATCTTGCAAAAATCCTGCTATGCTCCTTATTTGATTATCTTCCTGGCATAAATTTTTCATTGCATTTTGTCTTCATTTATTATTTTTAAAAAATAAAAAAACAGAGCCATTTTGTCTTCCCGAAATTCAAAAATTCATAAAAATTAAAATATTGTTCCAAAAATTCCAAAAAATTAGGGTAGTTTTATTTCAATATTTTTAATTTCTGACCAATTTTCACACATTGATTCTTTATAAAACCACAAAAAATTGAAAAACACTAAAATTCTTATAAAAATCACAGAAAATTCTACAAAAATCCAAAATTTATGATTTCAGTTTTTATTTGTAGATAATTTCTTCTATTTTGTTATAAAAATAATTTCTAGGAGTTTTGGGCTAAATTATTTTTAATTTGCAAATTACTCCAAGCTGTGCATAATTTTGCATTTTCTCACTATTTGATTTTTTATAAAATCACAAAAACATCAGAAAAGTCTAAAAAAATTACCAAAAATATTTCAAAACTTTTATAACTAAAAAATATTCTCTCTGAAATTTTCTGAGCATTTTTGGTATAATTAAAAATTACAAAAAGTTGGTGTGCATATTTCTGATCTTGTGAATATTGCTTTGTGTTATTTTTTAAAAATTACAAAATTACAAAAATCAAAATCACTAAAAAATTTGAAAATCAGAAAATACAAAAAATTAGAAATAAAAATATATAAAAAATCAAAAATTCATAAAAACCAAGGATAGTTGTCCTTTGAGATTCTTGTTTTCTCTTAATTGATTTTTGATTAATTGAATAACAGTCGGGATTTGTAGCCTCCCTGAGTTCGACCTTGTCCGCTATACAGATTAATAAGTAGCAAAAATAAAAAAATATTTGTTTGTTTGTCAAAGATTTTTGGGGATAACAATGACCAACATATTTATCATTAATATATCATATCCTCTCAAAATCCGCGAATAATAGGGCCTCTACTGGTCTCTGTGCTAAGAAAATTCCTTTGAAAATCAAAGGAAAATTTTACAAAGCATCTATGAGACCTACTATGCTCTATGGATCTGAATGGTGGCCCATGAACCATAGACATGTGCAGAGAATGGTATTAACAGAAATGAAAATGGTAAGGTGGATGTGTAGACACACACACACACACACACGTAAAGATCATATTCAGAATGATGCCAATAAAATGAAAGTGGGTGTAGCTCCAATCGAAGATAAGATGCGAGAAAATCGCTTAAGGTGGTTTGGCCATGTGCAAAGGAGGTCAGCTGATGTACCGGTGAGGAGATGTGAGTTTTGGAATGTGGAGCCTGCTAAAAGAGGGCGTGGAAGGCCCAAGAAGTGTTGGAATGAGACTATACGAAGGGATCTTAGTTTTTTGGATCTTTGTCCGAGAATGACCCAAGATATATCTTAATGGAGGCAAAAAATCCATGTAGCCGACCCTATTTAAAGTTGGAAAAGGCTTTGTTGTTGTTATGTTGTTATTGTTATTATTTTCTTTTTACTAATATATAAAAGTTTATATATAACTATATATACAAAGTATAGTAATAAAAAATACCACTGAAAATGAAAAATAACAAACTAAGATGTTTTTGTATTTTTTATATTTTTTATTATTTTTATGATTTTTTGAGTATTTATTTGCTAATTTTAGGTATTTTTAAAGTCTAAAATATCCAAAAATAGGGATTAAATAAATAAACTGAATTGATTTGGGATTAAAAATAACAATTAAATTAAAAATTTCTTTAAATCAATTTTAATATATTCTAATATTTATAAATAAAAGTACAGAACAGAAAGAAATATTTTTAGCATTTTTAAAGAATTTTTATAGGATTTTGGAGCTTTTAAATTTTTTCTCATGTTATTTTTCTATTCAAGGATTTTTGTTCTGGAGTTGTAAAATACCATGATAAACAAAATATAGTTTTTTTTGGAATTTTTCAAAAGGGTTATATATATATATTTTGATATTTTTAAAGTCAAACATGGATAAAATATGCTCTTTTTGATTTTTAGAAAATAGGAAATATGCCTAAAATGCAAAACTCAAAATATAATGTAAAAGTGTATGCAAGCATGCACTTAACCCTAAATTTTCATTATTTTTGGAGCACAGATGATATTTATAAATATTAAAGAAAAAGTACAGAAAATTGTTAAACTTGTAAGGGTATATTTGCAATTAAAATAAATTGTAGGGGTGAATGTGCAAATATGCTAAAGTTTTACAATAAAAAATTTAAGTACTAAACTTAAATACAAAAACCCACGAGGATGTACATGCAAAATGCCTAGCTCACGTGGGACGACACGTGAGCTGAGCTGGGATTGGACCAAAGTATAATATGCAATCACTCCAAGGGTTCATGTGCAAAATTTACAAAATATTTACAACAAATGAAAGGAAAAATTATAAATAATAAAATACAAAAAATATGAGGGTTATATATGGAATTTACCCCCAATAGCGCCTTATCATGCGGCGCTGGTCTCTCCACTTATCCATGTGCCGGCTCCTGCTTGCACAATGACGCTTCAAGTTGCAGTGGCTAAGATTAGATCTTCGAGGAAGATCCGACGGTCTTGGTCTCTTCAATTCGATGACAACTGTAAACCTGGGGTTCGACTGATGATCGTACTTCAGAGGGACTCCCTGGAAGAACGGGGAAGAATACTTCCCCGTCGAACTTTGATCTGTAAGTACTCTGTATTTCTTCAATAATTCTCTCCTCTGATAGCTCATGGAGGTTTCTAGGCTACTTCCGTGCCTGCAGGTACCTGCCAGTGATGTCTAGATCCCAACACTAGGGATCTGGAGGTCTTTCTTACTCCGGCCACCTGTAGGTTCTGACGAGCCTCGATGCTTCACTCCAGGGGCTTCCCTTGACCAGGTATCCTATACAATAGAACACAGGGCTCGAGGCGATCCTCCTCGACCATAATTACAGTTGCAAGGCATAGGGAATGGGCGAAACATAAGTGGCTCTTGCGTGCGGCAGTGGAGGAGCCACATTTCTCTGATCTTGCAAGATTAGAGGGGGAGAATGGGTGCAAGAGGTGAAGAACATGTCGAGGAAAGAAATGGGGGTGTCTGGGGGGTCGGTCACTATCGGGAGCACGGTAGAAAGAAGAAGGAGTAGGGTGCTCCAGCAATCAAATGATTAAAACTACAAATACACTCTTTATCTAGTTACAAAATAAAAGGCAGGAATGTAAAAACTACGACTAAATCTACCTAAAATTGAAGAAATGCGTAGCTCATACATGGTGTGCACCAAGGAGCAGAGGTGTCCGGAGCTCCACCGTGGACCACCTCCTCTCCTCCTAACGCTGCCTCGACCTCGGAGGATACTCTCTCCTGTCACCGGGCGTACGCGCATGCACACACGCACGCGCGCGCGCACGTGCACACACACACACACACACACACACACACACACACACACACACACACACATACACACACACGAGGTGAGGGGTTCTAGGGCTCGAAGAAGGATCAAAATGAGCTAAGAAGGAGGAGGTTTTATTTATAAACAAGGTGAATGGCCCTTATTGATTAAAAGATTGCGACTGAATCGAGGTTCCTCGATGCGATCTTTAACTAGGGCATGATTCAGGGATGTTCAATCTCCATGAACATGCGTTATGCCTAGCCAGAGCATCATGAGCACGAAAGAGGAAAATGGCAAAAACTTGGATCATGAAAAACTGGCAACTCGAGGAAGAGAGAGGGGGTTGTTGAACTGGGGTCAACGACTGGAGGTCTGTGATTGGTCCACCTCAGGCAGCTACAAGACAAAACAAGGTGGAAAATATGAAATAACAAGAAATAAATTAATAAACATATTAGTTTGATAAAATTTATAAATAAAATGTTTATTTTTTCTGCAGTATTTAGTTATGATTTTTATTTATTTTTATGGATTAATTTACGGGGAGTTATTCTTTACAAGAAGAGTTATAGGTATATTTACACATATATAGCTTTTTTATTTTTATTTAATATGTTTAAATTTTATTAATTTATGTACCTAATTTATATAATTATAACTTATTTAGAGACACATAAATATATTTTTATTTTATTTTTCTGAGTTTATTTGTACTCTTAATTAAATAAAGGTATTAATTGTATATGTATACATATAATGTATTTATCTATGTATTTTTGTATATTATTTTGTTTTATTATTTTCTTTATGATTTTATTGTATTATAAATATTTATATATAATATAAATATTATTTACAAGAATATAAAAATAAAAAATAATAAAATATATAAAGAATAAATAAAATGAAAATTTTATTCAGGTATATAGTACAATAGGGTTCCAAAACCTAACTTTTGCATCTTTACTACAAATTAGATGAAACCCTCACTAAATAACTAATTCAGAGTTATATACAATTAATGGGTGATTTTGGTGCATTTTGAGTTTTCATGGAGAAGATATGAGTATCTGAAGTTTGGGTTTTGGAACCTTATTCAGAGTGTAGAATGTACATTGTGTATTATATTTGGGTAAAATTATTTTGTATTTTTCTATGCATTTTTATATATGACTTTCATGTACAAAGTTTATTGATTTGATTTATAGATTTAAAAAATAAATGGGTCGCAAAAATGGATTATTGATAAACGCGGTCAGACCCTGCCGTTTGGAGATTGTCGTTTGTAGAGATAACCACAAAAAGGAGGGAACCGCGTTGAATCAAACAAAAATCACGATAAAATAGGAGATAAACTTCTATTCTATCGTTCACTACTAATTTAACCAGGTGAGTGTGCCTGGGTCGAACTCAAGGAAGTAGAATGTCTAAACACGGTTTTCGAGTCCAGGAATAAATTCCAACAAATTCTTCTTTTATTCTTGATTTTACAAGGAAAGAAATTGAAGACAAATTCGGCTCAAAACAAAATCAAGAAAACAAAAATCAAAACCACAAAATAAAGCGATGAAAAATTTGAGAAAAATGTTCGAAAAATAGCTTGGGTAGTTATCAAGCTACCCTAGAAAATTCGCGAAAAAATGAGAAAAATACGAGGTCCAAATGGACCCTACAAGCCATGGGCCTAACGATAAGAAAAATTATTTAGTTTTTATTATAGAACGATCCCTGTAGGGACTAAAATGCAAAGGAAAATAAAAGAATTACAATTAGGTCCCCACATAGTGACCTAATTGTAATTTCTGAAAACTCTAGAGCGGCTTGGAAATGTCTGGAAGCTAGTTGGTTTATTAAGCAAATTTTCCTCCCCTTCAGATCTGATGGTCCGGATTAGATGGTGCAGCGCGATCTGGATCGTCCGTTCACCCCACGTGTCACAAGACAGTACGTTATGGCGTTCTTGAAGTTCTTAAGCCTGTTCGCGCGGATGATGCAGGGGGTGTCTTCTCCAATTTATCGTCGGTGGTAGATGAGGTTCTTGGGCCTCCTGCAGGGCCAGAGGGGTGGCTCCTCCACCCCTTGAGCTCGCCCGCAGGTGAGCACGGCCGGAGGTGGCTGATGACGACAGGAAAATGCTGATGAAGGTGACCGGTCTGGATGATCCTGGAAGTGATTGATGATGATTGCTCTTCAAATTTTTAAGCTCCAGATGATGGGTAATTGCTCCGAATGAAAGATAGATCTGCAAATAAGATGTATGTGCTCGATTCTTGCAAGAATCGACCAAGAATATTAATTTTGCAAGATAAAAATATGTGTTTCCAGAATTAAGAACGACGTGCAAGTGGAAGATATATGAGGTGATCTTGATTGATTCGATTTGTTTTGAGATGAATCTAAGATGCGGAGTTTAAGATTGATGTTCAAGTAAACTAATCACTCAATTAACTCAGCTAATCATGGCACAAAGAACGAGAAATAAAGGTGCAAGATGAAGTGATTTACTTAGGGATTAGAAGGTATAAGACCTTCTGGTGATAGCTCGACGGGGCGGCTTCCCGAAGCTCGACGCGGCGCAAGGCAGCGATGCAAGGTGGAGCACCTTGGAACGTCTCCTCCAACGTTCCTCTTCCATGCGAGGCGGTGCTTGGGCGCTGTCACCACCAGAGGCGGCCGGATCAAGGCTTGGAAGATGGAGGAGTGGATGATGGAACTGGAGTTCAAAATCAGTTGGGGAGAGTTAGTTAATGGTGTTGACTTGATGAGGTTTTTATAGGTGAAATGGAGAAGCTCTGAAGCTAATCTAATTGTGGGCGTGTATGAGGTTAGTTAGGAGGAAGACGTAGAGGGCTTGGATTGATCAAAGGCGTTAGAGGTTAGGCGGGAAAAATAAGTGAAAACGGCCGGGCAAACCAGACTCTTCACCGGCTTCTTGAGGAAAAAGAGCCAGGTGCTGACACATGTCAGCACCTGGTTGGCCATATATGTAAAATGTTTATAAATTATGTAATAAATAGTAAATAACGTTACTTTAAATAGGTATAAATATGAAAAGTATAGATAATTAAATTATCTAAATTATGGTAGAAATACTTTTTTATAAATAATAAATATTATACGAAATGTAAATATTATATGAATAAATAGGTATAGATAATAGGGTTTGGTTTTTTAATTCAATAAATAAATAATTAATATGAATTTTATATTTTCTTAATTATTAGGATAATAAGTAAAGTCTTTGTGAATTTTTATGGATTTTAATAAATTAATTTAGATATATTAATAAATACAAGTATAGGTTAGAGAATTCAATTTCATCTATAAATTAGGGTTTTGGATTTTATTAAAATAATAAATAAGCTTCAAAAATTCTGAAATAAATCATGATGAAAATACAATACATGAAAATATTTAGAAATTATAAAATTAATAAATCTTTAAATAATAGGTTCTAAATAAAATAAATAGCCCAGAAACCCCTTTGTCATTAGGTCCCAAAACTGACTTTTTGCAAATGGACTCCTATTTTAATGAAACCACCTCCATTAACTAGAGAATTTTATTTTATGAACTTTAAAGGTGAGTAGAGTGAAATTGGAGTTCGTATGAGGAAGTTATGATGTTCAGTAATTGAGATTTTGATAAAAGTTGGATTTCTTAGCACATATATAAGATAGTATTTTTAACTTATTTTTATATTTTTATATACATTTTTAGAAATAATTAGAGAAATAGTTTGGTGAAAAATAAGTTCATATGAATTAATTAAAATTCAATGAAGATTTGATAATTATTTGATAAATAATGAATAATCTGTGGAGTGTTATTTAATTATTTTTATGGTTTTCTTCTCTTATCTCTCCCTACTTGTTGTTTTGTCGACCAATCCATACTGACTTGGTCTTGGGGGTTAAGTTATATAAATATATCTTTCATCTATATTTATATTATCTGAGTCATATTGTACACAGATACAAATCTACAATCTGCCTTTTTTTCTTTTCTTTATTTTTTATTCTTTATTTATTTACTTGTTTTTGATGCATAAAAGTGCATTTTTATTCATGAATATGATTTGGATAAAATGTGGAAATTAATGATTATTTACATATATTTGTTAAGGGTTTTAAGACAAAATGCGATAGAAAAGTTAATGAATCATGGATTCATCAACCCCTATACTTAAACTTTGCTAGTCTCTTAGCATATACTTATTTGAATAGTAAGTGAAAAAGAAAGAAAGTTAGAATGAATTTGTTTTCCTAAAGCAATTCATGAGAACAACCAAAGGACAGAGCTCGATCAGTCCTGAAACAAGCATTTTGTCAAAGCCTTAACTAGGATTAGGATTTTATCCTCAAAAGTCCTCAAGTTCCATAAATCCTATTTAAGATCACCTCATCCGCTAGTTCAGACTCACTTATTCATATCGCAAACTCTACCATCCTTGAAGTCAATTTGTACAGTGTATGAATTGATTTAGCTCTTCCTTCTTAAAGAAGCAAAGAAACCGTCCATCCCAGCTATACACTTCCATTAATTCCTCATCCCGCTACTCTTTCCTCGAGGAGGGAGGTATTCCCTTCTGAGGTCAGTTCATGCTATGTCCACAATTGAATATAGAGAGAGAGTAGAAGAATGAGAAAAGAAGTGGAGTGCGACCAATGTAGACGCATCTCCTTGTGATGCTCAACCGGTGTAGCTAAGTCTTCACTAAGATGTGCATGCATTTTTAGTGGAAGCTTGGACCATCGTGGTCGTATTTGTATTTGGTGGCTTCTTCATTAATTTGGCTTTGTAATTTGCTTGCACTGCATTCATTCCTTTGTGCCTCGATGGATATAGCATCTTTTGTTCCGTCCCTTTTTTGAGGTCTTAGAAAAAATTGTATCATCAGATCCTTCCCTAATCCGAAGCGACTATCGCAACCCCAATCTCCCCCGTCTTTAGATGTCAATGCTGCAAAGACAAGGATAGAAACGCACTACCAAAATGTACTGCCCTTTGCAACTTCATGCAAGTCGAGCTAAGTGCAGAGTGCATATGTCCAAGATTGGTTTACTGGTGTAGAGTTGTACGAATGACACCAAGTGGTCTACTTAAGCACATATGAGTTGTTTTCCCAAATATGGTCTTATGATACCCAAAGATTTTAAGCCAAAAGACCTGAAGAGTCTAAATTCCAGATCCTAACTAGGCTCCTTACAACGCGAGTTAAAGGCCATGATCAAGCTCCATCCTTTAGACTAGACTCAATCCTTAGTTCCAGAAATCAAACTTATTCTGAAAAATGCAAATGTAAATGCAACAATGTTTTTGTGAAGTATATTTTCTGAATTTTACTCATTTTTTATGGATTTTAAGGCTTTTGTAATTTTTATGGATTTTCTGATTTTTATCAACAAGTATTTATACAATAATCTTACAAGATATATTTTATTTGAATTAAATATCTAATGTATTTTACATATTTTTTATAAAGAGAATTTTTAGAAGGATTAAATGATTTTTACACATATTTTAAAAAAATAAGATTTTAAATAAGTATTATACAGATTTTAAATACAAATTTTAAATACATATTTTAATTTAAGTCTTTTAAATACATATTTTAGACATATTTTACTTATTTACAAGGATTTTATAAGTAATAGATAAATAGATAGATGGATTTTAAATTAACCCTCTCCCACTTTTAATGGATTTTATAGATATAGAAAATACATAAAAATATGAGTTATGGACAAAAGTATATATACAATATATACACACCACCTATACTTAGCTTGTGCTATGTCCTCAAAGCATCAAAAGAGAAAAAGGAGGACATAACTTGTGCTAAGTAAAAGTGGGTGAAAAATAAAAAGAGAATTGATAAAACACGGTCCCGACTCCTGCGGTTGTCGGTTGTAGAGAGAGAGAGAGAGAGAGAGGAAATCGTGTTTTAATCAAACAAAAATTATGGTAAAACAGGAGATAAACACATGTTCTACCGTTCACTACGAATTTAACCAAGTGAGTGTACTTGGGTCGAACTCAAGGAAGCAAAATGTTTAAAGATGGTTTTCGAGACAAGGAAAGAATTCCAACAAAATTCTATTTTATTCCTGATTTTATAATGAAAGAAATTGAAAACAATTTCGGCTCAAAACAAACTCAAGAAAAACAAAATCAAAACCACATAATAAAGCGATGAAAAATTCGGGAAAAATGTTTGAAAAATAGCTTGAGTTGTTATCAAGCTACCCTAGAAAATTCGCGGGAAAATGAGAAAAATTCAAGGTTCAAATGGCCCCTATAAGCCAGGGGCATAACTACAAGAAAAATATTTAGTTTTTGTTACAGAACGGTCCCTGTAGGGACTAAAATGCAAAAGAAATATTTTTTATTAGAATTAGGTCCCCACGTAGGGACCTAATTGTAATTTTGGAAACTTCTGGAGGCGCGCTTTAATTTCTGGAACTTGGCAGTGTTTATGACGCAATTTCTCTACCGATTCAGATTCAACAGTGGAGATTAGAAGCTCAGATGCGATCTGGTCCGTCCACTTCCACCACGTGTCGACAGCCTGTACACCGGGCGTTCTTTAGTGTTCTTGACCTCAGTTGGCGGTTGACGACGACCTTTCCTTCTACGAACTATCACCGGCGACCGACGAAGGTCTGGGGGCTCTGACGGGGCCAGAGGGGTGACTCCTTCACCCCTCGAGCTCGCGCGCGGTAGGGGTCCTCCAAAGGTGGCTGACAACGATGACTATCAGGCGATGAAGATGGATGCTCCGGCTTTGATCCTGGAGCTTCGTAATTATTGTGCCTTCTTTAGATGTGATTTGCTGGTGATTGGAAGTTCCACTTTCTCTGATTTCGCTCCAGATTGAAGATAACCCTGCAATTAACAAGTGTATATGCTCGATTTGCAAAGAAATCAGCCGAATGATTAATATTTGCAAGATCAAAATGACGTTTCCAGCATAGTTGAAAACACGGTGTTTGATTAATGGCGAAATGGCGATGATTCCAAACGAATCGAGAGGGAATGGAAAATGAGGATTTGGTTCGCATTTTTGACAGATGATTAAGGGATCTAATCGCTGGATTAACTATCCTAATAGAGGTACTCTAATTGAGAAATAAAAAGTTGAAAAGATGAATGGATTACCTGTGATTACACGGTGTAGAACCTCTGCTGGTGATAGCTCGACAGGGCGGCTTCTCGGAGCTTGACGCTGCTCGAAGCGGCGATGCAAGGCGACGATGAGCACCTTGGAACCTCCTCCGATCACCCTTCTACCACGCAGGTAGGACACTAGGATCTGTCACCTCCTTGGATGGCTGGAGTCGCGGGAAGAAGTTGGGTAGTCAGCCAGTTATTCTGGAGAAGAGTTGGTTAGGGGAGAGTTAGTTAATGGCGTCAACTTGATGAGCTTTTATAGACGGATTGGTGAAGCTATAAGGAAGATCCATTGGAGGGCGTGTAGGAGGTTAGTTAGGAGGAAGACGTGGAGGGCTTAGATCGATTGAATTGGTTATGAAATGTGCGGGAGAAATGGTTGAAGAGGAGCATTGGAACGGAGTTCCAACGGCCTGGGTTCTTGAAGAAGAACCAGGTGCTGACACGTGTCAGCACCTGGTTGGACAGATGAATAAATAACGTATAAATTAAATAATAAATAGTAGATAACATTATTTTTAATATGCATAACAATAAAAATGTAAATAATTAAATTATCTAAATTATGATATAATTAATTTTTGTAAATAATAAATATTATTCGAAATATTAATAAATAAGTATAAATAATACTTAATAAATAGGTAATGAATTTTTAATTCAATAATTAATTAACTATTTATTTATTTTATATTTTCTTAATTATTAAAATAATAAACAAAGTCTTTATAAAATTTTGTGGATTTTAATAAAATAATTTAGATGTATTAATAAATACATGTATAGGTTAGACATTTTAATTTTATTTATAAATTAGGGTTTTGGACTTTATTAAAATAATAAATAAGCTCCAAAAATTCTAAAATAAATTATGATGAAAATACAATATCATGAAAATAATTAGAAATTATAAAGTTAATAAAACTTTAAATAATACGTTCTAAATGAAATAAATAGCCCATAAACCCCGTTGTCATTCGATCCAAAAACCGACTTTTTTGCAAACTGAATCCGATTTTAATGAAACTACCTCTATTAAATAGAGAATATTATTTTATGAATTTAAAGGTGAGTAGAGTGAAATTGGAGTTCGTATGAGGAAGTTATGATGTTCGGAAATTGAGATTTTGACAATTTAAAGATGGATTTCTTGGCATATATATAAGATAGTATTTTTACTTATTTTTATATTTTTATATACATTTTTAAAAATAATTAAGAAAAGAGTTTGTTGAAAAATGTGTTCATATTAATTAATTAAAAATAAATGAAGAATAGGTAATTATTTGATATATAGCGAATAATGTGTGGAGTATACTTTAATTATTTTTATGGTTTTCTTCTCTTATCTCCCCCTACTTGTTGTTTTGTCGACCAATCCATGCTGACTTGGTCTCGGGGGCTAGGTTATATAAATATATCTTTCAGCTATATTTATATTTCTTGAGTCATATTGTACATATATACATATCTACAATCTGCCTTCTTTTCTTTTCTTTATTTTTATTCTTTATTTATTTACATGTTTTTGATGTATAAAAGTGCATTTTTATTCATGAATAGTATTTTTATAAAATGTGGGAATTAATGAATATTTACATTTATTTGTTAAGGGTTTTAAGACAAAATGCAACAGAAAAGTTAATGAATCATGGATTCATCAATCCCCTATACTTAAACTTTGCTAGTCCCTTAGCAAACACTTATTTGAAAAGTAAGTGAAAAAGAAAGAAAGTTTAGAATGAATTTGTTTTCCTAAACCAATTCATGAGAACAGACAAAGGACAGAGCTCGATCGGGCCTGAAACAAGCATTTTGTCGGAGCCTTAACTAGGATTAGGATTTTATCCTCAACAGTCCTCAAGTTCCACAAATCCTTATTTAAGATCACCTCATCAACTAGCTCAGACTCACTTATTCATATCGCAAACTCTATCATCCTTGAAGTCAATTTATACAATGTGTGAACTGATTTAGCTCTTCCTGCTCAAAGAAGAAAAGAAACCGTCCATCCCAGCTATACACTTCCATTGATTCCTCATCCAACTACTCTTTCCTTGGGGAGGGAGGTATTCCCTTCTGAGGTCAGTTCGTGCTATGTCCACAATCGAATATAGAGAGAAAGTAGAAGAATGAGAAAAGAAGTGGAGTGCGACCAGTGTAGACGCATCTCCTTGTGAAGCTCAACCAGTGTAGCTAAGTCTCCACTAAGATGTGCATGCATTTTTGGTGGAAGCTTTGTAATTTGCTTGCACTGCATTCATCTCTTTGTGCCTCGACGGATATAACATCTTTTGTTCCGTCCCATTTTTAAGGTCTTAGAAAAATTGTGTCAGTAGATCCTTCCCTCATCCGAAGCCACTATCGCAACCCCAATCTCTCCCGTCTATAGACGTCAATGCTGCAAAGACAAGGATAGAAATGCACTACCAAGATGTACTACCCTTCGCATCTCCATGGAAGTCGAGCTAAGTGCAGAGTGCATGTGTTCAAGATTGGTTCACTAGTGCAGAGTTGTACGGATGACACCAAATGGTCTACTTAAGTACATATGAGTTGTTTTCCCAAATATGGTCTTATGGAACCCAAAGATTTTAAGTCAAAAGATATGAAGAGTCTAAATTCCAGATCCTAACTAGGCTCCTTACAACAAGAGTTAAAGGCCATGATCAAGCGCCATCCTTTATACTAGCCTCAATCCTTAATTCCAGAAATCAAACTTATTCTGAAAAATGCGAATGCAAATGCAACAATGTTTTTGTGAAGTATATTTTCTGAATTTTACTCATTTTTATGGATTTTAAGGCTTTTGTAATTTTTCTGAATTTTATGACTTTGTATTTTTTTATGGATTTTCTGATTTTTATTAACAAGTATTTATACAAGAATTTTAAAAGATATGTTTTATTTGAATTAAATATCTAATGTATTTTACAGTTTTTATATACTGAGAATTTTACAAGGATTAAATGATTTTTACCCATATTTTAATAAATTGGATTTTAAATAAGTATTATACAGATTTTAAATACATATTTTAAATACATATTTTAATTTAAGTCTTTTAAATACAGACTTTAGACATATTTTACTTATTTACAAGGATTTTATAAGTAATAGATAAATAGATAGATGGATTTTAAATTAACCCCCACCCACTTTTTATGGATTTTATAGTTATAGAAAATGCATAAAAGTACGAATTATGGACAAAAGTATATATACAAAATATACGCACCCCCTATACTTAGCTTGTGCTATGTCCTCATAGCATCAAAAGAGAAAAAGGAGGACATAACTCGTGCTAAGTAAAAGTTGGTGAAAAAGAATAAGAGAATACAAGTCAGTCAACCCCCCCATACTTATGATCAGATCATCGTAAGTATACTAGAAGAGAAAAAACAAGGTGACTGAGTAAAAAAGAATATACAATGAAGGAACAAAAGGAATAAAGAACACGAGACCATCGAAATCACTCGGACCCACTATACTTAGGATAAGGCATCCTAAGTATAGAAAAGAGTGTAGCCAAAAATTGGAGACCAGTGATTTGTGAAAAAGAAAGGATACACAAAAGAAAAAAAACAAAATAAAAAACGCTAATCAACGAACAATCAGTCCCCCTATACTTAGGATCTGGTATCCTAAGCATAGAAGACGAGCAAAAATGGGGACGATTGTGGTCTACAAAGAATATACAAGTGTTGTGGATCTCCAAAAATCGAATTGCTCAAAAGTCTTTGTAAAGGATGAGATAAAGTGAAAGAATGATCATGAGTCTGTACAAAATAGATCACTTCAACCAGGGTCATACTGAATCTTCTGCTTTTTATGTGCGTACTGATCCTTGGCTGAACAAGTAGAGCCTTCTCTGTAAGTGAACTTTGTACGTGGCATAGCTCTCTTTTCTGAAGTATGCGTCTTTGGAGTCATATTACAGAAGGTGTCTATATGTGTAACCATCACACCATCCGACTCTCTACGCTGAATAGACTGTATAATCTGTGAAATGTAATCAACTGACTCTCGTGCTGTAATATGTGTACTCTCCATCTGCGGCACTGAGTTGTCTGCTGCAAGTGACTGCTCATCTGAATCTGATATGAAATCTGTCTTTGTATGTAAACAATCATCTGAAGAACTAAGTACCATGTGATCTACCCTATCCTCATGTAGGATATCATGGGTATCAAAATAAACGCTCTTAAGATCAGGAAACTCATCTATGTGGTGGCAATCGTCTGCAAGACTGGTGTCCTCTGAAGTAAATGACAATACTGATTTGGGACTACTACATCCTCTCTCCATCTCAATGTGTATATCTCCATTGTCTATGCTTAATGATACTCTCCCAGCATCATAATCAAAGAGTGCTCTTGCTGTCTGCAAAAAGGGCCTCCGAGAATGATTGGAGCAAGGTGTAACTGTGTAGGACATGTCATGTCTAGGACAAAAAGTCTACTGGAAACTGCAAGCCCTGAACGGTTACGATAATGTTCCTTAGCACACTCTAGGTCTCTTCACAGATCGATATGCGAACTGAAGTATCACTCGTGATTTGTAGAGAGGACCTAGCTTGAGCTTATCAAGCAAAGAGGATGGAAGCAAACTGATCGAGGAACTATTATCTAAGAGAGTTCGATGGAATGTAGTGTCCTCAATTTAACAAGTGACATAATGAGCTCCATAATCTTTCTTCTTGTTGGATACCTTGTTCCGAATAGCGCACGAAGTTGTCTTGGTCAATATATGCTTATCAACTCGTGATCTCATTTTCCTACGCATGGTGCATCGATTTTTCAACTGATTCTTGAGCGTAGGAAAATGATCCAAGGCATCGTGAAGTGGGATCTTTAAAAAGATGTGATCTTTTAATAATCTTTCAATTTAAGGAGTCATGACATTCTTTTTGTTATTTTTTTCCTTTCCAAACAAAGCATCAGGAAAAGGAATAATATCGGGAATGAGAAAATCAGGCATTTTATTGAATTCAGAATCAACTTGTACATCGAGAGTTTTGGAATTATGTACAAAACTCTCTAAACTAGGAGAAGAAACATTTTTGTCGAGAGTATCTGCATGGTCTGGCGTGATATCATTGTCTGACTCGTATGTGTCCATGTCAATAGATTCAGCATCGCTCCCTTCTCTCTGATCTTCATGGTGGTCCTTATCCTCGTGAAAGTTCTCCTCCTCAGCATCAGAATTTGGTTGCTCATGGATTTGTTCTCGCTCCTCATCAAGTGCCCTCTCCTCTACTCCATCAGGTGCTCGTGGTGATCTACCGCTCCTGAGACGAATGAAGTTAGATAAAAATTCAGGAAAAGAGATCGTACCTGTAGTGTTGTCTACCTGATCTAGGTGCCTTCTCTTGTTATTCGGATTCATCTAAGGCTGGGCTGGAAGAGTGGTCTTCGGCACGGTTAACTCATCTAGACGATGGTTAACCTGCTCCATCTCTATCTTGTGTGCAATTTGGAGCGTACTCAACATATACTTGATTTGATTTAGAGCCTAGGCCTGTGAAGACGTCTCAGGTTCGGTGCAGTGACCTTGGATTTCTACTCTCTCCTACCTTGGCGTGTATTGCTGCGAGGTGTATGGCTGGGAAGATCTCTGCGGTGCAAAGGAAGATTGCTGCTACTGCTGATAGTGATAAGGCTGTGAATGGTTAACAAGATATTGATATGATGTGGTCTCTGATATGCATGCTAGTGAGACTGCTGCTGCGTGAATTGCTATCGGTGCTGAAAGTGTGGACGTCCATGCTACGGATGACTGTACAGCTGCTGCTGCTGATGATGAGGTACACTCGGTTGCTGAATCGGAGTATAAAAAATCCCGTTGATCTCAAGAGTGGCTTGAGGCTCAACATCCATGTCTGCAGCACTGGTTATCTGACCAGGATTGGCATGAGATTGATCCTCAAGCCAATCAATCTGCGGAGTCTCGGGTTCGCTCTAAACAAAATGTATCTGTCGGATGGGTGGAGCGGGTAAAGTCCTCCGTGCAGGTTGTGCAGTCGAAGAAGATTAGGCCTACTGGTATTGAAGTTGTAGCTCTGAAACCTTTTTCATGAGATCACTCAGCTGTTGAGGCAAAGATGAGAGTTTCTCCGACTCTCGCAGTGGCTGTAAGTCCTGAACTTGTTTATGAATCATATCCACCAACGTTAATTTCTCGCTAATGAAGCCCATGTTGGTGTTGGATTCAGACTCTAAAATATTAGCTACCTTATTATGCTCTCGGTGATGTGATGGATGAAGGGCCTTCTGGAATGCCCGAGTAGAGTCGACGACTCTTGAGTTCTCCGCCATCCATTCGATGATGGACCAGACTGACTCAGCATCCTTATTTAAATAACTGCCGCCACATACGGCACTCACCAGCCCCTGAATGTATGGCTGGAGTCCTCCAAAATAGTTTTGCAGAAGCACCTTCATCGGTATCTCAAGATGCGGGCATCTCTCCGTAAGATCCATGAATCTATCCCATGCCTCATGGAAAGATTCATTCGGAAGCTGCGTGAAGTTAGGGAATTGACTCCTCATCATGTAAGTCCTTCCCAAAGGAAAATACTTACGCAGGAATGTGGACTTTAAATCGTACCATATAGAAACTCCCCTTTCTAGATGACTCAACCAATACAGTGCCTTATCTGCTAAAGCAAAGGGAAAGGCTTTGAGGCGAACAGCCTCCTGCGTAACTCCTGGATAGCTCGCCGTACCACAAATCATCTCGAACTGTTGCAGAAAGGTAAACGGCTCCTCTGTAGCATTCCCGCAGAACTTGGGATGCAATGAGATGAAGGATGGTCTCAGCTCGTATGGTCCTTGATTCGGTGGTAGCCGAATCCAATGATGTAGCGTTCTCACGCCCGGGTCATACTCATCTCGTAAAGTGGCGGGAACCACTGCAGGCGGTAAAGGGTTCCCAACTCCTGCTCTCAGTGCAGCTAACTCAGCTCGCAACTCATTCTGAATTCTAAATTGTTATCGAATCTGTAGTTCATCTATTGTAAGGTATCGAGAATTCCTCTCATTATATATGCGGCTGGATCCTGTCTTCCTTCGGTGTGGTAATCCTTAGCTGACCTCTCCTCTGCTGGTCCTTTGCCACGATCCATGTGTTTCAGATCTGGGAAAGAAAATTTCTCGTAAGAACTCTGCGAAAAATCAGCTGGAGATATTGATGATGTATTGAGGCAAGGGTATGCCTCAATAGACTGGCTGGGAGGCGAGGGAGTCTAGATTTGACTCTCCTCGAGATCAAATGAGACCAACTTGGGAAGAGGGTCATCCCGAGCTTGTGAAGATGTACGACGGACGGTGGATGGTTGAGGGTGTTGGACATGCGAGCCCACGACGAGCCATTATGCAATAAATGTTATTGCGAATATCATTCCCTGATCTGAAATGAAGAATAACTAATTTGCATAATAGGGCCCTTAGTACAATTAGGGTTATGTACCATGGCCATCTTAATAATCATACAGCTGTTGATTCAATAGTTGAATCATAGAGGCTGGTTCTCGGATGAATATCTAAAGAATTAGATTGAGGACTCATCAAGCAGCGTCAAATGATTATCAAGAGATGATCTCCAGCCTGAGTAGGAGATGGCAATCCTTTCTCACATAGGCTGATATCTGACCGACCTCTTGATGCATGTCCTCTGCATAGGAATAGAGATTCGAAGGTATCAGATTAGTTAGGTCAAAGAGTTGACTTAACGAGATCGAGATAACCAAAGTCCTATGTCGTATGCTGTCACGATATAGGCACACATCCTCTGTCCGGAGACATATGTGTTACTATATGTCTGAGTATGTACATTTGGCAGACCAATAGGTTGATGACCTAACCAAGGTCTATACACCGGCACGCTGGTGTGCATATAAGGGCAAATGAGTAATACGATCTCTTAAAGGGATCATACAGGTTCACTACTGAACTGGAAGACATGAGCTCACTCATGAGATATTGGGAAGAATCAAATTTTGTGCACGGTCGTC
This sequence comes from Ottelia alismoides, assembly GCA_037367405.1. Lineage (NCBI taxonomy): Eukaryota > Viridiplantae > Streptophyta > Magnoliopsida > Alismatales > Hydrocharitaceae > Ottelia > Ottelia alismoides. The sequence goes on along the minus strand of JAZKJV010001890.1, from coordinate 649,499 downwards.
TTGCTTTGGAAGCTTGACTGAATTTGTAGGTTTGATATATACTTTTGGAAAGTATATGATCAAGACCTGGGTGTGATATATATGCTTTTGGAAAGTATATGATCGATACCAACACCCAATGATCAAATGAGAAACTTACTGATAAAACCCTGAAGTAGACAATATAAAGTTGATCTAATACTTCAGGTTTATTCTGAGTCTTCCAGTATGCACGATGTACAAGTATTGGGAATACCTGAGGGTGATGTGATCATAAACGATTGTATAACCATGACGCTTCCATTCCTAGGGAGTGATGAAACGGGTCTGGATTTTAGTGACTCCTCTCAGTAGAGAAGTAATCTGATCTTGGTCCAAATGTTGGACATTGATCTGAATGTGATTCGGATGTAATGAGAAGATTAGATTTGCGGTCTTGATTTAATCAAGCATCTATGGGAGGCCCGAGATCTGGATTTGAGACGTGATCTCAATATCCAAGTCACTATACGTGGAACAATACAATCGTCCTATCCTTATCTCCATGTACATGCGAAGAATATGCATTATTCTTGAAAGAGTTCAAGAATGATTCCAAAGTTGAATTATATCAAAGCACCAAGAAAATTGATTATCATGGATAATATGAATTAGATTCATATTATAAGAAGATATATCTAAGATAATTAAATGTGATTTAGTTATCAAAGATATGAATAATGTGAATGTGATTCATATTATTTGGGCACATGAGAAAAGAAATCCAAGATGATTAAATGTGATTTAATATGAATAATATGGATAGCACTATCCATATTAATCATATATATTTTATAAATATGATTTATAATATATAAGAGAGAGTCACATTGTGTTTTATATTTGTTATTTAATTATGAATGTTTTTGGGATTCACATTGAATGATTGTTTGAAAATATAATTACATTTAGTTTTGGGTTGTGAATGAGATTCACATTTTTTAATGGCTTGATTGATATTTTCCAAAAGATAATTTGGAATTATTTTTTGTGAAAATTATTTCGACAAGAGATATAGGAGATATCATGAGATAATGAGATCTCATGATATATCAATGAGATCGACCAAGTCCCCTCTAATAAGAGAGGACGACTACAACTCCTCTAAAAGAATAGAGTAGCTGTCCCCCCTTTTTAGGAGAGGACCATGGTCTTCTCATTATCCTATCTCTAGTCAAAAGTGATTTAATTTGAGATTAATTATATTGATTTATCAATGATAATTAATTTGAATTAAATCACTTGTTGTTGTGTTTTACCAACAATAATCCTAGCCGTTGAAAGGGACACAATCAATCTCATCTGTTGATTGTGTATTGTCCATGGATTGGGATCCATGGACTCCCAAAACCCTGTATAAGAAGACGCATGCCTTGCTCTTCGACTTACACACCGATTCGACAGAGTCTCTCTGCTTTCTCTCTCTCATTCTCACGTGCCCTCTTCCCTTCTCTCTTGGGTGGCCGTCCACCCTCCTCCATAAGGAAGAAGGCTCCATCGTCGACTCGCGTTGCTTTGACGACTCTTGGCGCTCCATCTTCTTCGGTGCTACTCGCTCGTGAAGAAGATACACGATCTCGTGCGACGAGATCAGCAGTTCCTTTGCTTGGACAACTACTTGGATTGCGAGATCACCACGACTCATCCCCACGCTCGCAAGCGTCTCCTCCGAAGGTCGAACTTTAGACAGGAGGTCTCTTTGTTTAGAGACTTGATCACAACCATGCTTCAAGAGGTAATCCTATTACTTGTCTATGGTTTAGATGAAACGATCCGAAAAGTGTTCTTGGATCATGTGGTTTCGTCACAGAAAATTTTAATTTCCGCTGCATCGAGTAACTAGTGTGACTAGTCGCTCCCGATCGCATACGATGCGATCCTCATGCTTCCGTGATGCACTTGTGGTTTTTCCCCAAATCCTTCAAGTGGTATCAGAGCCATGTTGTTGAAGGTTTTGGATGAGATCCATGAACCTACGAAGATTTGGGCTCGATTGGGTTCGTGAAGATTTTAGCATTTCAATTTTCGCAGCTCTATCTTGTGATAATTTTTCGGCACTTTTTAAAATATTTAAACATAAATTTATCACTTAGATAATGTTCCCCATTAAATAAGGAAAATGTGGAATTTGAGTTTGCGTAATTTGGATTCCGTTTGCTCAAGATATGGTCGTTTTATTAACCATATGTCCACTGTTTCGGGGATGGCGATTAGAAACGTAATTAAGATGTTAATTACAATTTTAAATGCCTGGAAATGCATGTTTATCACATGGTTTCGTTTTTGAATCAAGTTATCAACATCTGGAAATTGATTTTGCTTAATTTAAATTTAAAATGAATGATATATGCTATTTTTAGTTAGTGAGGGTCACCGCTGGAAATTGCATGATTATCCAAAACCTTGTGATTGTCATTCAAATAAATTAATGAAAATTAATTGTTATTTTTCTGAAATGATTATTGATAAAAATTTGTGAAATATTTTAAGATGATAATTATTTCCTTGAATGATATTGCATTAACCAAAATTGATAAGATAGTTGATCTTGATCACAATTGGTTAATATGAAATTTCCAACAAACATTGTTTTCATGAAAAACTCTAGTTTATCCTACAATAGTTGTAGGACAACTTTTACATGCAAAACCTTGTTGCTTGAATAGGATTGGTGATTTGTTTGGAAAATCTCCTTATAATATTATCAAAATAGTTTTGATGAATATTATATGGTATAATTTCGGTTGAAAAACCGATGAGCATCTCAAAGTACACAAAGATCAATCTGGCATTATTCTTTCCTGAGGTGGATATGGTGTCTAGTCGGGGAGCATTGAGGTAGCGGGTTGCACCGGTTGTGGTCCGTCCCACTCCCGTCGGTACTGGCCATGACAGCGGGTAGGGACTCGATAATGCCGGAGAAATCAAAGTGTATTTTTCTAATTATTAAAATTTAAATAATACTATTAGATTATACCTACTATTCAAGTAATAATCAAGTTTGTTGATTGAAAATTGGATTGATAATTAATTTAATGTGATTAAATTAATTATATCCTATTAAAAGCACTCTATTATGAATAGATGTGTTATTTCCATTGGAAGAATTAATCGTAATGAATATGATTCATAATGATTAATTAGAATTTGAATATGATATGGAGGATCATATAAGTGACATCCATGGTCTCTCGTCAAAGAGAAGGGTTCTGTCGCCAGATATTGTATGTAGGAGACGCTTGTCCGAAGTGACAACTCCTGCATACAATCCATTTGGATCGGGCTCTTCGCTTCTCGAAAGAGTAAGGCCGTATACGTAGTGAGCCCAATATCGAGTCCTCATATTATTGGGGTGATATTGGATTACATATAGCGAGTATTAAGCCTGTTGACGGTTGGTTCAATTAATGACAGGTCAACATCACCTTAGGGGTGATGGGCCCGGGTGTTAAAAATCGAATTGGGAGATGCAAGTTGGACTTGCAAGGTGGAATGTGTTCCCGCTTCTTTTTATCGGAGTCACAAATTCTCATATTATTGGGATGTGACAAAGATAGGAAAGGAGATCCCAAATCTTGCTAGAGATATAATGGTAAGAATATCTCTTACATTGAAAGTGATTAAGGGAATGAACTTTCATTGTTGACAAGGCAAGACAACTTTGATATAAAAATTCCTAAATCAAAGTAAAATATGTATATGTAATATATATACGCTTATGCAAATTTCTTATTTCAGATAATCCTTCATAAAACCCACTTAATGTTATACTCAATAATAACCAGTAAAATATCATGGATTGGACTCATGATCCAGATAGTGTACATGAAGTTGGACACATATTGTATGTGGTTGCAATGTGCAAGTTTCCTCATAATAATGAGGAAGGACAATTAAATAGACAATAGATCTACAACCTTAGGGTTTGTATATCTCTATAATCTTGATCTCATCGAATGTACTTTGGAAGTGACATGTTGATGATGATCGCAATTGTCAAATTAATCCTTATAAAACCCTAAGAAGATATTTTGGCATACATATGTGCTCTATACATTTAATCATGAATGACATGGTTCACTGCATCATGCAGAATGGTAGCTCTATAAGAGATGATGTATTCAAAATATTTGAATACCTACCTGAACCAATGTTTTGAGAGTCTAGATGGATGTAGACATGATGAGTGTCATCATTCTACTGTCTATAATCTAGTCATTCATGAAGCTTCATAATATTCATATTGTATGAATTTAATGAAGCAAATGTTGAAATGCTCTTACATTGAATTCTTGTGAATTTAACATAAGAGATCCTTAGTCTTAAGCAATGGTTGTTTATAGATAAAGGGAGCGCAGTGGAAGAATGGGTCAGACCCAAGATGAGAAGGATAGTCAAAGAGTTGATCGTACTTCTAGGACTTCCATATGACATCCAAAGAGTTGGATGAATGCCAATACTGCAATAAGTTGATGTGTTGATAATATGACTATCAAGTCTGTCTAAAATCCTTAGTGAAGGACTCTGATAGAGCATCGGAAGAATCTACATAAATCATTGATATTGACTTGCTTATTGAACAATATAGTTTTATAATTGTATCTCAATTTTCTAACACTTGCAATGGGTTGCATATGTTTTAGAAGATTGGAGAATTTGATCTTCAGGTTTAATAGTCATCTACATGAATTTTGATGCAATTGTTGCAACAATCTCTATTGGATAGATGGACTTCATATTTTCAGTGGGAGAGCCCTTTGTCTTAGAGAATGTCTCTATGACCTAGATATAAGAATACACTCATAGTTTATTTCTAAATGTTGGAAATAAACATGAATTCTGGAATAAACCTATCATAAAGAGTTATGATGGATATATTTCAGATAGTAATCTGGCATCTAGTGGACTCTACTAAATTAGAAAATTAATGAATGGTTCATTAAGATTTCTAATATTGAAATTGAACCTTTAAAGATCAACAGGAGGATGAAAATCATTTGACAATGATCTGGCATCAAGTTTTGGACATATGTTTGTTGATGAGATCAATAGACTAGTAAGATATGAAACTTTAGAATGTTTAAAATTTCAAATCTTACATACTTGTGAATATTGTATTCAAAGTAAAATGTCCAATACACCCTTCTCTGGGAATGATGTTAGATGTTGAGGTATTCAGGATCTCATACATATTGATGTATGTGAATCATCTATATCATAGTAAACATTATGGATATGTGATATCTATTGATGATTATGTATGGTATGAGATTTCTTCTCTTCACCTAAGAAACCTTTGAAGTGTTCAAAGATTTCACAATTTTGGTTTAGAACCAAAGTTTGAAGAAAGATGAAATGAATCGATCTAACCTAGGTAGCTTGTACCTGTTAGATAAACTCAAAAAATACCTTATGGAGATATGAACATCATTTCTATCTCAATCCTCCTGATAAACCTAAACTCAATAGAGTTGTAGGGAGATACGATTGGATCATGTGTGACATGATTTAATCAATGATAAATTTTAGCATAATTTCCTCTTAGTTTCCTGGTATACATGTAGTAGAGACTACATTATATATCCTTAATAAGATTCCATGCAAGTAAGCTGGAATTGAGCACTAGAGAGTGCTGCTTCATTAGGAAAATAAAGGATGGTATTGGATACCTACTTTATAACCTTGAGATTCTTAAAAGATCTCATATCTGAGAATGTGATTCTTAGAGGATGACTCTCTTGAGAATCAAGATGAAAATGAAGTAAAGGAATTCATTTAATCTTGAGATGATAATGAGGCTCCTGAAATTGGAAACTAAAAGGATAATTAAAGATGAAACATTAATACCTCTTCAAATGAGTTTGAGGATGTATTCCATGTGTCAGTTAAGTCTGACAATGATCAGACTTCATGCGATGAAGCTCTTGAGGATCATGACATGGAAAGATGGATGTTAGCAATAAAAGTCTAAGGTAGACTACATATACAAGTGTTGTATATGGACCCTCGAGGATGGGTAAGACCCATAAAGGTGTAAATGGATCTTCAAGAGAAAGGAAACCTGATGATAAGGAAGACCTTCAAAGCTCGATTCGTAGCCATGAGCTACACACTAGAAGAGAAGACATTGCTTGCTCTTCGGTGACCATGCTTAGACCCATCAGAATATTGCTAACTATAAGCCGCACAACTTGACTTTGACATCTTCGACATGGAAGTCAAGATTGCATTTCTCCATGAATACCTCTTTGAGGATATTCACATGAAGTAGACCCAGGGCTTCATGGTTGAGGAAAGCAAGGTGTGCAAGCTGAAGAAACTCCTTCTATGGACTCAAATAAGCTTCTTGTAGTTGGAACATAAGATTTGATGAGATCATAAATGTTATGATTCCAGATAGAATCTTGATGTACCATGAGAAGCTTAGTAGAAGTGCCATTGTGTTCATCGTGCTAAATGTAGATAATATCCTAATCATTTGGAATGATATAAGGATGATAATAAGTGTTTTATAATCTGGTTGTTCCATTTCTTGAAATATGATTTCAGGGATACCTCCTAGATATTAGTTCTGAAGTTGTTCAGAAGCAAAGAGAAGAGGGTATTGGGACCATCACATTAGTAATACACCTTGGACATATTCCATTTTCTGGCAAATTCCAAGAAAGGCTTCCTTCCCATATGATGTGGTAGTAACCTATCTAAAGGGATAACACCTCAAAGAGTTGAGGAAGTGAATGCTAGAACTGCTTGCACTTGTGCATCACTTATGAGAAGCTAAGTGTATGCTAGATATGTACAAAAGCCAGATATCTGCCATGCAGTGGGAGTAGTAAAATGTTGCTAATCCTATAATGGAGAGAAAACACTTGACTGCTTGACTGCGGTAATAACAAAATCTTCATAGATGATAAGTTTTTTTGAGATAGTGATCTCAAAGTATTATCTTAAAAAAACTTAAGACTTTATAGATAGAGATCTAAAAGGTCTTAACTGTGGATACCTAACGATATAGTGATCTCCAGGAATAAGGGTATTCTGATAAGGATTATGGAAATACTGGTTATAATAATTATTGAGCAATGATGTCAAGGACACTATAACTGCTTTGACAAGATTGAGTATTGGTTGCATAAGATGCAACATTCACATTAGATGCGAGCACTGTTACTGGGGATATGCAAGTGTCGTAAAAGGACTTGGCATAGTCTCTTGGGAACAGAATGACTGATCAACTTACCTAGCTATTTTCTAAATAGCCTATGATTGTCACATGAGTGTTGTGAAACCCCCAATTTTATCCCTGCAACTTGGTCAAGTTGATGATAATCAAATAGTTATGGTCCAATAAGAAATTTATGAAAAATCCAATTTCGATCTGATTGTATCATATTGTGACTTGTTGGATGCGTATCGTCGTCAGGATTCCAACGCATCCGAAATTTTGTAAATCGGATATCAGATGAGTGAGATATGATCATTTTAGTGAGGATGGGTCAAGTCTGAAATGGTTATACAGGATTGAGCAAGATCCATCTAAGAGATCCGCCCAAGCATGATTTTTGAGATATAAAAGGACACATGGGCTACTCTCTCCTCTTACTTGCAAACCCTAGCCACCACTCACCATCCCCCACCTCTCAAGATCGCTGGAGCTCCGACGGAGCATTGGCGGAGTTGGTTGTCCTCTACTATTTTTGTGGGGAAGTTTTCCCTCGACATCCTCTACACGGATCTAGCACTAGAAATGTAAGATCATCTCTCTCGTTCCTTGTATTTCAAGATTTTGTTGTGGGTTAGATCTAAGCAAGGGATTATTTTGATTTAGAGGATTTTCGTGATCATGATGAAGCGTGGAACTACTTAGAATGGACATATGACGTTGATGCACAAACAACACATTGGTACGGTCCCCTACCCTTTTCTTTATGATTTTCTCATTGTGCTTGTATCCCACGGACCTTTGCGTCCCTCTTGCTGGATTGGGTTTCCCCCTTTTTTTTGGTGTGAAGATTGATGGTTGTTCATGTTCTTAAAGATATATATATGTATGTATATATAGGATAAATGATATGTTCTATGAAATCCACATGCAAAATAAATTTTAAAACTATTAGAACTAAAGATGTACTGTAAATATATGTTGTCACATGGATTTATTTGATCGGGGTTTAAGGTACCTATCAATGACTGCATGGGAATATAAACTCGTAACGATGAATACCTCCCTCTTGTTGTTGGTTTCCACATATTTTTTTTGTTTTGTTTCCACCTTGTTGCCGATTTTCGCATGTTTTTAATGTTATAATCTAAAGCTTGGACGGATATCGAGTTTTCTTTGCATCTATTATCCTCTTGATATCGATTCATAGATAGTTGTATGATGCTTGAGATGTGTCCAATTCCCCCTGTTGAAAAGGTCTCTCCCGATATTTAATTATTTGTTATTGGTGTATTTTTATGATGATATTTTTAATGGTCATCGGTATCCTTGTTGTGGTGATAGATAATTATGGATTAACTTTTTGACTAGATAAATTTTCATGTCACAATGTTAAATAAAGATAAACAAAGGCCCACAGATTTTATCAATATAATTCTCAAAAACGAAATAGTCGTTTATGTTGTTTCCCCTCAAGGCTTATTTGAGTATAACGTATGATTCAAAATCTTTACTCAAGTAACGTTAGTAATAAATATGAATACATAATGCTATTTGAGAATTAATGCTGGATAATTATATGGAAAAGCACGTTGGATGTTTAGCTATTAATGAGACTATGGGTTCCTAAGTAAAGTCGATCCATCTTACCTATTGGTTACATAAACATGGTATTTTACTTGTCATCAGTTTATAATCCCAGAGCTGATCATATCACATCTTTTGTGCTGAAATATTCTTGCTTAATTACAACTGCAACCTTGTACTTTTAAAGAATCTACATGCTCGTAAGGACAAGATAAATCTTACGCAAATATGAAAATAGGTTATTGATTGGAAGCATCCTAATATATTATTTAATGTATTACTGGTCGTCAACATCATAGTTTCAGTAATAGAGAAAAAAGTGAAGGTCTGTGATTTGTACCAGATCTAGATCTACTTGATCAAATTTCCTTATTTATTGATATTTTGTTTCTGATATGTTTCCGGTTCAATAATTAACTCCATCTTATAGTATAACATGATGCACATGTAATTAAGTTAGTCGCAGGTTAGAAAACATAGACGGTTATTGAAGTTATTGTTGTGTATGGTGATAATAACAAGTTTGGATTTTTTTTGTCTATAATGGAAATGCTATATGGGTTAGTTATTAAATTTAAATCAAAATCCCATCTCTCTAAGTTCACAACCATGCTCGTTTGCTATATATTGTAAACAATTAATTATTGATAATACTCGTGAATAAGAAAACATTTCATTAATACTCTTTCAACAGGTGGGATAAAATGTAGAAATAATTGATAGGGATACGTTTTGAGTTTGATCCACGATTTGTATACAACGATCTTTTGCAAAGAAATTAAAATCTCAACAGATTGTAAATATTCATTTATATCTATGATGATTATAAATCCGTAGATGAGATTCCACTGTATCCGGGTAGATTGAGTTAGGTGCCTAAAGGAACTGGGCATGCACCATTGGACCCCGGGTAGATGCCATGAAGGCCGCGACCCCAACGGACGAGTTGGATGACATTGCACCTAGCAGTCCGGTTGTATCTGGAGTCGCTCGACGGAGTAGGCATGTGGCAGGGTAGCGTATACTTATTTGTGAGAAAATAATGCATGATCAGATGTCTCTAATCACTTTTTACATCATTGTTAACTCTAGCGAACCGTAGAAATCGTTTTAAGTAAATATTGAATTAATAAATAAAAGTAAGATTGAATTACCACTTTATCGACGTTTGGATGTATCTGTCATGGTTAGAGAAGTTAGCATACCCGAGAGTGTGGCGCAGCTCTCGTGGTCCCGGTGAGTCCTAGATGGAGTGTTAGTTCTAGTTCCGCGAGTTTGTCGGTGTGTTCCGCGACTCTGTCGGTTGAACGTAGTGCTACGGGTACAGTCGGTGTGTCCGCGTCCCTAGTACGGCACTTGTCGAAGACTCGTACTTCATCACAAGGGTGTATCCGGTGCGGTCCCGTTTGGCCGCGGTGTACTCGTTCCCGGGTATTCCCCTTGTGATGGGTAAGCTGGGGTAAATGGGTTGAAGTTCGAGTTGGGGTTTGTTGGCTTGTGTCAGTTGCTCCAGTACACATGTTGTGACTGTTGAGTTTGGTTATTAATGTTTGAACCCAATAACTAAATAATGGCAAGATCTCTTGAATATTATACTTATGTGCATAGACTTATATGATTATCCCAAACAATGCATGTAGATAAGTGTATAATTAGTGAGCTCATGATATGAATAAAAATAATGACACTTGTAGAGTACGGATAGCAAATTGCATGTAACTTACAATAATAATCTTATTGGTGGTTTGGAATAATGAGCAGCAACTACAAGAATAATAATGGAACATGAACATCCCTCTCTTTACTCTTTTACACTTTCTGCTTAGTGTAGTGTTAGCCTGTTTTAGCTGTACTGAGCATTTTAGCTCATACGTACTTCTTTGGAAACCCATCCAGGTTGACAGGTTGTTGAGCAACAATAGTGGCTTGATCTTCCGCACTTTGTACAAGACACAGGGTACAGTTTCACTTGTATAGTCTTAATAATTGTTGTATACCTTTGTAGTTCATGTAGTTTAAGTTGTTAGTAATGTAATAAAATATTATGGACTCTATTGCAAATCTGTTATGTTTTGGGAACCATGAATATATAAATGTCCTTTGAGCATTTTATTATTTACTTTTCCTGCTTTACATTTCGAATGTTAGTCATGATGTGTGAATGTGGCTATTGCTGAGTATCTGGATCCTAGGGAGATAGGTCCGACGTCCTCCCCGCGGGGCGGGGCGTCACAGATGGTATCAGAGCAAGGATACTCCATTAGCCAACATTTATACTTATGATTATTAACGGTATTCGGAATGTATGGAACACATCAGGGTCCTCTGACTATGATGTTTAGTCCAACAGGAATGGTTCCCGTACAAGAGTCCTAATATATGAAGACTTAGATATCTAGAGACTTATGAGTGTAATTGATTCTTGCAGAATCATGTCGCTTTCGAACGCTGAGATTGCTAGTCAGTTGGCAATGATGATGGATATGATCCAAAGTATGGATAGGAGACTACAGACCATAGAACGAAGACTTGATAGATTTGAAGAATCCATTCGTACCCTTCAAAGCGTGGGTACTACTAGAGTTACACTTCCCCATCTATCTAATGAGGATATTTTTCAGAAGCATTAGAAAATATTTGCTAGCTATTGCAAGGGTCAAGTACCAGAGTTTGTGGGAGATACTGATCCTGAGGATGCTGATGCTTGGTTAGAAAAGATTGAGAAAGTTCTCAAGATTATCCAAGCACCCAAAGACTGTTGGGTGCCATTTGCTGAATACTCCTTGAGCGGTCATGCAAAGCATTGGTGGAGCGCTTTATCCTGACATTTATCACATCCTTTGACTTGGGATAATTTCGTGAAGTCATTTAGAGAACAATTTCTTCCTGATTTCTGGGTTAGGAGAAAAAGAAAAGAATTGGATGAGTTGCAACAAGGATCGATGTCAGCTAGAGAATATCAGATCAAATTTGATGAGTTAGCACGTCATTCACCCATGCTTGAAATGTGTGAAGATGAACGGATCTTAAAGTTTTGTTGTGGACTTCGCCTTGATATTCAACATAGACTCTCTTCTTGTCGACCATCCACTATCCGTGAGATGGTAGAAGTCATATCTCGCATGGAAGACTTACATCACGATATGAAATTGAGCGGAGAAAAATTACGTGAAAATGACCAGGGTGGGCAACAGATTGCGATGCCTTATCCAATAACTTATAATGGTTCCCTACCTTTGGAAGCAATGCACGAGACTACAACAAGTTCCACTACAAATGGACCAAGAGGAAGTAGCAGGCCTCGAAGATGTTATACTTGTGGTCAGAGGGGTCATAGTCAAGCTGAATGTCCGCAGTGAGTCACTAAGGTTATTGTTAGAGCACGACATGAAAGAATCAACATGTCGATGAAAAGGAACAAAAAAAAATATACTCAAGGCATGTGATTGATATAATGACTCTTATGACTATTAAATGTTCTTGTAATTCTAAATGAAAAAAAATCTGTTAGACAATGTTTTATCTATATGAACATAAATTATGTTCTTCTTAAATTTGTTGATAATATAGAGCAGGTCCACAAGAAAATATGACATATGGATTATATGATTCTGATGGTTATAGTTGTGACAATGCTAGTGTCTTAGTTTTTTTTTTTGATAATCGAAATGAGTTAAAAGATTGATAAGTATCAAACCTTAGTTATGTGATATTGAGACTCGTTTTATGTAGTACATGCTAATTCATAAGACAAGCTTAAGAATTGAAAGAGATGGCTGATCCTTTTTAAGATTGTTATCGATGACTATGATATTCCCATTACTCTTGTTGTAATCATTGAAGGTGACATAACTCTAATTTTTATATTCTTATCATCGAGTGATGATTTTGATCTTCTTAAGATTGTTGCTGTCGACCACGATAACAAAGGTCCTATTAAGATTGTTATCACTCTCGTGATAAGTGGAATGTAGATGCATGTACATCTTTCGAAGAATAAGAAGAAATTTTTTAGATATCGAAGGTGTCAACTGTAATTTCTTAAAATTATTTACCGTTGACAGTGATAACCAACGTTCTGTTAAGATTGTTATCACTCCTGTGATAAGTAAATTGCAGATGCGAGTGCATCTCTAGAAGAAATAGGAAGAGTTCTTTTAAGATTGTTATCACCTTCAAGCTAAGAAAGATACATCTTAAGATTTTTTCTTTTCAAAAGTTATAACCTTAAGGTCTGTAGATAGCCTTTTAACTATCGTAATAGACATATGTCCTATACCAATAATATCTCTACATGACGTAATGGATATTAGGTTTGATATCGTGGATGTATACAACATATGGTATGAATAGACAGAGAATACTACCCATACCGATACCTGAAGTCTCGAGGACGAGACTTGTTTTAAGATTGTTATGATGTGAAACCCCCAATTTTATCCCTGCAACTTGGTCAAGTTGATGATAATCAAATAGTTATGGTCCAATAAGAAATTTATGAAAAATCCAATTTCGATCTGATTGTATCATATTGTGACTTGTTGGATGCGTATCGTCGTCAGGATTCCAACGCATCCGAAATTTTGTAAATCGGATATCAGATGAGTGAGATATGATCATTTTAGTGAGGATGGGTCAAGTCTGAAATGGTTATACGGGATTGAGCAAGATCCATCTAAGAGATCCGCCCAAGCATGATTTTTGAGATATAAAAGGACACATGGGCTACTCTCTCCTCTTACTTGCAAACCCTAGCCACCACTCACCATCCCCCACCTCTCAAGATCGCTGGGGCTCCGACGGAGCATTGGCGGAGTTGGTTGTCCTCTACTATTTTTGTGGGGAAGTTTTCCCTCGACATCCTCTACACGGATCTAGCACTAGAAATGTAAGATCATCTCTCTCGTTCCTTGTATTTCAAGATTTTGTTGTGGGTTAGATCTAAGCAAGGGATTATTTTGATTTAGAGGATTTTCGTGATCATGATGAAGCGTGGAACTACTTAGAATGGACATATGACGTTGATGCACAAACAACACATAGGTACGGTCCCCTACCCTTTTCTTTATGATTTTCTCATTGTGCTTGTATCCCACGGACCTTTGTGTCCCTCTTGCTGGATTGGGTTTCCCCCTTTTTTTTGGTGTGAAGATTGATGGTTGTTCATGTTCTTAAAGATATATATATATATGTATATATAGGATAAATGATATGTTCTGTGAAATCCACATGCAAAATAAATTTTAAAACTATTAGAACTAAATATGTACTGTAAATATATGTTGTCACATGGATTGATTTGATCGGGGTTTAAGGTACCTATCAATGACTGCATGGGAATATAAACTCGTAACGATGAATACCTCCCTCTTGTTGTTGGTTTCCACATATTTTTTTTTGTTTTGTTTCCACCTTGTTGCCGATTTTCGCATGTTTTTAATGTTATAATCTAAAGCTTGGACGGATATCGAGTTTTCTTTGCATCGATTATCCTCTTGATATCGATTCATAGATAGTTGTATGATGCTTGAGATGTGTCCAATTCCCCCTGTTGAAAAGGTCTCTCCCGATATTTAATTATTTGTTATTGGTGTATTTTTATGATGATATTTTTAATGGTCATCGGTATCCTTGTTGTGGTGATAGATAATTATGGATTACCTTTTTGACTAGATAAATTTTCATGTCACAATGTTAAATAAAGATAAACAAAGGCCCACAGATTTTATCAATATAATTCTCAAAAACGAAATAGTCGTTTATGTTGTTTCCCCTCAAGGCTTATTTGAGTATAACGTATGATTCAAAATCTTTACTCGAGTAACGTTAGTAATAAATATGAATACATAATGCTATTTGAGAATTAATGCTGGATAATTATATGGAAAAGCACGTTGGATGTTTAGTTATTAATGAGACTATGGGTTCCTAAGTAAAGTCGATCCATCTTACCTATTGGTTACATAAACATGGTATTTTACTTGTCCTCAGTTTATAATCCCAGAGCTGATCATATCACATCTTTTGTGCTGAAATATTCTTGCTTAATTACAACTGCAACCTTGTACTTTTAAAGAATCTACATGCTCGTAAGGACAAGATAAATCTCACGCAAATATGAAAATAGGTTATTGATTGGAAGCATCGTAATATATTATTTAATGTATTACTGGTCGTCAACATCATAGTTTCAGTAATAGAGAAAAAAGTGAAGGTCTGTGATTTGTACCAGATCTAGATCTACTTGATCAAATTTCCTTATATATTGATATTTTGTTTCTGATATGTTTCCGGTTCAATAATTAACTCCATCTTATAGTATAACATGATGCACATGTAATTAAGTTAGTCGCAGGTTAGAAAACATAGACGGTTATTGACGTTATTGTTGTGTATGGTGATAATAACAAGTTTGGATTTTTTTTGTCTATAATGGAAATGCTATATGGGTTAGTTATTAAATTTAAATCAAAATCCCATCTCTCTAAGTTCACAACCATGCTCGTTTGCTATATATTGTAAACAATTAATTATTGATATTACTCGTGAATAAGAAAACATTTCATTAATACTCTTTCAACAGGTGGGATAAAATGTAGAAATAATTGATAGGGATACGTTTTGAGTTTGATCCACGATTTGTATACAACAATCTTTTGCAAAGAAATTAAAATCTCAACAGGTTGTAAATATTCATTTATATCTATGATGATTACAAATCCGTAGATGAGATTCCACTGTATCCGGGTAGATTGAGTTAGGTGCCTAAAGGAAGTGGGCATGCACCATTGGACCCCGGGTAGATGCCATGAAGGCCGCGACCCCAACGGACGAGTTGGATGACATTGCACCTAGCAACCCGGTTGTATCTGGAGTCGCTCGACGGAGTAGGCATGTGGCAGGGTAGCATATACTTATTTGTGAGAAAAAAATGCATGATCAGATGTCTCTAATCACTTTTTACATCATTATTAACTCTAGCGAACCGTAGAAATCATTTTAAGTAAATATTGAATTAATAAATAAAAGTAAGATTGAATTACCACTTTATCGACGTTTGGATGTATCTGTCATGATTAGAGAAGTTAGCATACCCGAGAGTGTGGCGCAGCTCTCGTGGTCCCGGTGAGTCCTAGATGGAGTGTTAGTTCTAGTTCCGTGAGTTTGTCGGTGTGTTCCGCGACTCTGTCGGTTGAACGTAGTGCTACGGGTACAGTCGGTGTGTCCGCGTCCCTAGTACGGCACTCGTCGAAGACTCGTACTTCATCACAAGGGTGTATCCGGTGCGGTCCCGTTTGGCCGCGGTGTACTCGTTCCCGGGTATTCCCCTTGTGATGGGTAAGCTGGGGTAAATGGGTTGAAGTTCGAGTTGGGGTTTGTTGGCTTGTGTCAGTTGCTCCAGTACACATGTTGTGACTGTTGAGTTTGGTTATTAATGTTTGAACCCAATAACTAAATAATGGCAAGATCTCTTGAATATTATACTTATGTGCATAGACTTATATGATTATCCCAAACAATGCATGTAGATAAGTGTATAATTAGTGAGCTCATGATATGAATAAAAATAATGACACTTGTAGAGTACGGATAGCAAATTGCATGTAACTTACAATAATAATCTTATTGGTGGTTTGGAATAATGAGCAGCAACTACAAGAATAATAATGGAACATGAACATCCCTCTCTTTACTCTTTTACACTTTCTGCTTAGTGTAGTGTTAGCCTGTTTTAGCTGTACTGAGCATTTTAGCTCATACGTACTTCTTTGGAAACCCATCCAGGTTGACAGGTTGTTGAGCAGCAGTAGTGGCTTGATCTTCCGCACTTTGTACAAGACACAGGATACAGTTTCACTTGTATAGTCTTAATAATTGTTGTATACCTTTGTAGTTCATGTAGTTTAAGTTGTTAGTCATGTAATAAAATATTATGGACTGTATTGCAAATCTGTTATGTTTTGGGAACCATGAATTTATAAATGTCCTTTGAGCATTTTATTATTTACTTTTCCTGCTTTACATTCCGAATGTTAGTCATGATGTGTGAATGTGGCTATTGCTGAGTATCTGGATCCTAGGGAGATAGGTCCGACGTCCTCTCCGCGGGGCGGGGCGTCACAAGTGTGGGTTTAAATTATTAGCCCATTAATGGCTCTTTAGGCTAGTGGGAGAGTGTTGGACATGCGAGCCCACAACGAGCCATTATGCAATAAATGTTATTGCGAATATCATTCCCTGATCTGAAATGAAGAATAACTAATTTGCATAATAGGTCCCTTAGTACAATTAGGGTTATGTACCATGGCCATCTTAATAATCATATAGATGTTGATTCAATAATTGAATCATAGAGGCTAGTGCTCGGATGAATATATAAAGAGTTCGATTGAGGACTCATCAACTACCGTCAAATGATTATTGAGAGATGATCTCCAGCCTGAGTAGGAGATGACAATCCTTTCTCACATAGGCTGATATCTGACCGACCTCTTGATGCAGGTCCTCTGCATAGGAATAGAGATTCGGAGGTGTCAGATAGTTTGGTCAAAGAGTTGACTTAACGAGATCGAGATAACCAAAGTCCTATGTCGTATGCTGTCACGATATAGACACACATCCTTTGACCGGAGACAAATGTGTTACTATATGTCTGAGTATGTACATTTGGCAGACCAATAGGTTGATGACCTAACCAAGGTCTATACACCGGCACACTGGTGTGCATATAAGGGCATATGAGTAATACGATCTTGATGAAACCCAATTTCGTCATCTTTATTTTCCATAATTAACCCTCTTGCTTAAAGCAATTTCAATAAAATCCTGTTAAAGTCTGGTATTTATCAGAGTCCTTAATAAATTAAAAATCACAAAAAAAAATTGTGGTATTTTTAACCTTAAAAATACCTTCAAAAATATTTGGTATCTACAGATGACCTCCTCTCCACTTTTGGTCAACATGAAACTTGTAGACCTCATCGAGATCTACAACTTTCATGTTTTGAGTTTTCTCAAATTCGGCCAAATTAACCCTCAAAAATAATTTTTCCTCTCGGAATAATCTGATTGGGCCACGCGGCCCGCTCTGGGTGAGCCACGTGGCCTGCTCCCCTTTGCATTATCCGCCCCTGTCCCTAACCGTTGGATTTTCATCTGATCCAACGTTTCAACTCTCTCTACACCCGCTCAGATCCTCAAACATCTGATCTTCCTAGGACTCTCATCTGCACCGCACGATAGCGCCTCACGCAGAGCGCTCCACGTGGCGGTTTGTAGACCGCATGATCGCGCCCTCATCCACCCATCTCTGCCGCTAATTCCGCAGTCACCATCGACCATTCGATCTACTCCCTAATCCCATCACTACCGTCCGCTAGAGCGCATGCTTCCGCTCGACACGTGCCACATTTAGCGCCCTTTGATGACCGCGCCTCAGATCTAATCCTCGCCGCCCTTCGCGCGTCGCTCACCACCGTTGGATCTCCCGATCCAACGACTAGGCTCCATCGTCTTCCTCCTCCCGCAAGCTCCGCCCGAGTGTCCCGCTTCGCAGACCTCCTCCATCCTTCCATTTTTAGCCAGAGCCCTGGTCATCCTTGCCATGCTCTAACCACCCCACAACCGAGCCCATTCTCCCACGATCCTCGCGTGCACGTCCTCCATCTGCGAGCCTCTCCCAGTCGCTCCATAATTCCCTCGCAATCCGTGGATTCAGCCACCTGGACCACCACCCCCTTCCTTTAAAAGCGTCGCCTCCCCCTTTGATTTTCTCCGTCCATCAACCAAGGGGCTGAGGCCCAACCCTCCATCTCCTCCCTGTGACAGGGGGAGGAGCTCGGAATGAACGGCAACGACCTTCTTCCCCGATGAGACCCGCCGACCTCCAGGCGGCGTTGCGGTGGCTCAAAGCCCCGCCCGAGCTCGCTGGCACGGCCGACCAGTATGTGCGACGACCCAGGCCTCTTCTCCGATGCCCAGCCCAGGCCACGACCTCCATCTCCGGCTAGGTAAGCCCCTTGATCTTCTCTGATTTTCTTCTTATTTTGCATAATTTTCTAAGTCTCTACAAACACTACCTTGCTCCACTGTCCACCCCTTTAGCTTCGTCATCAACCCACCTTCCTCGCTGACCCTTCCGATCACCACCCTCTTCCGTCACGACCCTTGTCATCCCAGGCCTTCTCCTCCGCCGGAGGCGGAGGAGGACACACTCAGGGCTCCAGTTCTCCGCCACCTAAGCCCTTCGCTCACCTCGCATCGCACGCACACACACTGCTAACCCCTTCTGCATGTCAATTAAAGTCATTGGCCGGTCCTCGGGCGGAGCTGAGTTCTAGAGCTCTGCCTCTGGCGACCCAGTGTCGATCGAGCATCCAAGGTACTCCCGCATCTTCTCCGACCTCGGACCTTCATCGCCCGACCTTCAGCGATCTTTCCCGAGCTTCACCGAGCACGGCGAGGCACGGCGGAGCTCCCGGCCTTACGCCGGAGTTCCAATAGCACCGCCAGCCATTGAGGAGGAAGGAGGAGCAGCTACCATTAGATCTTGCCCCACGGCGGAGATCCAACGACCCTGGAGCACCCACGTCGACCGTCCCGGAGCGCGGAGGCTCGGTGGGACCGAGCCTCGCCCGAGGCAACCTCGAGCCGCCACGGGGCCCGAGCTACCTGCTACGACCACCCGAAGCAGCGCCGAACCACACCCCCATCCGAGCCTGAGCTCACGTGCCTCCTGCACGTGAGATCTGGGCTTTTTGCATCGGCGCCCTCGCACCTTCGGCATATTACATCCAGGTCCTGATACACGTGGCAGTCCCCGAGACCACGTCGAGCCTCATCACCACCAAGCCTGGAGGCTCGTGTACCCCGAGCCAGCCCGAAGCAGCCACGAGCCTTTACCGAGCCCAGGCCGCCCTCCGAGCCTGGATGGCACGTGCATAGCACGTGCCATCTGGGTAATTTATGCAGAAGCCCCGCCGACTCTTTCAAATTGCATTCAGGTCCTGTTATCACATGCCGTCCACGTGCACAGTGGGAATTTTGCAACCACACCCCCACAGGTTTCCATATTTGCAAAAATACCCCTGTACGTGAGGTAATTTACAGGGAAGGCCCCTCTCCTTATTTTTATTACTTTTTAGTCCCTCCTAGGGACCTGTATGTAATTTAGTTTTCATGTTTTCTTTCAGTTATGCCCTTAGCTTCTTTATTGCATATCTTGAGCTACATATATCCGATCGAGTTGATTTCAGTTTCATTTTAACGCTGGTTTAATGAAATTTCTAATGGCATGATCATTTTTTGTGATGGACACACTAATTTTGATGTATTATTTTGATATCTAAGTGTCACTTGTTACTTAATCTGTGCCTTATTCATATTACGTTTGTCATCTCGTTTAAATCTGAAATTAACTTGTGATTTAGTTGGCTCATTATTTAGTTCTAGGGCATAGTTTCATTGCATCTCATGACATTTATCTGCTTAATAAAAATAAAATAAAATAAATGCATGTTCCTTTTTAATGCATTGTTGTGTCTCCTTGTCCCTCATGCATGATTTAACCTATATTGTCTCTCATTCAACAATTAGTCAAATAGATAAAAATCCAGATAATGCGAGAGAAGCGCGTGTCCCTGAGTTCGACCTTGGTTTCTTGCCAAGTAAAATAAGATAAATACGACCATCTCATTTTGATGTGTATATATTTAAATGAGATGGTCTTTGACGAGCCCAATCGGCCTGACTGCGATGACATTATCAAGTGCTAATACAACACTGTTAAAGGGTCGATTTCGCGGTTCACCAAATGGCGCCGTTGCCGGGGACACGGCTCATTTCTTTTATTTTTTGGATTTTTGTTTGTTTAATTTAGTGTTCCTTTTTATAGGTCAAATTGTTCACATATGTTGCATTATAATTTTTTTCTTTTCTATTTGATCTCTAATCTTTGTTTCTATGGCAGGGCCCTTGATCAATCAAGGAGGCGAGGAGCTGATGTCTTCCGCTGAGAGGAACCGCAGGAGCATGCTTGGAGCATATGGGAAAGAAAGAAAAAAATGTGTCGCATTTTTATTTCCATTCCATACATGTAATAATTCGTCTTTTACAACGGTCTTCGATCGAAGGCTCGCGATTGTAATCGAATGATCGTGGTTGTGTGTGGATCGTCCCCACTTGAGTGTCGACCTAAGACCAAGCACGCAGCTCTTCGAGCTTAGTTAATTTTCGTATTTTTATGTGCTTGCTCGTAGGTAGGACACACCTTCATTCAAGACGCACGTAGCATCGCTTTACTTAGTCAAATTAAAAGAAAATTTTCCCCGCTAATAGAAGCATGTTAGGTGCGGCTTTCTGATGACTTGCATACATGAGTTTTTGATTTCAAAACAACCCGAGTTTTCATGTATTTCTCGTCAAATCATTGCATGTTTTCTCGCTTAGCCTAGATCACGGTTTTCATCGAATGTACGGCTTTTTCTCGATTTCTCCCTCCTAGCTTGATCACCTAGGTTAATGGAAAAAGGGAACGAACGGTAGACGACGATTTCTTGATTTATGTGCTAACCTTAATTCAGTGACAACCTTAAGAAAAATTGGGACTGTTAATTGCAAGTCAACCAACAATGGTGTAAAACTTTGGTTTTGGGAGAGCAACACCCTCGTTTATGCTTGATTTTCACTTAACACTTTTTCTCTGCGTAAAATCTAATATTTTATCACCAATAAGACCGACAAGATAATAAACCAACTGCGGTTGGTTTCATGTGTGAGTTGGTGAATTTAAGGGTCTTGCTTGCTTGATTGAGCCTTGTTTGCTTCGATACACTCCCCAAAACCTTAGTCACTCCATTTCATCTCCGTAGATTCATCCGCTCATCTGTACATCCATTCATCTTCTTCGTTCCCCTTGGGTCCTTCCCAGCATCAATTCCCATCTTTATATTTAGGCTAATCTCAGCCTAAGTATAGGGGGGACCCGAGTCCCGTGATTTTTCTCAACTCTTCTTTCCTTGCCTTTATACTTAGGTTATTTCTAACCTAAGTATAGGGGGAGCCCCTCTTAGCTCCCGTATATTCCTATATATTTAAATGGACCTATGTACTTATAACATCTAGTGCTATGAGGACATAGCAAAGTTTAAGTATAGGGGGGTATACCGTATATACCGTATACTTACTTTAGCTATAATCTGAAAAATATGAAAAATATTAAACTTTTTGGATAAAGTAAAATTCTTTGGACTAAGAGAACTCAAAAGATTTACGGCTTCTCGATTTTATGTTACGCTATTTTTACAAAAATATTTTTAGAAATGGGTTTTCATTATTTTGAAAAACACTTTTGAAGATGTTTTGAAAACTTTTTATTTGTGTGACATGGTTTTGAAAATCTTTTGTCTTTTTTCAAGGAAAGTTGAGTTTAACTTGTGTCTTAACCTTTATTAAAATCCATAAAAATGAGAAAAATCCAAAACCCTTTAAGAGTCATTAGTGACTACTAAACCCAATTATGTAAGACGCATTCAGTGAGGGTTCGCCCTTAGCAGATTGGATGGTTTAGAGGACTTCGCGTAAGGGCCCGTCCTCATGCAACGGGCTTCGGCCTGTACTTACATCCATACTGGCTGAATTGTAGATGCTCAATTGAGTTTAGGCAATTCTAATATCTCTTGAAGTTCAAAAAAAAATCTCTTGTTTTTGAATGAAGAAGTTGGATTAATCCTCTACACTTACACTTCCACTCAGGATCTGAAATGATCAAGGAGACTTAGCTTTTTGAGGTCTTTGAGATTTCAGGTTAACCAGCCTTAGCCATCAGGGTCTTAGACTTAATCATCCACATTCCACTAGGTTTCTAGATTTGCATGATATATTCCATGCTTAGTCTCAGACAAAAAGAATATGATCAACACATCACATGCACAACTGCGGTTTTTGATGAGATGAGTTGATTTTTCACTTGAGGAATTGGGATGAGGAAGTTGAGTTTGGATTTGATCTAATGATGCTCGAGGATTGGATAAAATCTTTGGAGGCTTCATGAAACCTGATTGTTAGCAATATTAGCCAGTATAAGAACTTGGTTCTTATACTAATCTCTTGATATTGACCTAAGTGCTAGGGTGTGAAATAAATAAAAAATGTTGATCAGTGTGCGCCAACTCTTGGTAAAAGCAGTGGAGCTAGCAAAAAATTATACAAGTCAATCAAATTTCAAAGAAAAAGCTCTCATTCCACAAACTTACATATCAAAGAGCTTCCACCAAAGGCGAGCGCTCCCAAACTTTTCAAAGTGTCCACTTGGACCACCACTATTAGGACCAGGAGTTGGGCTTGCACCAAAAAAGGGCTCTGCATCGTAAATGCTACAAGTCTGGGTGTAGAAGGTACGGTAGGTACTCAAAAGAGACACACCCCGGTGTACTCCCAGGAAAACAAGTGCAGACGGCTCCAACTTCTCTTGACGGACGCATTGATCAACACCAAAAAAAATGTGTTGCGTAAAAGGCACTAGAGAGAATCCTTGTTCCAATGGGAGGGAGAGAAGAAATGACAAAAACCCATACCCTCCATTACTGGCCCGCCATTTACATTTTCTAAGTCTGACAACTAAAGAGACGGTGGAATGGATGCAAGATTTGATTTATTCTGTAGTGTTGAGGATTGGGTCCTTAGGAGATTTTCTCGGACCAAGACTTTGGGTGACGATTTGACTCTACTCTCAAAATCGCAGTCAACACTAAAATGTCATATCCTTTAGATTATATGTACATCAGAGAGAGTCTGGAGAAGCAGAGGAATTAGATGCCTCTTGATTAAGGTTGGGTTGAACTCTACGATTTTGAACCTCTAAAGTCGAGTCGACTTGATCGGATTGGATCCTGTACTCATATGCACAAGGGGGTTAATCTAGCTTATTCATTTTTTGGTGCTCGAGGACGAGCATAGTGCTCGAGGACGAGCATAGTGCTCGAGGACGAGCATCGCTTAAGTATAAGGGGGTGATGAAACCCAATTTCATCATCTTTATTTTCCATAATTAACCCCCTTGCTTAAAGTAATGTCAATAAAATCTTGTTAAAGTCTGGTATTTATCAGAGTCCTTAATAAATTAAAAATCACAAACAAAAATCTGTGGTATTTTTAACCTTAAAAATACCTTCAAAAATATGTGGTGTCTACAGACGACCTCCTCTCCACTTTTGGTCAACATGAAACTTGTAGATCTCATTGAGATCTACAACTTTCATGTTTTAAGTTTTCTTAAATTCGAACAAATTAACCCTCAAAAATAATTTTTCCTCTCGGAATAATCTGATTGGGCCACGCGGCCCGCTCTGGGTGAGCCACATGGCCCGCTCCCCTTTGCATTATCCGCCCCTGTCCCTAACCATTGGATTTCCATCTGATCCAACGGTTCAACTCTCTCTACACCCGCTCAGATCCTCAGCCATCTGATCTTCCCAGGACTCTCATCTGCACCGCACGATAGCGCCTAACGCAGAGTGCGCCACGTGGCGGTTTGTAGACCGCACGATCGTGCCCTCATCCACCCATCTCTGCTGCTTATTTTGCAGTCACCATCGGCCATTCGATCTACTCCCTAATCCCATCACTACCGTCTGCTAGCGCGCATGCTTCCGCTCGACACGTGGCACATTTAACGCCCTTCGATGACCGCGCCTCGGATCTAATCCTCGCCGCCCTTCGCGCGTCGCTCACCACCATTGGATCTCCTGATCCAATGGCTTGGCTCCGTCGTCTTCCTCCTCCCGCAAGCTCCGCCCGAGCGTCCCGCTTCGCAGACCTCCTCCATCCTTCCATTTTTAGCCAGAGCCCTGGTCATCCTCGCCATGCTCTAACACCCCACGATCGAGCCCATTCTCCCACGATCCTCGCATGCACGTCCTCCATCTGCGAGCCTCTCCCAGTCGCTCCATAATTCCCTCGCAATCCATGGATTCAGCCACCTGGACCACCACCCCCTTCCTTTAAAAGTGTCGCCTCCCCCTTCGATTTTCTCCGTCCATCAACCAAGGGGCTGAGGCCCAACCCTCCAGCTCCTCCCTGTGACAGGGGGAGGAGCTCGGATCGAGCGACAACGACCTTCTTCCTTGATGAGACCCGCCGACCTCCAGGCGGCGTTGCGATGGCTCAAAGCCCCGCCCGAGCGTGCTGGCACGGCCGACCAGTATGTGCAACGTCCCGGGCCTCTTCTCCGATGCCCAACCCAGGCCATGACCTCCATCTCCAGCCAAGTAAGCCCTCTGATCTTCTCTGAATTTTCTTCTTATTTTGCATAATTTTCTAAGTCTCTACAAACACTACCTCGCTCCACTGTCCACCCCTTTAGCTTCTCCATCAACCCACCTTCCTCGCTGACCCTTCCGATCACCACTCTCCTCCGTCACGACCCTTGTCATCCCAGGCCTTCTCCTCCGTCGGAGGCGGAGGAGGACATACTCAGGGCTCCAGTTCTCCGCCACCTAAGCCCTTCGCTCACCTATTGTCACATGCACACACACCGCTAACCCCTTATGCAGGTCAATTAACGTCATTGGACGGACCTCGGGCGGAGCTGAGTTCTAGAGCTCCGCCTCCGGTGACCCAGTGTCGATCGAGCATCCCAGGTACTCCCGCGTCTTCTCTGACCTCGGACCTTCATCGCCCGACCTTCAGCGATCTTCCCCGAGCTTCATCGAGCACGGCGAGGCATGACGGAGCTCCCGGCCTTACGCCGGAGCTCCAATAGCGCCGCCAGCCATTGAGGAGGAAGGAGGAGCAGCTACCGTTGGATCTCGCCCCACGGCGGAGATCCAACGGCCCTGGAGCACCCACATTGACCGTCCCGGAGTGCGGAGGCTCGGTGGGACCGAGCCTTGCCCAAGGCAACCTCGTGCCGCCACGTGGCCCGAGCTACCTGCTACGGCCACCCGAAGCAACGCCGAACCTCACCCCCATCCGAGCCTGAGCTCACGTGCCTCCCGCACGTGAGATCTGGGCTTTTTGCATCGGCGCCCTTGTACCTTCCGCATATTACATCCAGGTCCTCATACACGTGGCAGTCCCCGAGACCATGCCGAGCCTCATTGCCACCAAGCCTGGAGGCTCGTGTACCCCGAGCCAGCCCGAAGCAGCCACGAGCCTTTACCGAGCCCAGGCCGCCCTCCGAGCCTGGATGGCGCGTGCATAGCAAGTGCCATCTGGGTAATTTATGCAAAAGCCTCGTCGACTCTTTCAAATTGCATTCAGGTCCTGTTATCACTTGTCGTCCACGTGCACAGTGGGAATTTTGCAACCACACCCCCACAGGTTTCCATATTTGCAAAAATACCCCTGTGCGTGAGGGTAATATACAGGGAAGGCCCCTCTCCTTATTTTTATTACATTTTAGTCCCTCCCAGGGACCTGTATGTAATTTAGTTTTCATGTTTTCTTTCAGTTATGTGCTTAGCTTCTTCATTGCATATCTTGAGCTACATATATCCGATCGAGTTGATTTTAGTTTCATTTTAACGCTGGTTTAATGAACTTTCTAATGGCATGATCATTTTCTGTGATGGACACACTAATTTTGATGTATTATTTTGATAGCTAAGTGTCACTTGTTACTTAATCTGTGCCTTGTTCATATTGCGTTTGTCATCTCGTTTAAATCTGAAATTAACTTGTGATTTAGTTGGCTCATTATTTTGTTCTAGGGCATAGTTTCATTGCATCTCATGACATTTATCTGCTTAATAAAAATAAAAAAAAATGCATGTTCCTTTTTAATGCATTGTTGTGTCTCCTTGTCCCTCAGGCATGATTTAACCTATATTCTCTCTCATTCAACAATTAGTCAAATGATAAAAATCCAGATAATGCGAGAGAAGCGCGTGTCCCTGAGTTCGACCTTGGTTTCTTGCCAAGTAAAAAAAAGATAAATATGACCATCTCATTTTGATTTGTATATATCTAAATGAGATGGTCTTTGACGAGCCCAATCGGCCCGACTGCGATGGCATTATCAAGTGCTAATACAACACTATTAAAGGGCCGATTTCGCGGTTTGTCAGATCTCTCAAAGGGATCATACAGGTTCACTACTGAACCAGAAGACATGAGCTCACTCATGAGATATTGGGAAGAATCAAATTCCGTAAACGATCGTCTCGCTTTGGAAGCTTGACTGAATTTGTAGGTTTTATATATACTTTTGGAAAGTATATGATCAAGTCCTGGGTGTGATATATATGCTTTTGGAAAGTATATGATCGATACCAACGCCCAATGATCAAATGAGAAACTTACTGATAAAACCCTGAAGTAGACAGTATAAAGTTGATCTAATACTTCGGGTTTATTCTGAGTCTTCCAGTATGAAGGATGTACATGTATTGGGAATACCTGAGGGTGATGTGATCATAAATGATTGTATAACCATGATGCTTCCATTCCTAGGGAGTGATAAAACAAGTCTGGATTTTAGTGACTCCTCTCAGTAGAGAAGTGAGCTGATCTTGGTCCAAATATTGGACATTGATTTGAATGTGATTCGGATGCAATGAGAATATTAGATTTGCGGTCTTGATTTAATCAAGCATCTATGGGAGGCCCGAGATCTGGATTTAAGATGTGATCTCAATATCCAAGTCACTATACATGGACCAATACAATCGCCCTATCCTTATCTCCAAGTACCTGCGGAGAATACACATTATTCTTTAAAGAGTTCAAGAATAATTCCAAAGTTGAATTATATCCAAGCATCAAGAAAATTGATTATCATGGATAATATGAATTTGATTCATATTATAAGAAGAGATATTTAAGATAATTAAATAAGATATAATTATCAAAGATATGAATAATGTGAATGAGATTCATATTATTTGGGCACATGAGAAAAGAAATCCAAGATGATTAAATGTGATTTAATTATCATGGATATGAATAATATAGATAGCACTATCCATATTAATCATATATATTATAAATATGCTTTATAATCTATAAGAGAGAGCCATATTGTGTTTTATATTTGTTGGTTAATTGTTAATGTGAATGGGATTCACATTGAATGATTAATTGAAATTATAATTACATTTGGTTTTGGGTTGTGAATGAGATTCACATTTTTTCAATGGCTTGACTGATATTTTCCAAAAGATAATTTGGAATTGTTTTTTTGTGAAAATTATTTCGACAAGAGTTATAGGAGATATCATGAGATAATGAGATCTCATGATATATCAATGAGATTGACCAAGTCCCCTCTAATAAGAGAGGACGACTACAACTCCTCTAGAGGAGTAGAGTAGCCGTTCTCCCTTTTTAGGAGAGGACCATGGTCTTCTCATTATCCTATCTCTAGTCAAAAGTGATTTAATTTGAGATTAATTATATTGATTTATCAATGATAATTAGTTTGAATTAAATCACTTATTGTGTTTTACCAACAATAATCCTAGACGTTGAAAGGGACACAATCAATCTCATCCGTTGATTGTGTGTTGTCCATGGATTGGGATCCATGGACTCCCAAAACCGTATATAAGAAGACGCATGCCTTGATCTTTGACTTACACACCGACTCGACAGAGTCTCTCTGCTTTCTCTCTCTCATTCTCACGTGCCCTCTTCCCTTCTCTCTTGGGTGGCCGTCCACCCTCCTCCAGAAGGAAGAAGGCTCCATCGTCGGCTCGCGTTGCTTCGATGACTCTTGGCGCTTTATTTTCTTTGGTGCTACTCGGTCGTGAAGAAGATACATGATCTCGTGCGATGAGATCAAGAGTTCCTTTGCTTGGACAACTACTTGGATTGCGAGATCACCGCGACTCATCCCCGCGCTTGCAAGCTTCTCCTCCGAAGGTTGGACTTTAGACAGGAGGTCTCTTTGTTTAGAGACTTGATCACAACCACGCTTCAAGAGGTAATCCTATTACTTGTCTGTGTTTTAGACGAAATGATCTGATAAGTGTTCTTGGATCATGTGGTTTTGTCGCATAGAAAATTTTAATTTCCGTTGCATCGAGTAACTTGTGCGACTAGTCGTTCCCGATCGCATACGATGCGATCCTCACGGTTCCGTGATGCACTTGAGGTTTCTCCCCATATCCTTCAGAGGGCTCACAAAGCTCGAGAAGATAAGCCGTTGAGTCGTCTTCTTCGATGTCAAGAGATTGATCGTGAGAGCACGATTTACGATTCAAGAAAGATGGGAAAATGCGTAAAAGTCACGGTAACTCACGTCCCGCAAGCAAACACAAAGCAAACCCCATTTTCACCAACAAAACCCGATGATGGCCGTAAGAGTTCGGTCTTTTATCTTATCGGTTTTAGGGTTGTATTAGTAAACAAGTATAATATCTGTTAATGCAAGCTAATAGGTCCCCGATGTTTCCCCGAAATACTGTCCCGAGTATTTATAGAGAACCACTTGCTCTCAGCCAGTATGGGGGTAAGTACAGACCATTTCCGGCTACCCGTGTTACTTGAGGACGGAGCCTTACACAGTGTCCTCTAAACCCCCCACTCTGATAAGTAAACTCGGACCATTTCCGGCTACCCAAGCGTACCCACTGAAAAGTAGTGATTAGGTGTATAGACTAAGTAGTATCTCAAAAGAAATACGGGTTTTGGGTTCTATCCTTAAGGGTCGTCTCTCACTCGCGCACTCTGAGAAGAACCTGTGCAGGGATTACTCTCCCAAATCAATTGAATCTTACGTTTGTTTTAAGTCAGATACTTTAGTAGTCCCGATTTTATTTTTGAGGTTTTATATTTTTTGGGGTTTTTTTCAAACAAACGTCTATCGAGTGTCTTTATTATTTTTTATAAGTCCTATAATCATGCACCTAGGTTGCGAGTCCTAAAAATAACTAAGAAAGCGCAATTAGAAAGGAAAAAGAAAACTCCTAAGCAAGCACCTAGCCTCGTAAAAGCCGTGGAAAACCAACGATGCAAGAAAAATCGCGGTGGATGCTCTGATCCCCCGAGTGCACGACACTAGACGAATTAGACCCCAAGAAAAAATGAGAGGGGAGGTACAAGTCGGTATGCCCTTATTGGGCCCCTTTCTAAAAAACAAAAACACGGGCAAGTGCCCTTCTTCTTTTTTTACAAGAATAAAAGGAAAAAATTACAACTCGAACCCTAACTGACCCTGCCCTCAGCAACCGAGAATCCCTGGTCTCTGCACTTTCAACTGTTTTGCGGCTTTCGAGAAACCCGGCTGAACCTGTAGGCCCTGCAAGAGTTAGTTAAGAAAGAAAAACACAAAAAAGCCGTAAACAAAAATTTAAAGAACAGATGAAAAACTGTAAAAATCGAAGAAAAAATCGTAAATAAAAAAGCGAAAGAAAATTTGTAAAATCAAGAATAATAGAGAGAAATCGGTTTAAAAACCACTGTAAAAACAATGCTTCCCCGGCAACGGTGCCATTTTGATAAAATGCGGTCCCGCCTCCTGCGGTTGTCGATTGTAGAGAGAGAGGGGGAACCACGTTTTAATCAAACAAAAATTACAGTAAATCAGAAGATAAAATCATGTTCTACCGTTCACTACTAATTTAACCAGGTGAGTGTGCCTGGGTCGAACTCAAGGAAGCAGAATGTTTAAACACGGTTTTTAAGACAAGGAAAGAATTTTAACAATATTCTCTTTTATTCCTGATTTTATAATGAAAGAAATTGAAAACAAATTCGGCTCAAAACAAACTCAAGAAAACCAAAATCAAAACCACAAAATAAAGTGACAAAAAATTCAGGAAAAATGTTCGAAAAATAGCTTGGGTAGTTATCAAGCTACCAAAAGAAAATTCGTGGGAAAATGAGAAAAATTGGAGGTTCAAATGGCCCCTACAACCAAGGGCCTAACTACAAAAAAAATATTTAGTTTTTGTTACAAAACGGTCCCTGTAGGGACTAAAATGCAAAATAAATACGTTTTATTACAATTAGGTCCCCGCATAGGGACCTAATTGTAATTATGGAAACTCCTGGAGGCGCGCTTTAATTTCTGGAACTTGGCAGGATCTATGAAGCAATTTCTCTACCGATTCAGATTAAACGGTGCAGATTAGAAGCTCAGATGCGATTTGGTCCGTCCACTTCCGCCACATGTCGATAGCCTATACACCGGGCTTTCTTTAGTGTTCTTGACTTCTGTTGCGCGGTTACGATGACCTTTCCTTCTCCGAATTATCACCGACGACTGACGATGGTCTGGGGGATCCGGTGGGGCCAGAGGGGTGACTTCTTCACTCCTCGAGCTCGCCCGTGGTAGGGGTCCTCCAAAGGTGGCTGACAACGACGGCTATCAGGCGATGAAGATGGCTGCTCCGGCTTTGATCCAAGAGCTTCGTGATTATTATGCCTTCTTCAGATGTGATTTACTGGTGATTGGAAGTTCCACTTTCTCTGATTTCACTCCAGATTGAAGATAACCCTGCAATTAACGAGTGTATATGCTCGATTTGCAAAGAAATCGACCGAATGATTAATAGTTGCAAGATCAAAATGACGTTTCCAGCATAGTTGAAAACACGATGTTTGATTAATGGTGAAATGGATGAATCCAAACGAATCGAGAGGGAATGGAGTATGAGGATTTGGTCCGCGTTTTTGACAGATGATTAAGGTATCTAATCGATGGATTAACTATCCTAATAGAGGTATGCTAACTGAGAAATAAAAAGTTGAAAAGATGAATGGATTACCTGTGATTGCAGGGTGTAGAACCCCTATTGGTGATAGCTCGACAGGGCGGCTTCCCGGAGCTTGACGCTGCTCGAAGTGACGATGCAATGCGGCGATGAGCACCTTGGAACCTCCTTCGATCACCTTTCTTCCACGTGGGCAGGACACTAGGATCTGTCACCTCCTTCGATGGTCGGAGTCGCGGGCCAGTTAGTTCTGGAGAAGAGTTGGTTAGGGGAGAGTTAGTTAATGGCGTCAACTTGATGAGCTTTTATAGACGTATTGGTGAAGCTCTGAGGAAGATCCAATGGACGGCGTGTAGGAGGTTAGTTAGGAGGAAGACGTGAAGGGCTTGGATCGATTGAATTAGTTGTGAAGTGCGCGAGAGAAATGGGTGAAGAGGAGGCGTTGGAACAGAGTTCCAACGGCCTGGGTTCTTGAAGAAGAACCATGCGCTGACATGTGTTAGCACCTGGTTGGCCAGATGAATAAATAACGTATAAATTAAATAATAATGAGTAGATAACATTATTTTAAATATGTATAAAAATGAAAAATGTAAATAATTAAATTATCTAAATTATGGCATAATTAATTTTCATAAATAATAAATATTATTCGAAATATTAATAAATAAGTATAAATAATACTTAATAAATAGGTAATATATTTTAATTCAATAATTAATTTAACTATTTTTTAATTTGATATTTTCTTAATTATTAGAATAATAAATAAAGTATTTATAAATTTTTGCGGATTTTAATAAAATAATTTAGATGTATTGATAAATACATGTATAAGTTAGACAGTTCAATTTTATCTATAAATCATGGTTTTGGATTTTATTAAAATAATAAATAAGCTCCAAAAATTCTTAAATAAATCATGACGAAAATACAATATCATGAAAATAATTATAAATTATAAAATTAATAAAACTTTAAATAATGGTTTCTAAATGAAATAAATAGCCCAGAAACCCCTTTGTCATTAGGTCCCAAAACCGACTTTTTGCAAACATACTCTGATTTTAATGAAACTACCTCTATTAATTAGAGAATATTATTTTATGAACTTTAAAGGTGAGTAGAGTGAAATTGGAGTTCGTATGAGGAAGTTATGATGTTCGGAAGTTGAGATTTTGATAATTTAAAAGTTGTATTTCTTGGCATATATACAAGATAGTATTTTTAACTCATTTATATCTTTTTATATACATTTTTAGAAATAATTAGGAATGGAGTTTGGTGAAAAATGTTTTCATATTAAATAATTAAAGTAAATGAAGATTTGGTAATTATTTGATAAATAGTGAATAATGTGTGAAGTATTCTTTAATTATTTTTATGGTTTTCTTCTCTGATCTCCCCCTACTTGTTGTTTTGTCGACCAATCCATGCTGACTTGGTCTTGGAGGTTAGGTTATATAAATATATCTTTCACCTATAATTATATTTTCTGAGTCATATTGTACATATATACATATCTACAATCTGCCTTCTTTTCTTTTCTTTATTTTTTATTCTTTATTTATTTACATGTTTTTGATGCATAAAAGTGCTTTTTTATTCATGAATAGTATTTTGATAACATGTGGGAATTAATGAATATTTACATGTATTTGTTAAGGGACAAAATGCAATAAAAAAGTTAATGAATCATGAATTCATAAAGAACACAAGTCAGTCAACCCCCCCGATACTTACGATTTGGTCATCGTAAGTATACTGGAAGAGCAAAAACGAGGTGACCGAGGAAAAAGAATATACAACGAATGAATAAAATAAATAACGAAAAACAAGATCATCGAAATCACTCGGTCCCCCCTTTACTTAGGATATGGCATCCTAAGTATAGAAAAGAATGTGACCAAAAATTAGGGATCAATGATTTGTGAATAAGGAAAGGATATACAAAAGAAAGAGAACAAAATAAAAAGAACTAATCAACGAACAATCAGTCCCCCCTATACTTAGGATATGGTATCCTAAGGATAGAAGACGAGCAAAAATGGGGACGATTGTAGTCTACGAAGAATATACAAGTGTTGTGGATCTCCAAAAATCAAATGGCTCAAAAGTCTTTGTACATGATGAGATAAAGTGAAAGAATGATCATGAGTCCTGTATAAAATAGACCACTTCAACCAGAGTCATACTGAATCTTCTGCTTTTTATGTGCGTACTGATCCTTGGCTGAACAAGCAGGGCCTTCTCTGTAAGTGAACTCTGTACGTGGCATAGCTCTCTTTTCTGAAGTATGCGTCTTTGGAGTCGGATTACAGAAGGTGTTTATATGTGTAACCATCACACCATCAGACTCTCTACGCTGAATAGACTGTATAACCTGTGAAATGTAATCAACTGACTCTCGTGCTGTAATATGTGTACTCTCCATCTGTGCCACTGAGATGTCTGCTGCAAGTGACCGCTCATCTGAATCTGATATGAAATTTGTCTCTGTAAGTGAACAATGATCTGAAGAACTAGGTACCATGTGATCTACCCTATCCTCGTGTAGGATATCGTGGGTATCAAAATAAACACTCTCAAGATCAGGAAACTGTGTCTCATCTATGCGATGGTAATCGTCTACAAGACTGGTTTCCTCTGAAGTAAATGACAATACTGATTTGGGATTGCTACATACTCTCTCCATCTCAATGTGTATCTCTCCATTGTCTGTGCGTAATGATACTCTCCTAGCATCATAATCAAAGAGTGCTCTTGGTGTCTGTAAAAAGGGCCTCCCGAGAATGATTGGAGAAAGGTGTAACTGTGTAGGGCACATCATGTCTAGGACAGTACAGTCTACTGGAAACTGTAAGCCCTGAACGGTTACGATAATGTTCCTCAGCACACCTCTAGGTCTCTTCACAGATCGATCTGCAAACTGAAGTATCACTCGTGATTTGTAGAGAGGACCTAGCTTGAGCTTATCAAGCAAAGAGGATGGAAGCAAATTGATCGAGGAACCATTATCTAAGAGAGTTCGATGGAATGTAGCATATTCAATCTGACAAGTGACATAATGAGCTCCAGAATCTTTCTTCTTGTTGGGTACCTTGTTCTGAATAGCGAACAAAGTTGCCTTGGTCAATATATGCTTCTCAACTCATGATCTCTTTTTCCTACGCGTGGTGCATTGATTTTTCAACTGATTCTTGAGCGTAGGAAAATGATCCAAGGCATCGTGAAGTGGGATCTTCAAAAAGACGTGATATTTTAATAATATTTCAGTTTCTGGAGTCACAACATTCTTTTTGTTTTTTTTCTTTCCTCTTCCAAACAAAGCATTAAGAAAAGGAACAATATTGGGAATGAGAAAATCAAACTTTTTATTGATCTCAGAATCAGCTTGTACATCGAGAGTTTCAGAATTATGTACAAAACTCTCTAAAACATGGGAAGAAACATTTTTATCGGGATTATCTGCATGGTCTGGCGTGATATCATCGTCTAACTCGTCGTTGTCCATGTCAATAGATTCGGCATCGGTCCCTTCTCTCTGATCTTCATGGTGGTCCTCATCAATGTGTTGGTTCTCCTCCTCAGCATCAGAATATGGCTGCGCGTGGATTTGATCTCGCTCCTCATCAAGTTCCCTCTCCTCTACTCCATCAGGTGCTCGTGGTGATCTACCGCTCCTGAGACGAATGAAGTTAGATAAAAATTCAGGAAAAGATATCGTACCTGTATTGTTGTCTATCTGATCTGGATGCCTCCTCTTGTTATTCGGATTCATCTGAGGCTGGGCTGGGAGAGTAGTCTTTGGCACAGTTAACTCATCTAAACAACAATTAACCTGCTCCATCTCTATTTTGTGTGCAATTTGGAGTGTACTCAACATATCCATGATTTGATTTAGAGCCTGGGCCTGTGAAGACATCTCAGGTTCGGTGTGGTGAGCTTAGCTTTCTACTTTCTCCTACCTTGGCATGTACTGCTGTGAGGAATAAGGCTGGGAGGATCTCTGCGGTGCAAAGGAAGACTGATGCTGCTGCTGATAGTGATAAGGCTGTGAATGGTTAGTAGGATATTGATATGAATGTGGTCTCTGATATGCATGCTGGTGAGACTGCTGCTGCGTGAATTGTTGTCGGTGTTAGAAATGTGGACGTCCATGCTGCGGGTGACTATACTGCTGCTGCCGCTGATGATGAGGTACACTCGGTTGCTGAATTGGAGTATACCAAATCCCGTTGATCTCAAGAGTGGCTTGAGGCTCAACATCCATATCCACAACAATGGTGATCTGACCGGGATTGGCATGAGATAGATCCTCATGCCAATCAATGTACGGAGTCTCCGGCTCGCTCTGAACAAAATGTATCTGTCGGGTAGGTGGCGCGGGAAAAGTACTCCGTGCAGGTTATGCAATCGAAGAAGATTGGGCCTGCTAGTTCTGAAGTTGAAGCTCTGAAACCTTCTTCGTGAGATCACTCAGCTGCTGAGGCAAAGATGAGAGTTCCTCCAACTCTCGTAGCGGTTGTAAGTCCTGAACTTGTTTCTGAATCACATCCACCAACGTTAATTTCTTGCTAATGAAGCCCATGTTGGTCTTGGATCCAGACTCTGAAATATTATCCACCTTATGATGCTCTCGGTGATGTGGTGGCTAAGGGGCCTTCTGGAATGCCCGAGTAGAGTCGACGACTCTTGAGTTCTCCGCCATCCCTTTGAAGATGGACCAGACTGACTCGACATCTTTATTCAAATAACTGCCACCACATGCGGCACTCGCTAGCCCCTGAATGTCCGGCTGGAGTCCTCCGAAATAGTTTTGCACCAGCACCTTCATCGGTATCTCATGATGCGGGCATCTTTCCGTAAGATTCTTGAATCTATCCCATGCCTTATGGAAAGATTCATTCAGAAGCTGCATGAAGTTGGAGATCTGACTCCTCATCATATTCGTCCTTCCCAGAGGAAAATACTTACACATGAATGTGGACTTTAAATCATCCCTTGTAGAAACTTCCCTTCCTAGATGACTCAACCAGTATAGTGCCTTATCTGCTAAGGCGAAGGAAAGGCTTTGAGGTGCACAACCTCCTGCATAACTCTTGGATAGCTTGCCGTACCAACAAATCATCTCGAACTGCTGCAGAAAGGTAAACGGCTCCTCTGTAGCATTCCCGTAGAACTTGGGAAGCAATCAGATGAAGGATGGTCTTAGCTCGTATGGCCCTTGATTCGACGGTAGCCAAATCAATTGATGTAGCATTCTTGCGCCCGAGTCATACTCATCTCGTAAAGTGGCGGGAACCACTGCAGGTGGTAAAGGGTTCCCGACTCCTGCTCTCAGTGCAACTAACTCATCTCGCAACTCATTCTGAGTTCTGAATTGTTCTCGTATCTACTGGTTCATCTGTTGTAAGGTATCGAGAATTCCTGTCGTTATATCTGCAGCTGGATCTGGTCTTCCTTTGGTGTGGTGATCCTCAGCTGGCCTCTCCTCTGCTGGTCCTTTGCCATGAGCCATGTATTTCAGATATGCTGTGAAAGAAAATTTCTCGTAAGAACTCAGCAAAAAATCAACTGGAGATATTAATGATGCATTGAGGCAAAGGTCTGCCTCAAAAGACTGGCCGGGAGGCGAGGGAGTCTGGGTCTGACTCTCCTCAAGATTAGATGGGACCAACTCGGGAAGAGGGTCATCCTGAGTTTGTGAAGATGTACGACGGATGGTGGACGGTCGAGGGCTCACGGAGTCTGAGCAGAAAAGCCATCGAGTCATCATCTTCGATTCAAGAGAGTGATCAGGAGAGCACAATTTACGATTCAAGAAAGATGGGAAAAAGCGTAAAAACTGTGGTAACTCACGTCCCACAAGCAAACACAAAGCAAACCCCGTTTTCACCAACATAACCCGTTGATGACCGTAAGAGTTCTGTCTTTTATCTTGTCGGTTTTTAGGGTTGTATTAGCAAACGAGTATAATCTCGATTAACACGAGCTGATAGGTGCCCGTTGTTTCCCGAAATACTGTCCCGTGTCTTTATAGAGAACCACTTGCTCTCAACCAATGTGGGGGTAAGTACAGACCATTTCTAGCTACTTGTGTTACTTGAGGACGGAGCCTTACGCAGTGTCCTCTAAACCCCCCACTCTGCTAAGTAAACTCGGATCGTTTCTGGCTACCCGAGCGTACCCACTAAAAAGTGGTGATTAGGTGTATAGACTAAGTAGTATCTCAAAAGAAATACATGTTTTGGGATCTATCCTTGAGGGTCATCTCTCACTCGCGCACTCTGAGAAGAACCTGTGCGGGGATTACTCTCCCAAATTAATTGAATCTTATGTTTGTTTTGAGTCAGTTACTTTAGTAGTCCTGATTTTATTTTTAAGGTTATATATTTTTTTGGGTTTTTTCAGACAAACGTCTACCGAGTACCTTTATTTTTTATAAGTCCTATAATCATGCACCTAGGTTGCGAGTCCTAAGACTAACTACGATAGTGCAATCAGATAGGAAAAGAAAACTCCTAAGCAAGCACCTAGCCTCGTAAAAAGCAACGGAAAATCGACGATGCGAGAAAAACCACGGTGGGTGCCCTGATCCCCCGAATGCACGGCACTCGGCGAATCAAACCCCGAGAAAAAAATGGGAGGGGAGGTACAAGTCGGGATGCCCTTAGGGGGGCCCTTTCTAAAAAAATAAAAACACGAGCAAGTGCCCTTTCTCTTTTTTTTATTACAAGAATAAAAGAAAAAAATATAACTCGAGTCCTAACTATCCCTGCCCTCAACAACCGAGAACCTCGGTCTCTGCACTTTCAACTATTTTACGGCTTTCAAGAAAGCCGGCTGAACCTACATGCCCAATAAGAATTAGTTAAGAAAGAAAAAACACAAAAAGGCTGTAAACAAAAAATTTAAAAGACACATGAAAAATTGTAAAAACCGAAGAAAAACTGTAAATAAAAAACCAAAAGAAAATTTGTAAAATCAAGAATAATAGAAAAAAAATCGATTCAAAAACCGGTGTAAAAACAACGCTTCCCCTGCAACGGCACCATTTTGATAAACGTGATCCCGACCCTGCGGTTTGGAGATTACCATTTATAGAGATAACACAAAAAGGAGGGAACCATGTTGAATCAAACAAAAATCATGATAAAACATGAGATAACCTCCTATTCTACCGTTCACTACTAATTTAACCAGTGAGTGCGCCTGGGTCAAACTCAAGGAAGCAGAAATTGAGAAAAATAAAACGATGAAAACGGTCCAATAAATTATTCTTTTATTCTTGATTTTACAAGGGAAAGAAATTGAGGACAAATTCGGCTCAAAACAAACTCCAAAAAACAAAAATCAAAACCATAAAATAAAACGATGAAAAATTCGAGAAAAATATTCGAAAAAAAGCTTGGGTAGTTATTAAGCTACCCTAGAAAGTTCGCAAAAAATGAGAAAAAATACGAGGTCCAAATGGCCCCT
This sequence comes from Ottelia alismoides, assembly GCA_037367405.1. Lineage (NCBI taxonomy): Eukaryota > Viridiplantae > Streptophyta > Magnoliopsida > Alismatales > Hydrocharitaceae > Ottelia > Ottelia alismoides. The sequence goes on along the minus strand of JAZKJV010001890.1, from coordinate 610,595 downwards.
ACAAGCTAGGGGCCTAACTACAAGAAAAAGTATTTAGTTTTATTGAAGAACGGTCCCTATAGGGACTAAAATGCAAAGGAAAATAAAAGAATTACAATTAGGTCCCTGTACAAGGACCTAATTGTAATTTCTGGAAACTCTGGTGTAGCTTGGAAATGTATGGAAACTAGCTGGGTTTAGTAAGCAAATTTTCCACCTCTTCAGATCTGACGGTCAGGATAAGATGGTGCAACACTTTCTGGATCGTCCGTTCACGCCATGTTTCACCAAACTGTACGTTCTGGCGTTCTTGAAGTTCTTCAGCCTGTTCGCGTGGATGATGGAGGGACCGTCTTCTCCGATTTATCATCGGTGGTAGATGAGGTTCTTGGGCCTCCTGCAGGGCCAGAGGGGTGGCTCCTCCACCCCTCAAGCTCACCTGTGGATGAGCACGGTTGGAGGTGGCTGATGACGACGGAAAAACACTGATGAAGGTGACCGGTCTGGATGATCCTGGAAGTGATTGAGATGATTGCTCTTTAAAATTTTAAGCTCCAGATGATGGGTAATTGCTCCGAATGAAAGATAGATATGCAAATAAGATGTATGTGCTCGATTCTTGCAAGAATCGACCAAGAATATTAATTTTACAAGATAAAAATATGTATTTCCAGAATTAACAACGACGTGCGAATGGAAGTTATATGAGGTGATCTTAATTGTTTCGATTTCTTTTGAGGTGAATCTAAGATACAACGTTTAAGATTGATGTTCAAGTGAACTAATCATTCAATTAACTCAGCTAATCATTGCACAAAGATCGAGAAATAAAGGTGCAAGATGAAGTGATTTACCTGGGGATTAGAAGGTATAAGACCTTCTGGTGATAGCTCGACGGGGCGGCTTCTCGGAGCTCGACGCGGCGTAAGACAACGATGCAAGGTGGACGAGCACCTTGGAATGTCTCCTCCGACGTTCCTCTTCCATGCGAGGCGGTGCTTGGGCGCTGTCACGACCAGAGGCGGTCGGATCGAGGCTTGGAAGGAGGAGGGTCGGCTGAAGGAACTGGAGTTCAAAATCAGTTGGGGAGAGTTAGTTAATGGCGTCGACTTGATGAGGTTTTTATAGGTGAAATGGAGAAGCTCTAAAGCTAATCTAATGGTGGGCGTGTAGGAGGTTAGTTAGGAGGAAGACGTGGAGGGCTTGGATTGATCAAAGGCATTAGAGGTTAGGTGGGAAAAATCAGTGAAAACGACCGGGCAAACCAGACTCTTCACCGGCTTCTTGAGGAAGAAGAGCCAGGTGCTGACACGTGTCAACACCTGGTTGGCCAGATATGTAAATGGTTATAAATTATGTAATAAATAGTAAATAATGTTATTTTAGATAGGTATAAGTATGAAAAGTATAGATAATTAAATTATCTAAATTATGGTATAAATACTTTTTAGAAATAATAAATATTATATGAAATGTAAATATTATATGAATAAATAGGTATAGATAATAGGTTTTGGATTTTTAATTCAATAAATAAATAACTAAATATGAATTTTACATTTTCTTAATTATTAGGATAATAATTAAGTCTTTGTGAATTTTTATGGATTTTAATAAATTAATTTAGATATATTAATAAATACAAGTATAGGTTAGATAGTTCAATTTAATCTATAAATTAGGGTTTTGGATTTTATTAAAATAATAAATAAGCTCCAAAAATTCTTAAATAAATCATGACGAAAATACAATATCATGAAAATAATTAGAAATTATAAAAATAATAAACCTTTAAATAATGGTTTCTAAATAAAATAAATAGCCCAGAAACCCCTTTGTCATTAGGTCCCAAAATCGACTTTTTGCAAACAGACTCCGATTTTAGTAAAACCACCTTTATTAATTAGAGAATATTATTTTATGAACTTTAAAGGTGAGTAGAGTGAAATTGGAGTTCGTATGAGGAAGTTATGATGTTCCAAATTTGAGATTTTGACAATTTAAAAGTTGGATTTCTTGGCACTTATATAAGATAGTATTTTTAACTTATTTTTATATTTTATATACATTTTTTAAAATAATTAGGAAAAGTGTTTGGTAAAAAAATAAGTTCATATGAATTATTTAAAATTCAATGAAAATTTGATAATTATTTTATAAATAATGAATAATGTGTGGAGTGTTATTTAATTGTTTTTATGGCTTTCTTCTCTTATCTCCCATACTTGTTGTTTTGTCGACCAATCCATACTGACTTGGTCTCGAGGATTAAGTTATATAAATATATCTTTCAGCTATATTTATATTATCTGAGTCATATTGTACATATATACATATCTACAATCTGCCTTTTTTCTTTTCTTTATTATTTTTTATTCTATATTTATTTACATGTTTTTGATGCATAAAAGTGCATTTTTATTCATGAATAGGATTTGGATAAAATGCGGAAATTAATGAATATTTACGTGTTTTTGTTAAGGGTTTTAAAACAAAATGCGACAGAAAAGTTAACAAATCATGGATTCATCAATTATTAAAGTGCAAAATTAGGGTTTTTATTATCGTATTTGGCCTTTATCTCCCCCTACTTTATTCCTTGTCGATCCAGTCATCATGATGCCTAGGTCTCGGAGTTTAGGTTCATAGAATACCTTTTGCATTTTATTTCTTCTTTTTTTGTTTTGGTTTTAAACAACGTATTTTATACAATATTTACACACTAAATAATGAATGTTAATTTGTGCAAAATAATGCTCTATACATGCATTTGGCTAGGTTAAAGGTCAAAATGAAGGAATAAAGGTGATGAAATGGAGATTCATCACCCCCTACACTTGCCTTTGCTAGTCCATTGCAAACTTTTATGCCTATAAGTGCAGAAAATAACATAAAGAAAAGAAAAAGAAAGAACTTGTATTGATTTTAATTCTTAAACTTGTCTTCATAAAGTCAAAGTTTGGAGCTTAAGTCGGACCTTTGCATTTTAGGTACGGTCGGAACCTTAATGGGAAATGGATTTGAAACACAACAAACTTCGAGAATCACAAAACTCTGCTCAAGTCCTCTCTATAGTCTGGTCAGAATAAGTCAATTCATACGCAAACCCTTATGACTATGAACCTATCTTGGACTGTGTGCGTGATATGTAGCTCTCCTCGACTAAAGCGATAAAAGTCAGTCTTCTCTAACATGGTGACCCTAATTCCCCAATCCAACACCTCTTTCCTCAAGAAATGGGGTGTTCCCTTCTAAGTTCAAGTACAACTGACTCAAGACGAGGAGGTGGAGGGAAGAATGGATGGTAGCCAATGTAGCTACCTATCCTAAGATGCTTAACCAGTGTAGCTAAGTCATCCGGTTGCAGGCTCACATACATATGACTTTGAAGCTCAAGCTTGCTTATTTGACTATACATCTATATACACACTCCAAGATGCATTTTACTTTCATTCAGGCTTGTTCACATTTTTGGAGTTTATGATTTTTTTCCATTTTTGAGTAATGTATACAATAACATTTACATATGGACCTTTTCCTCTTGAGCCAGTAGACTATCCCTCTTTTGAAGCATTATTGCAACCCACAACTTCTTTCACAAGACCTTATGGCTATTGGATCGGGTTAGGGTATAATGCCCACAATTGGGTGACTTTTGATATTTCCATTGGCTTGTGTCTCATGTCGGCAAATCCAATCCTTTACCACTTCAAATGAGGTGAGAAAAGTGTAAGGTGCAAGTGTGCAAGCTAGGTCATTATCAACCATAGTTGTGCACGTGTTTCTAAATACTCTACTTAGGCAATCGAGACAACATTGAACCAAGTCTCATTGTCTCAAAGAATTACATCCAGTAGACCTAAAGTATATCAATTCCTGTTCCTATAAGGTTCATGCGATTAAGTAGAATAAGGTCCAACCAAACTCCAATCTTCGGATTTTACTTGACTTGTCTAATTATCAATTTCAATCCAAAAAATGCAAATGCTACGAACAATGTAATGAAAATATTTTTGTGATGCAATTTTTTTTGATTTTGAACTTTTTATAGATTTTTGAAAAGGTTTTGCAAAATTTTATGCAATTTTTGAAAATATTTTGTAAATGTTTTAGGGATTTTTAATTTTACAAAATTTTAGGGATTTCCAAAGATAAAAAGTTTTTGGCAAAGAAATATGTGCATCTATCTACACGGAAGTGCTTCTTGTTATTTACAAGAGTTGGGTTTTAGGAATTTACAAGTTTACACATAAAGGGTTTATAAAGGTTTTTTATTTTGCTTGAATTATGTGCATATTTCTCAAAATAATTTGAAAAGATTTTTACAAATCTTTTTGAAAACTTTATTCTTGCAAATTAATTTGACAAACTTTTGACAAACTTTGAAAATCATTTTGCAAATATTTTTCAAACAATATATATAGGTTTTTAAAAACATTTTTGCAACCATTTACAACTATATTTTCAAAGCATTTTATTTCAAACAAAGAAGGAATTTTTATAAACAAAACATTTTTACAAAGGTTGAAAATGATTTACAAAAATATTTTCCAAACAATTTTCAAAAGATTTTTCAAATAAAATTTCACACTATTTTTCAAACATTTTGCAAAAGCATTTTTACCTGATTTATCAATAAGTATATACAAAGACTGTGAATGACTTTTATATAGGTGTGGTCTGTTGCAAATAATTAATTGTATTTTAGCCATTCTTAGTGAAAATACGAAAGTCCGAGCTATGGCTAAAGTATATACAATGTATATACAACCCCCTATACTTAGATTGAGCTATGTCCTCATTGATCGAAGAGGAAAGAAAAGACATAACTCGTACTTAGTATAGAAAAGCCTATACTACAACGACTAAAGGATAGAGTATCAGTGAATGAGAAGTCAATCATCCCCTATACTTAGAATGAAGTAATCTTTAGTATATCATGCTATATCTACATGCAGGGAGGGTTGATGGTGGGAATGAACAGATCAACGATCCGTCCAGTCTCGCCTTATACTTAGGGTAAAATGTCCCTAAGTATAGAAAGAGATATCAACAAGAGAGGAGACATGTGAGGGATCGAAGAGTGGAAAGCGAGAATAACTCATTCCCCCTATACTTACTTAGGATGAAACATATCCTAAGTATAGAAGTGACGACTGAGAGGAATGGAAGAAAGAATGAGAAGAAAGAAAAATAATAGAGGAAAAGAAGAAAAGAAGAAAACTAAAGAAAGAGTTTTATAGGAGCATTATCTGAATCTTTGTATACTATTGGAGTTGTGGAGGATGCATTGCCATAGATCACTTGGACTGAGTCGACAACGACCAAGAATGTGTCATGCTCAAGGTACCGCTTTAGTAACTGACCATTGACGATAAACGGTTGTGCTTCAACTGACAACTCTGACATTACAATGCTTCCATTTTCACACACTTATTTCACTCTGGACGGATCTGTCAATTTACTTTTCAATTTGCCCGGGAATATCTTCAACTTTGCATCGAAGAACCACACTTTCTGTCCAGTCTTGAAGGTCTTTCATCTAATGTGTCGGTCATGCCAGTATTTTACCTTCTCCTTGTACATCAAGCTATTATCATATACATAATCTCAGAATTCCAGGAGTCTGTTCAAATCCACTTTTCTTTTCTGAACACCTTTGTGTGAGTCTGGGTTGCAACGATAATGCCCATAATGATTTATGAATTGCTTCAACGGGCAGATGGCATGACTATCTGTATACAAGATGATAAGGCGACATGCCCATGGGAGACTTGTAGGCAGTTCTGTATGCCCAAAGGATGAAGTTTAAGAGTTGGGACCAGTTCTTCCTATCTGACCTGACAAGCTTTTGCAGTATTGTCTTGATTTCTCTGTTTGAGAGCTCTGCCATGCCATTGGTCTGTGGATGATAAGGAGAAGCGACTCAATGCTCGATGCTGTACTCCTTCATTAATTTCTTGACCTCTTTGTTGACGAAGTGATTTCCCCGTCTGATATCAAACTATTTAGTATTCTGAACCTCGAAATGATGTTCTCCTCCAGAAACTGACACACTATGCAGCTATCAACATCTCAATGGGAATAGCTTTAACCCAATGACTCATATAATAAACGACAAGAAGGAAGTGCTCAAATCCATGACTGTTGGGAAAGGATACCATGAAATCGATGCCCCAAGCATCGAACCCATCTGAAATTTGAATGAATTTCATAGGCATTGAGTCTTTAGCTGTGAGGGTCCCTCTCATTTTTTGACAGTCAACGTAGCCTTTGACATATGCTTCTACATCCTTTAATAATGTAGGCCACCAGAGGCCACACTGTAGTGCTTTTGCCGACTTGTTGTCTCCAGAGTGCTGTCCATCAGATTCAAGTGAATGACAATGCTTGAGGACACTAAGATGCTCCTCCTGAGGGATACATCATCGCCAAATGCAATATGCTCCTTCCCTGAATTAGAGTGGGTCTTACCATTAGTATAAATGGATAGTGAACACTAACTTGTCCTTCTTGATCTTCATCCAATCTCATGGGACTACACCCGAGATGAGGTAGTTCACAATATCAACATACCAAGGGAGAGCATCCATGGCGAGAATCGACTCATCTGGAAAGGTGTCTGTGATGGGTGCATTGCTCAATGGAGGCTCTTAATGCTCAATTATGGAGAGATGATCTGCTACTACATTTTGAACTCCATGCTTATCTTTGATTTCTAAGTCAAACTCCTGGAAGAGATTGATCCATCTGATCAATCTAGGTTTTGAATCCTTGTTCTATTGCAAGTACTGGATAATAGAGTCGTCAGTGTAAATTGTGACTCTAGATCCAAGAAGATTGGATATGAACTTATCGAGGGCGAAAACCATGGCCAACAACTCTTTCTTTGTGACAGTATAGTTTCATTGTGCTTCATCTAATGTCATGCTAGTGTAGTGAATAGCAGATGGCGCTTTGTCTTTTCTTTGTCCTAGCACAGCACCAACTGCAAAATCTGATGCATCCATCATGATCTCAAAGGGTAGAGACCAATCAGATGGTTGTAGGATTGGAGCTTGAGAGATTAGCTCCTTCAGGTGATTAAATGAAAGGAGAACCTGCTGAACAACATGAAACTTGGTCTCCTTGCGTAACAATTCTGTCAGAGGTCAGGCAATGCGACTGAAATCTCCGATGAATCTTCTGTAGAAATCCACATGCCCCAGGAATGACCTCACAATTCTGACATTTTGAGGTGGCTCAAGGTTGGCGATTACATCCACCTTTGTTGGATCGTCTTCCATGCCACGCTTGGGAAATGACGTGGCCCAGCACAATCCCTTCAGTGACCATGAAGCGGCTCTTTTCCTACGATAGCACGAGATTGAATTCTCGGCTTTTCTAAAGTACTTTGTCTAGGTGTGGAAGACAAGAATCAAAATTGTCACCATAGACGGAGAAGTCATCCATAAACACCTTGAGAAAACTACCAACCATGTCGGTGAAGTTTGCAATCATACACCTATGGAATGTGGCAGGTGCATTGCACAAACCAAAGGGCATCCTCCTGAAAGCATATGTGCTGAATGGGCAAGTGAAGGTAGTGTTCTTGGTCGTCTGAGGCAATTGACACTTGATTGTACCTGGAATACCCATCCAGAAAGAAGAAGAACTCCTTGTTGGCTAATCTTTCCAGAACTTGATCAATGAATGGCAAGATGAAGTGGTCCTTCTTCGTTGTAACATTGAGGCGATGATATTCGACACACACATGCTAGGATGTTGGTCCCTGAGTTGAAATCTTCTCTCTTCTTTCGTTTATAACCACGGTGAGCCCATATTTCTTTGAAACTACATGCAACAGGCTCACCCATTTTGAGTCAGAGACAGGATAAATAAACATTGCATCACACCATCTTATGATTTCCTTCACGATGACGTCCTGCAGGTTAGAGTTCAACCTTCTCTAAAATTCTTAGGATGGCTTGGAATAATCTTCTAAATAGATGTGATGTGAACACAAAGCAGGATTCATCTCACCAAGGTCTGATATGTGCCATCCAAGTGCCTTAAGGTTTTTCTCTAGAAAGTCGAGAAGTTGAGATTCCTGATTCGGGGTTAGCTTACTATTGATGATGACCAGATACATGTTTTCTTCTCCCGCAAGGAAAGCATACTTGAAGCGTACCAGAAATGGTTTTAATTCTGGTTATGGTCGAGCCTGCTTCTCAGTCACTACGGAAACTAAACTGGTAGGTGAATGATCTGTCATGACTTTGGTGGTGCTGCTCACCTCGATCGCTATTGGATCTTCTAATAATGTGCCGAACATCACAATGAACTCTTATTGTTCGGATTAGCATGAATATTCTTCCTCAAAGTGGTCCATCAGTAAGAAAGAATCTGTCTCCCAGTTGACCTCGGAGCAAGTGAATACCGTGTTGTCTAGGTCCTCCTCTGGAGAGAGGATTTTTTGGATCCATGTGTCATTCAAAAAGAATTTCGTGTCTCTGACATTTGTAATGAAGTCGCAGTCTGCTTTAGATTATTCTGCTTTATCTTGGTTAGACATGACTTTCGGTTTACTGACCATGTCCATTGTCACTTTGTTGCTGCTCGAGCAAAACATGATCTTCCCAGACCCATAGTCAACCACAACCTCTACAGTTCACAGAAATGGCCAGCCAAGAATAATCGGGGTCGTGAGTAAGGGTGTTGGAGAGTACATATCAAGGACCACAAAATCGATAGGAACTCTTGATTGATCTATCAACGAACTTAAGGATCATGCGCATCGACTTGAGAGACCCCATCCCAAGAGCAATGAGGCGGGCATAAGGTTCATTGAAGTGTCGCTGTCAAGTAGAGTTCGCTCGAAGACTTGGTCAAAAATCATGCATCTGATCAAGGGTGCTCCTTTGCCGGGCTTCTTCTCTGAGAGGTTGCTAATTGCTGATACTGTAGCCATGGTGAGGACGTGATTCTCAACTCGCTGGTGTCTGTTGTTGGGTTTGACCGACGCTTATTTGTACACACTTCCTTCAGGCCCTTCTTCAATGCAGGCATGTACTCCATGGCTTTCACCAATGGTAACTCAACAATCAAGTTTTCAAGAACATCCACAACACTTGGATCAGACAATGACTTTTAGCAAATGGATTCCGATTTTAGTGAAATCACCTTCATAAATTAGAGAATATTATTTTATGAACTTTAAATGTAAGTAGAGTGAAATTGGAGTTCGTATGAGAAGGTTATGATGTTTGGAAATTTGGATTTTAAGAATTTAGAAGTTGGATTTCTTGGCATATATACAAGGTAATATTTTTAACTTATTTTTATATTTTTCTATACATTTTTAGAAATAATTTGGAGAAGAGTTAGGTGAAAAATATATTAGTATGGATTAATTAAAAATCTTTGAAGTTTTGCTATTTATTGGAGAGTTTATGAAGTGTGGAAATTAATTATTTTTATTTAATTCTTCCTTATCTCCCCCTACTTATTTATTTGTCGACTAATCCATGCTGACTTGTTCTTGGAGATTAGGTTATAAATATATCTTTCAACTATATTTATTTTTACAAGTCATATTGTACATATATACTTATCTACAATTTGCCTTTATTTTTATTTTCTTTATTTTTATTCTTTTTTTTATTGACATGATTTTAATGCATAAAAGTGCATTTTTATTCATGACTATGGTTTTGTTAAAAAGTGGAATTTAATGGATATTTACATGTATTTTTAAGGGTTTTAAGACAAAATGCAGACATAATGTTAATGAATCGTGGATTCATCAACCCCCTATACTTAAACTTTGTTAGTCCCTTAGCAAACACTTATTTGAAAAATAAGAAAAAGAAAGAAAGTTAGAATGAATTTGTTTTCCTAAATCAATTCATGAGAACTGTCAAAGGACAGAGCTCAATCGGGCCTAAAATAAGCATTTTATCGGAGCCTTAACTAGGATTAGGATTTTAACCTCAACAGTCCTCAAGTTCCACTAATCCTTGTTTAAGTTCACCTCAACAGTTATTTCAGGTCCACTGATTCATATTGCAAACTCTATGAACCTTGAAATCAAACTGTACGGTGTGTGAATTGTTTTAGCTCTTCTCGCTTTGAAAGAAGCAAAGAAACTGCCAATCCCAACCATACACTCCTATTGGTTCCTCATCCGGCTACTCTTTCCTTGGGGAGGGAGGTATTCCCTTCTGAGGCCAGTTCATGTTATGTCCACAATCGAATATAGAGAAGAAGTAGAAGAATGAGAAAAGAATTGGAGTGCGACCAGTGTAGACACATCTCCTTGTGGAGCCCAGCCGGTGTAGCTAAGTCTCCACTAAGAAGTGCAGGCTTTTTAGTAAAAGCTGGACCATTGTGGTCGTATTTGTATTTGGTGGCTTCTTCTTTGAGCTTTTTAATGTTGCTTGCACTGCATTCATCTCTTTATGCCTCGACGGATATATCATCTTCTCATTCCGTCCATTTTTTGAGGTCTTGGAAAAATTGTGTCAGCAGATCCTTCCCTCATCGAAGCGACTATCACAACCCCAATATCTCCCGTCTTTAGACGTCAATGCTGCAAGACAAGGATAGAAACACACTACCAAGATGGATTGCCCTTCGCAGCCCCATGCAAGTTGAGCTAAGTGCAAAGTGCATGTGTCCAAAATTAGTTCACTGATGAAGAGTTAAACGGATGACACCAAGTGTTCTACATAGGCACTTTTCGAGTTGACTTCCCAAACATGGTCTCATGGAACCCAAAAATTTAAGTCAAAGACCTGAAGAGTCCAAATTCCAATTCCTAACTAGGCTCCTTACAATGAAAGTTAAAAGCCGCAATGAAGCTCCATCCTTCAAATGTTTCCCAATCTTTAGTTCTGAAATCAATTTTATTCTGTAAATGCTAAAGCAAATGCAATCATGTTTTTGTGAAGTATATTTTATGGATTTTACTCATTTTTATGAATTTTAAGGATTTTGTAATTTTTATCGATTTTAACCTTTACATTTTTTTATGGATTTTGTGATTTTTATATACAAGTTTATATACAAGAATTTTACAAAATAAATTAACCATATTTTATTTGTATTAAATAACTAATGGATTTTACAAATTTTATATACAAAGTATTTCACAAGGATTACATGAACTTTACACATATCTTAATATATAGGATTTTAAATAAGTGTTATACATATTTTAAATACACATTTTAAATTAATGATTTTAAATAAGGATTTTAAACATATTTTACTTCTTTACAAGGATTTTATAAAGAATTTAATTAAATAGGTGGATTTTAACTTACCCTCACCCACTTTTATGTATTTTATAGATATAGAAAATACATAAAAGTATGAGTTATGAACAAAAGTATATATAAAATATATATGCACCCCCTATACTTAGCTTGTGTTATGTCCTCATAGCGTCAAAAGAGAAAAAGAAGGACATGACTCGTGCTAAGTAAAAGTGGGTGAAAAAGAATAACTGATTTGAAGTCAGTCAACCCCCTATACTTATGATCAGGTCATCGTAAGTATAGTGGAACAAAAACTAGGTGACTGTGGGAAAAGAATATACAATCGAAAGCACAAAAGGAGAAAGAAAAATGAAATCATCGAAATCACTCGGTCCCCCCTATACTTAGGACAAGGCATCCTAAGTATAGAAAAGAGTGTGGCCAAAATTAGGGACAATGATTAGAGTAAAAGAAAGGATATACAAAAGAAAAGTAAAAAGATCAAAACTCGAAAACGAGAATCAGCGGGCAATCGGTCCCCCCATACTTAGGATATGGTATCCTAAGCATAGAAGACGAACAAAAAATGGGGACGATTGTGATCTACGGAGAATATACAGGTGTGTACTCCAGAAAACCGAATGGCTTCACATGTCTTTATACCGGATGGAATGAAGTGGAAAAGTAGTCATGCATCATGCACAAAGTAGATCACTTCAACTCGGGATAGATGATCAGTAGTCTCCACAAAGTGCTCCAACATCTGCCCATTCATTGTAAACGGTTCTACACTGGGTGACACATCTGATATAGCAATACTACCATTGTCATGCACCGTTCTGACTATGTACGGTCCTTCCCACTTGCTCTTCAATTTTCCAGGAAAAATTCTCAATCGTGCATTGAATAACCAAACTTTCTGCCCAGGAACAAAGATCTTGTGTCGGTTATGTCTATCATGCCATCGCTTCACTTTGTCCTTATAAATGAGGGTGTTCTCGTATGACTGATTTCGAATCTCTACCAGCTCAATCAGATCTAACTTTCTCTTGGCTCCTGCTTTCTGTAGCTCTAATGAAATTTCTTTGATAACCCATTCAGATTTGTGCATGATCTCTACGGGTAAATGACATGGCTTTCCGTAAACTAATCTAAACTGTGAAGTGCCTAAGGTAGTCTTATATGCAGTACGACATGCCTAAAGAACTTGGTATAGAAGATGTGACCAGTTCTTCCTGTCCGGTCGTACTAATTTTTGGAGAATGGATTTCACCTCCCTATTTGAACCTTCAGCCATGTCGTTCGTCTGCAGGTGGTAAGGAGAAGCTAGACTGTGATCAATGGCATAGCTTTTTACTAGATTTTCACCTCCTTATTAATGAAATGGCTAGCCCCGTATGAAATGAGAATACATGGAATACCGAACCGCAAAATAATGTGTTCCCTCAGGAACTTGCACACTGTCTTGCTGTCAGCGGTGCTTACAGGTATAGCCTCCACCCATATGCTAACATAATCTACAACGAGAAGGATGTACTCAAAGTCGTTTCTGGAGGGAAACGGTCCCATAAAATCTATACCCCATGCGTCAAAGATCTCACAAATGATAACAAGATGCATAAGCATGGCATCTCGAGCACCAATTGTCCCTACGACTCCATGACAGTCTGGGCAACTCTTCACGAATTTGCAGGCATCTCTCGAAAGAATCAACAACCAAAATCCGCTCTGAAGGACCTTCTGCATTGTCCTATTCCCCGAATAATGTCCTCCTGCATCTAAGGAATGGCACAGAGTGAGGACACTATTATATTCCTCCTGATGAATACATCGCATGTAGATACAATCCGAACCTTCACGAAAAAGAATTGGATCCTCCCAGTGGTAGTATCATGACTCGGACACTAGCCTGTCGACTCGGTCTTCCAGCCAACCTTTTGGACTCTTCTGTGTAACCAGAAAGTTCACTTTGTCTGCGTACTGGGGAAGTTCTGTAACTGCAAAGATGCTCTCATCTGGAAATCTCTCTGCAATCTTCAGCATGTAATCATATGAAGGCTGCTCTATCCGTAATCGGGAGAGGTGATCAGCTACCACGTTATTTACCCTAGGCTTGTATCTAATATCTAAATCAAAATCCTGGAATAAGAGAATCCATATAAGATGGTGTGCCTTAGCATCCTTCTTTTCCATTAAAAATCAAATAGCTGAGTGATCAGTATACACTGTGATTTTAGAGACAAGAAGATAAGATCTGAATTAATCTAAAGCAAACACCACTGCCAACATCTCTTTCTCTGTTATTGTGTAATTATGTTGTGCATCATCTAGAGTACGACTGGCATAGTGGAAGGCAACTGGAAGTCTGTTCCTTTGTTGTCCCAATACAACCCCGATCACAAAATCTGGAGCATCTGTCATGATCTCAAAGGGAAGAGACCGATCAGGAGGCTGTAGGACAAGAGCACTGACGATCATTTCTTTTAAAGTGAGGAAGGCATGAAGACTTTTTTCATCCAATAAGAACTCGATGTATTTGCCTAAAAGTTCAGTTAATGGCCGAGCAATCTTGGAGAAGTCCTTAATATACTATCGATAAAAGTCGACATGCCCCAGAAAAGACCGTAACAACTTTACGTTGGATGGTGGATCGAGCTATTTAATGACATCCACCTTGGTAGGGTCAACCTCCATGCCTTTCTTGGAGATGACATGCCCCAACATGATCCCGTTTGTAACCATAAAATGGCTCTTTTCCAAGATGAAACGAGATCGACCTCACAATATTTATGAAGAACCTAGTCTAGGTGCGCTAAACAATCATCAAATGACTCACCATAGATCGAAAGATCATCCATAAAGACCTCGAGAAAATCACCGACCATGTCCGAAAAATGGCAAGCAAGCACCTCTGGAATGTAGTGGGGGCATTGCACAATCAAAAGGGCATCCGTCTGAAGGCATACGTGCTGAAAGGACATGTGAAGGTGGTCTTCTCTTGATCTTCAGGGGCAATTGTAACATGATTGTATCCGGAGTAACCATCTAAGAAGCAGAAGTACTCCTTCCCTACCAACCTTTCTATCACTTGGTATATAAAGGGCAACGAGAAATGGTCCTTTTTTGTCGCGATGTTCAACTTTCTGTAATCAACACATACCCGACACGACGTGGTTACTCTCTTTGGAATCTCCTCTGCACTCTCATTCTTAACCATCTGAATGCCTGACTTCTTCGGGATAACATGTAATGGGATAACCCATTCAAAGTTGGAGATAGGATAAATAAAGCTAGCGTCGCACCATTTTGTAATCTCTTTCTTGACAACATCATGTAAGACGAGATTCAACCTACGATGAAACTCTCTGGAAGGTCTGCTATCATGATCAAGAAAGATATGATGAGAACACAAAGCAGGATTTATCCCACGGAGATCAGATACAGTCCACCCAATGGCCTTGCGGTTTCTTTCAAGAACCTCCATTAGACGGGATTCTTGTTCGTCGGTCAAATATGCATTAATAATGTCCGGAAACTATCAGTGTAGACCCACAAGGAAAGCATATTTCATGTTTGGTGGTAAGGTGTTCAGCTTAGGTAAGGTCAGATCTAGCTTTGCTTTATCATCTTCTAATTGTTTGAAGGAATATGTATTGTTGGTGGATGTATCTGCCTTATGGTCATTCACCATCTCAATGTATTCTAGAGTCGAACTACAGAAGATGTCTAAAACGTCATCCGACTCGCTATCGTTCTCATCCTCATAATGATTAGATGAAAATAATTTAGCTAAGTAAAACTCAGTCTCTGAATCATCTGATGTGGACGGATTCTGTAAATTTTCTGAGTCTAAAATATATGCGATATAGTCCTCAGTTTTTTGCTCCATGTGATCTTCACCATCCATGCCGATATACAAAGTACCTTCGGAAGAGCTGTCAATTGAAGTCTCGGACCCATCCTCTTATAGGATATCTTGGGTCTCCACTTGATACCTTTCGAGGTCGTCAAGGCGAACCTCGTCCATGTAGTCACAAATGGATAAGGAACTTAAAGCATCGGAACTGGTTGTAGATGCGGCACTAGATGCATGTGATTCTCTCACCATCTCTATATGTACCTTTTCATCGTCGGTGTGAAAAGATACCTTCCCTGTATCATAATCGAAGAGGGCCTTTGCGGTCTCCAAGAAAGGCATCCTAATAATGATCGGGGTAAGGTGTAACTGTGTAGGGCATTCCATGTCCAGGACAGTAAAGTCCACTGGGAATTGCAGACCCTGCACGGTTATGATAACGTTCCTCAAAATGCCCCTAGGTCTCTTTATGGATCTATCAGCAAACTGAAGGATCGAACGGGATTTGTAAAGAGATACTAACTCGAGCTTGTCGAGTAAATAAGATGGTAAAAGAATAATACAGGAACCATTATCTAGGAGAGTGAAATCGAATGCGGCTTCTGAAATCTTGCATCTGACATAGTATACTCTTGAGTCCTTCTTCTTCTTTGGTAGTCTGTTCTGAATAACGCAGTAGGTGGCCTTGGTCAAAATATGCTCCTCTGTTCGTGATTTCTTCTTCCTATGCATTGTACATCTAATTTTCAACTGTTGCTTATACATAAGGAAGTGATCGAAGGCATCATGGAGTGGGATTTTCAAAAAGATGTGATCTTTCAGATATTTTTCAATCTCTGGAGTAACATCATTCTTTTAGGATTTTTATTTCCTTTTCCATACAAAGCATTGGGAAAAGGAACAAGCTCGAGAACAAATTTGTCTTTTTTATTGCAATCAGGATCAACTTGTACATTGAGAATCACAAAATTATCTACAAAACTCTCTAAAACAGGAAAAGACACATCATCTTCGGGATTGTCTGCATGGCCTGGCGTGGTGTCATCGTCTGATTCGCCTAAGTCCATATCGACCGTCTCGACATCGCTCCCTTCTCCCTGATCATCGAGTGGTTGATCCCTATCATCGTTGCAGTTCTCCTCATCCTGTGTATCATGGCTTGGCTCTCGCTCCTCTCCTTGTGCCATCTCCTCCTTCCGATCAGGTGCTTGTG
This sequence comes from Ottelia alismoides, assembly GCA_037367405.1. Lineage (NCBI taxonomy): Eukaryota > Viridiplantae > Streptophyta > Magnoliopsida > Alismatales > Hydrocharitaceae > Ottelia > Ottelia alismoides. Next base: position 594,307 of record JAZKJV010001890.1, on the reverse strand, counting down.
GTGATCTACCGTTCCTGAGACGAATGAAGTTAGATAAAAATTCAGGAAAAGAAATCGTACCTGTCTTGTTGTCTACCTGGTCTGGGTACCTCCTTTTGTTGTTCGAGTTCATCTGAGGTTGTGCGGGAAGAGTGGTCTTGGGTGTGGTTAACTCATCCAGAAAATGGTTAACTCGCTCCATCTCTGTCTTATGCGCAGTCTGGAGCGTGCTCAGCATGTCCAAGATCTGGTTTAGTGCCAGAGCTTGCGAAGATATTTCTGATTCGGTGCAGTAACATTGGCTCTCGACTCTCTCTTTCCTCTGCATCTACTGTTGTAGAGCGTACTGCTGAGGAGATCATTGTGGCTTATATGGAGACTGTTGCTGATGATGATAATAATAATTCGGTTGTGATTGCGAAGTAGGAAGATGAACATAATGTTTCCTCTGATAAACGTTCTGGTGAGACTGTTGTTGCGTGTAGTGCTGTCGGTGCTGATAATGCTGACATCCATGCTGCGGATAAGGTTGCGGTTGTTGTTGGTGATGTACGCTCTGAGAAGAAAACTGTGAAGGTGGCTGGATTGGAGTGTACCATATTCCGTTGATCTCAAGAGTGGCTTAAGGTTCAACATCAATGTCTATATGGCTGACGATCTAGTTGGAATTGACACGATTCTGATCCTTATGCCAATCAATCTGCAGAGTCTTTGTCTCGCTCTAGACGAAGTAGATCTGTCAGATGGGAGGAGAGGATAAAGATCTCCAAGCAGTTTGTGAAGTCGAAGAAGCTTGAGCCCGCTGATACTGAAGCTGCAGGTCCGTCACCTTCTTCATGAGATCGCTCAGCTGTTGAGGCAGTGATGGGAGTTTCTCCAGCTCTCGCAGCAGCTGTAGTTCCTGAACTTGCTTCTGAATCACATCTACCAACGTTAGCTTCTCACTGATATATCCCATGTTGGTATTGGATTCAGAGTCTGAAATGTTTGCCACCTTATGATGCTCTCGGTGATGCGATGGCTGCGGGGTTTTATGGAATGCCCGATTAGAGTCGACGAATCTCGAGTTCTCTTCCATCCCCTCAAAGATAGACCAGACAGACTTGGCATCCCGATTCAGATAGTTGATGCCACATGCGGCACTCACAAACCCCTGTATATCTGGCTGGAGTCCTCCAAAATAGTTTTGTACTAGCACCTTCAATGGAATCTCATGATGAGGACATCTCTCGATAAGATCCTTGAATCTATCCCACGCCTCGTGGAATGATTCATTCGACAACTGAGTGAATTTGGAGATCTGACTCCTCATCATGTTCATCCCTCCAAGAGGAAAAATTTTACACAGGAACGTGGACTTCAGATCAGCCCATGTAGAGATCTCTCACCCCAAATGACTGAGCCAGTAAACTACCTTATCTGCTAAGGGGTAAAACTTTGAGGCGAATGACCTCCTGCGTAACTCAGGGTAATTAACCGTACCACATATCATTCTGAACTGTTGTAAAAAGGTAAACGGCTCCTCTGCAACATTCTCGTAAAACTTGGGAAGCAATGAGATGAAGGACGGGCGTAACTCATATGGCCCTTGATTCGGTGGTAGCCGAATCCAATGATATAAAGTTCTAGTGTCGGGGTCATACTCATATCTGAGTGTTGCGGGAACCACAACAGGCTACAGTGGGTTCCCGGCTCATGCTCTGAGTGCAGCGATCTCAGCTCGCAGCTCATTCTGGACTCTAAACTGATCTCGAATCTGGATGTTCATCTGCTGTAAAGTGTCCAGAATCTTGGTGGTGATATCTACGGCTGGATTCGATCTTCCATCAACGTTGGTTCCTCAGCTGGTCGCTCCTCTACTATTTCGTTCCCGCGAGCCATCTGCTTCAAATCTTTTGGGAAGGAAAACTTTTTGTAAGAACTCTTTGAAAAATTGGCAGGAGAAAGCGATGATAAATTGAGACAGGGGTTTGCCTCAAAAGATGGGCTGGGAAGCGAGGGAATCTAGGTTTGACTCTCCTCGGGATCAGATGGGTCCGACTCAGGAAGAGGGCCATCTCGAGTCTGTGAAGAAGTACGACGGATGGTGAATGATCGAGGGCCCACAGAGTCTGAGCAAAATAGTCGTTGAGTCATCATCTTCGATGTCAAACGGATTATCGGGAGAGCACGATGTCAAATCAAGAGAATGGGAAAGGTGTATAAAATGCGGTAACTCATACCTCACAAGCAAACACAAAGTAAACCCTGAATTTACCAACACAATCAGATGATGACCGTAAGAGTTCGGTCATTTTTCTTGTCAGTTTTAGGGTTATTTTGGAATACAAGTACTTTCACAAATTAACGTGAGCTGATAGGTGCCCAATGTTTCCCTGAAACACTATCCCGAGTCCTTACAGAAAATGCTTATTCTCGGCCAGTATGGGAGTAAGTATGGACCGTTTCTGCCTACCCTTGTTACTTGAGGATCGAGCTTTATGTAGTGTCCTCTAAACCTCCCACTCTGCTAAATAAACTCGGACCGTTGTCGGCTACCCAAGGGTACATACTGAAGAACAACATTTAGGTGTATGGACTAAGTAGTATTCCTAAGGAGACTTGTACTTTGGTTCTAGCCTTAAGTGTTGTTCCTCACTCACAACATCTGGAAATGTACCTACAGTTGATGTGTGGGGATTACTCTCTCAAAGAAAATGAGCGTTTACATTTTTTAGGGTCATATTTAAGAAGTCCCGATTTTATTTTCAGATATCTCTTTTTTTGGATTTTTTTAAACAAGCATCTAATGATTTTTTCTTTTTTTATTTACCCTATAAAAACATGCACCTTGGTCATGAGTTCTAGAACAAACTACAAAGGGACAAACAGAAAGGAAAAAAATCGAAATTGGAAAACACCTAAGCAAGCACCTAGCCTCGTGAAAAGCCACGGAAAACCAGCGATGCGAGAAAAACCACAGTGGGTTCCCTGCTCTCTCAAATGCACAACACTCGATGAAGCAGACCCCGTAAAAATAAAGGGAGGGGAGGTACAAGTCGGGATGCTCGTATGGGGCCCCTTCTAAGAAAATAGAAAAACATGCGAGTGCCCTTATTTTTTTCCTTTTTTTTACAAAAATATTAGAAGAAAAGAAAAAATCCTAACTATTTCTGCCTTCTACAACCGACCCGTGAGAGAATGGGTCGGTCTCTGCACTTTCAATTGTCTCGGTTTCTGAGGAAGCCGACTGAACCTGTAGGCCCTGTAAAAATTAGTTAGAGAAAAATAAAAACAAAAAGACGTAAAAAAATCAAGCAAAAATTGAAAAATCAAAGGCACAAAAAACCCGTGAAAATTGAAGGAAAAGCTGTAAAATAAAAATCAGACGAAAATAAAAAAAGAATCAAAATCTATAAAAACCAAGAATATCGAGAAATTTCGAAATTAAATCAAAAACCAAGGTAGAAATCATGCCTCCATGACAACAATGCCATTTTGATAAGCGTGAAATCATACCCACGGTTAATTGATATAGAGAGTTGTCGATGTAGAAATAACCGCAAAATCAGACTCGATATATCAAACAAAAATCAACAAAATATCAGAGAGAGAGATGAAGACAAGTGGCTTCTCTCTAATATTTCATCTACACTATATTATTTATCCAGGCAAATGTGCCTGGGTCAAACTCAAGGAGGCAGAATATCAAAACTTTGGTTTTTGATACAAGAAAGAAATCCTGAAAATTTCACTTTATTCTTGGTTTTACAATAAACTTCAAGAAAGACTCAAAACTAACTTGATCTTGCAAAAATCAAATCGTTAAAATTAACGAAGAAAAACCACGAAAAAGACCTAGAAATGTAGCTGGGGTAGTTGCTTAACTACCCAAAAAATTCGGGAAGAAAATACAACAAAAATGAGGATAAAAATACCCCTACAACCCAGGGGCACAAGCGCAAGAAAATTATTTTTATCCTGTTACAATTGGGTCCTTGGTTAGGGACTGATTTGCAAATAAAAAAATTATTGCATTTAGGTCCCTACGTAGGGACCTAAATGCAATTATGGAATGTTTCTGGAGCGGGTTGAACTTATGGATCTTTGCCTGGATTTAGTATGCAATTTTCACACCAGTTTAGGTTGAATGGCCTGGATTAGATGTAGAGGCTTGATCTGGGCCGTCGAGATGAGCCATGTGTCGCGATTCTTCTCTTTTTGGATGTTCTTGAGGATCTTTAGCTCCTCCACTCGGCTGGCGACGAATGCTTTTTCAACGAATTCTTCCCAGTGACCGGCGAAATTCTTGGGCTTTCGATAGGCCAGGAGGGAGACGTCTTCTCCCTCCGAGCTCACCTGTGGTGGAACTCCTCCGTAGGCGGTCATAGGCGGCGGGGATTCGTCGGTGAAGGTAGCGGTTCAACAAACCTGGAAACTGGAAGCTGGTTGCTTCGTTTTGATCTTTCTTTGAATTTTGAAGCTCCAGATGATGGTTTAGTAGCTCCAGATGGAAGAGTGACCTATAATGGAATGATTTCTTACTTGATTCACAAGGAATCGACACGAGATTTAAAGAAATTATAGTTCTAATATAGTCTTTCCAAAATCTGTAAAACAAGGAAATGCAAAGAATGGAAACGCCTTGAGGTTGATTTCAAATTGGATTTGGAAGGATAGGAATGTGTAGCGTCTAATTACGATGATTAAAGAACCTAACTACACGATTAACAATGCTAATGATGGAACATGGATCGATAACTTAAAATAGAAAAGGATGAATGAGGTGCTTGTGGACTAGAGGTGTATGACCTCCTGGTAGTAGCTCGACGGTGCAGCAAACCGGAGCTCGATGCGGTACAAGGGCAGCGATGCAATGCTGCTCTGCCTTGGAACGTCTCCTCCGGCGTCCCCTCATCCATGCTAGATGGACACGATACTCTGTCATAGCTGGAGGCGACCGGAAAGCAGTGATGAAGGGGGGCTAGTCAGACAGGTGTTCTGTAAGTGGTTAGCTTAGGATTCGTTAGTTTGTCAGTGGCGATTTTGAGAGGTGAATCGATGAGAGGTAGTTAGAGGATCAAAGGCATACGTGGAAGCAGGTTGGTAGGGGTAGAGGAACGACGGATTAGATCGAAGAAAGAAGCTTTGAGGTTGCGTGTGGAAAAAGGAGAAATCTAGGAGGTTAGAACATAAACCGATCGACCTTCTTGAAGAAGATCCCAGGTGCTGACATGTGTCAGCACCTAGTTGGCCAAGATAAGTTAAATACCTTATTCAATGGATATTAAATAGTAATTAACATTATTTTAAATAGATATTAAAATGAAAAATGTAGATAATTAAATTATCTAAATTGTAGTATTATTATTTTTAATAAATAATAATAATTTTACAAAATATAAATATTATATTAATAAATAAGTATAAATAATAAATAATAAATAGGTTTTGGATTTTTAATTTAGCAAATTACGAAATAATTTATTAGTTTTATATTTTATTAAATATTAGGTTAATAAATAAAGTATGTACGAATTTTTGTAGATTTTATTAAATTAATTTAAGTATATTAATAAATTAGAGTATAAATTACATAGTTCATTTATACCTATAAATTAGTGTTTTGATTTATTTAAAATAATATATAAGCTCCAAAAATTATGAAATAAATGAAGGTTGAAATACAAGATCAAGAAAATAATTAAAATTATAAAAATATTAAAATGATTATTAATGGATTCTAGATAAAATAAATAGCCCAGAAACGCAGTTGTGGTTAGGTCCCAAAACCGACTTCTTGCAAACGGGCTCCGAATTTTGTGGAATCACCTTCATAAATTGGAGAATATTATTTTATAAATTTAAAGGTGAGTAGAGTGAAATTAGAGTTTATGAGAAGGTTATGATGTTCGGAAGTATGGATTTTGAGGTATTACAAGTTGGATTTCTTGGCATATATACATGGCCATATTTTTAACTTATTTTTATATTTTTTTTACATTTTTAGAAATAGTTAAGAGAACAGTTTGGTGAAAAATATGTTAGTATGAATTAATTAAAAATCTTTGAAGTTTTATTATTTATTGGAGAGTATATGAAGTGTCGAAATTAAGTATTTTTATTTGTTTTCTTCCTTATCTCCCCTACTTATTTATTTGTCGACCAATCCATGTTGTCTTGGTCTCGGGGATTAGGTTATAAATATATCTTTCAGCTATATTTATTTTTACAAGTCATATTGTACATATATGCATATCTACAATTTGCCTTTATTTTTATTTTCTTTATTTTTATTCTTTTATTTATTTACATGATATTATTGCATAAAAGTGCATTTTTATTCATGACTATGGTTTTGTTAAAAAGTGGAATTTAATGGATATTTACATGTATTTGTTAAGGATTTTAAGATAAAATGCAGACAGAATGTTAATGAATCGTGGATTCATCAATGACCTGGGAGGAACTTAAGTCTATGTTCCTTCATAAGTTCTACACTCTCAGTCGGCTTAACTAGATGCGAGCCAGGATCAATAACTTCTCTCATGCTACCCATGAGTCCATTCATGAAGCCTGGGAGTGATTCATTGATATGCAGGAGAAATACCCCCACCATGAGACCGAGGACCAGCTTGGTCCAACTCTTCTTCAGGGTCTTGAATGTCGAAAGTCAGAGAATAGTTGACACTGTTTGTGGGGTATCCCACTTCAACAAATATGAAGATTTAGTCTAGCAGATCTTTGAAGAAATGGTCGAGGGAGAGGTCGCCCTCTCTTCATTCTGTATGTATCAGAGACATCACTGGGTCCTCCACAAGCCATTCCACATGGCAGCTCCCATGAGGTAAAGAGAGATAAGAGATTCAACCTCAGCATCATTGGGGGCCATCTCTCCAAAGTTGATATCATCTAGAAGTGATCATAGGATCTGGAGAAATTAGTTGTGATTGAGCAAAGAACCTAAAACCTGGACAAATTAGATCAGATCACCAAGTAACTGGAGTTGCTGGTGAGTACCATCAACGCCTGCTAGTCTGCGACCCCACCGCCCGAGACTCTCGCTGAGAAGAAAGATGAGCCCCCACCACCACATCAGCCTCAGCTGATTCAGTAATAGCCAGCAGTCCAGCATGTATATTATGTGCAGACTCCTAAGTAGGCACCGCAACATCAGCAATTTGTGGTCTACGAGCCAGAGGTCCAATCTCCTTATGATCCATTCTCTCCTCCATCACCTCTCATTTAAGAGGTGAATGGAGTCTGGTTGAACGACATGCAGCTGGCCCGTCCAAACGGACCTCGGTAGGGCTAGCCGGTGAATTCTCGCCCATTCCCTCAATATCAAGGAAAGAGATTTGTCCAGCCTCAGCCTCAATATCACCAGTCTCCACAGTACCACAATAATTGGAGACAGTTTCAGCAATACTCCCAGTCGTCATACCGCCAGCACCAGCCATACAATTAGTACGTGACTACATCCAACCAGCAGTATCTTCCTCCTCCCTATCATCAACAATATTGGCTTCCTCCACCACAACAGTAGTATCAGCAGTCCCAGCCTCAGCCTCCACACCATCAACTACAGCGTGGGCAGCACGTTGAATCTTTCGAGGCTGTTCTTGTGAACCCGAGCCTCGACTATCTGTCCCAATTAGTCAAGGGCCTAGCAGAGATGACCTAAAAGCAGGATAACCTTACAACACTAAAAACTCCCATTTCGGCACAGGTCGAAGCCAACCCCAATAATTTTAAGCAAAAAGAGTAGGTATAATGAGAAGTCCAGTCTATGCCTATAGAGTCAGATGATTGTGAACTTGTTTTATCTAATGTTGTTAGTCTCAGGAATAGTAGGACCTTACCTCCGTCTGCCACTACCAGGGGGAGAATAAAGCTTCATCAGGTGAATCGTCGTCTTCTACATCAGTAGTGTCAGCCACAGGTTTGGGTGAGGAAGAAGAAGGAGGAGGAGCCACACTAGCCGCCAACCGCCACCATCCAAAACAAAAAGAAAAAAGATCAAAAAATGAAAAATACCAAAAAAAACATCGCAGGCGAAGTGAAGCTGTGCTAACCGTGGAGGAGCAAGCACCAGCAATCGATCCAGTGCCAGCCGACGGAGCAGAGACCATAGTTTTTGGATGTCTACCCTCTGCTCCAGATTGTACCTTTTTGTAGCCCAGTTGTATGAGATGTCGTCGACAAGAATTTTAATGTAAATAAGAACAATATATCATATTTCAGTTCTGTACATATTCCTTTTCCTGATGCAATTGAAAAATACAAAAAAAAAGTCGGTTTTGGGACCTAACCACAACCGAGTTTCTGGGCTATTTATTTTATCTAGAATCCACTATTTATCATTTTAATAATTTAATAATTTATAAATATTTTCTTGATCTTATATTTCAACTCTAATTTATTTCATTATTTTTGGAGCTTATTTATTATTTTAAATAAATCAAAAGCGCTAATTTATAGGTATAAATGAACTGTATAATTTATACTCCTATTTATTAATATACTTAAATTAATTTATTAAAATCTACAAAATTCGTATATACTTTATTTATTATCTTAATAGTTAATAAAATATAAAACTAATATATTATTTAGTAATTTATTAAATTAAAAACCCAAAACCTATTTATTAAGTATTTCTTATGCTTATTTATTAATATAATATTTAAATTTTGTAAAATAATTATTATTTATTAAAATTGATTATAATTATAATTTAGATAATTTAATTATCTACATTTTTCATTTGTATACCTATTTAAAATAATGCTAATTACTATTTAATATCTATTAAATAAGGTATTTAACTTATCCTGGTCAATCAGGTGCTGTCATGTGTCAGCACCTAGGACCTTCTTCTTCAGGAAGGTCGACCGATTTCTGTTCTAACCTCATAGATTTCTCCTTTTTCCACATGCAACCTCAAAGCTTCTTTCTCCAAACTAATATGTCGGTCCTCTACCCCTAACAACCTGCTTCCACATCTGCCCTTGATCCTCTATCTACCTCTCATCGATTCACCTATAAAAACCTCTCAAAATTGCCATTGACAAACTAACAAATCCTAAGCTAACCACTTCTAGAACACCTGGCTGACTACCCCACCTTCATCGTTTCTTTCCAGTCGCCTCCAGCTGTGACAGAGCCTCATGGCCATCTAGCGTGGACGAGGGGACATCGGAGGAGACGTTCCAAGGCAGAGTAGCCTTGCATCGATGCCCTTATGTCCCTCGAGCTCCAGTTTGCCACACCGTCGAGCTACTACCAGGAGGTCATACACCTCTAGTCCACAGGTACCTCCTTCATCCTTTTCTATTTTAAGTTCTCGATCCGTGTGCCATCATTAGCATTGTTAATCGTGTAGTTAGGTTCTTTAATCATCGTAATTAGATGCTACACATTCCTATCCTTCCAAATCCAATTTTGAATCAACCTCAAGGCATTTCCATTCTTTGCATTTTGTTGTTTTACAGATTCTGGAAAGACTATATTAGAACTATAATTTCTTTAAATCTCATGCCGATTCCTTGCGAATCGAGTAAGAAATCGTTCCTTTACAGGTCACTCTTTTATCTGGAGCAACTAAGCCTTCATACGGAGCTTCAAAATTCAAAGAAAGATCAAAACAAAGCAACCAGCTTCCAACTTCTAGGTTTGCTGAATCGCTACCTTCACCGACGAATCCCCACCGCCTACGACCACCTACAGAGGAGTTCCACAGCAGGCAAGCTTGGAGGGAGAAGGCATCTCCCCCTGGACCTACCGGAGCCCCAAGAACTTCGCCGGCCGTCGGGAAGAACTCGTTGAAGACTCATTCATCGCTAGCCGAGAGGAGGGGCTGAAGATCCTCAAGAACAACCAAGAAGAGCAGAATCATGAAATGTGGTTCATCTCGACGGCCTAGATCAAGCCTCCGCATCTAATCCAGGTCGTTTAACCTGAACCGGTGTGAAAATTACATTCTAAATCCAGGCGAAGATCCAAAAATTCAGCCCGCTCCAGAAACTTTCCATAATTGCATTTAGATCCCCACATAGGGACCTAGATGCAATAAAATTTCTTTTCTTTGCAAACCAGTCCCTGACCAGGGACCTAATTGTAACAGGACAAAATATTTTTCTTGTACTTGTGTCCTGGACTTGTAGGGGTATTTTGAACCTCATTTTTATTGTATTTTCTTCTCGACCAGCTACATTTCTAAGTATTTTTCACGGTTTTTCATCTCTTAGTTTTATCGATTTGATTTTTGCAAGATCGAGTTAGTTTTGAGTCTTTCTTGAAGTTTGTTGTAAAACCAAGAATAAAGTGATGGGATTTCTTTCTTGCATCAAAAATCGAAGTTTTGATATTCTGCTTCCTCGAGTTCGACCCAGGCACACGTGCCTGGATAAATAATATAGTGTAGATGAAATAGGAGAGAGAAACCACTTATCTTCATCTCTCTCTCTCTCTCTCTCCTATTTCAATGATTTTTGTTTGATAAACCGAGTCTGATTTCACGATTATTTCTACATCGACAACTCTCTATATCAATTAACTGCGGGTCTGATTTTCACGCTTATTAGTCATCAGGAACTTTCCCAAATGGTTGAACCAACATAAGACCTCGTCTTGGAGACTGAAAAGGAATGCGGTCATCTTGACTATACTTAACGGGATATTAGGACAATGTGTCATTCTGCAGATGCGAGAGAACTGCTGCAGGTGAATCTATGGTTCCTCATTAGTATTACAATGGAAAGTGAGTAGAAGTGCAAGGAATTGAGGTTTCAGCTCAAAGTGAGCATATGGACCGGAGGGATGCGGATCCACTCGGTCATCTGGCTATCTCCAGTAATGTGAGTCTCTTTCAGCGTCAATTTAGGGTTCCTATTCCTTTGCTCTTCTTCTTCTAGATAATTACGGGGCGATTCCGCGTCTCTTCTTCTTCCTCCTCCTCTTGCTGGTCCGTACCTCAAATCGTTCAACATGTCTTGGAATGCGACCTAGACAAGAGCTTGTTCAGTCACTTGCTGTTGGATGGCTTGGATGGATGCCAACAATTGAGCATTCACTTGGTTTTGATCTGGCTCCTAGCCCTGCTCTATCTGGGGCGGTGGCTGTCTTGAGCCTTTTCTCTTTCTACTGGGAGGAGCCATCTCAAGGTCTGAATTCGAGGAGATGAATTTTCGACTGGGATCCAGGACTGGGTCTGGCTTCTATCTACAATGTAATAAGAATCCCAATCAGACCAACTGTGAAACTGAAGACCGGCTGCAATGATGAAATCTAGGATTAAGATCAATCCCAGGCATTCGTGAATGGGGTAAAAAAATGTAGACTGAAATCAACCTCCACTCACGACGGGAGGAAGTGGGACAAGAGTGGTCTCGGTTTATTAAGAAAATAGAAAGGGAGTGGAAAGAAAATGAGGATTCTGGAGATTGGTTCATAAGGTTCGAACCGGGTTCTCGAGAATCACCTCGAATTATTGACCAATGTTGAGTCCATGAATCGATGCTGGTGTCGGTGGAGTCCCGAATAAACCATCCATGAATCAACATCGTAGAGGAAAAAGGAAGATTGATGCAAGAAGAAGGATACGAGGGGGTCAATGAGGAATAAAGGGAGTGTAAAATAGTAGAAAGGATCGAAGCGAGCATGGGGTCAAAGAGGAATCACACAAGACAAAATTTACCCAAATGCACGAGACTTGATCTTTGAACCTTAATCTAGATCCATACAATACACAATACAAAATGGGTTTAAACTATAGAGAAGCGAAGCCATAAAGGATCGATTATTTTTATCTTTTCAATTTTAGAGTTGTGATTTCAGGCATTTATTTTAATAAGTAGTTAGACGCTAACCCTATAGGAGCGAGAGTACTGTCGACAGAGTATCCTGTACTTGTCCTCCTCCTTTGTAACATGTAGTCTGCACTTTTTGAGGTCCTTGTAACCCTCCCTGGATCCCTAGTCAGCCAAAGAATGAGTGAGAGAGAGGAAGACGATAGGCGAAATACTAGTTCGGACCTCGCTCGCAACGGAATCACCCGTGAGCATTCAAGGCCCTACTTGGATGCAAGACAACGAGACAGACACACCCGTGAGGGTGTGGCCTAAGATCAGTACTTCAGATAGGGTCAGTGTTCCATACAAGGCAGGAACACCATCGTTGACCAAGTCCTACTCGTCCACGTACGATAGAAGCAACATAACTTCATAAATTCAAGCGATACACAAGGCAGTTACAGACTGGGTTTTTGGCTCTAATCCTTAGCAGGTCGTGCCTCGCTCATGGGAGGGGTTTTGGTCCTCTCCTGAGGTACCTGAAAATAATGAGTGCTTTGTGAACCCCAAACAATGTAGTCCATTATAGATTTTAATTAAGGTCAAAGTTTGTTAGCAGTCCCCTTGTTTTAGATTTTTGAGTTTCACCTTTTTTTGGATATTTTGCATACAAGCGCCTAACAATTTTGTACATTTTCATTCAAGTCTTAGGTTTTCAAAATCATAAGGAGACATCAAAAAAGCCATGTAAGTCAATTCGATGATGGAAATCTTACCATTGAATCTAATGATGCATGTAGAGCTAGAGGACTTACAATGCTTCCCAGCTCTCTCCATGTGGTATACAAACTGGATTTTTAAACCTATTTATGTGGTAGTGTGCAATCGATAAAATCGTCCTAAGCAGTAGCTGTTATTCTTCATGAAGAACCATGTGTTAATTATTCAGAAGTGAACCCTGGAGTTCGGTCTTTGAGACATCTTGATGCCCACCACAACGGGTCCTGCCAATGCTATATGATAACTCTCTCAGCACGTGGGTTCAAATCCAAATAACTAATAACTACTAGTTTGACTAGATCCAAACGTAAGAGATTACATGCATATTATTCTTATTAGGGTTTGGACATAATTACCGAGGCAAATAATCCTAAAGTCTGGGGGCTCCATGCACATAAACTAAATAAAAAGAAAGGCAAAAACTCAAAACATTGGGAAACAAATAAAAATAAAGCGATAAGGACCTGAAAAGCTGCGATGAGGCCCCTAGGTGAACAATCACCCAGGCAAATGGATCTCATGAAGTAAAGTAGTGTCCAAGTCCCTGTATTGTAACAAATAATAATAATAAATAAATGAATGAATCACTCTCTCACCATCATGAAATAAAAGGCTAAACTATTATCTATGCTAAGCAGTCACCTTGATATGCTTGTTGCCTCTCCAACTGGTCATGGCAAGAAGACCAGTTTCCCCCATGCTTTGCTGCCTCAACTCACTAAGAGCCATCCTCGCGTAGCGGGCCCTCGCATCAAACACAACAAGAGAGATATTAACACAATTAATCAAATAATCTATACAAATAAATAAGATCTGTAAATATTCACAAGTAATAAAAGAAAGATAAAGTTGTACAAAATAAAATAAAATAAAATAAAATAAAAGCAAATATGTACAGATTAGGCTACACTACATTGCTCCCTGACAATGGCACCATTCGATGACATGGTAATTTTTGTGCGGGTCTATAAGTATCCTCACTAAGAAGTGAAGATGGAGTATCGCTGAGGCGACCCATAAGAAATACCAAGTAAACCAACAAGTACCCACAACATATAATGCATCAAAAAATAACACAAATGTGGGAAAAATTTATTATACTCTACAAACAAGATGTATAGCATGTACGCATGTAGAGGTCGAACCATAGAGAGCAAACATGGTAGACAACGTTTATTAATTATAAATAAATCATGAGTAATAATTAAAGGTATATTTGTACAAGTACCTTCTTAATAAATGAATCAATACAGGTTTTTATGGGCTTTTAATTTTATATTTTTTATGGTTTTTATTGTTTTATATGATTTTTTGTTTTTAATTATATATATATTTAGTTTCTCTTTTATTTTCTATTTTTTTATATTTTCTTTTCTTTTTACTAATAAAAAAAGATTTATATATAACTATATATAAAAATAGAGTAATATAATTATAAATACCACCAAAAATAAACAAAAATAACAGAATAAAATGTTTTTTTATTTTTGATATATTCTACTATTTTTGTGATTTTTAGGGTATTTTTGCTAATTTTTAGGTATTTTAAAGTCAAAAATGTCCAAAATATTTTAAAGGTTTACAACTAATATTTTAAATTTAAAAATATTTGAAATTAAAATTAATAGTAAAATGTACAAATATTCAAAAGGTTTACAACTAATATTTTAAATTTAAGTACTAAACATAAATACTAGATCTATGAGGGTGTACATGCAAAATGCCCATCTCACGTGGGACGACACATGAGATGAGATGGACTAGACCAAAGTGTAATATGCAATAACTCCAAGGGTTCATGTGCAAAATTTACAAAATATTTACAACAACAAATGAAAGAATAAATGTTAAATAATAAAATACAAAAAAATCCGAGGGTTATATATGAAGTTTACCCCCAATAGCGCCTTATCATGCGACGCTGGTCTCTCCACTTATCCACATGTCGGCTCCCGCTTGCACAATGACGCTTCAAGCTACAACGACTAAGATTAGATCTTCAAGGAAGATCCGAAGGTCATGGTCTCTTCAATCCGACGACAACTGTAAATCTAGGGTTTGACTGGTGATCGAATGACAGAGGGACTCCCTAGAAGAACAAGGAAGAACACTTCCCCGTTGAACTTTAAAATGTAAGTACTCCACACTTATTCAATGATTCTCTCCTTGATAGGCCTTGGAGTTTCCTGGGATGCTTCCGCGCATGCAGGTACCTACCAATGGTGTCCAGATCCCAACACTAGGGATCTAGAGGTCTTTCTTGCTCCGACCATCTAGTGGTTCTGACGAGCCCTGATGATTCTCTCTAGGGGCTTCCCTTGACCCGGTATCATGCGCAATACGACATAGGGCTCGAGGCAATCCTCCTCGACCCAGATTGAAGCTTCAAGGTGTAGGGAATGGATGAAATTGAAGTGGCTCCGACGTGCAACGGTGGAGGAGCCATGATCCTCTTATCTATGCAAGATCAAGGAGGTAGAATGTTGGACATGTGAGCCAACAACAAGCCATTATGCAATAAATATTTTTGCAAATCATTCCCTGATCTGAATTGAAGATTAACTAATTTGCTTAATAAGTCCCTTAGTACAATTAGGGTTTTATACCATGGGCATCTTAATGATCATATAATTGTTGATTCAATTGTTGAGTCATAAAGGCTGGTGTTTGGATGAATATCTAAACAGTTAGATTGAGGTCTCATCAGGCACCGTCAAATGATTATTAAGAGATGATCTCCAGCTCGAGATGGAGATGGAAATCCTTTCTCTTTTGGATGATATTTGACCGACCTCTTGATGCATGTCCTCTGCATAGGAATAGAGATTCGGAGGTGTTAGACAAGTTAGGTCAAAGAGTTGACTTAATGAGAACAAGATAACCAAGTCCTATGTCGTATATTGTCACTATATAGGCACACATCCTCTGACCGGAGACAGATGTATTACTATATGTTTGAGTATGTACATTTGGTAGACCGATAGGTTGATGATCTAATCAAGGTCTATACACCGACGTGTTGGTGTGCATACAAGGGTATATGAGTAATATGATCTCTCAAAGGGATCATACATGTTCATTTACTGAACCGATAAACATGAGCTCACTCATGAGATATTGGGATCAATATACGTGCATGGTCATCTTGCTTTGGAAGCTTGACTAAATTTGTAGGTTTGATATATACTTTTGGAAAGTATTTATTCAATACTTAGTTATGATATACGTTTTTGGAAAGTAAATGATAAATATCGACTCCCAATGATCAGATAAGAAACTTAATGATAAAACCCTGAAGAAGATAGTCTAAATAAGATCTAAAACTTCTGGTTTTATACTAGGTCTTCCAGAATGCAGGATGTACATGTATTAGGAATACCTGAGACTGATGTGATCACAAATGATTGTATAACCATGATGCTTCCATTCTGAGGTAGTGATGAAACATGTTTGGATTTTAATGACTCCTCTCACTAGAGAAGTAATCTAATCTTGGTCCAAATGTTGGACAATGATCTGAATGTGATTCAGATGCAGTGAAAAGATTAGATTTATGGATTTTATTTAATCAAACATCTATGGGAGATCCTCGAGATGTGGATTTGAAGTGTGATCTCAATATCAAGTTCACTATACCTGGAGCGTACAATCACCCTGTCCTTATCTCCAAGTATTCGCGGAGAAAGAACATTATTCTTGAAAGAGTTCAAGAATAATTCCATTGTTGGTAATGTATCTGAGCATTGAGCAAAATGGATAATTAAACGTGATTTAATTATTATAAATAATGCGAATGTGATTCATGATATTTGGGCTCTTGAGAATAGACCTCCAAGATGATTAAATGTGATTTAATTATCGTGTATTTGAATAATATGGATAACACTATCCATATTATTCATGGATATTATAAATGTGATTTATAATATATTAGAGAGAGCTACTTGTAACTTGTATTTAAGAATTAATAGTTGATGAGAATTGGATTCACATTGAACAATTAATTGTAAATGCAATTTACATTTTATTTTGGATGTGTGAATATGATTCCCATTTTATCAATGGCATGATTAAAATTGTCACAAAATAATTTGGAATCATTTTTGTGAATAATTATGCAATAAAAGTTATTACATATGTGGAATTATTGTTGGAGAATAATATCTCAACAAAATTGGAATGAGGATGCATTCTTGTCATACAAGGGTGGACAACCAAGTTAAGCTCTCTCAACTTGTTGGCCGTCCACCCCATATATGGAATGGGGATCCATTCATTCCAATTAATTCCATCTTCATTATGTGATTTAAATTGAAATATATTGATCAATTTCAATATATTTAATTTAATTAAAAGCCAACAAATTTGTTGTTGATAATTAAAACACAACAAGATCGTGGCCATTGATTGAAAGGACAAATCAATCTCATCCATTGAATATGTGAGCACATGGATTGTGATCCACGGACATCCAAAATATTATAAATAGAAGGGTAGCCCTAGCCTTTTATTACACCCAACACACAAGATAAAACAAATCTCTCTCTCTAATTTCTCATGGTCGTCCCCTCTCTATCTCAACAATGTAATCGTCCACTTGTTGACCTAGAGATCCTCGTATCCGCCGCATCACCGTTATGCTACCAGATTGACTGCTCGTGAATCTCCATCTCTTTCAGTGCACCTCAATTGTGAAGAAGACATTGGATCTCGTGAGGCGAGATCAGGAGATTCGTCGCTTGGATCATCAACATGGATTGTGAGGAGCACGCATTTCATCAACACGCTCACAAGCGTCTCCTCCATCGGATCAGACTTGAGATAAGAAGTCTCTTCCTTTAGATACTCGATCGCAACCACACACTTCAAGAGGCAACCTTAATACCTAAGTGTGGTTTCTATGAGATGATCTGAGAAGTGTTCTCAAATCATGTGATTTCATCACTTTTAAAATTTTTTAAATTCCACTGCCTCAAGTTGCTAGTGTAACTAGTCGCTCCCGATTGCATATGATGCGATCTTCACGCTTCCATGATGCGCTTAGGGTTTTCACCATAACCATCAAGTGGTATTGGATCCATAGGTTGGAGGATTTAGATATGATCTATAAACCTAAGATGACATGGGCATTTTTGGTTGTGCAAATTTTCAATAGATTTTATTCATGCAACTCTGTTTTATGTGATTATTTGCCCTGTTTAAGTGCTTAAAATGTGAGTTCACTTAGATTATGTTTCTATCTTATTAGAAAACTATAGGACTTGAGTTTGTGTGATTTGGAATCTGTTTGCTCAAGTTATGATCGTTTTATTGGACATGTGCCCACTGTTAGGGGGCTGGTTTTTTAGAACATAATCAAGAGATAAACACGATTTTAAACACCTATAAATGTGTGTCTATCACTTGGATTATTTGAAAATCAAATTGGCAAACGAAGGAAATTTAGTTTGCATGATTTGGAGTTTATTTGCTCAAGATTTGTTACTTTTCGTAAACATGTGTCACTGCTGGAAACTAACAAAATTTGAACAAGAATCCTGTGATTGTCGTTCAATTAATTCATGAAAATTAATGGTTAATTTCTTGGAATAATTAGTTGTTCACTATTTTTGAACTATTTAATAAAGATATTTATTTTGAATGTCTGTAACAACAATATAAGATAATTGATCTTGATCGAATTGGCTACAATAACTCTTCTCCAAAAATTGATACTTGAATAGGACTTGAGATTTGTTTAGCAAA
Organism: Ottelia alismoides; assembly: GCA_037367405.1. Lineage (NCBI taxonomy): Eukaryota > Viridiplantae > Streptophyta > Magnoliopsida > Alismatales > Hydrocharitaceae > Ottelia > Ottelia alismoides. Next base: position 576,032 of record JAZKJV010001890.1, on the reverse strand, counting down.
TCTTCTTATAATATTAATCGAAATGGTATTGATAAATATTATATGGTATAACTTCGGTTGAAATACTGATTATCATCTCAAATACAAGATGATCAAATCACAGTATCCTGACCTGAGGCGGATATGGTGTCTAGTCAGGGATCGTTGGGGTAGCATGTTGCTCCGTGATCGGTCTGTCCGACATCGTGTGCATACTGACCATGACAACGGGAATGGAAAGATAATGCTAATAGTGAACATGATGTATTTTTTTAATTACTAAAATTTGAATAATATGTATTTTGAGATTAAGTAACAATCATGATTGTTGGTTGGTTGATTGATTGGATTGATAATTGATCTAATGTGACTAAATTAATTAGATCCAATTAAGATAAACACTCTATTATGAATATAGTTGTAATTCACTTGGAAGAATTAATTATATGACTATAATTCGTAATTATTAATTAAAATCTGAACATGATATGGAGGATGACATAAGTGACATCCATTGTCTTCCGTCAAGGTGAAGGATTTCGTCGCCAGGGATTGTATATAGGAGAAGCCTATCCGAAGTAATAGCTCCTACGTACAAGTTCATCTGGATCGGGCTCTTTGCTTCTCGAAAGAGTAAGATCGTATGCGTAGTGGCCCCAATGCCAGGTCCTCAAATTATTGGGACGATATTGGATTGACTATTAACGATTGGTTCAATTAACAACGGCTCAACATCACCTTATAGGTGGTAGGCCTAGGTGTTAAAGACCAAATTGGAAAATGCAAGTTGGACTTGCAAGGAGGAATGAGTTCCCACTTCTTTTTACCTGAGTTACATTTTCTCATATTATTGAGATGTAACAAAGTTAAGAAAGGAGATCCCAGATCTTGGTTGAGATATAATGGTAAGTATATCTTTTATTTTGAAAGTGAATAAAGGAATGAACTTTCAGAGTTTACAAGGCAAGACAACTTTGATATAAAATCCTTGATCAAAGTAAAAAATGTATTTATGCAAATTATCTTATTTTAGATAACCTACATTAAAGTCACTCAAAACTATACTCAATAATAACCAGTAAAATATCATGGATTGGATCCATGATCAAGATATTGTACTTGCAATGTATATGGTTGCAATGTGAAAGTTTCCTCATAATAATGAGGAATGATAATTAAGTAGACAATAAAATAACAACATACGGTTTGTGTGTCTCTATAGTCTTGATCTCTCATCGAATGTGCTTTGCAAGTACCAAGTCAATGATGATCGTAATTATCGAAAATCCATATAAAACCTAAGAATATGTTTTGGCAAACATATATGCCCTAAACATTTAATTATGCATGACATGGTTCAATGCATTATACAGAATGGTGGCTCGATAATAAATGATGTACTCAAAATGTTTGAGTACCTACCTGAATCAAAAGTCTTTAAGAGTTAAGATGGATGTAGATACGATGAGTGTCATCATTCTGCTATCTATACTCTAGTAGTTCATTAAGCTTCATAATATTCATATTGTATGAATTGAATGATGCATGTATAAATGTTGAAATTCTCTTATATTGAAATCTTTTGTGTTCAACATAAGAGATCCTTTGTTTAAAGCAATGGTTGTGTGTAGATGAGGGGAGCGCAGTGGAAGCTTGGGTCTAACCCAAGTAAGAAGTAAGGTCAAAGAGTTAACAGTACTTCTATGATTTCCATATAACATCCAAAGAGTTGGATGGATGCAAATACTGCAACAACCTAATGGATCAAGGAATACCTTATGGAATCTCTTATTGGATAGATTGGATCTGGATAATACTGGCTATCTAAGATCCTTAGAGAATGATTTGAATAGTACATCAGAATATCATACATCTACATATAATCATTAAAATTGTCTTTCTTATTAGATAATATCAAACTCTAATAATTATATCTCACTCTTCTAATATCACTTGCAACTGGTTGCATATGTTTTAGAAGACTAGAAAATTTGATCTAGGGTTTAATAGTCATCCACATGGATGTTGATGCAATTGTTGCAAAAATCTCTATTGGATAGATAGACTTCATATTTTCAATGGGAGAGCCCTTAGTCTTAAAGAATGTCTCTATGACCTAGATATTAGAATACATTCATTGTTTATTTCTAAATGTTGTAAATAATTTGGAATTCTAGAATAGACCTATCATAAAGGATTAAGATGGGTATATCTCAGAGAGTAATCTAATATCTAGAGGGCTCTACTAAATTAGAATATTAATAAATGGTTCATTAACATCTCTAATACTGGAAATTAAACCTTGAAAGGTCAATAGGAGGATGAAGATAATTAATTAATGATCTAGCATCTAGCCTTGGACATATGTCTATTGATGAGATCAATAGTCTAGTAAGAGATTAAACTTTAGATTGTCTGAAATTTCAAATCTTACATACTTCTGAATATAGATTCAAAGTAAAAATATCCAATGCACCCTTCTCTGGGAATGGTGTAAGATGTCAAGGTATTCAAGATCTCATACATATTGATGTATGGGATCATTTGTATCATAATAAACATTAATGATACATGATATCTATTGATGATTATTTATGATATGAAATTTCTTCCGTTCATCTTAGAAACCTTTGAAATGTTCAAAGATTTCACTTTTTGGTTTAGAACAAAAGTTTGAAGGAAGATCAAATGAAGTTTATCTAACCTAGGTAGCCTATACCTATTAGAGAATTCAAGAAATACCTTATGGAGATAGGAATATCATTCTATCTCACTCATCCTAATACACCTTAACTGAATAGAGTTATAGGGAGATACAATTGGATCATGTGTGACATGATTTAATCAATGACGACTCAGCGTAATTACCTCTTAGTTTCCAGGTATATATAGTATAGACTACAATATATATCATTAATAAGATTCCATGCAAATCTAAACCCGAAAACCCTCATAAGCTATGGTTTCAAACCTAGCATAGTGTTGGACACTTGAGGATTTAGGGTTGCTTGGTCCATGACCATATCCTGGATGCAAGTATGCTAGAATCTTGCACCATAAAGTGCTACTTCATTAGGAATATAAAGGATGGTATTGGATACCTACTTTATGTCCTTGAGATCTTAAAAGATTTCATCTCTAAGGATATGATTCTTAGAGGATGACTCTCTTGAGAATCAAGATGAAAATAATGTGAATGAACTCATTTAATCTTGAGAAGATAACAAGGTTCCTGAAATTTGAAACTAAAAGGACAATTAAAGATGAAACAATCATACCTCTTCAAATTAGTTTGCGGATGGATTCCTTGTGTCAGTTAAGTTTGACAGTGATATGGCTTCATATGATGAAGCTTCTGAGGATCATGACATGGAAAGATGGATGTTAGCAATAAAGTCTAAAGTAGACTTCATATACAAGTGTTGTATATGGACCCTTGAGGATCCACCTATAAGGGTATGACCCGCTAGGTGTAAATGGATCTTCAAGAGAAATAGGGAACCTGATGAGAAGGTAGAGACCTTTAAAGCACGGCTCGTATCCACAAGATACACATGAAGAGAATACATCGCTTGCAGTGAGACTTGGTCTTCAGTGACCATGCTTAATCCATCCAAATATTGCTAACTATAGCTACACAACTTGACTATGGCATTTATAAGATGGAGTCAAGATTGCATTCCTCTATGAATACCTCTTTGAGGATATTCATATGAAGTAGCCCCATGGCTTCATAGTTGAGGAAAGCAAGGAGTGAAAGCTGAATAACTCCATCTATGGACTCAAATAAGCTTCTTGTATTGGAAAAATTGGATTTAATGAAAATATAAAGGTTATGATTTCATACAAAATCTTGATGAACCGTGTAAAGCTCAGTGGGAGTGCCATTGTGTTTATCATGCTAAATGTAGATGAAATCATAATCATTTGGAATGATATAAGGACGAGAATACGTGTTTTATAATATGGTTGTTCCGTACCTTAAGATGAAGGACCTCAAGGATACCTCTTAAATCTTAGTTCTGAAGTTGTTCAGAAGCACAGAGAAGAGGGTATTGGGACCATCACATTAGTGGTACACCTTGGACATGTTCCATTAATGTGTAAATATTTATCTTTGTTTTTATCATATTTTTTCTTGATTTTTATCTGGTTTAAAAATGACAAAAAATTACAATGCATTCATTTCACCATATTTTACATTTTGGCTAAGTTTCATATTTTTTTGGACATCATTTGATTGATATATACATTTTAGTCCCTAAAACTAGCCTCATTTACATTTGCATCCCGAAATTACTTTAAAAATAACAAAAAATACCATCTTGAAAACTGTGCACGAACTTTGATAGACAAAATTCTAGGTTGTTCCTTTGCCTCATTGAGTTCGATCTTGGGACCTGTCCAAGTAAAATAAATATAAAACCACATCGCTTAAAAATTGATTAATTAATTGTGGTTATTTCTTTATCGATTCTGAATTCATGCCTACAACGAAACAACATTTTAAATGATAATTCACGTGAATTAACTTAGGATTTTCTTGGCTCATCACATGGCGCCGTTGCCGGGGAAGCAAACAACTTAGATTTTATCTAAAAATTTTTGTGTTCGGTTTTCTTCATTTGGTTAGTCTGACCCCCGAATATTCACTGTATATTTTCCATTTTTCTTCCCTTTTCTGCATTTATTTCCTTGTTTTATTTTTGATTTATTTTTGTGTCACTCTCTTACATTCTCTCTCTTATTTTTCTTGACGTACGTGGAGCGGTATCTCACAAAAACCAACGCATCTTCACTGATGCCCTAAAAACCATAAATAAAACTAAGATCGAGTCGAGTCGTGAGAGAGCGTAGAGTCTAGGATTTATTTTTCTGCAGTTTTAATTTTTATAATTAATTGCTCATTTATAGCGGTGTCCGTTTGGACTCTCACGTGTGTAACAAGACTTGAACTCTTTTTGTGGTGTGTCGTGGCCTGATTCACTCTCCGGTGAGGGTGGAGCCCGACTTGAGTGTCTCGTAGGTTAGACCTGAACATACGGCTATTAGAGCTTCTATAATTTTTTACTGTTCTCGTAGAACCTAGGACCACACTTCACATTAATTGAGACGTACATTAGATAGTTCAACTTAGTCAAATTCAAATCAATTCTTCATGGCTAATAGAACTTTCTTCTAGTTGCGGTTTTTGTCAGCTTGCATTCATTTAGTATAAAATTTCCAATTCTTGTATTACTTCCCACATGGAGATTGTGAGAAATCACTGTAAGTCTTATATCTGAGCATCCATCATTATTTCACATGCATCGACTTTTCTCGAATTTCTCCCTCTTGTTTTGTCACATAATTTTAAAGGAAATTGGGACTGAACGGTAAATGTGCATTTGTGCTCATCTAATTTTTTCAATGATCACCTAATTAAAATTAAGATTGCTAAATATAGCCGACTTAAATTAACCTATAAAATTAAGAATTTTTGTGGAAGAGCAAACCCATACTTGGATTGATTTATTTGTCTGAGTGAGCGAGAGAACGACACTTAAGGCTAGAGCCTAGCTTCGGATTTTCATATTGACTACTGATTCTATAAAAACGATTAGCTACCTCTCAGTGAGGATCTACAGATAGCCGGTAAACGGTCTGGATTTCCTTAGGCTCTTTCCTTAAGTAACACGGGTAGCCATTTTATGGTCCGTACTTACACTCATACTGGCTAAAAGTGGATGCAATTAATCGTAAGAATTTAGGCCAGTCTTTAAGAAAATTTACGACACCTAACAACTCACTAATTATTTTCCAAGATTGATTTATCACCAACTAAAATTGAAAAGATAAATTGCCAAACTCTTGCGGCATCATTGTGTGAGTTGGTGAACCTGGGATTCGATTTGTATTTGCATTGGTGTGCGTGGACCATTTCAATGATCAAAAACCGCACACTTGGGACATCACTCTCCTTGATAAAAATTTTCTTCTTGTGAATATCCCGTGCACTTGCACTGAGATCAACCATGTTGATTCATCATCAGCTTCCTTTGATAAAGAAGGGACAATGGTCTGAATACCCATCTGATCTATATTATGAAAATGAATTCGTCTTAGTCAGGCCCAAATCATCTAAACCCTCTTCTTTCAAGAATCCTCCAACATTTACGGGAGACTTTCACTCTTAGATGAATCCGACCCCCTCGATAAATTCCAAGCCATTCTACTCGAATAATCTGATCAAAGTCACCACAACATCATATTTTTCACCTCCACCACTTGTGACCGCACATGAGCAACTACCATCCTGGACTGAACCATCTTATTCCTGGTTTCTCGCTGAAACTAATGAACCATTGCAAGATCAAATCACTTTTGAGATTCATGACTGGTCTAGACATCAAACCCAACCACCTTCATTATTACTTCACAATCTTGATGGGACATGTCCACAACTCACAGAAATACATCCGGACTGGACCTTATGGAATAATATGAAAACCGACCACACCAGATGGAAAAGGCCCACACCTAATGATCATCAGTGTTGGATTAACCTTGACAATCACATTAACAACCCTGAATACCACTCTTTCGGAGAGCCTACACATACAGAGGACCAAACTTATGATATCACACATATGAGCCCTGCATGACTCCATTATTTTGGGATACGATCAATCATGACTATGGAAATAGACTCTACTCAAACCAGCATTGCATGCCTGAGTCACGGCATGCTGAGTATGAGACCTACAGATTTCGGCAAAATCCTCCCACTGAGCAGACTCCTTACATAATTTTTGAGGAGGAATTTTCAGAAAATAACAATCATATATTGGATGTTCCAAGAGAATCTCCTCTCAGCTCATACAGGAAAATGGAAGATGAAATGACTGGATCTTAAATTCAAAAATGTGAATACACACTGACTGCTCCCATGATTGTTCATGAAAAGTTTTTGGAGGATGACATTTCAAGGATTACAAGGAGATATGAATTAATGGAGGATAAATTTAGAAATTTCACCGATCGATTAGTTTCATTTTATGGTAGCTTGGATATAAAATAGGATGATGAGATGATTAGATAAAATGTTGAAAACTCTGAGGATATTCAGAAATCCAGAGACTATGATCACCCTAGGGACAACCCTAACAGCGACACATATGCCTATTACTCCCCTAGAGACAACTCTGAATCTGACTTGACATATCTAAGCTCCTCATCATCTATAGAAAACACCACACACACATGGAAAATACCAAAAAAAATTGAAATATTCAAAAAACACTCAAAAAATCGAAAAACAGAAAAATACATAAAAATTGAAACTAAAGAAGATCTGAAGAATTTGGATCCTCCTCTAAGGGAAGCACTGGAGAAAAGACTGATTTTCGAACTTCCCTTGATATAGGCCATTGAACACTTTCCTAACCTCAAAGGATTTGTAATGAGCAAATTAATAATGAAAAAAGTCGGACAGGACAAGAACTACGACTGAAAGACATATCTTGTCAATGGCCACCTCCGTGGTGTTGAGGAGAAAAACCAAGAGGCGCATAGTGAAGCGGTTGCCCATATTTAACTATGGAATCAAAGCCATAATATTTACCCATGCTCGAATCGATGACGACTCACCAATCAATATCCCCTGACCTATGTATTTGACAAGCTCAAACTCGGACCTATCAGAAAGATAAGAGAGATCGTTCAACTGGCTGATCGATCGATAAAGCAGCTGAAAGGAACCATTTCGGTCATCATTACATTCCAAGGTGCTCCGCTCAAAGTGGACTTCAAGATCATTGATATTGAGCATCAAGGAGAATTCACCCAGTCTCTAATCATTCTTGGAAAGCCATTCTTGGCATTGGCTAAGGCAACCATTGAGTGTGAGACTCGGGAAATCAATTTTACATCATTGGGAGCACTTCGATCTCAACCAGTCCTTGAGGAACCATGATTTTCTAAGGTAACCCACGAAGCCGTTAACAACCGTAACCATCAAGCGATATATGCGACCAACCCCGTTGCTACACCTGAGATAGTGGTTGTTGAAGAAACTATTGGTATACAGACTCTCCCAACTGTTCCATTTCCCACTTCTCTCACCATGGGAAATGACTTCTCATATGATCCTGAGACATATGCATTGATGCATCCTGAGTCGACTGAAATCTCCTCTGACTGCTTTGATCAAATCAACCTGACACAAGAATGCTCCAACATCAAGTCATTCGAGAACGAATATGCAGGAAGTGCACTAATCGGTAGTTCAGAGACTCTCCCCACTGGTCCATTTCCCGCTGCTCTCACCATGGGAAAAGGTTTCTATTATAATCCTGAGACATATGCATGGATGCATCCTGAGTCGGCCGAAATCTTCTCTGACTACCTTGACCAATTCAATCCAACTCAAGAGTGCACCAACATTAAGAAAACTAAGAACAAATACACGGGTTGTGTACTGACCAAGGAGGAATATTTCAATGATTATTCATCTGGAAACTCAATTGTCAACACCTCACTCCCAAGACCAGCACCTTCACAGATAACATGAAATGTGGCTGCTCCTTCATCTAAAAAGAATCGCCTTTGACATGCCTAAAAAGGAATCGTCTGATGATTCCTCATTAGGTCCGGAAAGGATGGTCTACATGAGTGAGTTCTGTTCGGCAGTTCTAAAACCCTATCTAGGCAAGGACCCAAATTTCAATTCCCATTGGACAACTCTTGTTCCACACTATTATTCATCCAAAGTCGATTCTCCTGGTCTCATTAAATATACTGGAATAATCTCTTATGACCATGATGAGACCAACACTTCTGAATATTCATCTAAGGAAGAATCGCTTGATCGCAAAAAAGGACCAAGTTCGGAGAAAACAACTGAAGCAACTAAAGAATAAGAATATCCGGAATACCTCCACTTTCAAATATTATTCCTCTTAGGATAACTCCAACGATGGTTACCTTTCATTTAATTCAAACGCTTCATCTACTCTCCAGCATGATTTTTCTGAGGATTCCACTGATAATGGTTGGGACTCATATGCTTCATCTTCTCTGTATCATTATGATCTCCCACCTCATGTTCACAAAAAGATCAGCCGAAAACCGTATTAACCATTAGCTACCCTCCCTCCCGACCCCATCGGTCTCCTTGTACATCTTCTTGCCATGTACATACCATTCTCCCCATCTCACAATCGCCTCATTTCCACCCTTCTTTTATACTTAGGCTGACCATAGCCTAAGTATAGGGGTAACCGATGCTCATCTGTATATACTCTCCTCACTCCTATATCCCGATCGCCTCATTTTCACTTTTCTTCTATACTTATACTATTCACAACCTAAGTATAGGGGGGTGGGCCGATTTATTTTTTTTCTTTTTCACTCACGCTTGGCCTGAGTTATGTCTTCTCTACGCTTCTTGTGCTCTGAGGACATAATACTCGTTAAGTATAGGGGGGTGTATATATATACTGTGTACATATTTTACCCATAGCTCGTACTTTTGCGTAAGTCTATATGTATTTATGGGGTGGGTAACTAACTTAACAAAAAAACAAGTCGGTGTCCAACCAAAAATTTTGAAAATGGCTTCTTATTAGTTTTTGCAAAAAATACTTGCATAAAAAATCTCTCAAAAAAATCAAAGAAAAAAATGTGTCTGCATTTCACGCACCTGCACTTCATCCAGCATTACATGCATTTGCTTTTGTGAAAAGTCTTTGGGTTCTGAACCAAGTTATGAGCAGAAACCGAGAGTGGTCTGGACTTGACCATAATCCACCTAATTTTAGAGGAACTTCACCAAGAAATAGGATGAAACTTTAGGTCGATGACTTAATTCTTTGGGTTCCATACGACAATGTGCAACATTTCAGTCTTAGTGTCTAACCTGGTCTCTTCATTCTGGGTACGACTATGGAATAGGGAATTAATTTGTACTCTCACACTATGCACATTGCTCAACTCAGATGGAATATTGTAAGATTGTGTAAGTTTGTTTTCTGGTAGCGTCGACATCTAAAGACCGGAGTACGGGTTGAAATAAAGCTTCGAAAAAGGGATGGATGAATGTGCACAATTTTATCTAAGACCTCTAAACATGTATGGAAAAAAAGATTCCATATTCGTAGGGGCACAAAAAGATCCAAGCAGAGCTACAAAAAATCCAAACACAAAGAAGCCTACTACCAAATAAATATTTGACCGAAAAAAGGTCCAAGCTTCAAGAAAACCTGCAAATTTTGGTGGAGACTTGGCTAAACTGACCGGCTTCACAAGGAGAGGTGACTACACATGTCACCCTCTAGTTCTTTTGTCCTTCTTCTAACTTCTCCCTCTATTCGATTATGAACACAACGTAACATACCTTAGAAGGAAATACTTGACTCCCCGAGGATGAGTTACTGGAGAGGAGGTTTGCATGGTAGTCCGACATTCTGGATGGGTAGAGCTAAAACCTTTCACACACATGAGTCGATTGTTCAATGTTCATGGGGTATGCTTTGGGAGGAGGGTTGATCAAAGATGACTTCTGAGCCAAAACTGTGACAATGATGTGTATAACTTGAAGGCTGTTGATTTTAAAACCCTAAGTCTCACAGAAGTTCTGCCAAACTAATAATCTAATGGTCAGGTCTAGTTCCATTTTCACCTTAAGATCATGGTCTTGTTATGGATCCCAATCTCATTTCACCTCATTGCATTTCTTTAGATGCTCATGGACGAGCATGGTTTAAGTATATGGGGTGATGAATCTCAGATTCATCACTCTAAAAATGACTAATTAAGCTCAAATCCCTAAAATTCATGGGCATTTCTTTATTTATTCTGTATAATTAGCATTCATGCATGTATTGATAAGAATTGCATTTTATCACTTATTATTGCATAAAATAAGAAGCCAAAATTCTCAGTCCAATTGACCTCTAAAATAGCCTAACTTCCCTGATTTTTAATTAATTCATGCTAACTCCAAATAATCTGAAACCACTTCGATTGTGTACATATTACTAAAAAGAACAAAAGAAAAATACAAAAAAATCACTAACTAAAATAAATGGACCAAAAACCCAAACCCTAGTTACAGGATTCTCGGACTAAAACCTCGATATCTTCCTCATATAGTATCTGATTTGATCCTACTCACTTTTTAACTAATGTACATTCAATTACCTTCAAAACGAGACTATTCAAGTAAATCAAAGATCATATGTGAAAGTTGGGTTTTGAGCCTCTTTTGTACATTTTGTATTTTAGTGATTTTTGACCTATTATTTTATGTAAATAATTAGCCCATTTTATTTTATTTATTTTCATTTATTTTCTTTGATAAAAAATTTATTGAAATGCACAAAAATCTAAATTCAAAATAAGCTTGAAATCAAAGAAATTAACAAAGTCCGAGTCTACACTAACCATATGTACAAAAATTATCTTTTTTGTGTTTTATTTTATTTGTCCTTTTTCGTACTTAATAAAAATCCAAAAAATTAGATTAGTGTGTAAATATTAATCTTTGATTTTATCATTTCTCGGATTTTTATCTGGTTTAAAAATGACAAAAAATTATTAAACCCAAAAATCTGTCGAGTCAGCGTGTGTCTGCATTTTACGCTCCTGCACGGTAAATAAAATTAGAATTGATTTATCCCATAAAAAGTATTCTCACTTAAGCCTATGGGAATTAGGTGGATTAAGATCAAGTCCAGACCACTCTCAGTTTCTGCTCATAACTTGGTTCAGAACCCAAAGGCTTTTCACAAATGCAAATGCATGTAATGCTGGATGAAGTGCAGGTGCGTGAAATGCAGACACATATTTTTTTTCCAAAAATGGGTGACACGTGGCAATACGTGTTAGCCCCAGAAAAATTGAGAAATAAATACAAAGATAATTCAATAAGAAATAGCAAATGACCTCGGATCAAGAAAAATTTCTTTGCGAAAGTTGTTCGTCTCGACAAGAACTACAACTTTGATGAAGGGATCAAAACCAAAATCGATCATTTGTGTAAAGTGATATTTTTGGCGTATCCCATGTACATAGAATACCTTGATTTTTGGGTTTTCTTTTTTTGGTCATTTTTAAACCAGATAAAAATCTGAAAAAATATGATAAAATCAAAGATAAATATTTACACATTAATCTAATTTTTTGGATTTTTAATAATTAAAAAAAGAAGAAATAAAATAAAATGCAAAAATGACATCTTTTGTATATATAGTTAGTGAAGACTCGGACTCAGTTATGTTCTTTGATTTCAAGCTCAGTTTGGATTTGGATTTTTGCGCATTTTAATAAAACTTTTATCAAAGAAAATAATTTAAAAATAAATAAAATAAAACGAGTCAATTATATACATAAAATAATAGGTCAAAATTAGGTAAAATACAAAATGGATAATAGAGGCCCAAAACCCAACTTTCCCATATGAGCTTTAATTCACTTGAACTTGGTCTTGTTTTGAAGGTATTTGAATGTACATTAGTTCAAAAGTGAGTGGGATCAAATCAGACACTAGATGAGTAAGATATCACGGTTTTAGTCCGAGAATCCTGGAATTAGGTTTTGGGTTTTTGGTCCACTTATTTCAATTAGTGATTTTTTGTATTTTTTATTTATTCTTGTTAGTAAGATGTACACAATGGAAGTTGATTCAGGTCATTTGGAGTTAGCATGAATTAGTTAAAAATTAGGGTGGAGACTTGGCTAAACTGACCGGCTTCACAAGGAGAGGTGACTACACATGTCACCCTCTAGTTCTTTTGTCCTTCTTCTAACTTCTCCCTCTATTCGATTATGAACACAACGTAACATACCTTAGAAGGAAATACTTGACTCCCCGAGGATGAGTTACTGGAGAGGAGGTTTGCATGGTAGTCCGACATTCTGGATGGGTAGAGCTAAAACCTTTCACACACATGAGTCGATTGTTCAATGTTCATGGGGTATGCTTTGAGAGGAGGGTTGATCAAAGATGACTTCTGAGCCAAAACTGTGACAATGATGTGTATAACTTGAAGGCTGTTGATTTTAAAACCCTAAGTCTCACAGAAGTTCTGCCAAACTAATAATCTAATGGTCAGGTCTAGTTCCATTTTCACCTTAAGATCATGGTCTTGTTATGGATCCCAATCTCATTTCACCTCATTGCATTTCTTTAGATGCTCATGGACGAGCATGGTTTAAGTATATGGGGTGATGAATCTCAGATTCATCACTCTAAAAATGACTAATTAAGCTCAAATCCCTAAAATTCATGGGCATTTCTTTATTTATTCTGTATAATTAGCATTCATGCATGTATTGATAAGAATTGCATTTTATCACTTATTATTGCATAAAATAAGAAGCCAAAATTCTCAGTCCAATTGACCTCTAAAATAGCCTAACTTCCCTGATTTTTAATTAATTCATGCTAACTCCAAATAATCTGAAACCACTTCGATTGTGTACATATTACTAAAAAGAACAAAAGAAAAATACAAAAAAATCACTAACTAAAATAAATGGACCAAAAACCCAAACCCTAGTTACAGGATTCTCGGACTAAAACCTCGATATCTTCCTCATATAGTATCTGATTTGATCCTACTCACTTTTTAACTAATGTACATTCAATTACCTTCAAAACGAGACTATTCAAGTAAATCAAAGATCATATGTGAAAGTTGGGTTTTGAGCCTCTTTTGTACATTTTGTATTTTAGTGATTTTTGACCTATTATTTTATGTAAATAATTAGCCCATTTTATTTTATTTATTTTCATTTATTTTCTTTGATAAAAAATTTATTGAAATGCACAAAAATCTAAATTCAAAATAAGCTTGAAATCAAAGAAATTAACAAAGTCTGAGTCTACACTAACCATATGTACAAAAATTATCTTTTTTGTGTTTTATTTTATTTGTCCTTTTTCGTACTTAATAAAAATCCAAAAAATTAGATTAGTGTGTAAATATTAATCTTTGATTTTATCATTTCTCGGATTTTTATCTGGTTTAAAAATGACAAAAAATTATTAAACCCAAAAATCTGTCGAGTCAGCGTGTGTCTGCATTTTACGCTCCTGCACGGTAAATAAAATTAGAATTGATTTATCCCATAAAAAGTATTCTCACTTAAGCCTATGGGAATTAGGTGGATTAAGATCAAGTCCAGACCACTCTCAGTTTCTGCTCATAACTTGGTTCAGAACCCAAAGGCTTTTCACAAATGCAAATGCATGTAATGCTGGATGAAGTGCAGGTGCGTGAAATGCAGACACATATTTTTTTTCCAAAAATGGGTGACACGTGGCAATACGTGTTAGCCCCAGAAAAATTGAGAAATAAATACAAAGATAATTCAATAAGAAATAGCAAATGACCTCGGATCAAGAAAAATTTCTTTGCGAAAGTTGTTCGTCTCGACAAGAACTACAATTACAGGTCAATTACACTGGGATTTTTGGCTCCTTATTTTGTGCAATAATGAGTGATAACAATGTAATTCTTATCAATACTTGCATGAATGCTAATTATGCAGAATAAATGAAGAAATGCCAATGAATTTAGGGATTTGAGCATAATTCATCATTTTTAGAGTGATGAATCTAAGATTCATCATACCCCTATAGTCTCCATATGATGAGCCGCGAAAATCCTAAGTTAATTTGCGAGAACTATTGTTTAATTTTTTCGTTTCATTGTAGGTGGGAATTCATAATCGATCAAGAAATAACCACAATAAATTAATTAACTTTATTTGGGGTGGTTTTATGTTTTTTACTTAGGCAAGTCCCAAGGTCGAACTCAAGGAGGAAAAGAACAATCTAGAATTTTGTCTATCAAAGTTCGTGCACGACTTTCGAGGCAGTATTTTTTTGTTATTTTTAATGCAATTTTGAGATGCAAATTTAAATGAGGCCAATTTTAGGGACTAAAATGTAATTTTCAATCAAATGATGTCTAAAAATTATGAAATTTGACCCAAATGTTAATTATGATGAAATGAATGCACGGGTAATTTTTTTTTGGAATTTTTAGATGCAATGTAAATATTTTATGAATTTATTAATGCAAACAAAGTGAATTTTAACAACTAATTGCTACAAATAATAAACCTATTTATTTTAAAGGGATAAAATTATACAAGATCTATCACTAGATGATCAATCTCAAAAAAACTCTAAACCTTAAAAATATGAGATTTAATACCTATTAAAAAAAAATTTAAATATGCAAAATGATTTTTATAGAGTGAATCATGCGTTAAAATGCAATTCTTTTTTAGCACGATGTGAAAAATAATTAATCCTTTAATGTATGAATTTTTGTCAATTTTCAGACTATGGTTAATTAAATATAAATTTATGAGCACAAATTGGGTAAAATATATCAATTTTTGCAAGAACAATTAATATTAGTTAACCACAGAAAATAAAATAATCACACGTATGCCATAATGTAAAGAATTAATTGTAGAATAAAATGTTATTTTTAGAATAGTAAAATGATGCGAAGATAAGGTTCAAAATACAGAGGAAAGTCAGGGGTCTCAGTGTAATATCAGAAAGTGAAATGAACAAAAATTTGTGCATAGGGATACAGATGTAATTATCTAGTCGCTGGAGGGTGCACCATCAAAATCACCAAGGAGGCATGTGCGCCTTTGTTGGTGGGGCTGTTGTGCAATTAAGTGGAGCTGGAGGGGCACCGATGCAAGTTCCCCCCCGAGGCACGTGCAATGCATGCAGGAGGGGGCCTTGGGACCTGTGCCCAGTATATGGGCTCCACGACGGTGAGCTGGAGTCAATGGTGGAGGCTCATGGCTGACGCGTTAGTGGCACGATAGTGGCTTAGAGATAAGAGGAGGAGGATCTTTGAAGGCGGCGGAGGCGTGGCGGAGAGGCCTCCTGGATGCTGGTGGAGTAGGCGATCGATGGAAGTAGTGGTCTATGAAATGTGGAAAAGGAGCGTAGATGATGGAGGAGCTTCTGCTCTGTCTCTAGGTACGGTGAGGCGATGGTGGAGGGCAAGTCTCCTCGCTCCAGGAGATGTCAATGGTGATGGAGAACTCGAACGTTGAGGGTCGTGGAGGCGCGAAGACGAGCAGCATGGAAGTAATGGAGGTCGGTGATGTCCTTGATGGTTGATGGAGGTGCGACTCTTGGCTCCGGTTGAGAGGTGGCGATGAAGGTGGCTGGCGTCAAATTTGGAGGCTGACACGTCAAGTGCGGTTTATGGAGATGTACACAGTAGAGGCAAATCAGAGGTGAAAGGGGGTATCATGAGGATAGGGCTCGAAGGCCAAAGCTGGAGAAGAGGGCAGTGGCAGTGGGGGATGCCCCCACTGCAGCATGGCTAATGGCCTTAGGCAGGTGGTGGTCTTCCGGGTTGTCACCACCAGAGAACACCTTAGAGTACTTAGGCTTATCGACGGATGGTTGGGTCGAGGGGCGACGGTGTAAAGTAAATAGAGGAGAAGGGATGCCGACGATGGAATGATGCGTGAGATCGGTGGAGATCTGGAGATATTGGAGACAGATTTGGAGGGTGGAGTAATCAAAGGGACGACAGTCGTGTAAATCACGTGGTGGAGATTGCGAGAGATGCGATTGGGAAGCGAGATTGGCAGGATGCGCAGTGAGACGAGGAAGGCGGTGCACGACCAGATATGGAAGGAGGCCGTCCGATTGATTGGGAAGAGGCGGCGGCGTGACCAAGAATAGTGGGCGGTGTCTGCGAATCGTGGGCGGTGGAGGTGGCGCCCGCTCCCAATTAGGAAAGGGGAAGGGGAAAGCACATGCAGGGCACGTGCACTGCATGTGTGAGATTTTATTTTTTTAATTAATTAATTAATATTTTTAGTAAATACGAAATTGGATATATAAAAGGGCCAAAAATGTGTGACACGTGGCGGCTCCAGGAGATGCAACGTGTCAGCCCCAGAAAAATCGAAATAAAAAATACAAAGATAAATAAAAAGAAATAGCAAATGACTCGGATCAAAAACTTTTCTTAATGAAAGTTGTTCGTACCAACGAGATCTACAATTATCATGAAGAGACCAAAACCAAAATCAATCATCTGTACAAAGTGATGTTTTTGGGGTATCACATGTACATAGAATACCCTGATTTTTGGGTTTAGGATTTTTTATCATTTTTAAATAAGATAAAAAATCCAGAAAAAATATGTTAAAATAAAAGATAAATATTTACACATTACTATTTTTTTTTGGATTTTTATTAAGTGGGAAAAATGAGAAATAAGAGAAAACACGAAAAAGACAATTTTTGTGCAGATTGTTAGTGAAGACTCGGACTTTGTTAATTTCTTTGATTTCAAGCTTATTTTGGATTTGGATTTTCGTGCATTTTAATAAAAATTTTATCAAAAAAATAAATGAAAAAGAAATAAAATAAAATCGGTTAATTATGTACATAAAATAATAGGTCAAAAACTGCTAAAATACAAAATGTACAAAAGAGGCCCAAAACCAAACTTTCACATATGAGCTCCGATTCACTTGATCTTGGTATTGTTTTGAAGGTAATTGAATGTACATTAGTTCAAAAGTGAGTAGGATCAAATCAGATACCATATGAGGAAGATATCGAGGTTTTAGTCTGAGAATCCTATAACCAGGGTTTGGGTATTTGGTCCACTTATTTTAGTTAGTGATTTTTTTATTTTCCTTTATTCTTGTTAGTAATATGTACACAATGGAAGTAGTTTAATGTTATTTGGAATTAGTATGAATTAATTAAAAATCAGGGAAGTTAGGCTATTTTACAGGTCAATTGGATTGAGAATTTTAGCTTCTTATTTTATGCAATAATAAGTGATAAAATGCAATCTTATCAATACATGCACAAATGCTAGTTATGCATAATAAATGAAGAAACGCCAATGAATTTTAGGTATTTTACCTAAATTAGTCATTCTAGAGTGATGAATCTGAGATTTATCATCCCCCTATACTTAAACCATGCTCATCACTGAGCATCTAAAGAAATGCAATGAGGTGAAATGAGATTGGGTTCCATACCAAGACCATGAGCTGAAGGTGAAAATGGAACTAGACATGACCTTTAGATTATTAGTTTGGCAGAACTTATATTAGACTTAGGGTTTTAAAATCAACAACCTTCAAGTTCTACAATCATTGTCACAATTTCGGCTCAGAAGTCATCTTAGATCATTCCTCCTCCCAAAGAATACCCCATGGACATTGAACAATTGACTCATGTGTGTGAAAGGTTTTAGCTCTTCCCATCGAGAATGCTGGACTGCCATGCAAACCTCCACTCCAGTAACTCATCCTTGGGGAGTCAGGGATTTCGTTCTAAGGTATGTCATACTATGTTCACAATCGAATAGAGGGAGAAGTTAGAATAAGGAGAAAAGAACTGGAGGGTGGCCAGTGTAGTCATCTCTCCTTGTGAAGCTGACCAGTTTAGCCAAGTCTCCACCAAGATCTACAAATTTTCTTGAAATTTGGACCTTTTTTCGGTCAAATATTTATTTGATAGTAGGATTCTTTGTGTTTGGATTTTTGGTAGCTCTGCTTAGATCTTGTTGTGCCCATACAGATATGGAATCTTTTTTTCCGTACATGTTTTGGGGTCTTAGAAAAAATTGTGCCCATCCGTCCATCCCTTTTCCAAAGGTTTATTTCAACCCGTACTCCGATCTTTAGATGTCCATGCTACCAGAAAAGAAACTCGCACAGTCTTCCAACATCCCGTCTGAGTAGAGCTAAGTACATAGTGTGAGAGTACAAATTAATTCCCTATTCCAGAGTCGTACCCAGAATGAAGAGGCCAGGTTAGACACTAAGAGTCAAATGCTACACATTGTCATGTGGAACCCAAAGAATTAAGTCATAGACCTGAAGTTTCTAACATCCTATTTCTATGCGAAGTTCCTCTGAAAATTAGGTGGATTAAGATCAAGTCCAGACCACTCTCGATTTCTGCTCATAACTTGCTTCATAATCCAAAGGCTTTTCACAAATGTAAATGCATGTAATGCTGGATGAAGTGCATGTGCGTGAAATGCAAACACATTTTTTTATTTGATTTTTTTGAGAGATTTTTTATGCAAGGATTTTTTTGCAAAAATGAATAAGAAGCCATTTTCAAAATTTTTGGTTGGCAACAGTCGTTGTTAGAGGCAAAACTTCTTATTTTTTTGTTAAGTTAGTTACCCACCCCGTAAATACATATAGACTTACACAAAAGTACGAGCTATGGGTAAAATAGATACAAAGTATATATACACAACCCCTTATACTTAACGAGTGTTGTGTCCTCAGAGCATAAGAAGCGTAGAGAACACAGAACTCGGGCAAAGCGTAAGAGAGTGAAAAAAAATAGTTCAACCCACCCCCTATACTTAGGCTATGAACAATCTAAGTATAGAAGAAGAGTGAAAATGAGGCGGTCTGGATATGGGAGGGAGGAGCGTATATACATGTGAGCATCGGTTTCCCCTATACTTAGACTCTGGTCAGCCCAAGTATAGAAGAAGGGTGAAAATGAGGCGATTGTGAGATGGGGAGAATGGTATGTACATATGGCATGGGTCCCCCCTATACTTAGGCCTTAGACTAAGTAGAGGAAGAAGATGTACAAGGAGACCGATGGGGTTGGGAGGGTAGCCGATGATTAAAATGGTTTTCAGCTGATCTTTTTGTGAGCCTGTGGTGGGAGATCATAATAATACAGAGAAGATGACGCATATGATTCCCAAGCATTGTCAGTGGTATCCTTAGAAAAATCATGCTGGAGAGTAGGTGAAGCATTTGAATCAGATGAAAGGTAACCATCGTCGGAGTTATCCTCAGAGGAATAGTATTTGAAGGTGGAGGTACTCCAGATATTCTTGTTCTTTAGTTGCTTCAGTTGTTTTCTCAGAATTTGTTCCCTTTTGTGTTCAAGCGATTCGTCCTCAGATGAATATTCAGAAGCGCCAGTCTTAGCATGGTCGTAAGAGATTATTCCATTATATTTATTTAGACCAGGAGAATCGGCTTTGTATGAATAATATTGTGGAACAAGAGTCATCTAATGAGAATCGAAATTTGGATCCTTGCATAGATAGGGTTTTAGAACTGCCGAATAGACCTCACTCATGTAAATTACCCTTTCCAGACCTGAGGAGGAATCATTAGACGATTCCTCTTTCGACATGTAAAAGGTGACTTTCTTTTTAGATGAAGGAGCAACCATATTTCATGTTGTATGTGAAGGTGCTGGTCCTGGGAGTGAGGTGTTGACAATTGAGTTTCCATATGAATAATCATTGAAATATTCCTCCTTGGTCAGCACACATCCCACGTATTTGTTCTTAGTTTTCTTAATGTTGGTGCATTCCTGAGTTGGATTGAATTGGTCAAGGTGGTCAGAGAAGATTTCGACTGACTCAGGATGCATCCATGCATATGTCTCAGGATCATAATAGAAACCTTTTCCCATGGTGAAAGAAGCGGGAAATGGAACAGTGGGGAGAGTCTCTGAACTACCGGTTAGTGCACGTCCCGCATATTCGTTCTCAAATGACTTGATGTTGGAGCATTCTTGTGTCAGGTTGATTTGATCATAGTTGGAGGAGATTTCAGCTGACTCAGGATGCATCCATGCATATGTCTCAGGATCATATGAGAAGTCATTTCCCATGGTGAGAGAAGTGGGAAATGGAATAGTTGGGAGTCTGTATACCAATAGTCTCTTCAACAACCACTATCAAAGGTGTAGCAACGGGGTAGGGCTCATCTATCGTTTGATGGTTACCGCTGTCGACGGCTTCATGGGTTACCTTAGAAAATCATGGTTCCTTAAGGACTAGTTGAGATCGAAGTGCTCCCAACTTTTGATTCTCGTTCTTCTCAACCGCTTTATCGATCGATCAACTAGTTGAACGATCTTTCTTATCTTTCTGTTAGGTCCGAGTTTAAGCTTGTCAAATACATAGGTTGGGAGGATATTGATTGGTGAGTCGTCAATTCGAGCATGAGTAAATATTATGTCTTTGACTCCATAGTTAAATCTAGGCAACCGCTTCACTATGCGGCTCTTGGTATTCTTCTCAACACCAAGGATGTGGCCATTGACAATATATGTCTTTCAGTCTTCGTTCTTATCCTGCCAAACTTTTCCATCATTAATTTGATCATTACAAATCCTTTAAGGCCAGGAAAGTGTTCAGTGGCATGTATCAAGGGAAGTTCGAAAATAAGTCTTTTCTCTAGTACTTCCCTTAGAGGAGGATCTAAATTCTTCAGATCTTCTTCAGTTTCAATTTTTTTTTCCTGGTTTTTCGATTTTTTGAGTCTTTTTTAATATTTCGACTTTTTTGGTATTTTCTGTGTGGTGTTTTCTGTAGATGATGAGCATCTTAGATATGCCGAGTCAGATTCAGAGTTGTCTCTAGGGGAGTAATAGGCAGATGTGTCACTATCAGGGTCGTCCTTAGGGTGATCAAAGTCTCTGGGTTTCTGAATATCCTCAGAATTTTCAACATTTGATCCAATAATTTCATCATCCATTTTTATATCCGAGCTACCATAAAATGAAATTAGTCGATCGGTGAAATTTCTAAATTTATCCTCCATTAATTCATATCTCCTTGTAATCCTTGAAATGTCATCCTCCAAAAACTTCTCGTGATCAATCATGGTAGCAGTCGGTGTCGTTTTTGAATTTGAGATCCAGTCATTTCATCTTCCATTTTCCTATATGAGCTGAGAGGAGATTCTCTTGGAACATCCAATATATGATTGTTATTTTTTTAAAATTTCTCCTCAAAAATCATGGAAGGAGTCTGCTCAGTGAGAAGATTTTGCTGGAATCTGTAGGTCTGATACTCAACATGTCGTGACTCAGGCATGCAATGCTGGTTTGAGTAGAGTGTACTTCCATGGTCATGATTGATCATATCCCCAAACAATGGAGTCATACATGGTTCATATGTATCGATATCATCAGTCTGGTCCTCCGTATGTGTAGACTGTCCGAAAGAGTGGTATTTGGGACTGTCAATGTGATTGTCACGGTTAATCGAACACTGATGATCATTAGGTGTGGGCCTCTCCATCTGGTGTGATCGGGTTTTCATATTATTCCCTAAGGTCTAGTCTGAATGTATTTCTATGAGTTGTGGACCTGTCCCATCAAGATTGTGAAGTAATAATGAAGGTACGTGGTTGGGTTTGGTGTCTTGCCTGTCATGAGTCTGAAAAGTGATTTGATCTTGCAATGGTTCATTAGTTTCAGCGAGAAACCAGGAATAAGATGGTTCAGTCTAGGATGGCAGTTGCTCATGTGTGGTCACAGGTGGTGGAGGTGAAAAATGTGATGCTGTGGTGACTTTGATCAGATGATTCGAGTAGAATGGCTTGGAATTTATCGAGGGGGTCAGATTCATCTGAGAGTGAAAGTCTCTTGCAAGTATTGGAGGTTTCTTGAAAGAAGAGGGTTTAGATGACTTGGGCCTGACCGAGACAAATTCATTTTCATAATATAGATCAGATGGGTATTCGGACCATTGTCCTGTCTTTATCAAATGAGGTTGATGATGAATCAACATTGTTGATCTCAGTAAAAGTGCACATGATATTCACAAGAAGAAAATTTTTATCAAGGTGAGTGATGGCCCAAGTGTGTAGTTTTTTATCATCAAAATCGGTTCATGCACTCCAATGCAAACACAAATCAAACCTCAGGTTCACCTACTCACACAATGACGCCGTAAGAGTTTGGCAATTTATCTTTTCAATTTTAGTTGGTGATAAATCAATCTTGGAAAATAATTAGTGAGTTGTTAGGTGCTGAAAATTTTCTTAAAGACTGGCCCGAATTCTTACAACTAGTTGCATCCACTTTCAGCTAGTATGGGTGTAAGTACGAACCGTAAAATGGATACCCATGTTACATAAGGACGGAGACTTACGCAATGCCCTTTAAACCACCCACTCTGCTAAGGAAATCCGAACCATTTACCAGCTATCCTTAGAACCTCACTGAGAAGTAGCTAATCATTTTTATAGAATCAATAGTCAATATGAAAATCCGGAGCTGGGCTCTAGCCTTAAGTGTCGTCTCTTGCTCACTGAAGAGCCTCGATTTACCCTACTTAATTCTACCGAATTATCGATTAAATTTAATGTGTGTTCATTGTAGTCAGGTAAATCAAGACTGATCAAAACCACTTTGATTAATGTGAAATGAAATGCAAGCGACAATTTTTTTACTTGGGCAAGCCCATGGTCGAACTCAGGGAGGCAACTTTTTCGTTAGATTAATGTAAAGTCAATTTCAATGTTAAATTTTCAGGAGAATATTTTTTGTATTTTTTTATGTAATTAAGAAAAATGCGATGCAATTCAAGCCAAATTCGAGGGTTGAAATTTGAAGTGTGGTCAAATTAACTCAAAAAATGATGTTCGATATTTGGCTCCTTATTTTATGCAATTATGAGTGATAAAATGCAATTATTATCTATACATGCATGAATGATAATTATGCAATATTAATGAACAAATTCTAATGAATTTTGGGGATTAGAGCTTAATTAGTCATTTTTAGAGTGATGAATTTGAAATTCATCATCCCCCTATACTTAAACCATGCTCGTCCCTGAGCATCTACAGAAATGCAATGGGGTGAAATGAGATTGGGTTCCATACCAAGACCATGAGCAGAAGATGAAAATAGATCTAGACATGGCCTTCAGATTGTTAGTTTGGCGGAACTTTTGTGAGACATAGAATTTAAAAATCAACAGCCTCCAAGTTCTACACATCATTGTCACAGTTTCAGCTCAGAAGTTGTCTTAGATCAATCCTCTTCCCAAAGCATACCCCATGAACATTGAATAATCAACTCATGTGGGTGAAAGGTTTTAGCTCTTCCCATCCAGAATGTCGGACTACCATGCAAACCTCCTCTTCAGTAACTTGTCCTCGGGGAGTCAGGCATTTCCTTCTAAGGTCTGTTGCGCTGTGTTCACAATCAAAGAGGGGGAGAAACTAGAAGAAGGAGAAAAGAACTAGAGGGTGACCAGTGTAGCCACCTCTCCTTTTGAAGCCAGCCAGTTTTGCCAAGTCTCTACCAAGATCTGTAGGTTTTCTTGAAGCTTGGACCCTTTTTTTGGTCACATGTTTATTTGGTAGTAGGCTCCTCTTTGGATTTTTGATAGTTCTGCATGGATCTTGTTGTGCCCCTACGGATATGGAATCTTTTTTTCATACATGTTTTGGGATCTTAGAAAAAATTGTGCCCAGCCATCCATCCCTTTTCCAAAGCTTTATTTCAACCCGTACTTTGGTATTTAGATGTCCACTCTACTAGAAAAGAAACTCACACAGTCTTCCAACATCCCTTCTGAGTTGAGCTAAGTGCATAGTGTGAGAGTACAAATTAATTCCCTATTCCATAGTCATACCCAGAACGAAGGGACCAGGTTAGACACTAAGAGTCAAATGTTGCACATTATCATGTGGAACTCGAAGAATTAAGCCATAGACCCAAAGCTTCTAAAATCCTTTTTCTAGGTGAAGTTCCTTTGAAAATTAGATGGATTAAGGTCAAGTCTAGAACACTCTCAGTTTTTGCTCATAACTCGATTCAGACTCCAAGGGCTTTTCACAAATGCAAATGAATGTAATGATGGATGAAGTGCAGGTGTGTAAAATGCAGACACACTTTTTTTTGACTTTTGTGATTTTTTTTATTCGAGAGATCTATATTTTTTTAATGCAAGGATTTTTTTATGAAAAAAATGAATAAGGAGCCATTTTTTCAAATTTTTTGTTGGCCACAGTCAATGTTAGTAGCAAAACTTCCTTTTTTGTTTTTTCCAAGTTAGTTACCCACCTCGTAAATACATATAGACTTATGTGAAAGTACGAGCTATGGGTAAAATATATACAAAGTATATACTCCCCCTATACTTAGTGAGTGTCGTGTCCTCAGAGCACAAGAAGCATAGAGAAGACATGGCTCGAGCTAAGCGTAAGAGATTAAAAAAGAAAAGCAATAGAAGTCAGCCTTCCGCCCTATACTTAGACTGTGGACAGTCTAAGTATAGAAGAAAAGCGAAACTGAGGTTGTCGGGAGATGTGAATGAGGAGAGTATATACACATGGGCATCTGTTCCCCCTATTCTTAGGCTCTGATTAGACTAAGTACGGAAGAAGGGTGGAAATGGTGCGATCGTGAGAAGGAGTTGATGAGGAAAATGGTATATATAGGTTGCATTGGTCCACCCATATACTTAGGCCTTGACCTAAGTAGAGGAAGAAGATGTAAGAGGAGACCGATGGGGTCAGGAGGGAGGGAGGGTAGCCGATGATTAAGGCAGTTTTCGGTCGATCTTTTTGTGAGACTGTGGTGGGAGATCATAATGATAAGAAGAAGATGAATAATATGAGTCCCAATCATTGTTAGTGTTATCTTGAGAGAAATCATGACGGAGATTAGATAAGGCGTATGAATCAGATGAAAGCCAACCATCATCGGAGTTATCCTCAGAGGAATAGTATTTGAAAGTGGAGGCACTCCAGATATTCTTGTTCTTTAGTTGCTTCAGTTGTTTTATCAGAAGTTGTTCCTTTTTTGATCAAGCGATTCGTCCTCGAATGATGAATACTCTGAAGCATCAGTCTCAGTCAGCTGATAAGAAATTATTCCAGTATATTTAGTGAGACTAGGAGAATTGGCTTTGAATGAATAATAGTGAGGAGCAGGAGTCTTCCAACAGGAATCGATGTTTGGATCCTTGCATAGCTAGGGTTTTAGAACTGCCGAACAAACCTCACTCGTGTAGATTATCTTGTTTGTACTTGAAGAGGAATCATCAGACGATTCCTTTTTCTGCATGTCAAAGGCGACTTTCTTTTTATATGAAGGAGCAACCATTTTGTTTCATGTTGTCTGTGAAGGTGCTGGTCCTAGGAGTGAGGAGTTGACAATAGAATAACCATTGAAAATTTTCTCTCTGGTCGGTGTACGTCCTGTGTATTTGTTCTTAGTTGTCTTAATGTTGGTGCACTCCTGAGTTGGATTGAATTGGTCAAGGAGGTCAAAGAAGATTTCGGCGGACTCAGGATGTGCTATGTGATATCAATTGATGATTAATTGTGACATGAGATTTCTTCCCTTCACCTTAGAAACCATTTAAATATTCAAATATTTCACAATTTTGGTTAGAACCAAAGTTTGAAGGAGGATGAAAATGAATTTGATCTAATCTATACCTATCAGACGAATTCAAGGAATACCTTATGGAGACAGGAATATCATTCCTATCTCAGTCCTCCTAATACACCTTAACTAAATAGAGTTGTAGGGAGAAATAATTGGATCATGTGTGACATGATTTGATCAATGATGATTGTTAGCAGAATTATCTCTTAATTTACAGTAATATATATGTAGAATAGACTACAATATATATCATTAATAAGGTTCCATGCAAATCTAAACCTGATAACCCTCATAAACTTTGGCTTTGGAACCTATCCTAGTGGTGGACACTTGAGGATTTTGGGTTGCTTGATCCATATCCAAGTCAACATGCAAGTAAGCTGGAATCTAGCACCGGAGAGTGCTACTTAATTAGGAAAATAAGGGATGGTATTGTATACCTACTTTATGACCTTGAGACTCTTGAAAGATTTAATCATATTCATGAAACACTCATTCCTCTTCAAATAAGTTTGATGGTGGTGAGACCACCTAGAAGATATGGATTCTATGTGTTAGAGAAATCTTACAATGATTTGACTTCATATGACGAAGCTTCTTAGGATAATGACATAGAAAGTTGGATGTTAACAATAATGTCTAAAGTAGACTTCATATACAATTGTGGTATACGGACCCTTGAGGATCCACTTAAAAGGGTAAGAGCGGTTTAGATGTAAATATATCTTCAAGAGAAATAGGGAACCTAATGAGAAGGTAGAGACCTTCAAAGCACGTCTCGTATCCACAAGATACACACCAAGATAAGACGTTGCTTGCGATGAAACCTGCTCTTCAGTGACCTTGCTTAACCCCATCAGAATATTGCTTATTATAGTTACACAACTTGACTATACCATCAACAAGATGGAAGTCAAGATTGCATTCCTCTATGAATTCCTCACCAAGGATATTCATATGAAGTAGCCCCATGGCTTCATAGTCGAGGAATGCAAAGTGTATAAGAGAACTCCATCTGTGACCTCAAATAAGCTTCTAGTAGTCAGAACATCAGATTTAGTGAAATTATAAAGGTTGTTATTTCACACAAAATCTTGATTAATAGTGTGAAGATTAGTGGGAGTGCCATTGTGTTCATCGTGCTAAATGTAGATATATCCTAATCATTTAGAATGATATAAGGATTATAGTAAGTCTTTTATAATCTGGTTGTTCCATAATTTGAGATGAAAGATCTCAAGGATACCTCTTAGATCTTAGTTCTAAAGATGTTTAAAAGCAAAGAGAAGAGGGCATTTATACCATCACTCTAGTACTACACCTTGGACATGTTCCATTTTTGGGAAAAATCCCAATAAAGGCTTCCTTCCTTTTAGATATGATATTTATCTATCTGAAGGGATAACACCTCAAAGAATTTGAGGAAGTGAATTCTAAAGCTACTTTACCTCGTGCATCAGTTATTAGAAGCCTGGTGTAAGCTTAATGTGTACAAAAGTCAAATGTCTACCACACAGTTGGAGTAGTAAGATGTTACTAATCCGGCTATGGAGATAAAACACTTGCTTGCAGTAATAAAAATATCTTCATGATGGAAAAACTTTTGAGATAGTGATTTCAAAGTCTTATCTTCAAGAACTTAAGACTTTATACATAATGATCTAAAAGGGTCTTAACTACATATACCTTAGGAGATAGAGATCTCCATGAATAAGGGTATTCAAATAAGCATAATAGAAATTACATAGTGGTTGTAACGACCATAAAGTTGCTGTGTCAAAGACACTATAACTGCTTCAACAAGATTGAGCATTTGTTGCATAAGATGCAAAATTCGCATTGGATGCGAGCTCTGTTACTAGGAAATATGCGAGTACTGTAAAAGGACTTGGCATAGTCTCTTGGGAACAGAATGACTAGTCATCTTACCAAGCTATTTTTCTAAATAGCTTATGATTGTCACATTAGTGTGTGTTTAAAGATTATCCCATTAATGGCTCTTTGGGCTAGTGGGAGAGTGTTGGACATGTGAGCCCGTGGATAGCCTTTATGCAATAAATGTTATTGCAAATATCATTCAGTGATCTGAAATAAAGAATAATTAATTTGTATAATAGGTCCCTTAGTACAATTAGGGTTATGTACCATGGACATTTTAATGATCAGACAAATGTTGATTCAATTGTTGAATCATTGAAGTTGGTGCTTGGATGAAAATCTAAAGAGTTAGATTGAGGACTCATCAAGAACCATCAAATGATGATTAAGACATGATCTCCAGCCAGAGTAGGAGATGTCAAACCTTTCTCTCATGGGTTGATATCTAACCGACCTCTTGATGCATGTCCTCTACACAGGTATAGAGATTCAGAGGTGTTAGATAAGTTAGATCAAAGAGTTGACCTAACAAGATCGAGATAACCAAGACCTATGTCGTATGCTGTCATGATATAGACATGCATCCTCTACCCAGAGACATATATGCTACTATATGTTTGAGTATGTACATTTGGCAGACCGATAGTTTGATCATGTAATCAAGGTCTATACACCGGCGAGCAAGTGTGCATAGAAGGGCATATGAGTAATACGATCTCTCAAAGAGTTCATACAGGTTCATTACTGAACTGGAAGACATGATCTCACTCATGCTATACTTGGGATCAAATTCTGTGCACAGTCATCTCGCTTTGGAAGCTTGACTGAATTTGTAGGTTCGATATATGCTTTTGAAAGTATATTATCAATACCTAGGTTTGATATATTCTTTTGAAAGTATTAGATCCATACCAACTCTCAATGATCAAATGAGAAACTTAATGATAAAACCCTGAAGAAGATAGTCGAAATATATCTAAAACTTCAGGTTTTTTCTAGGTCTTCCAGTATGTAGGATGTAAATGTATTAGGAACACCTGAGGGTGATGTGATCATAAACGATTGTATTACCATGATACTTCCATTCCGAGGAAGTGATGAAATAGGTCTGAATTTTAGTGACTCCTCTCACTAGAGAAGTAATCTAATCTGGGTCTAAATGTTAAATACTGATCAGAATGTGATTTAGATGCAATGAGAAGATTAGATTTACGGCTTTGATTTAATCAAACATCAACCCGAGAACTAGATTTGAGATGTGATCTCAATATGCAAGTCACTATACGTGGAGTGTACAATCGTCATGTCCTTATATCCCCGTATCCGCAGAGAAAGCGCATTATTCTTGAAAGAGTTCTAGGATAGTTTCATTGTCGATAATGTGTCTGAGCATTGAGGAAAATTGAAAGTTAAATGTGATTTAATTATCATGAATAATATGAATTTGTTTCATATTATTTGGCCATATAAGGAGTGTTTTCTAAGATAATTAAGTGTGATTTAATTATCAAAGATGTGAATAATGTGAATGCGATTCATGGTATTTGGGCACACGAGGATAGACATCCAAGATAATTAAATATGATTTAATTATCAAGGATATAAAATATATGGATAGTTATCCATATTATTTATATATATTATAAACGTGATATATAATATATTAGAGAGATCTTATTGTAAATGGTTTCTTCAAATTAATTGTTGATGTGAATTGGGTTCACATTGAAAATTAATTGGAAATACATTTTACATTTTATTTTAGGTTGTGAATAAGATTCACAATTATTTAATGGCAAGATTGCAACATTCACGAAAATAATTTGGAATTATGTTTGTGAATTAATTAACAAAAAAAGTTGTTGTAAGTATATATGAATGATTGGAGGAGCCAACACCATCCATTTAATGGATGGTGGACGGGCACCCTTTGATTGTTCGCAAGGGTGGTCGTCCCCCCACCTTTTTAGGAGGGTGGGTGGCTTCCCTCCTAAGTCTTCAGTGGTTATTAATTTAGTTCATAATTACATTATGTTGATTATTCAATAAATTTAATTTAATCTAAATTAATTTTTGTTTTATTTTTATAATAAAATCATGACCATTGAATAGAAACACAAATCAATCTCAAATATTGATTTTGTATTTCACTTGGATTAGAATTTATGAATTCCCAAAATACTATAAAAAAGAGGCCACCGTAGCTCTTCAGTACACATCAATTGAATCATATCTCTCTCTTTCCTATTTTCATACTACATGCCACATCTCTCTCTCTTAGTGGTCATCTACTTTATGCCATAGAGAGAATCGTCATCGTCACCACGCTCTTGTGTCACTGCTTCGAAAGCTCATGGATCTTTGTCTCCTTCGGTGCACTTCACTCTTGAAGAAGACATCGGATCTCATGATATGAGATCAGGAGATTCAATGCTTGGATCATCAACTTGGATTGTGAGGAGCACACGTTTCAGCAACACACTCACAAGTGTCTCCTCCTTTGGATGAGACTTGAGACAAGAGGTCTCTTTGTTTAAAGACTCGATCACAGCCACACATCAAGAAGTAACCCTAAAACCCTTCATTCAATTGGCATTCTTCTTCTGACTCCACTGTGGTTTAGATGAAATGATCCGAGAAGTATTCTTGGATTATGTGGTTTCACCGTTCAATTTTTTTTGAATTCCACTGCCTCACACAATTAGTACGACTAGTCGCTCCCGATCGTATATGATGCGATGATCATGCTTCCATGATGCTCTTAAAGATATTTCCATATCTTTCACGAACCACCACGTGGCGAGGGGTGTACGCTTCAGAGGATCCAAGGCACGTGGCTCGTATTGTGGATTAGATGGTTGCTTGAAGAGGAGTGTAGTGAGACACGTGATAGCTTTAGAGTTGTTAGATGGTTGGTTGATTTACGACTGATGGACTCGAGGCTACAACAACCGCTCGATAAATATCGAGAATCAGTTGTAGAAGTTGGATTCCTTTGGCTTCCTCATTCAACTGCTGAAGACAAAGCAAATGGCGGGGGTTGAAGGCTAGGGTTTAGGCCTTAGCGCATCACTGAAGCGGGAAGATCGCATCACATGCTATCAAGAGTGACTAGTCATACTAGTTGCTTTAAGCAATGAAAATAAAAAATTTATACGGATAAAACCACATGATATGAGACCCATTCTCATATCCTTTCATCAAGATCTCACACGAGCAATAGAATTACCTCTTGAAGTGTGTTTGTGATTGCGTATGTCTCTAAGCTAAGAGACCTACTATCTCAAATTCGATTTGACAAAGGATTCACTTGTGGACACATGGATTAGAAACATGCTTCCCATAATCCGAGCTAAAAATCCAAGAGAGGGGTCTCCTAATTTCATCTCTTGGAATCATTGGCCTTCCTCATGAGCAAGATGCACCGAAGAAGGCAGAGATCCATGAGCAGTTGATCTGACAGCACAACAACGTCGCCATGTCTGTGAGGTTCTCTAGGTCTGTTAGCCATGTGAGCCTGAGGCAAACCATTCTTACAATAAATGTTATTGTAATATTTGATTTATCAATAAAAGTTATTGATTCTTTCACTCCTATGGAATTAGATAGAGGACTCATCAAGCACCGTCAAATGATTTTTAAGAGATGATCTCCAGCCTCAGTAGGAGATGGCAATCCTTTCTCATTAGGTTGATATCTAACCGACTTCTTGATAAAGGTCCTCTACATGGGAAAAGAGTTTCGGAGGTATCGGATTAGTTAGATCAAAGAGTTGACTTAACGAGATCGAGATAACCAAAGTCCTATATCGTATATTGTCATGATATGGGCACACATCCTCTGATTGAAGACAGATGTGTTATTATATGTCTAAGTATGTACATTTGGCATACCTATATGTTAATGACCTAAACAAGTTCTATACACTGCGAGCTGGTGTGCATATGAGGGCATATGAGTAATATGATCTCTCAAAGGAATTAAACATGTTCACTTGTGAATCGGGAGACATGAGCTCACTCATGAGGTATTGGGACTGATCAAATCCCATGCATGGTCGTCGTGCTTTGGAAGCATGACAAGAATTTGTAAGTATGATATGTGCTTTGGTAAAGCATATGATTGATACCAAATCCCAATGACCAAGATTGAGAAATTTGATCATGAAACCCTAAAGATGACAGTGTAAAATTGATCTATTTCTTCGGGTTTATCACAGGTCTTCCAGTATGCAGGATGTACAAGTATTGGGAATACCTGAAGGTGATGTGATCATCAACGATTGTATAACCATGACACTTCCATTCTGAGGGAGTGATGAAACATGTCTGGATTTTAGCAACTCCTCTCAGTAGACAAGTAACATGATCTTGGTCCAAGTGTTGGACATTGATCTGAATGAGATTCAGATGCAATGAGAAGATTAAGTTTACAGTCCAGATTTAATCACACATCTATGAGAGGTCCATGAGATCTGGATGCGAGATGTGATCTCAATATCCAAAGTCACTATATGTGGAACGTACAATTGCCCTGTCCTTATCTCCAAGTATCTGCGGAGAAGGCGTATTATCCTTGAAAGGGTTCAAGAATAATTCCATAGTTGAATTACATCTAAGCATTGAGAAATGGATAATTAAATGTGATTTAATTATCATGAATAATGTGAATTTGATTCACATTATTTTGATGCATGAGAATGAAGATAGAATATAATTAAATATGATTTAATTATTATGGATAAGAATAATGTGGATATCAATATCCAAATTATTCATAATACGTCATAAATGTGATTTATAATGTATTAGAGGGATCTTATTACGATTTATATTTGTTGATCAATTAGTGATGTGAATTGAATATACATTGGATAATTAATTGAAAATGTAAATCACATTTTATTTTGGGTTGTGAATGTGATCCACAAATTTCCAATGGCAAGATTGCAGTATTCACATAATAAATATGAATTATTTTTGTAGAATAATTTACAACAATTGTTGTTGTATATTTTGGAGATACATGGAACAATGTAATCTAAAAGATTACATGGGAATTGTCCACTTCCTAACAGGAGAGGGGGATGACCACCAATTCCTATTAGGAAAAGGTGGCCGTCCACTCCACCATTATGGAAGGAGGAAATCTCCTTTCTAATATCTCCAAGTTTAATTGATTTAATTTTAGTATTAAATTATATTGATTTATCAATATATATTTAATCTAAAATAAATTAATTATTGTTGTAATTTTATAATAAAATCTTGGCCATTGAAAGAAGCACAAATCAATCTCATCCATTGATTTTGTGTAGTCCATGGATTGTGATCGATGGACTCCCAAACCCTATATAAGAAGTGGAAACCCTTGCTCTTCTAATTTACAACAACAACTATTGCATACAAGCCCTCTCTTTCTCTTTCATTCTCACACCCTCTCTCTCTCTCTTACTCTTTGGGTGGCTGTCCACCTAAACCCTAGAGAGAAGACATTGTCGTTGTCGCATGTCGTTGTGTTGTCGCCATGATCGCGCTTGGTTCTCCGTCTTCTTTGTGAGCTTCACTCGCGAAGAAGACGTACGATCTCGTGTGACGAGATTAGGAGTTCTTTGCTTGGATCAACATCTTGGATTGCGAGAAGCACGTGGTTCATCCCTGCACTCGCAAGCGTCTCCTCCGAAGATCGAATTTTAGACAGGAAGTATCTTCTATTAGAGGATAGATTGCAACCACGCTACAAGACATTTTCCATTTATCTATTATGTGGTTTAGATTAAACGATCCAAGAAGCGTTCTTGGATCATGTGGAATCATCAAATGATTTTTTTAAAATTCTGCTAAATAGAACAACTAGTGTGACTAGTCTTCTTGATCGCATACGATATGATCCTTATGCTTCCATGACGTGCTTAAGGATTCTTACATATCCTTCAAGGTCAATATGGTGTGTGACCACAATATTGAGAGAGAGGGATGGGTCATGTATTAGAATAGAGAGAATTATTGCTCTTACAATTGTTGTTGTAAATAAAGATATAGGTCTAGACTTTCCTTTATAATATATTGGATGTCCATGGATCTCAATCAGTGTACACACATAATTAATGGTGTAGATTATTTTGTCAATTAAATAAATAGCCATGATTTTGTTGCATAAATTTACAACAATAAATAGTTAATTTAACAATTAAATAAATATTTTGAAGATACATCAATATCATTTTGTTCATATTAAATCAACAAATATGGAATTACATTGAAGGAGGGCAAGTATCCATCTATACATAGGGTGGACGACCACCAAGTCGAAGGACTCAAGGTGGTCATCCACTCTAGGTATGATTAGGAGGCTCTCTCATTCCAATTATGTTGAGATCTCATCATATATTCCACATGTGCAACAACTTTTGTTGCAAAATTATTTACCAAAATAGTTTCAAATTATTTTGTTATAATTTCTATCATGCTATTGAAAACTAGGAATCATATATATACATCCAATACAAATGTAAATTACATTTACAATTATTTTTTAATATGAATATAATTCAGATAAACATTTAAATTGTAAATACTATTCACAATTAAATCTCTCCAACATATTATAAATCATATTTATAATATTTATGATTATTATAGTTAGTGATATCCATATTAATCATATCCTTTGTAATTAAATCATATTTAATTATCTTAGATGTATATTCTCATGTGTCCAAATAATATGAACCATATTCATATTATTCATGTTTATTAAATAAAATTTACTCAAATATTTCCAAATGATAAGATATAATTTCAATAATGGAATTATTCTTGAATCCTTTAATAGTAGTGCACTTTCTCCGCAGATACTTGAATATAAGGACATGACGATTGTACATTCCAAGTATACTGAAGGGTTGAGATCATATCTCAAATGCAGATCTCCGGGACCTCTCAAAGATGTTTGATTAAGTTAAACTATAAATATATTCTTCTCATTGCTACAAATCATATTTAGATCAATGTACAACATTTAGACTAAGACTAGATTACTAATCGACTGAGATGAGCCACTAAAATCCAAACCTGTTTCATCACTCCAAAGAATGGAAGTGTTTTTGTTATACAATAGTATACTGTCAAATGACCCTCGAGTATTCCTAATACTCGTACATCCTGCATACTGGAAGACCTAAAATAAATGAGAAGTTTTATATCATATTTAGATTGTCTTCTTCTGGATTTATCATTAAGTTTCTCATTCGATCATTGGGAGTTGGTATATATCATATGCTTTCCAAAAACATGTATCGCACCTACGAATTCTTGCCATGCTTCTATAGCAAGATGACCATGCCTGGAATTTGATTAGTCCCAATACTTCATGATTGAGCCCATGTCATCTATTTCATTAGTCAACCTTTATGATCACTTTGAGATATCTTATTACTCAAATGCCCTCATATGCACACCATCTCGTTGGTGTATAGACCTTGATTAGGGCATAAACCTAATGGTCTACTTAATGTACATACATAGATGTATAGTAATATGTCTGTCTCTGTTTGAAGATGCATGCATATATCATGACATCATACAACATAGTTCTTGGTAATCTCAATTTCATTAAATCAACTCTTTGATCTCACTTATTAGATACCTTTGAATCTTTATTCCTATAGAGAGGACCTACATCAAGATGTCTATCAGAAATCATCATTTAGAGAGGGATTGACATCTCCTTCTCATGCAGGAGATCCTTTCATAACAATCATTTGATTGTGCTTGATGAGTCGTCAATCTAAA
Source organism: Ottelia alismoides (assembly GCA_037367405.1). Taxonomy (NCBI): domain Eukaryota; kingdom Viridiplantae; phylum Streptophyta; class Magnoliopsida; order Alismatales; family Hydrocharitaceae; genus Ottelia; species Ottelia alismoides. The sequence goes on along the minus strand of JAZKJV010001890.1, from coordinate 540,179 downwards.
TCTTTAAATATCATCTAAGCACCAACCTCTATGATTCAACCATTGAATCAACAAATGTATGATTATTAAGATAGCCATGGTACATAACCCTAATTGTACTAAGGGACCTTATAAGTGCATTCATTTGTTTAATGTTAGGTATGAAGTGAAATAAACCAATAAAATTTATTGATATAACAAAGAATACAATAACATTTATTACATGAATGGTTCTCACTGGGTTTAAATGGCTAATAATCTCCCACTAGACCTTAGAACCATTCAGGTACAATCTTTAAACCTATGCTCATTCCGTCATGGTTGAAAACCTTTTAAGGTAATGGTTTGGTAAGGGGTTCAACAATGTTGTTAGCAGAGGCAACCTGGGTAATGATGACGTCCCCACGCTTTTGAATCTCCTAAATGATGTGTTATTTGTTTTTCATGTGTTTGCTCTTTTGATGCCACCTAGGTTCCTTCGCTTGTACTATGGCTCATGTGTTATCACAGAGCTACAAGATAGGAGTATTAAAGGAAACTCTGCTAAGTTCCAGGATGAACTTGCGCAACCACACTACCTTCTTTGCAGCATCCGATGTAGCATTGTATTCGGTTTTTGTTGTTGAATCAACTGTATTGTCCTGCTTCTTGCTTCTCCAGCTCATAGTGTCACAGTTCAACAAGAACACAAACCATGAAGTTGACTTGTAGTCATCAATATCAGATTGGAAGTCCGAATCTGTGTATCATAAGACTTAAATATCACCATCTTCATAAAATAAGATGTAATATCGCGTCCATCTTAAATACCTAAATATGTTCTTCATTGCACTCTAGTATTGTTCTCCATAGCAGGATTGGTAACGACTTACCACTCCAACTGCATGACAGATATCTGGACTTGTGATAATCATGACGTACATTAGGATTCCCACAACCGATACTGCTGAATCTGTGATTCATTATTTTAATATATTAATCATAGCTTGAATCCCTGAACAAACATCAAATAATAGACCCTAAATTCAATAAATTAGAAGAATACATATCTCAATAAAAATATACTAATAATGTATATTTATCTTGTAAATAATTGCATGACATAATTCAAAATAAAAATCACAAATAATAATAATAAAGAGTTGAATATTGTTTGTAAATAATGCCCTGTAATAACCAAAATTCCTTGATTTTCAATAAATCCATATTAACTCATTTTGACATAATTCCTTTTCCTACTTGTACAAAAAATGTATATAAAAGTTTAAAAATAGAAAATAATTCCAAGTTTGAATAAATACTTTTACATCTTGAATAAAAAAAGCCATAAAGACCAACTTCTCACTTAAATTCAGGATCCGTATTAATCTCAATTCACCAAATTCAATTTTAAAGTTCAAGTTATAAATTTATCTATCCAGTGAATGTGATTTCATTAAAATCATATATTGTTTTCAAAATGTCGGTTTTGGGACCTAGTTATATATTGTATATATGTACGAACTTTACACTGACATTTTATGTAAAAATTTAACTCATTTTGATTTATTTCTTCTATTAGTTTATTTATTATATATTATAATAATGTACATAATTACAAAATCAAAATAATTATTTTATCATTGAAAATAATGCAAAGTTACATTGTAGATAAGTTAAGTACTGATCTTTCCCTGTTTTTCTTTTTATTTTTCTTATTTATCAAGAATCTCAAAAACTATATTTGTGTTTTTCTATTTCTACTAATTTTTATTTTTTATAAATATCTTTAATTAAAAAATTAAAAAAATAAAAAAGCTTAAATTTGTGTTTTAATTAATAAAATGCAATAAAAAAGTTATATTTCATTCTTTGTACATATTATTTAGTTTTGATTTCAAGGTCTACATGAACAAATGGAGATCTCATCTAGATCTGCATTTTCCATGTTGACACTTTAGCAATTTTCCTTTCCTTTTTATTTTCTCTTTATTTTATTTCAATAGCTTATTTTTTTCATTTTTATTTTATTTTGCCACCAACATCCATTCTTCACTACCTCTTCCGCTTCTTCTCCGACTCCCACCCCACCTTTTTCCTAACTCCCATATCTTCTTTTGCTCATTCTCTTCTCCTCTCCATTTTTTGATTATCCCCCATTTCATGAGGGTAGACAAAGACCTCCCAACTCCCTTAGGTGACACTCGAGGTTGGCTCTAGTCGAGAAATGATCGCCACACCCTTCAGCGTGATACAACGAGAAAAAACATCGTCATCGTAGCTCCAGGTCTGTTGCTCGAGCTTCGCCATAGGCCACGATGTTGAGTGAAGACCCGAAGCTCTTCACAAGCTTTGATCCCAGGAACCCCTCCACTCTCCCATTAGATCAGGTAATCTCTTCCTTTCCTTCTCCCTCCATTTTCATCATCTTCTTCCTTTCTCTTCATATTCTGTCTCTCCTCGATACACCTCTGTCCACTCATCGGATAGCTAAAACTTTCACTTTTTCACGAATAAATCACACATTCTGATCATGAATATGATTTTTATATCATTTTGAAACACTTTTCATCAATCAATTAATAAAAAATCTATAGTCGCTAAACAAATATAGAAGAATCCCCTGTTGCAACAGGAGATCCATTGTATTTCCCTCTTTGTACATTTTCTCTCTCTCACACTCTCTCTCATTTCTCTCTCCTATCTTCTCTCTTCTCTTCTCATTCTTCATCCCTCTTCCCTCTTATCCTTCCTCTCCACCTTCTTCATCTGCCAATGGAGACCACCGACTTCAGGGTTGCTTCGGTGATAGAGAACAACAATGACTTTGAGGCAAAGACAGGCGTAAACCTCCAGGCGTGATCCTCAACCACATCGTCTTGCAGTTCCACCTCCAGGTGTTGCTGGAGTTCGAAGGACTTGACACCTTCCTTGAGCAATGACCGGAAGGTCCTTATACATTCTTGACCTTGTCTCACCCCCATGTAATCACCTCATCCCTCTCTTCCTCATTTCCTTGCTTTGCTCGACCATACGGGGTCGGCGAGGAGGCTATCTCGAAAAGCTTTTTTGAATCAAGTATAGAAAATATTTTATATATAGAATTTTGATCTGGCAGCAAATTTCCTCATTTTCGAATATGGCTATTTGCTTTTATGTATAGAGCGCTTCTGTTTGCAATGCCGATCAAATCGAGGGAGCATTAGCCGATCTGTTACATCAATACATCTTTCTATGCCCATTATAATCTTATCCAACTTTTCTAACTCCCCCTTCTCAACCCCCTCTTCTTTGTTCTAGAAACACGTCTTCTTATTCCATCTTTTCCCGAATCCCCCTAGACTGAGAGGGTTGGTGTGGACTCCGACCCCCCCGGGAGGGTAATATACAGTATGGACGAGCTTCTCTCTTCTTCTTTCTTCTCCTCTCCGACTTTCCTTATTTCTTCTCTTCTTTCTTATTCTTTTTTTCTTTGTTCTTCTCCTCTCCCCCTTCTGCTCTTCCTCCCACAACAGAACACCGAACCTCTTCAATATACTGTAGCCGCACGAACACCAACGCCTGCAGCACCGCTGTAGGATGATACACCACCATTGTCATGCACAGTCGCTGCAACTCCATCCTTGGTAGCACATCACTGGTGGGTTTCCATTCATTAGAGCCCACAAAAGGAGGAGGGGAAAAAGAAAATCATATGCAACTCCTCACATATGTGCTCCCTCTCCCATGCAACTCTATTTATTTTGGGACATTTGCATCAATACACTAAAAGGTATATGTAATTAGAGAAGTGCCCTTAGGCACGACTTATTTTGTAGACTTCTTATTCCATTTAATGGAAATTGAACCATGTGTTTGAGCACCATTTTTAGCATCATTTTACCATCAAATTGCAACTCCTAAAATAACATTTTTTCCAGAATTAAATTCTCTACAATCCTAAATTTTATTTGTATTTTTCTTAAATGTGATTGATCTATGAAAAATAATTGATTGAAAAGTACTGATATTTTACGCATTTAACTTCTACAATTTTTGTAGACTCAACTTTGTATCAAAAAATTACAAAAAAAATCATATGTTGTAGAACTAAACTTGTTGGATAGTGTACTAAAGTTTCAGTGCAATTTGATGTTCAAGTTGCTCTAAATAATTCATAGAGTGAAATTCATAATAGGTTTTTAGTTTAAATCACACGTAATATTTTTCGATAAATTCAATTTTCCTGGATTTCACATTAAAATATCTATTTGAGATAATTTTTATTTATTGTAAATTTTGAATACGATGTTACTAAAAATAAATATTCAAAATTTCTCTGTTTAGATAGTTTATTCATAAAAATCATATACTACCAGAAAATTCTGAAAAAATAGTGTAAATTCATTTCATCATGGTTAAATTCTGTCCAAGTTTCAAAAATTTACATAATGTTTGTTGCTGAAATTGCATAACATCCATACAAATCAATCATTTTTCATTGTTATATTTTAACCCTAAAAAAATATAAAAACATATATTTCATATGCATCATCAAATTAGGTTCATAGGAAAATTTTCACTTGCCTAGTTTGATCAGATTTTAAATTAAAATTAATTATAGTAAGGGGCTTGTTTTTTGCTTAATAATTTAATTCAATCGCATTTTGCATTTGCATCCTTTCGGATATAAAATACCAAAAAATCAATCATTCAAAACTATACATTAAGTTTGATAAATTAAACCCTAAGTTGTTTCTTTGCCTACTTGAGCAACCCTGGGGCTTGCCCTCGTTAAAAATACATTGAACCTCATATTTTTTATTGATTGAATTATTTGTTCGCGTGGTTAGTTTTTTATTGATCCCTTTTTGAGCGACTGCACCAATTTGGCACAATTAATATAGGGTGATCTGGAAATAATAAAATGAAGTTGTTGCCAGGGAGGAAAATACGTAGGATCATTTAGAGAACCTAGTGTCAGGTTTTCCACTCTTTCAGGTGGTCTGATTCCTAATCTCATCTTGTTTATATTTCCTTTATTTTTGTGAATCTTTTTTTTATTTATTTGCTCATTTTTGTGTGTATATATATATTGCATATCTCTGACATAAATGATATTTTCTTGTGCATGGGACTGATGGACTTGGATAGGCTTTCTTGAAGCCGACACATATCGAAGTGTATCGCAGGTCGACGATTCTGGAGCGAGCTGATTGCTAAGGTGCCAAGAAGAAATTTTCATTTTGAGAGAGAGAGTGTAGAATTAGGGTTTTATTTATTCAATTATTTTTTGTAAACTAATTTGTAATAATTTCTTGATTTCTAGAGAAATTTGTTTGGAATCTCACGTGTGTATCGGGACTGGATATTGGAACCACATGGCTGTGTGGTTTACTTATTGTAGGATAGAACTATACTCGTGGCTCATAGAGATTATATGATTTTTTTATTTTTGTTCTCATACAAATTAATACCACACATCACTTTAGTAATACACACCTTAGTTCATTCTAACTTAGTCAAATTCAAATCAATTCTTCCCGCTAATTAGAATTATTTTGCCAGGTGTGATTTTCTGACTCACATTCATTTAATGTTTAAAAATTTTCAATTTAGTTATGCATCTTGCATTGTAGAGAGATTGAGGCACTATAAGTCTTCTTATTCACGCATTCATCATCGTTTCTATCTATTGCATAGGCCTTTTTTATTCCCTCTCTTTCTTTTTCAAACTTAAGATAGAGAAATTGGGACTAGATGGTAGATGTGATTGCTTGTATTGGATTAATATCCAGTGATAACTAATTTCTAAAATCAGGACTGTTAATTGAATTGGAGCCAAAAAATAGAATAGAAAATATTCACTATTTTTTGAGAGAGAAACCCTGTCCTTGAACACAGGTACATACCTCTTGATAGAGTGGGTAAGGATGTACCCACTAAGGTTAGAGCCCAAATCCCTAGACTTGCGCCCTAAGTCTCCATGTCTGACTCTTATGATCTTGGGAGATGCAAGCGCTACTTTTCGACCTTAGAGAGACTTTTTGGTGTATGTCTTCTTACTATACTTCTTAGGGGCGTGATATAACCTGGTACCCCGGGAAGATCATCTTTTTGTTTGGGATATATTGGGACCGTACGATGGGCATCGGAAGACTCACATTGTGTGCTTTTGTAACAAAGATTGATTGAGCAATAAACCAAAATTGAAAAGATAACGAACGGGCCTTTGTGACCATCATCATGTTTAGTAGGTGAAATCAGGGTTGCTTTTGCATATTGTCTGTTTATGTGTCATTATGTGCTCACTTACATGTTTTCGACTAGATTCTACTTTCATTTCATTCATCTCTCCCGAAGATATTGGGATATTGGTCCTCGTACCCAGACCCCATTGGTCACTTCTACTCGATCATACATTGTTCATCTTCATCTTCTATATCTTCCCTGTACCATCCACCATCCATTGGAGTCCTTTACCCGTGGTCAGCTACATCCCACTCAGATTATGAAGTCAGAAGTCCGATTGACTTCTCTACTTCTTTGTGTTAGCTACCCCACATTCTTACACTCATGCTCCACTTCCATACTGGGCAGACTCAATGTATTCTCGAGCGCTTTTAGTAATCAAGGAACTGTTTGAAGTGCAAGCCACTGCTGAGATTGATGATTAGAAGAGTTATTACCCCACTAACCTCATTTTCTCCTCATATGAATGTTGGGAAAGGTCAACAATTTACACATACACATCTTGAGTTGGCCTTATGATATAATGTGGTCGATCGAACAAATCGAATGGAGAGGCCATCCCTTTATGATCTTTTCGAGTTGATTGACATAGTGATGAAGCTCACATTGATCAGCCTTCATACCAACCATTCAGAGAGCCTACACATGCAAGGGATTGGAGCCATGTGCTTGATTTACGAGCCCCTATCTCCTGACTCCACCACATGAGGCTTTGACTAATATCTGCGACACGGATGGTCTATACTCGACTAGCATTACATGACAGAGTCTAGGTATGTTATATATGAGGCCCCAAGTTCTCATCAGTATCCTCCAAATGAGAAAACCTTTCCCATGATTTGTCATGAGAACTTTTTGGAGGATGCCATTTATAAACTTGTCGAGAGATATGAATCATTTTATTACAAGTTGAAAAATGACGGTAACATATGAGTTCATTTCTTGCCAGCACAGATATAAAAGTTAAAATGAAATGTCTATATTCAACATTGAAAACCTAGAGGAAACATGGAAACCCACAGACTTCGTACAACTGGAGTCCATTTTATCTCCTTCTATTAACCATTTGTCCTCCAATTTGTTATCTGTACATTAACTATTTCTCCTTCATCTATCAAAAAAATCGAAAATTTGAAAATCTAAAAAAGACTGAAAAAAATGAAAAACTAGAAAGTATCATAAAAATTGAAAATGGAGAAGACCTAAAAAATTTGGACACTACCCTTAGGGAAGTGATCGATAAGGATTTGATTCTAGAGATTCCCTTAATAAAGGCCATAGAACACTTTCCAAACCTCAAAATATTTGTGAGAAGTAAATTGGTGCCAAAAGCTCGGGTAATAAGAGAACAAGGATTGAGAGACACCTAGTGTCTATGGACACCTCCTTAGTGATGAGAAGAAAGACCAAAAGTCATAGAGTGAAGTGGTTGCATATGGTTGAATGTGAAATCAAAGACACTACCTTCACCCATGCTATAATCAATGATGACTCATCGATAAATATCCTCCAGACTACCGTGTTTGACAAGCTCTAATTCGAGCCAATCAAGAAGTAGAGAGAGATCGTTCAATTGACTCATTGATCTAGAAAACAATCAAGAGGAACCACTTTAGTCATAATTACAATCCAAGGTGCTATATTCCAAGTGGACTTCACGATTATTTACATTGAGCACCATAGAGAGTTTAACCAATCTCTGATCATTCTCGGGAAGTCATTCTTAGCCTTGGCTAAGGCGACTATAGATTACGAGACTCGAGATTGATTTTATAGCATTGGGAGCACTCCAACCTCACCCACTCTTTGAGGACACATGATACTCTAAGGTAACCCACTAAGCCATAGACAGTTGTAACCGCCGAGCGGTAGATAAGTCCTACCCCTCTACTACACTTGAGACTATGACTACTGAGCAGACCCATGATACTAAGACTTCCCACACCAGGAGATTCCACCCAATGCTTGCTCCACGAGAGCTACTGTGAAGGACTCACAAACAGAAGCTTCTCCTGTTTCAAAATCGAATTTTGTCGAATGTCTTGATAAGTTTTTTTATTTTAATCCCAAGTCATCAAAGCCACTACCTAGATAAACGACCAACATTTCACAAGATCACTCCACAGGAAGTTGTTTTTTCTAGTCAATTTTCTAGTGAGAAGATGAAGAGAATTGATTCCTGAAGATGTTCCTCTGAACCGCTCAAGGCACGCCACTCTCATCGTCCTCTCCATAATTCATGGTCTAGAAAATCGACCATGATGGTCTCCTATGAGCATTCCTCTTCCAATTCCAATGATGTGGTCATTATAAATGGGTATGGCAAGGTTGTCATTCAACCACACTCGAGCATGCAACCTTGTGTCAATCGCCATTGAACATTACATCCTCCTCACTGTTATTCTTCTAAGGATGAATCCCACAACAATAAGTCCACACTTCATCTTCCCTCTCCATTCCCACAAGAAAGTATGTTGCAAAGCTTCTCGATCCTTGTGTATTCTCACTCCGCCTTGTATAGATTTTTTTATTCCCTCCCCCCATCGTGATTTGCATCACTCACCCCAGTTGTTTTAATTTTGTGTCTATACTTAGGATGCCTATATCCTAAGTATAGGTGGTGATTGCTCGAGTTGTTCTTTCTTTTCTTTTTCATCTTTTCTTTATACATTCTCAAGATCTCATCGGATCCCCACTCATGTACTTCCATACTTTGGCTGGGCAGATCCTAAGTATAGGAGGTTGATGCCCGTTTTGTATTATCCATCTTTGCTTCTATTAATTTTCTATACTTAGGCCCTTAAAAGCCTAAGTATAGTGGGGTCAGTCGACTTCTATTTTTTTCATCCACTTATGCTTAGTATGAGTTATGTCTTTATTTCACTTAGTGCCATGAGTACATAGCACATGTTAAATATCGAAGAAGATTGTAAATAAAATAACGGATTGTGGGTAAATTCTTGTAACTTTTGTGAAATTTATAATTTTTGTTTTACTTGTAAACAATACACCCGTTTTGTAAAAAATGTTGTAAATTATGGTATAACCAAAAAACAAAAAAATGAGAAATAGAAAAGTGGATTTTTATCAAAAAAAGCTTTTTGAAAAAAACATCAAAAATCTTTTCAAAATTTCCCCCTATTTTGTTTTATTCTTTATCCTTCAAAAAAATAAAATTTAAAAACTTTTTTTAAAAAGATTTGTTTAAAAAAACTTACTAATTAAACTAACTAATAAGTTGGTTTATTACCCAATACTTACACATTCGCACAAGACTCGTGAAGTTCATAAACACTTGATTTATGAGGTCTTAAGATTTGGAGTTAACCAACCTTAGTCATTAGGGTCTACGACTTAATTATTCACATTTTCCTAGTTTGAAAGATATGTGTGCTATATTGCATACTTAGTCTCTACCTTAAAGAATATGATCAACACCTCACATGTTTGACTATAGTTATGATGAGATGAGTAGAGGTTTCACTTAAGGGGCTAGGATAAGGGATTTGAGTCTGGACATGATTTTATGATATATGAGGATGAGATAAAATCAATGAAGGATTCATGAAACTTGAGAGTCGGCAACCTTAAGCCAGTATGAGAATTCGGTTCTTATACTAATGTCTTGATATTTACCCAAGTGTCAGGGGTGGATGAAACATAAAAAGGTTGATCGGTGTGCGCTAAATTGGTAAAAGAAATGGAAATAGACAGAAAAGAAAATAAAAAATGAAATGAAAAGAAATGCTCTTATATTACAAAGTTACATTCAAAAGAGCTTACATCAAAGGCGAGCGTTCCCAATCATTTTCATGTGTCCAGTTAGACCAAAGCTAGTAGGCCATATAAGTTGGGCTAGCACCTAAAAGGGCTCTATATCGTATAGTGATACAAGTCTGGGTGTCAAAGGTATATAGATACTCAAAAGAGACACACCCCGGTGCATTCATAGGAAAACAAGTGTAGGTGACTCAACACACTCTTGACAGACATACTTATCAACACCAAAAATATTCATGTGTTGTGTAATATGGCACTCAATGGGATCCTTGTTCCAGTGACAGAGAAAGAGAGAGAAGAAAAGACACCATCATATGCCCTCCATCAAATGGCCTTCCCTATTCACTTTTGATACTGACAACTAAAGAGACGATGAATTGGGTCCAAGAAATTATTTATTTCCAAGTATTGATGATTTGGTCCTCAGGAGAGTTTCTTGGACTGAAACTTTGGGTGACACTTCGACTCTACTCTTGTAACTCTATTCATCACTTAATGTCATATCCTTATTATATATGTATACAAAGAGAGTCTCATGATTAGGGAAGTTGGATACCTTTTGACTAGGGTTTGGTTCAACTTAGAATTGTTGGATCAATAAAACTATGAGTTCTTCGATGGACCAAGTCTTATATTTCATATGCATAGTGAGGGATTAATCCAATTTATTCATTCTTTATTTACTCGAGGACTAGCAAAGTCTAAGTATAGGGGTTGATGAATATGTGATTCATCATGTTAATATATTAATCTTCCCTTGAACCCTTGAACAAACATCAAATAAAAGTCCCTAAATTCAATAAACTAACAAAATACAACTCTCAATAAAAATGGACTAATAATGTATATTTATATTGTCAATAAGTCATTGAAATAATTCAAAATAAAAATCATAAATAATAATAATAAAGTATTGAATATTGTTTGTAAAAATCCCCTATAAATAACCGATCTTCATTGATTTTTATTAAATCCATACTAACTCCTTTGGACTAAATTCCTTTTCCAACTTATACATAAAAATATATATAAAAATTCAAAAGAATTCCCACCTTGAATAAATACTTTTAAATCTTGAATAAAAAAATCATAAATACTAATTACTCAACAAAATTCCTGCTATATGTGAACTCCAAATTCACCAAACTCACTTTTAAAGTTCAAGTTATAAAATTATTTATCCATTGAAATCGATTTCATTAAAATCAGAGCTTATTTGCAAAATGTTGGTTTTGGGACTTTTGTATATTATATATATGTATTAACTTGACACTAACAATTTATGTATAAATTTAACTCGTTTTGATTTCTTTCTTATTCTATTAACTTCTTTATTGTAAATTATAATAAAGTATGCAATTACAAAAATCAAAATAAATTATTTTACCGTTGAAAATAATGCAATGTGACTTTGTATATAGTGCAAATATTGATGTCTCCTTCTTTTCTTTTGATTTTTCTTATTTACAAAAAATCCCAAAAAATATAGTTGTGTTTTATTGTATTTATAGTATTTTAATTTTTAATTTGTAAATGTCTTATAATAAAAAATGCAAAAAATAGAAAAGCAGTAAATCTGTGTTTTAATTATTTAAAATACAATCAAAACGATTATATTTCTTTTCGTGTACATATTGTTTTGTTTTTATTTGAAGGTCTACATGAAAAATGTAGATCTAATCTAGATCTACAATTTTCAATTTGACATTTTTGTAATTTTCCATTTCTTTTTATTTTCTCTTTATTTTTAGTTAAGTAGCCTACTTTTTAGTTTTACTTTTTTTCATTTTATTTTCCCACCAACTTCCATTCTTCCATACCACTTCCACTACTTCTCCAACTCCTACCCACCTATTTCCCAATTCTCACATCTTCTTCCTCTTATTCTCTACTTCTCCCCATTTTTTTATTATCACCATTTCGTGAGGGTAGAGAGAGAGAGAGTCCCAATTCCTTTAGGTGATCGTTGAGGCTGGCTCTGGTCAAGCAACGATCACCACACCCTCAATCATGATTTGTTGAGACAAAACCATCATCTTCGCAACTCCATGTGTGTTGCTCGAGCTCCGCCACTGACTGCAACGTTGAACGAAGACCTGAAGATTTTCAGAAGCTTTGAACCTAGGTCTCGACTCCACTCTCCCATCAGATTAGGTAATCTCTTCCTCTTTCTATACTTCTTCTTCCTCCATTTTCTTCTTCTTCTTCTTCTTCATTTCTCTTCTTATTTTCTATCTCCTCTATACACCTCCATCCACTAATTGAATCAATAAAACTTTCTCAATTTCACGGACAAATCACACCTTCTAATCAAGAATATGATTTTTATTTAATTTTTAAAGAACTTCTCATCAATTAATTAATAAAAAATTAACAGTTGTTGAACAAATATGAAAGAATTCCTTGTTGCAATAGGGGATTCTCTCTATTTCTCTCTCCCCACATTCTCTCTCTCTCTCTTTCGTTTCTCTCTCCTAACCTCTCTTCTCATTCTTTTTGCCTCTTCTCGTTTCTCCTTCGTCTTCATCTTCTTCTGCCAACAGAGGCCACCAACTTCAGGGTTGATTCGGTGACAATGAATGGCAACACCTTTGAGGCAAAGATGAGAACCAACCTCCAGGCATGATCCATATACACCATCCTGTTGCAGCTCATCTCTAGGTGATGTTGGAGCTCGGAGGACTTTCCTCCCTCCTTGTGCGATGAACAGAAGGTCCTTATGCCTTCCCAAACTTGGCATGCCCCCAGGTAATCACCTCATCCCTCTCTCCCCCCATTTTCCTTCTTCTTTATATGCCTTTCTCTTCTTCTTTCTTCTCCTCTCCAACCTTCCATGTTTCTTCTCTTTTCTATCTTCTCCCCCCCCCTATGTTCTTCTCTTCTCCCCCCTTTTGCTCCTCCTCCCACAACAAAACCATGGAGCTCCATGATCGCCTGTAGTCGTGTGTACACCAAATCCTCCAATGTTGCTGCAAGTTGCCGCACCTCGCCGTCGTGCACAGCCGCTCCAACTCCAACCTCGCCAATGCACCGTCGGTGGGTTTCCATTCCTTGGAACCCACATAAGGAGGAGGGGAAGAAGAAGAGCCCATGCAACCCCTCACATGTGAGCCTCATCTTCCATGTAACTCTATTTATTTTGGGACAATTGCATCATTACCCCCAAGGGTATATGTAATTAAAGAAGTCCCCTTAGGAACTACTTCTTCTGTAGAAATTCCATTTTATTTATTGCAAATTGAACCCTATGTTTGAGCATCTTTTTGAACATCATTTTATCATCAAATTATAACTCTAAAAATAGCATTTTGTCCATAATTTTATTCTCTACATCCCTAAATTTAGTCTGTATTTTTTTGATATGTGGTTGGACTATGAAAATCATTGATTAGAAATTGGTGATATTTTACCCATTTAGCTTCTACAATTTTTGCAGACTCGATTGTTTATTAGAAAATTACCAAAAAAATCATATGTTGTAGAACAAGACTTATTGGATAGTTCTCCAAAGTTCGGTTTCAAATGGATGTTCAGTTGCTTTAAATAGTTCATTAGAGTGAATTTCGTTATTGATTTTTAATTCAAACCACACATAATGTTTTTGTGAACTAAATACTACTGGATTGCACACTAAAATATCTATTTGATATAATTTTGATTTGGCATGAATTTTAATTGTGGATTTATTAAGACCTAATTACTTAGATTCACTCTGTTTTAGTACGAAATTCATAAAAAATAAAATATTGCAATAAAACTCTAAAAGATCAATGTAAATTAATTTCATCATATTTAAGATTCTATTGAAGTTTCAAACTTTTTGCATAATATTTGTTCATGAAATTGCAAAAAAACCCATTGATGAACTACATGTTCGCCTCTTTAGGATTGACATTTTATCGTAATATATGAGCAGAAAATGAATCATGCAGAAACCATAATTTTGAATGTGTGGAGTATTTGAAACTTAGCAAGTTTACCAAAGAATAGCATAGAGACACGAGGCTCCTAGATGATTATTCAGATTTCAATGCTTGATTTAAGCGAGTAATTATAAACCAAGGTCAACTGGCAGATAATGCATAAAAATACAAAATTATGCAACACTATGATGAATGAATGCCATGCATTTTTTATTTCAATTTTATGCAAATTAAAAAAATGATGACATAATGCAACTAAACAATATGCAATGCAACCGTTATTTACATGTACAAAGATTCCCCTAAGTGATCAATAATATGGGCAAGAAGTTAGACCAAATTCATTGACTATTGATGCATCAAATTTAATCAATTAATAAGAAAATGGTATTAAAGATCAATGAGTAAGTGACACAATAATCATTAATTTTTAGCATACTATTCCATATCAAATCAGTAATCTAACAATGTCATCATGTAGAGAATCAAATAAGGAAAATAATGCACTTGAAATAAACAAATCAGAGTTCATATGCTCAAGTTAGAAAAGAAATGGTCCATGTGTATAAACGCAAGAAAAAATAGAAATGAATAGATAGAAAAACCCAAATAGGTATCTGGAGGGGCATTTTTGTAATTATGGAATGCTAGGAGGGCTTCCTTACAATTTAACCAAAGTGGTGGGTCCATTATGTAATTCCCAAGGTACGACAGGGTCCCTTTGCAATTACTCAAGCACGGCACGTGAAGCACGTATACTTGAACCTTTTTTGTAATTCTAGAGAGGATAAAGGTTGTTGCTGCAAATTGTTCAAGCTTCACGTGCAGGGCACGTGGGTGGAGGTTCGGATGGAGGATTGGGGCCAGCCTAGGTTCCTCGGGCCATGTGGCAACCTAAGCGTACTTTGAGCGAGGCTCGGTCCCACAGAGCCTTGACATCTTAGATGAGCGATGCGGTGCTAGGAGAATTGTTGGATTAGCGATAGACGGCATCATCCACCGGTGTCTCTACTTCATCATGATTCCTGCTCCATCGTACCATGGCAGTGCAAACGGAGCTTTGGCAAAGTGTCTAGAACTCCTCTGTGCGCCTCCATGTCTGTCAAAGATCCAGGAGGATTCCTTGATAGCTAGCGATGAAGAGGTATGAAAAATCCTGGAAGTGGTTGTCAGCATCCACGCATCGGAGGTAGATCTCTAGAATGGAGCTCATCTCGATGTACGGTATTTAAAAATAGTACATACATAGATGGTTAGCAGGGGATAGCCAAAGCCTAGCGAGTGTAATGGAGGGTGAACGGAGGGTTGTTGAGCAGAGAAAGTGGAGCCTTGAATGAGTTCTTCTCCATCTCGGGCAGAGGAGAAAGCCTGGAGTAGAGGGTGATCTGGAAGAGGAGAGATTGTGAACGAAGGGAGAACACAAAGATGGGGGTGTTAGGTAAGTCTTGGGGATCGATCAATGGAGGGTGTGAGTGTCGGTGAATGCCTAATTAATTTAAAGAAAACAAAATTGAAGAAGAGGAAAGTTTACCTAAAGAATCGAACCATGTTGCTGGCTGATGTAGGGTCTTGGGATGACGCTCGATTTGAGCCTTCAGTCTTCATAGGACGTCCCCAACCATGGGGATCAGTACAACGGTAGGGTTAGGGTCATGGCTTGGCTAGATTATCAAGGGTATCACTAGGGTTCGTAGCCTTTGTGGCATCATAGATCCAACCTCTCTCTATCATAGAGTGGCAGAGGGATGCGAGGCCTAAACCCGCATAAACGTAGACAGTTTGAATCGATGGAGGAGGTGATGGTTTTACAAAGAAGAGGGACAATTTCAGAAGGGGTGGAGGAGATTCTTGTAAAGGCCACCAGCTTCCCTAGAGGATGTGTTGTGAGGAGTTATGGCAATGACGAGAGTGGAGGTGATTACAGTTACATGGAGGAGGTCAAAGACGTGCTCGAGGTGCTATGAAACATTTAGGGAAAATGTGAGAACGTGGTGGTAGGAGAAGGACGTCGACGCTTACATAGGAGGAAGACGATGGGTAGATGTTGGATCTCACAATCCAACAACTAAGGAGAAGGAGGGAGCATGCGCTCAGGATTAGAACAAACGATCTGATCCTTTGGTGGAGAGCACAATAGAGGCAGACGATGGAGATGCGAACCATCATAGGAGATCAAATGACGGAAAGGGAAAGCTGGTGGCAGAAGGAGAAAGGGCCCTGTGGGGGGTCCTAGGGGTGCCACATGGCCCAATAGGATTATTAGAAAACAAATAAAACAAAGAAAAATAAAAATAAATACTTACATATGGAATTACAAGAAAGTCAAAACATGAAAGTTGTAGATCTCAATGAGAATACAAGTTTCATTTGGACAAAAATCCAACAGATGACAAATACACTAATTAGAATTTTTAGAAGTATTTTTAATGAACAAAAACACCTCTTTTTATTCTTTTGTGATTTTTTGTATTTTTAATTTATAAGAAAAGCCAAAATAAATTTATACTATAATTATCTATTTTTGGATTTTTAATAAGTAGAAACAAGGAAAAATAAAAAAGATATTATCAAGTACAATAATAAGGGTTAGTTATTAAAAAAGGAGTAAATTATTACTTCATGTTAATTGATAATAGATTTTATTGAATTGTTCAAGATAGAGAGATAATAGATGAAAATTATGATGATAAATAAGATATTCATCACCCCCTATGCATAAACTATGATCGTCATCAAGAAATTAAAGAATGAAAGTGTCGAATTAATCCATGATAGATCATGTAACGTTTTAAGGCTAAATTCATCAATAACACTTTATTTGAGTGATCCTAAAATTCTTGTCTCAACCGAGCTCTAGTCAAAAAGAATCCAACTTCTCCAATTATCAGACTCTCTATATGTACATATAGTATAGATATATGACATTTATGTCAATTGCAATCATGAGAGTCGAGTAAGACGTCACTCGAGGACCTAGTCCAAGAGTCTCTCCACAAGACCTAATCCTCAACACTAGGGAATAAGTCAAATTCTTGCCTTCAATCCATCATCTCAGTAGTTTGTCAGACTTGATAAATGTAGAGGGAAGGCCAGTTGATGGAGGGAATATGATTGTGTCATTTCTTCTTTCCCACACATTGGAACAAGGGTCTTCTCAAGTGCCTTATTACTCAACACAAGTATTTTTGTTTATTAATCAGTGTGTTCGTCAAGAGAGCTTGGAGTCATTTGCACTTGTTTTCCGGGGAGTGCACTGGGGTGTATCTCTTTTGAATATCTAAGATACCTTCGACACTATTGAAAAGGACTTTTTATGGGTTTTTAGAATTATTTAAGAAATCAAATGTGGAAATATGCACAAATGTCGTCGTAACCCAATGAAAGTCTCAACAAAAATTATTTATTTATTAAATTCACAAGCTAAAATCCAAAGAAGAAATATAAGAATGAGAATCTAATTTGTTATTTATTTACCAGTATAACACACATGATTGAACTCATGGAGGCAACAATAATCCCGAGGGTTATTTAAATCAAAGGCGAACAATGAAATAAAAAATGAAAGGTAAAAAAATTCCTTTTTTTGTATATTTTTTATCTTTTTGTTTTTAACAAAATTATTAATTTTTATAACTTTTCTTGTTTTCTGATTTTGTACTATTTTAATGACTTTTAATTTTTGAAATGTTTTTATATTTTTTTAAAATAAAAGTAAACAAAACATATAAAGAAATAAAAAGAAAAATAAAGAAAAGCAAAATTTCATATGTTTAAAAACAAAGCTAAAATATATAAAAAAACAAAATAAAACTATTTTTGGGGTTTTGATAATTATGTACCATTTTTATTTTTTTAGAGTATTTTTAATTTTTTAAGAATTTAAAAACAAATAAAAAGAATAAAACAACAAACAAAGAATAATGAAAATGTTTTTGTGATTTTAAAATAGGAAATAAAGTCAAAAATATGTGAAATATATACAAAAATAGAAAGTATTTTTCAAAGTTTTCAACATGATATTTTATTAATTTTTAGGATTTTTATGTGATTTTATATGAATTTTTACGTGTGTTCAGTGCTTTGCAAATTTTTTGGTTTTAAAGGGAGTTTAATGACGTAATTTATACAGAAAATCAAACAACGTAGAAGAAACACATAGAACTTTTTACATGTCTTTTCACACTTTTTTTATATTTTTAATGGTTTTTTTCTACAAACGGGAATAAAACGTAGAGTTTTTTATTTATTAACAATAATAAAAATAAAAAATAAAAACAAAAATTAATACTAATAATACTAATTAACATGAATTTATTATAGTTTTTTGAGATTTTTAGATGGTGATTAGCTAATTATTAATCCAAATTAACAAGCAATTAAGAAGTCTTATTAACATGGCTATAAATGTAAATAGATTTATTTATTAGACTATGTAGACAACACACTAGAAAGATAGTGGCGATCTGTGTAATTACCCAGAAGTACGTGCCAACGCATGTGAGGTGTAGTTCAACAAACCTTTAGGCAATATTTTTATTTAGAGGGACTGCGCAGTAATGTAGAAAACACATGATCTAATATGCAATTTAACTGCCAAGTCACGTGTCAAGCACACTTGTCAATACAAGCAGGAATAAATGCAAATAAACCAAAAGGAAAGGATGAACAAGCAATTGTTCAAATCAATTTACACTGACATGTGTAGGGATGTCAATCTGGGTCTACCCATTGGGTATCCGACCCGAACCCGTCCCATTTAAGCACCCGAAACCCGCCCCATTTACTTTTGGACGGGTTTGGGATTTGAATTGACTATCCATGCGGGTATGGGTATGGGTTTGGGATTACCTTGTGGGTACCCAAACCCGAACCCGCCCCAAATCCGAATAAAAATATATAAAGATAGATGTGTGTGTTGCATTTTAATCATACTAGCCCCAAATCCATTTCATATCTAGTATGTATCGATCTACATGTATAAATATCCAACTCAATTTTCTCCTCTTCATCCATTTATTCGTATTCAACTAACTTTTTGTATCTTTAAAAATAAAAACTAACACAAAAGAGTTAAACACTTAACATATATAAAACTTTAGTTAAACACTTAACATATATAAAACTTTAATATTCTTTATATATTGCACATTTTTATGAATCGTCATATTACACGATCTCGCTCTATTTCGTCTATTTTTGAAAATCTTGTATACATTTATAAACAACTTAAGATTCATCATGTCCAAGATATGGGTACCTATTGGGTACACGGGTATCCGACGGGTATATGGGTACCCGCTAGAAATTACCCGTTTAATAAATGGGCGGGTATGGGTAGTAATATTATAAATGGGTATGGGTTTGGGAATAGTAATAACCACCCCAAACCCGACCCGCTGACATCCCTAGACATGTGTCCTCAAAGGTTTTATTTATAAAATAAAAGAAACATAAGGCTTGGAATGCAAATATACCGTTAGTACACGTTGCAGTCCGAACGATGGAAATGGATTCGGAAATCTGATCCTACGACTCGGTTGCTGGTGTACATGGTTGGATGTATTCGATCTGAGAGATGAGATCTGTGGTTAGAATTTGGGGATTTATCAATGGTGCTGATCTGATCTGGGAAGGGTGTTCTTGATCTAATGGCAAACAACAGTTGTGGAAGAAGAAAGATGAACATGTGGTGAAGTGAGTTTTGATCGGCCAGATCACACCCAATCTGCATCTGATCCTCCTCTTGAAGGTCTCTGCACGATCATGCTTCTCTCCTCTGCTGGAAGATGATCTCGATGAGGCATGAAAACAACTGAGCTCTGATCTTGAGCTCTAGTTGTGCAGGCAGTTCACGTTCATCTCTAGATGACGATTCTTCGGTCTAGATTTCTCCCTGGCATTGTAAACATGTTTTTATTGATCAAAGGTTTCTTCAGCTAAGGTTATTAAGAAGAAAGCCAAGCAAATGGATGTGGATGGGGGTCTCTGACGGTGATGGTCGGATAGAAGATCGAACACCAGATCCGAGGTGATCTAGAGGTGCTCAGACTATGGAAGGAGGAGGAGAAGACTATGGTGGACGAGATAATTAGGTCCGATGTGAATGAAGATGATCGAGAAGTTCCGATCATGCGGATCGAAGCTCAGAAATGGATTACTGGAAACCAAAGCAGAATTAAATGCCAAAAGAAAGAAAATTACCTAATTCTACCTACATATGAAAGAAAGAAGAATGCGTCCTCGATTCACTGCCAATTGTGAAGAAGTTGAAGGATCCATGCGAACTCAGGCGATCATGATCGGATCACATCCTCATTCTATATCTCAAGCCCCCAATCATATATGTAGCCTTGTTGTCACCTTGGCTCGCGACATGAATCGATCTCAGGAGATATTGAGGGAAGAAAACAGAACAAAAGGGAAACGGAGCAGGAAAATAGATTATATAAGCAGAGTGGTCCAACGGATCTTGGGAATGGAGTAGCGCATGGATCGAGGCTCGGATCATGAGATGGATGATCGAGTGAGTAGATTGGTTAGTATGGTAAGAAGAATGCAGAAGGGATTGGGTTAATTAGATGAAGGGATTAGCCAGAAGAAATCAAAGAAGGAGCTCTTGCGAAGCTCTTATTCGAGCAGGGCAGCTGGTGTGAAAAGCTGACTCGGCCCTATTCTTGTCAATGGGGGAGCCGGACCCGCTAGAAGACAAAGGGAAAAAAGACATAATAACTAAAAAATGTAAATAAATTAAAATAGAGATAGAAAATTAACTGTAATAAATAAATAATGTAAATAGAAAATGCTAATAAATAAATAATCTTAATTTAGGTGATTTTTTAATAAAATAAAAAGATTAATTAAATAGGTTAAATGTAAATAATACTCTTTATTCATAAGTATATGTACCTATATATACAACAAATTGATTTTAATTATTTTTTTACAAACAATGATATAAATTATTATTTTTATTACTTTCAAAATTTTATAATGATTTTCAATATAATTTTATTTTACTTTTACAAAATAATTTATTAAGTTAAAAAATAGATGTAGTTACAATCTATCATAGTAGTACATGTACAATTTATACACTATTTTCTTTTTGGTGATTTTTATTTTTCTTAGATAAAATACAATATTTAAAAATATTTTAAAATATAATATGATCAAATATGTACATAAAATAATGAAATAAATATATTCACACAATATATAATATAAACACATTGTACAATACACTCCAAAAAGCCACATTTTGCATCATAACTCCGATTTTAATGGAACCACTATCATTTCGAAGCTTATTTTATTTAGAGTACAATTAAAGGAGTTTGCTAATTTTTGAGTTTCTACGAAGCAGATATGAGTCTGGAAAGTTTGGCTTTACGGATTTTTGAAAGTATCATTATATACATAATATACATTGATTATTCTTGTAATTATTTTTAAATATTTACAACTTGTTTTTATGTACGACTTCCTCAAAGAAAAAAGTTTTATTTTAGGTAGATATAGTGATAAATAAAATTGTAGAAAGAAGTTATATACAAATAGGTGACATAGGTGCAATTGATGAATGAAGAATGAGTAGAATTTATTTTTTTTATTTTTCTACACTAGGCATTATCTCCCCCTACGTTATTCTTTATCAAGCAAGTCAAGTCTTGACCTTCTCTCGAGATCAGAATCACCCTATAGTTATTCCATATATACACTCTTTATTTTCTTTATTTTTCCTTTATTTTTTTGTTTATTTTATGTTAAAAATATTTATTTATGTGCAATAAAAAAGAATATAAAATTACAAAAAACAAATATTTATTATTATTTATATGTGTTTTAGAAGGGATTTTAAGCTAAAATAAATGAATAATGATTGGATACATATTTGCTTCTACATCATGGAAAGAATTATTGCACTGCATAGATCTTTATTATGACCCTACAGATATAGAATCTTTTTGTCCGCATTTGTTTGGGGTCTTAGAAAAATTGTGCCAACAGATCATCCCTCTTTTGAAGCTTTATTGCAACCCACAACTCCCGTCGTTAGACGTCCATGCCACTAGATTAAGTTGGGGTGTACTGGCCCCTCAAGGGTGACTGCATATGTTCCCATTCACTTGCATCTCTTGTTAGAGGATTCTAACCCTCACCACCTCATTAGTGAAGAGCTACGTGTAAAGTGCTTGTCCAAGATAGGCCATTGTCTAAAAGAACCATGCGTGCGTACAAAATATTCTACTTAGACAAATAAAGATGACATGTTAACATAGTCTTGTGGACTCAAAGAATTAAGTCGCTAGACCTGAAAAGTCTCAACTCCAGTTTCCATAAGATCATCTTAAATTAAGTGGACTAAGGTCTTAACCAAGCTCCATTCTTTGATTTTATTCCAGATTAGTTTGGGCATCATTATAATTCTGAAAAATGCTCATGCAAATAAAGAAAATAAATACAAAACATTTTTTTCAAATAAAATAAAATAAAATAAAAGACAAATATTTTTTAAAGGTTTTTCAGAGAGTTTTTGCACATTTATATGGATTTTAATTTTATTAAATTTTTATAATGTTTTTAATAGAGAGAATTACACACATTTACAAGAATTTACAAGGATTTTATACAAATTTACAAAGAATTTTATGGAAACATATATACAAGGTTATATACAATTTATACAAAATTTTACAAAAAGGATATTTACAAATTTTATCTACAACTTTTAAAAGATGAACTTTATCTACAAATTATTTTATTTACAAGTTTTAATAAGAATTTTATATACACTTTATACAACCTTTATACAAGGGTTTTATTAAAGAATTTTATGCACAAACAAATTATTTACATATTTATTAGGTGATTAAAGGTCTATTTACAAACATTTTGTACAACTGTTATATACAAACAATATGTACACCAAAGTTATTTATATAAAAGGTGTCAAAATACTTTACAAATAATTTTACAAAAAAAATTACAAACATATATAAAATATTTTTACAAATTCTTTTTACAAAATATTTTACAAATTTTAACAAAAATTATTTTACAAGAATGTTACAAAGAGTTTTCAAAATTAGTTTATAAAAATTTTACAAATCATTTTATAGTGATTTTATTTTACTAATATTCACAAAAATTTATACTACAAATAATTTTGATAAAAATAATTTATAAAGATTTTACAAACAAAACCATTTTACAAAAATAATTTAACAATTTTTACAAAAAATAATTTTACAAAGTATTTTTACAAATATTCTATAAAATAATTATTCAAAGATTTTCAAATATTTTACAAAAATGTTTACAAAAGAATTTTTCAAAAGATTTTTTACAAATTTTTACAGAAATTTTTATTCCAGTTTATTTAGCAATATTATTAAATAAACAAAAGTACGAGTTATGGCTAAAGCATATGTACAATATATATAACATCCCCTATACTTAGCTCGAACTATGTCCTCATAGTAATAAAGAAGGGACAAAAGAAGACATAACTCGTGCTAAGTATAGGAAAGTGAAAAGAATCTGTACAACAAACTATACAACAACGACTCAATGAATAAAGAATGAAAAGAATAGAAGTCGGTGATCCCCCTTATACTTAGGATCAAGCAATTCTAGGTATATAGAACGTAAAAATGGGGGAAAACCGAGGAAAAGAATGTACAAACTCGACAAATCGACTTGTCCTCCCCTATACTTAGGGTAAAAGATCCCTAAGTATATAAAAAGAATATCTACAAGTTGATGAACAAGTGAGGGAACGGAAGAATAAAAATAAATAAAAACGTGAAATAAGAACGAAATGAATGACACACACCCTCTATACTTATGGTGAAGGATCCCTTAGTACATGCAAGAACAACAAGATTGATCAAACAGAACGAAAAGAACAACTCAAGTCATTCACTTCCCCTATACACAGGATATAATACATTCTAAGTATAGCACACACACGGGAAAGATGTGAATGATAAAAACAGAAGAAGAAAGAATAAAAAGAAAGGATATATACAGAATAATATAATCTCATAACGCAGAAGATGTAAAAGAATCATCGTTTGATACCACATGAATGAAATCAACCACGGACATGAAGGAATGATGATCAAGAAATGGTTTAGCAACTGTCGTGCATCAGATGACACGCATATATGACAATACTACCATTGTCACGGACATCTCTCACAATGAGTGGTCCTTACTATTATATTTTGAGTTTGCCATGAAACAACTTCAATTTCGCATCAAACAACCATACTTTCTGATTAGGGATGAAATTCTTTCTCCTAATGTACCAACCATGCCAACGCTTGACTTTCTCCTTATAAATGAGTGAGTTGTGTAGGTGAAATCTTGGAATTCCAGCAATCTATTCAGATCCACTTTCCTTTTTTGGCTATCTCTCTCATAATACACGTTGCATACACAGAGTGCCCACAAAGATTTATGAATTAACTCAACTGGCAAGTGGCAAGGCATTCCATAAACCAATCTATAGAAAGACATGTCCAATGGAGACTTGTACGCCGTCTGATAAGCCCATAGAACTATGTCAAGCATCTGGGATCCATTATTCATATCTGGATGCACAAATTTCTAAAGTATGGTCTTGATCTCCCTATTCTAAATCTCAACCAAGTTGTTACTCTATGAGTGGTAAGGAGATGCAACTATATTCTCAATGGTGTACACCTTCATAAGCTTTCAGACCTCTAGATTGATAAAATGGTTCCCCCTATCTGAAATGAGTATCTTGGGTATCAAGAACCGCACGATAATGTTTTCCTCGATGAATAAACAAATCGTACGACTATCAGCAGCTTGGGTGGGGATCGCCTCCACCCAACGACTAACGTAATCCATGAAAAGCAAGATGTACTGAATCACCTGACTGACAGGGAAAGGTCCCATGAAGTCTATGCCCCAAGCATCAAAAAAATTGAAAATCTAGATATATATCATGGGCAAGGTATTTTGGAATTGACTGTTCCACCAATTCTATGCAATGAGTACAACCTCGAACATAATCTGTAGCATCCTTAAACAAATTTGGCCACCATAGGTTGCATTGAAGTACATTCGCTGTTGTGCGCTTCCCCGACTGATGCCCACCAACCTCTAGTCTGTGACAATGCCCAAGTACACAGGTGTATTCCTCTTGAGGAATGCACCTCCTAAGGATATAATCCATACCCTTACAAAATAGGTATGGATCCTCGCACTAGTAAAATTGAATCTTGACAGGAATCAGTCTACCTTAAGCTTGGGCCAATCTTATGGAACTTTCTTCGAGTCAGGATAGTTCACAATATCAGCGTACCTTTGGAGTGGGGCAACATACAAGATAGACTCATCTGGAAAGGTCTCTGAAATAGGAAGTGGTAGCTATTCAGGGGAGTCTGCATCTGATATTCGAGAAAGGTGATCTGCCACAACATTTTTCACTCCATGCTTGTATCTAATCTCTAAATCAAACTTCTGGAGAAGAAGGATCCATCTGATAAGGAGTCATTTGGTAGCCTTCTTTTCCCTGTAAGTACCGTATGGCAGTATGATCCGTGTAAACAATCACATGCGAACCAAGAAGATAGGATCAAAACTTCTTTAACATGAACACTACTGCAAACTTCTCCTTCTCTATAACTATATAGTTGCGTTGTGCCTCATCCAATGTCTTGCTAAAATAGTGTATGGAAAATGGTACACCATACTATCTCTGCCTAAAAAAAACTCTAACTGCAAAATTTGATGCATTCGTCATGATCTCAAAGGGAAGAGACCAATGGGTGGCTGAAGGACATGAGCGCTAGTAAGCATATCTTTCATCTGATGAAAGTCAAGGAGGACATTGCATCAAAAATAAACTCACTCTCCTTGCACAGAAGCTCAGTCAAAGTCCTGGCGATATTGCTGAAGTCATTAATGAATCACCTATAAAATCCAACATGTCTAAGAAAAGACCTCAACTACTTCAAACTCTGTGGCGGCTCAAGCTGGGAGATCACATCATTATTAGCCGAGTCAACCTCCATACCTTGTTTGGAGATGACGTGGCCCAATAGAATCCCATTAGTCACCAGAAAGTGACTCTTCTCCCATGAGAGCACTAAGCTTACCTCATGACCTCTCTGAAGTACTCGGTGTAAATGATTAAGACATAAGTCGAAACTATGTTTGTAGACCGAGAAATTGTCCATGAAATCCTCAAGGAAACTACCTATCATGTCGGCAAAATGGCCAACAAACACATTTGGAATGTAGCAGGAGAATTACACAATCCAAAGGGCATCCTGCTAAAGTCTTAGGTGTCAAATGGACAAGTAAAAGTAGTCTTCTCCTGATCCTTAGGAGCGATTGCTACTTGGTTATAGCCCAAGTACCCATCCAAGAAACAAAAAACTCCTTCCCTGCCAACCTCTCAATAAGATGATCAATAAAGGGCAATGGAAAGTGATCTTTCCTTGGTCATTGAGTTCATGCATTTGTAATCTACGCAGACACACCATGAAGTGGGTACACGACTCTGAATCTCCTCTTAATGGTCATTTATCATGATTGTAATCTCAGACTTCTTTTGGACAACATGCAATAAACTGACCCACCTGGAATCTTAAATACGATAAATAAAGCCAATATCACATTATTTTCTGATGTCTTTCATGACAAGAAACCATAGATTAAGATTTAGAAGATGTTGAAACTCATGGGTCAGCCTGCTGTCATCCTTTAAGTAGATGTCATGTGAGCACAGCGGTATACTAGTCCACGGAGATATGAAATACTCCAGCCAATAACCTTGCAGTTTCTTTCAAGAATCAATTATTTGACTAGTCCAATCCTATTAACCAAGCTATATAAACATATTCTTGTTTAATGGATATGGACCAAATGATTACCTTACTCAACCAAGATAATATAACCTACATCTAAGGGCTCAAGCACAAAAAAATGCAATAAAGCAAATAAAAATAAGGAAATGAAAACAAAATTCCGGTGAGGTCCCCCAAGTACACCGGTACTTGGTGAAACAGACTTTGCAACCACAAAGAGAGTCTAATGTATAAACAAAAATAGAAAAAGGGCAAGTGACAAAAATTATTTCAAATTAATTACCTAATAAATGGACAATAAAAGACTAAAGATAAAACAAAAATAAATGCTCAAATGGTCCTCCAAATGCCATGCTTCTTCTCTCTTACGCTCTCCTATTGCTCGGTTAAGAAACAAGTTGCCTTCGCTTCCCTCGGGTATGCCAGCACTGATAGGAATGTTGGCCTCGCTCGTCGGGCCCTTGCAAGAAAGAGAGAAACAAGAAATGTGTCAAATCACAATTATTAAAATTTGAGAAAAAAATAAGAGAAGATAAAATAAAAATAAATAAACAAACACACAAATAAATAGGTGGATATGAAGTAAAATGAGAAGAGCAAGTAAAGGTGATCTCAACTGAATTCCTAAGTTCGATCTTGGGGATCTTTCAGTGTCCGACAAATCAGATTCTGTAAGCGCTGTGTAAGCTCCGTCACTCCTCAACAAGATGTAATCCAAAACAATATATATACAAAAATATAGAATAAAATAAAATGAATAAAAGAATGGAATAAATGACAGAAAACAAGAAACAAATGAAAGAATATAGATAAGACAATAAGAAAATAAATGACAAAAATATAGAAAAGAGAAATTTAAAAGAGACAAGTATATACAATAAAAGTAAATAAAATAAATGACAAAAATATAGAAAAGAGAAATTTTTCATTATTTTAATGATTTTTAATTTTGCAAATGTGTTTATATTTTTTTAAATAAAAGTAAATAAAATAAATAAAGAAATAAAAACAAAGTAAAGATATGCAAATTTTGCATTTTAAAATAAAACAAAAATATATAGAAAATTAAATAAAAATATTTTTAGGTTTTTGATAATTTTATACTATTTGGGTTTTTTTAGATTTTTTAAGATGTTTAAAATAATTTAAAATAGTAAAAAAACAAACATGGAACAATGAAAATGTTTTTGTGATTTTAAAATAGGAAATAAAGTTTAAAACATGTAAAAAATATATAAAAATAAAGAGTATTTTTAAAAGTTTTCAACAAGGTATTTTATCAATTTTTATGAGTTTTCTATGATTTTATATGAAAAGTTTTATGTGTTTTGAAACGTAAACAACATTTTACACATTTTCACACAATTTTTGTATTTCTAATGATTTTTTTCTACAAAAAAAGAACAAAATAGAGAGTTTTTATTTACTAAAAATAATAAAACTAAACAAAATACAAAACAAAAACTACTACTTATAATACGAATTGGTAGGAATTTATTGTGAATTTTTGGGATTTTTAGAAGAGGATTATTTAAATTATTAATACAAATTAACATGCAATTAAAAAGTCTGGTTAACAAGTGTATACATGCAAATATGTTTTTTTATTAGACTAAGCAGACAACACACACGAAAGATAGGAGCGATCTATGAAATTTGCCTAAAAAGGGTGTCCCGATATACATGAGGAGCGCTGGCACGGACCTTTAGGGAATAATTTTATTTAGAGGGACTGAACAATAACATAGAAACACAAGATCTAATATGAAATTTCAACACCAAGTCACGAGCCAAGAACTCTTACTAATACAAGTAGGACCAAAATGCAAATAAACTAAAAGGCAAGGATCAACATGCAATTGTTCAAATCACTATCTACCGACACATGTCCTCAAAGGTTTTATTTACAAACTAAAAGAAATGAAAGGGCTGGAGTGCAAATATACCCTTAATACACGTTGCAATCTGAACGACAGAGATGAATTTGGAAATCTGATCCTACGACTCAACTGCTGGCATGCATGGATGAATGTTTTTTGATTTGAGAGATGAGATCTGCAACTAGAATTTGGGGATTTATCAACAACGCATATATGATCTGGTAGGGGTGTTCTTGATCCAATGGCAAACAACAGTTTGGAGGACCAAAGATGAACAAGTGGTAAAGCAAGTTTTGATCGGTCAGATCTCGAACGATCTCCATCGGATCCTCATCCTTAAGGTCTATGCACGATCCTGCTTTGCTCCTATATTGGTTGATGATCTCGATAAGGAGTGAAAACAACTGGGCTCTGATCCTGAGCTCCAGGTGTGTAGACGGTTCATGTTCTACTCCCGATGATGATTCTTCGCTCCGGAATGCTCATTGACATAACAAACATGTTCTTATTGCTCAGAGGTTGCTCTGGCCAACGCTATTAAGAAGAAATCCAAGCAAGTGGATGCGGATGATGGTCTCCGATGGTGATGGTCGGAAAAATGATCGAACACTGAATCCAAGGTGATCTGGAGGTGCTCAGTTTGTGGAATCAAGCGAAGAAGACTATGCTGGACAAGATGATCGAGATGGATGTGAATGAAGATGATCGTATAGCTCCGATCATGTGGATTGGAGCTCAGAAATGCATATCTGATTTAAGCAATTTTCTAGAAATCAAAGAATAATTAAATGCAAAAATGAGAGCAAATTTCCTAATTCTACCTACATATGGAAGAGAGAAGATCACGACCTCGATTCACTGTAAATGGTGAAGAAGTAGAATGCCATTGGTGAACTTTAATGATCATGAATGAATCACGTCTTACCACTCTATCTCTTACTCCCAATCATATAGAAATCCTTATTGTCAACTTGACTCACTACATGAATCGCTATCGAGCTAAATTGAGCAAAGAAAACGGATCAAGGAGGCGGCAGAGCTGTAAAATATAATCAGAGAGGTCCGATGGATCTTGAGAATGGAGTAGCTCACGGATCGAGGCTCGGATCATGAGATGGATGATCGAGCGAGTGGATTGGCTATTCAGGAAAGAAGAATGCAGAAGGGATCAGGTTGAGTTGATGAAGGGTTCAACGAGAAGAAATCAAATAAGGAGACCCTTATTCGAGCTTGGAAGCAGGGGTGAAGAGCTGACTCGAGTCAACGGACTCGGATCCAACCAATGGGGGAGCTGGACCCCCCAGAAGACAAAGGGAAAAAGACATTTTACAACATTTATTTTATAATTTAAATGTTGGGAATGGGGGAGCTGGCCAATGCTTTTCTTTATAAATAATTATATAATTTATTATTTTATTTATTTACAACATTTTACAAGGATTTTAAACATATTTTTAAATATTTTTAAAAAATAATTTACTAAGTTAAATAAATAGGTGTATTTACAATATATACACAATAATACATGCAAAATATACACACTAGTTTATTTTTGGTGATTTAGATTTTTGTTATTTTTATTTTTACTTTTCCTGTGTAAAATATAGTATTTAAAATATTTTAAAATACGATATGAACAAATATGTACATAAAATAAATAAATATATTCACACAATATATAATATATGCACAATATACAATACACTCCAGAAAGCATATTTTGCTACTTAACTTCGATGTTGTTGAAACCACTATCATTTTGAAGCTTATTTTATTTATAATATAATGAAAGTGAGTTTGGTTATTTTTTAGTTCTTATGGAGCATATATGAGTTAGGAAAGTTTGGATTTGTGGCTTTTCGAAGTGTCATTATTTACATAATATACACTGATTCTTCAGGCAAGTATTTTTTAATATTCACAACTTATTTTTATGTACAAGTTCCGAGAAGAAAATATTTTTATTTGAGATGAATAGAGTGACAAATAAATTTGTAGAAAGAACTAACATACAAATAAGTGACATATATGGAATTGATGAATGAAGAATGGGTTTAATTTATTTTTCCTTAATTTTCGACTAGGCCTTATCTCCCCCTACATTATTCATTGTCGATCAGGTCAAGTCATAACCTTCTCTTGAGGTCAGAGTCAACATGTATTTATTCCATATACACTGTCATTCTTTCCTTTATTTTTCCTTTATATATTTATTATAGGTCAAAAACAATGATTTTTGTACAATATATGCATAAGAATATAAAATTGTAAAAAGGGATTATAAGATAAAATAAATGAATAAAGCTGATGAAAGGCAGATTCGTCAGACACCCAGACTTGTATCATTATACAATGTAGAGCCCTTTTTTTGGTGCTAGATCGACTCCCGATCCTAGTAGCTTTGGTCAATGTGGACACTTTGACAGAGTTGGGAGCGCTCGCCTTTGGTGGAAGCTCATTGTAATTAACTTTATATGGAGAGCATTTTCATTCAACATTTCCTTCTTTTTTTTGGCTAGCTCTACTACTTTTACCGAGTTAGCGCGCACTGATCAACTATTTTATCACACCCTGGCACACTGGTAAATCTCAAAAGATAACATAAGAACTTGCTCTCATACTAGCTAGGGTTTGCTTATACGAAGGTTTCATAAAGATTTCATTGGTTTTATCCCATCCTCGTGCACCACAAAATTAGGTCTAAACTCATATCTTAAATCCAAGTCCCTCAAGTGAAATATCAACTCATCTCATCATTAATGGAGTTGGGAAGGGATGTGCTGATCATATTCCTTTAAAGTAGATATGACGAGTGCAATATAGCATTCCTATCTTTCAATATATGGAAGTGAGGATTATTAAGTATCAGACCCTAATGACTAAGTCTTGTTAACTCATATTCTTATAACCTCAAAAATCTAGTGTTCTCAAATCCATAAGCCTTGAGTAATAGTAATTGTGTCAGGTGTACACTAACTCAATAATTTAGATTAATGATATTTGAATTTTGCATTTTTTATGCATTTTTTGTGATTTTTTATCAGATAGATTCTTTAGAGAAATAATGATTGGCCTAAACTCATATGACTAGTCGCATCTACTTCAAGCCAGTAAGGGTGTAAGTATGGACCGTCAAATGACTACCTGTGTTACTTCAATATGGTGCCATGCGCATTGTCTTTTAACCACCCAGACTACTAAGGGAGGCCGTAGTTCCCACACGGAAAAGTTGCTAATCATTTTTAAATTTAGTAGTCCGAAATGTTACTAGAGTTTTTTTATTTTTTTCTATTTTTTTATGGATTAGAAGTAATTACAAACACAAGTTAGTCTCTTTTTTCCTTTTATTTTCGAAATAATTTTGAAAATATTTTCCAAATAATGTCACATAATATTTAGATTTACAAAACATTTTTCAAATGGCTTCCAAAATAAGTTAAATCCCATTTTTCAACCCATTATCAAATATTTGACATAACAATGTCACACCATCATAAATTTTTCAATCTTTTTACAAGTAATTTTACACAAATCAATTCTTAAATAAAAACTATACCCTAGCCCTAAAAAGTTTGAAAATTTTCAAAAATATGATCTATGGCTAAAGGATAAATGAAATATATGCGTTACACCCCCTATACATAGCATTTGATATGTCCTCATTGCGCAAAGTGATATGAAACTATAGTTCATGTTAAAATAAAGAAGTACATACAGGAACTGGCTCATGAAACCCCCTATAATGAAGAGGACCGGGGGAAGGGATCAAATGACTAAAGAGGAAGACAGGGGCTCGGGTATTCCCTATACTTAGATTGAGAAGAGCCTAAGGATAGAGCTATGAAATGATGATGGAGGGACCCGAGGTGAACAATTAGATGGAATATGGTTCCTCGTAAATTAGGCTGAAGAGTGGCTTAAGTATGTAGAATATGGATCTAAGTATCGGGAATCGATTTACCAGTTAGGGTTATAGTGAAATGGATCTACAAGATGGTTGAGTATTCATAGATAAATGAATCTATGGAGATGGAAGATGGATTGTCTAGGGTTACAGAAGGGTTGGGAAGAACAATCCAAGCTCAACCAAACATGTATATACCCTTGATTCACAAACGCACACATTAAGACCAATAATTGTTGGCCATTTATCTTTTATATCTTATTGGTGATCATCCATGATATAAGTGCATAACATGGGGATCAATGATAGGTTTTGGGAACTATCCTACGGTTACAACCTCACCTATTAATATGCAACTCATCCTACGTACAATGTAGGTATTACTCTCCCATAATCCAAAGTGAAATTTTACTCCATTTTATTTTATCCAACTTGCATTACCAATCACTCTTTTATGCTTAGGTTATCACTGCATTTAATATGCATACAAGTCAAACATTCATTGTCTAACAGTCAGTCCTAATTTCTATTAAATTCTAAGTGATAAATCAAGAGGGAGATCTAGAAAAAGCCAATGCATATGAGAAAACCATCATGCATGCTTAAGAGATAAACTTATAGTGCCTCCAGCATTCTCCATGCATGTGTAAGACTGAATTTAAAATTATCTCTTTATGCATATAAGTTGAGGAAATCACATCCTAAATATGCCACTATTAGCAGGAAGAATTGAGTTAAATTTGGCTAAGTGGAATGATGTTTGGTGAATCTAATTGAATCATATGAGATGAAGTGAATCTCATATATTTTTATTAGTGTGTTGTAACCTACGATCAAGCATAAGTTATATAAAATAAAAGAAGCTCAGAGAGCCACATGCTTAACCTAGGTCGAACACTCAAGTGGAGCCCCACAGACTGAGGTGAAACATGCTCCACACACCACAATGCAAGTCCAAGTCCTTGCTACACATGTGAGCCCTCAAACAAGGACCGCTAGAAATGCAATACACATAAATAAAAATGAACTAATTGCCCATTAAAAATCTAGATGCTCCAGAGGGTGCTTCTGCAACTCCTCGTAGCGTGAGCTCCAAACTCTTGCCTCAATGTTTCTTGAGCTTCCATGTTCTCCATGGGCCCTGTCAGAAAAGCCAACATTAGTTATACATCAAGAAACTTAATGGACAACGAAACAATGCAGAAATAAAACAGAATAGGCAAACCTAGGTGTTGACAATAATAAACTCAAATAAAATATTAAGATCTACGAAATCAACAAGGATGAGTCGTATCCCCAGCAATGATGCCATCTGATGAACCACATTTTTTCCTCTTTAAGATTATCATTTTATCATAGATAGGAGGTGAAAATGGATTACATAGAATCCACACTTTTAAATTTGTGGAGTACTTGAAACTTGGAAAGTCTACCAAGGTCGAACACATGGACATGAGCCTCCTTGATGATTATTTAGATTTCAATGCTTAATTTAGGTAAATGATTATAAACCAAGGTCGACAACAATATAATTCTAAAAAACATAAAACGATTCAATACTATGATGATTGAATGCGATGCATTTTATATTCCAATTTTATGAAAATTAAAAGATATGGAATAATGCAGAAAAATGATATGCAATGAAACAATTATTTACTTGTACAAATATGCCCCGAAGTGATCAATAACATTTGCAACAAGTTAGGCCAATTTCATTGACTATTGATGCAACAAATTTAATCAATTAATAAGAAAATGGTATTAAAGATCAATGAGTAATTGACACAATAATAATTAATTTTTAGCATACAATTCCATATGTCAAATTAGTAAATTAACCACACATTCATGTATAGCATCAAATGAGGAAAATAATGCACTTTAAATCAACCAAATAAAAGTTCATATGCTTGAGTTAGTGAAGAAATGTTGGAGGGGCATAAATGCAAGAAAAGCATGGGAAAAATAGGTAAAAGAACTCAAACATGTCCTTGGAGGGCATTTTTGTAATTATAGAAAGCTGGGAGTGCTTCCCTACAATTTAACCAAAACAAAGTGACATTATCTATTTCACAAGACTTAGTGGGGTCACTTTGCAATTTACCCAAGCGTGGTGAGGCACACGGACCTGGACCTATTTGTAATTCTAGTTGGCTTTTTGACCCCATATTATAGGGTGGATCTTGAAAGATATGAAAGATCTTCCCCCAAGCCGTACGTACGACTTTCACCAAATACGGATTTCCATAGAATTCTATATACATCTATGAGATTGAGTATGGAATTCTGTTTAGAAACTCGGGGTTGCTGTTGCAAATTGTCCAAGCTTCACATGGCATATGGGTGGAGGATCGCATGGAGGATCGAGGCCAACGTAGGTGCCTCGGGCCACGTGGTGACCTGAGGGTACTCCAACTGAGGCTCAGTTCCACTGAGCCTAGTCACCTCAAATGAGCATGAAGGCTGTGGGAAGAGCCTTAAGCGCATCACAAAAGCATGAAGATCACATCCAAAGCAATTGGGAGCAACTAATCATACTAGTGCTCGATGTACCAGAAAACAAATTTAGATAAATAAAACCACATATTTTGAGAACAGTTCTCGAATTGTTTCATCAAACCATAAACAAGATTAAGGAATACCTCTTGACGTGTGATTGCGATCGAAGTCTCTAGTAGAAGAGACCTCCTATCTCAAGTCTGACCCAACGGAGGAGACACTTGCGAGTACGTTGATGAAACACGGGCTTCTGGCAATCCAAGATGATTATCCAAGTCTCGAATCCCTTGATTTCATCTCACAAAATTGAATGTATTCTTTACAAGCAGGGATACCCAAAGAAGATGGAGATCCACGAGTAGTTGAAGGGGCGAGAGGATTACATAGTGACAACGGTGAATTTCTCTAGCACAAGGGGTTAACGGCCACATTTGTGTGTGAGAGAGAGAAAGCAGCGTGTGATGAAAATGAGAGAGAGAGAGAGAGAGAATTGCAATGTGTTATCAAATAAGACTTAGGTTGCATCTTCTTTTTTAGTATTTTGGGAGTCCACGGATTACAATCCATGTGAAACACAAAATCAATGGTTATGACTGATTTATGTTTCTATTCAATGGCCATGATTTTGTTATATAAAATTATAACAACAAAAGATTAAATTAAATATATTGAATAATTAATATAATTTAATTTAACTAAATCAATTAGGATAGAACGAGTATGAAGGATGACACCCACATTCCTAAAATTGAGGCGACGACGGACACCCTTTGAATGAGTCAGAGGGTGGATGTCCACCCTCCATACATGGAAGGTGTTGGCCTTCTAAATATCTGAGATATAAACTATCACATAATCCTTCATATATTTACAACAACATTCATTGTAAAATAAATCACAAAAAATAATTCCAAATTAATTTTGTGAATATTGCAATCAAGTCATTAAATAATTGTGAATCATATTCATACATCAAAAATAAAATGCAAATTGTATTTCCATTTGACTTACAATGTGAATTCGATTCACATTAACAACTAATTTGTATATATTATTGCAATTAGCACTCTCCAATATATTATAAATAACATGGCTTGATCAATCCTCAATCTTACTCTTTAGATATCATCCAAGCACCAGCCTCTATGATTCATCCATTGAACCAACAACTCTATGATTATGAAGATGGCTATGGTACATAATCCTTATTTTACCAAGGGACCTATTATGCAAATTAGTTATTCTTCATTTCAGATCAAGGAGTGAATTACAAAAACATTTATTCAGAATGGATCGTCGTGGGCTCGCATGTCCAACAATCTCCCACTAGTCCAAAGAGCCATTAATGGGCAAATATTCAAACCCACACTCATGTGCTATCATAAGCTATTTATAAAAATAGCTTAGTATGCTGACCAATCACTCTATTCCTGAGAGACTATGCCAACTCCTATTATGGTACTTGCATATCTCCTAGTAACTATGCTCGCCTCCAATGTGAATGCTGTATCTTATGCAACCAATACTCAATTTTTTTAAAGTAGTTATAGTGTCTTTGACAATACAACTCAATAATCATCATAACCAGTATGTAATTTCTATTATCATTATCAAGAAACCCTTATTTCCAGAGATCTCTATCTCCTAAGACTAACACCCAGTCTTAAGTCATAAAAAGGTATCAGCAAGTAGGACCTTTTAGATCACTATCTATAAAGTCTTATGTTCTTGAAGATAAGACTTTGAGATCACTATCTCTAAAGGACTGTACTCTTTTAAGATATTGTTATTACTGCAATTAAGTGTTTTATCTCCATAGAAGGATTGGTAACAATTTACTTCTCCCACTACATGGCAGACATCCGACTTTTGTACACATCTACCATACACCAGGCTCCCTATAGATAATGCAAAAGGGCATACACCTTTGGTATTCACATCATCAAATAATTTTAGTTGTTATCCCTTCAGATAGGTTAGTACCATATCTTAAGGGAAAGAAGCCTTACATGGCTTTTCTAAAATGGAACATCTCCAAGATGTACCACCAATGTTACAGTCCCAATGCTCTCTTCTCTTTGCTTCTGAAAAACTTAGGAACTAAGATATAAGAGGTAACCTTGAGATCTTTCTTTTCAAGATACACACTAACAAGATTATAAAACACTTATTATCAACGTTATCTCATTCCAAATTATTAGTATTTTATCAACATTCAGCAGGATGAACACAATATCACTCCCACTAAGCTTCACATGGTTCATTAAGGTTCTATCTTAAATTATAAACTCTATAATGAATCAAATTTGATGTTCTAACTACAAGAAGTATATTTGAGTCCATAGATGGAGTTCCTTAGCTTGCCCACCTTGCATTTTCAACAATGAAACCATGGGGCTACTTCATATGAATATCCTCGTTGAGGCATTCATTGAGAAATGCAATATTGACTTACATATTGTAGATGTCATAATCAAGTTTTCAAGCTACACTTACTAAAATTATGATGAGTTTAAGCATGGTCACTTGAAAGCAAGTCTCATCGCAAGCGATGTCTTCTCTTATGTATATAAGTCTTGGCTATGAGTTATGCATTTGAAGGTCTCTACTTTCTCATCAGGTTCCCTCTTTCTCTTGAAGATCCATTTACAACTAATGGGTTTGACCCTATAGGTTGATCCTCAAAGGTCCTTAGCCAATGATAACGTGGGTCCGACCTGCGGTTAATAATGATGTCGATGTAGAAAACCGCAAAGAGGGATCCACATTGATCAAACAAAAATTAAATGAAAATAGGGGGGAGAGAGAGTGAGTGAAGTCAATAGGATTCTCTCTCCTATTTTCGTCTACACTATTTATTTTACCAGGTAAGTGTGCCTGGGTCAAACTCATGGAGACAGAATATTAAAATCTTGGCTTTTGATACAGAAAGATATCTAAAACATATTCTCTTTATTCTTGATTTTAGAAAAAAAACTAAAAAATTGACTCAAAACTAGCTCACGATTACGAAAATTAAATCGACACGATAAAGCGATGAAAAATCACGAAAAAATACAAGAAAATTATCTTGAGTAGTTATGAAGCTACCCTAAAGAAATCGCGGAAAAATACAAAAAAATGAGGTCCATCAAACCTCTGCAAGCTAGGGGTATAATTGTAAAAATAAAGTTCTATGTTCTATTCTAGCAGGGACTAAAATGCAATGGAAACTTTGGAGCTCTTTTGAGATTCTAGAAACTAGATGGGTTTATGAAGAAAAATTTCCACCGTTTCGTGATCAAGGGCTATGATTAGAAGACACGGACAATTCTGGAGCGTTGGATGAGGACACACGTCAGCCGCCTGTGCTTTCTGGCGTTCTTGATTTGTTCTTCCCCCATTTTTCAATGCAACGGCGACGACTCTGTCTCTGAATTATCTCTGACGACCTGATGGTTGCTTTGGCCTCCTGCAGGGCAAGGAGGGAGGTTCCTTCTCCCTCCGAGCTCACCCGCGATTGAGCGGCTCCAAGGACATTAGTTAGCGGCGGTTAGGTGTCGATGAAGATGGCAGCCAGTCAAGTTTTATAGCTGATGAAAGCCTCTGTAGATTCGATTGTTCTTCAATTAATTTGAGTTCCAGATGATAAAATGATGCTCCAGATCAAAGATAGACCTGCAAATAACATTTGTATGCTTGATTTGCAGTAGAAATCGACTAAGAAATTATGGATTTGCAAGTTAAAGAATATTTTATAGAAAATATGGATCAATGAAAGTATAAAAAATGAGAGCGAATTTCAATGGTTTTCGAAGTGAATTTGAGAATTGAAATTGATATGCGTCTAATATGGTGATTAGAGTGTCCTAATGATGTACTTAACGATGCTAAACACGACATGAAATTCAAGAATTAAATTGCAAAGATGGAAGAATGATCTGGGAAATTTGAGGTGTATTACCTCTGGTTGTTGCTCGACGACCGATCTTTGCCGGATCTCCACACGCACGAAGCCGCGATGCAAGGCGGTTGGTTGCCCTGGAACTCTCTTCCGATGGTCCTCCTTCCACGCGGGGTGGCTCTCAGGTGCTGTCACCACCGTAGGTGGCTGGAACGATGCTAGGAAGGTAGGTGATCAGCCAGGTATCTGGAACTGAAGGTAGTTAGGATTGAGTTAGTTCTGAATGGATGATGTTCAAGGGTTTTTATAGGACGATCGATGGGGAGTTAGGTAAAAATCAATGGTGGGTGTGGATTAGGTTTGTTAGGAGAGAAAGATGGAAGTTTTGGATTGAGTAAAGAGGTTAGGAGTGATGTGCGAAAATTTGTTGATAGTCGGTCGGTAGAACAGAAGCTACAACAACTTTTTGGAGAAGAAGACATCAGGTGCTGACACGTATCAGCCCCTGGTTTGCCAGATGGAATAATACAATCAAAATTATGTAATAAATAATAAACAACGTTATTTTAAATAGGTATAAGAACAAAAAATATAGATAATTAAATTATCTAAATTATGGTGTAATTACTTTTTATAAATAATAAATAATTTATGAAATATAAATATTATATTAATGAATAGGTACAAATAGTACTTAATAAATCGGTTTTGGATTTTTAATTTAATAAATAAATAAATACATAATAATTTTATACTTTTTTAATTTTTAGAATAATAAATAAGGTCTTTATGAATTTTTATGGAAATAAATTAGTTTAGATATATTAATAAATACATGTATAAGTTATGTAGTTCAATTTCATCTATAAATGAGGCATTTTGCTTTAATTAAAATAATAAATAAGCTCCAAAAATTCTAAAATAAATCATGGTTAAAATACAAGATTACTAACGTGTAATTAAAAATTATAAAATGAATAAAATTATAAAATAGTGTGTTCTAAGTAAAATAAATAATCCAGAAACCCTGTTGTCATTAGGTCCCAAAATCGACTTTTTGCAAACAGACTCCGATTTTAATGAAATCACGTCCATTAATTAGAGAATATATTTTTTATGAACTTTAAATAAGAGTAGAGTGAATTAGAGTTCATATGAGAAAGTTATGATGTTCGCAAGTTGAGAATTTGTCAATTTGAGAGTTGGATTTCTTAGCATATATACAAGATAATATTTTAAACTTTTTTTATATATTTTTATATACATTTTTAGAAATAATTAGAAAAAAAGTTTGGTGAAAAATAAACATATATGAATTAGTTAAAAATCAATGAAGATTTGATATTTATTTGATAAATAGTGAAGAATGTGTGGAGTGTATATTTAATTTTTTGATGGTTTTCTTTCCTTATCTCCCCCTACTTGTTTGTTTGTCGACCAACCCATGCTGACTTGGTCTCGGGGATTAGGTTATATAAATATATCTTACAGCTATATTTATATTTTATAAGTCATATTGTACATATATACATATTTACAAACTGCCTTCTTTTCTTTTCTTTATTTTTATTCTTTTATTTATTTACTAGTTTTTGATGCATAAGAGTGAATTTTTATTCATGAATGAGGTTTTGATGAACGATGGGAATTAATGGATATTTACGTGTATTTGTTGAGGGTTTTACGACAAAATGAGACATAAATGTTATTGAATCATGGATTCATCAACCCCCTATACTTAAACTTTCCTAGTACCTTAGCAAACACTTATTTGAAAAAAAAAGTGAAAAAGAAAGAAAGCTAGAATGAATTTGTTTTCCTAAACCAATTCATGAGAACAGACAAAGGGCAGAGCTCGATCGAGCCTGAAACAAGCATTTTATCGGAGCCTTAACTAGGATTAGTATTTTATCCTCAACAGTCCTCAAGTTCCACAAATCCTTATTTAAGTTCACCTCAACAGCCAATTCAGATTCACTTATTCATATCGCAAACTCTATCAACCTTGAAGTCAATTTGTATGGTGTGTGAATTGTTTTAGCTCTTCATGTTTAAAGAAGCGAAGAAACCGCCCATCCTAGCTATACACTTCCATTGGTTCCTCACCCAGCTACTCTTTCCTCGAGGAGGGAGGTATTCCCTTCTGAGGTAAGTTCGTGCTATGTCCACAATCGAATATAGAGAGAAAGAAGAAGAATGAGAAAAGAACTGGAGTGCGACCAGTGTAGACTTATCTCTTTGTCAAGCCCAGCCAGTGTAGCTAAGTCACCACTAAGATGTGCATGCATTTTTGGTGGAAGCTCGGACCATTGTGGTCATATTTGTATTTGGTGGCTTCTTCTTTGAATTGGCTTTGTAATTTGCTTGCAATGCATTCATCTCTTTGTGCCTCGACGGATATAGCATCTTTTATTCCGTCCCTTTTTTGAGGTCTTGGAAAAATTGTGTCAGCAGATCCTTCCCTCATCTGAAGCAACTATCGCAACCCCAATCTCTCCCGTCTTTAGACGTCAATGCTGCAAAGACAAGGATAGAAACACACTACCAAGATGGATTGCACTTCGCAGCCCCATGCAAGTCGAGCTAAGTGAAAAGTGCATGTGTCCAAGATTGGTTCACTGATGCAGAGTTGTACGGATGACACCAAGTGTTCTACTTAGGCAAATATGAGTTGATTTCCCAAATATGGTCCTATGGAACCCAAAGATTTAAGTCACAAGACCTGAAGAGTCTAAATTCCAAATCCTAACTAGGCTCCTTACAATGAAAGTTAAAGGCCATAATCAAGCTCCATCGTTTAGACTATTCCCAATCTTTAGTTCTAGAAATCAAACTTATTCTAAAAAATGCTAATGCAAATGCAACAATATTTTGTGAAGTATATTTTCTGAATTTTACTCATTTTTATGGATTTTAAAACTTTTGTAATTTTTATGAATTTTAGGACTTTGTATTTTTATGGATTTTTTCAATTTTTATAAACAATCATATGTACAAGAATTTTACAAAATATATTACTCATATTTTATTTGGATTAAATAACTAATGTATTTTACAAATTTTATATACAGAGAATTTTACAAGGATTAAATGATTGTTACACATATTTTAGTAGATAGGATTTTAAATAAGTATTATAAATATTAAATACATATTTTAAATAAATATTTTAAATTAAATATTTTAAATAAATATTTTAGACATATTTTACTTATTTACAAGGATTTTATAAATAAGAGATAAATAAATATATGGATTTTAAATTAACCCTCATCCATATTTTATGGATTTTATAGATACAAAAAATACATAAAAGTACGAGTTATGGACACAAGTATATATACAATATATACATACCCCTTATACTTAGCTTGTGCTATGTCTTTATAGCGTCAAAAGAGAAAAGGAGGACATTACTCGTGCTAAGTAAAAGTGGGTGAAAAAGAATGAAAGAGTAGAAGTCGGTCGACCCCCCTATACTTACGATCAGGTCATCGTAAGTATAGTGGAATACAAAAATGAGGTGACTTGAAGGAAACGAATATACAACGAAGGAACAAGAGAAATTGAGAAAACGAGATCAACAAAATCACTCGGTCCCCCCTATACTTAGGATAAGGCATCCTAAGTATAGAAAAGAATGTGGCCAAAAATTGGGGATCGTTGATTCATGGAAAGGAAATGATATACAAGAGAAAAATAAAAAGAAAAAAAATCAAAAATGCTAATCAACGGGAAATCACTCCCCCCTATACATAGAATCTGGTATCCTAAGCATAAAAGACGAGCAAAAAATGGGGACAATTGTGGTCTACGAGGAATGTACATATGGTGATGTACTCCAAAAATCGAACGGCTCAAAAGTCTATGCACAAGACAAAATGAAGTGGAAGAGTAGTCATGAGTCCTATACAAAGTAGATCACCTCAACACAGGCCAGATGATCAATAATCTCCATGAAGGCCATTCACCACGAATGGCTCTACACCAGGTGACATATCTGATATAGCTATGCTTCCATTCTCGTGCACCATTCTGACTATGTAGGGTCCTTCCCACTTGCTCTTTAATTTGCCAGAAAAAATTTTCAATAGTGCATTGAACAACCATACTTTCTGCCCAGGAACAAAGATCTTGTGTCAAATACGTCTATCATGCCATTTCTTCACTTTGTCCTTATAAATGAGTATGTTCTCGTATGCCTGATTTCGAATCTCTACTAGCTCATTCAGATCCATCTTCCTCTTGGCTCCTTATTTATGAATATCAAGTGAAATCTCTCCGATAGCCCATTCAGATTTGTGCATGATCTCTACGGGAAAATGGCATGGCTTCCCATAAACCAGCTTGAAGGGTGAAGTACCTAAGGGAGTTTTATATGCAGTACGATATGCCAAAAGAACCTAGTCTAGAAGCTGTGACCAGTTCTTCTTATCCGGCCGTACTAATTTCTGAAGAATTTATTTCACCTCCCTATTTGAAACTTCAGCCATGCTATTCATCTGTGGGTGGTAAGGAGAAGCTACTCTGTGATTAATGCCATGATTCTTCACTAGCTTTTTTACCCTTTTATTAATGAAATGGATACCCCCATCTGAAATAAGAATACGTGGAATACCGAACTGTGAAATAATATGTTCCCTCAGGAACCTGCACACTGTCCTACTGTCAGTGGCTCGTGCGAGTATAGCCTTCACCCATCTACTAACACAATCCACAATGAGAAGAATGTACTCAAAGCCACTGCTGGAAGGAAACGATCCCATAAAATCTATGCCCCATGCATCAAAGATCTCGCAAATAATAACATGTCGCATAGGCATCACATCTCTAGCACTAACCATTCTACTCCTCTCTGACAATCTGAGCAACTCTTCACGAATGTGCAATCATCTCTATTAAGAGTCGGCCACCAAAATCCACTCTGAAGTACCTTCTGCGTTGTCCTCTTCCTTGAATGATGTCCCCATGCCTCTAAGGAATGGCACAGAGTGAGGACACTATTGTATTCCTCCTGAGGAATAAATCGCATGTAAACACAATCTGGTCCCTCACGAAAAAGAATCGAATCCTCCCAATGGTAGTATCGTGCCTCGGAAACTAGTCTATCGACTCGATCCTTTGGCCAAACCTATGGACTTCTCTGTGTAACCAGAAAGTTCACTATATCTGAATACCATGGAATCTCTGTAACTGCAAAGATACTCTCGTTTGGAAATCTCTCTGCGATCTCTGTCATGTACTCATCTGAGGGCTGCTCTGTAATCGGGAGAGGTGATCAGCTACCACGTTCTTTACCACATGTTTATCTCTAATGTCCAAATAAAACTCCTAAAGTAAGAGAATCCATCTAAGAAGGTGTGCCTTGGTATCCTTCTTCTCCATAAAAAATCTGATAACTGAATAATCTATGTAAACTGTAATCTTTGAGCCAAGAAGATATGATCTGAATTTGTCCAATGCAAATACCACTGCTACGTCTCTTTCTCTGTCACTGTGTAATTATGCTGAGCATCATTTAAATTTTGACTGGCATAGTGGATAGAAACGGGATGTCCATTCCTCCTCTATCCTAATACAACCCCGACAGCAAAATCTGAAGCATCTGTCATGATCTCAAAGGGAAGAGACCAATTAGGTGGTTGTAGGACATAAGCACTGATAATCATCTCCTTCAATGTGAGGAAGGCATGAAGACATTTGTCATCTAAAAGAAACTCGATGTCTTTTCCTAATAGTTTAGTTGACGGTCGGGCAACTTAAAAAAATCCTGAATAAATCGTCTGTAAAAGCCAACATGCCCAAGAAAAGATCGTAACTACTTTATGTTGGATGGTGGCTCGAGACGCTTGATGGCATCCACCTTGGTAGGGTCAACCTCCATGCCTCATCTAGAGATGACATGCCCCAACATGACCTTGTCTGTAACAATAAAATAGCTCTTTTCCC
This sequence comes from Ottelia alismoides, assembly GCA_037367405.1. Classification (NCBI taxonomy): domain Eukaryota; kingdom Viridiplantae; phylum Streptophyta; class Magnoliopsida; order Alismatales; family Hydrocharitaceae; genus Ottelia; species Ottelia alismoides. Next base: position 495,321 of record JAZKJV010001890.1, on the reverse strand, counting down.
ACGGCAAAACCAGATCTACCTCACATGATTTCTGAAGAACCTGATCTAGGTGTGCTAAACAATCATCAAAGGACTCACCATAGACCGAAAAATCATCCATAAAAACCTCTAGAAAATTACCAAGCATGTCTACAAAAATGGCAAGAAAACACCTTTATAAAGTAGAATGGGCATTGCACACTCCAAAGGGCATCCGTTTAAAAGTGTACATGCCAAAAGGGCATGTGAAGGTAGTCTTCTCCTGGTCTTTAGGAGCAATAGTGACCTGGTTGTATCCAGAATAACCGTCAAGGAAATAAAAGTACTCCTTCCCTGCCAACCTCTCTATGACCTAGTCTATAAAAGGCAAAAGGAAGTGGTCCTTCTTAGTCACGGCGTTTAACTTCCTTTAATCAACGCACACCCACGACGATGTGGTTACTCTCTTTGGAATCTCCTCTCCACTCTCATTCTTAACTATTTGAATTCCCAACTTCTTCAGGGCAACATGTAATGGGCTACGCCATTTAGAATTGGAGATGAGATAAATAAACCATGTGTCATACCATTTTGTAATATCTTTCTTGACAACATCTCATAAAACCGGATTCAGCTTATGCTGAAACTCTCTAGAAGGTCTGCTGTCATGATCGCGATAGATATGATGAGAACACAAAGCAGTATTTATCCCACAGAGATCAGATACAGCCCACCTAATAGCCTTACGGTTTCTTTCAAGAATCTCCGTCAGACGAGATTCTTACTCTTCGATCAAAGATGAGCTGATAATGATTGGAAACTGTCGATGTGGACCCTCAAGGAAGGCATATTTTATGTTTGGTGGTAATGTCTTCAGCTCTGGTAAGGTAGAATCTGGCTCTGTTGTAACCTCTTCTATTTGTGTAATGGAATCTGTGCTGGTGGTAGATATGTCTGCAATATGGTTATCCACCATCTCAATATGCTCCAGAATCGGACTACAGAAGATGTTTAAAACATCATCTGATTCACTACTATGCTCATCCTCAGAATGACTATAGGAAAAGAACTCAGCTAAATGAAACTCAATCTCTAAATCATCTGAAGTGGAGGAATTGTGTAAACTCTCTGAATCTGAAATGTCTTCAATAAAATCATTAGGTATCTGCTCCATCTGCCATCATCATCCATGCTAAAATATAATGTACCATCAGAAGAACTACCAACTGTAGTCTCGGACCTATCCTCTGCTAGGAAATCATGGGTCTCTACTCGATACCTTTCAAGGTCATCAAGGCTAACCTTATCCATGTAATCACAGGTGGCTAAAGAACTCAAGATATCTGAATGGATGTAGATGCAGTACTAGATGTGTGCGAGTCTCTCGCCATCTCTATATGTACCTTCTTTCCTTCGACGTGAAAAGATACCTTCCCTGTATCATAATCGAAGAGAGCCTTTGCGGTCTCCAAGAAAGGCCTCCTAAGGATGATCGGGGTAAGGTGCAACTGTGTAGGGCAATCCATGTATAGGACAGTAAAGTCCATTAGGAATTGCAGGCCCTGCACGGGATAACGTTTCTCAATATGCCCCTAGGTCTCTTTACAGATCTATCAGTAAACTGAAGGATCGCGTGGGATTTGTAAAGAGGACCTATCTCAAGCTTTTCGAGTAAACAAGATGGTAACAAATTGATCGAGGAACCGTTATCTAATAGAGTGCGATCGAATGCTGCATGAGAAAACTCGCATCCGACGTAATGTGCTCCTGAATCTTTATTCTTCTTAGGCAATTTATTCTGTGTAGCGCAGGATGTGGCATTGGTCAAAACATGTTTCTCTGTACATGATCTCTTCTTCCTATGCGTGGTACATCAATTTTTCAACTGATTCTTGAGCGTAGGAAAATGATCCAAGTCATCGTGAAGTGGAATCTTCAGAAATATGTGATCTTTCAATAATCGCTCGGTCTCTGGAGTAACACCATTCTTTTTAGTACTTTTCTTTCCTTTTCCATACAAGGCATCATGAAAAGAAACAATTTTAGGAATGCTGAAATTAGCATCTTTATCCATATCAGAAGTGGAATCAGCACACACATCAAGAGTTTCAGAATTATGTACAAAACTCTCTAAAATAGGGAAAGAAACAGAAGTATCGGGAGTATATGCATGGTCTGGCATGATATCATCATCTAATTCACCCATGTCCATGTCGACTGTCTATGCATCGCTCCCCTCTCTCTAATCATCAATTTGGATATTATGGTGGTCTTCATCATAGTAGTGGTCCTTCTCCTCAGCATCAGAATGTGTGCGATTAAGATCATCATGGAGTGGATCTTTCTCCTCATCATGCACCCTCTCGTCTACTCAATCAGGTGCTCATGGTGATCTACCGCTCCTGAGATGAATGAAGTTAGATAAAAATTCAAGAAAAGAGATCGTACATGTAGTGATGTTTACATGATCTGAATGCCTCCTCTTGTTGTTCGTGTTCATCTGAGGCCGGGCTGGGAGAGTGGTCTTGGGCACGATTAACTCATCCATACGATGGTTAACCCGCTCCATCTCTGTCCTACGTGCAGTCTGGATTGTGCTCAACATATCCATGATCTGATTTAGTGCCAGGGCCTGTGAAGACATCTCAGATTCCGTGTGGTGACCCTGGCTGTCTAAGCTCTCCTTCCTAGGAATGTGTTGCTGTGAGGTGTAAGGCTGAGGAAATCTCTGTGGTGTAAAGGAAGACTGCTGTTGTTGTTGGTATTGATGTGTCTGTGAATGAGTAGTATGATACTGAAAAGAATGTGGTCTCTAATATGCGTGCTGGTGAGACTGCTGCTACGTGTAAGGTTGTCGGTGATGAAAATATGGACGTCCATGCTACGGATGACTATAATGTTGCTGCTGCTGATGATGTACACTCGGTTGCTGAATCAGAGTGTACCGTATTCCATTGATCTCAAGAGTGGCTTGAGGCTCAACATCGATGTCTACATGACTGGTGATTTAACCGAAATTGGCATGAGACTGGTCCTCCTGCCAATCAATTTGCGGAGTTTCCGGATCACTCTGGATGAAATGGATCTGTCGGGTGGGTGGAGTGGGTAAAGTCTCCATGCAGGTTGTGAAATCAAAGAAGCTTGAGCCTGCTGATACTGAAGTTGCAGTTTCATTACATTCTTCGTAAGATCACTCAGCTCCTGAGGCAGAGATGAGAGTTTCTCCAACTCTCGCAGCGGCTGCAAGTCCTGAACTTACTTTTGAATCACATCTACCAACGTTAACTTCTCGCTGATAAAACCCATGTTAGTATTGGATTCAGAGTCTGAAATGTTTGCCACCTTATGATGCTCTCGGTGATGCGGTGACTGAGGGGATTTTTGGAATGCCCGAGTAGAGTCGACGACTCTCGAGTTTTCTGCCATCCCTTCGAAGATGGACCAGACATACTTGGCATCTCGATTCAGATAGCTGCCACCACATGCAGCACTCACGCCCCTAAAATTTTGGCTGGAGTCCTCCGAAGTAGTTCTGTACAAACACCTTCATTGGTATCTCATGATGAGGACATATCTCGGTAAGATCCTTGAATCGATCCCATGCCTCATGGAATGATTCTTTCGATAATTCTGTAAAGTTGGAGATCTGACTCCTCATCATGTTCGTTTGTCCAGAGGAAAATATTTATGCAGGAATGTGGACTTCAGATTGTCCCATAGAAATCTCCCTCCCTAGGTGACTCAACCAGTAGAGTGCCTTATTTGCTAAGGCGAAGGGGAAAGTCTTGAGGCGAACAACCTCCTGTGTAACTCCTGGGTAACTAGCCATACCACAAATCATCTAAAACTGCTGCAAAAAGGTAAATAGCTCTTCTGTAGTGTTCCCATAAAACTTGGGAAGTAAAGAGATAAAGGACGGTCTCAACTCGTATGGCCCTTGATTTGGTGATAGCCTAATCCAATGGTGTAACGTCCTAGCTCCCGGGTCATACTCATCTCGTAAAGTAACGGGAACCACTGCAGGTGGTAATGGGTTCCCGGCTCTTTCTCTCAGTGCAACGATCTCAGTTCGCAACTCGTTCTGTGTTCTGAATTGGTCTCGGATATGAATGTTCATCTGTTGTAATGTATCGAGAATCCCATTGTGATATTTGTAGTTGAATCCGGTCTTCCATCAGCATGATGTTCCTTAGCTGGCCGCTCCTCTGCTAGTCCTTTTCCATAAGCCATATGCTTCAAATCTTCTGGAAAGGAAAACTTCTCGTAAGAACTCAGAGAAAAATCAGCTGGAGGAAGTGACGATAGATTGAGATGGGGGTCTGCCTCAAAAAACGGGCTGGGAGGCAAGGGAGTCTGGCTCTGACTCTCCTGGGGATTAGATGGTACCAACTCGGGAAGAGGGTCACCCCGAGTTTGTGAAAATGTAATACATATGGTGAAGGATCGAGAGCTCACGAAGTCTGATCTAAATAGTCGTCGAGTCGTCATCTTCGATATCAAGAGAGTAATCGGGAGAGCATGTTGTCAAATCAAGAGAGATCTGAGAAGGCATATAAGACGCGGTAACTCACGCCTTACAAGCAAACACAAAGCAAACCCCGTATTCACCAATACAACCCGATGATGACTGTAAGAGTTTAGTCATTTATCTTGTCGATTTTAGGGTTATCTTGGCATACAAGTATATTCATCAATTATCGCGAGCTGATAGGTGACCGGAATTTCCCCGCAACACTATCTTGAGTCTTTACAGAAAACCACTTGTTCTCAGCCAGTATGGGATAAGTACGAACAGTTTCCGGCTACCCATGTTACTTGAGGACGGAGCCTTACACAGTGTCCTCTAAACCCCCCACTCTACTTAGTAAACTCGGACCGTTTTCGAGCGTACCCACTGAAGAACAGTGATCAGGTGTATAGACTAAGTAGTAACTCGAAGGAAACATGGTCTTTGGTTCTAGCCTTAAGTGCCATCCTGCACTCACAATATCTGGAAATGTACCTACAGTTGAAGTGCGGGGATTGCTCTCCCAAATCAAATGATCCTTACGTTTATTTTAAAGTCAGATACTTAAGCAGTCCCGATTTTATTATTGGTTTTCTCTTTTTTGGATCTTTTTCAGACAAGCGTCTAACGAATGTCTTTATTTTTTTATAAATCCTAAAGACATGCACCTAGTTTGTGAGTCCTAAAACTATCTATGAAGGCACAATCAGATAGGAAAAAAATGGAAAACACCTAAGTCTGCACCTAGCCTCTTAAAAAACTGCGGAAAACTAGCGATGCGAGAAAAACCACGGTGGGTGCCCTGCTCCCCCGAATGCACGACACTCGGCGAAGCAGACCCCAAGAAAAAGGGAGGAAAGGTACAAGTCGAGATGCCCTTACGGGGCTCCTTTCTACAAAATACAAGAACACAGGAAAGTGCCCCCTTTTTTTATTTTTTTCAACAAAAATATTACTAGAGAAACCCTAAATAATTCTTCCTTCAGCAACCGACCCGTGGAAGAAAGGATCGATCTTTGCACTTTCAACTGCTTCGGCTCCCGAGGAAGCCGGTTGAACCTTCATGTCCTGCAAAGATTAGTTAGGAAAAAGGAGAAGCACACGAAAAGCTGTAAAACAAATTAAAAATTCAAAGAAACATAAAAACTATAAAAACTGAAGAGAAAGTCATAAATCAAATACCAATCGACAATTGAGAAAGAAACAAAATTTGTAAAACCAAGAATATCAAGAATTTTCAAAATTAGAGTAAAAAATCAATGTAGAAATAACGCCTTCCTGACAATGGTGCCATTTTGATAACGCAGGTCCAACCATGTTGGTGTAGAAAAACGCAAAGAGGGATCCATGTTGATCAAATAAAAATTCAACGAAAATAGGGGAGAGAGAGAGTGAGTGAAGTGAATAGGCTTCTCTCTCCTATTTTCGTCTGCACTATTTATTTTACCAAGTAAGTGTGCCTGGGTCGAAATCAAGAGGTATAATATTAAAACCTTGGATTTTGATACAAGAAAGTAATCTCAAAAATATTCTCTTTATTCTTGATTTTACAAAAAACTCAAAAATTGACTCAAAACTAACTCACGATTACGAAAATCAAATCGACACGACAAAGTGATGAAAAATCACGAAAAAATACAAGAAAAGTATCTTGAGTAGTTATAAAGCTGCCCTAAAGAAATCGCGGAAAAATACAACAAAAATGAGTTCCAAACAACCCCTACAAGCCAGGGGTATAACTGCAAAAATAAAGTTCAATGTTCTGTTACAAAAATCTCCCTCGTAGGGACTGAAATGTAAAGAAAATAAAGTTTATTACATTTAAGTCCTTGTGCGGGGACCTAAATGTAATTTCTAGAAACTTTGGAGCTCTTCTGAGATTCTGGAAACTAGATGGGTTTATGAAGCAAAATTTCCACCGTTTCGCGATTAAGGGCTGTGATTAGAAGACGCGGATGATTCTGGAGCGTCGGATGAGGACATGCATCAGCCACCTGTGCTTTCTGGCACTCTTGATCCGTTCTTCCCTTTTTTGCAATGCAACGGTGGCGCCTTCGTCTCCGAATTATCTCCGAAGACGTAATGGTTGCTTTGGCCTCCTGCAGGGCTAGGAGGGAGGCTCCTTCTCTCTCCGAGCTCGCCTGCAGTTGAGCGGCTCCAAGGACGTCAGTTGGCGGTAGTTAGGCGTCGACGAAGATGCCGGTCAATCAAGTATTGCAACTGATGAAAACTTCTTTAGATTCGATTGTTCTTCAATTAATTTGAGTTCCAAATGATGAAATGATGCTCCAGATCGAAGATAAACCTGCAAATAACATTTGTATGCTCGATTTGCAGTAGAAATCGGGCAAGAAATTATGGATTTGCAAGTTAAAGAATATGTTTCCAGAAAATGTGGATCAGTGAAAATATAAAAAATGAGAGCGAATTTCAATGGTTTTCAAAGTGAATTTGAAGATTGAAATGGATATCTGTCTAATATGGTGATTAGAGTGGCCTAATGATGTACTTAACAACGCTAAACACAACATGAAATTCGAGAATTAAAATTGCAAAGATGGAAGAATGATTTGGGAAATTTGAGGTGTATTACCTCTGGTTATCGCTCGACGTCCGACTTTTGTCGGAGCCCCATGCGCGCGAAGCTGCGATGCAAGGTGGTTGGTCACCCTGGAACTCTCCTCCGATGGTCCTCTTTCCACGCGGGGTGGCTCTCAGGTGTTGTCACCATTGTAGGTGGACAGAACGAGGCTAGGAAGGTAGGTGATTGGCCAGGTATCTGGAACTGAAGGTAGTTAGGATTGAGTTAGTTCTGAATGGCCGATGTTCAATGGTTTTTATAGGACGATCGAAGGGGAGTTAGGTATAAATCAATGGTGGACGTGGATTAGGTATGTTAGGAGAGGAAGATGGAAGGTTTGGATTGAGTAAAGAGGTTAGGAGTGACACATGAAAATTTGTTGAATGTCGGTCGGCAGAAAAGAAGCTGCAACATCTTCTTAGAGAAGAAGACACCAAGTACTGACACATGTTAGCACCTGGTTGGCCAGATGGAATAATACAATCTAAATTATGTATCAAATAATAAATAACGTTATTTTAAATAGGTATAAAAATATAGATAATTAAATTATCTAAATTATGGTGTAATTTTTTTTATAAATAATAAATCATTTATGAAATATAAATATTATATCAATGAATAGGTATAAATAATACTTAATAAATAAGTTTTGGATTTTTAATTTAATAAATAAATATATACATATTAATTTTATATTTTCCAAATTATTAGAATAATAGATAAGATCTTTATGAATTTTTATGGATTTAAATAAATTAGTTTAGATATATTAATAAATACGGGTATAAGTTTTGTAGTTCAATTTCATCTATAAATTAGGTATTTGGATTTAATTAAAATAATAAATAAGCTCCAAAAATTCTGAAATAAATCATGGTTAATATACAAGATCACAAAAGTAATTACAAATTATAAAATTAATAAAATTATAAATAGTGTGTTCTAAGTAAAATAAATAGCCCAGAAACCCTATTGTCATTAGGTCCCAAAATCGACTTTTTGCAAACGGACTCCGATTTTAATGAAGTCACCACCATTAATTAGAGAATATTATTTTATGAACTTTAAAGGTAAGTAGAGTGAAATTGGAGTTCATATGAGAAAGTTAAGATGTTCAGAAGTTGAGAAATTGTCAATTTGAGAGTTAGATTTCTTGGCATATATACAAGATAATATTTTTAACTTATTTTTATATTTTATATACATTTTTAAAAATAATTAGGAAAAGAGTTTGGTCAAAAATAAGCACTTACGAATTAGTTAAAAATCAATGAATATTTGATATTTATTTGATAAATAGTGAAGAATGTGTGGAGTGTATATTTAATTATTTTTATGATTTTCTTTCCTTATCTCCCCCTACTTGTTTGTTTGTCGACCAACCCATGCTGACTTGGTCTCGGGGTTAGGTTATATAAATATATCTTGCAGCTATATTTATATTTTATAAGTCATATCGTACATATATACATATTTACAATATGCCTTCTTTTCTTTTCTTTATTTTTATTCTTTTATTTATTTACTAGTTTTTGATGCATAAAAGTGCATTTTTATTCATGAATGAGGTTTTGATAAAAGATGGGAATTAATGGATATTTACATGTATTTGTTAAGGGTTTTAAGATAAAATGCGACATAAATGTTAATGAATCATGGATTCATCAGCCAACACCTTTGTATGAAGTCTACTTTAGACGTTATTGCTAACGTCCATCTTTCCAAGTCATGATCAACAGAAGCTTCAACCTATGAAGTTTGATCATTATCAGATTTCTCCAACACATGGAATCCATACCCTCTAGGTAGTCTTACCACCCTCAAACTGATTAGAAGAGGTATGAGTGTTTCATATTTTAGTTGTCCTGTAAGAATCCGATTCTAGAGACTCGTTATGCTCTCAGAATTGAATGATTCTCTTTACTTAACTCTTATCTTGATTCTCAAGATAGTCATCCTCTTAGAATCATATTTTTTCGGATGAAATCTTTTAAGAATCTCAAGGTCAAAAAGTAGGTATCCAATACCATCCTTTATATTCCTAATAAAGTAGCACTTTTTAGAGCTAGATTCCAGCATTCTTGCATCCATGATATGGTTATGGACCAAGAAACCCTAAGCCCTCAAATGTCCAACACTGTATAGGTTCCAAACCATAGCTTATGAGGGTTTAAGGGTTCACATTTGCATGGAATCTTATTAAAGATATATATATATAATAGTCTCTGAAGTATGTTGAAGTATCCCTAAACATATCACAAAAGTGTGACGATCTCATCATACGCGATCAAGAGCAACTAGTCTTACTAGTGCTCGAGGCAGCGTAATTTATAAAAAATCGAATGACGAAATCACATGATCCAAGAACACTTCTCGGATCATTCCATCTAAACCACCAACATGTATTAGGGTTACCTCTTGAAGTGTGGTTGCGATTGACTCTTTAAATAAAGAGACCTTCTATCAAAAGTCCGATCCAATGGAGGAGACACTTGCAAGCTCGTTGATGAAATATGTGCTCATCACAATCCATATTGATGATCCAAGCGACGAATCTCCTGATCTTGTATCATGAGATCCGACATCTTCTTCATGAGTGAAGTGCATTGAAGGAGACGAAGATCTACGAGTGGTTGAAGTGGACACAACAATGTGGCGACGACGATGACCCTCTCAAGGGTTTATGGTAGACAACCCTCTAAGGAGATAGTGGGGGCATGCATAGAGAATATGAGAGAGAGACAGAAATATGGAGAGAGTTTAGTTCCTCTTCGAATATTGTAGTCTAAAAGGCTAAGGGTTGCCCTTTCTTTCATACTAGTTTGATGTACATGGATTTCAATCCATCTGCCCTCTAAATCCAACAGTTTAGATTAAGATGTTAGTAATCAATGGCCATGATTTGTTTCTACAAATTTGCAACAACTAGATTAATTAAAAAAATTAATTATATCCCTTTATCAGCAAACAAATTAATTCATTTTAACTTCAATTATAATAAATATATAATAAGGGAGGCAACCAGCACCCCCCAAAAGGGTGCCCATCTCCCTCTTTGAATTTGTTAAGGTGGAAGGCTACCTTTGTTGGTGATTTTGCCTTCCTTAATATATTTATTATATATATTGAAAAGCAACAACTATTATTGCATTTATCTTCACAAAAATAATTACAAATTAAATTTGTCAAAATATCAATCATCTCATTGATAAATATGAATTATATTTATATATCCAACATATGTAAACCTGATTTACAATTAATTGTTTATTGTGAATCCAATTCAAAACAACATGTAATTTGTAATTCTATTTACAATTACATCTCTCAAATAAATTATATATCTATTGATAATATCCATGATTATTATGTATAGAGATATCCACATTAATCATATCCTTGATAATTAAATCACATTTATTTATCCAAGATGAATCATCTCATGTGCCTAAATAACATGAACCACATTCATATTATTCACATCTTTGATAACTAAATCGAATTTAATTATCATAGATAACTCTCCTTATATGGACAAATAATATGAATCAAATTCATATTATCCATGATAATTAAATCACATTTAACTATCAATTTTCTTCAATGCTCAGACACATTATAAATAATGAAATTATCCTTGAACTCTTTCAAGAATAATGCGCTTTCTCCATAGATACTTGGAGATAAGGACCGGGCGATTGTAAGTTCCATGTATAGTAACTTAGATATTGAGATCAGATCTCAATACTAGATATCAGGGACTTCCAATAGATGTTTGATTAAATCAAGGCTATAAAACTAATCTTGTGATTACATCTGAATCACTTTCAGATCACTGTCCAATATTTGGACCAAGATTAGATTACTTCTCTAGTGATAGGAGTCACTGAAATCCGGACTTGTTTCATCACTACCTATGAATGGAAGCATCATGGTTATACAATTATTTAAGATCACATCACCCTTAGGTATTCCTAATACATGGACATCCTACATTCTAGAAGACCTAGAATAAACCCGAAGTTTTAGATCTATTTAGATTGTCTTCTTCAGGGTTTTGTCATTATATTTTTCATTTGATCATTGGGAGTTGGTATCGATCATACCAAAATCATATGTCATACCTAAGCATTGATAATGTACTTTCCAAAAGCAAATATCGAACCTATAAATTCAGTCAAGATTTCAAAGTGAGATGACCGTGTAAGGAATTTGATCCCCGATATATCATGAGTGAGCTCATGTATTCCGATTAAGTAATGAACCTGTGTGATCCCTTTGAGATATCGTATTACTCATATGCCCTTGTATACACACCAATGCGCCAGTGTATAGACATTGATTAGATTATCAACTTATTGATCTGCCAAATGTACATACTCAAACATATAGTAACACATCTATCTCCAGTCCGAGGATGCGTGCCTATATTATGAGAGCATACAACATAGGTCTTGGTTATCTCGATCTCGTTCAGTCAACTCTTTGACCTAACTTATCTAACACCACAAAATATCTATTCCTATGCACATGAACTGCATCAAGAGGTCCATCAGATATCAACTAAAAGAGAAAGGTTTGTAATCTACTAGTCATGCTAGAGATCATGTCTTAATAATCATTTGACGATGCTTGATGAGTACTCAATCCAACTCTTTAGATATTCATCCAAGAACCAACCTCTATGATTCAACAATTGAATCAACACCTGTATGATCATTAAGACGACCATGGTACATAACCCTAATTGTACCAAGGGACCTATTATGCAAATTATATATTCTTCATTTCATATTAGGGAATGATATTTGCAATAACAAGTATTGTGTAATGGCTCGTTGTGGGCTCGCATGTCCAATAATCTCCCACTAGCTCAAAGGGCCATTAATGGGTAATTTTAAACCCACACTCGTGTGATAATCATAATACATTTAGAAAAATAGCTTGGTAAGACAACTAGTCACTCTGTTCCAAAGAGACTACGCGAAGTCCTTTTACTGTTTCTTGCATATCTCCAAGTCATAGTACTCCAATCCAATGCAAATGTCCCATTTTATGCAACCAATGCTAAATTTTGTTATAGCAGTTATAGTGTCTCTAACACTATAATTAAATAATCTTTATAATTAGTAAGTAATTTCTATTATCCTTATCAGAATGCCATTATTCCCAGAGATCTCTATCTCCTAAGGTATTTACATTTAAGACCCTTTTAGATTACTATATATATAGTCTGAAGTTCTTGAAGATAAGATTTGAGATCACTAACTCAAAAGTCTTGTCATCTTTGAAGATATTGTTATTACTACAATCAAGTGTTTTATCTCTATAGTAGGATTACTAATACCTACTACTCCCACTGCATGGTAAATATCTGACTTTTAAGGGCTAGCGGCTTTAGCATTCACTTCGTCAACTTCTCCGAGGTGTTATCCCTTCAGATAGATCTGTACCATATCTTAAGGGAAGGAAGTCTTTATTGGGATTTTTCCTAAAAATGGAACATGTCCAAGGTGCACTACTAGTGTGACGTACCCAATACCCTCTTCTTTGTGCTTCGGAACATCTTCTGAACTAATATCTAAGAATAATCCTTGAGATTTTTCCTCTCAAGGTACGGAACAAGTAGATTATAAAACACTTATTACCATCCTTATATCATTCCAAATGATTAGGATATTATCTACATTTATCACGATGAACACAATGGCACTCCCACTAAGCTTTACATGGTTCATCAAGATTTTATATGAAATTAGAACCTTCTTAATTTCATTAAATCCGATGTTCCGACTACTAGAAGTTTATTTTAGTCCATAGATTGAGTTCTCTTACACACTTTGCATTCCTCAACTTTGAAGCCCTGGGGCTACATCATATGAATAACCTTAGTGTGGAATTAATAGAGAAACACAATCTTGACTTCGATCTTGTAGATGTCATAATCAAGTTGTGTAATAACAATTAGAAATATTCTGATGGGTTCAAGCATAGTCACTGAGGAGCAAGTCTCATCACAAGAAATGTCTTCTCTTCGTATGTATCTTATGGATACGAGGCATGCTTTAAAGGTCTCTACCATCTCATTAGGTTCCCTATTACTCTTGAAGATCTATTTACACCTAATGGGTTTGACCCCTACTGGTGGATCCTCAAGGGTCCATATATAACACATGTATATGAAGTCTACTTTAGACTTTATTGCTAACAACAATCTCTCCATGTCATGGTCCTTGGAAGCTTCATCTTGCATATTCAGATAATTATCAGACTAAACTAACACATGGAATCCATACCCTTTAGGTGGTCTTACCACCCTCAGAGTGAATAAGGAGATATGTGTGTTTCTTCTTTAATTGCCATTTTAGTTTATGATTTCAGAAGCCGCATTATCTTCTCAAGATTAAATGAGATCCTTCACTTCATTTTCATCTTGATTATCAATAAATTCATCCTCTAAGATTTATATCCTTAGAGAATTTCAAGGTCATAAAGTAGGTATACAATATCATCCTTTATTTTTCTAATGAAGGAGCACTCTTATGTGCTAGATTATAGCTTACTTGCATCCATGATAAAGTTATGGACCAAGCAACCCTGAATCCTCAAGTGTTCAACACTAGGTTAGGTTCCAAACCATAACTTATGAGGTTTTTCATGTTTAAATTTGCATGGAATCTTAGTAAGGATATATATTGTATTCTCTACTACATATATACCTTGAAACTAAGAGGTAATTATGAAGGATATGGGATAATACTCAAGCGCATCACGAAAGCATGAGAATCGATCGTATACGATGAAGAACGACTAGTCGAGCTAGTTCTATGCAGCAGAATTTAAAAATTTTCATATGATGAAACCACATGATCCAAGAACGATTCTCGGATCGTTTCATCTAAAAACAAATCAAGTATATAGGAATACCTCTTGTAGCGTGGTTGATCGAGTATCTACGAAAAGAGACCTCCTGTCTCAAGTCCGATCTTCAGAGAAGACGCTTGCGAGCACGGGGATGAGTCGCATGATCCTCGCAATCCAAGATGTTGATCCAAGAGTGTGAACTCCTGATCTCGTCGCACAAGAAAAAAAACACCTCCTTCGTGAGTGAAGCACTCCAATTAAGATGGAGAACCGAGAGACGTCGAGGCAGCAGCGCAATGGCGAAGCGACGACGATCTCCTCTAGGGTTTGGTGGACGTCCACCAATGGAGGAGAGAGAAGAGATGGCGTGTGGAATCAAAGAGAGAAGAGAGCTTGATGTATCTCAATTGTATAACCGTAGAGAGCAAGGGGGTGCCTCTCTATTTATAGGGTTTTGGGAGTCCATGGATCACAATCCAAGGAACACTCGAAATCAATGGATGAGATTGATTTGTGTTTATTTCAATGGTCAAGATTGTTGTTGGTAAAAAACCAACAACTAATAATTTAATTTAGATTAAATATATTTGATAAATCAAATATGATTCAATCCCAAATCAAATCAAGCAAAGATGGAGTCAATTGGTTGGAGAATCTACCCTCCATATATGGAGTGGACGACCACCAATTTCCTTAGGGAAATTGTGGTCGTCCACCCTTCCAATATGGAAGGGTGGGATCTCCACCAATCTTAAGATCTCTTGTAATCTCTTTGTAATCTCCATGAATTTTACAACAAATCTTGTTGTAAATTATTCGATAAAAATAATTCATAATTATTTTGAGAATATTGCAATCTTGCCATTGAATATTTGTGAATCACATTCACAACCCAAAATAAAATGTGATTTACATTTTTAATTTATTTCATAATGTGAATCCAATTCACACCAATAATTAATTAAAAAATATAAATCATAATATGCTCTCTCTAATACATTATAAATCACATTTATAATATATTATGAATAATTGGATATTGCTATCCACATTATTCTTATCCATAATAATTAAATCACATTTAATAATATTGGATAAATATCCACATGCATCAAAATAATTAAATCACATTTAATTATCAATCTCTCAATGCTTAGATATAATTCAACTATGGAATCATTCTTGAACCCTTTCAAAATAATATGCTTTCTCTGTAGATACTTGGAGATAAGGACGGGGCGATTGTATTGTTCCACGTATAGTGACTTGGATATTGAGATCACATCTCAAATCCAGATCTCATGGACCTCCCACAGATGCTTGATTGAATCAAGGCCGTAAACCTAATCTTCTCATTGCATCTGAATCTCATTCAGACCAATGTCCAATACGTGGACTAAGATCGGGTCACTTCTCTACTGAGAGGAGTCACTAAAATCCAATTCTGTTTCATCACTCCCTCGGAATGGGAGCGTCATGGTTATACAATCGTTTATGATCACATCATCCTCAAGTATTCCCAACACCTGTACATCCTGCATACTGGAAGACCTATGATGAAACCCAACCATATAGATCAATTTTATACTGTCTTCTTTAGGGTTTAATCATAAAGTTTCTCAATATTGGTCATTGGGAATTTGTATTGATCATATGCTTTCCCAAAGCATATATCAAACCTTCAAATTCATGTCATGCTTCCAAAGCACAATGACCATGCATGGAATTTGATCGCTCCCAATACCTCATGAGTGAGCTCTTGTCTTCTGGTTCATATGTGAACATGTATGATCCCTTTGAGAGATCGTATTACTCATATGTCCTTACATGCACACCAGCTCGTCGGTGTATAGACCTTGGTTAGGTCATCAACCTATTGGTCTTCCAAACGTACACACAGACATATAGTAACACATCTGTCTCTGGTCGAAGGATGTGTACCTATGTTGTGACAGCATTCAACATAGGTCTTTGGTTATCTCGATCTCATTAAGTCAACCCTTTGACTCAACTAATATGACACCTTCGAATCACTATTCCCATGCAGAGGACCTGCATCAAGTGGTCGGTCAGATATCAGCCAAATGAGAAAGGATTGCCATCTCCTACTCAGGTTGGACATCATCACTTAATAATCATTTGATGGTGCTTGATGAGTCCTCTATCTAACTCCTTAGATATTCATCTAAGCACCAACCTCTTTGATTGAATCAATGAATCAACAGCTTTATGATTATCAAGTCAGCCATGGTACATAACCCTTATTGTATAGAGGGACCTTATAGTACATTCATTCATTCAATCATAGAGGGAGTGAAAACAATCAATAACTTTTATTGATAAATCATATATTACAATAGCATTTATTGTAGGAATGATTCGCCTCTGGCTCACATCGCTAATAATCTCCCACTAGACCTCAGAACCATTCAGGAACAATCCTTAAACCCATACCCATTACATGATGGTTGAAAACCTTCTGTGTCAGAGGTTTGGTAAGAGGACCAGCAACATTGTCGGCAGAGGTCATCTTGGTGATGATGATATCACCACGCTTTTGAATCTCCTGAATGATGTGGTATTTCCTTTCCACGTGCTTTCTCTTCTAATGCCATCTGAGTTCCTTTGCCTGGGCAATGGCTCCCGTGTTATCATAGAGTAACAGGATGGGAGTATCAGAGGAAATTACGCCAAGCTCCAGGATGAACTTGCGTAACCAAACCGCTTCCTTTGCAGCATCTGATGCGGCAATGTACTCGACTTTTGTTGTTGAATCTGCTGTAGTGTCATGCTTCTTGCTTCTCTAGCTCACGACACCACTGTTCAACAGGAATACAAACCCTAATGTCGACTTTCGATCATCTATATCCGACTGGAAGTCTGAATTTGTATATCCCAAGACTTGGAGATCACCATCTCCATAGATCAAGATGTAATCTTTCATCTGTCTTAGATATTTGAAAATGTTCTTTACTGCATTCCAGTGTTGCTCTCCATAGTAGGATTGGTAACGACTTACCACTCCCACTGCATAGCAGATATCTAGCCTAGTACACATCATGGAGTACATTAAGCTTCCAACAGCTGATGCACATGGGCATCCAACCATGGCTTTCTTTTCCTCAACAATTTGAGGAGCCATCCCTTTAGATACGTGGATACCATGCCTTAAGTGGAGGAAACCTTTCATGGAACTATCCATACGGAATCGTTTAAGAATCTTCTTAATGTACCCATGTTGTGACTATCCCAATATCCTCTTTTCTCGATTTTTGAACAACTTCAGACCTAAGATGTAAGAGGCTTCTCCAAGATCTTTCATTTCAAAGGTATGGGATATCCAAATTTTCAGACTGGTCATCATCCCTGTATCATTCCCAATGATAAGGATATCATCTACGTAAAGCACGATGAACACAATGGCTCTCCCACTAAGCTTACACTAGGTTCATCAGGATTCTGCACAAAATCATAATTCTTTATGGTTTCATCAAATCTGATGTTCCAGCTACGAGAAGCTTGTTTGAGCCCATAGATGGATTTCTTCAGCTTGCATACTTTGCCATCCTCAACTATGAAGCCATGGGGATGCTCCATATAGATATCCTCCTCTAGGTATCCATTGAGGAAATCCGTCTTGATATCCATCTGCCAGATGTTGTAGTCAAGATATGCAACTATAGCTAGCAGTGTCCTGATGGATTTAAGCATAGCCACATGAAAGAACGTCTCATCGTAATCGATGCCTTCTCTCTGTGTGTAGCCTTTGGCTACGAGCCATGCTTTGAAAGTCTCTACTTTCCCATCAGGTCTCCTCTTCCTCTTGAAGATCCATTTACACCCAATGGGTTTTACCCCCTTTAGGTGGATCCTCTAGGATCCATACAACATTCTTATGCATGGAGTCAATTTCTGACTTCATTGCTAGCATACATCTATCAATGTCATGATCTGCGAGTGCTACATCAAATGAAGCGGGATCATTGTCAGTTTCACTTGATACATGGAATCCATACCTCTCAGGTGGTGCAACCACCCTCAAACTTCTTCGAAGAGGTATGGGTTTTTCATCTTTATTTATCTCTTCAGTTTCTACTTAGGAAGCTCAGAATCCTCAGGGGATTCAATGAGTTCCTCTACTTCACTTTTGTCTTGACCTTTAAGGAAATCATCCTCCAGAAATTTCACATCTCTAGAGACAAAAACTTTTTGGGTCTCAGGGTCATAGAGCTGGTATCCAATACCATCTTTAACATACCCAATGAAGTAACACTCACGAGAGCGAGATTCTAGCTTACTTGCGTCCACGTTCTTCGCATGGACCAAGCAACCCCAAACCCTCAAGTGATTAACACTAGGTTTGGTTCCATACCAGAGCTCATGAGGAGTCTTAGGTACATATTTGCTAGGAATCTTATTCAGGATATATATTGCAGTCTCTACTGCATATCCCTAGAAACCAAGTGGTAATTGTGCTTTGCTCATCATTGAACGGACCATATACATGATAGTATTGTTGCATCTTTCAGCAACACCATTAAGTTGGGGAGTTCCAAGAGGAGTGAGATTCGAGACAAATCCATTCTCTTTAAGATATTCCTTGAATTCATCTGAGAGGTACTCGCCACCTCGATCAGATCGAATCGGTTTAATCTTCCTATCGGCTTGGTTCTCAACCCAAGCCTTGAACTCTTTGAACTTTTCAAAGGTTTCAGATTTATGACATAATAGGAAGATAAATCCGTATTGCGAATGGTCATCAATAAACGTCAAATAATATCAATATCCATTTCAGGTCGCGGTATTGAAGGGACCACATACATTGGTATGTATTAGGTCAAGAATACCTTCGCATCTTATAATCTTGTTACGAAAAGGTGTCCTAGTCATTTTACCTCGAATAAAATGTTCGCAGGTAGGCAAGGTTGACCCTATAGAAAATCCAAAGGTCCATCCTTTATCAATCTATTGATCTTATCAACAGATAAATGATCAAGCCTTTGATGCCAAATCACATTCGAATGATTTCCATCCTCCTTGGATCTTTTAGGGTTTTTATTATTAGTGATAGTAATATTCATGATACATTTATCAATGCATAATTCATAGAGTCCACCAGAAGTTAAAATACCATCCACAATATATTTATCATAATGATTTATGACTAATTTATTATAGAAAAGGAATGAATATCCACTTCTAACAAGCTTAGATACAGATGTCAAATTCCTTCTGACTTCACGTACATAAATACACTCTTTAAGTACTAAGACTCTACCACTAGATAACGATAGCCGACAGGTCCCGACGGCGACTGTTGCAACACTTGCATCAGATCCCATCTGGATGACTATCTCCCCTTCTTCTAGATTCCTAGTTTCTCGAAACAAATGCAACAAATTGCATACATGAACAAAAGCACCAGAATCTACAACCCAACTTCCTTCTCATCCAACAAGAAAACTAGTTTTAATGATGAAAGTAGATTTCATACATGCTAGGATTTTACCTTTATCGACCGACTTTAGGTATTCCAGACAGTTACGCCTTCAGTGCCCCGACTTCTTGTAGTGGTGACAAACACCGCTTTTCTTTGACGCTATCAATGTGGATGCATTAGAAGATGAGCTAATGCGTTGACTCTTCTTCTTTCTCTTTTGGGCCGGGTCCTTCTAAGAACCTTGCTTCGGACCGCACTTCCCTTTGACTTGTGCAACCATTGCATTGCCAGAGGGACCATCTTTCTTCATTATGTCTTCCACAGACTTTAATGCAACAAGAAGTCCAGCGTTAGTCAAGTCCAACTTGTTCATGTAGAATAAAACCACAAAATTATTGAAAGACTTGGGCAAAGACAACAGAATGAAGTCAGCTTGCTTGTCTGCATCCATATTTACCCCAAGGGTCTCCAGCTCAGACAAGTACCCAAACATTTTGAGTACATGTTCTCGGGCTGAAGTTCCTTCCTGCATCTTGCACCGAACAAGTTCTTTTATAATATTGTAATGCTGGGTGTGGTTTATGTCACCAAACATATCTTTCAGAGTCTGCATTATCTCCTGGCATGTGCTCATCTCCACATGTTGCTTCTAAAGAACATTGGAGAGAGAACCCAAGATGTAGCATCTAGCCAAGACATGATCTTCATCATACTTATCATTGTATCGCTTTTATTCCTTCGTTTTAGGGCTTTCATACTTGTCTTCCGTGAGTTCATAACTTATGCGCTCAACCGAGAGAACAAGCTTGAAATTATGGATCCAATCCGAATAATTCGGTCTGGTCAACTCGTTGACCTCCAGAAGCTTGCTAAGTGGGTTCATGGACTTCATTTTCTGAAATTAAGAACACAATATATTAGAACATATTATTATATATATATTCAAATTTATGACATTTTATTAAGGCATTCTAAATCAAGTTAGTCTTGCTTTGTCAACTTTGAATGTTCATTCCCTTAATCACTTTCAAAGCAAGATATATACTTACCACTATATTCTAGCAAGAACTGGGATCTCCTCTTTACCTTTATCACATCCCAATAATATGAGAACATGTGACTCCAATAAAGAGAAGCGGGAACACATTCCGCCTTGCAAGTCCAACTTGCATCTCCCAATTCGGTCTTTAACACCCGGGCCCACCACCCCTAAGGTGATGTTGACCTGTTGTTAATTGAACCAACCGTCAACAGGATTAGTACTCGCTATGCGCAATCCAATATCACCCCAATAATATGAAGATCCAATATTGGGGTCACTACACATACGGACTTACTCTTTCGAGAAGCAAAGAGCCCGATCCAGATGTGCTTGCATGCAGGAGATGTCACTTCGGATAGGCGTCTCCTACATACAATCCCTAGCGACGGAACCCTTCACCTTGAAGGGAGACCATGGATGTCACTTATGTGATACTCCACCTCATATTCAAATTTTAATTAATTATCATGAATCATATTCATATAATTAATTCTTCCAAGGGAAATACACATCTATTCATAATAGAGTGTTTTTAATTGGATATAATTAATTCAGTCTCATTAATCAATTATCAATCCAATTCAATCAACAAACTTGATTGTTTTTACTTGAATATATATATGGTATTATCTCAAAGTACATATTAATTCGAATTTTAATAATTAGAAAAATACATCTTGATTTCTCTGGCATTATCGAGTCCCTACTCGCTGTCATGGCCAGTACCGACGGGAGTGGGACAGACCGCAACCGGTGCAACCTGCTACCCCAATGCTCCTCTACTCAAGCAAGTGTTTCTAAGCAATTATGATTATAAGGAAATTTGCTAAACAAATTCCCAATCCTATTTAAGCAAGTGTTTCTTGATTGTGTATCTAATTATTATTTAGACCAAATCTAATAAAAATTATTGGTTGAGGACATGTCAATTAAGAAAATAAATATTACTAAATATTTCTCAAATATTTTTCATAATTATTTCAGGAAATTAATCATAATTTCACTAATTGACAATCACCTGGTTCTTGATTATGAATGTAATTTCAGCAGTGACACCTACTTACTAAAATTCACATATCTAAATCAAATTTAATCTAAATTACGCAAAATCAGTTTCCAAAGATTGCTAATTTGATTTATGACAAACTTAAGTGATATTTCATCGGTGCATAAAAACAGTAATTAACTCATTAATCATGTTAAGATTCGCAGTTCCCGCAACAGTGAATACATATTTATTCACAAGGCCATATCTCGAGCAAACGGAATCCTAATTACGTAAACTCAGATCATATGGTTTCCTTATTTAATGAGAAACAAAAACTAAGTGATTAATTCGTGTTTAAACATTTTAAACGGGGTCGAATTTATTCACTAAACAGAGGTGCGAAAATGAAATGCGATAAAAACTTTCGCAACCTTAACGAACCCAAGTCGTCCTAGGTTTACGGATCGTATCCAAAACCATCGACGTAAGGCTCTGATATCACTTGAAGGATATGGGATAATACTCAAGTGCATCATGGAAGCGTGAGCATCGTATCGTATACGATGAAGAACGACTAGTCAGACTAGTTGTTCTATGCAGCGGAATTTAAAATTTTTCATATGATGAAACCACATGATCCAAGAGCGATTTGCGGTTCGTTCATCTGAAAACACATCAAGTATGTAGTAATACCTCTTGTAGTGTGGTTGATTGAGTCTCTTTGAAAAGCGACCTCCTTTCTCAAGTCCGATCTTCAGAGAAGACACTTGCGAGCGCAGGGATGAGTTGTGTGATCCTTGCAATCCAAGATGTTGATCCAATCGTGTGAACTCCTGATCTCATTGTACGAGATCAAACACCTCCTTCGTGAGTGAAGCACTCCAAAGAAGATGGAGAACCGAGAGACGTCGAGGCAGCGGTGCAATGGGGAAGCGATAACGAGTCTTCTCTTCTAGGGTTTGGTGGACGGCCACCAATGGAGGAGAGAGAAGAGATGGTGTGTGGAATCAAGGAAAGAAGATATCTTGATGTATCTCAATTGCATAATCCTAGAGAGCAATAAGTGCCTCTCTATTTATAGGATTTTGGGAGTCCATGGATCACAATCCATGGGACACACCAAATAAATGGATGAGATTGATTTGTGTTTTTTCCAATGGTCAAGATTGTTGTTGGTAAAAAACCAACAACTAATAATTTAATTTAGATTAAATATATTTGATAAATCAAATATGATTCAATCTCAAATTAAATCAAGCAAACATGGAGTCAATTGGTTGGAAAATCCACCCTCCATATATGGAGTGGACATCCACCAATTTCCTTAGGGAAATTGTGGTCGTCCACCCATCCAATATGGAAGGGTGGGATCTCCACCAATCTTTAGATATCTTGTAATATCTTTGTAATCTCCATGAATTTTACAACAACTCTTGTTATAAATTATTCTACAAAAATAATTCATAATTATTTTGAGAATATTGCAATCTTGCCATTGAAGATTTGTGAATCACATTCACATCTCAAAATAAAATGTGTTTTACATTTTCAATTAATTACACAATATGAATCCAATACACACCAATAATTAATTTATATATATAAATCATAATAAGATCTCTCTAATACATTATAAATCACATTTATAATATATTATGAATAATTGGATATTGCTATCCATATTATTCTTATCCACAATAATTAAATCATATTTAATTATATAGGATAAATATCCACATGCACCAAGATAATTAAATCACATTTAATTATCAATCTCTCAATGCTTAGATATAATTCATCTATGGAATCATTCTTGAACCCTTTCATGAATAATGCGCTTTCTCCGCAGATACTTGGAGATAAGGACATGGCGATTGTATTGTTCCACGTATAGTGACTTGGATATTGAGATCACATCTCAAATCAAGATCTCATGGACCTCCCACAGATGCTTGATTGAATCAAGGCCATAGACCTAATCTTCTCATTCCATCTGAATCTCATTCAGACCAATGTCCAATACATGGACTAAGATCATGTCACTTCTCTACTAAGAGGAGTCACTAAAATCCAAACCTCTTTCATCACTCCCTTGAAATGGAGGCGTCATGATTATACAATTGTTTATGATCACATCACCCTCAAGTATTCCCAAAACCTGTACATCCTGCATACTGGAAGACCTATGATGAAAACCAAAGATATAGATCAATTTTATACTGTCTTCTTTAGGGTTTAATCATCAAGTTTCTCAATCTTGGTCATTGGAAATTGGTATTGATCATATGCTTTCCCAAAGCATATTCAAATTCTTGTCATGCTTCCAAAGCACGACGACCAAGCATGGAATTTGATTGGTCCCAATACCTCATGAGTGAGCTCATGTCTTCCAGTTCATATGTGAACCTATATGGTCCGTTTGAGAGATCGTATTAGTCACATGTCCTTACATGCACACCAGCTCGTCGGTGTATAGACCTTGGTTAGGTCATCAACCTATTGGTCTGCCAAATGTACATACTCAGACATATAGTCACACATCTATCTCTGGTCAGAGGATGTGTGCCTATATCATGACATCATTCAACATAGGTCTTTGGTTATCTCAATCTCGTTAAGTCAACCTTTTGACTCAACTAATCTGACACCTCCGAATCACTATTTCCATGCAGAGGACCAGCATCAAGAGGTCGATCAGATATCAACCAAATGAGAAAGGATTCTCATCTCCTACTCAGGCTGGAGATCATCACTTAATAATCATTTGATGGTGCTTGATGAGTCCTCTATCTAACTCCTTAGATATCCATCCAAGCACCAACCTCTATGATTCAATCAATGAATCAACAACTGTATGATTATCAAGTCGGCCATGATACATAACCCTTATTGTACAGAGGGACCTTATAGTGCATTCATTCATTCAATCTCAGAAAGGGAGTGAAAACAATTAATAACTTTTATTGATAAATCATATATTACAATAACATTTATTGTAGGAATGGTTCGCCTCGGGCTCACATGGATAACAAATTATGATAAGATTCATCATTGATCAAATCATGTAACACATGATATAATTACATGTCTCTACAACTATATTGAGTTTAGGTGTATTAGGAGGAGTGAGATAGGAATGATATTCCTTTCTCCATAAGGTATTCCGTGAATTCATCTAATAGATACTTGCTACCTTGATTAGATCAAATTCTTTCATCTTCCTTCAAATTTTAGTTCTAAACTAAAAAAATGAAATCTTTGAACATTCAAATGTTTATAAGGTGAAGGTAAGAAATCACATATCACAAATAATCATCAATAGATTTCACATATTGATGAATCTCTGATTCATCACCACAAAAATAAAAAATAGAGCTTCGTTATTGAGTAATTAGCTGTATTTATCCATTTATTTTGCATTATTCTCATTCATGCATTTAGAATTAATATTTGCATTTTAGCATGTATAATTGCATTAAATAAGAAGCCAATTTTCCCTTGTAAATATCACATGTATTATACCACATTTCCTCTTTTTCTCACAAATTTTCACTAACTCAGAATCGAATAAAATCAACTCTACAGTGTATTTACTACTAACATAATAAAGGAAAAATATCAAAAAAATATTAACTTGTAAAATTAACCAATAAAATCCAAACCCAAGTTTGATATTAAAGCCTTAAAATGTGAATATCTCTCTCATACAATCTCCTATGGACCCTACTCACTTTTAAATTAATGTACGTCCAATTATCTTTAAAACAAGACCCAATTATACAATCTCGTTGTATAGTGTATGTATGTTTCTCTATTTTATTTATTTTATCTTTTCTTTTTCTAAAATATAAAAAATATACAAAAAATATATTAATTTATGAATATTTATTTTACATTTTTCATAATTTTATTTTGATTTTCATCTTATTACAATTGATAAAAAACTGATAAAACATGAAAATATGGTATTTTATATTTATAGGATACCACCAAAAAAACCTTTTGTACATATGATTTATTTTTGTTTCATATTCTTTAGAAAAGTTGTAGATCTTGTAGAGGCGAACAACTTTCATTTTGCCCACTTTTTTATTTGACCACTTTTGTTATTTTTTTTGTTTTTTACATATAATTTGTGATTTTTCCATGAGCCGTAACGTGTCACCCCCCATTTTTATTATTACAATTTCATTATTTTATTAATTTATTTATATTAATTTTATTTATTTGTTATTTTATTTATATTTATTTGTTTATTTTATATTATTATTAATTTTTAATTTAATTTTATTTTTCTTTTTTTCCTCTTTCTACCACATGGCCTTGCCTAAGCACGCAATGTGCCCCCTCCTTCCCCATTCCCCTCTTACGACCGTTGTGCTTCCCATGCCATCTCCTCTGCCTAGCGGTTGCGGAACCTCCGCCTGTGCACCTGCCGACCACCATGGCCTCATCTCCCCCTCTCTCTTCCTCCATCTCTCTTCTCTTTCCCACGTCCCTCCACGCCAACCACATCCACTTCTAGTGGGTGCGGCTGCGCAACTTCCCATTATGCCTCCCACCATTCTCACTCCCTCCTATAACCACCAACCCATGACTCGGCCTCTCCACCGATCTCCAATCACCGTAGGTCACACAACCGCTAGCCCACGACCCCCATCCTCCTCTGTCTTATGCGCCATCGCCCAACCTCCTTTAAATAGATGACCACCATCCCACATCATCTGCATCTGCCATTCTAAAGGGACGAGGGCCACCAGCTTCGCTCTTTATCATTGATGACATCAATGAGGAGCCGAGTTCGAAGGCGACGACGACTTGCTCCATCTTGGCAAGTTCCAAGGTGGGTCTTCCACATTGCCGAAGCTCATTTCTATGCTGCTCAAGTTTTTCCTAGTTTATGCCAACTTGGATCAAGGCGAGAATTCACAACAAGCTCCTCTGAGATTGCCTTTCTATAGTGGAAAGAAATCCAACCCTGTCGCTAGGTAAACTCCTTATCCATTCTCCTTCTCTTCATATATTGTTCTTCTTCCCCTTTCATTCTTTATCCTTCGATTCCACCCGAACCATTCTTCCTCCTCTGCCATCTCTCCCCATCCCCAGTCTTCTTCTCTTCTCGCAACTTCTACGATCTCTACCTTCATCTCCGCATCAACTCCACCCTTTCGCCAACTACCTTCACCATGTGCACTGCCTCCACCTTCAGCTGCTTTGCCCGTGTTGCGCACTCACCAGCGACCCTACACGCACAAAACTCGGTCTGCGTGCTTGTCATTGACATCAAGATCGATCTCAATACCTCTACATGGTTGCTCCCACTTCGCCTAGCCACGTACGAGGCTCCACCAGCTTTCAGGTGAGCCTATATCAAACTTCACCTTCATCACTTCATCAGCCACTTGCCTCTCCATCATCCCATGGCCGTGTGACAACCAAGAGGAAGGAGCAGGACTTCTGCAGACTATTGTGTGCCACACCGCCATTTGCCCAACTGTGCTTCTGCCACGACTGGTCTCAGCCCTCCACTCCCGAAGTCGACGCACCACATCGCCGACCTCATGCTACCTAATGACCGGTAGATACCCTTGATTCAAGCACCACCGTCCTCGAGCTTCCCCAACCACCCATGAAGAAGAAACCCTCATGAGGGTTCATTTTTGGGAAAAATTGCAAGGAAAACCAAGGAGATTCCCCAATTCATACTTCGTTCCTATGTCACGTCTATAAGTGGTGACAATTGCATATCAACCCATGCGTTCTTGGAAAATTACGTGAAAGTTTTGGTCGCAATGAGGGCTTACACCACACATGTGGTCTCCCTGGCACATTTGCATAAATACCCATGCAGGTATAGGTATTTGCATTATAGTCCTTTTCTATGTTTATTTCAGTTTATTCATTTCTATAATATCCAAATAGAACCTTACATTGGGTCATTTTGAACCATCATCTTGCATCAATTTTTATTTCCAAAATTTGGATATTGTAGATTAACTAATTATATATCTAATGAGTATTTATTTGCAATTTTGTGGACAATAACTAGTTTACTAGAATTAATTTGGTGAAAATTTGAATAGTTTACCCATTTTATGCTCTGAAATTGCTACTAAATTATTCACTGCTCTAAAAATTCCTAAAAAATCACATTAGATAAAATTACTTTTGTTCTACATCATATTCAAAAATCATCAATTTGCATGCATATCAAGGTCACAATAAATTTAAACGATGATTTGAGTAATTTATTTTTAATTAATTCCACATGTAGTATTTTAAGGAATTAAAAGTTGTTGTAGTTACCTCTCATGTACACCAATCTAGGATAATTAAATCTCTGGAAAATATTGGTGTTTGGTATTTATTAAAATTATTTTGCTTGAAATCACCTTGCATTCATATTTAATTCATAATTATTTCAAATTACATCAGAAAAAACCAAAAAAGATTGCATTAACTTAACTTTGCATTCATAAACATTCTAGTTAAGTTTCATTGAGTTTGGAGTTCATTAGATTGAAAATTTACAGTTTAGCTCTTGAACGTTGCTAAAATTGCCTTGCATTTAGTAATTGCATAACAAATGCTAAAAAATGCTTCCTTTCAGACCTAGCTTCTAAATTGTGTAATAATTAACCTAAGGAGACAGTGGCCTCCCTGAGTTAAACCTTAGGCTTGCCCAAGTAAAAAATATAAATTAACCACCCGCTTTAATCGACAAAGAAATTTTAGTGGTTTTGATTTGTTAATTGCCCGACTATAACAATTTAACACTATTAATTAGGGATTTTTACGGGTTTGTCACATATCATTAATGTTTATTATGATATAGATGATCAACACATACATCATTATGTATGAGATTTTGAATACCCTATCATCTTACACTATTCCTAGAGAAGGGTGCATTGGATAATTTATACTTTGAATAGAATATTCACAAGTATGTAAGATTTGTAATTTCATGCACTCTAAAGTTTCATCTCTCATCAACATACTTATCTCCAAGGCTTGATATCATATCATCGACAAATGATCTTCATCCTTATATTGAAATTTTAAGGTTTAATTTTCTGTATTTAGAAATGTTAATGAACCATTCATTAATTTTTTCACTTTAGTAGAGTCCTCTAGATGCTAGATTACTATCTAAAATATGCCCATCTTAACTCTTTATGATTGGTCTATTCCATAATACTAGAATGTATTCCAATAGAGTCATTTTCTAAGTCTAAGGGCTCTCCGACTGAAAATATGGTCTATCTATCCAATAGAGATTGTTGCAACAATTACATCAATTCCAATATAGATGACTATTAACTAATCTTCTAAAACATATGCAAAAAATTGCAAGGGTTATTAGAAAATGAGATATATTAGACTTTAATCTTTTCAAATAATTAAGTCAATTCAATGATTAAATGCAGGTGTAGATTATGTTGATGCATTGTCCAAGTCCTTCCCTAAGGATCCTAGATAGTCTAGATAGTCATACTATCACTGCATTGGCTTATTGCAGTATTGGCATTTATCAAACTCTTTGGATGTCATATGGAAGTCATAGAAGTGCATCAACCTTTTGACTTTCCTTCTTACTTGGGTCGGACCCATGCTTCCACTACGCTCCCCACATCTATAAACAACCATTGCTTAAGACAAAGGATCTCTTATGTTGAACTCAAAAGATTTCAATATAAGAGTATTTCAACAATTATACATTCTTCATTTGAATCATACAATATTAATATTATGAAGCTTCATGAATGAATTGAGTATAGACAATAGAATGATGACACTCATCGTATCTACATCCATCTTAACTCTTAAAGACTTTTTGTTCAGGCATGTACTCAAACATTTTTTAGTACATCATCTCTTCTCGAGCCACCATTCTACATAATGCAGTGAACCATGTCATTCATGATTAAATGTAGACAGCACATTTGTATGCCAAACATCTTAGATTTTATAAGGATTTTTATAATTACGATCATCATCGACATGATACTTCCAAAGCACACTCGATGAGAGATCAAGACTATAGAGGCACACCAACCCTAAGTTGGTTATCCTATTGTGTATTTAATTGTTATTCCTCATTATTATAAGGAAACTTGCACGTTGCAACCACTACTCCAAATGATGATATCTGACCGACCTCTTGATGAAGGTCCTCTACATAGGAATAGAGATTCGGAGGTGCTAGATAAATTAGTCAAAAGAGTTGACTTAATGAGATCGAGATAACCAAGACTATGTTTTATGTTGTCACAATATAGTCATGCATTCTCTATCCAGAGACAGATGTATTTCTGTATGTCTGATTATGTACATTTGGAAGACCGATAGGTTGATCATATAATCAAGGTCTATAAACTGTTGAGCTGGTGTGTTTATGAGGTCATATGAGTAATACGATCTCTCAATTAGATCATACGTGTCCACTACTGGACCGGAAGACATGATGTCACTCATGAGATATTGGGACCATCAAATTCAATGCATGGTTTTCTTGCTTTCGAAGCATGAAAAGAATTTATAGGTATGATATATGCTTTGGGAAAGTATATGATCGAGATCAACTCCCAATGATCGAATGAGAAACTTAATGACGAAATTCTGAAGAAGATAGTCTAAAAGTAATCTAAAACTTCGGGTTTATTCCAGGCCTTCCAGTATGCATGGTATGCAAGTATTAGGAATACCTGAGGTTGATGTGATCATAAACGATTGTATAACCATCATGCTTCCATTCCGAAGGAGTGATGAAACATGTTTGGATTTTAGTGACTCCTCTCAGTAGAGAAGTGATCTAATCTTAGTACAAATGTTGGACATTGATTTGGATACTATTCAGATGCAATGAGAAGATTGGAATTACAGTTTTGATTTAGTCAAGCATCTACAATAGATCTCCGAGATCTGGATTTGGGTTATGATCTCAATATCCAATTCACTATACATGGAATGTACAATCACCATGTCCTTATCTCCGAGTATCAGCAGAGAAAGTACATTATTCGTGAAAGAGTTCAAGAAAAATTTCATTGATGAATTGTGTATCTAAGCATTAAAAAATTGATAATTAAATGTTATTTATTTATCATGAATAATGTGAATGTGATTCATATTATTTAGTTGCATGAGAATGATGACCAAAGATTATTAGATGTTATTTAGTTATCAAGGATATGAATAATGTGGATAGCACTATATATGTCATTTATTTATATATATTATAAATATGATTTATAATATATTAGGGAGTGATTATTGTAAATAATATCTATAAATTAATTGTTAATGTGAATTTGATTTATATTGGAATTTAATTTGAAATACAATTTACATTTATTTGGATGTGTGAATATGATTCACAATTATTTATTGGCATGATTGCAATATTCACAAAATTAATTTGGAAATATTTTTCGTGAATTACTTTACAACAGAAGTTATTGTAAATATATGAATAATTATGTGGGATTTTATATCTCAGATAATTAGAAGGCCAACACCTTCCATGTATGGTGGGTGGACGACCACCTCTTGAATGAGTGAAAGGGTGGTCCTCCCCTATATTTTAAGAAGGTGGGTGGCATCCTTCCTAATTCTTCTATCTTGATTTATTTAGTTAAATTAAATTATGTTGATTATTTAATATCATTAATTTAATCTAAATTAGTTGTTGTTGTATTTTTATACAACAAAATCAAGGCCATAGAATACAAGCACAAATCTATCTCAACCATTGATTATGTGTTTCACATTGATTGTGATCCATGGACTCCCAAAATACTATAAAAGAAGAGACAACATGCTGAATCTACATTTCATCACCTTTATTCTTTCATTTTGACCTTTAAACCCTAGCTAAATGCATGCATATAGCATAATTTTGCATAAATTAACATTCATTACTTATTGTATAAAACAATGTGTTTAAAGTCAAAATAAAATAATAAAGAAAAGAAAAGAAAAAGAAATAAAATGCCAAAGATATTTTATGATCCTAAACCCGAGACCTAGGCATCTTGATGACTTGGTCGACAAGGAATAAAGTAGGGGGAGATAAGGGCCAAATAGACAATAAAAACCCTAATTTTCACCATTAAATAATTCATTTTCAAAACCTATTTTGTTATTTATTATTTATACCCCATATAAAGAAACTTTGTACATGAAAGTTGTAGATAAAATACATAGAAAAATATAAAATTTACATAACATAAAAATAATACACAGTTTACTTTTTATATTCAAAATAAAAATCCCAAACTCAAACTTCCCAGAACCATATCTTCTTCATATGAACTCAAAATGCACCAAAATTACTTTAATTGTATACAACTTTTTATTAGCCATTGAATGAAGGTGGTTCCATTAAATTTGGAGTTAAGATGCAAAAGTTAAGTTTTGGACCCCTATTGTACAATGTGCACTAATAAAATATTCGTTTTATTTATTCTTAATATTTTCACAATTTATATTTTATAATTTCATAAATATTATCTATTGTATTTATACATATGTAGAATAGAATAAAAGCATAAAGAAAATAATAAAATAAAGTAATATTCATAAATACATAGATGAATGTACTATACTTATACGAAAATATTTAATACCCATATTTATTTAAATGTACAAAATACATTAGAAAAATACAATATATATATCTTTAACTTATATAAATTATGTATATAAATTACGTAATAAGGTACAAATATATAAATTATGTGTATAAAATAATAAAATCAAAAATACAAGATAAAATTAAATTATGCAAAACATATGTCAATATACCTATAAATATATTTGTAAAAAGTAACATGTAATATATTAGCTCATCAAAATAAATAAACATTGGACTGAAATACTACATAAATTAATAAACATTCTTATGCTTTTAGCAAAAATAAACAAAAATATTTATTATTTTTTAATTATTTTCAAGTTTAATCACTATTTTGTCTTTTTGTGGGTAACATGGCCCAATCAGGTCATGCCCCCCATTGACCTAGGTCAACTCTCTGACCCAGGTCGTAACCCTGTCAGACCTCGATTGACCCCCTTCTTCTCCCTTTTTCTCCAAATGATGCATTCATCGATACTGATTGATTCCTTCACCACTTTTCATCCTCTATCCATAACCTATCACACTAGCTTGACTCCTCGAACTGAAATCCTCTGTATCGAGCTGACCACCACAATCCTGTAATTAGCGGAGTCTTGAATAAATTAAAAATCACAAAAAATTGGCAAAAAATAAAATTCGTGGTATTTTTAGCCTTAAAAATACCTTCAAAAATATTTTGTATCTTCAATTGACCTCGTTTCCATTTTTGGTCAACATGAAACTTGTAGATCTCATCGAGATCGACAACTTTCATGTTTTGAGTTTTCTCAAATTCGGCCATCTTCACCCTCATATTTCAATTTCTTTCTCGGAATAATGTAATTGGGCCACGTGGCCAATTCTGGTGAAGCCACGTGGCCCGGCCTCTTTGTCTTATCCGCCCCCATCCCTGGCCATTGGATCTCCTTCTGATCCAACGACTCCACTCTCTCCACGCATATTCTTTTTCTCTGCCGTCCGATCGCCACTCATGCCTTGATCACCACCGTCGACGAGCGCCTCACTCAGAACACGCCACGTGTCACTTTGTGCACCGTCTGATCATAGTCTGGAGCTCAAATCTTTACTACTTACTCCCGCAACTATCGTCGACCCTCCTATCATTCTCTAGAAGCAATCTCCACCGCTCGTCGGTGCTTTGATATCCGCCCGCCACATGGCACGTTGATCGCCACTCGATCGTGCCCGCTTCCCTTCATCGCCACCGTCCACTGCCGCTATAATACCAACCGCCCGATCGCAGTCCTAATCTAATCTCACCCGTCTAATAGTGATGTGCCTCCAGCTCGACACGTGGCGCATCCTCCACTCTTCGATCGCATCGCCTTGGGTTTCATCCCTACCGTCCCTTAGCACCTCGCTCCTGGCCGTTGGATCACAAGATCCAACGGCTATGAACTCATCTTCCACCTCCGGCCCCTCCTCTTTTACACGTTCTCCAAACTCGCGATCCACCTCCACCCTTCCCATTATCCCGCCGTCTCCATCCATTACCTCCACTACCCAAACACCCCACGACGTTCTCCCATCTCCCTTCATCCTCGCGAGTCATCCTTTAACCCACGACGACCACTCAGTCGTTCCACTTCGGCCACTCAAGTCACGTTACACACCACCAGAACTGACACCGACCCCCTTCAAACACTCCGCCTCTCCTCCATTCCCAACTATCCACCTTTACACAAGGGACCTCCCATCAAGCCTCCGCCCCTCGGTGACAGCGAGGGGGCGGCGAGGAGCGCAGAGACGAAGGCTTCCTCCGGTGTCGACCCCTGGCCATGGTAGGCCAGGTCCGCAGTGCTCTGAGCCCGCCAAGCTGTCCCTAGTGGCTGCAGGGATCCAACGATGACACGAGCTTCTCCATGAAGCTCAAGCACAAGCTCCGCTCCGCCCTTATCTCACGTAAGCTTCTCCAACTTCTCCTGCATTTCTTCTCCTTCTTCTCAAAATTTATTACGTCGCAAGCTACCTCTTCACCCTCCATTGAACCCCCTACTAGTTTCGCCAACACTCCACCGTTCACGTGCACTTCTCCGATCACCCAATCCCTTTCCCCACTACCTGATCTCCTCCTCGACCTCCATCTCCCTTCGCCGGAGATGAAGAGCACCAGGGATCCACCTCCCGTCGCACGCAAGCCCTTCACTTCATCCACGCACACATGCCTTTTTCTTCGGTTATGTGCTTAATTGTGCATATCATCAAAACTATCAACGATCGGAGCTCCATCGGAGCCAACTTCATCAACCTCGCCATCGTCATCAACGCTCCGATGGGATGAGCCAAGATGCCAGATGCATTCACCGAGCTCTCAGCTACCTCTGCACACTTCTATGGAGCTCTGGGGAAGCCTACAGTGTTCGATCACCAACAGCGGAATGAGAGCTGCTTTGCCGGGGCTCGAATCCCACCACCGCTTGCGTCTGAAGAAGGAGGTACAGTGACCGTTGGATGGTCTTATCCTGGTGACCATCTGACGGTCCAGATGAGGCCACGCCAACGACTCCAGAGCAGATAAGAGCCATCCGATCTCTATGATCGGATGGCTTATGATCAGATACATGTCAACTCTAGATGACCTCCAAGCCTCAGCATCCGACCCATTAGGCTTGGAACTCCGAGCCTAGCCGAGCCTGCATCGAGCCTGAACCAGCCTCCACACCTAGCCAAAGCAAGCCCGAGCCTTCTCCGAACCTCAAAGCTGCCCGAACCTAGAGAGCACGTGCACAGCACGTGCCATCTAGGCTAATTGCAGGAAGGTCCAGCCGACTTCTTCAATTTGCAGACAGGTCCATATCACGTGCAACACATGTGCGCAATGGGTATTTTGCATTGATACCCTTGTGGGTTTTCATAATTGCAAAAATACCCTTGTGCGTGTGGGTCACTTACAGGGAAGGTCCCGATATTTTTTATATTTGCAGTTTAGTCCCTCCCAGGGACCTATTTGTAATTTTATTTCATGTTTCCTTTCAGTTATGCCCTTATCTTCTTTCATGCACATTTTGAGCATCATATTTCCGATTGAGTTGATTTCAGTTTCATTTTAAAGCTTGTTTGATGAACTTTCGAATGGCATGATCATTTATTATGATGGACACATTAATTTTGATGTATTATTTTGATAGCCATGTGTCTCTTATTACTTAAACCTATGCCTTGTTTAAATCAAGTTTGTCATCTAAATTAAATCAGAAATTGACTTATTGTTAAATTTGCTCACCATATTTATTCTAAGGCATATTATTTGTGTTGCATTGCATCGTATTCATTTGCATAACTGAAATATTTATAATAAAAAATGCATGTTTGTTTTAAAGCATTGTCATGTCTTCATCCTTTAGCATTGTTTGACTTATAATTTACAACTCAAGACTTAAGTAGATAGATAAAAATCTGAGTAATCACGAAAAAGGCTCGTGTCCCTGAGTTTGACCTTGGTTTCTTACCAAGTAAAATAAATATGACCATTTGATTTCCTTTCCAAATCCAACATAGATGGTTTTTGTTGAACCTAGTTCGAGCCGCCTGCAATGACATATCAAGTGTTAATTCAACAATATTAGAGGGCTGAATTTGCGGCTCGTTAAATGGCACCGTTGCCGGGGACACGACTCATTTCTTATATTATTTCGAATTTTGTTTATTTAATTAAGTGTTTCATTTTTATAGGTCAACTTGTTCATCTAATTTGCATTATAAAGGTTGTTCTTTTTGATTGATATCTAGTCGTTGCTTTTGTGGCAGGGCCCTTGGTGTTCAAGGAGGCGAGGAGCCGGTGCTCCCTGTTGCGAGAAGCCGCAGAAGCTTGCTTGGAGCAAGTCAAAAAGAGAAAAAAAATGTGTCATTTTTTTGCATCTCATTTTGTAATAACCGTCTTTACAGCGGTCTTCGATCGAAGGCTCGCGGATGTAAAAGAGCGAATATATGTGATTGTGTGGGGATCGTCCCCACTTGAGTGTCGACCTAGGACCAGGAATGCAACTCTTCGAGCTTAGTTTAACATTCGCATTTTTATGTGCTTGCTCGTAGGTAGGACACACTAAAAAATTAAACGCACATAATCTCGCTTTAGTTAGCCAAATTTAATAGAAATTCTTTCCCGCTAATAGAAGCATGATTAGGTGCGGCTTTTTGATTGACTTACATACATGACTTTAGTTTTAAAACAACCCAAATTTTCACATATTTTCGCTAAGCCACTGCATGTTTTTAGCCTAGATCATGTTTTTATCGAATGCATAGTTTTTCTCTCGATTTCCCCTCCTAGCTTGATCACCTAGGTTAATGGAAAATGGGAATGAATGATAGACGATGAATGCTTGATTTATGTGCTCACCTTAATCATTGACAACCTTAAGAAAAATTGGGACTGTTAAATTGCAAGTCGACCTAAAAATGGAGTAAAATTTTATTTTGGAAGAGCAACACCCTCGTTTACGCTTTGATTTTTACTTGACATTTTCTCTGCGTAAACATCAAATGTTTTATCACCAATAAAACTGGCAAGATAATAAACCAACTTCGGTTGGTTTCATGTGTGAGTTGGTGAAAAGGAAGGGTGTTGCATGCTTGATTGAGCCATGTTTGCTTCGATATACTCCCAGATCTCCATTCATCTCTGTAGATTCATCCGCTCACTTGTAAATCCATCCTTCTTCTTCGTTCACCTTGGGTCTCTCCCAAACATCAAATCTCCATCTTTATACTTAGGCTAATCTAAGCCAAAGTATAGGGGGGGCCGAGTCCCTGTGATTTTTCTCTACTCTCCTTTCCTTGCCTTTATACTTAGGTTATTTCTAACCTAAGTATAGGGGGAGACCCTCTTGGTTCCCTATATTTCTCTATATTTAAATGGACCTATGGACTTGTATCATCTTGTGCTATGAGGACATAGCAAAGTTTAAGTATAGGGGGGTATACCATATATACAGTATACTTACTTTAGCTATAATCTGAAAAATTTGAAAAATTTAAAACTTTTTGGCTAAAGTAAAATCCTTTGAACTAAGTGGACTCAAATGTTTTAACGGCTTTTTCTATACTATGTTACACTATTTTTATAAAAAATATTTTTGAAAATGATTAAAAAATGAGTTTTCCTTGTTTTGAAAAATCTTTTGAAAATGGTTTGAAAATTTTTATTTGTGTGACATGATTTTGAATTTTTTTCTCTTTTCAAGGAAAGTTGAGTCTAACCAGTATTCAAACTCTTAATTAAAATCCATAAAAATGAGAAAATACAAAAAAACTCTTTAGGAGTCATTAGTGACTACTAAGTCCAATTAAGTAGCCGCGTTCAGTGAGGGTCTGCCCTTAGCAGAGTGGATGGTTTAGAGGACATCGCGTAAGGCCCCATCCTCAAGCAACGGGCTCCGGCCTGTACTTACATCCATACTGACTGAATGCAAATGCATCTATTTAATTGAGTTTAGGCAGTCCTAATATCTCTTGAAGTTTAAAAAAAACTGTGTGTTTTTGAATGAAGGACTTGGATTAATCCTATACATTCTCACTTCCACCAAGGATCTGAGATGTTCAAGGAACCTTAGTTTTACGAGGACATGAGATTTTAGGTTAACCAGCCTTAGTCATCAGGGTCTTAGACTTAATCATCCACATTCCCCTGAATTTCTAGATTTGCATGCTATATTCCATGCTTAGTCTCAAACCAATAAGAATATGATCAACACATCACATGCACGATTGTGGTTTCGATGAGATGAGTTGACTTTTCAATTGAGGGATTGGGATGAGGTAGTCGAGTTTGGACTTGATCTAATGATGCTCGAGGATGGTATAAAATCTTTGAAGGCTTCATGAAACCTGAGTGTCAGCAAATCTTAGCCAGTATGAGAACTTGGTTCTTATACTAATCTCTTGACATTGACCTAAGTGCCAGGGTGTGAAATAAATAAAAAATGTTTATCAGTGTGCGCCAACTATTGGTAAAAGCAGTGGAGCTAGCCAAAAATTATACAAATTAATGAAATTCCAAAGAAAATCTCTCATTCCACAAAGTTAAATATCAAAGAGCTTCCACCAAAGGTGAGCGCTCCCAACCATTTCAAGGTGTCCACTTGGACCACCGCTATTAGGACCAAGAGTCAGGCTGGCACCAAAAAAGGGCTCTGCATCGTAAATGCTACAAGTCTGGGTGTTGAAGGTACGATAAGTACTCAAAAAAGACACACCCCGGTGTATTCCCAGGAAAACAAGTGCAGACGGCTCCAACTTCTCTTGACGGATGCACTGATCAACACCAAAAAAATGTGTGTTGCCTAAAAAGGCACTAAGAGAGGATCCTTGTTCCAATGAGAGGGAGAGAAGAAATGACACAATCCCATGCCCTCCATTACTGGCCTTCCATCTATATTTTCTAAGTCTGACAACTAAAGAGATGGTAGACTGGATGCAAGATTTGATTTATTCCATGGTGTTGAGGATTGGGTCCTTAGGAGAATTTCTTGGACCAAGACTTTGGGTGACGATTTGACTCTACTCTCAGAATCACAGTCAATACTAAATTTCATATCCTTAGTATATATGTACATCAGAGAGAGTCTGGAGAACTAGAGGAATGGGGTGCCTCTTGATTAAGGCTAGGTTGAACTCTAGAATTTTGGACCTCTAAAGTTGAGAGGACTTGAACAGATTGGATCCAGTACTCACATGCACAAGGGGGTTAATCCAGCTTATTCATTCTCTTTGATGCTCCAGGACGAGCATAGTTTTAATAGGGGGGTGATGAAACACGATTTCATCATCGTAATTTCCCACTATTAACCCCCTTTCTTAAAGTTGTGTCAATAAAAACCAGTTAAAGTCCTGTAATTAGCAGAGTCTTGAATAAATTAAAAATCACAAAAATGGCAAAACTAAAATTCATGGTATTTTTAGCCTTAAAAATACCTTCAAAAATATTTTGTATCTTCAGTTGACCTCGTTTCCATTTTTGTCAACATGAAACTTGTAGATCTGATCGAGATCTACAACTTTCATGTTTTGAGTTTTCTCAAATTCAGCCATCTTCACCCACATATTTCAATTTCTTTCTCGGAATAATCTGATTGGGCCACGTGGCCCATTCTGGTGAATCCACGTGGCTCGGCCTCTTTGTCTTATCCGCCCCGTCCCTGGCCATTGGATCTCCTTCTTATCCAATGGCTCCACTCTCTCCACGCATATTCTTTTTCCCTGCGTCCGATCGCCACTCATGCCTTGATCACCACAGTCCGCGAGCGCCTCACTCAGAACACGCCACGTGTCACTTTGTGCGTCGTCTGATCATCGTCTGGAGCTCAAATCTCTACTACTTACTCCTGCAACTGTCGTCGACCCTTCGATCGTTTTCCAGAAGCAATCTCCACCACCCGTCGGTGCTTTGATATCTGCCCGCCACGTGGCGCGTTGATCGCCACTCGATCGTGCCCGCTTCCCTTCATCGCCACCGTCCACTGCCACTATAATACCAACCGCCCGATCGCAGTCCTAATATAATCTCACCTGTCCAATAGCGTTGTGCCTCTAGCTCAACACGTGGTGCATCCTCCACTCTTCGATCGCATCGCCTTGGGTTTCATCCCTACCGTCCCTTAGCGCCTCGCTCCTGGCCGTTGGATCACAAGATCCAACGTCTACAAACTCGTCTTCCACCTCCAACCCCTTCTCTTTCACACGTTCTCCAAACTCGCGATCCACCTCCACCCTTCCCATTATCCCGCCATCTCCAGCCATTACCTCCACTACCCAAACACCCCACGACGTTCTCCCATCTCCCCTCATCCTCGCGAGTCATCCTTTAACCCACGACGACCACTCAGTCGTTCCACTTCGGCCACTCAAGTCACGTCACACACCACCGGAATTGACACTGACCCCCTTCAAATACTCCGCCTCTCCTCCATTCCCAACTGTCCACCTTTACGCGAGGGACCTCCCAGCAATCCTCCGCCCCCTGGTGACAGTGAGGGGACGACGAGGAGCACAAAGACGAAGGCTTCCTCCAGTGTCGACCCTTGGCCGTGGTAGGCCAGGTCCGCGATGCTCCGAGCCCACCAAGCTGTCCCTAGTGGCTGCAGGGATCCAAAGATGACCCGAGCTTCTCCATGAATCTCAAGCACAAGCTCCGCTCCGCCCTTATCTCAGGTAAGCTTCTCCAACTTCTCCTGCATTTCTTCTCCTTCTTCTCAAAATTTATTAGGTCGCAAGCTACCTCTTCACCCTCCAATGAACCCCCTACTAGTTTCGTCATCACTCCACCGTTCACACGCACTTCTCCGATCACCCAATCCCTTTCCCCGGCTACCTGATCTCCTCCTCCACCTCCATCTCCCTTCGTCAGAGATGAAGAGCACCAGGGCTCCACCTCCCATCGCACGCAAGCCCTTCACTTCATCCACGCACACACGCTTTTTGCTTCGATTATGTTCTTAACTGTGCAGGTCATCAAAACTATCAACGATCGGAGCTCCATCGGAGCCAACTTCGTGAACCTCGCCATCGTCATCAACGCTCCGATGGGCTGAGACAAGATGCCAAATGTCTTCACCGAGCTCTCAGCTACCTCAGCACACTTCCATGGAGCTATGGGGAAGCCTACAGTGTTCGAGCACCAATGACGGAGTGAGAGCTGCTTCGCTGGAGCTCAAATCCCGCCGTCTCTTGCGTCTGAAGAAGGAGGTACAATGACCATTGGATGGTCTTATCCCGGTGACTATCTAACAGTCCAGATGAGGCCACGCTAATTACTCCAGAGCAGATAGGAGCCATCTGATCTCTATGATCGGATGTCTTATGATCAGACACGTGTCAACGCCAGATGACCTCCAAGCCTCAGCATCCGACCCATTAGGCTTGGAACTCCGAGCCTAGCCGAGCATGCATCGAGCCTGAACCAGCCTCCGCGCCTAGCCAAAGCAAGCCCGAGCCTTCTCCGAACCTCAGAGCTGCCCGAACCTAGAGAGCATGTGCACAGCACGTGCCATCTGGGCTAATTGCTGGAAGGTCCAGCCAACTTCATCAACTTGCAGACATGGCCATATCACGTGCAGCACACATGCGCAATGGGTATTTTGCATTGCTACCCTCGCAGGTTTTCATAATTACAAAAACACCCCTGTGCGTATGGGTCATTACAGGGAAGGTCCCGATCTTTTTCATATTTGCATTTTAGTCCCTCATAGGGACCTGCTTGTAGTTTTATTTCATGTTTCCTTTTAGTTATGCCCTTATCTTATTTCATGCATATTTTGAGCATCATATTTCTGATTGAGTTGATTTCAGTTTCATTTAAAAGCTTGTTTGATGAACTTTCGAATGGCATGATCATTTCTTATGATGGACACATTAATTTTGATGTATTATTTTGATAGACATGTGTCTCTTATTACTTAACCTATGCCTTGTTCAAATCAAGTTTGTCATCTAAATTAAACCAGAAATTGACTTATTGTTAAATTTGCTCACCATATTTATTCTAGGGCATATTATTTGTGTTGCATTGCATCGTATTCATTTGCATTACATAAATAATTATAATAAAAAATGCATGTTTGTTTTAAAGCATAGTCATGTCTTCATCCTTTAGCATTGTTTGACTTATGATTTACAACTCAACACTTAAGTAGATAGATAAAAATCTGAGTAATCACGAGAAAGGCTCGTGTCCCTGAGTTCGACCTTGGTTTCTCACCAAGTAAAATAAATATGATGATATGATTTCCTTTCCAAATCCAACTTAGATGGTTTTTGATGAACCTAGTTTGGCCCGCCTGCAATGACATATCAAGTGTTAATTCAACAATATTAGAGGGCTGAATTTGCGGCTCGTCACCCAACAACTTGTAGGATTGAAGAGGCGGTGTAGATGATGATTCCATATATCTGTCGCTCGCTGGCGTAAGGTCTCCATCTCACAGCCACCAGCTGCTTGAGGTCCTTTTTCTATGCTCTTTACATAACTTGTAGTCTTAGCTTTTATTTGTTGTAAGTTTTTTGTTTCATTAATTTCCTTATCGTATATTTGATCCTTCGTAGTTCGTCGGAGGTCTTCTCCTGGGAACCATTTCACCATGAGGTACTCATCTCACAACCACTAACTGCTTGAGGTATATTAATGACCATTAATTAACCTCGTTTCGACTCTCCAACCATACCCACTTTCTTCCCTTCCGCTTCTTGTATGCATCGCGTGCCTCAAGTCCACCTTATCCCATCTAGATTAGGATTTGGGTGCTCCACAACCACCACTCATCGGAGAACCTCCCCTACACCCCATCCCGCCTCCATTACACCTGCTAACGACTCGTGGTAGTTTGCCCTCAACTATCTTTTCTTCATGTTCAGATTCTCGGAGCCTAATCCCAACTAGGGGTAGTTTTGAAGTCGGAGGAGGATCCCAAGCACCCCTAGCTCCTCTGACCTCTTGGAGACACTATGGTGAACCCCAGAATATTTTGAGACCATCAGTAGCAGTGGACCGTTGGGAGGAACATTTTGAGACGCTCGGAAGCAAGGTGGAGGACGAAGGATCGCGTTTCGAGCTAATCAAAGCTCGGAAGAACCCGGGTTCTTCCGTGTTTCTCCAAGCAATATTCCAGCCTTTCGATCAGCCTCCATCGCTCAGGTGTGTAGCCATTGTCGGATAAATGAAGCCTCGATCGTAGGATCCTTGCCAAGAATCTAGTCCCAGCCGCTGAGCCGAATAGTCATCGTGCTTCTAGAGCACGAAGCGTATCTAAGTGAGGTGCCCTCCACCATTCGATCGGGCACATATGGAGGAATTTTGCATCTATTTCCCCTATTTTTATATTTTTTAATTAGTCCTCTAATTATTTTAATTAAT
Organism: Ottelia alismoides; assembly: GCA_037367405.1. Lineage (NCBI taxonomy): Eukaryota > Viridiplantae > Streptophyta > Magnoliopsida > Alismatales > Hydrocharitaceae > Ottelia > Ottelia alismoides. Next base: position 452,450 of record JAZKJV010001890.1, on the reverse strand, counting down.
TTAAAACTTTTGTAAAATTTACAATGAACCCCTTGATTTTATTTCATATTTTTTGGGTCTTGGCCATGTCATATCACGTGCCATCCCACATGAGGTGGTGATTTTGCATGTAAATCCCTTCCTTAAAGTTAAGATATTAGTTGTAACTTTTTGGGTATTTTGTAGAAACTACCTTGACCTTTATTTTTAATTGCAATTATACCCTTGCTAGTTCGAGAATTTTTAGTTGTTCTTTAATTTTTATAAATATTATCCATGCTCCAAAAATTATGAAAGATTAGTGTTAAATGCATGCTTACAAATATTTTTAATTTCTATTTTAGATTTGCAACTTAATTATTTTTCCTATTTAACAAAAATTTAAAAAAACTCATTTTATCAATGTTAGAATTTAAAATTACCAAACAATATATAAAATCTTTTTGAAAAATTCCAAAAAAATTATATTTTGTTTAATATAGTATTTTACAACTCTAAACCGAAAATCAGTAAAATAGAAAAAGAAAATAACTAACAATTAAAAAAGTTCCAAAATCCTTTATAAAAATATAAAATATGACCAAAAAATCTAAAAATATTAATTTCTTTCCTGTAATTTTTTTATTTTATATATTATTTACTAAAGTTGCTTTTAAGAAATTTTAAGGCTCTTTGCTTATTTTAAATCTCAAATCGATTCGGCCTATTTATTAATACTTGTTTTTGGATATTTTTAACTTAAAAAATATATTAAATAAGCCAAATTATTCTAAAAATAAAAAAAGAGTAGAAAAAAAAACACAAAAACATTTTATTCTATAATTTTTGTTTATATTTAGTTATATTTATAAATATACTGCTCTATATTATCTATGTAGTTATATATATATTCCTATATTACTAATTAAAATGAAAAAGGAATTAAAAATCAGAAAATATAAAAAAGATAAATAAAAAGATAGAATTAGAATCAAATTTCAAAATATAAATATAAAATCAATAGAAAAATGTATATTTAAACCCAAATAAAAAAGATAATAAAACACAAGAGAAAATGACAAATTTTTGGATCCATTTCCCAATTTATTACGTTTGCTCCATGTGTTCGACACTCTAAACATAAATACACATATACAAACAATATGTAGAGTTATAATAAATTTTAACTCCGCATTTATTTCGCTTTTCATTGCTATATATATTTTGGGTTAATTGTTGAATTAGACGGATTTCGTGAGCAATCATTTCAGCGACAGTGTAGTTCTCGCCCGATGTAGAGTATATTAGATCCTCGCAAAATCCCTTTTTAAAATGGCACTGTTAGTGGGGAGCAAAATCTTATAGATTGCATTTCTTTATTTGTTCCTTCTTGTCTCTTATGTGTATTTATCTCTTTATTTAATATTATTTTTATTTTGATATTATTTTTGTACTGTTGTGACCTCTTCCCCAGTTTGATCTTGGTGTAAGGGTCCTCTACATGAGGGAGGACTTCTTAGGAGGACATGTGCACCCAAGCAAGGCGGAGCCAGCTTTTGGACTTAGCTGACAGGAGAGAGCAGCAAGGGCAGACTAATGGAATTTTGAAGAGCAGTCTGCTGTGTAAATTATATTTTACATCTATTTGTAATTTTAAGTGAGAGAGAGAGACATTTATTTGTAATAATTGAACTCTCCAGGACACTGTTACTTCATGAGGTCCATTGCCCAGGTGATTGTTCACCTAGGGGCCTCACAGTGTTTTTTCTCACGTTTCCATCGCTTTCTTTTTATATGTTTTTCAATTTTCTATTTATTTATTCTATGTGATTGAGCCCTAGTTCTAGGATTTGTTTGTCGATAGAATGAGGTCTAAAGCCCTAATTAAATTGTATATACCTATAGTCTACTTCTGGATCTAGTCAAATGATGTTGATTATTTACACTTGAGAGTGCACGACGAGACATGCACCATAAATTGCTTGCAGTACCCGTTGTGGCGTGCACCGAGGTTGTCTCGAAGACCGAACCGTAGGTTTCATATCTAGATAATTAGCATCTTGTGATCTGTGTTAACAACAATTTCGATTCTAGAGTGATTTCATCAGTTGCATTGAATATAGATAGGTTTCAATTATGCTTAGCGTCCTTGCATGAAGAGAGCTGGAAGCAAGGTGAGCATTTCTATTTAGCATTCAACATTATTTTCACCTTGTATTCTTTTTTGACCCTTTACCTCTGATTTTTATCTGCTAGGATTCAAAAGGAATTGACTCCTCATTAGGTTCATGCATTTTTATTAAAAATCCATAAAAGTGATAACCAATAAAGTTGAAACTTCTAAATTTACATGACACTAAAAAAGAAAAAAAATCCTTATCTTGGGGAGAGTAAGCCCCTCATTGTATTTGCATTTTATTCATGATACATACACACTAAGGATTAGTGTCGTAATCCCAGGCCTACTTACGTGTTTGTACAACTTTGTGAAATTAACTTAACTCTAAAATTGAAAAGAGAAAAAAAAATCAAACTTTCACGATCAACAATGAGTTGAGTTAGTGAATTGGGGGGATTGTTTTGTGTATATTTATGTTCATACTCGATCTTCTATACACATTTGTGTCTTTTCTTACATATCTTAATTTGACTATCGTGTTCTCCTGATCATTGCCTTTTATTTTGGAGATGGCCGATTAGAGTTATTTTTTATCCGATCTTCGCAGATCCTTCTTACTCTTTAGTCGATCCATCTCCATTTATCCAAGAGAACATTGCTCGTGATTCTTCTTTCTGTATATATCTGCCTAATCCACTATTTCAAGCATCAAATTTTGATTTTTACCCACCACCACCACCCACTCATTTTCGACTATCTCATGTTGGACATGCGTGCCCACGGCGAGCCATTATGCAATAAATGTTATTGCAGAATATCATTCCCTGATTTGAAATGAAGAATAAATAATTTGCATAATAGGTCCCTTAGTACAATTAGGGTTATGTACCATGGCATCTTAATGATCAACTAACGGTTGATTCAATTATTGAATCATGGAGGCTTGTGCTTGGATGAATATCTAAAGAGTTAGATTGAGGACTCATCAAGTACCATCAAATCATTATTAAGAAATGATCTCCAACCAGAGAAGGAGATGGCATTCCTTTCTCTGATGGCCGATATCTAACTGACCTCTTGATGCGGGTCCTCTGCATAGGATTAGAGATTCGGATGTGTTAGATAAGTTAGGTCAAAGAGTTGACTTAACGAGATCGAGAGAACTAAAGTCCTATGTCGTATACTGTCCCAATAAAGGCACACATCCTCTCACCCGAGACAGATGTGTTACTATATGTCTGAATATGTACATTTGGCAGACCAATAGGTTGATGACCTAATCAAGGTCTATATACCGGTGCGCTGGTGTGCATGTAAGGGCATATGAGTAATGCGATCTCTCAAAGGTATCATACATGTTCTTTACTGAACCGGAAGACATGAGCTCACTCTTGAGATATTGGGAAGAATCAATTTCCGTGCACGATCGTCTCGCTTTGGAAGCTTGACTAAATTTGTAGTTTTGATATATGCTTTTGGAAAAGTATATGATCAACATCTGGGTATGATATTTGCTTTTGGAAAGCATATGATCGATACTGACTCCCAATGATCAAATGAGAAACTTGATGATAAAACTCTGAAGTACAAAATCTAAATTGATCTTATACTTCGGGTTTAATATGGGTCTTCCAGTATGCAGGATGCACAGGTATTAGGAATACCTGAGGGTGATGTGATCATAAATGATTGTATAATAATGATGCTTCCATTCCTAGGGAGTGATAAAACGGGTCTGGATTTTAGTGACTCCTCTCAGTAGAGAAGTAATCTGATCTTGGACCAAATGTTGGACATTGATCTGAATGTGACTTAGATGCAATGAGAAGATTAGATTTGTGGTCTTGATTTAATCAAGCATCTATGGGAGGTCCACAAGATCTAGATTTGAGATGTGATCTCAATATCCAAGTCACTATACGTGGAAAAATAATATCACCCTGTCCTTCTTTCCAGGTATCTGCGGAGAAAGTGCATTATCCTTGAAAGAGTTCATGGATAATTTCATTATTGATATATGTATCCGAGCAATGAGAAAATGGATAATGAAATGTGATTTAATTATCATGAATAATATGAATTTGATTCATATTATATGGAGAGTCATCTAAGATAATGAAATGTGATTTTATTATTAAAGATATAAATAATGTGAATGTGATTCATGTTAATTGGGCACATGAGAATAGAGATCCAAGATGATTAAATGTGATTTAATTATCATGGATATTGTATAATGTGGATAGCACTATCGATATTCATCACATATAATATAATTGTGATTTATAATATGTAAGAGAGAGCTATTTGTAACTTACATTTGTTAATCGAATGTTGATGTGAATTGATTTCACATTGGACAATTATTTGAAAATGTAATTTACATTTTATTTTGGGTTGTGAATGTGATTCACATTTTTCCAATGGAAAGAAAGCAATATTCACAAAATAATTATGAATTATTTTTGTAAAATAATTTACAACAATTGTTGTTATAAATATTGGAGATACATGGAATCATGCAATATTGGAGATTGCATTGAGATCCCCCTTTCCTAATAGGAGAGGGGATGACCACCAATCCCTACAATGAAAGGGTGGCCATCAACTCTTCCTATATGGAAGGGGGAGCCTCATTTCCATTATCTCCAAGTTTAATTGATTTAATTTTGAGATTAAATCATATTGATTTATCAATACATATTTAATCTAAATTGAATTTAATTGTCGTTGATTTTTACCAACAAAATCTTAACCATTAAAAGAAACACAAATCAATGAGAGCCATTGGATTTGTGTTGTCCATGGATTGAGATCCATGGAGCCCAAAATATTATAAAAGGAGAGGCACCCCATTTTCTCTTATTTACAAAATGAAACATAACTCTCTCTCTCTATCTCTGCATGCCCTCTCTCTCTCATATGACCGTCCACCATGGATGCCCTAGAGAGAGTCTCCATCGCTGCAGCGTCGTTGTTATGCTGCCGTATGGTTTGCTCGTGGATCTCTGTCTCCTTCGGTACACCTCGCTCGTGAAGAAGACGTCGGATCTCGTGTGATGAGATCAGGAGATTCGTTGCGTGGATCATCAACATGGATTGTGAGAAGCATGCGTTTCATCAATGTGCTCGCAAGCGTCTCCTCTGTCGGATTGGACTTGAGATAGGAGGTCTCTTCATTTAGAGACTCGATCGCAACCACGCTTCAAGAGGTAAGCCTAATACTTGTTTGTAGTTTAGATGAAATGATTCGAGAAGTGTTCTTGGATCATGTGGTTTCATCGCATGAAAATTTTAATTCCCGTTGCTTCAAGAAACTAGTGGGATTAGTCGCTCCTCGCATACTATGAGAACCTCACGCTTCCGTGATGAGCTTAAGGATCTTACCATATCCTTCATCTCACTCGCCCGATACCGAGCTGTTGGAGTCACCTCCTATGAAGACCACTCTTGAGCACTTTACTCAGATGATGGAGCACATGAAGGTGAGGATTGATGAACTTATTAGTATAAATAAGAGGCGTAATGTCGCTTCACCATCTGATTTCATGGATTCAATTGAGGACACCTGTGAGAGCTTGCAATCACCCAAAATACAAAAAAAATGAGAAAAACCTAAAAACACAAAAATGTTTTGGGAGACACCTTGTCGAGTCAACTTATGAGGAGAGGGCACCTTTGCCAGATCCTTTACTCTCTCTCACACACCCAAAACAGTTCTCACCATTAAACCCAAGGATGACATTTTGTAGAGTGCTCTTGACCATCCTTGTGAAGATGATGATTCTGATCTCCTCCCTTGTATGGAGGAGATCCAAAATCTTAAAAAATGGTCGATTGAACCTGAAGTGGTGGCATCTACTCATGAGATTATTGAAGCCCCACTTTGCTAGGCCATGACCTAATTATCTGCTCCTACACCCAGAAAAGGAAGCGAAGGAGCATATCCGAGCGACACCTTCTCGCCATGACCTCTACCCACACCTTCACCAACCGTCCACACTCTAGGAAAGGGAACACTATTACATCTCTTGTGAGATGCACAATTTCTTACCATTCTTGTGATCATACTCTCCTTAACGGTGGTGCCTCGATTAATATATCACCCTTCTCACTGGTACAATTGAAAAATATCCATTTCATCACCTTTAGTCTATCATTTTGGCCTTAAAAACCCTAGCCAATACATGTAAATAACATTAATTTGTACAAAATAGCATTCGTTATTTATTGTATTAATTGTATATAAAAACATGGTTTTTAATGCCAAAATTATATAATAAAGAGAAGAAAAGACAAAGAATAAAATATCGAAGATATTTTATGACCCTGAACCCTGAGAGCAAGTCAAGAATTGAGTTGGTCGACAAAGAATAAAGTGGGGGAGATAAGGGCCAAAAATAGAATAAAAACCCAATTCTTTTAGTCATTATTTAAGCATTTTTGACACCTATTTTATTCTTTATTATTTATTCATAAAATGAAGAAACTTTATACATGAAAGTTGTAGATAATAATGTGAATAAAAATACAAAATTGAGTTTGTACAAAAATAATACAAATTGTTCATTTCATACACAAAATCAAAAGCCAAAAATCCAACTTCCGAGACCCATATCTTTCAAATAAAAACTCAAAACATAACAAAATCACCTCTAATTGTATATAACTTTTCACAAGTTATTTAGTGGTGGTGGTTTCATATTTTTTGGAGTTACTATGTGAAAGTTAGGTTTTGGGCCCTCATTGTATATTATACCAATTAAAATATCCAATTTATTCATTCCTTATTCATATTTTCGTAATTTTGTAAATATTATCTATAACATATGTACATATCAAAATCAAAATTAAACTAAAAGAAAATGTAAAATAAAATAAGTCTATAAACACATAGACAAAATACCTACGTTATCACTTGTATATAAATGAAAGGGGACCCTATTCTCGATTTCTTTATTCTTTCATATTCTTATAATCTTGTAACTATTTTCTATATTATAGTAAAAATACAAAATAAAACTCAATAAAGTACATTAAAGTAAAAAGGTGTACATAATACATAGGTAAAGTACCTATTAGTATACCTATAAAATACACATATCTATTTATTTAAGTGTACAAATAATATCATAAAAATATAACAAAAATATATTTATACTCATAAAAATAAGGTATAAATATATACATATAATAAATATAGAATAAAAAAATAAAATATACAAAATAAAAACAAAAATGTGCAAAACATAGGCAAATATACCTGTAAATACACTATTAAAATATAACTACTATTAAAATACACCAAAAATAAAACCATAATAAAATACTACATAAAATAATAAACATATTTTATTTTATACTCGAGAAATAATAAAATCATTTATTATTTTTAATTAATTATTCTTTAATAAACATGCTATTTTGTCCTCTAGTGACCTGACGTGGACCAATCACGTCAGGTCGCGAGTTGACCGGCTGTCAACTCCCCCTGCTCCGGATTTGACGCAAGTCCATCTTTTTCCGGCTTTTCTTGCCTTTTTCTCGGCCTCACCATTCATCCATCGAGATCGTCCCCTTCATACGAAATGATCATTGATCATTGTACATACATGCCATACCCTCTAATCTCCGGTATATTCGCCTGATCTCGCCCAATCGCGCAGTCAATAAGGGTGCATCACTATGTCTGTAAATAATGAAACTCCTCTTTCCTTCCAAGTTTGGCCATTGATCCGAGTCTAGGAGCTCTGTTTCTTCATATACGGAGATTCCTCGTGATAGGAGGAGCTTTCCGACGTTTGGAACCAGCTCCGGGAGGATAGAGGTGCGCCCACGACCGTCCCACCGGCAGCCCTTCTCCCTCAGCACTCTCAGGTATAAGAGTTGCTTCCTTTTTAGTCTTTTTAGGTCTATTTTGATTCCAGATTTTCATTCTTGTATTTAGTTTAGCTTGTAGATCTTAGTTGTAGCCTCGAAAATCCGATCCTTAGTTCACACGAGTTGAGCTCCGGTGAGCTCATCCGCGCCTGATCATCTGATTCCCGACTCCGCATTCTCCCTCACTTCATTCCCTGTCTACTTCCCTACATCCTAAGCACCCTCGCTCGCCCAAATCTCTAGTGGATCTGGAGTTCAGCTTCTCCACCTCCGCCCTTCGCTAGAGAAGCTCCACCTGAGCCATTTCCCATCCATTTCGACCAATAAGAGCTCCAAGATTTTCCTGGTATTGTGCTTGAGCCTCTTGCAGGTGTCTGGAGGGCCAAAAGACTCCAAGGAATCGATTTTGCTGAAGATCGAGTACCTGAAGCTCCACATCTTCCTCGACACCGTTCAACCACGCTGTAGCGCCAGGTGCTCGATCGAAGGTACCATTTGACGTGGAGGACCACCAGGAACAAGAAGAGCCCCTCGGCGGAGGGAATGGAGGTCGGAGGAGCCCGCAATGATCCATCAAAACTCACCAACAATGAGTTTCTTCCCAGTTCTTCCAACAACTGTCTCCGCCGTCTGATCAAGATACACGCCCCAAATGTAGCAGACGCCATTGGATGCAGAGCCCCAGAGCCATCAGATCTCACTTGTAGATCTAATCTTGACCGTTCAACAACAAAGCGTCATCTTGTGATGAGACACTGTCACGTGGATAAGTGGATGGCATCCCACCGTCAATCAGCACCTATGTTGGGGTAATTTTCACATTCCCTCCCGAATTTTTTGTGTATTTAATATTTAGTCCTGTAATTACAATATAACATGTAAAATAAAATGGGAATTTTGTATTGGAACCCCTACATTTATTTGTATTTACATATGGGTCCATTCCACGTCAACTCACGTGCCATCCCACGTGAGGTGGCGAATTTGTATTTACATATGGGACACCCCTGCACCTTTTTGTATTTATACATAATCCATTGAAAAATGAAGCACATTGTATATTTTTGTAAAAAATGCGGGAAGGCCCCTGTACTTTTATATATTTACATTTTGGTACTTCCTACGCTACGTCACGTGTAGTCCCACATGATGGTAAATTGCACTGAAGCCCTGATGGGTTTTGTAATTGTGAAATGGTCTTTAAAAATTAAATAAATTTTTTATTGCATTGGCAAATTTGCGCATGTGCCTTTGATGTTTATTTTATTTGCATTTATGCCCCTACTAGGACTTTGATTTTTGGATGCTTTATCTATGTATTAAAAATACCTATTGTGCTTTGAAAAATACACAAAATAGGGATGAATGCTTTATGTCATCTATGTTCAGTCGGTTATTTTATTTGGCATTTTTGAGCATTTTATCTATTTACTAAAAATGAAAAAGAGCACATATATTCCCTATTTAAAGTATAAAATGCCAAAAATATATAAAAATACGTCTGACAAATCCAAAATTTACACATAGTCTATTTTATCCTATTTTAATTACCAACCAAATTTCATAAAAATGGAAAAATAAAAAGCATAAAAATTGAAAAAACCATAAAATCCTTTATAAAAATCTAAAACATTCTTTAAAAATCCAAAAATACCTTTTTCTATTTTATAGTTTTATTTATATATATATTTATGCAGTAAAAGTGATTTGGATCATTTAGGGACTTATTTACTATTTTTAGAATTCAAATCAATTTTCGGTATTTCAATTAATCCTTTATTAGGTATATTTTTGACTTTAAAAATGCATAAAAATTAGCAAAAAAACCATGGAAAATTTCTAAAACCCTAAAAATAAGGTATTTTCTGAATTTTATCTATATTTACACATAAATAAAATATAACAATTGGAAATTATTAAAAAAATCAAATACAAAAATATAAAACCAAAAATAAAATAAAAAAATTTAAAATTAAAAACCCACAAAAGGATCTATAGAAATGAATGACTAGGTTGTACATAAATAATCTCAGGCTACCATTTTGCTCTCTGTGGTTTGACCTTTACATGCTTGCTTGCTATTCATCTTTGGGTAGAGAAAAATAAGTTTTAAACTCACTCGTTCTAGTCATTACCTTTATTTATATTGTGAGTTGATTGCTGATTAAATTCAAGGTCTTCGTCGGTCGTCTCGACGATTGTGCTCCTGCCTTGTGTGGAATACATGACCGGTGATTATCTTTCGGGTTTATCAGATGACACTGTTGCCGAGGTGCAATGAACGTAGCCTAATTGTATGTCATTCTTTGTATAGTCATTTATTTGATTCATTAATTTCTTGTTGTAAATATTCGGTGACGTATTTTTATTCAATTAATTCTTTATTTATTCTTGTAAATATTTATTGAATTGTTGGGTTAATTTGATTATATATGTTAATGCAATCTTTTTGCGACTTTGATGCGAGGACCCGCCATGTGAGGACGACTTTCTAGGATGCAGATGCAACCAAGCTTGGAGGAGGTTGGTCTTCGCTCTATGACCAACTGGAGAGGGCACCAAGGAAGCAAGGAGAAGAAATTAGTTTAAAAAAATCATTTATGTAATTTTTAGTGAGAGAGAGACAATTTTGGAATGTATATATTTGGACTCGACTCTTCACAATGAGGTCAAAGTCCCGAGTGTCGGTTCACCTGGGGTCCTCATCGTAGTTTTCTACGTTTCTCGCCTTCTTTATTTTATTTTTCATTATTTTTAGCTTTCCACCTTCTTTTTATTTATTTTGTGTGCATGGAGCCCCTAGACTTAGGTTGCTTGACTCGGTAACTAGGTCCAAACGCTAATAAGAATGCATGTTCCTATAGTCTCTTATGTGTGGATCTAGTCAAATTAATAATGTTAGTAATTCAGATCTGAGACTGCGTGCCGCTAGAGGTTGTATACAGCACATGCAAGACCCGTTATGGCGGGCACTGATCAGCACAAGAGACCGGACTTTGGTCTCATTTCTAGATAACTAACAACTGGATCTTCATGATTAATAGTAGCTACTATTTAGGACAATTTTTTCGATTTCACACCACCATGTGAATAGGTTTATAAATTCTGTTTTGCATACCGCATGGAGAGAGTTGGGAAGCACTGTAAATCCTCTAACTCAGTATGCATCATTAGGTTCAATGGTAAGTTTTTTATCATTGAATCAACTTGCACGGCTTTTTTCGCTATCTCCCTCTGATTTTGAGCACCTAGGACTTAAATGAGAATATACAAAAACGTTAGGCTCTTGTATGAAAACAGACTCAAAAAAAGTGAAAGCCCAAAAATTAAAACAAGGGGATAACTAAATAAACTTTGACTTTAATTAAAATCCACAATGGTTATCATTGTCTTGGGTTCATAAAGCCCTCGTTGTTTTCAGGTACCTTAGGAGGGGACCAAAACCCCTCCCATGAGCGAGGCAATACCCGCTAAGGATTAGAGCCAAAATCACTGTCTGTAACTGCCTTGTGTATCGCCTGGATTTCCGAAGTAATGGTGCTTCAATCATATGTGACTGATTAGTTCCTTGTCAACGATGGTGTTCCCGCCTTGTGTGGAACATCGACATGGTCTGAAGTACTGAGCATAGGCCACACCTTCACGGGGGTGTCTGTCTCATCGGTTTGCATCTGAGTAGGTTCTTGCATGCTCACGGTTGATTCCGTTGCGAGCGAGAACTGAAGTAGCGGTATCTCCTATCGGCTTTCTCTCTCTATTTCTTTGGCTGAGTAGGGATCTAGGAAGGGGTTACAAGACCTCAAAAAGTGCAGACTACAGGTTACAAAGGAGGAGGACAAGTACGAGATACTTTTCTGGCAATACTCTCTCTCCTATAATGTTAGCGTGCTAAGTACTTGTTATAAGATTTGCTTGAAATAACAACTCTAAAACTGAAAAGATAATAAATAGCCAAACCATCACAGCTTTACATGGCATGAGTTGGTGAACCCATTTGTATTGTATTTGTATGGATCTAGATTAAGGTTCAAAGATCAAGTCCTGCGTACTTGCACAAATTCTGTCATATATTTCTCCGTTTGACCCCTTCTCAGTTTCGAGCCTTTCTACTATTTTGCACTCAATCTTATTCCTTATTCATCACCGTATCTTTCTTCCAACATCTATCATCCTCTTGCTTCGTGATGCCAAACCATGGATGGTCTAGTCGGGACCCCGTCGACACCCACATCGATTCCATGGACTCGACCTCGTCAATAATTCGAGGCAATTCCTGAGAACCCGATCCGGACCTTGTGGGTCGATCTCAAGACTCCTCGTCTTCTACCCTTCTTTTTTACCACCCAATAAACTGGGACCACTCTTGTCCTACCTTCGTCATTGTGGATTAAAGTCGATTACAATCCATTTTTTGTTTCATTCACAACACTCTGAGATTGACCTTAATTCTATATTTATCTTGGTAGCTGGGACTCAATTGCAAGTTGTCTGATTGGGATTCTCTCATCTTGCAGATAAAAGCTAGATCAAGCCCTGGATTCCAATCCAAAATTCATCTCTTCAGATTCAGATCTCGAGATGGCACCTCAAGGAAGAGGAAAGGGTCAGCAACCACCCCAAACGGAATAAAGAGAGATGCCTGATTAGAATCAGGTGAATGTATAGTTATTGGCATCTATCCAAGACATCCAACAATAGCTGACAGAGCAAGCCCTAGCACAGACTATGTTCTAGGACATGCTGAACGATGTTATGAATAGGAAAGCAGGAGGAGGAGACAGACAAGGAGGAGGAGGTGGACCCTGTGATAATCCAGATGAGGAAGAGCTTGAACAAGGAAGGTTGAAAACTACACTGAAAGAGACATACAACCCTGTAGACTACCAGATGACTGAGTGGATCCGCATACCACCAGTGCACACTCACTTTATCTAACGCCTTAGATCCTTGCTCTTCTTCCCTCTTTCTACGGGAACACCAATGAAGAGCCTTACATTCACCTCTAGTAATTTTCACACATTTGTTGTACTACCCACTACCCCATTGTCACTTTGGATGTAGTGAAGATGATGGCGTTCCCCTTCAGTTTACAAGACAAGGACCTCTACTGGCTTAACCATCTAGGAAAGGTTGTGACGACATGGGAGGAATTGAAGTCTGCATTCCTACATAAATTTTATGCTCTTGATCGACTCAATCAGATGTGCGCCAGAATCAATAATTTCTCTCAGGGAGCCCACGAGACTATTCATGAAGCCTGAGAGAGGTTCACATATCTGCAAGAGAAATGCCCAACCATGAATTTCCGAGTATCAGCTTGGTCCAACACTTTTTCAGGGGGCTGAATGTGGAAAGCCAAAGGCTCGTTGACGCAGCCTGTGGGGGATCACATTTAAACAAGGATGAAGACGTTGTTTGGCAGATTTTAGAAGAAATGACCAAAAGAGAGGCCACCCACTCTTCATCAAAGGCATACCAAAAGCAACCCCAGACCCTTCAGAAGCAAGTTCATATGACAACATCCCATAAGGCGGAGAGAGATGAGAGCTCCAACCTTAGCATCATCGGAGGTCATCTCTCGAAAGTTGACATCATTGAGAAACGATCGTAGGATCTCGAAAAACTCGTTGTGATGAAAAAGAGGACGCGAAATCTTGACAAGCAGGACCAGATCACCAAGTAGTTGGAACTGCTGGTGGGCACCATCAAATCTGTCCAGTCGGTGACACCATCAATAGAAGCTCCAGTTGAGAAGAAGGACGATCCATCACCGCCACATCAACCTCAGCCGAGCCAGCAGCCATCGGCAGTCCTGCACATGTATTACGTGCAGGCGTCCGATCAGGGCCAGCCGTAGTAGCAGATGGTCGTTTACCAGCCCGACTTTCTTCCATCATCTGATCCAACCTTCCTGCCACCACCCTTGATCCAAGAAGTCAATGGTATATTGAGGAATGATGCACAGTTGGTGTTGGAAATGCGAGCCCACGGTGAACCATTATGCAATAAATGTTATTGCAAATATCATTCCCTTATCTGAAATGAAGAATAACCAATTTGCATAATAGGTCCCTTAATACAATTAGGGTTATGTACCATGGCCATCTTGATGATCATACAGCTGTTGATTCAATTATTGAATCATATAGGCTGGTGCTTGGATGAATATCTAAAGAGTTCGATTGAGGACTCATCAAGCACCATCAAATTATTGTTAAGAGATGATCTCCAGCCTAAGTAGGAGATGTCAATCCTTTCTTAGTTAGGTTGATAACTGACCAACCACTTGATACAGGTCCTCTGCATAGGAATAGAGATTTGGAGATGTCAAATTAGTTAGGTCAAAGAGTTGACTTAACGAGATCGAGATAACCAAAGTCCTATATCGTATGCTGTCATGATATAGGCACGCATCCTCTGACTGGAGACAGATGTGTTACTATATGTCTGAGTATGTATATTTGGCAGACCAATAGGTTGATGACCTAATCAAGGTCTATACACCGGCACGCTGGTGTGTATATAAGGGCATATGAGTAATACGATCTCTAAAAGGGATCATACAGGTTCATTACTGAACCGGAAGACATGAGATCACTCATGAGATATCGGGAAGATCAAATTCCGTGCACGGTCATCTCGCTTTGGAAGCTTGACTGAATTTGTAGGTTTGATATATACTTTTGGAAAGTATATGATCAAGACCTAGGTATGCTATATGCTTTTGAAAAGTATATGATCGATATCGACTCCCAATGATTGAATGAAGAAACTTACTGATAAATCCTTGAAGTAGACAGTGTAAAATTGATCTTATACTTCAGGATTATTCTGAGTCTTCCAGTCTGCAGGATGTACAGGTATTGGGAATACCTGAGGGTGATGTGATCATAAACGGTTGTATAACCATGACGCTTCCATTCCTAGGGAGTGATGAAACGGGTCTGGATTTTAGTGACTCCTCTCAGTAGAGAAGTAATCTAATCTTAGTTCAAATGTTGGACATTGATCTAAATGTGATTCAGATGCAATGAGAAGATTAGATTTACGGTCTTGATTTAATCAAGCATCTATGGGAGGCTCGAGATCTGGATTTGAGACGTGATCTCAATATCCAAGTCACTATACATGGAACAATACAATCGCCCTATCCTTATCTCCAAGTATTCGCGGAGAAAGCACATTATCCTTGAAAGGGTTCCAGATAATTTCATTGTTGATAATATGTATCCGAGCATTGAGAAAATGGATAATTAAATGTGATTTAATTATCATGGTTAATATGAATTCGATTCATAATATAAAGAGAGATATCTAAGATAATTAAATGTGATTTTATTGTCAACGATGTGAATAATGTGAATGTGATTCATATTATTTGGGAACATGAGAATAGAGATCCAAGATGATTAAATGTGATTTAATTATCATGGATATGAATAATGTGGATAGTACTATCCATATTAATCATATATGTTATAAATGTGATTTATAATATATTAAGAGAGAGCTATTTGTAATTTACATTTGTTAATTAAATGTTAATGTAAATTGGATTCACATTGGACATTAAATTGAAAATGTAATTTACATTTTATTTTGGGTTGTGAATGTGTTTCATAATTTTCCAATGGTAAGATTGCAATATTCACAAAATAATTATGAATTATTTTTGTTGAATAATTTACAACAAGTGTTGTTGTAAATCTTGGAGATTTTCATGGAATAATGTAGTCTCATGAGATATCATGAGATTACATGAGATCGCAACCAAATCCCATATTATGGAAGGAGGCAATCTTCATTCCGTAATCTCCATGCTTGATTGATTTAATTTGGGATTGATTTATATTGATTTATCAATATAGATTTAATCTAAATTAAATTAATTGTTGTTGGTTTTTACCAACACAAATATTAGCCATTAAGAGAAACACAAATCAATGAGGGCCATTGGATTTGTGTTACCCATGGATTGAGATCCATGGATCCCAAAATATTATAAAAGGAGAGGCACCCCTTTGCTCTTCTACACACAATGAGAACATAAGTCTCTCTCTTTCTCTCTTTTTCTTTCTACACGTCAGCCCTCTCTCTTCTTCTCTCATGGACGTCCACCATGGATGCCCTAGAGAAGTTCTCTATCGCCGCAGCGTCGTCGTTATGCTGCCTAATCGTTTGCTCGTGGATCTCCGTCTCCTTTGGTGCGCCTCGCTCGTGAAGAAGACGTCGGATCTCGTGTGTCAAGATCAAGAGATTCGCCGCTTGGATCATCAACATGGATTGCGAGAAGCACGCGATTCATCCCCGCGCTCGCAAGCGTCTCCTCCGTCGGATCAGACTTGAGACAGGAGGTCTCTTCGTTTAGAGACTCGATCGCAACCATTCTTCAAGAGGTAATCCTATTACTTGTTTGTGGTTTAGACGAAATGATTCGAGAAGTGTTCTTGAATCATGTGGTTTCGTCGCATGAATTTTTTTAATTTCTGCTGCATAGAAAAACTAGTTTGACTAGTCGTTCTTCGTCGTATTCGATACGACGCTCATGCTTTCGTGATGCGCTTAATGATCTAACCATATCCTTCAGTTGGCTCGTCCTACCGGACACTCCTAGGGCTAGCAACATGCCAACCGACAGTACCACCAACAACATGGTGGTCGTTTTGGGCAGTCCCCGCAACCCTCGCCTCAATATCATCAACCTCAGCAATACAACCAATGGAGGCAGAATCGACACTACCATCCACCGCAGTACCGACAACCACAGTCATACCACCAGTATGCAATTGCACAACCTCAGTATCAGCAGTATCCTCCTCCCTCCTACCATCAGTATCAGCTTACTCCACTTCCTCAGCATGACCAACAGTCGTAGCCTCCTCTTTCAAACACTCAACAGCAACATGGTCCCCACACCGAACCTACCGAGGCCAACCCCGTGAACCCAACCCTTGACTGCCTGGCCCAGCTCGTCAAAGGCCTTACAAATATGAAGAAGAACCTCGATGACCTTACCGCCATCAAAACCACCATTCCGACGCAAGTTGAAGCCAACCCCAATAGCTTCAAGAGAAATGAGCAGGTAGAATGTGATGTCCAGTCTATGCCTGTAGAGTCAGATGGTTGTACTATTGCTTTATCTAATGATGTCACTCTCAAGATAGGTAGGGCCTTGCCTCCACCTACCACCAACAAGGAGAAGAATAAAGCTTCAGGTGAATCGTCATATTCTACATCAACCGTGCCAGCTATAGGGGCGGGTGAGGAAGAAGAATAAAGAGGAGCCATTCCAACTGTCATCCATCATCATCTCCATCACCAAAAAGAACAAAAAAATCAAAAAAAAGCAAAAAGAACAAAAATAAGATCGTCGCCAAAGCGAAGTCGTGCCAGCCATGGAAGAGCCGCCAGCAGCAGCCAATCCTATGCCAATAGACGGAGAGGAGGCCCCACTTTTTACGTTCCACCAGCAACAGAATCTTCATTTCTAGACTATACACCTTTTTGTAATCCAGATGTATAAGATATTGTGGACAAGAATTTTGTTGTACATAAGAACTCTATTTCTGATTTCAGCACTATACATATTCCTTTTCCTGATGCAATAGAAAAATCCAAAAAATGCAAAAAGAAAAAGTGCATTATCTGATCATAGAGTTTTGAACATTATTAATAACTTGACTATTGAGACTCCTTTGATGAAGGCTATGGAGTACACGCCAGCTGTGAAGCAAGGTTTGAAAGAGGAATGTACAAGCAAGAGTCGCCCAGCACGAAATAACAGATGCCAACAGGTTGAGAAGCATGTTCTCACCATGGCCACTATAGCAGCCATCAACAACCTCCTAGAGAAGAAGCAGGACAAAGGAGCACCCCTCATCAGTTGCGAGATTTTTGATCAGGTCTTTGAGCGGATGCTTCTTGACAACGGTTCTCTCATCGAACTTTTGCCCTCATCATTAATGCAAGAATTTGGGCTAGTCATCTAAAATAGACACGAATGATCCTTCAGTTTGCGGATCGATCTATCAAGCGACTTAGAGGTCTGTTGGAAGACGTTGTGGTTAAGGTGCAGGAAATGCATTTTCCTGATGATTTTGTAGTCCTTGATATGGACTCACCTACGCTATTACTCCCGACCCCTATCATCCTTGGATGGCCATTCCTGTGCACTTCAGAAGCAGTGGTTGATTATGGGTCTAACAAGATCACCTTCAGCTCGAGTAACGATAGAATCACCATAGACATCATTGGTGAGCCCAAAGTTATAACTGATAAGGGACATGCAGCTACAGACTGTGACTTCATTGCGGAAATAAGAGATTCCCAACTCTCTTTGAACGATCCTTAGACACAAGAAATCCTCTCTCTCGAGGAGGACCTGGAAAGCACAGTCGACGCAGGCTCCAATGATACTTGGGAGACATAGTGCAAATTGCTGATGAATCTTTTTGACTCAAATGATTCACTCCAGCCCAAACACAATGATCCCATCACAGATCCGTTCGACACATTCTCAAAATCTCAACAGAGTACTGAGGTCAGCAGCTCTGCCAAAGTTTAAGCAACACATCCTACCACCAGTACAGTCTCAGAAGTAACAGAGAAGTTGGCCAGATCAAAATTGGAAATCAAGCCACTTCCAGCAGGCTTGAATTATCTTTCCTTGTGGGCGCAGAAAACATGTATTCGGTCATCATCGGCAGCAGGCTGACCCCTGAGCAAGAATCTCACCTTCTCGAGGTTCTAGAGAAAAAACCACAAGGCACTTGGTTAGCATGTATCAGATCTCCGTGGGGTAAATCCTACATTGTGTTCACACCACATTTACCTGGAAGAAGATGCCAAGCCATCTGTGAATTTTAAAGAAGATTGAACCCAAATCTAAGGAACATCGTCATGAAAGAAATCACAAAATGGTGTGATGCAGGCTTCATTTATCCCATCTCCGATTAAAAATGGGTAAGCCCCTTGCATGTAGTTCCAAAGATGTCAGAGCTTATTATGGTGACAAATGACAGTGGAGAGGAGATATCTACTTGGGTACCGACATCCTGGTGCGTATGTGTTGACTACCGCCGTCTTAATGCAACAACGAAGAAGGACCACTTCCCCTTGCCACTCATTGATCAGGTTTTGGAAAGACTAGCTGGCAAGGAGTTCTTCTGCTTTTTGGATGGGTACTTTAGGAACAACCAAGTGGTGATCGCCCTTGAAGATCAAGAGAAGACAACCTTCACTTTCTCGTTCGACACATATGCTTTCAGGAGAATGCCCTTTAGATTTTCCAATGCACCAACGACATTCCAGAGATGCATGCTCGTAGTCTTTGCTGAGATGGTAGGCAATTTTCTCGAGGAGTTTATGGACGACTTCTCCATCTATGGTGACAATTTCGATACTTGTCTTAAGCACCTGGACAGAGTACTTCAAAAATGTCGTGAAGTTAATCTAGTGCTATCATGGGAAAAGAGCCACTTCATGGTCACATAAGGGATTGTGCTGGGTCACGTCGTTTCCAAACGTCGCATGGAAGTCGACCCGACAAAGGTGGATGTGATTGCCAATATTGAGCCACCTCAGACAGCTAAGAACGTAAGGTCATTCCTAGGACATGTGGGATTTTACAGAAGGTTCATCCATGATTACAACCGCATTACCCAAACTCTTACAAAACTCTTATGCAAGGAGACTGAGTTTAATGTTAATCAACATGTTCTCCTTTCATTTAATAAGCTGGAGGAGCTAATCACCCAAGCTCCAATCCTACAACCACTAGATTGGTCTCTTCCTTTTAAGATCATGACAAATGCATCAGACTTTGCAGTTGGGGCTGTGTTAGGATAGATGAAAGACAAGGTGCCCTATACCATTCATTATGCCAACAAAACATTAGATGAAGCTCAAAGAAATAATATGGTGATAGAGAAAGAATTGTTGGCTGTGGTATTCGCCCTTGTGAAGTTAAGATCCTACCTACTTGGATCGAAAGTCA
The DNA here is from genome assembly GCA_037367405.1 of Ottelia alismoides. Classification (NCBI taxonomy): domain Eukaryota; kingdom Viridiplantae; phylum Streptophyta; class Magnoliopsida; order Alismatales; family Hydrocharitaceae; genus Ottelia; species Ottelia alismoides. Next base: position 432,498 of record JAZKJV010001890.1, on the reverse strand, counting down.
CCATCTTCATCGACTACTCTGCTATCCGATATTTACAGCAAAAGAAGGATGCCAAACCCAGACTTATCAGATGTATCCTTCTACTCCAGGAATTCGATTTGGAAACCAAGGATAAGCCTAGAGTTCAGAATGTGGTAGCAGATCACCTCTCGAGATTTGAGCAGCAAGAACCTCCGCTGAGCAACACACCCATCGCAGACACCTTTCCCGACGAGTCGATTCTGGCCATGAATTCCCTCCCTACGTATGCTGACATTGTCAACTACCTCATTTCGGGCGTAGTTCCATAAGATTGGACAAAGATTCGGAAGAACAAATTCTTATTGACGGTCCATTTCTACAAATGGGAAGATCCCCTCTTATTCAGGGAAGGAGTAGATTGTATTTGGCGCAGGTGTATTCGTCAGGAGGAGCATCATAGTGTCCTCGAGCATTGTCACTCGCTCGAATCTGGTGGACATCATTTGTAGATAGAACGACAACAAAAGTACTTCAGTGTGGCCTCTAATGGCCCACACTATTTAAGGATGCAACAAACTTCGTTAAATGATGCACTGACTGTCAGAAATTGAAAGGCACCCTTACAGCGAAAGATTCAATACCCCTTAAGATCATTCAGATAGCTGACGTATTCGATGCATGGGGCATCGATGTCATGGGACCTTTCCCCAATAGCCAGGGATATGATCACATCCTTCTCGCCGTTGATTATGTGAGTCGCTGGGTTGAAGCTATCCCCGCTCGAGCCGCAGATAGCCGTACAGTTTGTCAGTTTCTGAAAGAGAACATCATCTCATGGTTTGAGATTCCGAAGATTCTGATATTAGATCGAGGTAGTCACTCCATAAACAAAGAGGTTAAGAAATTAACAAAGGAACATGGCATCGAGCTTAGAGTCGCATCTCCTTACCATCCCAGACCAATGACATGGCAGAACTATCGAACTGAGAAATCAAGACGATCCTTTAGAAACTTGTGAAGATGGACAAAAAGAATTGGTCCCAACTCTTGGACTCAGTCCAGGGGGCTTATAAAACTGCTTACAAGTCTCCTTTGGGTATGTCACCCTATCGTCTTGTATGGGAAACCATGTCATCTGCCTGCGGAATTAATTCATAAATCCTTATGGGCAATCAATATGTGCAATTTGGACTCATAAAGAAGTAGTCAGATAAGAAAAGATGATCTGAACAAGCTCCTAGAATTTCGAGATTATGCATACGATAACACATTAATGTACAAGGAGAAGGTGGAACGCTGTCATGACGTCACATTAGACGAAATACCTTTGAAGCATGACAAAAAGTGTGGTTATTTGATGAAAAGTTGAAGATCTTCTCGGGCAAATTCAAAAGCAAATGGACATGGCCATTTCAAGTTCGAGAAGTATGTGGCAATGGTAGTATTGTAATATAAAAATTGTCTTCTGACACACAGTCATTTTTTGTCAATGTTTAGCTACTGAAGCCTTACCTTGAGCACGGTAATTTCTTGGCCATTGTCGACTCCATCCAAGTATCGGCTCCAATGATACATCCGCAACACTGTCAACATCAAAAGATTAAGATAATGCAACTCGAAAACTTTTCCTTTAATTCCTTATATTTTTCTTCTTTTCTTCTTTTCCTCTTTTCATTTTTAGCTTCCACTCTCAAAAAAGAAAAAAATATTATTATAAGGTGTATCATCCCCTTTTTTCACTCTTTCTACACTTAGGGCGCACTTTACCCTAAGTATAGGGGGGTTTACACTATGATTACCTTCATTCTTTGATCCTCTCCATTGTCTCCTTTTCTCGCCTATACTTAGGGCTCTCTTACCCTAATTATAGGGGGAGACAGATTGACTACGATCTGTTTATTCTCACCTTGACCCACCCTGCCTTGTGTACAGTCTGCTATACTTAGGATTATTTGATCCTAAGTATAGGGGGGATGGTCAACTTCACATTCATTTATTCATGCCTTCGTTCCTTTATTCTTTAGACTTTTTATACTCATCCGAGTTATGTCTTCTCTTTTTCTCCTTGATCTATAAGGACATAGCTTGATCTAAGTATAGGGGGTCGTATATACTATGTATATACTTTATCCATGACTCGTACTATTGTATTTTAAATAATGCTCATTATTATTTTAAATTCATTACAACCTTTAAATGAAAAGATGTTTATAAATCAAATTCTTTTTTTACATACTAATTAATAAATCAAGCAAAAATACTTTTGCAAAATGTTTGAAAATCTGTTTGAAAAATCTTTTGAAAAAAACAGTTTAGAAAATATTTTGTAAAATGTGTTCAACCTTTGTAAATATTTTTGTTTGCAAAATTTTATTTTCTTTACGTAAAATAAAAATGTTTGAAAAATGATTTGCAAATGGTTTTAAAAATAGTGACAAAAATATTTGAAAATTCTATATATACTGTCTGAAAAGCCTTTGCAAAATGATTTTCAAAAGCATGTAAATGCTTGTAAAAATTGTTTATAAAATTATGTTGGACTATAGTTTTCAAAAACTGTGAAAAATGACTTTCAAATAAGTTTGAGGAGTATACGTATCATACTAAAATTCCTTGCATATATACATATATATATATTTGTGATTAATTATTCCTTGTAAATCATTTAAGAATCAACACTCTTGTAAATATAAGATACATCCCCGTGTAAATATCTGCACCTATTTTTTAGCCAAAACGTTATACTTTCAAAAATCACAAAAACATTGCAAGATTAAAAATATCAAAAACATTTTGTATTCACATAGTTATTAACAAAGGGAATTTTTATTCCTCAAAATTTTTTCTTTATATACTGATTAATAAATCAGGTTAAAAATATTTTTGCAGAATGATTTGAAAAATGGAATGACACGTCTGGAAAAAATTTTGTGAAATGTTTTCAATCTTCATAAAAATCTTTTAATTTGCAAAAATTCTTTTCTTAGTGTGAAACAAAATGATTTGAAAACCTATTTGCAAATGATTTTGAAAATGGTTATAAAAATATTTTTAAAAATCTATCTATAATGTTGAAAAATCTTTGCAAAATAGCTTTCAAATATGTTTAAATATTTGCAAAAATTATCGTGTACTATATTTTTCGAAATTGTTTGCAAAATATTTTGAGAAATAAATGCATCATTAAATAAGAATAAAATGCTATATAAATAAATGAAATTCTTTACTAACTGTACAAAAATACCTAAAAAAACATCTATATTAAACATGTAAATTTATCAAATTTCTTAACTATTGTTAATAATTAAATAGAAGCACGCCCGTGTAAATAGCTGTATATATTTTATCTTCTTGTGCTAAAACGTTTTTTGTATGTAAAAATTCTTTTCATTTTCAAATTCTTTGAAAAAATGCATCATTCTTTCTGCATTGAACATAGTATTTGCATATCATTCACATTATTTCGGATTGAGCTTGATGATTAAACAAGTCCAAATAAAGTCGAAGATTGGAGCTTGGTTGGATCTTACTGCACCTAACTGCACTGGAACCTTTTGGGAACTAGGTTTAAGGTACTTCTGGTCTATTGGGACTTAATTCTTTAAGACTCAAGGCTGGGTTCAAGTCACCTCAACTCACCAACTAGAAATTTTCGAGACACACACATGACTTGTGTCGGTCATGACCTAACTTGGACACTTGCACCTTTCACTTGGCTCAACTCAGTTGGAGTGGTGAGGGGGTTGGATTTGCCGGTCTGAGATGCACATGAGTGGAAACATTCATCCTCGTCTAGGGAGGGAAGTGCACCCCAACCTGGTCCAGTTGCCATGAAGTCTAAAGACAGGAGAGTGTGGGTTGCAATAATGCTTAAAAAGAGGGATAGTCTTCTGGCTCAAGAGGAAAAATTCCGTATGTAAATGATGTTGTCAGTAGTATGTTGAAAAAAAACTCCAAAAAATGGATAGGCCTGAAAATAAAAATAAAATGCCTGCCAAAGTATGTATATATGTTTGTATAGTCAATAAGAAAGCTTGAGCATGAAAGTTATACCATGTAGGCCTGCAACTAGATGACTTGACTACACTGGTCATGCATCCCAGGATAGGTAGCTACACTGGCTACCGTCCATTCTTTTCTTTACCTCCTCCTCTTGAGTTGGATGCCACTTGAACTTAGATGGGAATACCCCGCTCCTCAAGGACAGAGGTGCTGGATTGGGGAATCATTGGGTTGTCATTCTGGAGAAAGTCTTTTTGTCATTTCAGTTGGGGAGAGCCACTATCACTTACACTATACAAGTCAGCTTCAAAGTCATAAGGGTTTGCGTATGATGTAGGCTAGTTCTGACTTGGCTATTGAGATGATTTGAACCGAGTTCTGTGACTCTCGAAGGCTGTTGTGTTTTAAATTTGGCTCCCGACCAGGTTCCACACACATTCTCACATCAAGGTCTAACCTAAGCTCCAAACTTTGACTTTGTAAAGACTAGTTTAACATCTGAAAGAAATTTTATTTATTCTGTCTTTCTCTTTTCTTCTTTATTCTTTTTACACTTATTGCATAAGTGCTTGCTAGGGACTAGCAAAGGCAAGTATGGGGGGTGATGAATCTCCACTTCATCACCTATATTCTATCATTTTGGCCTGAAAAACCCTAGCCGATGCATGTAAATAGCATTAATTTGTACAAAATAGCATTCATTATTTATTGTATTAATTGTATATAAAAACATGGTTTTTAATGCTAAAATTATAGAATAAAGAGAATAAAATAAAAAGAATAAAATATTGAAGAATTTTTATGACCTTGAACCCCGAGACCAAGTCAAGGATTGAGTTGGCTGACAAGGAATAAAGTAGGGGGAGATAAGGGCCAAAAATAGAATAAAAACCCAATTCTTTTAGTCATTATTTAAGCATTTTTGACACCTATTTTATTTTATTATTATTTATTCATCAAATGAAGAAACGTTGTACATGAAAGTTGTAGATAATAATGTGAATAAAAATACAAAATTGAGTTTGTACAAAAATAATACACAATATTCATTTTATATACAAAATGTAAAGCTAGAAATAAAAACTTAAAACATATCAAAATCACCTCTGATTGTATATAACTTTTCACAAGCTATTTAACGACGGTGGTTTCATTTTTTTGGAGTTACTATGTGAAAGTTAGGTTTTGGGCCCTCATTATATATTATACTGATTAAAATATTCAATTTATTCGTTTCTTATTCATATTTTTGTAATTCTATAAATAGTACCTTTAACATATGTACATATCAAAACCAAAATTAAACCAAAAAGAAAATGTAAAATAAAATAAGTCCACAAACACAAAGACAAAACACCTATGTTATCACTTGTATATAAATAAAAGGAGACCATATTCTCTTATTCTTTATTCTTTCATATTCTTATAATCTTGTAAATATTATCTCTATTCTAGTAAAAATATAAACCCAAAATAAAACAAAATAAAATACATTAAGGTAAAAAGGTGTAGATAATACATAGGTAAAATATCAATAAGTATACCTATAAAATACACATATCTATTTATCTAAGTGTACAAATAATATCATGAAAATATAAAAAAAATATATTTATAAATAAGTTATAAATTTATAAAATAAAAGAATAGAATAATAAAATAAAATGTACAAAATAAAAATAAAAATGTACAAAACATAGGTAAATATACCTGTAAATACACTATTAAAATTTAACTAAATATACCAAAAAATAAATAAAAATCATAATAAAATACTACATAAAATAATAAACATTTTTTTATTTATACTCGAAAAATAATAAAATAATTTATTTTTTTATTAATTATTCTTTAATAAACATGTTATTTTGTCCTGTAGCGACCTGACGTGGACCGATCACATCAGGTCGCAAGTTGACCGCCGGTCAACTCTCCCCAGCTTCGGATTTGACGCAAGTCCATCTTTTCCTGCCTTTTTATCGGCCATGCCATCCATCCATCGAGATCGTCCCCTTCATACGAAATGATCATTGATCATTGTAAATACACTCCATACCCTCTAATCTTCGATATATACGCCCGATCTCGCCCAATCGCCCGATCAATATGGGTGCGTAACTATATCTATAAATAATGAACCTCCTCTTCCCTTCCAAGTTTGGCCATTGATCCGAGTCTAGGAGCTATGTTTCTTCATATACAGTGATTCCTCATGACAGGAGGAGCTTCCCGACGGTTGGAACCAGCTTTGAGAGGACGGAGGTACGCCCACGACCGTCCTGCCGGTGACCCTGCTCCCTGAGCTCTCTTAGGTATAATAGATGTTTCCTTTTTAGTCTTTTTAGGTCTATTTTGAATCCAGATTTTCATTCCTGCATTTAGTTTAGCTTGTAGATCTTAGTTGTAGCCTAGAAAATCCGATCTGTATTCTGCCACAATTGAGCTCCAGTGAGATCCTCCACGCCTGATCATCTGATACCCGACTCCACGTTCGCCCTCACTGTGTTCCTCGTCCGCTTCCCTACATTCCAGGCACCCTCACTCGCCCTGATCCCTAGTGGATCTGGAGTTCAGCTTCACCTTCGCCCTTCGCTGGAGAAGCTCCTCCCGAGCCATTTCCCATCCATTTCGATCAATAAGAGCCCCAAGACCTTCGTGGTATTGTGCTTAAGCCTCTTGTAGGTGCCTGGAGGGCCAAAGGACTCCAAACAGAGTCGATTTTGCTGAACATCAGGTACCTGGAGCTCCACATCTTCCTCGACACCGTACGACCATGCCGGAGTGCCAAGTGCTCGATCGAAGGTACCATTTGATGCGTAGGACCACCACGAACAAGAAGAGCCCCTCGACGGAGGGAATGGAGGTCGGAGGAGCCCGTAACGATCGATCAAAACTCTCTAGCGGCGAGTTTCTTCCCAGTTCTTCCAACAGCCGTCTCCGCCGTCTAATCAAGATCCGCGCCCCAAATGTAGCAGATGTCGTTAGATGCAAAGCCCCAGAGCCATCAGATCTCACCCGGAGATCTAATATTGACCATTCAACGATGAAGCGTCATCATACGATGAGGCGTTGCCACATGGATAAGTGGATGACGTCCCGCCGTCCATCAACGCCTATGTTGGGGTAATTTTCACATTCCACCCTGATTTTTGTGTATTTATTTTTTAGTCCTGTAATTAAAATATAACGTGTAAAATAAATGGAAATTTTGTACAGGAACCCCTACATTTATTTGTATCACCACAAAAAAAGGTGGGATTGGCGTGCACATAAAAGCTCGTTATGTGCACGCCTAGTGCCCGCCATGTGCACGCCCGCGGGGTGGTCGAGCACATGTGCTCGTTCAGGGCATGCTCGCTTCTGTGAGAGTCGCCTCGGCTGGTGGGCGAGCACATCGGGACGCTATGTGCTCGCCTGCTCCCTGGCGGGCACATATGTGCTCGCCGATGTGATCGCCTCCTCTATAAATTGCGATTACCCACGGAGCACTTGGCGAGCACATGTGCTCGCCCAAAGTGATTTCCAGGAAAAAAATATACAGGTTCGACAGGGTTTTGACACCCCGTCGAACCTGTATACACTGCCAATAAACCACTACAGGTAGCTCCCTAAGGGTATATATATTATAGCAGTTCGTTGAGTAAGATAACTAGCACTAACAATTGAAAGGAACGCAATATACATGAATTTAGAAATAAACAATCTAATTTAACATCTAAATATTACAAACAAGTCAAAGCCAACAAAGTTCATATAAATTAAAAGATGTGCTAAAAGTTTTAAAAAAAATACAGGTCCAAACCAACAAAAATTTACTTCTTCTTTGATCTAAAAAATTTGGACACTAAACCCTGCTTTGATTTCTTTTTTTCTTTCTCCTTTTCTTTGAAACTCGCATACATGCGTGCTTCTTCTTCAGGGTCGTTCTCCTCCTCCTCTTCATTATCAGATTCAATCTCTTCAGGTTGAGATGCACGCCCTTGCGATCTATATTATATATGGAAGATATATATCTATTACATGCATTTCGTAGATATAGAAATTTAAAATTATTACTCATTCTATAAGAAGAATACTTACATGTACGCCGTGAACTCCTCTCGGAGCTTCATCACCTGCTCCACCATCATCGCCATCTGCGACTCCATTGGAACTGTTGATTGGGACAGATGTGGTTGCGTGTACGACGACTGAGAGTATGCAGAATAGGAGTGACGATGTTCCTCCACATAATATGGAGGAAGACCACCAAGCGTCTGCTTCCTATTCGCTACAACGTCCCTCTCCTCCAACACCTTATAAGTTTTTCAATTTTTAATATAAAATTATATATTAGAAATGAGTATAGTAAGATAATATTTATCCATATATATTTCATCACTCTCATTGTTGCCTATACTTAGGGCTCTTTTACCCTAAGTATAGGGGGAGTGATGCGTACATTCTCACCTCGTATTTTCTCTTTTATTATTTTCTTTTCTTGATCCCCCCAACTATATCCACTCATTGTCTATATTTAGGGATATCTCACCCTAAGTATATGAGGAGACGTATTTAGTTGTGATCTGTTTATTCCCACCCTCCACCCTCCATGCATGTATATACAGCCTGCTATACTTGGGATTATTTCATCCTAAATATAGGGGGGATGATTGACTTCTCATTCTTTGATTCATTCGTTCTTTAATTGTCGTAGTATATGCTCTTCAATACTTGTCATGAGTTATGTCTTCTCTTTTTCTCTTTGATTTATGAGTACATAGCTCAAGCTAAGCAAGCTAAGTATAGGATGGTCGTGTATACTTTGTTTATACTTTAGGCATAACTCGTGCTTTCGTATTTTTAATAATATGGATAATCAATAAAATACACACCATATTCTTTGTATACTGATTAATAAGTAAGGTTCAAAATATGTTTTGTAAAATATTGATAAATTATTTTAAAATCCTTTTGAAAACAATTTGAAAAATGTTTTATTTAATATTTTCAACATTTGTAAAAATGTTTTGTTATTTTGAAATAAAATATTTTGAAAACCTATTTGCAAATGGTTTGAAAAAGGCTGCAAAAACATTTGAAAATTCTATCTATATCGTTTGAAAATATTTGCAAAATGGTTTTCAAATGTTGTAATTGTTTGAAAAAATTATTTTTCAAATTAGTGTGCAAAATAATGTTTTCAAAATGTTTGTGAAAATATGTTCAAATTATTTTGAGAAATATGTATATAATACAAGCAAATAAAGATTCTTTACAAACTTATATATAAATATTCTTGTAAATTCTTAACAAAACCCCACTCTTGTAAATATATGTTACACTCCCATGCAAATATCTTTACAAATTCCCTCCTTCTAGTTTTTTTGAAAAAAAGTCACAAAAATTACAAAAAAATAAAAATCACAAAAAAAATTTGCAAAACCTTTTCAAAAGCCCATTAAAAGTTCAAAATTAGAAAATTCATCATAAAAATATTTTCCTTGCATTGTACATGGCATTTGCATTTTTCAGATTGAGTTTGATAATTGAACGAGTCTAAATAAAATCTGAAGATTGGAGCTTGCTTGGACCTTAAATCTACTTAATCACAGGAACCTTATAGGAACTAGAATTGAGATACTTAAGCCTGCTAGACTTAATTCTTTGAGACCACTTGACTCGGTTCAATGTCGTCTTGACCACCTAAGTAGAATACTTCGAAGCACACACATGACTCTTGGTTATAATGACCTAGCTTACACACATGCACTTTGCTCATGATAGTTGAAGTAGTAGAGAGCTGGATTTGTCAACATGAGACACGAACCAATGGATACATCAGATAGCCATTATACCCCAACTCGATCCAGTAGCCATGAGGTCTTATGATAGAAGTTGTGGGTTGCAATAATGCTTCAAAAGAGGGATAGTCTAATGTCTTAAGGGAAAAAGTCCATATGTAAATGTTATTGTATATAGTATTCAAAAAATGCAAAAAAAATCTCCAAAAAAGGTAGGCAGGCAAAAATGAAAATAAAATTCCTGTCGGAGTATGTATATATTTGTATAGTCAAATAAGCAAGCCTGAACTTCAAAGTCCTAAGACTTGTCAGTTAATGCACAACCTTTCGTCGTCAATGACCAGTTATAGAAGCCACACCTTGAGAATGACACTTTCTTGGCCATTGTTGATTCAGTTTAAGTGATATGTAATGATGAATCATCCACCACCTTAGTAGCATCAAAATATTCAGATAATGTTCCTAAAAAACTCTTCCTCTAGTTTTCTTCTTTTCTTCTTTTCTAAATTTTAGTTGTATTTTTTTCTGCTTTGTTTTTCTCACTCATCGCTTCTATACTTAGGATATGCTTCATCCTAAGTATAGGGGGATGAGCGACCTCCTATGTTCATTCATTGATCCTCTCATTTTCATTATCTATTATTGATATTTTCTATCTATACTTACGGATATCTAACCTTAAGTATAGGGGGAGATAGACCGATTGGTGATTTGTTTATTCCCTTCCTTGGCCTTCCCTACATGTGTACAATCTACTATACTTAGGATTAATTAATCCAAAGTATAGGGGGGATAGTCGACTTCTCATTCTTTCATTCATTATTCTTTAGTCATTTAAGTATAGGCTCTCTTATACTTAGTACGAGTTAGGTCTTTTTGTTTCTCTTCAATCTATGAGGACATAGCTCAAGCTAAGTATAGAGCAGTCGCATATACATTGTATATACTTTAGCCATAACTCGTACTATCTTATTTTTAATAAGTATGGCTAAAATACAATAAGCATAGAGAACATACTTCTATAAAATTCATTAAAATTCTTTGAATATGCTGATTAATAAATCGGGTCATTTTTTTTGCAAAATATTTGAAAAATGGTTTGGAAAATTATTTGAAAATTATTTTGAAAACTATTTGGAAAATGTTTTGTAATATTTTCAACCTTTGTAAAAATGTTTTGTTTGTAAAAATTTCTTTTTTTTGTGTAAAATAAAATGTATTGAAAATCTATTTGCAAATGATTATAGAAACTAGTAGCAAAAATATTTTGAAAAATCTACATATACCATTTGAAACTTCTTTGTAAAATGATTTTTAAATTCTGTAGAATGTTTATAAAAATGTTTTGTCACATTAGTTTACAAAATAAAGTTTTCAACATGTTTGCAAAAATCTTTTCAAATTATTTTGATAATTATGTACATAATTTAAACAAATAAAGATTCTTTACATAGCTTGTATATATAATCCTATAAATTCCTATAACCTAACCTCTGCAAATAAAGAAATGCACGCCCGTGTAAATATCTTCACATACCACCTCTTCCTTCCAAAAATCTTTTATTTTTAAAAATCCCTAAAAATTTTCAAAACTCAAAATCCCAAAAACTTTTGCAAAAATCTTATTAAAAACAACATAGAAATTTGCATTTTTTTTCAAAAATCCAGAAAAAGTTCAAAACTAGACAATGGCCTTAAAAATATTTTTCTTTCATTGTACATAGCATTCGTATTTTTCGAAATAATATATACAGCTGAACAAGTTCAAATAAAGTCTAAAGATTGGAGCTTGGAGTAGACCTTAATACACTTAATTTTAGAGGCACCCATTGAGGATGGGAAGCGTAGATAATTCTGGTCACCTTGACTTAATTCTTTAGGTTCTATAAGACTATGTTCATGAGTTAGTTCAACTTGCTTAAATAGAACCCTTCATATCATCCATAAGACTCTTGAGACAGTGACTTGACCGGAATCCTCGCACCAAGAACTTAGCTCAACTCAGATAGATTGTTGAAAAATCATGGAACGATGCAAGGCCGCTTTGTTAAGGGTGGCTCAGGAACCATTCTTGGGGATTGCCGAAAGTGGTACTCTAACCATCTTATTTTGGTAACAATTTTATCTAAAGACTGGAAATAGATTGAGACAATGATTTGAATGAGGAATGGTCTACCGATGCAACTTTTTCCAAGAACCCAAAAATGGGTGGAACAAAAGAGGCTATATCCACCGGGACATAAGCAAGAATGCATAAGCTGTACAAAGTCAAAGAAAATAACCAAATAAACCTATACCAAAAATTCAACAAAAATTTGAGCTTAAAAAAAGCTTGCTTTTTGGTGAAGAATTAGTTACACTGATCGACTTCACAAGGGAATGGAGACTACACTGGTCCATTTTCACTTCTCTTCCCATTCTTCTAACATCTTCCCCATTTGGTTGTAAAGACTGGGAGCACCTAACCTTAGAAGGTAATATCTATCTCCACGAGGATAAGTTACTAGAAGAGCAGATGCTTATGGTTCAATGATTTTGTCTGGGGAGAGCTGAACAATTTCACACACATGGTTCTATCACTTCAAGGTAGCAAGAGTATGCGACTGAGAGGATGGTTCTGACCTAGCTATGAATTGAACTAGATGATAGGAGTATAGAACCTATTGGCTATTATGTCACACTTCCTAACTTTCATGTGGTTCCGAACACACTATTAATCCAAAGGCCTTCTCTGAGCTCCAAACTTTGACTTTATTAAAACAAGTTTAGAAGTCGACATTATTCCTAGTTATTTCTTTTTCTTTTCTTTATTTTATGCAGTCATTGCATAAATGTTTGCTAGGGACTAGCAAAGGCAAGTATATGGGCGTGATGAATCTCCATTTCATCAACTTTATTCTTCCATTTTGGCCTTTGAACCCTAGCTAAATGCATTTAAATATCACCATTTATTGTATAAATACTATATAAAATACATTTTTTAAAGCCAAAATAAATAATACAGAAAAAAGAAAATTAATAAAATGCCAAAGGTATTTTATCACCCTAAATCTCGAGACCAAGTCAAGAATTGATTTAGTCGACAAGGAATAAAGTAGGGAGAGATAAGGGCTAACTATACAATAAAAATCCTATTTATTTATTCATTCAATAATTTTTTTGGGACCTATTTTATTTTTTATTATTTATACATCACATAAAGAAACTTTGTATGAAAGTTGTAGATAAAAATACTTAGAAAAATACAAAATTAAGCTTCCACAAAAAAAGTATAAAGTGTACATTTTATCCTCTGAATAAAAAGCCGAAACACATACTTTCTAGACCCATATCTTCTCAATAATTCTTAAAATGCATCAAATTTTAGCATTTTTAATGAAGGTGATTTCACTTAATTCGGAAATAAGGTGTGAAAGATAGGTTTTAACCCCTATTGTATAGTTTACCTGAATAAAAAATTCATTTTATATATTCTTTATAATTTTTATAATTTTATATTTTTATAATTTTGTAAAGATTATTTATAATATATGTACATATTTAGAATAGAATAAAATCATGAAGAAAACTAAAAAAATAAAATAGCCTATATAAATACATAAATGAAATACATATATTTATACTTGTATAAAATATACCTCTATTTATTTAGGTGTACAAATAACATCGGAAAAATAAAAAAAATATTTGTGTATATAAAAATAAATTATAATTATATAAACTGTGAAAATAAAATAATAAAATCAAAAATATAAAAAAATATACAAAACATAGGTCAACATACCTATAAATACACTTGTAAAAAGTAACTTATAATAAATAAACTCATATAAATAAAAAAATATTAAAATACTACATAAAATAATAAAATTTCTTATTTTTTAACTTTTTTGAAAATAAATCATTTACTATTTTTATTCAATTATCTTTGAATAGAGACCACTCTTTTGACATGTAGTGTCATATGTGGACCAATCTGGATGCAACGACTATTGACCCAATCCAACAATCCTTCCCTGCCTCTTACCCTTGTCAGAACCTCGAGTGCACCATCTACATCGCCTCCGCTCGATCACCCTGATTGACAATTTGCCTCGAGTCCTTCATTAAAAATCTTTGCATCACAATCGACATCACACCTACTCATTAGATTCCTCTGATGATCATCGAGCTTCTTAATAATCTTGACCGAAATATCCCAAAACTTTATCTATAAAAAAAACCTAACTTCTTTCCTTTACCTTTTGATACCTCTCCGAGCTTTATAATCCCTATATTCGTATGCGCATGAGTTCTCCGGTGACAGAGGAAGCTTCCCTAAGGTTTGGAGCAGTGGAGGAGGAGAGGGGATCTAGGCAGTGCTGCGGCGATGTCCCGCTCCTTGTCTTCCCGACCAGGTAATAGCTGTGCATTTTACTTTCCTTAGATATATTTTCATTTCGTCTTCGATTCTCGCATGTAGTTTCGTATTTAGATCATAGGATTAGCTGTAATTCAAATAGTTACGTTCACCAGAGCTATTAAGGTTCCAATCCTTTCACTGTGAATCAACCTGTTCCGACCCCACCAGACTTCCCCGTCTTCTTTCCTTTATGTTGCTCCATCGATCTGAAACCCTATCACCTTTCGAGTCCTCCTGGATCAACGGACTGATGCTCCCCCCATCGCCTATCACTGGAGCACCTTCATCTCTGCTCATCTCTTCATGAACTCCACCAATAATGACCCAGACCTAACCGCCCTTGCGTCGCAAAGCATCCAATCTCTTTGTTAGGTCTGGAGGGCCCTATTTGAGGGGTCTTTGAGGTACTTGAACATGCCAGGGTATGCAAGCTATCCATGCCCCAATCGATGGGATCTGGATCCACTTGACTTATCTCCCAGTTGCGGATCTTTACGACAAAGCGTTTTCCCATCACAAAAGCGAGCGAGGAGGTTTGGAGCACCAGATCCGAGAAATCAAAGGAGCAGAGGAGCTCCATTTTTCCCAGTTCATCTATCGAGCATCTCCGTCATCCGATCAAGAGCTGCGCTCCAGATGTAGCAAACGACGTCCAATCAAGTGAAGCCACGACCTTCAGATCTCTGCTTGAGATTTAATCACAGCAGTCATCGCCGAACCATCATCGTGCATTGTGGAACCGTCACATGCCCAAGTAAAGTCATCTCAACCGTCGGCCTACGCGCACTATCGTGGGTAATTGCATCCAACCGCCTATTTATTTATTTCATTAGTGCATAAATATTAATCTGGAGTATAAATAATATTGTAAAATTTACAGTGAGCCCCCTATTATTTCCTAATATTCTGTTCATGCCATGCCAGCGCAGCTCAAATGGCTTGCCACATGAGTTGTGAATTTTGTGGCATACCCTTCTGATTTTATTTATTTGTATTTATTACATAAAATTGCATATTGAGTGTATATTTTTGTAGAAAATTATGTAAAGGACCAAAACTTGTATGTATTTGCAAAAAGGCCCTTCCAAGGCACGTATAATTTATGTATTTTATAGAAAATTACATGTATACCCCTAGATTTTGTAAAAGGGTTATAGAATGAATGAAATGTTTATTTTAATTACAAATAGGTCCTTGTCAGCACAATAAATTTTATTTACTTGTTTATTTGTGTTAAAAATGCCTCATATTTGTATTTAATTTTATAAAATTGCACATAAATGCCTTGGATGATATACTGTCATGCTCTAATTTTTAATTTGCATTTCTGGGCCTTTATGTAATTATTAAAATTCAAATAGTGAGCATTTTGTCCCTGTCTAGCTATAAAAATGGCAAAAAAATCAAAACACCTTTAAAAATAAAAATATATTGTACTTACTACTACCTGTATCTACTCCTGAAAAAAATCCCTAGAAACAGGAAAAGTTTAAAAATTAAAAAGCTCCAAAATCCAGTAAAAAATAGCAAAAAACACCAACCCCCCCCCCCCAATATTTATTTTTGTTTCTAAATTTTCTTTATATTATTTTCTATCTATTAAAATTGTGAAGGATATGGGAAAATCCTCAAGCACATCACAGAAGCATGGGCATCGTATCGAATACGACGAAGAATGAATAGTCATACTAGTTGTTCGGTGCAGCGAAATTTAAATTTTTTCATGCGATGAAGAAACATGATCCAAGAACAACTCTCGGATCGTTTCATCTATAACCACATCAGGTATAATGCAATACCTATTGAAGCGTGGTTGATCGAGTCTCTATAAAAAGAGACCTCCTGTCTCAAGTCCGATCGTCAGAGAAGAAGCTTGCGAGCGCGGAGATGAGTCGGGTTGTCCTCGCAATCCAACGAGTTGATCCAAGCACGGTGAACTCCTGATCTCGTTGCACGAGATCGAACATATCCTTCGTGAGCGTAGCACTCCAAGAAGATGGAGAATCAAAGAACGTCGAAGCGGTGGTGCGGTGGCGTAGGCGACGACGAAGACCTCCCCTAGGGTTTTGGTCGTCGGCCGCCAAGTAGAGGGAGAGGGGGTTGACGTGTATGGAGAAAAGAGAGAGAGAGATGTGCTACCAATAGCTTGTACTAGAGAGCATAGTATGTGTATCTATTTATAGGCATTTAGGATCCATGGATCTCAATCCATGGGACATATAAAATCAATGGATGAGATTGATTTATGTCAATCCAATGGTCAAGATTGTTGTTGGTAAGAACCAACAACTTATGATTTAATTTAGAACAAATATATTTGATAAATCAAATATACATCAATCCTAAAAATAAACCAATCAAATAAGGAGATGATTTCAATAGAGATCATGTCTCCCCAAGTAATAGGGTGGACGACCACCAATTCCTTATAGGACTTGGTAGCCGCCCACCACTTACCAAGTGGGGGCAATCTCATGGATTTCCATTAGATTGCATATTTCCTTGAATTTTTCCATTATTTAATCCAACAACTTTTGTTGGGATTTATTCTCCAAAAATAATTCTCAATTAATTTTGGGAATATTGCAATCTTGCCATTGGAAAATTGTGAATCATATTCACAACCCAAAACAAAATATAATTTACATTATCAATTAATTAGACAATATGTATCCAATACACATTAATAATTAATCAATAAATATAAATTATAATTAGCTCTCTCTAATACATTATAAATCACATTTATAATATATTATGAATAGTTGGATATTGCTATCCACATTATTCTTATCCATAGTAATTAAATCACATTTAATTATATTGGATAATTCCTCATAGATCATGATAATTAAATCACATTTAATTATCAAATTCTCAATACTTAGATCTTATGGAATTATTCTTGAACCATTCAAGAACAATGCTATTTCTCCTCAGATACTTGGAGATAAGGACAGGGCGATTGTATTGTTCCATGTATAGTGACTTGGATATTGAGATCATATCTCAAATCCAAATCCCATGGACCTCTCATACATGTTTGATTAAATCAAGACCGTAAACCTAATCTTCTCATTACATCTGACTCTCATTCAGATCAATGTCCAGTACATGGACTAAGATTAGGTCACTTCTCTAATGAGAGGAGTCACTAAAATCCAGACCTGTTTCATCACTCCCTCGAAATGCAAACGTCATGGTTATACAATCATTTATGATCAAATCACCCTAAGGTATTCCCAATACCTGTACATCCTGCATACTGGAAGACTCAAGATCGTCCTGAAGATATAGATCATTTTTACACTGTCATCTTCATGGTCTAATCACTAAGTTTCTCAATCTTGGTCCTTGCGATTTTGTACAGATCGTATGCTTTCACAAAGCATATATCTTACCGTCAAATTCATGTCATGATTCTAAAGCATGACAACCATGCATGGAATTTGATCATTCCCAATATGTCATGAGTGAGATCATGTCTCCCGGTTCACAAGTGAACCTGTATGATCCCTTTGAGAGATCATATTACTCATATGCCCTTACATGCACACTAGCTCGTCGGTGTATAGACCTTGGTTAGGTCATCAACCTATTGGTCTGCCTAATGTACACACTTAGACATACAACAATACATATGTCTCTGGTCAGAGGATGTTTGCCTGTGATGTGACAGTATTCATCATAGGTCTTTGGTTATCTCAATCTCGTTAAGTCAACCCATTGACTCAACTAATCTGATACTTCCGAATCACTATTCCCATGCAGAGGACCTGCATCAAGAGGTCGATCAGATATCAGCCTAATGAGAAAGGATTGCCATCTCCTTCTCAGGCTAGAGATCATCACTTGTCAATCATTAATGATGCTTGATGAGTCCTCTATCTAACTCCTTAGATATTCATCCAAGCATCAGCCTCTATGATTCAATCAATGAATCAACAGCTGTATGATTATCAAGTTGGCCATGGTACACAACCCATATTGTACAGAGGGACCTTATAGTGCATTCATTCAATCAATTTCAGAAAGGGAGTGAAACATAATCAATAACTTTTATTGATAAATCATTTATTACAATAACATTTATTGCAGGAATGGTTCGCCTCGAGCTCACATTGCTAACAATCTCCCACTACCCTTAGAACCATTCAGAAACAATACTTAAACCCATACTCATTGCATGCTGGTCGAAAACCTTATGTGTTAGAGGTTTGGTAAAAGGATCAGCAACATTGTCGGTAGAGGCCACCTTGGTGATGATGATGTCACCACGCTTTTGAATCTCCCGAATGATGTGATATTTCCTTTCTACGTGCTTGCTCTTCTGATGCCATCTGGGTTCCTTCACCTAGGCAATGGCTCCCGTGTTATCATAGAGTAGCGGGATGTGAGTATCAAAGGAAACTACGCCAAGCTCCAGTATGAACTTGCGCAACCACACCGCCTCCTTTGCAGCATCTGATGCGACAATGTATTCGACTTCTGTATTTGAATATGCTATAGTGTCCTGCTTCTTGCTTCTCCAGCTCACAACACCGCCATTTAACAGGAATACAAACCCTGATGTCGACTTTTGATCATCAATATCTGATTAGAAGTCAGAATCTGTATATCCCAAGACTTGGAGATCACCATCTCCATAGACCAAGATGTAATCTTATGTCCGTCTTAGATATTTGAATATGTTCTTTACTGCATTCCAATGTTGTTATCCATAGCAAGATTGGTAACGTCTTACCACTCCTACTGCATGGCAGATATCTGACCTAGTACACATCATGGCATACATTAAGCTTCCTACAAGTGATGCATAAGGGCATCCAGCCATGGCTTTCTTTTCCTCAATAGTTTGAGCAGCCATTCCTTTAGACAGGTTGATACCATTTCTTAAGGGTAGGAATCCTTTCTTGGAACTATCCATGCGGAATCGTTCAATAATCTTCTTAATGTATCCATGTTGTGACAATCCCAATATCCTCTTCTTTCGGTTTCTGAACAACTTCAGACCCAAGATGTAAGAGGCTTCTCCAAGATCTTTCATCTCAAAGGTATGGGACAGCTAAACCTTCACACTGGTCATCCCTGTATCATTCCCAATGATAAGGATGTCATCTACATAAAGCACAATGAACACAATGGCACTCCCACTAAGCTTCTTGTACACACAAGGTTCATCAGGATTCTGCACAAAATCACAACTCTTTATGGTTTCGTCAAATCTGATGTTCCAACTACGAGAAGCTTGTTTGAGCCCACAGATGGATTTCTTCAGCTTACATACTTTGCCGTCCTCAATTATGAAGCCCTGGGGCTGCTCCATATAGATATCCTCCTCGAGGTATCCATTGAGGAAAGCCGTCTTGATGTCCATCTGCCAGATGTCGTAGTCAAGATATGCAGCTATAGCTAGCAGTGTCCCGATGGATTTAAGCATAGCTACAGGAGAGAATGTCTCATCGTAGTCGATGCCTTCTCTCTGTGTATAGCCCTTGGCTACGAACTGTGACTTGAAAGTCTCTACGTTCCCATCAGGTCCCCTCTTTCTCTTGAAGATCCATTTACACCCAATGGGTTCTACCCCTTTAGGTGGATCCTCTAGGGTCCATACACCATTCTTATGCATGGAGTCAATTTCTGACTTCATTGCTAGCATCCATCTATTCATATCATGATCCGCGAGTCTTTCATCAAATGAAGTAGGATCATTGTCAGTTTCACTAGACACATGGAATCCATACCTTTCAGGTGGTGCAACCACCCCCGAACTCCTTCGAAGAGGTATGGGTGTTTCATCTTTATTTACTTCTTTAGTTTATGGTCTAGGAAGATCAGAATCCTCAGGTGATTCTATGAGTTCCTCTACTTCACTTTTGTCTTGACCTTTAAGGAAATCATCCTCCAGAAATTTCACATCTCTAGAGACAAAAACCTTTTGGGTCTCAGGGTCATAGAGTTGGTATCCAATACCATCTCTAACATACCCAATGAAGTAACACTCATGAGTGTGAGATTCTAGCTTACTTGCGTCACGTTCTTCGCATGAACTAAGCAACCCCAAACCCTCAAGTGATTAACACTAGGTTCGGTTCCATACCAGTGCTCGTGAGGAATCTTGGGTACAGTTTTGCTAGGAATCTTATTCAGGATATATATTGAAGTCTCTACTGCATATCCCCAGAAACTGAGTGGTAAATGTGCTTTACTCATCATTGAACGGACCATATCCGTGATGGTCCTGTTGCGTCTTTCAGCAACAACATTAAGTTGGGGAGTTCCAGGAGTAGTGAGATTGGAGACAATTCCATTCTCTTTAAGGTATTCCTTGAATTCATCTGAGAGGTACTCAGTACCTCGATCAGATCGAATTCGTTTAATCTTCCTATCGATTTGGTTCTCAACCAAAGCCTTGAATTCTTTGAACTTTTCAAAGGTTTCAGATTTATGACGTAATAGGAAGACAAACCCGTATCGCGAATGGTCATCAATAAACGTCAAATAATATCGATATCCATTTCGAGTCGCGGTACTGAAGGGACCACATACATCGGTATGTATTAGGTCAATAATACCATCGCATCTTGTAACCTTGTTACGGAAAGGCATCCTGGTCATTTTACCTCGAATACAATGTTCACAGGTAGGTAAAGACTGAACATGTAGAAAATCCAAAGGTCCATCCTTTATCAATCTATTGATCCTATCAACAGATAAATTACCAAGCCTTTGATGCCAAATCATGTTTGAATACTTTTTAGGGTTTTTATTAGTGGTTGTAACATTCATGACGTGCTCATTAATGCACAATTCATAGAGTCCACCAGGAGTCAAAATACCATCTGCAAAATATTTATCATAATGATTTATGACTAATTTATTACAGAATAGGAATGAATATCCACTTCTAACTAGTTTAGATACAGATATCAAATTCCTCTTGACTTCAGGTACATAAAGACACTCTTTAAGTACTAGGACTCTACCACTAGATAATGATAGCTGACAAGTCCCGACGGCGACTACTGCAACACTTGCAGTAGATCCCATCTGGATGACTATCTCCCCTTCTTCAAGTTTTCTAGTTTCTTGAGACAAATGCAACAAATTGCATACATGAACAGAAGCACCAGAATCAACAACCCAACTTCCTTCTCGTCCAACGAGAAAACTGGTTTCAATGATAAAAGTAGATTTCATACCTGCTGGGGCTTTACCTTTGTCGAACGACTTCATGTAATCTGGGAAATTACATCTCCAGTGCCCCGGCTTCTTACAGTGGTGACAGACGTCGGTTTTCTTCGACGCCGTTAGAGTGGATGCATTGGAAGATGAGCCAACACCTTGTCCCTTCTTCTTTCTCTTCAGGGTTGGGCCCTTCCGAGAACCATGCTTCCGACCGCGCTTCCCTCTGACTTGTGCAACCATTGCACTGCCAGCGGGACCATCTTCTTCATCACGTCTTCTGTAGACTTTAATGTAGAAAGAAGCCCAGCATTTGTCAACTGCAGTTTGTTCATGTGGAATGACACCACAAAGTTATTGAAAGACTTGGGCAATGATAGCAGAATGAAATCAGATTGCATTTCTGCATCCATAGTTGCCCCCCGAGTCTCCAGCTTCGATAAGTACCCAAACATTTTGAGTACATGCTCACAGACCGAAGTCCCTTCCTCCATCTTGCAGCGAACGAGTTCTTTCAGAACGTTGTATCGCTGGGTGCGGTTAATGTCACCAAACATATCTTTTAGGTTCTGCATGATCTCCTGGCAAGTACTCATCTCCACATGTTGTTTCTGAAGAACATTGGAGAGAGAACCCAAGATGTAGCATCTAGCCAAGACATGATCTTCATCATACTTGTCATTGTATGCTTTTTCTTCCTTTGATTTAGGGTTTTCATTCTTGTCTTCTGAGAGTACATAACTTATGCGCTTAGCCGAGAGAACAAGCTCCAAATTACGGATCCAATCTGAGTAATTCGGTCCGGTCAACTGGTTGACCTCCAGAAGCCTGCTTAGTGGGTTCATGGACTTCATTTTCTGAAATTAAGAATGTATTATATTAGACCATATAATCATATATTCAATTTAATTTTATTTGATTAAGGCATTTTAAATCAAATTAGTCTTGCTATGTCTACTATGAAAGTTTATTCCCTTAATCACTTTCAAAGAAAGAGATATACTTACCTCTATATCTCAAGCAAGAACTGGGATCTCCTCTTTATCTTTGTCATATCCCAATAATATGAGAACCTATGACTCTAATAAAGAGAAGCGGGAACACATTCTGCCTTGCAAGTCCAACTTGCATTTCCCAATTCGGTCTTTAATACTCTGGCCCACCACCCCTAAGGTGATGTTGACCCGTCATTAATTGAACCAACCGTCAACATGAATACAACTCGCAATGCGCAATCCAATATCGCCTCAATAATATGAGGACCCGATATTGGGGTCACTACGCATACGTCCTTACTCTTTCGAGAAGCGATGAGCCCGGATCCAAGGTGTCTCCTACATATAATATCTGGCGACGAAACCCTTCGCCTTGATGAGAGACCATGGATGTCACTTGTGTGATCCTCCATTTCATATTCAAATTTTATTAATTATTATGAATCAAATTCATGTAATTAATTCTTCTAAGGGAATTAACAACTCCATTCATAATAGAGTATTTTAATTGGACATAATTAATTCAGTCATATTAAATTAATTATCAATCCAATTCAATCAATCAAACTTGATTGTTTTACTTGAATATATATGTTATTATTCTCAAAGTACGTATTAATTCGTGTTTTAATAATTAGAAAATACAACTTGATTTCTTCGGCATTGTCAAGTCCCTACCCGCTGTCATGGCCAGTACCGGTGAGAGTGGGACGGACCACATACGTTGCAACCCGCTACCCCAGCGATCTCCGACTAGACATCATATCCGCCTCGAGAAAGGATAATGCCAAATAGATCAATTTGTACTTGAGATGATCATCGGTTCTTCAACTGAAATTATACCATATAGTAATCGAAACATTTTTTATTATAAGTAAATTTTCTAGACAAATTCCCAATCATATTCAAGCAAGGAGTTTGATGATTATGTTTCCAATTTTGATATAGATCAAATCTAATCAATTTATTGGTTGAGGCCAAGTCAATTAAGGAAATAATCATCTTCCAATATTTTCCAAATATTTTCCATAATATTTCTTGGAACTAACAATTAATTTCATTAATTGACAATCACATGGCTCTTGATTAGGACTGTAATTTCAGCAGTGGCCCCTACTTACTAAAATTAACATATCTCAATCATTTTAAATCCAAATTAGACAAAATCAATTTTCATAGATTGTTAATTTGATTTAGGACAGAACCCAAGTGATATTTCATGCATTTCGAGGCAAGTCTAAACAGTAATTTACTCTTTAATCATGTTAAGATTTGCAGTTCCCGCAACAGTGCATACATGTTCATTAAAACAACCATATCTCGAGAAAACGGAATCCGAATACGTAAACTCAGATCCTATGGTCTCCTTGTTTAATGGGGAACGAAAATAGTGTTTAATTCATGTTTAAACAATTTAAACAAGGCCGAATTTATTCACTAAATAGAAGTGCAAAAATCAAATGCGATAAAAACTTTCGCGACTTCCACGAACACAAGTCATCCTAGGTTTGCAGATCGTATCCAAAACCTTCGACCTAAGGCTCTGATATCACTTGAAGGATATGTGAAATTCCTCAAGCACATCACGGAAGCGTGATCATCGTATCGAATACAACGAAGAACGACTAGTCGTACTAGTTGTTCGGTGCAGCGGAATTTAAAATTTTTCATGCGATGAAACCACATGATCCAAGAACGATTCTCGGATCATTTCATCTATAACCACAACAAGTACAATGCAATACCTCTTGAAGCATGGTTGATCAAGTCTCTATGAAAACAGACCTCCTGTCTCAAGTCCGATCGTCGGAGAAGAAGCTTGCGAGCGCGGAGATGAGTCTCATTGTTGATACAAGCACGGTGAACTCCTGATCTCGTCGCACGAGATCGAACATCTCCTTCGTGAGTGTAGCACTCCAAGAAGACAGAGAACCGCAGAACGTCGTAGCGGCGGCGTAGTGGCGTAGGCGACGACGAAGACCTCCCCCAGGGTTTTGGTGGTCGGCCACCAAGTAGAGCGAGAGAGGGTTGACGTGTATGGAGAAAAGAGAGAGAGAGGGATGTGCTACCAATAGCATGTACTAGAGAGCATAGTATGCGTCTCTATTTATAGGATTTTAGGATCCATGGATCTCAATCCATGGGACATTTAAAATCAATGGATGAGATTGATTTATGTTAATCCAATGGTCAAGATTGTTGTTGATAAAAACCAACAACTTATGATTTAATTTAGATCAAATATATTTGATAAATCAAATATACATCAATCCTAAAAATTAAACCAATCAAATAAGGAGATGATTTCAATGGAGATCATATCTCCCCAAGTAATAGGGTGGACGGCCACCAATTCCTTATAGGACTTGGTCGCCACCCACCACTTACCAAGTGGAGGCAATCTCATGGATTTCCATGAGATTGCATATCTCCTTGAATTTCTCCATTGTTTAATCCAACAAATTTTGTTGGGATTTATTCTCCAAAAATAATCAAGTCACAATTAAATTTGAGAATATTGCAATCTTGCCATTGGAAAATTGTGAATCATACTCACAACCCCAATAAAATATAATTTACATTTTCAATTAATTAGACAATATGTATCCAATACACATTAATAATTAATCAACAAATATAAATTATAATTATCTCTCTCTAATACATTATAAATCACATTTATAATATATTATGAATATTGAATATTGCTATCCACATTATTCTTATTCATAGTAATTAAATCACATTTAATTATATTGGATAATTCCTCATACATCATGATAATTAAATCACATTTAATTATCAAATTCTCAATGCTTAGATCTTATGGAATTATTCTTGAACCATTCAAGAACAATGCTATTTCTCCTCAGATACTTGGAGATAAGGACATGGCGATTGTATTGTTCCATGTATAGTGACTTGGATATTGAGATCATATCTCAAATCCAGATCCCATGGACCTCTCATAGATACTTGATTAAATCAAGACCGTAAACCTAATCTTCTCATTACATCTAACTCTCATTCAGATCAATGTCCAGTACATGGACTACGATTAGGTCACTTATCTAATGAGAGGAGTCACTAAAATCCAGACCTGTTTCGTCACTCCCTCGGAATGGAAGCATCATGATTATACAATCGTTTCTGATCAAATCACCCTCAGGTATTCCTAATACCTGTACATCATGCATACTGGAAGACTCATGCTCATCGTAAAGATATAGATCATTTTTACACTGTCATCTTCATGGTCTCATCACTAAGTTTCTCAATCTTGGTCCTTGGGATTTTCTACAGATCATTATGCTTTCAAAAGCATATATCTTACCTTCAAATTCATGTCATGCTTCTAAAGTATGATGAACATGCATGGAATTTTATCAGTCCCAATACCTCATGAGTGAGCTCATGTCTCCCAGTTCACAAGTGAACCTGTATGATCCCTTTGAGAGATCGTATTACTACCAGCTCACCGGTGTATAGACCTTGGTTAGGTCATCAACCTATTGGTCTGCCAAATGTACACACTTTGACATACATCAATACATCTATCTCTGGTCAGAGGATGTTTTCCTGTGATGTGACAGTATTCATCACAGGACTTTGGTTATCTCGATCTCGTTAAGTCAAGCCATTGACTCAACTAATCTGATACCTCCGAATCACTATTCCCATGTAGAGGACATGCATCAAGAGCTCGATCAGATATCAGCCTAATGAGAAAGGATTGCCATCTCCTTCTCAGATTGGAGATCATCACTTGTCAATCATTGATGATGTTTGATGAGTCCTCTATCTAACGTCTTAGATATTCATCCAAGCATCAGCCTCTATGATTCAATCAATGATTCAATAGTTGTATGATTATCAAGTTGGCCATGGTACATATCCCATATTTTACAGAGGGACCTTATAGTGCATTCATTCAATCAATTTCAGAAAGGGAGTGAAACATAATCAATAACTTTTATTGATAAATCGTTTATTACAATAACATTTATTGTAGGAATGGTTCGCTTTGGGCTCACATTGCTAACAAATTGATTTGGGGAAATTTTGATACTTTTTCTATTTTTAAACTTCAAATCAATCAGTTATTAATTTAATCCCTAGTTTAGTATAATTAGACATTAAAAAAGCATAAAAATTAGAAAAATTCTTGAAAAATCACAGAAATAGTAAAAATTATGAAAACCCCAAAAATATGGAATTCTGTAATTTTTAATTAATACTAGTTATATTAATAATTACTACCCTATATTGTATAATACACATATATATCTAAATATATTCTACAATATTATTACATAATATGAAAACTCTTTTAAAATTTCTTATAATCTTTAAAAATACATATTAGGCTGAATTTCAGGATATTTCTATAATCTAACATATACCTCATTTTATCTATATATTTTAGATATAATTTCCTATATATATATCTATTATCTAATATTATACGATGAAAGCGCGAGAAAACGAGATCGAAAATTGGAAAAGTCCGTAGTGCGGAGAAAGTCTGGAAGAGAGATGTTGTCCCTGCTCTTTGCTTACTGAAAATCTTCCTACTTTCTGGCCGCATCTGAATCAGAGTCATTAGACCCTGCTACTCTACTAGGTGCCTTCTCGATGAAGGATCTCTTATGCTCATAGCTCAACTAGAGATGTTGCATCGCCTTTTGCTGTTAACATTAAAGAGAAAATAAAAAATCAAAAAAATTAAAAAATAAAAAATAAAAGAAAAATCAAATAAAAATTACAAAACCAAAAACCCACACAAAAAGACTTATGACAATTATGTACATAAATCACATTGATTAGCTATAACCATTAGGCTACCTAGCTTGCTCTCTGTGGTTTGACCTCTACGTGCTTACATGCTATACATATTTGTTTATAGAGTATAATAAATTGTGCCTTGCATTTTTGGCTATTCATTTATTACTCATACATTGTGGGTACTTATTGATTGACCATGTGATCTCGTTAGCGGTTGCCTCAGTGACAATCCATCTTCGCTTACTCAGTGAGAATCATTATTTTAGACCCTCGCAGGATCCCTCATTCATCAGGAACCTCTCATAGATGTTTGAATAAATAAAAATGTTAATCTAATCTTCTTATTACATTTTAATCATATTCAGATCAATATCCAACATTTAGACAAAGATTAGTTTACTAATATGAGGAGCGGAGTCACTAAAATCCAAACTGGTTTCATCCCTCCCTCAGAATAGAAGTGTCATTGTTATATAATCGTTTTCGATCACATCACCATCAAATATTCCTAATACACGTATGCTACTGTTGAATACTGAATTTTGGATTTTTATTTAATAAAATTAATCACTAGGTAAAACTATCGTTGCAACCAAAAGAAGCATCAACCAAAAAATTTTATTTAATTCTCAAGCCAAAAATAAAAGAAAGTAAGCAGGAGAAATTATTATTTATTTACTTGTACATCGTATAGGATTAAACTCAAGGAGGCTACAAAAATCCTGAGGGTTATTTAAATCAATGAAAAATTAAATAAATAAAAGAGGAAATCTCAAAACACACTACCATGGTTTTATTTTTTTAATAAATATTAATTTATATTTTTTTAGCTTTTCTGATTTTGTATTTTTTTGATAATTTTCAATGTTACAAATATTTTTTAATCTTTAATAAAAGAAAATAAACAAAGAAAAAGAATAAAAAATAAAGGAAAGGAAAATAAGTTTTTGAATTTTGTATGAAAAAACAGAAAATTCATATAAAAGTATTTTTGGGTTTTTGATATTTTTCTACTATTTTTGTATTTTTTGATAATTTCTAGATTTTTTAGGTTTCTTAATAAAAAAAATAAGAAATCAAATAAATAGAAAATGGATCAATTGTTTTTGGATTTTTAAAGAAAATGAAATAAAAAATAAGGAAATATATATAGAAGCAAAGAGGATTTTCAATTTTTTTCAAAAAGCACTTTTGTGATTTTTTTGGATTTTCTGTTATGTAATATGAATTTTTAATGTTTTTAATGTTTTTATTTTTTATTTTTATTAAGAACTTTAAAATGAAATTTTTGTAAAAAATAAAATATATAAAAAACACAAATAGAAATTTTTATATTTTGGGAATATTTTAGTAATTTTTATTGATTTTCTAAGTCAAACAAGAATTGTTTTTGTTGATTTTGGATGATTAAAAATAGAAAAAATAAATAAACTGTGAAATAAAAATTATTGATAATAGTAGAGATTAGGAGGTACTTATGGTTATTTTAATGGATTTTTATTGATGAATCGCTATTTATTTAGCCAAAATAAACAATAGATTATGAAACTACAGAACATGGGTATAAGTGCAAAGAAAATTAGTTACATGACCATGTGGATAACCAATAACAAAATATATGGCCAAAATGCAATTTACCCTATGGAGGCTTGTGCCGACACACGTGAGATGCGATGGAATGGACCCTAAAGGGAATAATTTAATTCTGAGGGCCAAATAATAACAACGAAATGGTGGAACTTTATTGAAATTATTCAAAGAACTCATGTGTTGTGCATGTTATGCAATTCAAAAATGACTCAGAAGTAAATATAAGAAACAATAGGGCCTAACAGGCAAATATTCTAAGAAAAAATGTCTGACACATGTCTTATTAAGGACTTATTTGCAGATAAAAGAAACAAAAGGACTATGTTACAAAAATCACCGAGGCATGTGCCAGGCACGTACGACGTGGACGCTTGAGATCTGATCTGGATGTCATAATCCACGACTGGGATTTAGGGCTTCCTAGATGGCTCAGATCGAGTCTGGGCTACATTGTTCTTGACCAATGGTGAATGGAGGCACTCGAACAACTCGGAAGAATGAAGTATTAGGCGACTTCCAATCAGCCTCAAATAGGTCGATCTTGATCGGGAGCTCCTCCTACAGGTCTGGACATCTTCTAGATGATTCGCTTCTTCAAACTAAGTTGCTTTGAAGTCTTGGTGACAATCAATCGAGGTTCTGGAGCTCTAGGTGGTTGATGATTGGAAGTGAAGCTCCATACCTTTAATCGAGCTCTAGTTATCCCCTATTCACCTACAAATGCACCTTCTGCTCGGAGGCGATACTCCAATCTTCTTATTAGCAGCAAAAGCGAGAAAAATGGTGAATAATGACGATCTCTGGTGAGGGAAGAAGGGAAGGAGATCGACTCCAAATCTCATCTAGATCTGGAGGGGTCAGGAATGAAGGGAATACAGAGAACGTGATTTGTGAGTGTGAAAGGTCGGATCATGTGATTAGAGTTGTGATCGGAGTACCTCCAATTAGAAAGATCGGAGGGAGATGAAGATGAATGTATTTAAGCTAATATGGGAGACTAAATACGAAATCAAACCGAAAAATGAAAAGAAACTAACTAGATTACCGATGGTGAAATTAGTGAGGGATATTCATCTTGATTCGATGCGGTGTTCGAAGAGATGAGACGTAGCGGTAGAGCTCCAACCATGTGGAGGATCAAACTATCTTGTAGTTCTTCACGCTCGATGCCCTGTCATATGCTTAACTTCTTTGAGCCACCCTTAGGAGAATTTTTGTGTGGAAAACCGATCAACAAGAGAAAATGGAAATCTTGAACTATATATGGGTGCGGCGATGATGAGATTTGAATTTCAAAAAGCATGTGAATAAGGGCATGATTTATGGAGTTGATGACCTGGTGATGGATTCAATGGTTAGGGATAACGTATTAGAGAAGAAGGCGGGAAGAATTAGTGACTAGAGCGTGCAGAAAAAATGGGGGAAATGAGTCTGGGGAACAGAAGAGGCGAGCCAGGCTGGAGATTGGGTAGTTGACCCAGGTGATGAATATGTGATTCATCACTCTAAAAGAGATTAATTAAGCTCGGTTCCCAAAAATTCATTATCATTTCATCATTTAAATTGCATTATTAACATTCATGCATGTATAAATAATAATTGCTTTTTATCATGCATAATTGCATAAAATAAGAAGTCAAAAATCTCAACCCAATTGACCTGTAAAATAAGCTAACTTCCCTGACTTTTAATTAATTCATGCTAACTCCAAATCACCTGAAACCACCTCCATTTTGTACATATTACTAACAAAAATAAAGGAAAAATACAAAAAAATCACTAACAGAAAAATTGACAAATAAACCCAAACCCTAGTTTTAGATCTATTGGACTAAAACTCTGATATCTCCTTCGTATAGTGTCTGATTTGATCCTACTAAATATGAACTAATGTACATTCAATTACCTTCAAATCAAGACCAAGTTCAAGTGAATCGGAGCTTATATGTGAAAGTTGGGTTTTGGGCCTCTTTTATACATTGTGTATTTTACCCGATTTGGACCTACTATTTTATGCACATATTTGACTCCTTTTCTTTTATTTCTATTTCATTTATTTTCATTGACAAAATTTTTATCAAAATACACAAAAATCCAAATCCAAATTGAGCTTGAAGTCAAAGAAACTAATTGAGTCCGAGTCCTCACTAACAATCTCTATAATAAGTCCTCTGTATTTTATTTTCATGTTTTCTCTAATACTAAAAATAAAAAAAGAGTAATGCGTAAATATTTGTCTTTTACTTATCGTAATTTTTTATAAATGTTTATCTTATATAAAAATGACAAAAAAAATTGCAAAAAAAGAAAATCAAGGTATTCTATGTGTAGAGAGCGCCACCAAAAATACCACTTTGTGCAAATGACTTATTTTGGTTTTGGTCTCTTCATAAAAGTTGTATATCTCATTGAAATGAGCAATTTTTGTAAAGAAAATTTTTTGATCCAAGGTTGTTTGCTATTTTTTTCTTTTATTTTTTTGAATTTTCTAGGAGTGACACGTGGCCCCTTGGAGCCGCCATATGTCACCCATTTTTGGCATATATATTTCATTTATTTTAATAAAAAATTAAATTAAAAAAAAGGAAATTTATCTCCACATGTCGACACCTCGGCCACCTGATCTCGACCGATTGGATGATCGAGGAGCTTCATCTTCCTCCCGTGATTTTCGCCGCCTCCTTCCGTTATCGCCGCCAGGATCCCTTCATATTCCGTTATCGTCATGTATCTCGCCCCCACCACCTTTCTTCCAATCAATCCAATTCTCGTCGCCTCGATCTCCTTCTCGATTAGCTGCACCACCTCCGATGCCTTCCAAATTCATCGCCACCTTCCCCTATTAAACCCTCGCCACTGCCCCTATCCAAAGGTATCCACCAACTACACAAGTAACGGAGTACAACAGGTGGTGATAGACCGACTCTCTCTCTCTCTCTCTCGAAGGTGAGATCCGAGGCCAAGGGGTCTCGTCACAGCCTCCCCACCTCGGAGCTGTGATCGAGTCTCTTAGAATCAATCAAAACCAAGAGAAGATCTATGTGAAGAGTGTCTCATCTTTAATTTATATCACGAGCAAGTCTGGGGTCGAACACAGGAGGGCAAAGGAACAACTTCGGGTTAATTCAAAAATTTAGGTCTAGGTTTCCACGCGGATTTTTTGTATTTTTTTAATACAAAATGAATGCGAAATGCACAATGCAGTTGAATTAAGAAACTAAGAAAGCACACAACTTAGCCAAATAAATGTTAATAAAAAATTAATCAGAATTAGCCAAATTATATTTTTTCCTAGTAACCTAATCCAATGATGAATACAAAACACATTTTTATGGAATTTTACAGGTTAACATGCAACAATTTAAAGTGCACACATTTTATCGATTTTTTTCGCAATTTTTCACACAAACAGAATGCAAAAATTATGAAAATTTTGTTGGAATTAAAACATAATGCAAGGATGTTACATATTCTTTCGATTTTTCTGACAAAATAAGAAATTTTTATGGATTTTTTAGTAGAAAAAGAGTGGCTACAAGTAATTAATTTCTATTAATCCACATTAATTAATTAACCATGATGCAAATTATCTCAAAATGATATTTTTATGTGGAATCCAGGAGCTTTAAAATTTCGTAAAAATAATGTCTGTGGAAATAAATTAAAAATCAGTTACTAAAATCACTTTACAATTTATTTAAGGCACATGATAACTCTAATGGAAGTGAAATTTGGAAAATAATTAACTCATGATTCAAGGCATCCTTTCAAAAATTTTCATTATTTTTGGAGCCACCATACATGAAATATCAATTTAAGGGCATATATTGGGTAAAATATATTATATTTCAGTTAAATATTTTTAACTAATTACCCAAAGATCACAAAAATCCAAATAAATAACCAAGTGGTAGAGAATTAGTTGCTCACAAACATGGCATTTTTCATCAAATAAAATGATGCGAAATTGAGGTCCAAATTAATATGCAAATTCAGGGTTACCCATGCAAAACAGTCATAAAGTTAAACAAAACAAAACAAAACAAGAATAGGGATTGTTTTGTTATAACAGAAACTTAAAAGGATAAAAATGCAATTTTCATAAAAAATAAAAAAATAAAAAATGAAATGACCTTGTTCTTCGACAGCTGCTAGGGCACATGGGATGTGATTGGGTGGCAGGGCACTTTGGGCCGCACGACCGCGCACACAGGCGGCGCAGGGTGGCACTGGTGTTGAGGGATGACGTGCTGCGGGTGGCACGGGGTGGCCTCACTCAGGCAGGCGTGGAGCTGCGACGGCGGCAACGCGCTGTGGAGGAAGGTGGTGGTGCGGGCCGTGGGCGGAAGATCGTGGCAGGTCAGCGGAGAGGTCTGGAGGAAGGCCTGGAGGTGGAGGCCATGCAAGGGCGGGCTGGAGCGTTCGCACAGCTCTCGCGTATAGGGGCGTAGGAGGTAGTAGAGGGTCGAGGGCGATCGGAGGTGCAGCGTGGGCCGCGGCAGGTAGTAGCTGGAGGAACGCCGCCGCTGGCGACAGTGGCTGGAAGGGGGCAGCTGGCTGCAGCTTCCCCTTTTTTAATTTTTTATTTTTTTTAAAATGCTTCTTTGAGATGTGATTTTTTTAATTTAATTTTTTTAAATTTTCTTACACAAGAAATGAACAAATGCAAATATGATGGAAGTGGTGATGTGATAAAATAAACAAGTGAAGGTTGTTGGTGGTGATGTGATGGTGAGAAAATGACATGTTGATGATACCAAGGAAATAAAATATTAGATAAAATAAAATAACAAAAGAAATGAGAGGAAATACTTATCTGAAGTTTGCCGGATTTGCGGAGCAGCTATGCTGGACTCCTGTCTTCGCTTCGATCCGATTGACGAAATAAAAATCGAAGAAGCTACGCAAGCTTGATGGGGAACTCGTGACGCGGAGCAGAGCTCCGCGGATCTCGCCTGAAAGGAGGTCGTCGCTTCGTATAGGGTTGGAATGCTGTCACCTATCGACCTCGATGAGCTCTCTCCTTTTTCGATTAGAATGGTGGATCGACAAAAAATAAGGATGGAGAGGTGTATAAAAAGAGATGGAAGAAATGGAGGTTAGAATGGAGGTGGTGTTGAATGGAGGTTAAATTTGTGGTGGAGTTGAATGGGAAGTTAGATGAATAATAGAGTTGAATGGAGGTTGATAAAAGAGGAGAAGTTAGTGTAGAGAATATGAATAAATAAAAGAAAATAAACATAGGCTACTAAAAATGGAGAATAAAATAAAGAGAAGAAAAAGAGTGAGGAATTTACAAAATAAGACAAATACTATGTACATTTTTTCTTTTCTAATTTTAATTTTTTTAATAAAAGATATTTACACCAGAAAAATAAAATAAAATATTAGTAATAAAATAAAACATAAAAAGGATTTTTTGGATTTTTTAGTAATTAAGAAAAGTAAAATAAAAAGAGAAAACAAAAAATATGTACAATATATATAATGTACACCTAGGTCCCAAAATCAAATTTTGGAAAAGAGCTCCAATTTTAATGTAACCACTTTCATTAGATAGATAATTTTTCTAACTTAAACTTTAAAAGTGAGTTTGGTGAATTTGGAGTTTATACGGAGCGGGAATTTGGTCGGGAAGTTAGACTTTACGGCTTTTTATCTTTGGGATTTAGGAGTATTCAATTGAGATGAATTTATTTTATATTTTTGTATTTTCATATAGATTTTTATAAACAAACTAGAAAAAGAATTAGACAAAAAGGAGTTGAAATGAAATTATTAAAAATACATGAAGTTTTGGGATATTACATGTGAAAACTCCTTTTTTGCAGCTTTTTATTATTAATTTATTCTATACAATATAATATACAATAATTAGTGTATTTTATTTACAAGAGATATTTTGTTAATTTATTAATTTTATGGATATTTATTAGAGACTTACTCGGGGATTTTGCTAAGATCAATATATTGAGATGATGAATCGCGGATTCATTGCCCCCCTATACTTAAACTTTGCTAGTCCTCGAGCAAATAAAGAATGAATAAGTTGGAATAACTCCTGACTGTGCATGTGAATACAAGACTTGATCTGTTGAAGAACTCTCAGTTTTAGAGATCCTAAAATTTGTAAGTTGAACCAAGCTCTAGTCAAAAGGTATCCAATTTTCCTAATCACCAGACTCTCTCTGTATACATATATAGTAGGGATATGAATTAAGTGTGGACTGCAGTTACAAGAGTAGAGTCACAACTCAGCCAAGGTTCCAGTCCAAGAGACTCTCCTAAGAACTTAATACTCAACACTAGGGAATAAACCATTTCTTGCATCCAATCTACCATCTCTGTAGTTGTCAGTAATAAAAGTGTAGATGGAAGGTCCGTTGCTGGAGGGCATAGGATTGTGTCATTTCTTCTCTCCCTCTCATTGGAACAAGGATCCTCTCGAGTGCCTTATTACTCAACGTATATTTTTGGTGTTGATCAATGCATCCGTCAAGAGAAGTTGGAGTCGTTTGTACTTGTTTTCCTGGGAGTACCTGGAGTGTGCCTTTTTTGTGTATTTATCGTACCTTCTACTCCCATACTTGTATCATTTACGATGCAGAGCCCTTTTTTGGTTCAATCCCGATTCCTGGTCCTAATAGCGCTATTCTCTGAGTGGATACTTTGAAATGGTTGGGAGCGCTCGCCTTTGGTGGAAGCTCTTTAATATTTGACTTTGTATGGTGAGAGATTTTCTTTCAACATTGATATTTCTTTTCTTTGCTTTTTGGCTAGCTCTACTGCTTTTACCAAAAGTTGGTGCACACTGATCAACAATTTTTTTAGATTTCATCACACCCTGGCACATAGGTAAATATCAAGAGATAGTGCAAGAACCATATTCTCATACTGGCTAAAGGTGCTGACACTCAGGTTTCATGAAGCCTTCATCGATTTTATCCCATCCTCGAGCATCATTAAATCGAGTCCAAACTCAAATCCCTCATCCTTGTTCCTCAAGTGAAATTTCAAATCAACTCATCATAACTGTAGTCGTGTATGTGAGGTGTTGATCATATTCTTAAGGTAGAGACTAAGCATGCAATATAATACACAAATCTTTCAAACTAGGGAAATGTGAATAATTAAGTCAAAGACCCTAATGACTAAGGCTGGTTAACCAAAAATCTTAAGATCTCATAAAACCAAGTGTTCTTGAACATCACAAGTCTTGTGTAAGTGTCAGGAACTAAACCAACTCATTAGTTAGTTTTTTATGAATTTAATTATTTTTTTTTTAAATTTTTTGAAAAAACTGGAAAAGAAGAAGAAATTTTTTGTTTTTGAAAAAAGTTTTGTTGTTTTTTTTTAAAAAGTTTTTTTAAAAAATAGATAAATAAGAAAAGACACTTTAAAAAAATTTAAAGTTCTTTTTGAAAAAAATTCTGAGTTTTTTTTGAAAATTTTTTCCCATTTTACCCGCCCAGTAATTATTGTATATTATATACAAAAATACATGAATGTACGAGCTATAGGTAAAGTATATATGTAATATATACATGCCCCCCTATACTTAGCATGTGTTATGTCCTCATGGCACTAGGTGACAAAAAGCCATAGCTCGTACTAAGTATAAGTGGGTGAAAAGAATAGAAGTGAAAAAGAATATAAGAGTGTGGGAGAATACACAACGGGCATCGGCCCCCCTATACTAAGAGATGGAGCAACTTGGGTCACTCACCTCCTATACATAGGATCTAGTCATCCTAAGTATAGCCACAAAATAAAATGATACCGAACTGGGATGAGTAATGCGAATCATGGGGGAGGGATGGAAATAGAGGAAGAAAACTATACAAGGAGGAATGAGAATGTAAAAGGATCAAGAAGGTTTGTGATGAACCTTCTTGCGGGAGAGAGTGGGTGGGTAGTATACACATCTGTCGCTGTCAGAATCGTCCTCAGAGGAATAATAGTGAGGGGTAGGGAACGTCCAACGAGGGTCGACACATTGCAGCTTGCTCAAATATGGATTCAGAGCAGATGAAATGAGCTCACTCATATAGATCACCTCATCTAGACCTGAAGAGGACTCCTCAGAAAGTTCCTTCTCTGGTATGTCGAAGGTAACTTTCTTAACCGATTTTCTAGAACCTGAAGCATCAAGAGGAAGAAGAGAGTGATACGTCTGGAGGAGTAGAACACCTCGAGGAATAAATACTCTTCTTCTTCTTACCAGATGACCGACTAGAGGATGGAGCAACCGATTTATCAAGATTGGTCAATTTGGTCCCAGTTGTCTCTTTTGATGTAGGTCTTGGATGTAGTGAGGTGCTGAGTAGAGGTTCATCATCAGATGAATCACCATATCCATTGTAATACTCCTGCAGGGTCATCACACGTCTCTGGTATGGCATAGTGTTCTCAGTTGGCTTAGCATTTTTCAGCTCATCCGTCAGATCATCTAAATAGTTAAGGAAATCGTAAATGATCATGACCGACTCAGGGGCAGCTTCTGGTTGTGAGTCCTCTCTAGAAGCTGTCACGGTGGCGATGATGTAAGCAGTGGGTGATGTGGAGGTGTAGGGAGTCTCTGAACCAATGGTCGTCTGGACAGTTGGTATCTCAGGTGTAGTAGAGAGACATGACTCAACTGTCTCTCGAAGGTCATGATTCTCTGTGACTTTACGGGTTACCTTGGAATATCGTGTGTCCTCAAAGATCGAGTGAGGTCGAAGTACTCCCAATGTAGTGAAATCGATCTCCTGAGTCTCGCAATCTATAGTTGCTTTAGCCAAGGCTAAGAACGACTTCCCGAGAATGATCGGAGACTAGGTGAACTCTCCTCAATGCTCAATGTCGGTGATCATAAAGTCGACCTGTAGTAGAGCCCCTTAGAAAGTAATGATGACGGAAATAGTTCATCTCGACCGTTTAATGGACCGACCAACCAATTGAACGATCTCTCTTGACTTCTTAGCAGATCCGAGTTTGAGCTTGGCTAACATGAAGGTCGGGAGGATATTAATCGATGAGTCATCATCGATTCTTGCATGGGTGAAGGTGGTATCCGTGATTTCACAATCAAACCTAGGCAACCACTTCACTATGCGACTCTTGGTTTTTCTCCCTATCATCAAAGAGGTGGCCATAGACACTACATGTTTCTCAGTCCTTGTCCTCTTATTTCCTGACCTTTTAGTCATGAATTTACTTCTCACAAATCTTTTAAGGTCGGGAAGGTGTTCGTTGGCTATTATTAAGGGAAGCTCAAAAATCAACTCTATATCAAGTGCTTCCCTAACTGCAGGATTCAAATTTTTTTGATCTTTTCCTTTTTTTTCAATTTTTATGGTATTTTCTAGTTTTTCAATTTTTTTGGTCTTTTTGATAGGTGAAGGAGGAATAGGAGAATGTACAGACTCAAGTTTGGATGAAAAGTGGTCAGTAGAAGAGGGAGGTATAAGGGACTCCAACTGTACATGACATGCCACCAATCCGATGTCTTCCAGATTTTCAAGATTCAATTCGCGAAATCCATGATCCACATTCCTACCTGGACTCTTGATCGGTCTACAAATGTTATCCTCCAATAAGTTCTCATGACACCTCATGAGAGAAGACTGCGCAATTGGATGATACTGTTGAGAACTCGGGCTCTTATACTCAACACACCTTGACTCAGGCATGTAATGCTACGTTGAGTATGGCCCGTCTGTATGGAAGATGTTGGTCGGAGCCTCATAAGGTGGGGTCAGTAGATAGGGGGTTTGTAAATCGATCGCATGAATCCAATCCTCTGTATATGTTGGATCTTCGAATGGGTGATATGAAGGTTGGTCAAGGTGGGCTTGATCACTCAGGTTAATCAAGTCAAGAAGATCATGAAGTGAAGGCCTATCCATTCGTTTTGTCTGGTTGACCATGTTGTACCCTAATATTAAGTCGGGATATGTATAGGTCAATTGTTGTCCAGTCCCAACTCGAGGTGAGAATGATGTCTGTGGTGGCAACTGATTCTGCCCGACATTCATCTCAGCAGTCGCTTGCTCTTCGATTTGTTCCTTGATTCCAACAAGAGGACGAGAATATGGTAAGTCAATCTAGGGTGGATGTAGGTCAGGGTTATAAGAAAATGGGGTAGGTGATAAGGACGAAGAAGTGGAGAAGTCAGTCGAAGTTCTGACTTCGCGGTCACGGTGTGGGTATGTGGAGGAATAAGAGGGTAGACATGATCGGAATATGTTCGAAGAAGGGTGACTTGGATATGATGACTAAAATTCTGACATATTGGAAGGGAGATGGGAGAATGAAGCGGATTGAGGAAGAAAGTGTGCAAGTGCACCGAATAACACACAAAACAACGAAACACAAGAGCAAACCCTGAGTCCACCTACTCAACATAGTGATGGTCGCAAGAGTCCGACCGTTTATCTTTTCAGTTTTAGTTAGGTGATAAATCAAGATATAAGTCCAATTACGCAAGGCTTAAAAGTAGGTTTTGGGCACTATCCTAGGGATGCGTCCTCTCCTCTTAACAATCATAATAACCAAGCATACAATGAGGGTTTTGCTCTCCCAAAACAAGTCTTAGTTTTAGTCAGTTTTTTGTCAACTCTCAATAGCAATCCCAATTTTAAGTTCGGTTATCACTTGATTAGTCCACCAAACAAGGCACGCCTAACGATCAGTCTCGATTTCCTTTTAACTAAGTTTCAAAAACCAAGGGGAAGGGAGTCGAGAAAACCGATGGAAATATTGAAATCAATGATGCATGCCCAGTTCAGAAGACTTACAGTGATCCCCGCACTCTACATGCGGGATGCAAGGCAGAATTGAATTTTTATACTAAATGAGATGCAAACGAGAAAAATCGTTCCAAAACAGGCAGTTCTATTAGCGAGTGATGAACAAGTTAAATTTGACTAATAGCCTTGCGGTCTAATTGTGTCTCATTAAATGTGATGTGTGGTACTAAAGACTACGAGAACAAGCAATAAAAGAATTCTAATAAATATGCTCTAACAACCGCGAGTGCTAGTCCTATTCTACGTCAAGCAACCACATGACCACAAGCTGGTCCAATGTTCAGTCTGGATACAAGCGCAAGCTCCCAAATAAGAGTTGTTGTAAAGAGTGAATAACCTAAATTATTACAAAACAATAATTACAAAAATTCTCTCAAAAATAAGTTAAATAATCATTGATATTCAACAGTCGGCGCATGTCATGTCCGTCGACCTCCGATGCACTCCAAGTCCACCAGGACCTCGCAAGGAAAATAAAATATATGTTAGAGAGGTAAATAATAAAATATATAAAAAATTAACAGAGAAATATTTGAGAAAAAGAAAATAAATATAAGATGGCTCGGGGGTCAGGCTACCCGAGTAAGAGAAAATCTAAACAAAATTTTCAAAATTAAACCCTAAACCTTTTGCCTCCCCGACAACAGTGCCATCTAATCGAGGTCGTTGGGTACGTTGTGTAATTTGTGTTCGTTGTAGTACATGTACTTAGCGAATCAGCATGAATAGAGAGAAGATCTCCCTGAAGAGTGTCTCGGCTTTAATTTATATCCCGTGCATGTCCGGGGTTGAACACTAGGAGGCAAAGGAACAACTTCGGGTTAATTCAAAAATTTAGGTCTAGGTTTCCACGCAGATTTTTTTGTATTTTTTTAATGCAAAATGAATGCGAAATGGACAATGTATGTGAATTAAGAAACTAAGAAAGCACAAAACTTAGCCAAATTATTTTTAATAAAAAAATAATCAAAATTAGCCAAATTATATTTTTTCCTAGAAACCTAATCCAATGATGAATACAAAACACATTTTTTGGAATTTTCGGGTTACATGCAACAATTAAAAATGCACACTTTTTATGGGTTTTTAGCAATTTTTCACACAAACAGAATGCAAAAAATATGAAAATTTTTCTAGAATTAAAACATGATGGAAAGATGTTACAATTTTTTTTCGGAATTTTCTGATGAAATATGAAGTTTTTAATGGATTTTTAGTGGAAACAGAGTGACTGCAAGTAATTAATTTCTAATAAATCCATATTAATGAATTAACCAAAATGCGAATTATCTCAAAATGATATTTTTATGAGGAATCCAGGAGCCTTAAAATTTTGCAAAAATAATGTTAGTTGAATTAAATTAAAAATCAGTTACTAAAATCACTTTACATTTTATTTAAGTCACAAGATAACTCTAATGGGTGAAATTTGGAAAGTAATTAAATCATGATTCAAGGCATCATTTCAAGTTTTTTCATTATTTTTGGAGAAACCATATGTTAAATATCAATTTATGGGCACATATTGGGTAAAATATACTTTATTTCAGTTAAATATTTTTAATTAATTACCCAAAGATCACAAAAATCCAAATAAAAAACCAAGTGGTAGAGAATTAGTTTCTCACAAACAAGGCATTTTTCATTAAATAAAATGATGTGAAATTGAGGACTAAATTAATATATAAACATAGGGTTATCCATGCAAAACAGAAATAAATTTAAACAAAACAAAACAAGAACGGGGATTATTCAGTAATAACAAAAACTTAAAAGGATAAAGATACAATTTTCACAAAAAATAAAAAAAATTAAAAATGAAACGACCTTCTTCGACAGCCGCTATACCGCAGTGGATGTGATTGGGCAGAGGGGCACTTTGGGCCGCACGACCGTATGCGCAGGTGGCGCAGGGTGGTGCTGGCGTTGAGAGACGGTGTGCTGTGGGTGGTGCAGGGTGTCCGCGCTCGGGCTGGCGTGGAGCTGCGTTGGGGGAGGCGCACTGTGGAATAAGGCAGTGGTGCGGGACGTAAGTGGAAGGTCGTGGTGTGTCGGCGGAGAGGTCTGGAGGAAGGTCTGGAGATGGAGGCCGCGCGAGAGCGGGATGGAGCGGCCGCACGGCTCTTGCGTACAGGGGCGCAGGAGGTGGTGGAGGGCTGAGGGCGGTCGGAGGTACGGCGTGGGCCGCAGCTGGCGGTAGCTGGAGGAACGCTGCCGCTGGCGACGGTGGCTGGAATGGGGCGACGGGCTATTGCTTCCCCTTTTTTCTTTTTTTATTTTTTTTAAAAATTTTTTGCTTTTAGATGTAATTTTTTTAATTTAAATTTTTATATTTTATAAATTTTCTTAAATAGGAAATGAACAAATGCAAATATGATGGAAGTGTTGATGTGATAAAATAAACAAGTGAAGGTGGTTGGTGGTGATGTGATGGTGAGAAAATGACATGTTGATATTACAACAAGGAAACAAAATATTAGATTAAATAACAAAAGAAATGAGAGGAAATACTCACCTGAAGTTCGCTGGATTTGCAGAGAAGCTATGCTGGACTCCTGTCTTCGCTTCTATTCGATTGGCAAAATTAAAATCGGAGAAGCTACGCGAGCTCGATGGGGAACTCGTGACGCAGAGCGGAGCTCCGCGGATCTCGCCTGAAAGGAGGTCATCGCTTCATATCGGGGTGGAACGTTGTCACCGATCGATCTCGATGAACTCTCTTCTTTTTCTATTAGAATGGGGGATCAACAAAAAATAAGGATGGAGAGGTGTATAAAAAGAGATGGAAGAAATGGAGGTTAGAATGGAGGTGGAGTGGAATGGAGGTTAAATTCGTGGAGTTGAATGGGAAGTTAGATGAATAATGGAGTTGAATGGAAGTTGATGAAAGAAGAGAAGTTAGTGTAGAGAATATGATTAAATAAAAGAAAATAAAAGTACGCTACTAAAAAGAGAGAATAAAATAAAGCGAAGAAAAAGAGTGGGGAATTTACAAAATAAGACAAACACTATGTACATTTTTTTCTTTCTAATTTTATTTTTTTAATAAAAGATATTTACAACAAAAAAAATAATAAAATACTAGAAATAAAACAAAACACAAAAAGATTTTTTTGGTTTTTTTTGTAATTAAGAAAAGTAAAATAAAAAGAGAAAACAAAAAATATGTACAATATATACAATGCACACCAAGGTCCCAAAATTCAAATTTTGCAAACGAGCTCCTATTTTAATGAAACCACTTTCATTGGATAGATAATTTTCTAAATTATACTTTAAAAGTGATTTGGTGAATTTGGAGTTCATACGGAGCGAGAATTTGGTCGGGAAGTTAGACAATATGGTTTTTATCTTTGGGATCTAGGAGTATTTATTTGACGTGAAATTTATTTTATATTTTTGTATTTTTATATACTTTTTTATAAAGAAGCTAGAAAAAAGAATTAGACAAAAAGGAGTTGAAACGAAATTACTAAAAATATATGAAGTTTTGGGCTATTTATAGGTGAAAAACTCCTTTATTTTGCGCCTTTTTATTATTAATTTATTTTGTACAATATAATATACAATAATAAGTGTATTTTATTTACAAGAAATATTTTGTTAATTTGTTGATTTTATGGATATTTATTAGAGACTTTACTCGGGGATTTTGCTAAGATCAATATATTGAGATGATGAATCGCGTATTCATCAAGCTGCTCTTCGCTCTGGCTTCAAGACCATTGTGTCCTTCACCTCTGTTCATCACCCAACTGCCTCACCACTAGCACTTCCTGTCACCCTCTACCTTTACACCTGTAGCAACTCTACCTCCCTATCCTCAGTGCCTTCATCAACAAATGACAACCTTTGTTGTTTCTGCATCGCAGTCTGCCTCTCCACTGTCTTCAGCAGTAGAGTGATTACCTTCGGTCTTCGAGCTCCCCCATCCTAGCACACGCTCTGCCTGCCTCGATCATCGAACAATCTCGTAGAGTAGCCTCGAGTTCCCCGTGTAGACCTGGTTGTTTGCTGACTGGGGTTTGCAGCAGTAGAGCTCCCTCCACAGTGTGCGACGGCCCAAGCACCACCCACTAACGAGCCTCAAAGCTCCAAGTTCTCCTCTGTATGCACTCCGCCTGTCACCACCCACGAGCCACCGGGCGTGAGGCCTCAGGCCCTCCCCACGTGAGGTGCACGTTCGAGGAGGGAACTTTAAAAGGAAACCCCTAAAGATTCACCTATTGCACCAGTAGCTTCAGACCAACCACTGGTCATGTGCTTTCCATGTGACCACATGGAAATTTTATAGTTAAACCCTTATCTTTCTTATGTAATTTGAACAACATTTTTGTATCATTTTATTATTCGAAAAAAAATTTGTTCATCAACTAATTCTTTACATTGTGGCACTTGATTCATATTTTTGAGATCCATTGGTTGATTTAATAATTATTATTCTCATGTAAAACTTCATATTTTGCCTTATTAATGATCTGAAATTCGTAATTAATTAACCATTGTTCAAAAAATTACCAAAAAAATTAGGTTTAATAGATTTAGTTATATTTTACATTGTTCCAAAAAATCATCGCATTTGCATGCATGTTTTATTCTGTAAAAATCATTTTGTAATTTTAAGTAATTAATTTTTAATAAGTAGAAAACTTCATATTTTTAGGTTTTTTTATTTTTTCCAAGACAAATCACATAGTGATATATCTAAGATAATTTTATTTATTGGAAATATATAGGTTTAATATTTATTATAATTAATTGATGTAATTCAAATTACCCACATTCATTAATTCACTAAATATTCATATTGCATCAAAAAATTCCAAAAAATTGCAGTGCATTCATTTCATCATATTTTACATTCCGACCAAATTTCATATATTTGGACTCTGTTTAGTTGCAAATCACATTTTAGACCTTAAAATTATCCACATTTGCATTTGCAGTAATACCAACAAAATCCAACTCAAAAACCGTGCATTAAATTTGATAGACATTAACTTAGTTGATTCCTTGGCCTCCTTGAGTTCGACCATGGGCTTGCCCATGTTAAATAAACATAAAAACAACCTCATATTAATTGAATAATTAATTTGTGGTTATTTTTTATTGATCTCTAGTTGCCTGACTACAACATAAAAATGACAAATTAAACAAGGTGTTTAGCGATCTGTCAGATGGCGCTGTTTTCAGGGAGGCAA
The DNA here is from genome assembly GCA_037367405.1 of Ottelia alismoides. NCBI lineage: Eukaryota > Viridiplantae > Streptophyta > Magnoliopsida > Alismatales > Hydrocharitaceae > Ottelia > Ottelia alismoides. The sequence goes on along the minus strand of JAZKJV010001890.1, from coordinate 387,801 downwards.
ATGACTTAGATTTTTTATCTAGAAAATTTAGTGTTAGGTTTTCCATATACTTGTGTAGTATGTCATCCAAGCCTTCACTGTAAATTTTCCACTTTTTATTTTCTAGTATTTTATTTCTTTTTTAATAATTATTTTCTTTCTTTTATTTTTGATTTATTTTTGTGTCAACTCTCTTACATTTTCTCTCTTATTTTTGTGTAAGGTACTCAACGTACTTGGAGCAGTTTTTATGAAATCACCGCATATTTAAAGCATGTTGAATAGCCACATAAAATTAAGATCGAGTCTTGTCATGTTAGAGTGTAGAGTCTAGGATTTATTTCAACATTTTTATTTTTTTAAATTATATGACTATTTATAGCGGTTTTCATTTTGGAATCTCACTTGTGTAAACAAGACGAACTTTTTCTCTGTCATGTGTTAGACATGTTTCACTCTCCGGCGAGGGTGGGGTCCAATTTAAGTGGTTTGTAGGTTAGACCTACACTATGGCTATTAGAGCTACTAGGGTTTATATTGCATGTGATTGTAAGACCTAGGACCACAATGCGTTTAATTGAGACAGACTTCTAGATCGTTCAACCAAGTCAAAATTTAACTCAATTCTTCCTGGCTAATAGAACTTTCTGCCAGGTGTGGTTTTTTTGGCTTCCATATCATATCGAATAATTTTCAAGTCTTGTATTATTGCAAGGAATCACTTTAAGTCTTCTAACTAAGCATACATCATTGTTTCTTGTGTGCATCAGCTTTTCTTGATTTCTTCCTCTTGTTTTGTCACTTAAGATCTAAAGGAAATTGGGACTAGATGATAGACATGTATTTTTTCTCAATTCTTCAATGATCGTGTAAATTAAAATTGGGACTGCTAAACAAGACCGACTTTAATTAAACCATAAAATCAAGAATAATTACGGGAGAATAACCCTGTCCTTGGTGAAGGATATAAAAAATCCTTAAGCGCATCATAGAAGCATGAGGATCGCATCGTTTGCGATCGAGAGCAACTAGTCGCACTAGTCACTCAAGGCAGCAGAATTTAAAAAATTTTAAACGATGAAACCACATGATCCAAGAACATCTCTCGGATCATTTCATATAAATAAAAATTAGGTATTAAGGTTACCTCATGAAGTGCGGTTGCGATCGTGTCTATAAACAAAGAGACCTCCTATCTCAAGTCCGATCCGATGGAGGAGACGCTAGTGAACACGTTGATGAGATGCATGCTCCTCGCAATCCATGTTGATGTACCAAGCGGTGAATCTCCTGATCTCGTCAAACAAGATCCGATATATTCTTCACGAGCGAGGTGCATTGAAGGAGATGGAGGTCAACGAGCAAACAATCCAGCAAAATAACGACGATGCTGCGATGATGGCAACCCTTTCTAGGGTTCCATGGTGGATGACCACAATGAGAGAGAGAGAGAGTTCGCGTGTAGAAAGAGAGAGGGAGAGAGTTTTTTTCCTCTTGGAATTATATGAGTAGTCTAAAATGCATGGGATACCCTTCCTTTAATGCTATTGGATGTATATGGATCTCAATCCATGTGCCCTCTTAATCCAACGGCTTAGATTAAGAGGTTATTAGTCAATGACCATGATTTGTTGCTACAAATTTGCAACAAAAAATTTAATTATAATAAATTAATTATATCTCTTTATCAAGATACAAATTAATTTATTTTAATTTCAATTACAATAAATAGATAATAAGGGAGGCAACCACCACCTTAAAAAGAGGTGGTCGTCCCCCCTTTCGACTTGGTCAAGGTGTACGACCACCTTGTTGATGGTTTTGCCTTCCTTATATATATTTATCATGTAGGATAAAATGCCACCTATTATTGCATTTATCATCACAAAAATAATTCCAAATTAAATTTATTAAAACATAAATCATGCCATTGATAAATATAAGTCATATTCATACATCCAACATAATATGTAAATTATATTTACAATTAATTGTTCATTGTGAATCCTATTAACAACAACATATAATTTGTAATTCTATTTACAATTAAATCTATCCATAATATTATAAATCATATTTATAGTATCCATGATTATTGTGGATAGTGATATCCGCATTAATCATATCCTTGATAATTAAATCATATTTAGTCATCTTGGATCTCTATTCTCATGTGCACAAATAACATGAATCAAATTCATATTATTCACATCATTGATAATTAAATCACATTTAATCATCTTAGATGACTCTCCTTATAATATGAATCAAATTCATATTATTCATGATAATTAAATTACATTTAATTATCAATTTTCTCAATGCTCGAATACATTTATCAATAATGAAATTATCCAAGAGCTCTTTCAAGTATAATGCACTTTCTCCACGGATACCTGGAGATAAGGCAGGGTGATTGTATAATGACTTGGATATTGAGATCACATCTCAAATGCAGATCTTGCAGACCTCTCATAATTGCTTGATTAAATCAAGACCACAAATCTAATCTTCTCATTGCATCTGAATCACATTCAGATCACTGTCCAACATTTGGACCAAGATCAGATCACTTCTCTGCTTAGAGAAGTCACTAAATACATACTTATTTCATCACTCCCTCATAATGGAAAATCATGGTTATACAATCGTTTATGATCACATCGCCCTTAGGTATTCCTGATACCTATAATTCCTGCACACTGGAAGACATAGAGTAAACCAAAGTTTTAGATCTCTTTTAGACTGTCTCCTTTAGTGTTTTATCAATAAATTTCTTATTTGACAATTGGGAGTTGGTGTCAATCACGTACTTTCCAAAAGCATATATCATACCCAGGTTTGATCATATACTTTCCAAAAGCATATATCAAACCCACAAATTCAGTCAAGCTTCCAAGGAGAGACGACCGTTGCATGGAACTTGATTCTTCCCAATATATCATGAGTGAGCTCATGTCTTCCGATTCAATAAATGAACATGTATGTACCCTTTGAGAGATTGTATTACTCATATGACCTTGTATGCACACCAGCATGCTGGTGTATAGACCTTGATTATGTCATCAACCCATTGGTCTGCCAAATATACATACTTGACATATAGTAACACATTTGTTTCCTATCAGAGGATGCACGCCTATATCATGACATCATACGACATATGTCTTTGGTTATCTCGATCTCGTTAAGTCAACTCTTTGACCTAAGTTATCTAACACCTCCGAATCTCTATTCCTATGCAGCGGACCTGCATCAAGAGGTTGATTAGATATTGGCCTTTAGAGAAAGGATTGGCATCCCCGACTCAGATTGGAGATCCTCTCTTAATAATCATTTGATGATGCTTGATGAGTCCTCAATCTAACTCTTTAGTTATTCATCCAAGCATCGGCCTCCATGATTCAACAATAGAATCAATAGTTGTATGATTATTAAGATGGCCATGGTACATAACCCCAATTGTACTAAAGGACCTATTATGCAAATTAGTTATTCTTCATTTCAGATCAGGGAATGATATTTGCAATAACATTTATTGCATAATGGCTCGCTACGGGCTCGCTTGTCCAACAATCTCCCACAAGCCCAATGAGCCATTAATGGGCTAACCTTTAAACCAATACTCATGTGACAATCATAGGCTATTTAGAAAAATAGCGAGGTAAGCTGATCGGTCACTATGTTCCTGAGAGACTATGTCAAGTACTTTTACGACAATTCTATATCTCTTAGTAACAGTGCTCGTATCCAACGTGAATGTTGCATCTTACGCAACCAATACTCAATCTTATCAGATATAGTGTCCTAGACACTACATATCTAAAATTATTATAACCAGCATTTCCATTATCCTTATCAGAATACCCTTATTCCTAGAGATCTCTATCTCCTAAGGTATCTGCAGTTAAGACCTTTTTGATATCTATCTATAAAGTCTTAATTTCTTGAAGATAAGACTTTGAGATCACTATCTCTTAGCCTTGTCCTCTTTGAATATATTGTTATTACTACAATCAAGTGTTTTATCTCCACAGTAAGATTAGTAAATGTTTACTATAACCACTATATGGCAGACATCTGGCTTTTGTACACATCTAGCATACACTAAGCTTCCCAAAGCTTATGCACTAGGGCATATAGCTTTGGTATTCACATCCTCAACACTTTAAGGTGCTACCCCTTTAGATAGGTTAGTACCATATATTATGGAAAAGAAGCCTTTCTTGGAATTTTCCAGAAAATGGAAATGTCCAAGGTGTACCACTAATGTGACGGTCCCAATACCCTCTTTTCTTTACTTCTGAACAACTTCAGAACTAAGATCTAAGTGGTATCCTTGAGATCATATCTCAAGGTATGGAGTAGTCAGTGCCAGTCTATAAAACACTTATTATATATATCATTCCAAATGATTAGGATATCATCGACATTTAGCATGATGAACACAATGGTACTCCCACTAAGCTTCACATGGTTCATCAAGATTCTGTCTAAAATCATAACCTTTATAATTTCATCAAATCTGATGTTCCAACTATAAGAAGCTTATTCGAGTCCATAGATGGAGTTCTTGAGATTGTACACCTTGATTTCCTCAACCATGAAGCCCTAGGGCTATTTCGTATGAATATCCTTGGAGAGGTACTCATACAGGAATGCAATCTTGACTCACATGTTGAAGATGTCAAAGTCAAGTTGTGTAGCTATAGTTAGCAATATTCAGATGAGTTTAAGCATGGTCACTAAATAGCAAGTCTCATTGCAAGCAATGTCTTCTCTTAGCGTGTATCTTGTGGATACGAGTCGTGCTTTGAAGGTCTCTACTCATCAGGTTCCCTATTTCTCTTGAATATCCATTTACACCTAACAGGTTTTACCGTTAGAGGTGGATCTTTGAGGGTCCGTATACAACACTTGTATATGAAGTCTACTTCAGACTTTGTTGCTAACATCCATCTTTCCATGTCATGATCTTTAGAAGCTTCATCACATGAAGTAGTATAATTGTTAGACTTAATTAACACATGGAATCCATCCTTAAACTCATTTGAAGAGGTATGAGTGTTTCATCTTTAATTGTTCTTTTAGTTTATGATTTCAAGAGCTTCAATATCTTCTAAAGAATAAATAAGTTCCTTCACTTCATTTTCATCTTAATTATCAAGATTGTCATCCTCTAAGAATCATATCCTTAGAGATGAGATCTTTTAAGAATCTCAAGGTCCTAAAGTAGGTATCCAATACCATTCTTTATTTTCCTAATGAAACATCACTCTCTGGTGCTAGATTCCAGCTTTCTTGTATGGAACCTAATTAAGGATATATATTGTAGTCTCTACTACATATATACCTAAAAACTAAGACATAATTATGTGAATATTCATCATTGATAAAATCATTTCACACATGATCCAACTGTATCTCCATATAACTATTTTGTGTTTAGGTGTACTAAGAGGAGTGAGATAAGAATGATATTCCTATCTCCATAAGGTAATCCTTGAATTCATATAATAGGTACAAGCTACCTTTATTAGATCATATTCATTTCATCTTCCATCAAACATTGTAACTAAACCAAAATTGTGAAATATTTGAACATTTGAAAGGTTTCTAGGGTGAAGGGAAGAATCCTCATATCACAAATAATCATGGAATGATATCCCATATCATCAGTATTTATTATGATACAGTTGATCCACATACATCAATATGTATGCGATTTTGAATACCTTGGCATCTAACACCATTCCCAGAGAAGGGTGCATTGGACATTTTCTAGTTTTAATGCAATATTCACAAGTATGTAAGATTTGAATTTCCATACACTATAAAGTTTCTTCTCTTACTTGTCGATTGATCTCATCAACAAACATATGTCCAAAGCTTGATGACAGATCATTGTCAAATGATCTTCATCCTCTTATTCATCTTTTTAAGGTTAAATTTGCAATATTTAAAAATGTTAATGAACTGTTCATTAATTTTCTAATTTAGTCGAGTCCTCTAGATATTAGATTACTGTCTGAAATATATCAATCATAACTCTTTATGATCGGCCTATTCCAGAATTCATGTTTATTTCCAACATTTAGAAATAAACAATGAAAGCATTCTAATATCTAGGTCGTAGAGACATTCCCTAAGACTAAGTGCTCTCCCACTGAAAATATGAAGTCTATTTATCGAATAGTGGTTGTTGCAACAATTGCATCAACATCCATGTGGATGACTATTAAACCTAAAGATCAAAAACTTCTAGTCTTCTAAAACATATGCAACCAATTGCAACTGTTATTAGAAGAATGAGATACAATTATTAGACTTCGATCTTATCTAATAAGTCAATTTCATTAATGATATGTAGATATAGATTATTCCAATGCACTATTTGCATCCTTCTCTAAGGATCCAAGATAGTCTAGTTAATAGTCACACTATCAGCGCATCGGCTTAGTGAAGTAATGGCATTCATCCAGATCTTTGGGTGCCATATGGAAATTACAGAAGTACAATCAACTCCTTGACTTTCCATCTTGCTTGGGCCAGACCACACTTCCACTACGATCCCTTCATCTATAAACAACCATTGCTTAAGACAAGGGTTCTCCTATGTTGAATTCAAAAATATAAAAGTATTTGAACATTTATACATGCTTCATTCAATTCATATAATATGATTATTACGAAGATTCATGAATGACTAGAGTATAGATAGTATAATGATGACACTCATCGTATCTACACCTATCTTAACTCTTAAAGACTTAGATTCATGTAGGTACTCAAACATTTTGAATACATCATCTCTTATAGAGCCACCATTCTGCATGATGTAGTGAACCATGTCATTCATGATTAAATGTCGAGAGCACATATCTATGCCAGAAAATCTTCTTAGTTTTTTATAAGGATTATTTGACAATTACGATCATCATCGATATGTCACTTCCAAATTAGATTTCTATGAGAGATTAAGATTATAGAGACATACAAACCATAGGGTTGTAGTCCTGTTGTCTATTTATTTGTCATTCCTCATTATTATGAGGAAACTTGCACATTGCAAACACATACATTACGTGTCCAACTACAAGTACAATATCTTGATCATGAATCCAATCCATGATATTTTACTGATAATATTGAGTATAGTATTGATTGGGTTTAATGAGGATTATCTGAAATAAGAAATTTGCATAAATCTATATTACTTTGATTTAGGATTTTTTATATCAAAGTTGTCTTGCCTTGTCAACACTGAAAGTTCATTCCCTTATTCACTTTAAATGTAAGAGATATACTTACCATTATATTTCAAGCAAGATTTGGTATGTCCTTTCTTATCTTTATCACATCCTAATAATATGAGAACATGCAACTCGAATAAAAAGAAGCGGGAAGACATTCGGCCTTGCAAGTCCAACTTGCATTCCCAATTTAGTCTTTAACACTCGGGCCCACCACCCCTAAGTTGATGTTGACCTGTCATTAATTGAACCAACCATCAACAAGATTAGAACTCGTTATGCACAATCCAATATCACCCCAATAATATGACCCGATATTGGGGTCACTACGCATACGGCCTTACTCTTTCGAGAAGCAAAGAGACCGATCCAGATGTACTTGTATGCAAGAGTTGTCACTTCGGACATGCATCTCCTACATACAATCCATAGTGACGGAACCCTTTGCCTTGAGGTGAGACTGTGGATGTCACTTATGCGATCATAAATATCTTGTTCAATTTTTAATTAATTATTATGAATCATATTCACATAATTAATTATTCCAAGGGGAATAACAACTCTATTCATAATAGAGTGTTTTAATTTTAATTGGATTCCACTTAATCTAATTATATTAAATTAATGATCCAATCAATATCCAACAAACATCCTCTATTATTATCTGAAAATATCTATTATCTCCAATGCATATTATTCAAATTTTAGTAGTTAAAAAACACATCATGATCCCTTCAAGCATTATCCCTTCCTTACCCGTTGCCATGGCCAGTATCGATGAGAGTGGGACAAACCCCTCACAGAGCAACCTTCTACCCCAATGCTCCCCGACTAGACACCATATCTGCCTCAGGTTAGGACAATGTCAATTGATCACTTTGTGCTTGAGATGATAATCGGTCTTTCAACTGGAGTTATACCATATAAAAATAATCAAAACATTTTTTATTAACATTATAAGGAGATTTTCTAACAAATCCCCAATCCTATTCAAGCATCAACGTTTGTTGGAAGGTTCATGCAACCAGTTGTGATCTAGATCATATCTAATCAAGTTTTGGTTATGGTAAATGTCATCAAATATTTTTTAAAATTTATCCATAATTATTTAATGAAATTAACAATTAATTTCCATTAATTTATTGAATGACAATCACAAGGTTCATGATCAAGTATGTAGCAGTGACCCATACTTACTAAAATTAGCATATCACAATCAATTTAAATCCAAATCAAACAAAATAAGTTTCCATAGTTTTCTAATTTGACTTACAACAGAAATCAAGTGAATTCATGCATTTCTTGGAATTTTAAAAAAGTTGTTAACTCTTAATTACGTCAAGATTTGTCATCCATGAAACAATGGATACATGTTCATTAAAATGATCATAACTCAAGCAATCAAATCCAAATCATGCAAACCGAAATCCCACAGTTTCCTTATTTAATGGGTAACATTGTACATAATTTCATGTTTAAACACTTTTACACAGGGTTAAAAAATGCACTAAACAGGGCTGCGTGAACAAAATATGATAAAACATCACACAACCAAACAATGCCCAAGTCATCATAGGTTTAAGGATCATATCCAAAACCTCCAACCTATGGCTCCGATACTGCTTGAAGGATACGGAAAAAAATCCTCAAGCACATCACGAAAGCGTGAGGATCGCATCACATGCGATCGGGAGTGACTAGTCACACTAGTCTTTCAAGGAAGCAGAATTTAAAAATTTTAAACGACGAAACCACACGATCCAAGAACACTTCTAATTGTTTTAAATCACAATTAGGTATTAAGGTTATCTCTTGAAGCATGGTTGCGATCGAGTCTCTAAATGAAGAGACCTCCTGTCTCAAATCTGATTCGATAGAGGAGATGCTTGCGAGCATGTTGATGAGACGCGTGCTCCTCGCAATCCATCTTGATGATCCAAGAGGCGAATCTTCTGATCTCTTCACATGAGATTCAATGTCTTCTTCACGAGTGAGACCCACCGAAGGAGACGAAGATCCATGAGTAAACAATCCAGCAACATAACCACGATGTTGCAGCGATGACAACTCTCTCTAGGGCTCCATGGTGGACGACCACAATGAGAGTGAGAGAGTTGGCATGTAGAGCTAGAAAGAGAGGGAGAACATTTATTTCCACTTGGAATTATATGTGTAGTCTAAAAGGCAAGGGTTACCCTTCCTTTTATACTATTGGATGTATATGGATTTCAATCCAGGTGCCCTCTTAATATAATGGTTTAGATTAAGAGGTTATTAATCAATGGCCATGATTTGTTGCTACCAATTTGCAACAAAAATTTTAATAAAGATAAATTAGTTATATCCCCTTATTAAGATACAAATTAATTCATTTTAATTTCAATTATAATAAATAGATAATAAGGGAGGCAACCACCACCCTAAAAAATCGTCCCCCCCCTTTGACTTAGTTAAGGTGGACGGCCACCTTGTTGGTGGTTTTGCCTTCCTTAATATATATTTATTATATAGGATAAAATGCAACAACTATTATTGCATTTATCTTCACAAAAATACTTCCAAATTAAATTTGTGAAAACATCAATCATGCCATTGGTAAATATGAATCATATTCATACATCCAACATAATATGTAATTTAGATTCGCAAATAAATGTTCATTGTGGATCTTATTCACAACAACATATAATCTATAATTATATTTACAATTAAATCTCTCCATAATATTATAAATCATATTTATAATATCCATGATTATTGTGGATAGTGATATCCACATTAATCATATCGTCGATAAATAAATCATATTTAATCATCTTGGATCTCTATTCTCGTGTGCCCAAATAACATGAATCCCATTCACATTATCACATCTTTGATAATTAAATCACATTTAATCATCTTAAATGACTCTCCTTAGAATATGAATCAAATTCATATTATTCATGATAATAAAATCACATTTAATTATCAATTTTCTCAATGCTCGAATACATTTATCACAATGAAATTATCCATGAACTCTTTCAAGGATAATGCGCTTTCTCCGCGGATACATGGAGATATGGACAAGGCAATTGTATTGTTCCGTGTATAGTGACTTGGATATTGAGATCACGTCTCAAATCCAGTTCTTGCAGAACTCTCATAGATGCTTGATTAAATCAAGACCACAAATCTAATCTTCTCATTGCATCTGAATCACATTCAGATCAATGTCCAACATTTGGACCACGATCAGATCACTTCTCTGCTGAGTGGAGTCACTATAATCCAGACCTCTTTCATCACTCCCTCGTAATGGAAGCATCATGGTTATACAATTGTTTATGATCACATCACCCTCAGGTATTCCTAATACCTTACTGGAAGACACGGAGTAAACAAAAGTTTTAAATCTCTTTTATACTATCTCCTTTAGTGTTTTATCATTAAATTTCTTATTTGACAATTGGGAGTTTGTATCAATCATGTACTTTCCAAAAGCATATATCATAACCAGGTGTTGATCATATACTTTCCAAAAGCATATATCAAACCTACAAATTCAGTAGTGCTTCCAAAGCGAGATGGGGGAACATAATTTGATTATTCCCAATATCTCATGAGTAATTTCATGTCTTCTGGTTCAATAAATGAACATGTATGATCCCTTTGAGAGAACCATATTACTCATATGCCCTTGTATGCACACTAACACGCCTGTGTATAGACCTTGATTAGGTCATCAACCTATTGGTCTGCCAAATGTACATACTCAGACATATACTAATACATCTGTCTCCGGTCAGAGGATGTATGCCTATATCATGAAATCATACGACATAGGCCTTTGGTTATCTCAATCTCATTAAGTCAACTCTTTGACCTAACTTATCTAGCACCTCTGAATCTCTATTCCTATGTAGTGGACCTGCATCAAGAGGTCAGTTAGATATCAACCTTTAGAGAAAGGATTGCCATCTACAACTCAGGCTGGAGATCCTCTCTTAATAATCATTTGGTGGTGCTTGATGAGTCCTCATCTAACTCTTTAGATATTCATCCATGCACCGACCTCTATGATTCAACAATTGAATCAACATCTATATGTGTTGGACATGCGAGCCCATGACGATCCATTATGCAATAAATGTTATTGCAAATATAATTCCCAGATATGAAATGAAAACTAACTAATTTTTATAATAGGTCCCTTCGTACTATTAGGGTTATGTACCATGGCCATATTGATGATCATACAACTGTTGATTCAATTATTGAATCATATAGGCTGGTGCTTGGATGGATATATAAAGAGTTAGAATGAAGACTCATCAAGTGAATTCAAATGATTTTTAAGAGAGGATCTCCATCCTGAGAAGGAGATGGCAATCTTTTCTTTAAAGGTTGATATCTGACCGACCTCTTGATGCTGGTCCTATGCATAGGAATAGAGATTCGGAGGAGTCATATTAGTTAGGTCAAAAGAGTTGACTTAACGAGATCGAGATAACCAAAGATCTATGTCGTATGCTGTCACGATATAGGCGTGCATCCTCTGATCGGAGATAGATGTGTTACTATATGTCTGCGTATGTACATTTGGCAGACCAATAGGTTTATATCCTAACCAAGGTCTATACATCGGCACGCTGGTGTTCATGCAAGGGCATATGCTATCTCCCAAAGGGATCATACAGGTTCATTGCTGAACCAGAAGACATGAGCTCACTCATGAGATATTGGGAATAATCAAACTCCATGCACGGTCATCTCGCTTTAGAAGCTTGTCTGAATTTGTAGGTTTGATATATATTTTTGGAAAGTATATGATCAACACCTAGGTATGATATATGTTTTTGGAAAGATATGATCGATAACAACTCCCACTAGTCAAATGAGAAACTTATTGATAAAAACCTTGAAGGAGACAGACTAAAAGAGATCTAAAACTTCGGGTTTATTCTGGGTCTTCCAGTATGTAAGATGTACAGGTATTAGGAATGTCTGAGGGTGATGTGATCTTAAACGATTGTATAACCATGACGCTTCCATTCCGAGGGAGTGAAGAAACATGTCTGGATTTTAGTGACTCCTCACATAGAGAAGTAATCTGATCCTAGTCCAAATGTTGGACATTGATTTGAATGTGATTCAGATGTAATGAGAATATTAGATTTGAGGTCTTGATTTGCTCAAGCATCTACGGGAGGTCTGCAAGATCTTGATTTGAGATGTGATCTCAATATCCAAGTCACTATATGCGGAACAATACAATCGCCCGATCTTTATCTCCAAGTATTCATGGAGAAAGTGCATTATCCTTGAAAGAGTTCATGGATAATTTCATTGTTGATATATGTATTCAGCATTGAGAAAAATGGATAATTAAATGTGATTAATTATCATGAATAATATGAATTTGATTCATATTATAAGGAGAGTAATCTAAGATAATTAATGTGATTTAATTATCAAAGATGTGCATAATGTGAATGTGATTCATATTATTTAGGCACATGAGAATTGAGATCCAAGATGATTAATTGTAATTTATTTATCATGGATAAAAATAATATTGTTAGCACTATCCATATTATTCATGCATATTATATATGTGATTATAATATATTAAAGAGAGATTATTGTGATTTATATTTGTTAATTAATTATTGAAGTGAATTGGATTCACATTAAATGATTAATTGAAAATATAATTTACATTTTGTTTTGGGATGTGAATGTGATTCATATTTTTCCAATGTCATGATTGTAATGTTCACAAGATAATTGTGAATTATTTTTGTGAAAAAATTTACAACAAATGTTGTTGTAAATCTTGGAGATCTCATGAGATAATGAGATCTCATGAGGTTTTGAGGAGATAGACCCATTCTATCTCAAATGAGTAGCTGTCCCCCCTTCTTTAGGGGATATGGTCAATCTCCTCATTATCTCCAAGACTAGTCAAAGTGATTTAATTTTGAATTGATTTATATTGATTTATCATTATATATTAATTGAAATTAAATCAATAGTTGTTGTGTTTTTTACAACAACATCGTGGCCATTGAAAGAAACACAAATCAATCTCATCCATTGATTTTGTGTTGTCCATAGATTGAGATCCATGGACTCCCAAAACCCTATATAATAAGAGACACCCCTTGCTCTTCAATTTACATGTTTATGACAACAACATATGCTCTCTTCCTCTCTCTCTCTACACGCCGAATGCTCTCTCCCTCTCTCTCTCTTATGGTCATCCACCATAGAGCCATTGAGAGAGTCGCCATCGCCACAGCATCGTCGTTATGTTGTTGGAGCCTTTGCTCGTGGATCTCCGTCTCCTTCGGTGTGCCTCACTCATGAAGAAGACTTCAGATCTCGTGTGACAAAATCAGGAGATTCACCGCTTGGATCATCAACATGGATTGCGAGGAGCACACTCCTCATCAGCATGCTCGCAAGTGTCACCTCTGTTGGATCAGACTTGAGACAGGAGGTATCTTCGTTTAGAGAATCGATCTCAACCACGCTTCAAAAGGTAACATTAATACCTATTTGTGGTTTAGATGAAACGATCCGAGAAAGGTCCTTGGATCATGTGGTTTCATCACATTAAAATTTTTTAAATTCTGTTGCATCGACCAACTAGTGCGACTAGTCACTCTCGATCGCATATGATGCGAGCATCATGCTTCTGTGATGCGCTTGAGGATCTCCCCATATACTTCAAGTGGTATCAGAGTCAGGTTGGAGGTTTTGGATACGATACATTAACCTAAGAAAATTTGGGCTCGTTAGGGTTGGTGAACATTTTGATCGCATTTCAATTTTCGCAGCCCTATTTTGTGATTAATTTCGGCCCTATTTAAAATCTTTTAGCACAAAACTATCACTTGGATACTTTTTCCATAAATTAAGGAAATGGTAGGATTTGAGTTTGCATGATTTGGAATCCGATAACCCTAGATATGATCATTTTAATGAACATATATCCACTATTTCGGGGATGGCAAATCATAACGTAATTAAGGAGTTAGTTACTATTTTGTCACGCTTAGAAATGTACACTAATTTCTTGGTTTCTGTTTTAAATCAAATTATAAAATTTTAGAAACTATTTCTGCATGATTTGGATTTAAAATGAATGAGATACGCTAATTTTAGTAAGTGATGGCCACTGCTGGAAATTGCATACTTGATCATGAACCATGTCATTGTCATTTAATTTTTATAGAAAATAATGTCTAATTTCTTGAGATAATTATTGATAAATATTTGTGAAATCTTAAAAGATGAAAATTATTTCATTAAATGGCATTGCCTTGACCAATAATTGATTAGATATGATCTATATCAAAAATTGGTTGCTTCATACACTTTCCAATAAACAAGTTGCTTGAATAGGATTCGGGATTTGTTTAGCAAATCTCCTTATAATTTTAATCAAAAAGGTTTTGGTTATTATTATATGGTATAACTTCTGTTCAAAAACCGACTATCATCTCAAGTACAAAGTGATCGACTTGGTATTATCTTTTCCCGAGGCGGATATGGTGTATAGTCGGGGAGCGTTGGGGTAGCAGGTTGCACCGTGTGCGGTCTGTCCCACACCCGTCGGTACTGGCCATGACAGTGGGTAGGGAATGGATAATGCTTGAGAAATCATGATGTATTTTTCTAATTATTAAAATTCGAAATAATATGTATTTGAGTAATACCATATTTCAAGTAACAATAAAGAATATTTGTTGGATATTAGTTGGATCATTAATTTAATATGATTAAATTAGTTGGAATCCAATTAAAATTAAAACACTCTATCATGAATAAAATTATTATTTCCCTTGGAAGAATTAATTATGTGAATATGATTCATAATAATTAATTAAAATCTGAAGATGATATGGAGGATCACATAAGTGGCATCCACGGTCTCCCGTCAAGACAAAGGGTTCCATAGCCAGAGATTGTATGGAGGAGACGCCTGCCCGAAGTGTCGGCTCCTGCATACAAGCCATTTGGATCGGGCTCTTTGCTTCTTGAAATAGTAAGGATGTATGCATAGTGACCCCAATATGGAGTCCTCGTATTATTGGGGCCATATTGGATTGCGCATAGTGAGTTGTATTCCTGTTGACGGTTGGTTCAATTAATGATAGGTCAACATCATCTTATGGGTGGTGGGCTCGGGTGTTAAAGATCGAATTGGAAATGCAAGTTGGACATGCAAGGAAGAATGTGTTCCCACTTCTTTTATCCGAGTTGGAAGTTCTCATATTATTGGAATGTGACAAAGATAAGAAAGGAGATCCCAATCTTGCTTGAGATATAATGGTGAGTATATCTCTTACATTAAAAGTGATCAAGTAAATGAACTTTCAGTGTTGACAAGACAAGACAACTTTGATATAAAATTCTTAAATCAAAGTAAATTGTGTATATATATATATGCAAATTTCTTATTTCAGATAATCCTCATTAAACCCGCTCAGTATTATACTCATAACAACCGGTAAAATATGATGGATGGGATCCATGATCAAGATATTGTACTTGAAGTTGGACACATAATGTATGTGGTTGCAATGTGCAAGTTTCCTCATAATAATGATGAATGACAATTAAATAGACAATAGGTCTACAAACCCACGGTTTGTATGTCTCTATAGTCTTGATCTTTCGTCGAATGTACTTTCGAAGTGGCATGTCGATGATGATCGTAATTGTCAAATAATCCTTATAAAGTCTAAGCAGATGTTATGGCATACATATGTGCTCTCGACATTTAATCATGAATGACAAGGTTCTCTGCATCATGGTGGCTCTATTTGAGATGATGTATTCAAAATGTTTGAGTAGCTACCTGAACCTAAGTCTTTAAGAGTTGAGATGTATGTAGATATGATGAGTGTTATCATTCTACTATCTATACTCTAGTCATTCATGAAACTTCATAATATTCATGTTATATGAATTGAATGAAGCATATATAAATGTTGAAATACTCTTATAAGAGATCCTTTGTCTTAAGCAATGGTTGTTTATAGATGAAGAGAGCGCAGTGGAAGCATGGGTTAGACTCAAGTAAGAAGGAAAGTCAATGAGTGGACTGTACTTCTGTGACTTCCATATGACATCCAAATAGTTGGATAAATGTCAATACTGCAATAAGCCGATGTACAGATAGTGTGACTATCTAGACTATCTAGGATCCTAAGAGAAGGACTTAGACAATGCATCGGAATAATCTACATTTAATCATTGAAATTGACTTTCTTATTGGATAATATTAAAAGTCTACTCATTGTGTATCATTCTTCTAATAATACTTGCAATTGGTTGCATATATTTTAGAAGACTAGAAAATTTGATCTTAAGGTTTAATAGTTATCCACATGGGTATTGATGCAATTGTTGCAACAATATCCGTTGGATAGATAGTCTTCATATTTTCAGTGGGAGATCCCTTAGTCTTAGAGAATGTCTCTACTACCTAGATATTAGAAAGCACTCATAGTTTATTTCTAAATGTTGGAAATATACATGAATTTTGGAATAGACCTATCATAAAGATTTATGATGGATATATTTCAGATAATATTGTGATATCTGGAGGACTCTACTAAATTAGAAAGTTAATAAATGGTTCACTAAAATTTCTAATACTAAAATTAAACCTTAAAAAGATCAATAGGAGGATGAAGATCATTTGATAATGATTTGTCATCAAGTCTTGGACATTAATATGCTGATGAGATCAATTGACTAGTAAGAGATGAAACTTTAGAATGTCTGAAATTTCAAATCTTACATACTTGTGAATATTGTATTCAAAGTAAAACTTGTCCAATGCACCCTTCTCTGGGAATTGTGTAAGATGTCAAGGTATTAAAGATCTCATACATACTGATGTATGTCGATCATCTGTATCATAATAAACATTGATGATATGTGATATCATTTAATGATTATTTGTGATATGAGATTTCTTCCCTTCACCATTGAAAGCTTTGAAATTTTCAAAGATTTCACAATTTTGGTTTAGAACCACAATTTGAAGGAAGATGAAATGAATTTGATCTAACTTAGGTAGCAAGTACCTATTAGATGAATTCTAAGAATGCCTTATGTAGAAAGGAATATCATTCCTATCTCAATCCTCCTAATATACCTAAACTCAAGAGAGTTATAGGGAGATACAATTGGATCATGTTTGATATGATTTGAATAATGATGAATATTAGCATAATTACCTCTTAGTTTCCAAAGTATATATGTAGTAGAGACTGCAGTATATATCCTTATAAGGTTCCATGCTGGTAAACTGGAATCTAGCACCAGAGAGTGCTACTCATTAGGAAAATAACGAATGGTATTGGATATCTACTTTACGACTTTGAGATTCTTAAAAGATCTCATCTCTAAGGATATGATTCTTAGAGGATGACTCTCTTGAGAATCAAGATGAAAATGAAGTGAAGGAACACGTTTAATCTTGAGAAAACAATGAAGCTTCTGAAATGGAATACAAAAAGGACAATTAAAATGAAACACTAATACCTCTTCAAATAAGTTTGAGGATGGATTCCATGTATCAGTTAAATGATCTTATTTCATGTAATGAAGCTTCTAAAGATCATGACATGGAAAGATGGATTTTAGCAATAAAGTCTATAGTAGACTTTATATACATGTGTTGTATATGGTCCCTCGAGGATCCACCTATATGGGTAAGACCCGTTAAGGTATAAATGGATCTTCAAGAGAAATAGGGAACCTAATGAGAAGGTAGGGACCTTCAAAGCACAACACGTAGCCATGAGCTACACACTTAATGGAAGACATGGCTTGCGATGAGACTTTCTCTCCAGTGACCTTGCTTAAACCCATCAGAATATTGCTAACTATAGCTACACAACTTGACTTTGACATCTTCAAGATGGAAGTCAAGATTGCATTCCTTCATGAATATCTCTCTAAGGATATTCACATGAAGTAGCCCCAGGGCTTCATTGTTTAGGAAAGCAAGGTGTGCAAGCTAAAGAAACTCCATCTATGGACTCAAAATAAGCTTCTTGTAGCCGGAACATAAGATTTGATGAAATTATAAATGTTATGATTTCAGATAGAATTTTGATGTACCATGTGAAGCTTACTGGGAGTGCCATTGTGTTCATCGTGCTAAATGTAGATGATACCCTAATGATTTGGAATGATATAAAGATAATAATAAGTGTTTCGTAGACTAGTTAATCCATACCTTAAGATACGATCTCAAGGATACCTCTTAGATCTTAGTTCTGAAAATGTTCAGAAGCAAAGAGAAGAGGGTATTGGGACCGTCACATTAGTAGTACACCTTGTACATGTTCCATTTTCTGGAAAATTCCAAGAAAGGCTTCCTTCCCTTAAGATATGGTACTAACCTATCTAAAGGGATAACATCTCAAAGAGTTGAGGAAGTGAATGCTAGAACTACTTTCCCTTGTGCATCAGTTACGAGACGCCGGGTGTATGCTAGATGTGTACAAAAGTTAGATATCTGACATGCAGTGGGAATAGTAAATGTTGCTAATCCTACTAAGGAGATAAAACACTTGATTGCAGTAATAACAATATTCAAAGATGAAAAGATTTCTGAGATAATGATCTCAGTGTATTATCTTCAAGAACTTCAGACTTTATAGATAGTGATCTAAAAGGTCTTAACTGTGGATACCTTAGGAGATAGAGATCTCCAAGAATAAGGTTATTCTGATAAGGATTATGGACTTACTGGTTATAATAATTATTGAAAAGTAGTGTCATTGACACTATAATTGACACAATTGAGTATTGGTTGCATAAGATGCAACATTCGCATTGGATGCGAGCACTATTACTGGGGGATGTGCAAGTGTCGTAAAAGGACTTGGCGTGGTCTCTCGGGAACAGAGTGACCGATCATCTTACCTAGCTATTTTTCTAAAAAGCCTATGATTGTCACATGAGTGTGGGTTTAAAGATTAGCCCATTAATGGCTCTTTGGGCTAGTTGGTGATTATTGGACATGCGAGCCCACGGTGAGCCATTATGCAATAAATGTTATTGTGAATATCATTCCCTGATCTGAAATGAAGAATAACTAATTTGCATAATAGGTCCCTTAGAACAATTAGGGTTACGTACCATGGACATCTTGATGATCATAAAACTATTGATTCAATTAATTGAATCATAGAGGCTGGTGCTTGGATGAATACCTAAAGAGTTAGATTGAGGACTCATTAAGTACCATCAAATGATTAATAAGAGAGGATCTCCATCATGAGAAGGAGATGACAATCTTTTCTCTAAAATATAATATCTGATCGACCTCTTGATGCAGGTCCTCTGCATAGGAATAGAGATTCGGAGGTGTCAGATTAATTAGGTCAAAAGAGTTGATGTAATGAGATCGAGATAACCAAAGACCTATGTCGTATGATGTCACAATATAGGCATGCATCCTCTGACCAGAGACAGATGTGTTACTATACGTCTAAGTATGTACATTTGGTAGACCAATAGGTTGATGACCTAACCAAGGCCTATACACCGGCGTGTTGGTGTGCATGCAAGGGCATATAAGTAATACGATCTCTCAAAGGGATCATACAGTTCATTGCTGAACCAAAAGACACGAGCTCACTCATGAGATATTGGGAAGAATCAAACTCCGTGCACTATCGTCTCTCTTTGGAAGCTTGATTGAATTTATAGGTTTGATATATACTTTTGGAAAGTATATGATCAACACCAAGGTATGATATATGATTTTGGAAAGTATATGATCGATACCAACTCCCAATAGTCAAATAAGAAACTTAATGATAAAAATCCTGAAGGAGACAGTCTGAAAAAGATCTAAAACATTGGGTTTATTCTGGGTCTTCCAGTATGTAGGATGCACATGTATTAGGAATGCTTAAGGGTTATGTGATCAGAAACTATTGTATAACCATGACGATTCCATTCCGAGGGAGTGATGAAATAGGTATGGATTTTAGTGACTCCTCTCATAGAGAAGTAATCTGATCTTAGTCCATATGTTGGACATTGATCTGAATGTGATTCAGATGTAATGAGAAGATTATTTTGCGGTCTTGATTTAATCAAGCATCTATGGGAGGTCCGCAAGATCTGGATTTGAGATGTGATCTCAATATCCAAGTTATTATACATGGAACAATACAACCACCTTATCCTTATCTCCAAGTATCCGTGGAGAAAGTGCATTATCCTTGAAAGAGTTCATGGATAATTTCATTGTTGATATATGTATACGAGCATTGAGAAAAATGGATAATTAAATGTCATTTAATTTTCATGAATAATATGAATTTGATTCATATTACGAGAGTTATCTAAGATAATTAAATATGATTTAATTATCAAAGATGTGAAGATTTAATTGTAAATATTTCTTTCATATATTCTCTGACTTTATTTGATTTTTCTCTTATTTAAAGATGACAAAAAAAATTGCAAAAGACAAAAATACGGTACTTTATACCTATAAGATACCACCCAAAAATACTTTTTGTACAGATGATTTTATTTGATTTTCAGTCCTTCATAAAAGTTATATATCTCATCGAGACAAGCAACTTTTGTGTTGACCACTTTCTGATTTGACCTCGTTTGTTATTTTTTATTTTTTTTTACATTTAATTTTTGAATTATCTGGGTGCGACAGCTTGCTGCTCCTGGAGCCGCCACATGTCTGATGAATCTGAGATTCGTCATCTTTATTCATTTCTTTTAGCTTAAAATTCCTTATAAAACACCGGTATATAACACTAACTCCATATTCTTATTAACTTCCATATGTATGTAAATAATGTACACTTCTTACCATTTTAGCCTAACATAAATAAATAAAGAAAGAAAGGAAAAATAAAGAAAAAAATAAAAAAGGAAGATTGTATGTATGTAATAGATACACACTGACTCGAACCCCAATAGAAGGAAGTCTTGACCAGATCGATCAGGAATAAAGTAGGAGGAGATAAGGTCCTTAATCAGAAAATCCAAAAAAAATTGTGTGATGTATATAATTGTATACTACACTATTTTATTTGTACATAAATTGACCTCAAACAAAATAATTTTCAAAACAAAATTTGTGAACAAAAATGTGTCCTTAACAATAAAAATAATTGCACAATCAAATCTTGTACAAAATAAAAGCAACCGCGCTTGGAAAAAGCCACTATGTAATAATTGAAAGATCAATTCCGGCTCCATATGAACTCAAATTGAACCAAACTCACTTCCATTGTATTCTAAATTAAATTATCTTCAAAATGGCTATGATTTCATTATTTTTTGGGTTATGGGTGAAAAGTTGGGTTTCAAGGGTGGTTTGTGCAATTTTCCCATGTATTTGTACATATTGTATTTTGTAAATATTTATAAATATTTTTACTAATTATTTTTTAAAAAAATAGTTTTTTTAAAACAAAAAAAACTCATTTGCTTATTTACCCATGTATATAATGTCATATATGTATATGATTTATAATATATTAAAGAGAGCTATTGTGATTTATATTTGTTAGTTAATTATTGATGTGAACTGGATTCACATTGGATGATTAATTGAAAATATAATTTACATTTTGTTTGGGGATGTGAATGTCATTCACATTTTTCCAATGGCGTGATTGCAATGTTCACATAATGAATTATTTTTGTAAAATAATTTACAACAAATGTTGTTGCAAATCTTGGAGATCTCAAGAGATAATGAGATCTAATGAGATAATGAGATCTCATGAGTGTTGCTACAAGAAATTCGAGCAGTGATCGGAAATTGATGATATAGTATCCTCCTCGTGTTTCCCGTTATCATCTCTTCTATCACTCGGGATCGTTGTGCTTTCAGAGATCACCCGCATCAAGGATTTTGACTTACATTGATTATTGGAGTAAGTTGGGCATGATGTTGAGGATGCTGAGATTGATATACTGCTCTTGGTGGAGTTGACTTTAGATACGTGCATAGGAGCTTATTGAGGATTTTTGATGATGCACGACCATTAGGTGTAATTCTGTATTGAGGATTTAGATCTCGCACACCGGATTGAGGATGTGATGTGCTTCAGTAATTTGAGGATGATATCATGATGTTTCTATTGATCTATCTATTTTGAGGTTTCGTCCATCTTTGATTTCTGGGCTGGATAGACTATCTTGATATATGTTGCATGGTGACGATGATTGCAACCCACATGATCTCTCATCTTCGTGATTGATCCATTCCCGATCTCCTGATTCTATTATCCACCCATGGCACTTTGAGGATTCCTGATTATCTTTCGTGCCATCTTAGCCAGATTTGATTGACCTGAGGGATGTTTTGTGAATGACCTAATTATTTTTCTCCCTCACATGATCTTATACCCTCCGGATCATTGAATGATTGAATGCTTTCAAGGAACTGAGATGACTTGCCAGCAATCCCAAGATTTCATTGACTTGGCTTACATGACTCCCCGAGGACTATCTGCGGGAGCATGTGACATACTCTTTACGATCGGTTTCACTCACTGCTTGTACTGCCACTCTGTTGGGGTACGAAATCGTATCGTCTGATATGACTATTCGGCCTCTCTGTCTGATTGTGTTATCGGTCTACGGGTACACGAGGCCATTCAAAGACTCATCTGAGTCCTCTCTCCTCGACGGTCCTCGCAAGGATGAGCTTTATTTTTCTGATTATTCAGTGCCTGTTCATAGTGCTCTCCGAGGGTTATTTGTGAGAGACTATGACACCTTGCTAGATCTTGCGATCTCTTCTACTGGTAGACGATCTGTCATCTACAGAGGCCTTTCTGATTGACTCCTTTGAGTCCTCTCTCTCTCCTTGACGACCCTCGCAAGGATAAGATCTGATCTGACTATTCCTTGATTAGCTTGCATTGCTCCCCGAGGACTATCTGTGGGAAAATGCAAAACTTTTTTTACGCTCGGTTTCCCTTTCAGACTATGTCCCCTACTACTGGGAGCACGGAGCCGGGGTTGTTTGGTATGCTTTCGGTCCCAATTGCTTTGATATTTACCTGATCTGCTGGATCTTGGGACCTGCCTGACTTGACTCCTTTGAGTCTACTCTCCGTGATGATCCTCGCAAGGATGAGCCATCTTTCTCTGATTATTCGATGCTTAGTTGGCAGTACGTTCCCCGAGGGTTATCTGTGGGACGCTGCCATACTTTCTTGATTTGTCGGTCTCTTCTACTGGTAGCCGATCTGTCCCTACAGAGACCGTTTCTATGATCCGTCTGATGGATCAAGCTCCTTTGAGTCTGCTCACATTGATGACCCTTGCAAGGGTGAGCTTCTATTATGATTATTCATTGACTAGCATGTACTACTCCCCGAGGGTTGTCTATGGGAGAGTACATCATAATTTAGGTACTCGGCTTCACTTCTGGTGCCTCCTTTCTGTTGGAGTATAAAGTCGAGTCATCTGATTTTGGTACTCGATCTCCTCCCTGGTTGTGCCTCCTTTCTGTGGAGCACGGAGCCGAGACTTCTTATTATTCTCTGATCCTGCTCACTTTGAGGACCCTCGCAGGGTTGAGCCATATCTTGTGTTCGGTGTAGTCCTTTGACTTTCTGACTCTACGACCACCGGACATCACACAGTCTCATGTCCTTCAATTTTCATATCTTTTTGAGACCTTGATTGACTTGGACGAGTCTGTATTGCTCTTTCTTCTTCAACGTCTTACGGTATCGGCTCCGCTCACTCATTCACTCATCATAAGCTGATCATTAGAATTACGCTACCGGTCCCTATTTACTTTTAGATCTGTTTGTCCCCGATAGCTGACACCCACTTGATTGTTGATTCGGGTGTATTTTCACCTTCTGATTGCGTCCTCGTTCTCACAGGGAGACGACGACGAGAGCACGGTAGTCGCTTACCAGATACCGTCCTGTACCTCACACTATGTGCTAGTTGTATATAGGTGTTTTGTCTTCTATTCCTTCTTTCTCCTGAATGTTATGTGTGCCCCAGATCTATCACCATATCTTTGTGACTATACCTAGGACGTACCTTGTCCTAGGAATAGGGGGGTACACACCACGTTGTTCTATGTCCTATTTCGTCACTCCTGTTGTTACCTATACTTGGGGATCTTTCACCCAAAGTATAGGGGGAGTGATGTACATTCTCCAAGATCTTTTCATTAATCTGTATATATCTATCTTTTCGTCCTTTCTTCTTTTCTCTTTCACTTTTCTTTATCTACATAAAAGGTGTTTCCCCTTTGTGTCAGTTTCCTGTACTAAGGACGTACTTTGTCCTAAGTATAGGGGAGTTGCACCCCTGATTCGTTCATTCTTTCGTCTGTTTATCAACGCCCGTGACCCTCCCTACGTTGTGTACAATCTACTATACTTAGGATTATTTGATCCTAAGTATAGGGAGGAAGGTCACCTTCTTATTCATTTATATCTCCATTCTTTCATTCTTTCGTTAGTCATTGTAGTATAGGCTTTTCTATACTCAGTATGAGTTATGTCTTCTCTTTCTCTTCTCGACCTATGAGGACATAGCTCATGCTAAGTATAGGGCGGTCGTATATACTCTGTATATACTTTCATAATAAATATGGCCAAATATACTGTATATATAAACATATAATCCATTAATAAACAACAATCATTCCTTAAATTATTTTTGTATTTACTGATTAATAAATCAGGTAAAAAATATTTTTGCAAAATGATTTGAAAAATGGTATGAACTGTTTGGACAACTTTTTGTGAAATGTTTTCAACCTTTGTAAAAAAATTTTGATTGCAGAAATTCTTTCTTTGGGTGAAATAAAAGTTTGGAAATCGATTTGCAAATGATTTTGAAAATGTTTGTAAAAATATTTTGAAAAATGTATATATACCGTGTGAAAAATCTTTGCAAAATGACTTTCAAATGATTGTAAAAGTTTGCAAAATTATTTTGTACTATAGTTTTCAAAAATTGTTTTCAAATAAATTTGAGGAATGAATGTATCATTGAAATAGGAATAAAATGTGTATATAAATTCTTTATCAATTGTATAAATATACCTTAAATAACTCACTTTATTAAAACCTGTAAAATCTTTAAAATTCTTAAATCTTGTAAAATAAAGCGGCACGCCTAAGTAAATGGTTGTACATATTTTTGTGTGCCAAGATTTTTATTTGCAAAAATTCTTTGTTTAAAAAGATTCTTTGAATTTTAAATTCTTTGTGAAAAATCGCATCATTCATTGTGTATAGCATTTGCATAGCATTCATATTTTTTTGATTAAGCTTGATGATTGAACTAGTCCAATAAAGTCAAAGATTGGAGCTTGGTTGGACCTTACCGCACCTAACTGCACTGGAACCTTATGGGAACTAGGTTTAAGGTACTTCAGGTCTATTCAGACTTAATTCTTTGAGAATTCAGGGCTGGGTTCAAGTCACCTCAAGTGACTAAATAAACTTTTCGAGACACACGCATGATTCTTGTCGACCGTGACCTAACTTGGACACTTGCACATTTCACTTGGCTCAACTCAGTTGAAGTGGTGAGGGGGTTGGATTTGCCAGTCTGAGATGCACACGGGTGGAAATATTCGTCCTCGTCTAGGGAGGGAAGTGCACCCCAACCTGGTCCAGTTTCAATGAAGTCGAATGAAAGGAGAGTGTGGGTTGCAATAAAGCTTCAAAAGAGGGATAGTCTTCTGGCTAAAGAGGAAATAGTCCTTATGTAAATACTGCTGTGAATAGTAATTCAAAAAAAAACTCCAAAAAAGTGGACAAGCTTGAAAATAAAAATAAAAGTGCCTGTCGGACTATGTAAATGTGTTGTCCAGAAAATAAGCAAGCTTGAGCATCGAAGTTATACCATGTGAGCCTGCAGCTGGATGACTTGACTACACTGGTCTTGCATCCCATGATAGGTAGCTACACTGGCTACCATCCATTCTCTTCTTCCCCTCCTCCTCTTGAGTCGGATGCCACTTGAACTTAGAAGGGATACCCCGCTCCTCGAGGGCAGAGTGCTGGATTAGGGAATCATTTGGTTGTCATTCTGGAGAAGTCAGTCTCTTGGTCATTTCAGTTGGGGAGAGCCACTATCACTTATACTGTACAAGTCAGCTTCATAGTCATAAGGGTTTGCGTATGATGTAGGCTAGTTCTGACCTGTCTATTGAGGAGATTTGAACCGAGTTGTGACTCTCGGAGGCTGTCGTGTTTTAAATTCGATTCCCAACCAACTTCCACACACATTTTCACATTAAGGTCTAACCTGAGCTCCAAAGTTTGATTTTATATAGATAAGTTTAAGAATCATGATCAATTCAATTTATTCTTTAAATTCTTTATTCTTGCCTTTTCTTTTCTTCTTATTCTTTATTCTTTTTGCACTTATTGCATAAGTATTTGCTAGGGATTAGCAAAGGCTAGTATAGGGGGGTGATGAATCTCCATTTCTTCACCTTTATTCTATCATTTTGGCCTTAAAAACCCCAGCAAATGCATGTAAATAGCATCAATTTATCCATAATAGCATTTATGATTTATTGTATTTCTTGCACATAAAATAAGTTTTTTAATGCCAAAATTATAGAATAAAGAGAAGAAAAGAAAAAGGAATAAAATATTGCAAATATTTTATGACCCTAACCCTGAGACCAAGTCTAGAATGGAATTGGTCGACAAGGAATAAAGTAGGGGGAGATAATGGCCAAAAATACAATAAATATTTCATTTATTCATTCTTGATTTATGAATTTTTGACACCTATTTTGTATATAATTATTTATTCATCAAATAAAGAAATTTTGTACATAAAAGTTTTAGATAAAAATGTAAATAAAAATACAAAATTGAGTTTGTACAAAAATAATATACATTGTACATTTTATACCCGAAATAAAAAGCCAGAAACCAAACTTTACAGACCCATATCTTCCAAATAAAAATGCAAAACATTGCAAAATCACCTCTAATTGTATATAACTTTTCGTGAACTATTTAATGGTGGTGGTTTTATATTTTCTGGAGTTACTGTGCAAAAGATAGGTTTTGGGCCCCTATTGTACATAATACCGATTAAAAATTCAATTTATTCATTACTTATTATTTTTACAAATTCATATTTTTATAATTTTTTAAACATTATTTATAACGTAGGTGTATATTAAAATTAGAATTAAATCTAAAAGAAAAAGGAGATTAAAATAAAACTATGCCAAACCATAGATGAAATACCTCTGTATATAAATAAAAGGGAATTATATTCTTTAATTATTTTATTCTTTCATATATTTAGAATATTGTCAATATCATATATATTATATTAAAAATACAAAACAAAAATAAAAACTAATTAAAATGTATTAAAATAAAAAGAAGTAAACAAAACATATGCAAAATACCTATACCTATACCTATACCTATACAATTCATATACCTATTTATTTAAATGTGCAAATAAACTCATAAAAATAAAATAAAAATATATTTATACTCACAAAAATATGTTATAAATATATAAAATAAGAAAATAATATATACAAAGTAAAATAAAAATACATAAAACATAGGTAAATATAATTATAAATACACTAATAAAAATTAATTACTAATAAATAAAGCAAAAAAATAAATAAAAATCATAATAAAATACTACATAAAATAATAAACATTTTTTATTTTATACTCGAAAAATAAAAAAATCATTTACTATTTTAAAGTAATTATTTTCGAATAAAACCTTCTGTTTTGTCCTTTAGCGGCCGACGTGGACCAATCCGCGCACGACCTTCGTTGACCTTTGGTCAACTATCCCATGCTGCTGCTTTGAGTCATCAGACCTGTTGAATCCCCGGTTTTCTTGCATTTTTCGTGGGCGTCTCGTCCATCGATCGAACTCGCTTCCTCCACAAGAGTTGTTCCTGGCATATTGTACATACACGCCAACACCTTGGATCGCTTGTACATACACTAGATCAATCGTTAATCACAAGTTAATAAGGGTGTCCAGATAGGTTTATAAATAACCAAGCTCCTCCTCCTTCGCAAATTTGGTCAATTTATACCATTCTCCCTTCCTTGTATTCGGTCCTGGAAGCTTCCTTGTGACAGGAGGAACCTTTTGGTGCCTTGAATTGGTCGGAGGAGGTGGGAGTTGCACCCACGGCCACCATCACCGGTGGTCCTGCTCCTTGGCTAATACCCAGGTTTGAGTTGCTCATTTTAATTTCATTAGCTTAGCATTAGCCGTAGGCTTCATTTACAGCATTTTATTTCGTATTTTAGTCGATTAATTAGTTGTAATAGGTTAGATTAGCTCGCCGAAGCTCTCAAGCTCTGGTCGTATTTCACGGCCCTACACTTGTTCTCCGACCACCGCTTTCACTTCCATTTCCTTCCCCATCACGTTCTCCACCTCCCAGGCACCTTTAACCAGCCAGAACCTTCCTGGTTCTGCGAATCGAGGTCACGCTCCATCACCTCGCCGGAGACCTCGTCGCCCACCTCATCCTTCATGCTCACAACTTCATTTTAAGTTGAGGAGAAACCCCTCGAGCCACTCGCTCTCTCTGTGCAGGTCGCGCGCTCAAATGAGCCCTCCTGGGCTCAAATCATCTTGACTTCAAGATTCTCAGGACCCCCTTCTTCTCCGAGCTCGCTAGGCCTATACATGGGGTCCTAGACATTCCTGTGCACACTATCAGCTATGATACACCACCTCGGACGCGTAGAGCCCGTTGCCATCACCAAATACCGTCTGGACGAGGAGGAACCAACGATCGAAGCAGGGGAACCTCACTGTTCTTCCCTATTCTTGGAGGACAGCAGCCGCCATCCGATCTAGGGAGGAGCCCCAGATCACACAAGCATCGTCCGATTGAGCCACCCTTCACCGTAGATCTCAACCGTGAGATCTGATCATCACTGTCGGATCGCGAACCGTTATCGTCGCATGAGGAATGGACGCGTGCCAAGTAAAGAAAGAAGAGCCATCCGATCGTGCCTATGTTTGGTGTAAATTTCATATCTCACCCCACTATTTTTTGTATTTATTATATAGTTTTGTAAATCAAATGTAAAGTGTTAAATAATTGGGAATTTTGCGTAGGTCTTCCTGTATGTTTTGGTATTATCATTTTAGTCCTTCCTAGCCTCACGTGTAGTCCCACGTGAGGGTTGTAATTTTGCATGCGTGCCTTGGCATTTTTGTGTATTGTAAAATAGTCTATAATGTTTAAATAAACGTTGTTTTATTAAGGCAAAATTGCAACTGAGCCCCTGTTATTTATTTTTATTGCAACAATGCCCCTGCCAGGATATATTAATGTGTGTCTTTTCTCTATTTATTTTGTATAGCTAGCTTGCTCCTAAAACTCCACAAAAATTAAGGAAGATGCCCCCTGCCATGTAGATCTACGCTATCTAGTTATTTGGCATTTTTTTACATTTATCTCATTAATAAAAAATTAGAAGATGAGCATTTATTCACTATTTAATTTCTAAAA
The DNA here is from genome assembly GCA_037367405.1 of Ottelia alismoides. Classification (NCBI taxonomy): domain Eukaryota; kingdom Viridiplantae; phylum Streptophyta; class Magnoliopsida; order Alismatales; family Hydrocharitaceae; genus Ottelia; species Ottelia alismoides. The sequence goes on along the minus strand of JAZKJV010001890.1, from coordinate 358,026 downwards.
TACCAAAAAAAATAAAGATGCTTTCAAAAATCGCAAAAAAATTATATATGCTATATCTTGTTATTTATTGAGTCCAAACACCAAAAACCCATAAAAAGAGTAAAAGAAAATTAAAAAAATAGAAAACTCCAAAATTCAACAAAAAATGTAAAAATTCAACAAAAAATCCAAAAATATGTTTTTTTTCTATTTTATAATTATCTATATATTATTTTTTACGTATTAAAATTAGTTTGGGTAATTTTGGGATTTATTTACTATATTTAAAACCCAAATTATTTTCAGATATCTAATTAATCCCATTTCAGGGATATTTTTGACATTAAAAGTGCATACAAATTAGAAAAATCCAGAAAAATAGCAAAAAATTTTGAAACTTAAAAAAGCCAACAAATATTATATGTGAAATATTTTGATTATATATATATTCTCTCTCACCTTTACCTTGTATATATATCTCTATATATATACCTATATTCTCTAACTAAAAATATAAAAAAGAAAATATAAAAAAATACAAAATGAAAAATCAAATAAAAATTAAAAAAACCAAAAATAAAAATATAAAAACTAAAAACCCACAAATGTATTGTCAATATCATATATATTATATTAAAAATACAAAACAAAAATAAAAACTGATTAAAATGTGTTAAAATAAAAAGAAGTATACAAAACATATGCAAAATACCTATACCTATACCTATACAATTCATATACCTATTTATTTAAATGTGCAAATAAACTCATAAAAATCAAATAAAAATATATTTATACTCACAAAAATATGTTACAAATATATAAAATAAGAAAATAAAATAATAAAATAATATATACAAAGTAAAAATAAAAATACACAAAACATAGGTAAATATAATTATAAATACACTAATAAAAATTAATTACTAATAAATAAAGCAAAAAAATAAAAATCATAATAAAATACTACATAAAATAATAAACATTTTTTATTTTATACTTGAAAAATAAAAAAATCATTTACTATTTTAAAGTAATTATTTTCGAATAAAACCTTCTGTTTTGTCCTTTAGCGGCTGACGTGGACCAATCCGCGCACGACCTTCGTTGACCTTTGGTCAACTATCCCATCTGCTGCTTTGAGTCATCAGACCTGTTGAATCCCCGATTTTCTTGCATTTTTCGTGGGCGTCTCGTCCATCGATCGAACTCGCTCCCTCCACAAGAGTTGTTCCTGGCACATTGTACATACACGCCAACACCTTGGATCGCTTGTACATACACTAGATCAATCGTTAATCACAAGTTAATAAGGGTGTCCAGATAGGTTTATAAATAACCAAGCTCCTCCTCCTTCGCAAATTTGGTCAATTTATACCATTCTCCCTTCCTCGTATTTGGTCCTGGAAGCTTCCTTGTGACAGGAGGAACCTTTTGGTGCCTTGAATTGGTCGGAGGAGGTGGGAGTTGCACCCACGGCCACCATCACCGGTGGTCCTGCTCCTTGGCTAATACCCAGGTTTGAGTTGCGCAATTTAATTTCATTAGCTTGGCATTAGCCGTAGGCTTCATTTACAGCATTTTATTTCGTATTTTAGTCGATTAATTAGTTATAACAGGTTAGATTAGCTCACCGAAGCTCTCAAGCTCTGGTCGTATTTCACGGCCCTACACTTGTTCTCCGACCACCGCTTTCACTTCCATTTCCTTCCCCATCACGTTCTCCACCTCCCAGGCACCTTTAACCAGCCAGAACCTTCCTGGTTCTGCGAATCGAGGTCAAGCTCCACCACCTCGCCAGAGACCTCGTCGCCCACCACATCCTTCATGCTCACAACTTCATTTTAAGTCGAGGAGAAACCCCTCGAGCCAACTCGCTCTCTCTGTGCGGGTCGCGCGCTCAAATGAGCCCTCCTGGGCTCAAATCATCTTGACTTCAAGGTTCTCAGGACCCCCTTCTTCTCCGAGCTCGCTAGGCCTATACATGGGGTCCTGGACATTCCTGTGCACACTATCAGCTGTGGTACACCACCTCGGACGCGTAGAGCCCATTGCCATCACCAAATATCATTTGGACGAGGAGGAACCAACGATCGAAGCAGGGGAACCTCACTGTTCTTCCATGTTCTTGGAGGACAGCAGCTACCATCCGATCTAGGGAGGAGCCCCAGATCACACAAGCATCGTCCGATTGAGCCACCCCTTCACCGTAGATCTCAACCATGAGATCTGATCATCACTGGTGGATCGCGAACCGTTATCGTCGCGTGAGGAATGGACGTGTGCCAAGTAAAGAAATAAGAGCCGTCCGATCATGCCTATGTTTGGGGTAAATTTCATATCTCACCCCACTATTTTTTGTATTTATTATATAGTTTTATAAATCAAATGTAAAGTGTTAAATAATTGGGAATTTTGCTTAGGACTTCCTGTATGTTTTGGTATTATCATTATAGTCCTTCCCAGCCTCACGTGCACTCCCACGTGAGGGTTGTAATTTTGCATGCGTGCCTTGGCATTTTTGTGTATTGTAAAATAGTCTCTAATGTTTAAATAAACGTTGTTTTATTAAGGCAAAATTGCAACTGAGCCACTGTTATTTATTTTTATTGCAACAATGCCCCTGCCAGGACATATTATTGTGTGACTTTTCTCTATTTATTTTGTATAGCTATAGTGCTCCTAAAACTCCACAAAAATTAAGAAAGATGCCCCCTGCCATGTAGATCTACGCTATCTTGTTATTTGGCAATTTTTTGCATTTATCTCATTAATTAAAAAATTAGAAGAGGAGAATTTATTCACTGTTTAATTTATAAAATACCAAAAAAAAAGATGCTTTGAAAAATCACAAAAAAATTATATATGCTATATCTTGTTATTTATTGAGTCCAGACACCAAAAACCCATAAAAAGAGTAAAAGAAAATTAAAACAATAGAAAACTCCAAAAATCAACAAAAAAATATAAAAATTCAACAAAAATTCCAAAAATATGTTTTTTCTAATTTATAATTATCTATATATTATTGTTTACGTATTAAAATTAGTTTGGGTAATTTTGGGAATTATTTGCTATTTTCAAAACCCAAATTAGTTTCAGATATTTAATTAATCCCATTTCAGGGATATTTTTGACATTAAAAGTGCATACAAATTAGAAAAAATCCAGAAAAATAACAAAAAATTTTGAAACTTAAAAAAAGCCAACAAATATTATATGTGAAATATTTTGATTATATATATATATATTCTCTCTCACCTTTACCTTGTACATATATCTTTATATATATATACCTATATTCTCTAACTAAAAATATAAAAAAGAAAATATAAAAAAATACAAAATGAAAAATCAAATAAAAATTAAAAAAACCAAAAATAAAAATATAAAAACTAAAAACCCACAAAAACAACAACATGGACAAGATAGGAATTGAATACTTTGTGCATATTTTTGCCCCCAACCGTTTGCTCCCAGTGTTCGACCTCTACACATGCTTACACCTATTCACATTTGCATGTAGAGTTATAATAAATTTTAACTCCACATTTTTGAGATTTAATTGATTGATTTATTATTGTGGGTTAATTGTTGATCGAATGGGATTCTGTCTGAGGTCATCTCAGCGACTGTCGATCCGCCTTGTGGAAAGACACGACCTCGGCTCAATCCCATGTCATCATTCGGTTGACCTGAGCCTAAGTATAGGGGGGAACCGATGCCCACCCTATATAAATTCATCCACTTCTCCTCTTGGCCTCGTCCGCCCCATTCTTTTGATCTTCTACTACACTTAGGCTGCCAGAGCCTGAGTATAGGGGGCAGGACGACTTCTATACATTTTTGCTCTTTTCGCTTCCCTATGCTTAGCACGAGCTATGTCTTTTTCCTCGCTTTTCATGATATGAGGACATACAACACGCTAAGTATAGGGGGTGTGTATATATTACATATATACTTTACCCATAGCTCGTACTTTCACGTATTTTTGTATATATTATGCAATAAATACGGGATGGGTAAATTTGGAGAAATTGTTTTTGTAAAATACACTTGTATAATCTGTATAATACTCATAAAACACTTGTACCATAGAAGGTATACCAGAGTTTGCTAAAAAATGGAAAAAATCAAAGGCTTCTTATTTTACTCTTGCACATCATCTCCGCATCTGAAAAGAAAGAAAAAGAGTCTTGCATTTCATTCATCTACGTAGCATGACATCTACATCTCATCCACATATCTTGCATATGCAAAATGAAAAGCTAGTGGGTTATGAATCAAGTTATGAGTAGATATTGAGGATGGACTTGATTTGACCTTAATCCACCTAATTTCAGAGGAACCTTATAGGAACTGGAGTTAAGATTTCTCAGGTCAAGTGACTTAATTATTTGAGTCCGCAAGTCTATGTTCACATGTCATCTTAATAAGTCTAAGTAGAATATCTCGTGCGCACGCATATTTCTTATAGACAGTGACCTAACTTGGACAAGCACTATGCACGTAGCTCTTCAGTGATGAGGTGGTGAGGAGGTCGAATCCTTTATCTTAGAGTAGCACACGGGTGGAAACGTCGGTCCTCCTCTAGGGAGGGTAGTGCATCTCAACCTAGTCTTGTAGTGTTGGCGTCTAAAGACAAGACGATGTGGGTTGCAATAATGCTTCAAAATAGGGATATTTTACTGGCTCAAGAGGAAAAACTCCTGATGTACATGTTGCACCTTGTATATAGTTCAAAATAAATGCAAAAACTCCAAAAAAATCAGATAGGTCCAAGTGAAAAGAAAATACCTGTCGGAGTGTGTATATTAGCAAAGAAAATGCAACTGGATGACTTAGCTGCACTGGTCAGGCATCCCTGGATAGGTAGCTACACTAGCTACCGTCCATTCTTCCCTCTACCCACTCCTCTTGAGCTGGTCGTACTTGAACTCAGAAGAGAATACCCTGCTCCTCAAGAAAAGAGTTACTGGACCGGGTAATTAGAGTTACCTTATTAGAGGAGGCTGGTTCTGAGCCATTTCTGATGTGGAGAGCTATTTTTACACGTACACATCACAAGTAAGAATTTTAGTCACCAGAAATTTACGTTTGAGGATTTGTTCTAACCTGACTATTGATGAGTCTTGAACAGAAGACTTGTGGAACTTGAAGTCTGTTAGGTCTTAAGTTCAGGTCCCAATGAGGTTCCGCCACACAAATAATCCAAAGGTCAAGTCAAGCTCCATTTTCAACCATTGTTCATGACCTTGGAATGGAACCCAAAATCATTTCACTCTTGCATTTCATTTAGTTGCTCGGGGACGAGCAAGGTTTAAGTATAGGGGGTTGATGAATCTGTGATTCATCACTTCTAAAGTTGAAAATAGAGCCTTGTTCCCGAGTATTTATCATCATGTTTCCCTTTATCCTGCATAAATAGCATTCATGCATGCATCCATAATACATGCATTTTAGCATCCATATTTGCATTAAAATATGAAGCCTAATTCACTTGTAAAATACTCACCAACATTTACCTAGCCATATGTATTTTATACCCCCTCCAAAGTCAATAAAACCCTCCTTATACTGTGCATACTACTAGTTAATAATATAAGGAAAAATGCAAAAAATTCTAGCTTGTAAATTACCCAATAAAACCCCAAACCCAGTTGGAGACCCCAGACCTTAAAGTACACGTATCTCTCTCATAAAAACTCCGAATTAGGTTTACTCACTTTAAGATTAATACACATTCAGAGACCTTTAAAATAAGACCAATTTCATTAAAATCGGAGCTCGTATGCAAAACTTGGATTTTTGGGCCCTTTTGTGTACTATAGGTATGTATATTTGTACCCTTATATTTTTGTACCGCTGACCTATCTCCATTTTTTGTCAACATGAAACTTGTATATCTCATCAAGATCTACAACTTTCATGTTTTGCATTTTTCCAAATTCTGCCTCCTTCTCTCTCTAAATACATATTCTTTCTCAGCCATTCAGAGAAGGCCACGTGGCACCTCTGATTGTGCCACGCGGCCCGCTCCTTTGTGGGCCACACGCCCTCCATCTCCATCGTCCGATCACGCCCTCTCTCTCTCTTGATCTAGTCCATCCATCTTTGCAGCACTTCTCAACCACCCGATCAAGCCCAGATCTAATCTAGGCCGCTCGTTAGCGTCGCGCCCTCCTTGCACCATGTGGCGACATCCGCACCCTCCGATCCTCCCCAGAAGCTCTCCATCCTGGCCACTCATCTCGCCCAACATCGTGACCCTTCGATCAAAACCCCAGGCATCATCACAGCTGCATGCCAGCGCCTTCAGCTACGTCCTCCACGTGGCTCCATCATGACCCTTCGATCTCTCCCCTTTGATCTAATCATAGCCGCCCCATCGCACCCTTCTCCTGACCGTTGGATCGCTCGATCCAATGGTGAAGACATCGTCTTCTACCTCTCGTAAGGCTCACACCCCACGTCTCCCACCTTGCGCACGAGCCGCCCCCTTCCTATTTTGGGAACCACTTCGACCACCCTCTCCGGCCTCCAATACCTCCACCTTGCAACCCACACTTCCCTCATCCTCGCCGACCCCCTCGAACTCCATGAATCGCGCCCACATCGCTCCACGACCTCCACCAACTTCATCACTTTGTCACCTACTGCGTCACCTTCCACCTATAAATACTCCATCCCCATCAACCTTCGACCCCATCCGCCACTCCAGAGAGAAACCCCTAGCTCCGACCTTCATTTTGGTGACAGCAATTCGAAGTGACGTTGAGCGAAGACCGAGCTTCATCTCCGGCATGATCCACGACCATCCCTGTCGTGCCACAACTTCCCTAGTGAGTTGCATGAGCTCAGGAACCTCTACCGGCCTTCGAGCGATGACCTGGAGTTCAATCCCGAGCTCCATTCCCCAGGTAGATACCTCCATCGTCCCTCCAATCTTCCTCTCCTTTTTCTTCATTCTTCTCGAATTTTATTCACCTCCTCCGCTCACCTTCACCCTCGCATGACCATCCTCTGAGCTCCGCCTCAAAGCTGGTACCCTCCCGTGCTATTCCATCTTCTCAAACGACACACCACACCTCACATCGATGAGAGCTCTGCCACCTTGGCGGAGCAGCATCACCAGATGATCTTCACCGCACCACAAGCCTCTTATCGCACTCACGTTCATCCCACGATCACGTTTCATGCTTCGACTATTCTATCTAACCCTGCAGGTACTCTATCTTTGATTGGTCGGATGCCTCACTGGAGCATCCTCGACCTCCATCGTTGCCGCTCTTCAGACCGCCCCAGCCTCAGCCGAGACCCCTGAATGCTCCGTCGTACCTCGATGTCCCTTCCCAGCTGCTCAGAAGTCCTTCACGACATTCACCGACGATTGGAGGAGGAGGCGGAGCTAGAGCCTCTTTGCTGGAGTGCAACCACCTCCATCGCAGGAGGCAGCAGATCGTTGAGAACGAAGCCCAGTAGCCATCCGATCCCCTTGATCAGACGGTTCGGAGCGATCCATGTCACCATCAGCCCTCAGCCGTCGGATCAGGAGGATCCCATGCTCCGCGTCACGCCACGTCGCCTCTCACCCCGAGCTCCAGGTGCCGTTGGATTCATCCTGATCCAACGACCCTCGATCGTCCACGTGTCCATCTTCGGTAAGCTCCAGATACCGTTGATCTATCTTGATCCAACAGTCCATATCGCACTACAAATCAACCATCAGCAACCATTGGATCGTCACTCGATCTAATGGTCCAGAGGGCGCCATGTAGCTTCCTCCGAGCCTCCTCCCCGACCATTAGGCTTGGAGCCCCCGAAGCTAGTCTGAGCCACTTCCGAGCCTGCAGCGCCTCCGAGCCTCCATCCAAGCCTCCGACTTCACCCGAGCCTGGGACCTCACGTGTCTGTCACGTGTGGCCTGGACATTTTGCACCGAGGCCCCTGAAGGTTTTGATAATTGCATTCCAGTCCTTGCTAGGAGCGCCACGTGCGGTGCACGTGTTTTGTGGGCAATTTGCATACATGTCCCCCTCATTATAGGTAATTACATTTTAGTCCCTATCAGCATGTTTGATTTTTAGCAATTTTATTTTCTACAATTGCAATTAGGCCCCTATCTTTGAACGCATATTTAGGTATTAATTTAATATCATTTTTCAAGTCTAAAAATTGCATTGTGTATCTTAACTTGTCCTCTTTCATATGTGTCCCTTGTCTTATTTTTGTGATATCAGTGGAATTTATTATTAAATAATTGGTGAAAATTTGCTATATTTTACCCATTTATACCTTTTAATTTATAGTAATTTCTTGTTACTCCAAAATTCATCATAAATCCATATTGGACTTAGTATAATTGAGTTTACATTGTCCCAAAAATCAACTCATTTGCATGCATCCCAAGGCCTGAATAAATCATTTTTGATTTCCTTAATTAATTTTTAATAGGTCATATTCACATAGAAATTTAGGTTTATTTATTTTCCTGTATTCTTCATACTTAGATCTATCTAGGATAATTTTTATATCTGAAAATATTGTATATTGGTATTTATTAAAATTAATTTAGTCAAAATTACCTTGCATTCATTTTTAATTCACAGTAAAGTCATAAATGTCAGAAAAATCCAAAAAAATTAGTGTAGCTTAATTTCGTTGCATTTCATCATCTGGCCAAGTTTTGTAATTTTTTGAATTAATTTGACCATATTTTTGATTTATCTTGTACTTGGCCTGATTTTGTATTGTCCGTCCTTTAATTTGCATAAAAATTGTTTAAAAAATATATCTAAAATATCTTCTGAAAATCCAACCTCTGAAATTTGCTTAAAATCTACCTAAGGAGACAGCTACCTCCCTGAGTTTGACCTTGGGCTTGCCCAAGCAAAATAAATTTGCCGCTTGAGATTAATTGAACATTGATTAGAAGCGATTTTTGATTAGTCCGTATTACATGGCTACAACGAATGACACAACATTAATTTTGATCATTAATTTGACGGAATTAACAAGGGTAGTACGCGGCTCTTTAGTGACTATGGCTGATTAAGAAATCAAAGACACTATCTTCACCTGTGCAAAATTGATGATGACTCATCGATAAATATCCTCCCAACCTCCGTGTTTGACAAGCTCAAACTCAGGTCAATAAAGAAGTCGAGAGAGATCGTTCAGCTGGCTGATAGATCTATAAAATGGTCAAGAGGAACCATTTCAGTCATCATTACTTTCCAAGGTGCTTTACTCCAAGTAGACTTTATGATCATTGACATTGAGCATTGAGGAGAATTTATAATGTATCCAATTATTCTCAGGAAGCCATTCTTAGCCTTTGCTAAGGCGAATATAGATTGTGAGACTCGGGAGATCAATTTTATAGTATTGGGAGCACTTCGACCTCATCCATTCTTTGAGGACAAATGATATAAGGTAACCCACAAAGCTGCTGACAATCAAGACCATCTACCTCGAGGTAGATGAGTCCCACCTCTCTGTTACACCTGAGATGCCGACCATCGAGCCGATCATTGGATCATAGACTCCCCACATATCCATGAATTATGCTACTTGCATCACTAGCAATGCCAAGCCTATTGAGAACACTACCACCAAACCGAGATGTGTGTTGAACCTTCATGAACATTACAATCTATATGTTGACTCATCTGATGAGGAATCCATGTTCATCACCGCACCACCACCCGGACCTTCAACAAAGGAGACAACCACGACCAAAATGACCCTTCCCAAAAACACGGTTGCTCCATCCTCTAGTCGGTTATTAAATGAGAGGAAGACGGGAACTGATTCCTCGAATTGTTCTCTCGAAGCCCTCAAGGTGCGTCACTCTCCTCTCCCTCTCAATGCTTCAGGTTCTAGAAAACTGACTACTAGAGTTTCCTTCAACACACTAGAGATGAATTTTATGAGGATTCCTCATCGGGTCTGGATGAGGTGATTTATATGAGTGAACTCGGTTCAGTTGTCCTTAAGCCTTATCTGAGCAAGCAGTCATGTGTTGACCCTCATTGGACGATCCCTTCACCACATTATTATTCATCTGGGGTTGATTCTGACAGCGACACACTTGTATATTCCCTACCTCCTCATTTTTACAAGAAGGTTCATTACAAACCTTCTTGATCATTGTACATTCTCCCTCCATCTTGTATAGTCTTCTTCTTCTTCTTTCCCTCCCTCCCCAGTGATTTGTATCACTCATCTTGGTTCCACATCATCTAATTTTGTGGCTATACTTAGGATGACCAGATCCTAAGTATAGAAGGGAGAGTGACTCGAGTCACTCCTTCTATTGTTTTTCCTTTCTTTATATATCCCACAACCCCATCGGTTCTCATACCCACTCATTTACTATACTTAGGCTGACCAGAGAATAAGTGTAGGGGAACCGATGCCCGCCCTATATATCTATTCATCCATTTCTCCTCTTGACCTCGACCGCCCCATTTTTGCTCTACTTCTATACTTATACTGACCAGAGCCTAATAATAGGGGGCATGTCAACTTCTATACTTCTACTCTCCTATGCTTAGCACGGGCTATGTATTTTCCTTGCTTTTTTTGCTCTAAGGACAAAACACACGCTAAGTATATGAGGGCGTGTATATATTACATATACACTTTACCCATAGCTCGTAATTTCACATATTTTTGTAAATATTATGAAATAGTTACGGGATGAGTCAAATTAGTTAAACAAATTGTTTGTTGTAAAATACATTTATAATATGTATATTGTATACAAACTATAAAATTTGTGTAGTAAATTTTGTATAATCTTGTAAAAAATAGTTTTGTAAATATGTTATAAAATAGGAGGTATACAAGAAAATCTTTAAATTATGGAAGAAAATCTAACCAAGAAATTAAAGATGCAACTTAGACCAGGCTGGGAAGCTAAGGAGAAGGATGTTGCTGGAGCGTCGCCACGACCTCCTCTCCTCTTATGATGCTCCAAGCCTCTGGGGAGCTACCTCTGTCACCGGCGAACACACACACACACAGCTGGAGGCACTACAAAGCTCAGTGATGGAGTAAAATGGGAAGGAATGGGATTGGGTTTTATTTATATAGGAAGGTTTTGGCGATTATCGAGCTGAATTATTGAGAGGCTCGATGAAGATCAAAGGAATCTAATGTGTAGGAGTGGATGTCGACTGTGATGGAAAGATATTTCATGAAGGACTTGGGTCGAATCGCCGATGAAGATCAAAGGAATCTAATGTGTAGGAGTGGATATGTAGGAGTGGATGTGTAAGAGCGATCGGGCGGAGGCAGAGAAAAGGGGTGCGCTCGAAGTGCTGACACACTGTAGAGAAGAGACATGCAGTTGACCGAGGTCAACAAAAGTTGGGTTCTGGTTGGTCCACGTGGACGAACCAGAAAAATGCAAGGGAAAATGCCTATTAAAATAAAGAATATATATCAAATGAATTTATTAATTTTAGATCATAAAGTAAAAAATGTTCAGTATTTTCTGTAGTATTTAATTATGATTTTTATTTAGTTTTATGGGCTAATTTATTATAAGTTACTTTTTACGATTTTATTTATAGATATATTTACCTATATTTTGTATATTTTTTTTATTTTGTATTTTTGACTTTATTATGTTATTTTCATATTTTATATAATTATAACTTATTTATACATAAATAAGTTTTTATTATATTTTTTTATGTGTTATAAATAGGGTATATATTATATAGGTATAAGTATAGTATATCCATCTACGTATTTATATATGTTATTTTATTTTTAATGTTTTCTTTATGGTTTTATTCTATTTTAAATAAATACATATACTATAAATAAAATTTACAAAATTAAAAGAATATAAATATTATAAAATTATAAAAAAAATAAATAAAATGAATATTCTATTTAGGTATATTGTACAATAGGGGTCCAAAATCTAACTTTTACATCTTAACTCCAAATTGGATGAAACTCCCTTCATGAAATAACTTATTAAAAGTTATATACAATTAAAGGGGTTTTCATGTATTTTAAGCTTCTATTGAGAAGATATGGGTAGACGAACTTTGGGTTTTTGCTTTTTATTTTGAGTATAAAAAGTATACTATATATTATTTTTATGTAAACTCAATTTCTTAATTGTATATATACTATTATCTACAATTTCATATACAAATTTTCTTTATTTGAGGTATAACTGATAAAGATTAAAATATGTCCCAAAAATGAATCATTGATGAATAAAAGAATATGTTTTTTATTGTCTTTTTGGCCCTTATCTCCGCCCTTGTCGACCAAATCAATTCTTGACTTGGTCTCAGGGTTTAGGGTTATAAAATACTTTTGGCATTTTATTTCTTTTTCTTTTCTTTTCATTATTCTTTTATTTTGACTTTAAACCATTTAATTTATACAATAATTATACAATAAATAATGAATGTTAATTTGTACAACATAATGATATTTACATGAATTTAGCTAGGGTTTAAAGGCCAAAATGAAAGAATAAATGTGACAAATTGGAGATTCATCACCCACTATACTCGCCTTTGCTAATCCCAACAAACACTTATTCTTATAAGTGTAGAAAAGAAAATGAATAAAAGAAAAAGAAAGAAAATGAATGGACTTTAAAATTTAAACTTGTCTTCATAAAATCAAAGTTTAGAGCTTAAGTCGAACCCTTGGATTTTAGGTGCGGTTGGAACCTTATTGGAAAATAGATATGAAACACAACATTCTTCGAGAATTACTCAACTCTACTCAGGTCTCCTCAATAGACATGCCAGAATAAGTTAACTCATACACAAACCCTTATGACTACGAATCTATCTACACAAACCTTTATGACTATGAATCTATCTTGGATAGTGTGTGTGATATGTAGCTCTCCTGGGCTGAAGTGGTAAAAGTCGGTCTTCTCCACCACGGTTACCCAAATTCCCCAATCCAACAACTCTTTCCTTGAGAAGCGAGGTATTCCCTTCTAAGTTCTCGTACAACCATCTCAAGAAGAGGAGGCGGAGATATGAATGGACGACAACTAGTGTAGCTTTCCATCCTAGGATGCTTGATTGGTGTAGACAAGTCATCCGACTGCAGCTCACATACATAAGACTTTGAAGCTCAAGATTGCTTATTCACTATAAATATATATACACTCCGGCATGCATTTTATTTTCAATCAGATCTGTCCATTTTTTTTGGAGTTTAATATTATATACAACAACATTTACATAAGGACTATATCCTCTTGAGCAAGTAGACTATCACTCTTTTGAAAGCTTTATTGCAACCCATAACTTCTGTCTTTAGACCTTGTCATCATTGGATTGGTTTGGGGTACAATGGCCACAAATTTGTGACTTCCGATGTTTCCATTGGCTTGTGTCTCATGCCTGCAAATCCATCCCTCTCCCACTTCACCTGAGTTAAGCAAAGTGAAAGGTGTAGGTGTGCAAGCTAGGTCATTATAAACAAGAGTCATGTGTGTGCTCTTAAATACTCTACTTAGGCAGTCAAGACGACACTAAATCAAGCCCTGTGATCTTAAAGAATTGAGTTTAGCAGACCTCAAGTACCTCAATTCCAGTTCCTATATGGTTCCTATGATTAAGTAGATTTAAGGTCGAACCAAGCTCTAATCTTCAGAATTTACTTAGACTTGTTCAATTTAAAACTCAATCCAAAAAATACAAATGCTATGTACAATGCTTAAAATCTTTTTGTGTTGTAAATATTCTTGTTTTGAACTTTTTATGGATTTTTGAAAAGGTTTTTGCATATTTTTATGCTATTTTTTAAAAGATTTTTTAAAATGATTTTTGGATTTTTAATTTTGCAGATTTTAAAAATTTTTCCAAAACAAAAGGTTTTGGCAAAGAAATTGGTACACATATTTAGACTGGAGTATGTTTTATTATCTACAAGAGTTGGGTTTTTAAGAATTTACAAGTTTATACAAGTTTCACAAAAGATTTTTATTACGTACCCAATTCTCAAAATAATTTGAAAATATTTTCATAAGTAATTAAAAAACTTTATTTTGCAAACTAATGTGAATAAAAATTTTACAAAAAAATTACAAAAGTTTGAAAATCCTTTTATAAAGATTTTTCAAACAGTATAAATAGTTTTTTCAAAACATTTTTTGCAACTATTTTTCAAAATCATTTGCAAATATATTTTTAAAAAGTTAATTTCAAACAAAAAATTTTTACCAATATAAACATATTAAAAAAAATATTTCAAACAGAGAAATTTTCACAAACAAAAACATTTTTACAAAGGTTGAAAATAAATATCAAAAACTTTTCCAAATATTTTTCAAAAGATTTTTCAATACATTTTTCAAACTAGTTTTCACAGATTTTGTAAAAAAAATTAACCTAATTTATTAATCTTTATATACAATGAATTGGGTGAATTTTATACAAGTATACGATTAATTTTATTATAGCCATACTTATCGAAAATACAAAAGTATGAGTTATGGATTAAGTATATATGGAGTATATACGACACCCCATGCTTAGATTGAGCTATTTCCTCATAGATCAGAGAGAAAAAGAGAAGACGTAACTCATATTGAGTATAGAAAAGCCTATATTGCAAAGATGAAATAAAGAGTGAAGGAATAAATAAATGAGATGTCGACCATCCCCCTATACTTACGCTGAAATAATCATAAGTATAGCGGGTTGTATTCTACATACAGGGAGGGTTGAGGGTGGGAAAAGACATATCACAACTCAGACTGTCTCCCACTATACTTAGGGTGAGATATCCCTAAGTATTTACAATGAAGGGAGATAGTGGAGGGGATAATTAAAAGAATCAATATGAAAAGAAAATGTGTGAGGGAAGAATGTACGCATCACTCCACCTATACTTAGGGTAAAAGAGCCCTAAGTATAGGCAACAACAAGAGTGATGAAATCAAACCAAGAATGGACAACTTGAGGTATACACCCCCTATACTTAGGGCAAAGTACGTCCTAAGTAACAGTGAAAAAGTGGTGACACCTTTTAGGAAGAAAAAAGAAAATTAAATGAAAAGAAGAAAGGAAGAAAGATCACTCAACTCATCCACCTCCCCTATACTTAGGACAAGATACATCCTAAGAAATGCAAAACACACAGAATGAGGTGGATGAGAAAAAAATGGTAGATGGAAAGAAATAAAATCAAAGCGGATATACAAAGAGGTGGATATACAGAGATTAAGAAGGTAGAAAGTGAACCTTCTTGCATGAATGCTTTGGAATGGATCTCACAAGGTGCATGTCGATATCAGGGGCATCAACAGACACAACTGATCAGGATCGACGTGATGAAAGTCCTCAATGGTTTAATATCAGAAAGGCACGAACTGGTCAGTGGAAGTAGTGTCGTTGTGCTCGGCCAAGGAAGTCTCCGCTAGGTCACAATCAAAAGGTCTGAATTCCTTAATGACAGAAATAAGGTCAAATTCAGCCTCTAAAATATCTACTATGTCTTCCCTCCACTCTAGAGTGTCTACAGTGTAAATAATGTGGATGTCATTAATGCATCACCACTCACCATAAAAGGGAACTCAAAGGTCTATGCTTTCAGAGTCTTCTTTCAACAAAGAGGAATCCTCGAGTCTCAAAATCATCCATAAAAAATCAAACCTCTCTGATATTAACATCAAGGTCATAATCCTCAGGGTCATCTAACACCGGTACACTCTTGTGGGATGTGGGTCCTTGGTCAATGTTGGGTGTCGTGATCAACTCATAGCTCCTAGCATCAGAATGGAAGTGAATCTCTCCAGATCCATAACCAATAATGACTCTCCCAAAGGCGAGGAATGGTTGTCCCAAGATGATTGGAGAATGCTCTACAGGAGTGGACATCTCCGTGGGCAATACAACGAAGTCAGCTGTGACGCTCATGCCCTGAATCTAAATGACAACATTTTAAAGAATACCCCTCAGCCTCTTTATTGATCCATCTGCAAATTGTCAAATCATCTTGGTTTTCTTGAGAGGCCCTAAGTGAAGAGATTGTACCAATAAAAAGGGTATTAAATTAATTAAAGCATCACCATCAAAGTGAGTGTGATGACATGAATGGTCAGAGATGGTACAACTCACAAGAGGTGTGATAGTGTTCATTTTCCTAATGTGTGAGCGGTGATGATATACATAGTAGCCATGGTCAAAATGTGTCGCTATTATATGGGATTTTTGGTGGGTTTTTGAATTTGATGAAATAAATATGTGTGTTTTTGTTGCAAACCAAAGAATCCCTCAACAAAAAATATTTACTTTTCTTCTCAAGCTAAATTATATACAAAAAAGTAGCGAATTTTGCTATTTAATTAACCTATATAGCCACATGATCGAACTAAGGGAGGCTACAATTCCGAGGGTTTATTAAATCAATGAAATAATCAATGAAATAAAGAAGGAAATCTCAATGCACCTATCTTGGTTTTTGTGAGATTTTATCTTTTTATTTTTTTTCATTTTTTTATATATTTTTTTACTTTTCTAATCTTTAATTTTTAGTTTTGAAAAAAAAATAATTTTTGAAATATAATTAATTTTAAAAGATACTTTATACATGAAAGAAATGCAACTATTTTCATTTTTTAAAATGATAAAAAATCCAGCAAAGTCAAATAAAAATATTTTTGTATGTTGCTGAATTTTTTACTATTTTTGTAATTTTTAGGGATTTTAGATTTTTTTAGGAATTTTAAAATGAATAAAAATAGTTAATAATGATAACATTGAACATACAAGACTATTTGCAATTAAAAAATATTAAACCAAATCTAACATTACTAAATTTATTTTTCCTAAAAACTATGATGAATTATCTACAAACATTAAGTGGAATCACTATATTTGGATTTTTTTCTACAATTTTCTTTTATTTTTTTTTGTATTTTGAGTATTTTGCATTTTTTTTGGATTGTAAAAATGATCAATGTGCAAAAATTGGATAGAAAATTAAATACCTAAAAAGAAAGCTAATCTATTTTATAGAACTTTTGATGCAATATTTGAATTTTAATGATTTTTCAAATTTCAAATAGGGAAAATGTGAAGTTTATGATTTTTTAATTATAACAAATAATAATAAAATGCAATGAGAAAATAATGCGATGAAAAAGAAAGTGACATGTACTTAATATGAATTTTACAGAATTTATTAGTAATAAAAAATATTTATTTTAATGAAAACGAGAATGCAAATAAAGTCTGGAATTATAGGTCTTAAACACAATTATTTAATATTTTTGCATGAAAAAGTAATAATAAAATAAATGAGGGTAGAAACTACAAATTACTCAGTGTAAAGCATGCCTAGCACGTGCTTCGAATGGAGGGGATATTTTTGCAAATGCTAGAAATGTCGGGGCTGTGATTATAATTTTCCCCCCAAAATAGGCTTAGGGTACGCTTCCTCTTCATTTCTTGCAAAATGGGTGTGCCATCCTAATGCCTTCTTCCACAAACCACGGGCAAGGGATGTGTCGCCCCTGTGTGTTTTCGTCCAAAGCAGAAGGGAGCGACGGTGCTGGAGTTCTTCGATGGAGGTAGTTCTGGTTGCTTTGCGCAGGTGGCACGTCAAGGAAGATCTACGATAGGGATGGCTAGTGGCTATAGTTATCGCAATGCTCGAGGTGGCGCTACGCTGGTGGCAGAGTGTATAAGCGACGGTCGGTGAAGATCCTGATCCACGTCAGGGTCGAGCGGAGGAGGGTAGTGCTCACGCAGGAGGGCAGCTACGGGATGGTGGATCTAGTGGACGACGATGATGTGGTGGGAGACTGGCAGATGGCTGCGGTCGTACGGGTGCTGCGATCTATTGTTTGAGGATGTCAGTAGAGGTCGGTTAGATGCGCAAGGGAGGTTGGATCTGGGACATGTGGCTGGGCGGCACACGCCAATATCTGCGATGGAGCTCGTGGAGGGCAGTTGGATCTGGATAATTGCGAGGCAGGAGTCGACGAGGTGGTTGGCGAGTGCTCCTCCATTGGTCGATAGCGAGGAGGGGAGGAGCTCCTGTGGAGTTGGACGATGAGAGCGGTCGGTGCCGCCTGTGGGGGTAGAGGACGGCGCCTGCTGCTTCTGATTTTTTTGTTTTTTTCCCTTTTTATTGTAAAAATAGAAACTGCAGAAATATTTTTTTACATTTACTGTGAAAACAGAAATGGTAATTTTTTATTTTTTATTTTATTTTTTCTGAAGCAACAATTGAATTATATATATTTTAAATCCTTGTATCCGTAATAAAAAATGACAATGTCTAACTCTAGCATGACGACTCGGTCAAAAAAATTATTGATAAAAAATGTGAGTGGATGTGGATCCAACGAGGTGGATGGAGGGATCCGGATCTTCGGCCACCATACGTGTCTGGAGGTGAGAGATCGTGTGAGATAGAATGTAAAATGTGGAGATCATGAAGATGACGTGGATTATTAGATCGGTTCAGAAAATTAGAACAATGAACTACGATTAAGAACTACGATCTAAGATCGAAATAGAAAACGAAAAAAATGTAAAAAAAATTAAACTACGATTAACCTAGATTAAAAATGAGAAAAAATGGATGTCACCAAATGGGAGCAGATAATACCGTGATGGCCTCGATGAGGACCGATTCGCTGTCACCAGATGGCTCGGAAGCTGAGCACCTCTCTACAACAAGAATGCTATCAGAGAATAGGCTCCTCTCACCAATAAATTGATCAAGTTGGAATGATGGAGGAGAAGCCAAATAAATAGAGAGAAAAAAATTGAATTTGAATTTTTAAAATTTGAATGGAGAGGAAAAGAAGGGAGGAGGTTAATGGTGGATAAAATTACATTATCTACATAATTAATTAATTAATTTCGTCATTTTATTAAATTAAATAATAAATGCTAATTATTTATTTTTTTGTGGTGGTTATTTAAGGAAATCAACTATATGCATATACTGTATACAAATGGTACACTATATACATAATTAAAGAAGGCAATTAGTTTATTTTATGTTTTTTAAATTTTTAATTTTTACTTTAAATAAATATTTAAAATATTTACAAATACAATATGTATATATATATAAATTTATACAATAAAGAAATGGTAAAACTACAAAAAACACCCATGAAAATCGTCTTTCAAACCGTAACTCCAAAAATTATAAAAGCACTGCCATTTTAAATATAATTTAATTTATAATATGATGGAATGAGTTTGATTCAATTTGAGTTCATATGGAACTGGAATTGGTCTTTCAATTATCATTTTATGGCTTTTTCTGGCTGTAGTTATTTTTACTATGTACATGATTTTATGTTGCAAGTATTTTATTATTTAGAAAACATTTTTGTTATCAGCATAGTTCGCTCCTTTTTTCAGAAGAAAGTCCCTGGAGAGAAATTCTCTTTATTTATCGTGTTTGCCGTGGTCAAGGAAGCGTTCTAAGCCAACCACAATCCGCTTTGAGGTGAAAGGAGCGAGCATGTCGAAGCGAAGGAGAGAGAGCCAAAGGGAGGGTATTTTGTGGGGCTGGTTGTCTTATATAGTATTGTTTTGGGTTAAGCTGGGACTTGAGCAGTCTTCGACCTTCAACCATTTTGAGCTATATTGGGAAGTCCAGAGATGGGGGAAAGAGGACTAGATCCTAGCTTTCTTTAAGGGCTAGGGTGGAAAAGAAAGGGTGGAGCTGATTCTTTCTAAGGCATGGTCTTTGCTCACTTTTCCGACGTCTTGTTTCCGCCAAGACCTGACCTACTAAGCTAGGCCCTCCTTTGCTCAATCTCTTTGGTTACTTAAAAAAGCTCTATGTTAACTTCTTTTCCGTCTAACCTACTAAAAACCTAGTTAATTTGAGGTCAATATATATACAAATAATATAGTGTAAGTTTTATACAAATATATATAGAATAAACGAAAAGTATTTACAAAACATTTTTTGGATTTTCTAATTAAGGACCCTATCTCCCCCTACTTTATTCATGGTCAGTCAGGTCAATTCTTGACCTTCTCTTAGGGTTCGGATCAACATGTATCTATTACATATATAAAAACTCTTTTTTTTATTTTCTTTATTTTCCCTTTATTTCTTTCTTTATTTATTTAGGTTAAAATTATAATAAATGTACAACAATATTTACATACAGATGCATCTTAGTAAGAATATGGATTTATCAATATATACATGTGTTTTATAAGGGATTTTAAACTAAAATAAATGAATAAAGATGATGAAATGCATATTCCTTTATTTCTTTCTTTACCTTTGCTAGTCCCTTAGAAAACACTCATTTGAAAGAATAAGTGAATAAAAGAAAAATACATGAAAAATAAAGAAATTAGGACAATCATTAGCATTAAACTTATCTTCATAAAATTGTAGTATGGAGCTCTGCCAAACCTTTGGATTATTAGTACGGCGGAACCTTAATGAGAAATGGATTTAAAACCTAACAACCTTCAAGTTCCACAAGACTCCTATTCAGGTCTCGTCAACAGTCAGGTCAGAACAAGTCTACATACAAAATTCTTATGACTATGAATCTTTACTTGTACAGTGTAAGTGAAATATAGCTCCTTATCTCAAAAGTAGCAAAGAAACAACCTCTCTCAACAAGCTAATTATAGTCCCCCGGTCTAGCAACTCCTTCCTCGAGGAGTGGAGATATTCCCTTCTAAGTTCAAGTACAACCAGATCAAGAAGAGGAGATGTAGAAAAGAATGGACAGTAACCAGTGTAGCTACCTATCCTTGGATGCATGACCAGTGTAGCCAAGTCATTCATCTGGATTCTTACAAAAATTTGACTTTGAAGCTGTTTCTCATTTTTATTATACTTGTATATACACTCCGGCAGACATTTTACTTTTCAATCAGGCCTGTCCAGTTTTGGAGATTCTGCATTTTTTTCTTTTTTTTGAAAATATATACAAGGTGCAACATATACATAAGGAGTTTTTCCTCTTGAGCTAGTAGACTATACCTCTTTTGAAGCATTATTGCATCCCACAACATCATGTCTTTAAATCTCAATGCTATTAGATCGGCTTGATATGCACTACCCTCCCTGAGGAAGACGGATATTCCCACTAGTTGTTACATAACCGTGTGCCACCCCAACCCAAAAGATTCTGCCTCCTCACTACCTCCTCCATGAAGAGCTACGTGTAGAGTGCTTGTCCAAGATAAGCCATGGTCTAGAAGAATCATGTGTGTGTTGTTAAATATTCTACTTGGACTAATAAAGACAACAAATGAACATAGTCTTATGGACTCAAAGAATTAAGTTGCTAGGACCTTAAAAGACTTTAATTCTTATAAGGTTCCTATGAAATTAAGTGGATTAAGGTCCAACTAAGCTTCATTTTTCAACTTTCTTCCAGACTTAGTTTAAATGTCAATATTATACAGAAAAATGCACATGCAAATGCAAGAAATATGTACAATGCAAGAACAAAGCAAAATCTTTTTTTTTGAAACAATTTTCTAATTTTGAACTTTTTATGTACAGACTCAACGTCTCGTCATGCCCCCCTATACTAAGGGTAGAATAGCCCTAAGTATAGAATATCAACAAGTTGGGGGACAATCGAGAGATTAAAAGAATAAAACACAAATAGATGATATGAACAACATCATTTCCCCTATACTTAGGGTAGAGTATCCCTTGGTATAAGCAACAACAAGAGTGGTGAATATGAACAACACAAATCATTCACCCCCCATACTTAGGATAAAGCACATCCTAAGTATAGCAGATATACACACGGAAAAGGGATGAATGATAAAACGGATGAAGAAAGAATGAAACAAAATGATATATAAGAGGTAGTCATCTTATGTATCAGACACAGAAGATGGAATCAAAGGATCATCATCTAATACCACATATATAGAATCAACGATGAATAGGAATGTATCATGATCTAGTTATGGCTTCAACAACTGCCCATTCACAACAAATGGATGTGTATCATATGACAACCAAGAAATGACAACACTCCCATTGTCATGCACAACTCTCACAATGAACGGTCCTGACCATTTGCTTTTCAATTTTCCATGAAACGCCTTCAACTTAGCATCAAATAATCAAACTTTCTGATCATGAGAGAAATTCTTCCTTTGAATGTGTTTATCATTCCAATGCTTGACTTTCTCCTTATACATGAGTGAGTTATCATATGCAAAGTCTCGGAATTCAAGTAATCTATTCAAATCCAACTTCCTATTTTTTCTACCCTCTCATAATCAAGATTGTATACATAGAGTGTCCATAAAGATTTGTGAATTAATTCCACTGGTAGGTAGCAAGGATTTCCATACACTAATTTATAAGGAGACATACCCAAAGGAGACTTGTACGCCGTCCGATAAATCCATAGAACTGAATCAAGCTTCTGGGACCAGTTCTTCTTATATGGGTGTACAAGTTTTTGCAATATCTTCTTGATGCCTCAATTTGAAATTTCAGCCAAGCCATTAGTATGTGGGTGGTAAGGAGACACAACTATGTGCTCAATGACGTACTCCTTCACAAGCTTCTTTACTTCTTTATTAATGAAATGGATTCCCCCATCTGAAATCATTATTTTGGGAATCCCAAACCACAAAATAATGTGGTCCTTGAGAAATGAACATAATGTACGACTATCTGTGGCTCGGGTGGGGATAGCCTCCACCCATTGACTAACATAATCCACAGCGAGCAGGATGTACTGAAATCCTTGATTAACAGGAAATGGGCCCATGAAGTCCATGCCTCAAGCATAAAAAACGTCTGAAATATGTATGTATCTTAGGGGCATGGTATCTTTGGAACCAACTGTTCCTCCCATTTTTCGACAATCATTACAACCTCAAACATACTATGTAACACCCTTAAACAATGTGGGCCACCATAGGCCACTCTATAAAAACCTTGTTGTCGTACATTTCCCTAAATGATGCCCACCAAATTCTAATCTGTGACAGTGTCAAGTACACTGGTGTTTTCCTCCTGAGGAATGCACCTTCTCTAGATACCATGAACACCCTCACGAAATAGGTACGGATCCTCCCATTGGTAAAAATGAATCTCTGACAGAATTCCGTCTACCTTGTACTTTGGTCGATCTTGTGGAACATTCTTGGAGACAAGGTATTTCATAATATCAACATACCATGGCAGTGAGTCCATAGAAAAAATGGCCTCACCTGGAAAGGTTTCAGAAATAGGGATCATATTCTGCTCAGTGGTCTCTGCATCCGTGATACAGGAAAGGTGATCAACCACAATATTTTTTTACTCCAGGTTATTTCGAATCTCTAAAACAAATTCCAGGAGAAGAAGGATCCATCTGATAAGGCATGGTTCGGAATCCTTCTTTGCCTGTAAGTACCTTATGGTAGTGTGATCCGTGTATACAATAACGTGGGAACTGAAGAGATAAGATCTGAACTTCTCTAGCCCAAACACAACTGCTAACATCTCCTTCTCTGTAACTGTATAATTTCATTGTGCTTCATCCAGAGTCTTGCTAGCAAAATGTATGGCAAATGGTTCCACATCCCTTCTCTATCCTAAAATAGCTCCAACTGTGAAATCTGAGGCATCCGTCATGATATCGAAAGGAAGAGATCAATCAGGTGGCAGTAAGACAAGAGCACTAATAACCATATCTTTCATCTGATTGAATGCAAGGAGGACTTTCTCATCAGCAACAAACTCACTCTCCTTGCCCAGAAGCTCAGTCAAAGGTCTGACGATCTTGTTGAAGTCCTTTATAAATCGCCTATAGAATCCTATGTGCCCCAGAAGTGACCTCAACTGCTTTAAATTCTGCAGTGGCTCTAACTTGGAAATCACATCAATCTTAGTAGGGTCAATCTCCATACCATGTTTGGAGATGACATGGCCTAATACAATCCCATTAGTCACCATAAAGTGACTCTTCCACCACGAGAGCACTAGGTTTACCTTACAACAATATTGAAGAACTCGTCTAAATGAGCAAGACATGTGTCAAAACTATCCCTGTAGACTGAGAAATTGTCCATGAATACCTCAAGGAAACTACCCACCATGTCGGCAAAAACAACCAACATACACCTTTGGAATGTAGCGGGGGCATTACACAATCCAATGAGCATATGTATAAAGGCGTAGGTGCCAAACAGACAAGTGAAAGTAGTTTTCTCTTGGTCCTTAGGAGCGATAGCAGCGTGGTTATATCCCGAGTACCCATCCAAGAAACAAAAGAACTCTTTCCCTAGCAACCTCTCAATTATATGATCAATAAAAAGCAACGGAAAGTGATCCTTCTTTGTAAATGAGTTCAGGGACCGATAATCAACACAGACACGCTGTGAAGTAGGGACCCGGGTCGGAATCTCCTCACCACGGTCATTCTTTACTATTGTAATCCTGAATTTCTTCGGTACCCTATGTAAAGGGATGACCCACTTGGAATTCGAAATGGGATATATAAAGCTAGTATCACACCATTTTCTGATATCCTTCATGAAAATCTCCCTTAGATTTGGATTTAGACGGCACTGACATTCACGGGAGGGTTTACAGTCATCCTCTAGGTAGATATGATGCGAGCACAAAGTTGGATTAATCCTTCGTAGATCCAGATATTCCATCCTATGGCCTCACGGTTTCTTTCAAGAACCTCTAGCACGTGGGATTCTTGTTCAGCGATCAACTGTGAGCTGAGGATGACCGAAAACATTTGGGGGGGGGGTGCAAGGAAGGAATATTTCAACGTTGAAGGTAAAATCTTGAACTCAGGTGGTGTCTGAATCGGCTCTACAATAACCATTACTACTGTACTGGTAAACCGTACGTGATCTGTACTATGTGAACTATCCATCTTAGCTACTAATGGCTCAACAAGTAAAATCTCTGATAAATCTTCAATGAATGTTCTATGCTCATAAAGAAGGGGCTCATCAAGATATTCAACATTTTCATCAACTAACGACTCAGATATGTCATCAATAATCTCAGAATGATATCTCTCATTTGTGCATAACTCAGAAAATTCAACCAATGGCTCAGATATTTGTACCTCAGAAATCTTAGAAGGAGGCGTATTATTAGTAATCTTAGAAGTGTGTATCAATAAAATATCAGAAGGAGCCTCCAAAAACTTAGATTGATCCTTAGAAATCAGCTCAAACTGCCCATCAACAACTAGCTCAGTTGGATCACCAAGAGAATTCATGTCGATTGTGCTTTCCATAGAGTCCTTTTAGGAAAGAAACTCATGGATATCTATGAAATCAGTGAAAAAAATCTGTCTCTCATAATTTGGCAAGAAAATCACAGTCCTCTGACTCTGGTATAAATTTCTTTGTATCATATGCTGGTAGTAGCGATGATGGTCTAGGATCAGAGATCATCTCAATTTTCACCTTGTCACTGCGAGAGTGAAAGATGATCTCTCTAGTACCATAATCAATTGTTTCTTCGACCTTTCGGAGGAACGGTCAAGCTAGTTTGATCGGTGTATGGAGTAATGGTGAAGGTGTGTCCATATCCATGATAACAAAATCAATAGGGAATTTCATTCCCTGCACTGTTACAATAACATCCTCTAAAATACCTCTTGGCCTCTTAATCGATCTATCAGTAGACATAAGGATAATCTTGGTTGTTTTAAGAGACCCTGACAAAAATTCAGTTAGCAAAGAGGAAGGCATGAGATTAATGGAGGAACCACTATCGAGGAGAGTACGATCAAATTAAGATTTGAGGCCCTCAATTTCTTTCTTTTTAGGTTGGAAGTTGCTGATGTCATGACGTGTGTCCATGGTCAAAATGTGTTTCTCTATTTCCTCTTGTTTGTTTTACCTTGGTTGACGCTTTTGTGTACATGCCACTTTCATTCCCTTTTTTACTACAGGCATGTATTCCATGTCCTTAAGGAGTGGCATCTTTAAAAATATGTTATGTAAGATCTCAACCACTCCAGGATTAGAGAGGGTTGTTTTTTATTTTATGATTTTTTTACATTCAAGAGCAGAAGGAAATGGCACAAAATCAGGAGACATATTCAAATGTTCATTTCTATTATTCAAATTGGAATCCTCATGTACAACATGACACCCAATATCAGTGTGTGCAGTGTTGTCCAAATTAGGTGAAGGAAAATCATAATCTAAAATAGAATGGGATGTTGTTGATGGTAAAGAGGAAGAATCCATGACTAGTAAATTCTCCCTTGCTGCTGGTGACTTGCATCTGCCTGGTGAATGTGAAGGTGGTGGAACTCCAGACTCAGGTGTTGCTACACTGGGCCTTTGGACTGCTGGTGAACGAGATGATGTGGAAGTTGATGCTCTCTCAGTGGTTTGATCTCCCAATCCCATCTGAAGCGTAGGCAGCTGCAATCTCCTAGCACTCCTGAGATGAATGGTGTCAGATAGACATGTAAAATCAAGGGCCATACCTGTCTGGGTGTGGGTGGGCTATTGTTTACCTGCTCCTTGCGTCTGAAACTATTGGGATTGGCTTCGATTGGAGCTGGGACCAATGTCTTAATAGTGGTCAGGTCGTCGATCCGTTGAGTCAATTCGTTCATGTTCTTCATGAGCAGTGTAAGTTGGTCCAGTGCTGGGTTTACTGAAGGGGCCTCAGGTTGTTCAGTGACTGGCTATCACTGAGACTGGTAGTGCGGACGATGTTGGTAACCGTACGGATTCTGATGCTGAGGAGGAGAAGCAGTATATGGATAATATACAAAATATGCAGTCTGTTATTGGTTGGGATGAGAAAAATATATAGACTATTGTTGTGGCTGGCCTTGTCTCCAGTTTTGGAACTGTGGTGGAGATTGATAGTGAGGCTGGAACTGTTGGTGCTGGTACTGTTGCTGTCTGCCACCCTGAAATTGGTGGGTAGGTCTCTAACCCTGCTGTGAACCCAACTGGCCTTGCCCTGATTGAAGGGCTGGTTTTGCTCACGGTCGAACCAGATGTCGTTCACCTCCTGAATGATAGGTGGAGGTGGAGACTGCTGCTCAGGAATGTAAGCTACTTCCTATTGGTACGGAACTATCTGTTGTGAATGCTGCTGGATTAGATCAGGTATCTGCACGTAGTAGACGTGCTGAACTGTGGATGGTCCTCCGCTACTCTGCTGGGGTGGAAGAGGTCCGCTCCCTAGTAGAGGTATTGCTTGCTGCACTAATACTATGGACTCACTGATCGTACTGACAAGAAGCTCCAGATACTTTGTTATCTCATCCAGATTATCTAGGTTCTTTGTCCTTTGTTCGATCACTTGAAGCTTCTCAAGCTCCTTGGACTATTTCTCAATTATGTCCACTTTGGATACATGATTTCCAATGATGGTCATGTCAGAGTTGTCCACCCTATCCACTTCTTGTGATGCCATCCTATTGATAGCCTTGTGGGGTACTGCTGGGGAGGTGACGGGGTGCTTCTGAAAAGCACGTGAAGAAGAAAGAGCTGCTAAACTCTCTCCATCTCCTCAAAATTTTGATAAAGGACATCCTCGTCCTTGTTGAAGTTGCTACCCCCGTAAGCGGCATCTACCAGTTTCTGATTCTCTATGCTTAAACCCCCAAAGAAATTTTGCACAATGCTTGTCTTTGGAATAACATGATGGGGGAACTTCTCCGTCAAATCTTTAAATCTTTCCCACACAATGTGAATAGGCTCATGGGACATCTGGGATAAGTTAGCTATCAAGGATCACATTTGGTTAACTCAGCTGAGCGGGTAATATTTGTTTAGAAATGCAGAAATTAACTCTTCCCAAGTAGTGATAACCCTACCCAAGTTATTTAACAAATACAACACTTTGTCCATCAAACTGAATGGGAAGTCCTTCATCTTCACTACCTCTAATGGGACATTTGGGCAGTGTATTGTTCTACAAATGCGATCGAACTGTTGGAGGTGTACATAAGGCTCTTTATTAATATTTCTGTGGAACATTGGGAGAAGAGACAAAATAGTGGGCTTAAGTTCAAAATGCCCGTGAATCTCAGGGATTTGAATCCAAGAATTTGTCTGTCCTGCCCCTAGATTATAATCCTTTAACCTAAGCTTAGCCACATGTTCTATCACATGGTTTTCTCCCCCATTCTCACCTCCAGGGTTTCTGTTATCCTCCTCTCTCCTTTCTTGTCTTTCCTGTCTCATCTCGAGAATCATATCTCTTAATGTGGTCTGAAAGTTAGAAGGCACTGTTATCTAGGCTTGATTCGACTGAATGGAGGCTAACATGTTGTTGTTGTTGATCTCGTTCTACTCCGACATAGTTCCCATTCCCTTTGGTGACATCAAGTGTCCGGTGTCTAACTCTGAAAATGTGCATGACACTCGATTAGTTCTTAGAAATGATAGAGTCTCAAATATTAGTTCGAGATTCGAGCCAATCTGAAATAGTGGGTTGATGGAAAGAGGAATATTCGGGAAGTGAGTCTCCCTGAATAGAAGGTGAATGGATCGGAGTGTAGAATGAGTTCGCAAAGTCCGAATAAGAAATACTCGGGTACGTCATCTTCGAAATCAATAGGAAGGATGCGAGAATGAAGGTAAATACAAGAGTGAAAATGAGTGGAAAGCGCACATTGCGTGGAAGGATCTCTAGCACTAACAATCGAACACCATACAAACCCTCAATTCACCAACTCAACGCAATGTGAAGACCGTGAAGGTTCGGTCAATTATCTTATCAATTTTTTAGAGTTTGGTGAGAATACAATATTGGAAAGAGTTAACGAGCTGTTAGCTGTCTGTCTTTCCCTACAGACTAGCCCATTCATACGACTAGTTGCATCCACTTTCAGCTAGTATAGAAGTAAGTGCAGACCGTATGAATACAACTACCCGTGTTACTTGAGGATGGAGCCTTACATAAAGTCCTCTAAACCTCCCACTCTGCTAAGGAAATTCAGACCGTTTACCGGCTACCCGCATTTCCTCGTTGAAAAGTGGCTAATCTTTTTTGAAGAACCAATAGTCTATCTGAAAAGTTGGGAGTGGCTCTATCCTAGTGTCGTCCTTCTCTCACTTTATAAATAAATCAAACAATGATGGGCTTACTCTCCCCAAAACAAGATTTTTTTCTTACGTGTATTTTAAGGTCGAGTTTTCTTTAGAAGTCTTGAATTTTAGACAGTTGTCACTTGGATCAAATATTTTCAATAAATCGCCTACCGAGTGTCCAATTTCTTTTTTAACTTGTTTGAGTAAAAAAAGGAAGGAGATTGGAATTGGAAATGCGCGATTAAATACAATGATGCATGCAGGGGTTAGAGATGCGTACCTTGTTGCCAGCACTCTACATGCAGGGTGATCCGCGTAGAACTTAAAAACAGAAAAATAAACTAACCTATATGTTGCAAGTGATCGTCCTATCAATATCTTCTATTAGCGGGCAAGAACAAGTTAATTTGACTAAGTCTAATACGCTCTACTCTATAGGTATAGAAATTCTTGTTAAGAGCTTTCGACCTAATTAATTACCTGTCTTAAGCAAGTTAATAAATAAATCAATAGGTGGCTCATGAAATCTGTGTGAAACAAATAAAAATAAAGCGATGAAAATAAAACTGGTGAGGTCCACCAAGTGCACCACACTTAGCAAAACAAACCCCACAACAAATGAATGTCCTTTTACAAGAGTTGAAATGCTAGAAATAAAAAATTCTATGCATATTTTTTTCAAATCTTGGTCTCCTTCAATTATTTTTCTCCTCCTCTTATTCTCTCATATGGCTCGGTGAAGAATCAAACCGCCTCCGCTTCACTATAGTGCACTGGTGCTCCTAAGAAAGTCGTATAGCTTGTCGGGCCCTCGTAAGTTAGAGGAAATGAAAATGTGTGGGAAACACAATTATAAAAATATGGGCACAAATGAGTGAAATAAATACAGTGAATATGAGCAATGAAATAGTGTCAAAAAATATAAACAAAAATGTACAACCAAGAATAGTAGGTCAAAAGAGAAACCTAACTACCCACGTCGTGCCTCCCACCAATGCCACCATTTTGTTAGAGAAGATTTTCTCAGGTTGTTATTTAAATGAATTATGAACAAGTCCTTACAACCCAATCAAGCGTCAACAAAATTTTTTTTCTCAAGCCGAAATAAACAAAAATGTGGCAGGAGAATTTTTCTGTTCAATTAATAATAGGATCGAACTCAGGGATGCTACAATTTCGAGGGTTTATTAAATCAATGAAATAAAGGAGGAAATCTCTACGCAACTATCTTGATTTTTGTTAGATTTTATCTTTTTATTTTTTATATTTTTTCACTTTTCTGATTTTTAATTTTACTGATTTTTAGTTTTGATTTTTTTTAAATTTTAAAAATATAATTAATTTTAAAAGCAAGTTTATATACAAAAGAAATGCAACCTTTTTTATTTTTCAAATATGATAAAAATCCAGAAAAGTCAAATAAAAATATTTTTGTATTTTGATGAAATTTTTACTATTTTTGTAATTTTTTAACGAATTTTAGATTTTATGATTTTAAAAATGAATAAAAACAAAGAATAATGAAAAGAGTGAACATACAAGACTATTTTGCAATTTAAAAATATCAAACCCAATCAAACATTACTAAATTTATTTTTCCTAAAAACTATAATGAATTATCTAACAAACAGGAAATGGAATTAATATTTTTTTATTTTTCTACAATTTATTCTGATTTTTTTTAGATTTCGAGTATTTTGCAATTTTTGGGGTTCTAAAAATAATTAATGCGCAAAAATTGGATAGAAAAATAAATACATAAAAAGAAGCTAAGATAATTTTTTAGAATTTTTGATGCAATATTTGAATTTTTATGATTTTTCAAATTTCAAACAGGGAAAATGTGAAGTTTTTGATTTTTTAATAATAACAAATGATGAAAAAATGCAATGAGAAAATAATACAATGCAAAAGCGAGTGACAAGAACTTAATATAAAATTTTTAGAATTTATTGAGCAAAAAAGATATTTATTTTCATGAAAAAGAGAATGCATATCAAGTCTGGTGTTAAATGACTTAAACACAATTATTTAATGTTTTTGCATGAAAAATTAACAATAAAATAAATGAGGGTAGAAACTACAAATTACCTAATGTAGAGCGTGCCCTACACGTGCTTGGAACGGAGGGGATATTTTTACAAATGCCAGAAAGGTTATGGGTGTGATAATGTTCCCCAAAAAAATAGGTTTAGGGCACGCTTCCTCTTCATTTCTTGCAAAAGGAGATATGTCACCCTTCTTCCTTCTTCCGTAAACCACGGGCAAGGGATGCGTCGCCCCTTCGTGTCTTTGTCTATATCAGAAGGGAGTGGCGGTGCTAGAGGTCTTCGACGGAGGTGGTTTTGGTTGCTTTGCGTAGGTGGCAGGTCGAGGAAGATCAACGATAGGGTTAGACGAAACCTACGGTAGTTGCGATGCTCAAGGTGGCACTACGTCGCTGATGGAGTGGATAAGAGGCGGTCAGTGAAGATCCTGAGCCATGTCAGGGTCGAGCGGAGGAGGTTAGTGCTCCATGCAGAAGGGTTGATGGGAGATGGTGGATCTGGTGGATGGCGGTAGCACGATGGGAGACTAGTCGATGGCGACGGTGGTACGGGTGATGTGATCTGTGGAAAGAGGATGTCGGCGGAGGTCGGTTAGCTATGTGAGGGAGGTTGGATCTGAGACAGGTGGCTGGGCGACACATGCCTAGGTCAGCGACGGAGCTTGCGAAGGATGGTTGGATCTAGGCAATGGCGAGGTCAGACTCGGCGGGTGCTCCTCCGTTGGTCGACGGTGAGGAGGGGAGGAGCTCCTGTGGAGTTGGACGGCGAGAGCGGCGGGTGCTGCCGGCTGCTTCTGATTTTTTTTCATTTTTCCTTTTTATTGTAAAAACAGAAACTTCGGAATTTTGTTTATTTATTGTGAAAAACAAAAAATGCAATTATTGTATTTTTTATTTTATTTTTCTGAAGCAGCAAATGAATTTATATATATATATATATTTAAATCCTTGTACCTGCAAAAAATGACAACGTCCGACTCGAGCACGACGGCTTGATCAAACAAAATTATTGATAGAAAATGTGAGTGGATGCGGATCTGACAAGGTGGATGGATATATCAGGATCTCCGGCCACCATATGCAGCCGGGGGTGAGAAATCGTGTGAGATAGAATGTGAAATGTGGATATCACGAAGATGATGTGGATTATCAGATCGATTTGGAAAATTAGAACAATGAACTATGATTAAGAACTACGATCTAAGATTAAAAAATTGACTACAAAATAAAAGCAAAAAAATTAAAATATTATTAAACTAGATTAAAAATGAGAAAAAATGGATCTCACCGATTGGGAGCAGATAATGTCGTGATTGCCTTGACGAGGACTGACTTGATGTCATCGGATAGCTCGGAAACCGGGCACCTCTCTACAACAAGAATGCTCTTGGAGAATAGGCTCCTCTCACTAAAAGATTGATCAAGTTGGATTGAGGGAGGAGAAGCCAAATGAAAAGAGGAGAGAAAAAATTGAATTTGAATTTTTAAAATTTGAATGGAGAGGAAAAGAAGGGAGGAGGTTAATGGTGGATAAAATTACATTATCTACATAATTAATTAATTTCATTACCTTATTAAAATAAATAATAAATGTTAATTATTTATTTTTTGTTGTGGTTATTTAAGGAATATATACATATACTATATACATATGTTACATTATATGCATAGTTAAATAAGGCAATTAGTTTATTTTATGTTCTTTTAAAAAATATTTTTATTTTATATAATTATAAAAATATTTATAATTATTTACAAATAGAATATGTATAAATATATATATATATATGCAATAAAGAAATGATAAAATTGGTAAAACCACCCCAGTAACTTTCTTTCAGAACATAGATCCAAAAATTACAAAACCATTTTAAAGATAAATTAATTTAGAATACGATGGAAGTGAGTTTGATTCAATTTGAGTTCATATGGAGCTGGAATTTGTCTTTCAATTATTACTTTACAACTTTTTACGAGTGTAGTTATTTTTTTGTGTACATGATTTATTTTGCAATTTTTTATTATTTAGAAGACATTTTTATTTACAACTTCTATTTAGAAAATTATTTAATTTGAGGTTAATATATATACAAATAAAATAATGTAAGTTTTATACATATATACACAAAATAAATGAAAAGTATTTACAAAACATTTTTTTGGATTTTCTGATTAAAGACCCTACTCCCCCTACTTTATTCCTGGTCGATTATGTCAAGTCTTGAACTTCTCTTGGGGTTTGGATAAACCTGTATCTATTGCATATATACAATCTCTTTTTTTATTTTCTTTATTTTCCCTTTATTTATTTATTTATTTATTTAAGGTTAAAATAATAATAAATGTACAATATCTACACACAGATGCATGTTAGTAAGAATATGGTTTTATCAATATACAAGTGTTTTATAAGGTATTTTAAGCTAACATAAATGAATAAAGATGATGAAATACAGATTCATCAGTCGCTCAGATTTGCTCCTTCGCTTTATCTTCTTGGGTTTAGAAGCAGATAATTGAATCATGGCCAGACGAAGTGAGGCCTAAATATCTCGTGAATAACTATTAATACTTCAGGTTCAATCAACATTTTTTTAAGATTTTGGATATCCTTTATACAAGGGAGGAGATCAGAATCATCATGTACATAAGGATGACTAAGAGTAGTCTGTACGTTGTCATCCTTGAGGTCAAAGGTGGGAACTATGGTGAGTGTGTGTGTGGTCAAGGAATCTGGTAGGTGTTCCCTCTCCTCACAAGCTGACTCAACTTGGTGTCTCATGAAATATTTTTGGTTTTCTAAATGTTTCTCATTTTTTTGTATTTTGGGTGATTGCATGCTTTCATGGGTATCCTCAAATGAATACATATCATCAAATGGTGAAGTAGCATTGTGGCATGTATTTATAATAGTGAGGTCATCAATCCTCTTCTTCATTTGCTCCATCATCTGGGTCAAGTGCTCAAGAGTGGATTCCATGAGAGCTGACTCCACCAGGTCAGTCTTGGGTAGGTGAGATGGTAGGCAATGTGATGGTGGTGGTGGGTAAAAGTCCAAGGCCAGATACTGTGGACGAGGTAAATATGTATAAAAAGGAAAATAAGTAGCAAAGTCCTCCTGGAAAAGTGGAGGTGGGCCGGCTTGAGAGTGCAAGGGATCTGCAAAGTTCGAATAAAAATCACTCCAGGCCATCTTTGAAACAAAAGAAAGGTATTGGAAGAGCATGAAGGTAAGTCAAGATAAGTAAGGAAAAAGTGCAAATGCGCAGAGAAGATCTAGCTTGCGCACAAATAAAACACCTCAATTCACCAACTCAACTCAGTTATGACCATGAAAGTTTGGTCGTTTTATCTTTCTATTTTAGAGTGAGATGAATTTCACAAAGTTGTACAAACATGTAGGTAGGCCTGGGATTTGGGCACTAAGCCTAAGTGTGTACGTGGCAAATAAAATATGAATACAATGAGGGGGTTACTCTCCCCAAGACAACGATTTTTTTCTTTTTAATTTTAGGGTCGAGCAATCTTAGCAGTTCCAATTTTATTGGTTATCACTTTTTTGTATTTTTAAAAGAAATGCACGGACATAACGAGGAGTCAATTCCTTTTAGACTCTATGTGGTCAAAATCAGAGGAAGAGAGTCAGAAAAGCAATGCAAGGCGAAAACAATGATGAATGCTAAGTAGAAATGCTTACCTTGCCTCCATCTCTCTTCATGAAAGGATGCTAGGCAGAAATGAAACCTATCTATATGCAGTGCAACCAATGAAATTGCCTAGACATAATATTCTATTATCGCGGAGAACCATATGCTAACTATCTAGATATGAGACCTAAGGTCCGGTCTTAGAAGCTCATCGATGTCTGCCACAACGGATCCTGCAAGCACTATATAGAGCTTCTCTCAGCGTGCAATCTCAAGTCTAAATAGTCAACAATTAGATTTGACTAAGTCCAGGCATGAATCTATAGGTACATGGCAATATAATTAGGGCTTTGTACCTTAATCTATCGAGCAAGAAAATCCTAGAATTAGGGCTCAATCACACAAAATAAATAAAAATGAAATCGTGAAACAAATAAAAAGAAAAGTGATAAAAACGCGACAAAAACCGATGAGGCCCCAAGTGAACAATCACTATGGCAGTGGACCTCGTGAAGTAGTAGTGTCCTAGAGAGTCCAAATTATTACAAATAATTTATCTCTTTATCACTTTAAATTACTAAATAAAAATAAAATTAAAATTAAAATGCAAGACAACTGCACTGTCTCCAAAAATCCTCCAAGTCCTCTTCTGATGCTAGGTCAGAAGGCTGAGCCTGCTTCATGTGGGTGCGTAGGTGCTCCTAGGAGTACCTCCCTTGATCTGTGGTCCCTCACAACAAAGTCAAATGAAGAGGGTGATTAGACATATCAACAGATGATATTCAAATAAAAATGATAAATAAATAAAGAGGTAGAAAAACAAGATACAAAAGGAATACACAAAGATATACAATCTACGTGTCATTGCTCCCCAGAAACGATGCCATTTGATGATTGATATTTTCATGCAGGTCAGACGATATCCTCATGGAAAGTGAAGATAAATTGTCGCTGAAGCGACCTATAAGAAATCTCGAGTCAATCAACAATTAACCCACAAATAAATATAGTAATGTAAAGATAAAATGTGGAGTTAAAATTTATTATAACTCTACAAAATGTGTATAGTGTGTAAGTATGTAAAGTGTCGAACTTAGGGAGCAAACTAGGTAGATTGGGCAATAATGC
This sequence comes from Ottelia alismoides, assembly GCA_037367405.1. Classification (NCBI taxonomy): domain Eukaryota; kingdom Viridiplantae; phylum Streptophyta; class Magnoliopsida; order Alismatales; family Hydrocharitaceae; genus Ottelia; species Ottelia alismoides. The sequence goes on along the minus strand of JAZKJV010001890.1, from coordinate 322,204 downwards.
ACAAGAATTTTCCTTTTCTTATATTTTTATTGTATTTGTGATGTGTGTTTTTAATTTTATATATTTTTTTATAGAATTTGATTTTTATATTTTTAAATTGTTTTTAGTGTTATAATTTTTAATTCTTTTTATATTTTCTGATTTTTTTATTTTGATTTCTTTTTAAATAACTGATATAATAATATACAATACTATATATACAATATAAGTATAATTATAAATACATTTATAAATAAATAAAATTAGCAAAATAAAATGTTTTCAATTTTTTGTAAGTGTTTACTGTTTTTGTGATTTTTGGGGATTTTTGCTCATTTTTATATATTTTAAAGTAAAAAATATCCCAAATAAGGATTAAATCAATAGGCCGAATTGATTTGAAGAATAAAAATAGCAAATAAAGTCAAAAATTCTTCAAATCAATTTTAATAAATATTATATATATAAAGAAAATTCAGAGACCGAAATAAATATTTTTGGATTTTTTGGTATTTTTTATATTTTTATAAAGGATTTTGGAGCTTTTTAATTTTTATTCTTTCTTTTTCTATGTGTAGTGTTTTTGGCTTGAAGTTAAATAATATAATAATAAACAAAATATATTTTTTGGGGAATTTTTGAAAACATTTTTGACATTGTATTATTTTCAAAGTCAAATAGAGGAAAAATGTGTTCTTTTGATTTTTAATAAATAGTTAATATGCCTAAAATGTAAATCCAAAAAATATAACATGAAATTACATGCTAGTGGGCATCTACCCCTATTTTTGCGTAATTTTCGGAGCGTGGATGCTATTTTTAATAAATGAAATAAAGCACAAAATTATTTGAACTAGTGAGGGAATATTTGTAATTAAAATATAAGGCAAGGGCAAATATACAAATTTCCCAAATATATCCACTAATATTTAAACTTTATGAACTAATTTATAGTTTACAAAAAATGCTAGGACATATGTGCAAATTGCTCAGCTCACATGGGTTGACACGTGAGCTGAGATGGATTGGACTTAAATGAAATATTAAATAAATACGGGGGTTCCCATGCAATTTTTATACATTTATCATACAAATTATATTTTCAGGACCAAAAATAAAAGAAAATAAACTGAGGGGTGTTTGTATAATTTACCCCCTAAGGCACGCAATTAGTCGACGATGGGATTCTCACTAAGACGTGTGGCTCCTCCTCCATGCGCAGTGACGCTTGGGCATCAGCACTTGAGATTAGTTCTTGAGGGAGGATCCAATGGTCGTGGCATTGCTAATCCAACGTCTATTGTACACCTAGTCAATGGGGGCATGATTGGATGGCTAAGAAGGCCCCTAGAAGAACATGAATGAAGGTGCTTGTTGGGCTCGCTCGATCGACTATGGTTGCCTCCTCCGGCCACCAATCATGCTGCTGAAGTGCTCGAGAGCAAGCTAGAAGTGGACCACGTTGATTGGCAACCTCATAAGTGTCTGGGGCTCGCTGATCGAGCCTTAGAGCTTGAATGTTTCTGGAGGTCTTCGAGGACTGCAACTAGGGATCAGATGCCCCCTTCTAGACCTGCAAAAGGTCAAGAAAGCACAACAAGGCATGGGCAACAAGGCCTGGGCTTTTATTGGTGGTTGTTGAGAATGGGATGATGGAGGGTGGAGAAGTCCGGTGAAGGGTCACGGAGGTGGACTTCGATTCATAGATCTGGGTCGGATCTAGTTGGTTGGAGAGTGGGGTAAGATGGAGAAGTAAAGGGGCTGAGTAATGGGATGGTCATGGTCGTCAGAACAAGTGGAATGGCCGGAGCCCTAATGGCTCCGTCGAAGAATAATTGGGAATTTAACTACACTAAAGATCTAACTACTAAATTAAATGCATAATTGAAATTATGGAAAGAAAATCTTCCAAAGAAATTAAAAGACATAACTCATACCTGGCCGGGAAGCCAAGGAGCAAGACGCCACCAGAGTGTCGCCTAGAAATCCTCTCTTCCTCTTGTGTTGCTCCAAGCCTCAGGGGAGCTACCCCTATTACTAACGAACTCGCGCGCACATAGCCGGAGGCACTAAAGAGCTCAGAGATGGATAAAAAAGGGAAGGAACAGGATTGGATTTATTTATAGACAAAGATTTTGGTGATTTTTGAGCTGAATTATTGAGAGGCATGATGTATATAAAAGGAATCTAATGAGTTGGCATGGATGTCGATTGTGATGGGAATATATATCATGGAGGACTCGAGTCCAATATTCTATCAGAGCGATCTGGCGAAGGCGGAGAAAAGGGATGCACTAGAGGTTCTGATACACTGTAGAGAAGAGACGGGCAATTGATCGAGGTCAACAAAAGCTGTCTATGGTTGGTCCATGTGGACCAACCAGAAAAATGCAAGGTAAAAATGCATTGTAAAATACATAATAAATAATAATTGATTTATTATTTTAGATCATAAATTAAAAAATGTTTGATATTATTTATAGTATTTAATTATGATTTTTATTTATTTTTATGAGTTAAATTATTATAAGTTACTTTTTAGGATTTTATTTATAAGTATATTTACCTATATTATGTCTATTTTATTTTTATTTTCTATTTTATTATTTTTTTTATATTTATATATTTATAACTTAATTTTTACACAAAAAATATTTTTATTATATTTTTCTAATGTATTCTGTACACTTAAAAAAATAGGGGCATATATTATATAGGTATAAATATATCATATTCATCTATGTATTTATATAGGTTATTTTATTTTATTGTTTTATTTATAGTTTTATTCTATTCTAAATATATACATATATTATAAATAATATTTTCAAAATTATAAAAATTATAAAAATATAAAATATTATAAAGATTTAATAAAATGAATATTTTATTGAGGTATATTGTACAATAGGGGTCCAAAACCTTACTTTTACATCTTAACTCCAAATTGAATGAAATTACCTTCATTAAATAGCTTATTAAAAGTTATATATAAATAAATATGATTTGATGCATTTTCTGCTTTTATTGAGAAGATATGGGTCTAAGAAGTTTGGATTTTGACATTTTATTCTTAGTATAAAAAGTACATTGTATATTACTTTTTATGTAAACTCAATTTTGTATTTTTCTATATACTTTTATCTACAACTTTAATGTACAAAGTTCCTTTATTTGAGGTATACATGATAATGATTAAAATAGGTCCTAAAAATGAATTACTGATGAATAAAAGAATATGATTTTTTATTGTTTTTTGGTCCTTATCTCCTCCTACTTTATTCCTTGCTGACCAAATCAATTCTTGACTTGGTCTCGGGGTTTAGGGTCATAAAATATCTTTGGCATTTTATTTCTTTTTCTTTTCTTTTCTTTATTCTTTTATTTTGGCTTTAAACAATTTAATTTATACAATAATTATACAATAAATAATGAATGTTAATTGGACAACATAATGATATTTACATGCATTTAGCTAGGGTTTAAAGGTCAAATGAAAGAATAAAGGTGATGAAGTGGACATTCATCACTGGACATAGTCTATTCTCTTCTCTAGCCCCACTTTTGAGCTGGCTGCACTTGAACTTATAAGAAAATACCCCGCTCCTCGAGGAAAGAGAGCTAGACCAGGGCATTAAGGTTACCTTATTAGAGGAGGCTATTTCTCTACCATTTCTGATTTTGAGAGCTATATTTCACTTACACGGTACAAATAAAATTCATGGTCATCATAATTTTCATATGAGGACTTGTTCTGACCTGACTATTGAGGTAACCTGAATAGAGACATGTGGAACTTAAAGGTTGTTAGGTCTTAGATCACATTCCCAATAAGGTTCCGCCATATTATTAATCCAAAGGTCGAGTCAAGCAACATTTTCACCTTTTGTTCATGATCTTGGTATGGAACCAAAATCATTTCACTTTTGCATTTCATTTTAGTTGCTCAAGGATGAGCGAGGATTGAGTATAGGGGGATGATGAATCTCTGATTCATCACTCTAAAACTTGAAAATAGAGCTTCATTACGTAGTAATTATCTGCATTTCTCCATTTATTCTGCATTATTATCATTCATGCATTTAGATATAATATCTTCATATTAGCATGCATAATTTGCATTAAATAAGAAGCCAAATTCCCTTATAAATATCACATGTATTATACCATATGTTTCCTTATATATATATACTAACTCGGAATTGAAAAAATCAATTCTATATTGTACATATTACTAACACTAATAATTGAAAAAAAATAAAAAAACTAACTTGTAAATTTGATGAATAAAACCCATAACCTAGTTTATGACTAAAAGCCTTAAAACGTAAATATCTCTCTCACGCAGTCTCCTATGGAACCCTACTCACTTTTGAATTAATATACATCCAATTACCTTAAAACAAGACCAAATTCAAAAGAATCGGAGTTTATATGTGAAACTTGAGTTTTGGGCCCCTCATTATTTATTTACATATGTCCCCCTTTATTTTATTTATTTTATATTTTAATTTCTTTCATATTAAAATATCCAAAAAATTATATTAAGTTATAAACATTTATTTCATATTTTCTCTGATTTTATTATGATTTTACTCTTATTTATAAATGACAAAAAAATTTGCAAAATACAAAAATGTGGTATTTTATATCTATTGTATACCACCAAAAATACTTTTTGTACAGATGATTTATTTTGGTTTTGAGTCCTTCACAAAAATTGTTTATCTCGTTGAAATAAGCAACACTTATGTTGGTTACTTTTTATTTTGACCTCTTTGCTATTTATTTTTTATTTTTATTTACATTTAAACTTTTATTTTTTTGGGAGCTACACGTGGCAGCTCCTGGAGCCGCCACATGTCACCTCCTTTTATTTTATTTTATTTTATTTTATTCTTTTTCTTTTTATTCTGATTTTATTTTTAATTATTTAGTTATTTTATTTTACTATTTTATTTATATATTTATTATTATTACTTTATTTATCAATTATTTCTTTTCATAAATTTATAATTTCTATTTTACTTTTTTTATTTATTATTTTAATTTTAATTTTTACATTCGTCTCTGCGCACCACGTGACACTCCCATTCTCTCTCCCTTCCACATCGTTCATGCCCCTACGCAACCATTACCTACCCTTCACGGCGGTGCGCCCGAGTGCCCACGACCCGATCCCACGCAGCAGCAATCGCCACCCTACCTTGCATAGGGGTGCCGGCAACGCTCCCCGCATACCTCTCTCTCCTTTGTCACATGTTTCCACGATTGTCGTTCCACCTTCCACTTCCAATAACAGTTGTCCCCTCTCTTCCGTCCACCAACTTCACCCAAATAATTTTCCAACCTAGCCCCTCATGCACATCATCTACATTCCATGTGTCAACAGGAAAGTGCATCGTCGATGACACCGGCCCAGCATCATCCTCGAGCAACAACCCTCCCTCAAGCAAGATTCGTGAGTTACCCCATATAGCAGCGAGATTCAAGCTTTGTTGTAGAGCATCAATCCTTAATACCTAGTACTTTGAGGCAATGATCGGGGTCGAACGTAGCTCGCCCACATCTCTGGCATAACCCTCTTTCATCTTCTTTCTTTCTTCTCCTTTTGATCTTCTTGCGCTCCGTTCACTGTACACCATCACTTATTCATCACCTCACCAGTCATATTCACGCTTTGCACCCTTCCGCTCGCATTGCCAATAAACGCCTGTGATAGTTGCCCTCGACCCATGTTCCTACATCGACTTCAAGCCGCTAGAAGCTCATCCTTTGCCTTCCTATCACCTCTCTTCTTCCTTCCACTTTAGTCGCAACCCTTGCCACCGATCACCAAATTCGCCACCTCCTTCACACAATGCCTTCCATGCCTTGAGCCGATCCACCCCTCATCAGTTCAAAATAGTTGATTCTAGTCTTCGAGCCCCGGTTGCATGTCGATCAGCCGCTTCAGCCACTCTGTCACCGATCTTGCGCAGGGCAGCCCGCGCACGAGCAATTAATCCACTTCCAGGCCCTTATCTTCATCGACATGCACTCGCCATCACCCTTCGACTGTTTCATTGACTCCGCCCGCAAATCCCCTCACCGGTTGTGAGTCGACTAACCGCGCTCGCTCCAGCCCATCCACTTCACGCTTTACCGCTAGCACCTCGATGCACTGTTGATGAGCCTCCACATGCCCTCAACCTCTTCGGCCTACGTACTAGCTGTCCGGGCTCCACCACCATCAGCTCCCTTTGCCTTCGATCCTCATGCCCTGCCCTTATCCCTCTTGCATGTGTGCTACACGTGCAAGTGGAGAAATGTGCAGGAAACCCCTTTCCCCCTCCCGTCTCTACATATCGCACACAGCTTCAGTCCCCAAGAAGGGCATGTGAGGTGCACATGGCCCTTGGATCTATCCATTCACCAGAAGAACCAATACCAGCTAGGGTACGTGAGGCTCACGTGCCCCCTTAGGTATTTTGCAATAAAATCCCATCAACTTATGGTAATTGCATTGCATATTTTTTTATTTTGTTTTATTTTTTTAATTGCATTGAGAACCTTGTGTTTATGTCTTTATTTGAACAATCATTCATTATCATTTTATTATTATAAATAACATTGTGTAGAACTTGTTATGTTTAACATTGTAGATGCTTGATTGGATTTTTATGAGACATCATTCATTTAATATAATTTTTTAATGGAAAATTTGCATAGTTTTCGTACTGCGTGATCTGGAATCAATATTAAATTAATTATTTCTCCGAAAATTCCCAAAAATGCACAATATCTAGAGCTTAGTGTGCTCTACATCTTGCATAAATGTCATCCCATTTGCATGAAGTCATAATAAAATAATTGGTGATTAAAGTAATTAATTTCTAATAGACTTTAAACTAAAGATTTCTTCTATTTAGAATTTTTCCTGGATAGATCTCGTTAGATGCATCTAGGATAATTTCAGTTTCTGAAAATAATTAGATTTTCTATTTATTAAAATTAAATTGTAAAAAATCACCCTTTATGTATATTTATTTTTTAATTAATTCATATTGCATCAGAAAATTCCAAAAAAAATTATACAAAATTAATTTCACAATTCTTCATATTTTGGCCAAGTTTTATGAATTTTAGACATGATTTGATCGAAATGTGTTTTTTAACCCTTAAACTTGCCCGAATTTGAATGAAATTTATAAGTGCATAAAAATACTTCTCTGAAAACCTAAGATCTAAATCAACTATTAATCAATCCAAGGAGACAACTATCTCCCCAAGTTCGACCTTGGGCTTACCCAAGTAAAATAAAAATTGACTATTGGCTTTAATTGAACAAATTAATTTAGCTAATTTTTATTATTACGAATTAAGTGTCTACAACATTTTAATCGTCAACCCACTTACTTAGCGAGGGTAATGTCAATTACGATCATCATCATCATTCTCGAGCATATTCTGTATTGAATGTCTGTAAACTTATGAATTCAAGTTTCATTGCCTAATTATATTTTATTTAGCACTTTTGTATAAGTATCTACGTTGTGATTCCATTCGTTGAGAGAGAGAGATGTATAATATATTCCTTTGGGAGTTGTCTAAGGAGGGGTATAGGTTGTATAGGAGGTTGTGCTACCCTCATGATAAAGTAGCATTGGAATAATGGAAACTGGCTTTGCCAATAGGGAAGGGGAAATCCTAGAACATGATTCTGGATCGTGATTTTCACATGCTTGAGTTTCCATGTAAAAATCATTGTGCACTTTGTGGTTTGATATTCTTCCATCTTTGTGATTTGTGAATTATTTTTTATTTCACCCCCCAATTGTGTCGATTCACATTTGGTATCAGATTAGGTTAAAGTTTTGCATGTGCAATAACCTAATTTCATGTACTATATGGCAAAAGTGCAATATGCCGCTCTTTCTTCCTCATCGATGTACTCAATTAACAAACCATCATATTTCATAGGTAAAGATTATTTTGTTTCAACTAACAAGTTTAAAACTTTTTTGTGAAGTTATGATTTCAAGATTTGGAGATATATTTCAAATATATTCACATATCCTAATATAGAAGATGGAGAAGATGACTTCTCGAAAAAAAATTCCAAGAGGTAGAAATGAATGCAAAGGCAGTAGATTTGTTATATTGCGATCTTGCACGTGAAGGGTACTAAAAGGTGTTCCAATGCAAGACAACAAATGAAATTTGGAGAAATCTCTAGACTATCTACATTTGAGGAGCCATTGATAGAAGTAAGGAAAGAGGAAGATGTACAAGAAAGCCATTCAGAAAGTGAAGATGCTCAATATTCATGTTCAAGACATCAGGAAGAGAACACTTGGAAGGAGGAGAAGATATATCAACATGTGGAAAGTCCAACATTTTGATTTCTAAAATCCATGAAATAATTGATCATCGAAACAAGTTGATCGATCATGGGTGATCGATCATATTTGACCATTGGTCTGGAATTAAAAAAGTGATCAATAAAGGTCAAAAGGATGATCGATCATGAGAAACAAGATGGTCGATCAAAGGTGATTGATCGTATGTCCAAAAAATCAATTTTGTGAAATTGATGATTCTGGTGTAAGTTTACATGCTAATCAAGAATATCTAAAACTATAATATTACTTCTCAATAAAAAATAAAAACTATGTAATAAGTCACATCAGCATCAGAAGTATTCAAAACTTGAGCTTTTGGAAAAGAGTCTTTCTTTAATTCTTTCATCAATCTAACTCTACTCCTTGAACCTTCAAGCTGAGTCTTCCATAGTCACTTTTAGGCTTTGAGTCGACTTCTAACTTTTATACACCTTTCATCAAAGATCTTCTACATTTATCTACTTGAAAATTTAATCAAGCTACAAAACAAATATTCAACTGAGTCATTAGAAAAATCTAAGTCACTAGTAATCTTCTCTTTTTTGTTGATGGATAATATTTTTTTTCAAAACTGTCATCTATAAATGTTTTTATATGAATCCAAGTATTAACTCACCCTTTTTTTCTTTTCTATCTTCAAACAATGTACTTCTCCCCAATTTCTTTTGATACCGCAGTAATAACACAACTTCTTCCCATTTTCTTTGAATACCTTAGCAATAACACTTCTTATCCTCCCACCTTTTTGTCATTATTAAAATAATATTATTAGTAAACTTCTCCCCCTATCTTAAAGAGTACATGCTCCTTCTCTTCCTCTCCCATTTACCCCCAAAAGAGTACAGAACTCTCCTTTCATCAAATTTTATTTTAAAAGAAAGTTTTAGGACAAGTCATTGGGTTGGAATAAACCAAAGTATCTTCTGAGGTAAGCAAATCTATCAAGATGTAAGGGCATGGTAATATATCGACAAGTTGATCTTCTATGTTTATGGAGTCTATGGAAACTTATCCTATTAGACCATAGTCTCTTAGAAAATTATGTCTAATATCAATGGGTTTAGTACTAGAGTATAATATAAGATTCTTAGAAAGATTTATAACACTTGTATTATCACAAAGAATTTTTACTTTTTCAAACTTTTATCCAAAGTTATTTAAGGTCTGCTTCATCCATAGCACTTATGAGCATGTAAGAGAAATAGATATGTATTCATCTTCTATTGTAGATAGGGATATACAATTTTTCTTCTTAGAGAACTAAGAGATCCATGCATTTCCAAGGAAATGATACATCCCACTAGTATGAGCAGCAGTCGTCATCATGTGCAGCCGACATGCATCACCACACACAACATCCTTTCACCACTCACGAAGGAGAGGAGTTGGACATCCTATAGTCTTGGGCACATTGAAACAAAGAAGGAGCCCATGTGTAACTTCGACACAACAATTCCAGAGAGCCATTCATGTATTGCTCATGTGCAACCCAATTTACACGCAGACCCCTATAGGTGTGGGTAATAACAGAAGCACCCTTGTGTGATGGCTTTATGAGTATTATTTTTATGCATCTTTTGCATTAAATACCCCATGTTTGATATTTAATTTGGAGTATTGTTTTTACCATATTTTGTTTTAAAACATTCATATTGTGGAAATTTTACTTATCTTTATTTTGAGTATTCATAGGTATTTTTCTAAGATAACGTGAATTTATTACAATTAATGTAGTAAAACTTTACAACTTAGGCCATTTTGTGTTGATTATTACATAGTAAATCGATTTTAGCTAGAAAAATTTTCCAAAAACCATATCTTGTAGAATTAACAGTCCTTTTACATGTGCCCAAAAATAATCTCAATTGCAGGCATATTTTGCTCTTGTAATTTGTTTAGTTTATTTGTAATATAATTTTAATAGATTCTTCACTTAGTATTTTTAGTATAATAAGATTTTTTCTAGATTCCTATCAATTAGAACTATTTAGGACAATTTATATTCTGGTAAATGCTTGCGTTCGCTATTTGTTAAAAGTAGATTACTAAAAAATCACTTAGTCTACATTCTTTAATTCAATAAAAATTCACTTCTCATCAGAAAAATAATAAAAGTTCACATTAGGTTAATTTTGCATTACTTAACATAGTAACCAAGTTTCGTCATTTATGGACTTTATTTGATTGAATATTTGCGAAAAGAACCCTGAACTTGGTTTGCATTTGCATTGAATCATTTAATTGCATTTACAATCGAATTAAAAAAAATATCTTCTTGAAAACCTCATGCATTTCATTATCTGAAATTAATCTTAAGTGGATAAATGCCTCCTTGTGATTGTCCAAGTAAAAAAATAAATTTCCATTCACTTGTTTTAAATTGATTTATCTTTGAGTGGTTTTGAGAAATTAATTTCTGCTCGATTAAAACGTAATTCTCACTAACTAGAGTAGAAATCAGTTTGTCAAATACGTACCGAGGCTTGGTTCGATGACAATGTTGTAAATGATTGCATGTCTATGGATCTTCGAGGATCCACCTAAAGGAGTCAAACCCATGTGGTGTAAATGGATCTTCAAGAGAAAGATTGGACCCAATGAGAAGGTAAAGACCTTCAAAGCATGGCTCATAGCCAAGGGATACACATAATGAGAAGGCATCATTTTTAATGAGATATTCACTCATGTAGCAACGCTTAAGTCCCTAAGGATATTGCTAGCAAAAGATGCACATTTTAACTATGACATCTAGCAAATGGAAGTCAAGGCTGCATTATCCAATGGAAACCTTAATGAGGTTATCTTATTGGACTAGCTTTAGAGCTTCATAGTTGAGTAAGGTGAGGTATGAAAGCTGAAGAAGTCTAACTTTGGACTCAAACAAGATTATTGTAATCATATGTATGGATGAAACTAGTGGGAGTGCCATTGTTTTCATAGTGCTAAATGTAAATAAAATCGTAATCATTTGGAATGTTGAAAGTGTTTTATGATCTGGATATTTCATAATCTTGAGATAAACAATCCCAAGGATATCTCTTAAATATTGTATCTAAGCATGTTTAGGAACATGGAAAAGAGGGCATTGTGACCATCACATCTAGGATAAAACTTGGGAGAATTCCACATGAAAAGTTCTAAGAATGGTTTCTTTCTCTTAAAATATGGTTTTGACCTATCTAAAAGGATGGCACATCAATCTATTGAGGGTGTGGAGACGATGATATTTCTTTCTCGTAGTGAGAGTGGTAAGTCATTACACTTCTTACTATGGAGGTAAACACTTGATTGCAATTTTTAAATGTCTTTTAGGACACAAAACTATGAACAAGTGATATCCAAGTCTTATCTTCAGATGCCTTAAAAAGATTTAAGACTATATCTTAGTCTAAAGAGAAAGAGATCTACAAATATTAGGGTATTATTATAAAGATAATTTAAATCTCTTCCTAGTTTTTTAAAATGCTAATATATAAATTAAAGAGTAGTAATATGCAAGGCACTATGAACAGTGTTGCAGAAGTCGGTATTACATATTAAGTAAAAGGGGTCACTGAATAGAGAATAATCGGTATTCGTGTGAATATTCAGAATTATTTGGTTTTGTATTTTTTTAATTATTTTAAATATAACATGAATTATAATAGATATATTATTATATATTTATACATATATGACCATTGATTAACAAGAATCCAAGATAAAAGTACCAATTGACGAGATACATACTTGAATATTTGACATTTCTAATATTGTTGATATAAATGATAAGCCTTCATATATAAAAAATAAAAATAAAATAACATAAATTCAGGAGTCAGTCGAATAATTGGCCAGTCGACTGAATAGTTGGATTGATTATTCGGTCAAGCCAACTATCGGCACACTGTCAATTGTTCAGTCGCCCCACCTCCCCCTTCGTAGCTCATAGTCGAACCGATTATTCTGTATAGTCGACTATTGTAACAACATCTATGACCTCTTTAACAAGATAGAGCATTTCTTGCACAAGATGCAACATTCCCTCTAGATGCAACCACTGTTGAAATATGCATGTTTCTAATAGAACTTGACGTAGTCTCTAGGAACAAATTGACTAACATCTAACCAAGATATTTGGCTACATATCTTGACTTATTAATACATGAGGATGATTTTTAATAGGTGCCCATTACTGGCTCTTTAGGATTATGGTAGATTGTTGGACATGGGAGCTCATGGCAAGTCATTATGCAATAAAAATTATTGGGAACCAATTTCATACATCCATTATGAAATAAAATATATTATGAACCCATCATATTTCTGAAACAAACCTTCATTTAACAGTCTCTTATATAATCAAGGGAATGTAACATGGCCATTTTGATATCATATAACTGATGATCTAAAAGTTAAATCATAGAGGATAGTTGTCTGGTTTTAACTATAAAGAGTTAGATTGAGGACATTATTGTCATAGTCAAGTGATTATCAAGAGACTCTCTAGTATGATAAAGATATGTCATTTTTTCTCTAGATAATGACATCTAGTTGACCTATTGATGCAAGTCATCTACATAGGACTAGAGATTCAAAGGTGTCGAAATATAAACATCTGGTTAACCTCTTGATGCAAGTGATGAATGGCCATTCATTCACCTTTATTCTTCCATTTTGGCCTTAAACAACAACTAAAATTAATATGTAATTAGCTTGTAAATACATGCATTTAAACCCAAAATTTAACAATAAAGAAAATAAAAGAAAAGAACAATAAAGTAAGTATTAAAGATACTGACTGACCTTGAACCTCTAGACCAAGTCAATATTGACTAGAACGACATGAATAAAGTAGGGGGGAGATAAGGGCAAAAATAATTTACAGAAATGCACAAGAAACCCTAATTCTATATACTATAAATAACCTAACATAGAACAAATTTATTTATAACTATATACACTTCAAACAATAAAGTGTTCAATACAAAACTTGTACATATTTATGTATAGAAAATTAGAAAAATATTTTCCAAAATAAAACATGCACTGTGCACTGGGTATACACATATGAGAAAGCTGCAAATCGAACTTCATTGATCAATATCTACTCTATATGAATTTAAATTGAACCAAACTCACCTCCATTGTATTTAAAATTAAATTAGCTACCAAACGAAGGTGATTTCTTTGAAAATGGAGCTAAGATACAAAAGAAAGTGTTTTGAGGCACTATTATACTTGGGCATATGTGCATATAGCCAAATATTTTATTCTTTACATTTTTACTCTCTTTATATTTTTGAATAATTATATATAATATATTAAACATATTGAAAACATAAACATAAATAAAATTATTTAAAATACACCCAAAATAAATAATAAATTTAAAGACATTGGGAAAATATACTTACAATATACAAGCTTGTATTTATTTATAGACATAAAAAAATCATAAAAATTCAATAAAAATATGAAATACATATTAAATAATGTTCTAAATATACAAAATATGTAAGTATAATATTATGTAGGAATAAATTGAATAAAATTTTATATGTATATTATAAAAGTATATATAACTATATATTAACATGTAAATATTAACACCTAATAAATAAGATTGTAAAATTAAATAAAAATCATGCTAAAATAATTTATAAAATAAGTATCATTTTTCATGTTTTAAGCATTTTCAATAAAATCATTTATTATTTTATTTTTAATTCCTTTCCATTTTATTTTCTATTTTGTCCTATTATGTTTTGCAAATGTTTTAAATATTTGAAAATAGAAGAAAATAAAAATAAAAAATAAATACAAAAGGAAGAAAGAGGTAACTTTTTGGATTTTTAGAATATATCAAAAATAATTTGAAAATTCAAAAAAATGTTTTTGGTTTCTAACTTTTTTTATTGTTTTTGTAATTTTTCTAAAATTTTTCGAATTTGTAAAGGATTTTAATATATGAAAAATAGAAGATAATGCAAACAGATAAAAATGAGAATGTTTTGGATTTTAAAAATAGCAAATAAAATTAAAAATGAATGAAAAATGCCCGAACTGAAAGATTAATTTTCATATTTTTCCATAAAATGATTTTATAATTTTTTGGAATTGTATATGATTTTATATGAACTTTTAAGTGTTTTAAATGTTTTTTTGATTTTTATGTGGAATTTAAATGCAAAATTGGTAATGTAATTGAAAGAAATAAAAAATAGTCAGGAATTTTGTTAAAATTTTCCGCAAATTTTTATATTTTTTTATTTGTTTTTAAATGTAGACGGGGAATTTTTTGGTGTTTTTGAATTTTTAAAAATAATAGAAAATGATGAAAATAAAAAATAAAAATTAGAGATACAAGAACAACTATCTAGAGCTTAAAATGTTTTTTTGGAGTTTTTAATGATGTTTTGTGATTTTCTAATTCTTTTTAATATACAAAATAATATGCAAGAGCACAGGGGTATGGATGCAAAGAAACTATTTTATGAATTAAATAATAATAATACTAAGAAATGCACGGTTACTCATGCAATTTGTCCAAAATATGCATTCTTCCGCACGCGAGTCGCGGTAGATTGGACCAATAAATAAATAAATTATTTTCAAGGACCAATCAATATCACAAACGGCATAGGCATTTATTGCAATTTCCACAGGAAACACGTGCATCGCACGTGCTCAATTAAACATGATTGTAATGTAAATTGAATAAAAGGCAGGGAATTAAATGCAAATGTTTAAATTAGGGCATGTTGGCACGTGTCCCAAAGGGACTTATTTGCAAAATGAAATCGCAACAGGGACTGGAGCGCAATGTTACCCTTAATACACGTGGGAGTTTGGATGGCTGTCATGCACTTGCTCTCTGATCTGATGGCTGACAATGAAGCATGCTTGAGCGGTAGGGATTAAATCGGGATCTTCAATCAATGATGGATAATTAGGGCTTTTTAGACGGTAGAGATTGAAACTAGACAACTTGTTCCTGATCTGACGTCTCTTATGGAACCTAGAAGAACGATGATGAATGTGGTCGAAGGTGAACTTCGATCAGTCAAAGCTCAGCCAATCTATGTCCACAGCAACTCCTGAAGGATGCGGTTCACTCCAATGCTCCTCTTCTTTTGATTCCAAGGCTCCATGCTGGTAGGTGATGACTGAGGTACAATCTAGAAGTCGTAAGGTTAGAAGCTCCAGGTGGACCTCCAGGTCGCACTACACACTCTCAGATTCGCTCCCAAGACCTGTAATGAACTCCACGCTCGGAAGTGATGCTCCGACAACTCTTATTAAGCAGAAAAAAAGGGAAAATGGTGACTGGATGTGGACCTCCGATGAAGTTGGTGGGAGAGGAGGTCGTTCCTCAGATCTTGTGTCACCTGAGGGGCCTCATTTGTGGAAGAAGATGGAGAAAGGGGTGGTGAGCACAAAGGTCGAATCAGGTGTTCGTGTAGATGATTGCAGGAGGATGATGGAAACCAAAATTTGACTAAGTGATGAATCAAAAGGAAACTTAAATGCTAAAATCTAAATGGATTAGAACTACAACTACCTAAGATGAAAGGAATGGAGATTATCAACCTCGATATGTTGCTGGTGGCGGAGAGGCGAGACCACACCAGAGAAGATCCATCGAGTGGTTTGGATCACGAATTGAACACCTAAATCACACACCTGATCTGAAGCCAGCTCCCATGTCACTGGAGTAGACACTCTCTCACTCGATCTTGGAGGTTTTAGGTCTAAAATTGGATCGAAATGGTGGTGGGCAGCGATCCGGAGATATATATAGGCATAGGTCTGGCAAGAGTTTGAATTCAAATTTCAAGCAGTTCAAGGCGAGAAAAAATGGAGTTAATGGTAGAGCATTGAAGTTGGTTCATTGGGCTATCAAATTGGAGAAGAATACGGAGGGAATGTATGACCGTAACATGTGGAGAAATTGGGAGAAGAGAGGGAGGTGCATGGATCGCAACGGAGGTTGTGGAATAGGAAGTTGACCTGAGACAACAAACCCGGGCCAGCCAATCAGGAGGCATATGAAATGAGACAAAATAGGCTCTGCGACAAAAACCAATGAAAAATTAAAAAAATAGATAAAAAAATAAAAAATTATTTCAAAAAATTAAATAATGTACATACAAAATGTTAGAAATTAAATATAGTTAATTTAGTGATTTTTAATTAATTAAGGTATATACATGGGTGAAAATAAATACAATGTGTTATTTATAGGTATGTATACCTATATATACAATACTATGATTTTTAATTACTTATTTTTACAAATATACATATAAATTAATAATTATTATTTACTAAACATGGAAATCCGAGATTTTAAATAATGAAACTAAATTGTAGTGTCATTGCAACCCTAAAAATTCCTCAACAAAAA
The DNA here is from genome assembly GCA_037367405.1 of Ottelia alismoides. NCBI lineage: Eukaryota > Viridiplantae > Streptophyta > Magnoliopsida > Alismatales > Hydrocharitaceae > Ottelia > Ottelia alismoides. Next base: position 305,452 of record JAZKJV010001890.1, on the reverse strand, counting down.
TATTTTGTATTTTTTACACAGCTCAAGCCAAAAAACACTAAAAATAAGGCAAGCACAAAAACTATGAGTGTTATTTATTTACCTATATAGCGTACATGATCGAACTCAGATAGGCTTCAAATATCTTGAGGGTTATTAAATCAATGAAAGATCCAATGAAATAAAGAAGGGAATGCTATGCACACTACTCTTGGTTTTGTATTTTTTATGGAATTTTGATTTTATATTTTTATTTGGTTTTTTGAATTTTTTTTAACTTTTTAATTTTGCAAAAGATTTTTTATTAAAACAAAAGAAAATCAAAATAAATATAAGGAAAAAAGAAAAAGAAGGCAATTGTTTGGATTTTTACAAAAAGATAAATTTTTAAGAAAATTCAAACACAACTATTTTGGGGGTCCTAACATTTTTAATGTTTTCTTTTGTGATTTTCAAGAATTTTACAAATTTTTTAAATCCTTAAATAAATCAAAATTAGAAAATAATGCAAAGAGAACACCGAGTGATTGTTTTTAGAGGTTTAAAATAGCAAATACGAGCAAAAGGTAATGAAAAATATACAAAAAGAAAGAAAAAAATTTCATATTTTACATAAAGGCATTTTATGATTTTTTGTAATTTTCTATGAATTTCTATGCATTCTTTATGTTTTTGAGTATTTTTTTATTTTTATGATTTTTATGAGGAATGAAATTTTGAAAATGGTACAGAAATTAAAAGAAAAGAAATACATAAATGGGATTTTTTAGAATTTTTCACAAAAGTTTTATATTTTTTTATTGATTTTTAAATGCAAACAAGGAATATTTAAGGAGTTTTTGAATTATTAAAAATAATAAAAATGATGAAAATGTGAAATAAAAATTATATATTAAATATGTACTTAACAGAATGTTGACATAATTTTTGTAGAATTTTTATAAATGTTTTGCTGATTTTTATTTGATTTTTATTATGCAAAATAAATGCAGATGCACATGGACCAAAATGTAATTATTTATAGTATGTATATAAAATGATAACAAATAAATAAATGTTGGGGCTAATTATGCTAAATACATAACAAAATATGTGTAGGCACACGTGAGCCCCGATGGACCGGACCAATTTGTAATTAATTTATTTCTAGGGTATGAATAATAACAAATAAAATGCAAACTTTTTATTGCAATTTTCACAGAAAACACATGCATCGCAGTTCAATTAGGACAAAAATGCAATTAAAATAAGTGCAAGGGGAAGAAGTGCAAATATTCAAACATTACATGCAAACACGTGTCCCTCTAAGGGCTTATTTGAAAAATAAATAAATATAGGGGTTCGGGCACAAGTTTGTCCTTAATAGACGTGGCACCTTTAATAGACATTATGCAAGGTGACTCTGATCCAACGATCGAAGTTGACACGTGCATGAATGGAATGGATTTGTTCTGGAGATCTGATCAATGATGTGGAATTGGGCGAAATTGAACGGCTATGATGAAGTCTAGAGCGGATGTTCTTGATTATGTGGTTCTAGATGCCTCTGAAAGAACTGGATTGAAGGTGTCCTCTGACGAGCTTCGATTTAGGAGATCTTGCTCGTCTCTAACTAAAATCCACCTCTGAAGAGTGCTACGTCTTCCTGGGATGATTCTCTAATGACCTGATTGCTTCAAGGTGGTCGAAGATGGCAAAATGAAGACCATGAGGTTTGGACCTATGTTTAGATTCAAGTGGACCTCTCAATGCTTCTTTTCGCTCCCAAATGCCCTCAAGGACCTGCAATGTTTTCAGTGCTCGGAGTGGATTTCTCTGGCGGTTTTATTGATGCATAAAAGAGAGAAAATGGTGAGAGAGCAGGGGCCCCGATGATAGTGATTGGAGTTGGAGACAATCCTCGGATCTAAAGGGAATATGAGGGTGGTTAGATGGTGGAGGAGGTGAAGAAATGTTGTGCGAGTGTAAAAGTGGAGTTGGATGTTAATAAGGTGATCTGAAACCCTCTGATCATGCAGATCAGAGACGATTGGAGGAGATCTAATTTGAGCTAATAGGCGAACTAACAACACAAAATTGAGAAGCAAAAACAATGAATTAAACCTACTGCTACCTATGGTGAAGAAATGAGAAGAAATCGCCTCGATATGCGACTACGACGGAGAGGCGAAACACACGATGGAGGGATCCAGCAGTGTGCTGGATCTCGTCCTTTCACTTAAACCCTCACACTCCAAATCGATATTTTGTTAGATTTTTAGGAACTAATTTATTAGGTTACATAAATAGGTATATGTATAGTATATACATAGTGATACATATACAATATATATGACTTTATTTTTGTTGATTTTTTATTTTTGATTTTGTGATTTTTATTTGTATTTTATATAAGTCAAATACAATACTTACAATTAATTAAAAAATACAATATTTACAAATATGTACAAGAAAGTAGATAATTAAATATTTTACCTAGTATAAATAGGTATTATATACAATAGTACCCCAATTAGTCAAATTTCACACCGTAACTCTGATTTTTATGAAATCACCTGGATAAATCTCGTATTCATCATGTTAAAATTGGTCATTTAGGCTCTATTCCCCATCATTCACTTGTAAGTAATCATTAATAGAACATTATTAGCATTCATACATGTGTTAATAATATTTGCATTTCATCATGCATAATTGCATTAAAAATCCCAAGTGTAAATTAGCCCAAAAAGCCGCTAACTTCTCCTATTTTAATTAATTCATCCTAACTCCGATTGACCTCAAACCACCTCCATTGTGTAGATATTACTTATATTATCAAAAAAAATACAAAAAAATTACTAACTCCAATAAGTGTCAAATAATCCCAAAGTCTAATTTCACATTTGACGGACTAAAATGAGCATATCTCCCACATACAGTGTCTGATTTTGGTCTACTCACTTTTAGAGTACTTCATTTTCAAATACCTTCAAAACAAGACCAATTTCGTAAAATTTGGAGCTCATATGTGAAAGTTGGGTTTTGGGCCTCTTTTGCGCATTGTGACTTTTTGCTATTTTTGACGTGAGTTTTTATGTACATAATTAATCCTTTTAATTTTATTTATTTTTCATTTGTGTTCTTTGATGAAAGTTTTATTAAGAGACAAAAAAATCCAAATCCATATTTAAACTGAAATCAGTGAAACTGACCGAGTCCAAGTGTCCGTTGTCGGTCTGTACAAAAGTTGTGTGTTTCTTACTTTTATTTTATTTACCTATTTTTGTATTTATTAAAAATCCAAAAAAACATATTAGTGTGTAATTAATTTTTTTGTATTTTATCGTATTTTTTCTATATTTTTTATCCACTCTAAAACCACCAAAAAATACAAAATCCCAAAAACCCGGTTTTCTATACACATGGAGAACCACCAAAAATACCACTTCTCACAGATGACCTCTTTTGCTCATGGGTCCTTCATAAAAGTTGCAGATCTCATCGAGCCGAACAACTTTCGTGAAGGAAATTTTTCAATCTGAGGTCTTCTTCTATCTCTTTTTTCCTCTCCAAAATCTGAAATTTTTTTGGTGCCAGGTGACAGCTCCAGGGCGTGCAACATGGCACCCCGCTTTTCCCTCTCTCTCCAGCCGCTCTCGGGTCACGTGCTAGGCACGTGACCCTGGTCATCTTCTCCATCTAGCCGTTGCCAAACCCACCATGCTGACGTCCCTCCTCCTTTGCCCTCGTAACCGCCGCCACCTCCTCGTAACGGCCGCCGCCACGCGCTCCCCTTCTCCGGCCATTACGAGACCGGCCTCACCCTTGCTCATATAAAACCCCAACCGTGGCCAGCCATTGCACCCATCCGCCCTCCTGCTTATTTAGCTGGTGACAACAGCTGTAGATTATCATCACAGGCAAGATCTGGTGGCTTCACATCCACCGAAGTAGCCGCTCCCCACGTCTGCTAAGCCTCCGGACCAGCCATCTGTCGAGGTAAAGATCGGGCCCAGGTCACTAGACCTTCGCCCAACTCCTGCTATCACCCCACGTCACCTCCCAGTCGCTCGTTTCCTGGTTTCTTTTTTTGCTAACTTTGCAGTACCGCCGCTCTGCCAGTCCTCCTCCAGCTTCGCACCTCCGCCGTGTCACTCCACCGTCGTCATCCTCCCCGCGCCGCCCCTCGTGCTGTGTGTCGGCCGAGGTGCAGCACCACCGCCATCGGCAAGAGCTCCGATAGCCCATCATCTCTGAGCCTCAGGCCCGGGCTCGAACCATAGGCTCGGCCCCCTGATCCTAGGATCCACCTCCGAGCCTCTAGCGCACGTGCTCCGCACGTGCGCATTGGGAAAATTGCAAAAAAGCCCTGATATTTCCTGAAATTACAGAAATACCCTCGCCATGGGTAAATTACATCAGTGCCCAGCTGATTTTTGTTATATTATAGATAAGCCCCTCCATGGAACTCCTTGCAAGAAAAATCTTATTTTAATTACATTTTAGTCCCTGAAATTTCAATTCATCATATCTTTTCCATACGAACTCCATTTTTTGCATACAATATGTCATTTTGAAGCTATTTTCATGCTCTACCATTTAGCATAGCTTGTAAACAGATATGAGGTTGTTTATTGTTAATTATTATTTGAGGATCATCATTGACTTTTGAAGTCTAAGTTTGACATACTTGTACTTGAGAAATTAACGATAAATCTGTTGCAGGAGTTCAGTTGAGGATTTCAATTTGATTAACCCCTTGTGTTTATTGTTGATTATTCCCAATAATTTAATCTTTAAATGGGCAAATCGAGGATCAATTTATTTAACTCTCGACTTGTCTGATCGATGATTAATTTTGAAGAGTATATTACATGAATTTTTGATAGGATGTTTATTGGTTAAATCCATTTTCCTGTTACTGGGAGTTGATAAATTTTATGGGCTTAATATCTATTGATCTGTGATTCTCTCTCGACAATTAGTTACTAAATTTCATTGAGGATTGAATTGTATACTTCACAGATACTGGGCTCAATCGTCTATGTTTACTTCCTTTGCAGAGCATCTCCATCATTGCATTGTATATATGGTCCCAACACGGAAATTAATCAAACATTAATTAATTATTTAATTTGATTTAAAAATCACGCAACTAAGAATCACCATTCCCTGTGTTCGACCTTGGTAGACTTGCCAAATAAAAATTATTCCACAACATTCAAAGATTGTGGTGTTTTGATCGACCGAAATCTGCCTCCTATACTACAATTACCGATTATTAAAGACGTGGATTTCGCGTTCATCAAATGGCGCCGTTGCCGGGGAACGGTGAATTTTTAGGGTTTTAAATCATTTTTTATAATTAATTTTTGTGAATTTAATTTTTGTGTTATTTTTTTTCCTTTTGCATTTTTTTATTTTGCATTTTTTCCGTTTGATACTAACCGCACTATCTCTCTTCGTAGAGTACTCGGAGCATAATTTTGGATATAAATCAAGGACCTGCGAAGAAGACTAATTTTTATTTTAATTTTGTGAGAGAGGGTTAGCATAGATTTAATTTTCCGTATTATTCTTAGGGTCCCTCTCTTTGAACCCTTATAATAATTCAGACCGAACATTTCTGTGGTGTGTCGGGTCTGTTTCAACCCCTTTTGTGTGGTTGGGACCCAGCTTGAGTGGCGTAGGACTTAGGCACATATACAATTATCTCTCTATCATTGATTGTGCTCATAATTCTTAGGCCACACTTTCACTAATTAAACGCACTGTAGATCATTCAACATTAGCCAAAAATTTAAATCAATTCTTCCCGCTAATAGAACTATCTGTTTAGGGCATTTTTCATATGTGCATATCATTTAGTGTAAATTTTAATTCCTTGTACTGCATCCCGCATGAAGAACGCGATGATTCACTGTAAGTCTTTCTCTTAAGCATGCATCATTGATTTACGTTTGCATTGGCTTTTCTGATTCTCCTTTCTCAAGTTTTACAACCTAGGATTTAAAGGAATTGGGATTGCTCGTTAGGCATGAATTTCTGTGCTCACATAAACTTCAGTGATAACCTTAATTTAAAATTGGGACTGCTAATCAAGGCGACTGTAAATAAACTGACCTAAAATTAACCTGTGTTTGGTGGAGAGAAACCCACTCATTGTTTGTAAGGACCAGAATGCACACTTAGGAAAGAGCCCAAAACCGAAGTACTTCTTCAGACTAATGATTTTAAAAACAATTAGCTACTTTTCAGTGAGGGTCTCGGGTAGCCGTTTACGGTCCAACTTTTCTTAGCAAAGTAGGTGGTTTAGAGGACACCACGGAAGGCTCCGTCCTCAAGTAACACGTGTAGCCGTTTAAACGGTCCTTACTTACACCTATACTGACTGAAAGTAGGTGCAACTAGTTGTATGAACTCGGGACAGACTTTGTGAAATATTTCGGCACCTAATAACTCCACTTAATTTTCAAGATTGTTTTGTCATTAAATTAGAACTGAAGAAATAAGCGGTCGAACCCTAACGTGCATTCACTAGTGTTGAGTGGGTGAATCAACGTGTTTGTTTTGTGTTTGATTTGTGTGCGTCAAAGGCCTTGCAATCGCAAGCAAATCGTGGTTCGCTAATCATTCCATCCATCTTGAGAAGATGTCAGCACAATGGTCTTCTTTTCCGATCTCCACGACCTTGTCCCAATATCCTTCTTCTCATACTCCTCAGGAGAACCTGATCTTCATCAAGTTCCCCTCAGCCATCATTCTCTTCCCGCCCATACATCCCACCCTACGACCACACTTCTTCTTGGAATAGCCCTCTCTCACATTCTGATAATCTTATGGACATGAGAGAGATCAGAATTGAGGATGAACAATAGAGTGACTGATATTGATGATAGAACACGATTTCCGGTTACTATGATCTCACAACCTCTTGAACCATCCCTTACTCAAGATGACTATCCTCTTGAGTACAGTCAATTTTCCTTGGACAATCCACGAGAAAACCAAAGTCAAAGAAATATAACTCATGACTAGAGCATAATGTTTATGAACAATCAATACTCTACTCGAGGTTACATGCCAGAATCACGACACATGGAGAATGATTATTCAATCACTAGTCATGAGATGTTTGAGGATAAGATTGCTCGGATTAATCATAGAGCAGACACTTAAACTGAGAGAATATATGATCTCATCCAATCCATGCAGAATTAAAAACAAGTGAGGCCACCACCATGCGAACCACTAGATTATCATGTGACTCACAATCAGACACTACCACTGACCTCTGACCCCCAACTGACCATATAACAAAAAATACCAAAAAATTGGAAAAATTCAAAAATTCAAAAAATTTGGACAATTTTGAAATGGAAGCACTTTGCTAGAGTTTGATTTTAGAGCTTCCATTGATCAAAGCCATAGAATATGTGCCCGGTCTTAAGATATTTGTGTAGAGTCGACTGAAACCCAAAAATACGGGCAAGAAACCATCCAGGATTGAATATCATGTCATATCTATGGCTAGTTCTTTGGTGATGAATCATAAAATCAAAAGCTGCAAAGTCAAGCGGTTGACTCGGATCACATGTGAAATTGAGGATTCTACATTCACTCATGTTCGGTTAGACGATGACTCCACATTAAACATCCTCCCCAAGTCCGTCTTTGACCAACTCAAACTCAAACAACTCAAAAAGACTAGGGTGATCGTTCAATTACCCGATCGATCTACCAAAAGAATGCGGGGGATCGTTTTTGTCGTCGTAAATTTACAAGGTAAAGAACATAAAGTGGACTTTATTGTCCTTGACATTGACTACCCCAGAAGGATGTCTGAGTCTCCTATCATTTTAGGAAAGCCATTCTTAGCCTTCGCTAAGGCGATCATCGATTACGAGACTCAGGAAATCAAGTTCCCGAACTCGGACCCCAATGAACAAAACCCCAATGACATGTCCTGCTCTGAGGAAACCCATTTTGAAACTGACAGTTATGGTCAGAAGATAAATATTTCACATTATCAGACATCTTTGCATGACATACTAATACAAACCCTAGGAGAGTCACCTAAAAGACTGACTGTTGGACAAACTTCGGATTCTCACCACCCTATCACTGCTCCTAGAAAAAATCAAGATTTTGGAGCTTGTGGGGAATTGGACCATATTATTGAGGATCGCCATGATTATTGGAGTGGTCCAATATTTGAGTCGGCAGTAATTCATGAGATACTTGAACCATATAAGGAACCGGCTCCGGAAACATCCGATGTCACCAAAATTCACGACCATCCGAAAGTGACATCAAAAACCCCAGCCATAAACCACAAAATCACAAGAAATAATCTCCCTCGACTGAAGCAGCGCATGACCCTTCAAGAATTGTTCGACTTTTATGGAGATTCATCTGATGAGGAACTCACGAATGCCATATCGGTTACTAAAGACAGGGAGATGAAGACTGTCCAACTTCCTCCCAATACTTCCCAAGGAAACAAACCGACCAAGAAAGTCACCTTTGACCTTAGACACCAGGTGATTTCTGAAGAATCCTCATCCGGTCCTGATGTGGTTCATCAGATAAGTGCAATAGGTACAACTCTGATCCAAGGGCACTTACCTCTGATCGACAAAAGTTGGAGATCCTCTGTAGACGACTACTATTCTCCTGAGGACGACTCCGACGATGGCTGGTCTTCTTCATCGGCCCCCTCTTCATCACACTCCACATATCCATACTATCTCCATCCACACTCCCGCAAGAAGGTCCGTCGCAAACCTCCTTGATCTTGTACATCCGCAAATATACCCGGTTCCCCATTTGTAATTATCCGATTATACTTAGGCTGACCTGAGCCTAAGTATAGGGGGACCGCTACCATTGTTTATACAACGCTTCTCCTCTTTTTGTACCATTTATATTAGTACGAGCTATGTCTACATTTCACTTTGTGCCATGAGGACATAGAAGTATAGGCGGTGTTTGTATATATTTTATCTACTTTATCCATAGCTCGTACTTTAATTGTTTTTATCTAACATCGGGGATGGGTACAAGTACTGTGTATAATACCTGTTTTTCAAAAAAAACAAAACGAAACAAAAAAAGACACCCAAAAAAACTTTTTGCATTTAAAAAATCATCACTCATGGTCTTGCATTTCATCAAGCACTTCATACATTCCTTGGTTGATAAATTCCTAACACATTCACCATCACTCAATGCTTGAGGATTTTTTAGGACACTTGATTCTATGATCTTGAGATTCTGAGTTAGTGATGAATACCAATTCATCACTCTTTATTCTTTTATTTTAGCTACAAAACCTATGCAAAACACATGTATATTCTTGTAAATAGCATAAATTGTCATATTGCATGCATTGTGTAAATATGCATAATTAGCATGTTTTTGTGCATAAATAAAAGAATAAAGAAATAAAAGAAAAAGAGGGAGATATTTAGAATAAATATTGAGCGACCCAATCCCAAGGGAGGGCTCAGCATGGGCTTGATCGCAAAAGAATCAAAGTAGAGAGAGATAAGGAAGCTCAAGTGTGTGTACACATACCTATGTATATAAATAAAATTATTTTCCTCTTAATAAATTAGCTGTTTATTTATTTTTACATATTTGTAAATATAAAACTAAAATAAACATGGGAAAAATAAAAGGAAAATAAAAATAAATAAAATTCCCTTCATCATTGTACATAAACCATGTGCATAGAAATAACTTATCTATTTATTTCTCCTTATAAATAAATAATTACAATCCCATAAAAATATGTACATATTCCATATTCCATAATGTAAATAAATAAAATAAAAATCATAAAAATAAATAGAAAATAAAAAGAAACAAAATCAAAATCAACCTTGTACATATACCATGTAAATATGTATATACATCTATTCATTTCACCTATGTAAATAATTAATAAAAATAAAATAGAAACACCTTTTTATCCCAAATTTTATTCTATAAATAAATAAAATAAAAATGGGAATAATTATATAAAAATAAATAATTAAAAATTAAAAAATAAAAAATACATATTGTATATACCTATATATAATAATACTATATTTTAAATACATACTTTTTATTTCAAAAAAATAAATAAATATCACAAAAAATAATTTGAAAATAAATAAACATTTTTCATGTTTTAAATTTTTCAAAATTAATTCATTTAATATTTTTTATTGAATTATCAAAGAATTAATCAAAGTTGAATTTCCATTGGTCCAACGGGGATTGTTAACCCCCGGTCAACTCTCCCCCGCGGACCCTCTTCTCGCGGATCTGGGTGTCTGACCCAATTTCTCATCTTTTTCCCCGCTCGATCCAATCACCAACTACCCAAACCCCGGGCTCCAATTGTTCCCTGTAGATCTGAGACCTTCGCCCGAGCTTTTGCCTAGGGGTTCGTGCTTTACCAAGCCGGACCCGTCTCCTTCTTCTCGGACCTGCAGGAGTATATAGCTCCAACTCCGGCTGCCATACCAATCTATCCTTAGCGCTGCTCCTTCGTCCCAGGACCTCCATCTCCTTCCATTGAGTGACAGCTTTGCGATGGTGGTGTCGCAGAGAGGAGAGGACGCTGTTAGCCATCAATCCGGCAACTCCTGCCGTCGTGCGTTGCCGTGAGGTGCGCTGAGCCTCGGAACCCGACGTTTCCTTGAGGCAAGGACACCCAGAGCTCCATGAGCTCATTCCCAGTTGACTGCATCCACCAGGTAGACCTAATTCTTCCTAGTTTTCCTTAATTTCTAGTTACACCCAATTCGCTCTGCCGCCATCTTTCATCGATTCCGGCCACTCCAATCATCCATTTGATCATCCGACCCGACCAACATCTTCGCGAGACCCCTCTTCACGTTCTTCGCCCACTCGCTCACCTTGGCTCGCCCCGGAGCCAAGGCTCGACCTCCCTCGCCGTCGCCTCGCCGGAGGTCCTCGCCGCGACCCATCCAGCCACCCACGCCACCCCTAAACGGGTCGAGGCAGTTTGCCCTTGACCCAGGAGTCCTCTCGTGCGATTTTGCAGGTAAAAGGGACCTCGTCTGTAGGTCCAAGGTTAGAGCATAGAGGCTCAGCTCCGCCTTCGTCGCCAGAGCTCCTCGGAGCTTCCCGACCTCATCAGAGGGGCTCATCAGCTGCGGAACGCCTTGGCGGAGCTCTTCAACATCTTAGCAGCAGCAGAGGAGGACCTCAGCGCGCACATCAGGCCGACGAAACTCGCCGGCGTTGAGTTCTTGGAGGACCCTTCTCCGTCGTCCGATCTTCCCCGACGTCGCAGATTCGATCCCAGTCATCCATTTGAAGGGACCCAGCCACCGTCAGATCTTCTTGGGGTGATCAGGACCGTCCATCCAGACGAAGGGATGCCCTTGCTCCAGCACCGTCAGATCATCCACGTGGCACGTCCTCGTCCTTTTGATAATAAGGGGTAATTTATACTTAGGCCCCTGTCATTTTGTTTTTGCAATATAGTCCTGTAAATATTTTAATTAGTTGTTTTTTATTTTGGAAAAATTGCATAGAGGACTTTTATGTTTAGCTTATTTGCATAATAGTCCCTGTGAGTGTGGATCACATGCTTTGACACGTGAGGACCTGGATTTTTTGCAATATATACCCTGTAGTTCTTGTGTGTTATTGTTTGAATGTTTTAAAATAGGAATTACAAGTAGGTCCTTCTGTGCCTGGTTCACGTGCCTCGCGCGTGCAGTTTGGGCTTTTTGCATATTTGGACCATGAGCTTCTTGCACGTGTTATTGTTTGGTCCCTAGAAATTGTTTTTATTACAATTAGGTCCCTATGAACTAGGAGCCTTTGTTTGATTTAAATAAAATATCAAATCAAACCCAAATTGCGTGAAATTTGGATATGTGGCTCCTGCCACTGTGTAAAAATTTCCCTAATTTTTGGGTACAGTTTTGAGGCTTTTTGTTATTTTTAAAAATTCAAAAACATCACTTTTTATGTCTACCAAGTTTAAAAAATCATAAAAAAATACAAAAACTGTTTTAAAAATTCCAAAAAAATTAAGTTTTATTTGTTTTTGTGTGTGTGATTTTCTATGCATTTTTGGTGATTTTTGGATATAGAAAAACCTTAAAATTTAAAAACACTTAAAAACTCACAAAAATTCTAAAAAATCATAGAAAATCCAAAAAAATCACAAATTCTTTTTCTGAATTTTCTTTGTCATTTGTAGTTTTCATAAAAAAATACCTCCAGGCTTTTAATTAATTTGATATTTTAAATTGATCTTCCAAGCCTGGCTGGACAGTAGCTTACTGTTTCTGCCTTCTTTGATTTTTAGAAAATTCTATAAAAAATGTAAAAATCTGAAAAATTCGCCAAAAACATTAAAAAACCTATAAAACCTAAAAATATTTTTGTTTGAATTTTTGGATCATTTTTCAGCATTTAAATAATTGGTTGAAGTAGCTTGTATTTACCTTTTTCTTATTTTCCTTTATTATTAAAAATCTAAAAAAATATAAAAATATTTAAAAACCACCAAAAATATTTGTTTTGCTTTATTTTTCTTTTCTGACTACTTCGTAGGTCGCAAGGCCAACTCGTGCTCCCGGAGTCCGACCCTGGGTGCTACACCAGGCTAATCTTATAGCCAGGGCCACTATTTTCTGATTTTATTGATTTATCTATTTGTTTGGTGGTCTGCTTTTACACTTTCTTGATTGAGCTGAATATCACTCTCGATTCGGGTCGCAACGACCCGAGAGTGATTATTTTACCTGATCCCTGATTGAGAGTTGAATTTTTGGCCTCATCAGAATGGCGTCGTTGCCGGGGAGCACGGCTTAGTAGTCGATTTTGATGTTAGTTTTATTTTCTTTTCTTTTTCGCGGTTTTCCGCGGCTTTTTCTACGTCTGCGGCTTTTCACAGCTTTCTGTTTTACTCTTATTTTCATTTTCATTTATTTTCTTTTATTTTATTTTTGGTTGTTTTGAGTGTTTATTTTTGTTTAGCATTTTTGCACATATACCCTGTTTTAGTTTGTTAGCTTTGTTTATCTGGTCTAATCACACTCTTCTTGTTTACTTGCGAGGGCCCGAGGACCGAGGCAGCTCCTCTCGAGGAGCCGACGCAACCGCGGGAATCAGAGGCGGCTCCCTTCTACACGGAGCCGCAGGAGAGCAAGAGGAGACGAGTAGGCATGCAGGATTAGTCTAGATTAGTTTAGTTTTATTTTCAGCAATTAAACTGTTGTAATGATACAGGGACAAGACAGACTTGGACACTTAGACTCTCGGGGTCTGTTTTACCGGGCACCGGTGTGCTCGGGGGACCCCATCGGATTTTCTTGGCTTTTTACGCGGTTTTTATCGTTTATTTCCTGCCTTATTGATTCTCACGGATTTCAGCCTTAGCCTAGGATTTTTCCTTGATTGCGCCGTAATAAATAGGATCCAAACACTTAATAATTTGCCTGTACCTATAGACCGTTAATTGGACCAAAATAAAAACTTAATAAAAAGACTACTTGGTCACTTGAGGGGTCCCGCGCCGCTAGAGGTCGTATACAGCGCTGGCAAGACCCGTTGTGGCAGGCACCGATCGACATCCGAGACCGGACACCGACCCCTCCTGTTGATCTTTTAGCCATTGCTCTTTTGAGTAGAACTGCTTGTTAGGGCCTGAATTTTTGCTTGCATCATTTAAGTAATTTTAATTCTGTCTTTCAATTATGTGCGGATCGTATTGCATGTAGACTGCTGGAGTCAGGTACGCCTTCTATCTCATGCATGCATCATTGATTTCCCGCGCATCGACTTTTTCGACTTCTCCCCCCATTTTTGGACTTAAATAATCAGGAGAACTGAAAAATTCGTTAGGCGATCGTTTTATTTGAAAAATACCTAAAAATTAAAACCATAAAATTGGGACTGCTAACTCAACTTGACCCTAAAAGACACTCACTAGAAAAAATTGTCTTGGGGAGAGCAACCTCCTCCTTGTCTGGTTTGCATGTGCGAGAGAGTGACCCGCACCCTAGGATAGAGCCACATCTGGACCCCTTTCAGACTACTGCTTCTGGACTAGTCGTTCTCCAATGAGGATCGCTCCGGTCTCCGATAAAGCGGGTCGCGATATCCTTAACAGAACGAGCCGATCGGGTAGCCGGTAAACGGTCCGCGGCTTGTACTGCTTGTGAAAGATCTAGTTCGGGATCGGGATAGTCTCTTGGGGGAATCGGATTCCCAACAGGTCACGTAATCGCTCTGCTATCTTGAATTGATCACCTAATAAAAACTGCAAGATAATTAACCGAACTCTTACGGTCTTCAGCTCGCGTTGAGTAGGTGAATCAGGGGTTTTGTTGCCCATCATAGTTGTTTCCAGATCTCATCCGCCCGACTCGCCAGATCAAGATGATGGGCAGGAGGTCCCTTAGGCAGCCTCTGGCTGTACCGCTTTTCAGCACTCCCGCCCATTCATCTAGGTTGGTTCGCGAGAGCCGAGACCTGCTCTCCGAACCCGAGTTCGATTCCACCATGTTCCCCCTCGACCACCCTTCTACCAGTCCAGAGATACCAGTGCCAGATGAGAGACCACAGTCAGATTTATCGGCACCTGAGTTTGGGTCTTTTGCCTTTGTAGAGACCATGGCCAGCAGCAGTGACGACCGCACCGGAGGTCCCTCAGCCGAGCAGACATTCATCATGGACCAGGGTGCGATCAACTCCACCCTGATCGCCTCTCTAGAGACAGTGCAACAGCAGTTAAGGGATCAGGGTGCCTTTATGATTGAGATGAGGAGAGAGATGGAGCAGATGAGAGCCGACCATGACCAGCGCGGGCCCGCTGATGGACCGAGGAGACCCGACGATGCGGCAGTAGCTGCAGTAGCCGCAGCAACAGCAACAGCACCAGACCAGCCGAGATCGATGCGGGAGTTGTACAACCCCGGATCGACTTTGACGCACAGTTGGGTAGTGCTTCCAGCCATCGTGGGGGACTTCAAGTTCCCCCCGAACACCCTTCAGCTTCTCCCCCGGTTCCATGGGCTCGCCACTGATGAGCCCCATCTTCACCTCCAGGAGTTTTTGATGATCTGCAGCACCGTCCACGACCATCACGTGGACGAGGACACTATCAGGATGATTGCCTTCCCCTTCTCCCTAGCAGACAGAGCAGCCACCTGGCTGAAGCATCTGGGGAAGTTCGTGTACACTTGGGAGCAGCTCCGCACCGTGTACTTGAACAAGTACTATCCACTTGGTCAGACGAACGCAGTGAGGGCCCTGATCATCAACTTCTCCATGCTCCCCAACGAGCAATTTCACGAGGCATGGGAGAGGTTCAAAGAGTTGATAGACAGATGCCCGTACCACGACATCACGAAGCCAAACCTAGTTCAGAGCTTCTTCTGCGGGTTGACACCAGAGCTGCAAGGCATGGTGAACGCTTCATGTGGTGGGTCCTACTTTGCTAGAGATGAGGATCAGTTCTGGGCCATCTACGAGGAGATGGCCGAGAACTATACAGTGATGTCCTAGACCCGACTATACGCTCAGGGACGCCCCCAGCTACAGTCCGTGCAGTACCAGAGGATCGAACGGGACGACGTCGGTCCTTCCACTTCATCAGCGGCAGCCGCATAGGTCGAGTCCACAGCCGCCGACATGGGCATTATCAGCGAGAAGCTGGACTGGATGGAGATGATCGAGAAGAAGTAGTGCCAGGGAATCACACAGATGGAGCAGATGTCACAGACACTGATTGACTTAAAGACACAGCTCATGTGTCTCCAGGAGACACAGACGGCTTCTCAGCCCTATCTTCAGTCACGAGGAGATCCGAGTTGCAGCGGCAGCTCGTCCCAGCGCTCCAGCTCTAGCCAGCCTAGACAAGTCCATCTTGTACAGGCGGAGCCGTACCAGCAGCCACAGCCATACTACCAGTCGCCACCATCCCCTGACACTCAGATGGTGGTCTACCAGCCGGATCAACCTCTGGTTGTACTCCCGCCACCCTCCTACGAGCCCGAGCCGTTGATGGATGTCAAAGGGATTTGGTATGACCGACCCCAGTCGGTATCCAACGAGACCATCCCAGATTCCGTTGGTCGGCCGGAGGTGCCGGTTCCCAGCAGCAGCCTACAGTTCAGGGTGGCCAATATGGCCATCAGCGAGATCACCAGCAGCAGCAGCCCCTAGTTTACCAGCACCAGCACCAGCAGTCATCCCATCCACAGCAGTATGGTCCTCGTCTCTATCAGCAAGGACATTCTTGGAGGTGTGATCAGCCTCAGCAGCAGTTTCATCCACAGCAGTACCCCTCTCACCCGCAGCACCAGCCACAGCAGCAGCCTCACTACCAGCGAGGCCACCCGTCAGGTTCTCATGTGCCATCCTATGAGAACCCTGCCTTAGAAAACATAGCCTGCCTCTTGACCGATCAACAGACTACTTTCAGATGGGAGATGGACGAGTTCCGCCAGGAGATGCGAGAGATCATTAGAGGCAAGGCCGCCATCCCTCCCCAGATTGAGCCAAACCCGAACAACCTGAAGAGGAAGTCTGAGCAGGTAGATTTCACAGAGTATGCACTCCAAGATATTCATTTGGTGATATGTCTGCCTATCTTTTTGATACTGACTTTGTCACAATTAGGAGCGGTAGGATGCCAGCAGGCGGCACCTCATCTGAGCGATACCCCGAGGCCACTTCCAAAGCGCCAGGTGAGGAGGAGAGCGGTGCTGATGTCGCTAGAGATGATGACGGTGGTGCTGATGCCACCATGGATGCTGATCCCACCGACGGTACTGATGCCGTCGCTTCACCAGATGGAGGAGGTGGTACTGACGCCACCATTGTTGCCGAGCCAGAGCGCGGTGCTGATGCCGCTAGTCGACATGCCGAGGGTGGTGCTGATGCCACCGTTTTTACTTCTGATAGTCTTGTAGTCTTTCCATCTGTTCATGTATCTCAGGACACTTTTGGCAATAAAGGAAAGGGTTTATTTTCTTTTGATCCACCTGTGGTGCTTGATGTATGTGTGGATTCTATAGTGCTTAAGCATCCTAGACCCTCTCCTAGTCCTTCATTTGAGAAGGACCCTGTGATCCCCTTCCCTAGAGCACTTCATATGGGAAAGGGGAAGAAAATAGAAAATCTCAAAAAGAAGCAGCAGGAAGAGTTCATCCAGCAGATGATCGACAGATTTCATATCCAACTGACTCTTCAAAAGGCCTTGGAGCACATCCCTCCACTCCAGAGATTGCTCAGAGACAGGACCACAGTCAGGAGGAAGAGGAGGAACCACCAGTCTGAGATCCATGTGCTGATCAGGGTCACGTGTTTCGCGATCCAGAACCGTCTGCCGGCCAAGAGGCCAGATTCAGGAGCCCCATACGTCAGATGCCATATCCGTGAGCAAAGGTTCGTCCGTACTCTATTAGACATCGGTTCTTCGATCAACCTACTTCCGGCAGCCCTTCTCGACAGCTTAGAGTTGGGCACTCTACGACAGAGCAGGACAGTCCTTCAGTTTGCTGATCGATTTGTCAAGAGGCCGAAGGGGTTGCTGAGGGACGTTGTCATCACGATTCAGGGCCTGCAATTCCCCGTGGACTTAGTTGTGTTGGACATGGAGATCCCTGAGTCTGTGACCGATACCCCCATCATTCTAGGTCGCCCGTTCTTGGCCACAGCCAAGGCAGTGACCGACCATGATTGCGGGAAGGTATACTTTCGTGTCGAGGGCGGGAGTGTACAAATAGAGACGATCGAGGACATCAGAGTCAGATATTCAGCATGCTCAGAGCCGACCAAAGATTCAGAGTAGATGACAGATGCAGGGCTAGACATCCACCAGGACTGCGACTTTGTGATTACAGATGACGAGGCAGTTTGGGCAGATCCAGTCGCACAGGCCATCCTCTCACCTTCAGAGTCCGCTGATGCACATACGCCAACAGAGGAGAGCTAGCAAAGCGCATTCCTGGTCCAAGATACTTTTCAGTCACCAGAGCCGGTTCTTGACCGCGAGACAGAGTTTTTCTGTGATGATGATACAGATCCCTCAGAGTCAGATGTTGATTGGGCAGAGTTTGATGATCTCATACCATGTCTGACTTCCACTGAGCCTGCATCTAGGGAGGAGGTAGATGTCATGTAGAGCAGAGACAGTCCAATAGAGAAGCCTTCTCCAGATTCTGATTGTGAGCGAGAGTTTTCATTCTCCCATGCGGATTTGGCAGCATTCACTCAGAGCTTTCAGAGGCCAGATCCGCCAGCACCTACTTGTCCAAAACTGAAGCCACTTCCTGCGTCGTTGAAGTATAGGTTCCTTGCGGGTGAGCATGAGATGTACCCAGACATTTCTCCGCCGATTTGACTGGAGAGCAAGAATCTCGTCTGATGGGGGTTCTTTAAAAGAACCGCAAGGCGATAGGATGGAGCGTAGCCGATCTCCAGGGGATAAGTCCGGCCCTGTGCTCCCACCATATCTATCTCGACGATGAGGCGAAGCCGTCGTGTGAGTTCCAGCAGCGGTTGAATCCAAATCTGAGAGAGGTTGTCATGAAGGAGATATCGAAATGGTGGAGCATCGATTTTATCTACCCCATCTCCGACTCCAAGTGGGTCAGTCAGTTGCATGTGGTGCCCAAGAAGACGGGCATCACTACAGTTGTCAGCGAGTCTGGAGAGGAGATCGCTACCTGGGTACCCACTTCTTGGCGGGTCTGCGTGGATTACAGACGACTCAACCAGGCCACCAAGAAGGATCATTTCTCCCTGCCCTTTATAGATCAGATCATGGAGAGACTGACATGGAAGAGCCACTATTGTTTCTTGGATGGGTACTCCGGCTATAACCAGGTGTCCATCGCGCTCGAGGACCAGGACAAGACTACCTTCACCTGTCCCTTTGGGACATATGCCTTTAGACGCATGCCAATTGGGCTATGCAACGCCCCTGCGACTTTTCAAAGATGCATGTTGTCTATCTTTTCGGACATGGTGGGGGAGTGCTTGGAGGTCTTCATGGATGATTTATCGGTTTACGGCGACGGATTCGACTCCTGTCTTGACTGCCTAGACCGAGTCCTTCAGCGATGCATTGAGGTTCACCTAGTGTTGTCTTGGGAGAAGAGTAACTTCATGGTGACTCAGGGGACGGTGCTTGGTCATATCATCTCCAACAGGGGCATGGAGGTTGATCCGGTCAAGGTAGATGTCATTAGAAAACTCGCACCACCGTCCAACTTGCGGCAGTTACGGTCTTTCTGGGCACGTCGGTTTCTATCGACGCTTCATTCTTATTTCAGTAGGATTGCCTGACCATTAACTGATCTGATGATGAAAGACACCGAGTTCCTTGTCTATGACAAGTGTCTTTCGTCGTTCGAGACTCTCAAGAGATGTGTTGTTGAGGCTCCTATTCTCCAGCTGTTTGATTGGTCTCTCCCATTCGAGATCATGATGGATGCCTCAGATTTTGCCGTAGGGGTCGTGCTGGGATAGAGGAGGGATGGAGTCCCATTTTCTATTCACTACGCTAGCCGTACATTGGATGCTGCACAACGGAACTACACAGTCACTGAGAAGGAGATGCTAGCCGTAGTTTTTGCCCTAGATAAGTTCAGATCTTACATTATCGGATCTAGAGTGACCATTTACACTGACCATACCGCCATCAGGTACCTCATGGCAAAGAAGGATGCCAAATCCAGATTGACTAGATGGATCCTTCTACTCCAGGAGTTTGATATAGAGATTAAGGATAAGCCTGGAGTCAAGAATGTGGTGGCGGATCATCTCTCCCGATTAGAGCATCTTGAGGATTCTGAGCAGACTGAGCCTATTTGTGAGACCTTCCCAGATGAGGCGATCCTTGCTATCGTCTCTCTCCCGTGGTATGTCGATATTGTGAACTTTCTTGTTTCTAAGAAAGTTCCACAAGATTGGCCCAGGCAGCAACTTGAGACCTTCCTCGCGAAGGCCAAGTTCTACCACTGGGAGGATCCTGTTCTTTACCATGAAGGAGGGGATAGCGCCTAGCATAGGTGCATTCCTCAGGAGGAGCACCATAGCATCCTCACTTACTGCCACAAGCTTGAGGCAGGAGGACATCACTCTGGGTGGAGAACGGCATAGAAAGTGCTCCAATCCGGCCTATGGTGGCCTACTCTCTTCAAGGACTCTAATGAGTTCGTGAAGAGGTGTACTGACTGTCGGAGGATGGGCACTTGTGGACAGCGTGATATGATGCCGATGCAGCCCATTCACTTCTGTGAGGTTTTTGACGCATGGGGCATCGATATCATGGGTCCATTCCCTAAGAGTTAGGGATTCGAGTACATTCTGTTGGCCGTGGATTATGTTAGTCGTTGGGTTGAGGCCATCCCCGCCCGAACCGCAGATGTTAGGACTGTTTGCAGATTTTTGAGGAAGCATATCATTTCATGGTTCGGGGTACCTCGAGTGTTGATATCTGACGGGGGGTCTCATTTCATCAACGACAAGGTAAAGGCCCTTGCCAGCGAGTTCGGCATAGACCATCGAGTTGCCACTCCATACCACCCTCAGACGAATGGTCTTGCTGAAGTGTTGAACAGGGAGATCAAGAGTATATTGCAGAAAGTCGTCCACCCTGACCGAAAGGATTGGTCACAGCTTTTGGACTCGGTCTTGTGGGCATATAGGGCGTCTTTCAAGACACCTTTGGGCACATCTCCCTTTCACCTCGTTTATGGCAAGCTGTGCCATTTACCTGCTGAGTTCAGACATAGGTCACTTTGGGCTATCACTGATATACTTTTGGATCCATATAGTGTAGGAGATTGGAGGAGGGCAGAGTTAGCAGCCTTGGAGGAGCTTCGTGATACCGCCTTCTCAAACAACCTACAGTACAAGGAGAGAGTGGAGGAGTGGCATGATTCTCATATCAGTCACAAGCATTTTGAGCCTGGACAGAGAGTATGGTTGTTTGATGCTAGGCTTTGTCTATTTCAAGGGAAGCTACAAAGCAAATGGAAGGGACTGTATTTGGTGAGAAAGGTACACGATAATGGGAGTATTGACATATCTGAGTTGTCTTCTGAGAGTACCTTTCAAGTGAACGGCCAGCGGCTCAAGCCATATCTAAATCATGAGCCACGGGTCGTTGATGTTGCCCCTATTCACTTTGCGTGAGATATGATCTCTTGACTCACATCTATTGCATCTCACGCCTGATTATCACTGTTCTTCCGACTTGTATAGATCCAGATGTCCATATCATTCCATTCTTTAGTCCCACATCCCTTTTTCTCATCCTATGATTATGCTATACTTAGGGTTTACTTTACCCTAAGTTTAGGGGGGATGTAGGGCTCTCGGGTAGTCTTTCGATTCATTTTTACCCCCGTTTTTGTTGCCTATACTTAGGGATAT
This sequence comes from Ottelia alismoides, assembly GCA_037367405.1. Lineage (NCBI taxonomy): Eukaryota > Viridiplantae > Streptophyta > Magnoliopsida > Alismatales > Hydrocharitaceae > Ottelia > Ottelia alismoides. Next base: position 284,059 of record JAZKJV010001890.1, on the reverse strand, counting down.
TTTACCCTAAGTATGGGGGGGGTAGACCCTGTACATTCTTCACTCGAATTTCTCTTTGTGTACAACCTTCTATACTTAGGATTATTTGATCCTAAGTATAGGGGGAAAGGCCGAGAACCGCTTGATTTCTATTCTTTCATTCGTCTTTGTATATAGCCTTCCTTTTCACTTCCCTATACTAAGCACGAGTTATGTCTCCTTCATCGCTCTTGACTCTGAGGACATCGTTCGAGCTAAGTATAGGGGGGTGTGTATATATTTCATATATACTTTAGCCACTCGTACTTTGTGTGAGTGTGTTAATAAAAAAAATGTTTAAAAACCCAAAATCCATAAAAATTAAAAATTTTTCCTTGTAAATAAACATTTTTTTATTGCACATACATAGCTATTGTACAAAATTATTTTTGTAAAAATATGTTCAAAAACTTTTTGTGTAAATAGTGTGTAAATATGTGCATATCAAAATTATGTATATAGTACAAAATTTTTTCAAAATGTTTTGAAAATCAAAAGTTTGCAAAAACCTTGTGTAAATTTGTGTAAATATTTTGCAAAACTTGCATTCATGCACACATTCATGATTTCAAAACATTTTTCAAAAATTTTGCACATGTGTAAAAAGTTTGTAAATAGCATCTTTGTATATATTTGTATAGTTTTTCCTGGATTATAGTTGACATTTAAACTAGCCTGGAATTAAATTGAAAAATGGAGCTCGATTAAGAACTTAATCCACCTAATTAATAGAGGAACCTTATAGGGCTTAGGGTTAAGGCTTTTCAGGTCCATGGTGGCTTAATTCTTTGAGTCCACTAGGCTATGATCACATGTCATCTCAATGAGCCTAAGTAGATCACTTAACAACACACACATGACTCATATAGACAATGGCTTGACTTGAACCTGCACTTTACACCGAGCTCTCTACGGATGAGGTGGTGAGGAGGCAGTCTTCCTTGACTTGGGGTAGCATATGAGGGTAGTACTTCTAGGCGGAACCTCTCTTCTTCTTTTAGTGTAGGAAGTGCATCTCAACCTGATCTGGTTGCCATGAGGTCTAACGACAGGAGTTGTGGGTTGCAATAATGCTTCAAAAGAGGGATAGTCTACTGGATCAAGAGGAAAAACTCCTTATGTACATATGCTGCACCTTGTAAATATGTTGTACATATGCACTAGAAAAAAAAATGCAAAAAAAATAACTCCAAAAAAGTGGTGGGTCTGATAGAAAATGATAATCCCACCGGAGTATGTATATAGTGCAATAGCAAAGCTTGAGACCCATGTTCCATCTTATGTAGCTTGCAGCAGGGAGACTTGGCTACACTGGTTGAGCTCCCAAGGATACATGGCTACACTGGCCATGGTCCATTCTCTTCTTCCCCCTCTTCTTGAGCTGGTTGAACTTGAACTTAGAAGGGAATACCCCGCTCCTCAAGGAAAGAGTGGCCAGATTCAGGTCATAGAGTTACCTTGTTGCGGAGGGTTGTCAAGTTGCTACTTCTGAGGTGGAGAGCTATACCTCACATACACTGTACAAGGAAAGATTCATGGTCTTCAGGGTTTGTGTATGTAGACTTGTTCTGATATGGATTGTTGAGGAGTCTTGGCTATAGATTAGTGGATCTTAGAGGATGTTGAGTTTTAAACTTAAGTCCAAATAAGATACCGACACATTAATAATCCAAAGATCTGATCGAGCTCCATATTTCAATTTAATGAAGGCAAGTTTAGTAATCAACATTGATCCATGCTTTTCTCCTCTTTTTCTTTTTCTTTTTCCTTTTTCTCTTCTTGTTCAAATAACTGTTTGCTAAGGGACTAGCAAAGTTAAGTATAGGGGGTGATGAATACCCATTCATCACTCTTTCTTCTTTTATTTTAGCTACAAAACCTATGCAAAACACATGTATGTTCTTGTAAATAGCATAAATTGTCATATTGCATGCATTGTGTAAATATGCATAACTAGCATGTTTTTGTGCATAAATAAAAGAATAAAGAAATAAAATAAAAAGAGGGAGATATTTAGAATAAATATTGAGCGACCCAATCCCAAGGGAGGGCTCAGCGTGGGCCTAATCGCAAAAGAATCAAAGTAGAGAGAGATAAGGAAGCTCAAGTGTGTGTACACATACCTATGTATATAAATAAAAATATTTTCCTCTTAATAAAAATAGGTGTTTATTTATTTGTACATATTTGAAAATATAAAACTAAATTAAACATGGGAAAAATAAAAGAAAAATAAAAATAAATAAAGTTCCCTTCATCATTGTACATAAACCATGTGTATAGAAATAACTTATCTATTTATTTCTCCTTATAAATAAATAATTACAATCCCATAAAAATATGTACATATTCCATATTCCATAATGTAAATAAATAAAATAAAAATCATAAAAATAAAAATAAAATAAAAAGAAACAAAATCAAAATCAACCTTGTATATATACCATGTAAATATGTATATACATCTATTTATTTCACCTATGTAAATAATTAATAAAAATAAAATAAAAACACCTTTAATTTTATTCTATAAATAAATAAAATACAAAATGGGAATAATTGTATAAAAATAAATAATTAAAAATTAAAAAAAATCAAAAATACATATTGTATATACCTATATATAATAATAATATATTGTAAATACATAATTTTTATTTCAAAAAAATAAATAAAAATCACAAAAAAATAATTTGAAAATAAATAAAAATTTTTCATGTTTTAAGTTTTTCAAAATTAATTTATTTAATATTTTTTATTGATTTATCAAAGAATTAATCAAAGCTGAATTTCCATTGGTCCACGGGGGATTGTTGACCCCCGGTCAACTCTCCCCCGCGGACCCTCTTCTCGCAGATCTGGGCGTCTGACCCAATTTCTCATCTTTTTCCCCGCTCGATCCGATCACCAACTACCCAAACCCCGGGCTCCAATTGTTCCCTGTAGATCCGAGACCTTCGCCCGAGCTTTTGCCTAGGGGTTCGTGCTTCACCAAGCTGGACCTGTCACCTTCTTCTCGGACCTGTAGAAGTATATAGCTCCAACTCCGGCCGCCATTCCAATCTATCCTTGGCGCTGCTCCTTCGTCCCAGGACCTCCATCTCCTTCCATTGAGTGACAGCTTTGCGAGGGTTGTGTCACAGAGAGGAGAGGACGTCGTTAGCCATCGATCCGGCGACTCCTTCCGTCGTGCGCCGTCGCGAGGTGCGCTGAGCCTCGGAACCCGACATTTCCTCGAGGCATGGACCCCCAGAGCTCCGTGAGCTCATTCCCATTCGACTGCATCCACCACGTAGACCTAATTCTTCCTAGTTTTCCTTAATTTCTAGTTACGCCCAATTCGCTCTACCGTCATCTTTCATCGATTCCGGCCACTCCGATCATCCATTTGATCATCCGACCCGACCAACATCTTCGCGAGACCGCTCTTCGCGTTCTTCTCCCACTCGCTCACCTTGGCTCGCCCCGGAGCCATGGCTCGACCTCCCTCGCCGTCGCCTCGCCGGAGGTCCTCATCGCGACCAATCCAGCCACCCACGCCACCCCTAACCGGGTCGAGGCAGTTTGCCCTCGACCCAGCAGTCCTCTCGTGCGATTTTGCAGGTGAAAGGTACCTCGTCTGAAGATCCAAGGTTAGAGCACAGAGGCTCAGATCTGCCTTCGTCGCCAGAGCTCCTCGGAGCTTCCCGGCCTCATCGGAGGGGCTCATCAGCTGCAGAACGCCTTGGCGGAGCTCTTCCACATCTTAGCAGCAGCAGAGGAGGACCCCAGCGCGTACATCAGGACGGCGAAACTCACTGGCATCGAGTTCTTGGAGGACCCTTCTCCGTCGTCCGATCTTCCCCGACGTCCCAGATTTGATCCCAGCCATCCATTTGAAGGGACCCAGCCACCGTCAGATCTTCTTGGGGTGATCAGAACCGTCCATCCAGACGAAGGGTTGCCCTTGCTCCAGGTCCATCAGATCATCCACGTGGCACGCCCTCATCCTTCCGATAATAAGGGGTAATTTATACTTAGGCCCCTGTCATTTTGTTTTTGCAATATAGTCCTGTAAATATTTTAATTAGTTGTTTTTTATTTTGGAAAAATTGCATAGAGGACCTTTATGTTTACTTATTTGCATTATAGTCCCTGTGAGTGTGGACCACGTGCTTCAACACGTGAGGACCTGGATTTTTTGTAATATATACCCTGTAGTTCTTGTGTGTTATTGTTTGAATGTTTTAAAATAGGAATTACAAGTAGGTCCTTCTGTGCCTGGTTCACATGCCCCACACGTGCAGTTTGGGCTTTTTGCATGTTTGGATCCTGAGCTTCTTGCACATGTTATTGTTTGGTCCCTAGAAATTGTTTTTATTACATTTAGGTCCTTGTGAACTAGGAGCCTTTGTTTGATTTAAGTAAAATGTCGAATCAAACCAAAATTGCATGAAATTTGGATATGTGGCTCCTGCCACTGTGTAAAAATTTCCCTAATTTTTGGGTACAGTGTTGAGACTTTTTGTTATTTTTAAAAATTCAAAAACATCACTTTTTGTGTCTATCCAGTTTAGAAAATCTTAAAAAATATAAAAACTATTTTAAAAATTCCAAAAAAATTAAGTTTTGTTTGTTTTTGTGTGTATAATATTTTGTGCATTTTTGGCGATTTTTGGATATAGAAACACCTTAAAATTTAAAAACACTTAAAAACTCACAAAAATTCTAAAGAATCATAGAAAATCCAAAAAATCACAAATTCTTTTTTTGAATTTTCTTTGTCATTTGTAGTTTTCATAAAAAATACCTCCAGGCTTTTATAGATCAATTTGATATTTTAAATTGATCTTCCAAGCGTGTATGGACAGTAGTTTATTGTTTCTACCTTCTTTGATTTTTAGAATTGCAAAAATCTGAAAAATTCATCAAAAACAGTAAAAAAACCTATAAAACTTAAAAATATTTTTGTTTGAATTTTTGGATCATTTTTAAATAAATTGGTTGAAGTAGATTGTATTTACCTTTTTTTCTTATTTTCCTTAATTATTAAAAATCCAAAAAATATAAAAATATTTAAAAACTACCAAAAATATTTGTTTTGCTTTATTTTTCTTTTCTGACTACTTCGAAGGCCGCAAGGCCAACTGGTGCTCCCTGAGTCCGACCCTGGGTGCTACACCAGGCTAATCTCATAGCCAGGGCCACTATTTTCTGATTTTATTGATTTATCTTTTTGTTTGGTGGTCTGCTTTTACATTTTCTTGATTGAGCTGAATATCTCTCTCGATCTGGGTCGCAACGACCCGAGAGTGATTATTTTTCCCGATCTCAGATTGAGAGTTGAATTTTTGGCCTCATTAGTTAGCCTGCCTTAGTCATTAGGGTTTTTAGAACTTAATAATCCACACTTCCCTAGTTTGAAAGATTTGAGCGCTATATTGTACTCTTCATCTCTGCCTTCAAAAAGAATATGATCAGCACAATCACTTTCACAACTGCATGATTGATGAGATGAGTTGAGATATCACTTGAGGAACTAGAACTAGAGATTTGAGTTTAAACCCAATGTAATGATATTTGAGGATGGGATAAAGTTAATAAAGGCTTCAGAAAACCCGAGTGTCAGCAAAAACCTAGCTAGTATGTGAACAAGTTCATATGCTATCTTTTTGATATTGACCTAAGTGCCAGGGTGTGTTGAAACTTAACGAAAAATTTTGATCAGTGTGCGCCAACTTTTGGTAAAAGCAGTGGAGCTAGCCAACAAAAGAAAAGAAAAAATAAATTTCAAAGAAAAGCTCTATCATCCAAAGTAAAATTCCAAATGAGCTTCCAACAATGGCGAGCGCTCCCAAACATTTTCAAAGTGTCCACTTGGACCAAGCACTAATTATGACCAAGGAGTTGGGCTGACACCATAAAAGGGCTTTGCATCGTAAGCAATACAAGTCTGGGTGTCGAAGGTATCTTAGATACTCAAAAGAGACACACCCCGGTGTACTCCCAGAAAAACAAGTGCAGACGACTCCAAATTCTCTTGACGGACATATTGATCAACAAAATAAAAATATACTTGTGTTGAGTAATAAGGCACTCGAGAGGCACCTTGTTCCAATGTAAGGGAGAGAAAATCAGACACAATCCTATGCCCTCCATCATCTGGCCGTCCATCTACACTTTCCAGTCTGACAAACTAATGAGACAGTTGACTGAAGTAAGAATAGACTTATTCCCTAGTATTGAGGATTAGGTCTAAAGGAGAGTCTCTTGCATTAGACTTTAGGTGATGTCTAGACTTGACTCTCATTAATGTAGTACACTAAAATCATATCCTTATATTATATGTACAAATAGAGAGTCTGAAAATTAGAGAGGTTGGATTCCTTTTTGATTAAAGCTTGGATGAACCCAGAATTTTAGGATCACTCAAATTAAGGGGCTTCTCTGAATTAAGCCTTGAAAATGCACTTGCACAGTCAGGGATGTATTCAACTAAGTCATTCATTCATGCTCGGGGACGAGCATGGTCTATGTATAGGGGAATGATGAATCTCGTATTCATCATGCTAAAATTGGTCATTTAGGCTCTGCTCCCCATCATTCACTTGTAATTAATCATTAATAGAACATTATTAGCATTCATACATGTGTTGATAATATTTGCATTTCATCATGCATAATTGCATTAAAAATCCCATGTATAAATTAGCCCAAAAAGACGCCAACTTCTCCTATTTTTAAATTATTCATCCTAAGTCCGATTGACCTCAAACCATCTCCATTGTGTAGATATTACTAACACTATCAAATAAAAAATATAAAAAATTACTAACTCCAATAAGTGTCAAATATTCCCAAAGTCTAATTTCACATCTAACGGACTAAAATGAGCATATCTCCCACATATAGTATCCGATTTTGGTATACTCACTTTTAAAGTACTTCATTTTCAAATACCTTCAAAACAAGACCAATTTCGTAAAATTTAGAGCTCATATGTGAAAGTTGGGTTTTTGGCCTCTTTTGCGCATTGTGACTTTTTGCTATTTTGGACGTGAGTTTTTATGTACATAATTAATCCTTTTAATTTTATTTCTTTTTCATTTGTGTTCTTTGATGAAAGTTTTATTAAGCGATAAAAAAATCCAAATCCAGATTAAAACCGAAATCAAAGAAACTGAATGAGTCCAAGTGTCCGTTGTCGGTGTGTATAAAAGTTGTGCGCTTCTTACTTTTATTTTATTTTCCTATTTTTGTATTTATTAAAAATCCAAAAAATCATATTAGTGTGTAATTAATTTTCTTGTATTTTATCAAAATTTTTCTATATTTTTTATCCTCTCTAAAATCACAAAAAAATACAAAATCCCCAAAACCCGATTTTCTATACACATGGAGAACCACCAAAAATACCACTTCTCACAGATGACCTCTTTTGCTCATGGGTCCTTCATGAAAGTTGTAGATCTCGTCGAGCCGAACAATTTTCGTGAAGGAAATTTTTCGATTCGAGGTCTTCTTCTATCTCTTTTTTCCTCTCCAAAATCTGAAATTTTTTGGTGCCACGTGGCAGCTCCAGGGCGTGCCACGTGGCACCTCGCTTTCCCTCTCTCTCCAGCCGCACCCAGATCACGTGCTAGGCACGTGACCCTGGTCATCTTATCCATCCAGCCGTTGCCAAACCCACCCTGCCGACGTCCCTCCTCCTTCGCCCTCGTAACCGCCGCCACCTCCTCGTAACGGTCGCCGCCACGACGCTCCCCTTCTCCGGCCGTTACGAGACCGGCCTCACCCTCGCTCCTATAAAACCCCAACCATGGCCAGCCATTGCACCCATCCGCCCTCCTGCTTATTCAGCTAGTGACAGTAGCTGGAGATTATTGTCACAAGCAAGATCCGGTGGCTTCACATCCACCGAAGCAGCCGCTCCCCGCGTCTACTAAGCCTCCGGACCAGCCATATGTCGAGGTGAAGATCAGGCCCAGGTTGTTAGACCTTCGGCCAACTCCGTCTATCACCCCAGGTCCCCTCCCACTCGCTCCTTTCCTGGTTTCTTTTTTTGCTAACTTTGCAGGACCGCTGCTCCGCCCGTCCTCCTCCAGCTTCGCGCCTCCGCCGTAGTGCTCCACCGTCGTCATCCTCCCCGCACCGCCCCTCGCGCCGTGTGTCTGCCGAGGTGCAGCACCACCCCCGTCGGCAAGAGCTCCGATAGCCCATCGTCTCCGAGCCTCAGGCCCATGCCCGAACCATAGGCTCGGCCGCCCAAGCCTAGGATCTACCTCCGAGCCTCTGGCGCACGTGCTCTGCACGTGTGCATTGGGAAAATTGTAAAAGGACTTGACATTTCTTTAAATTACAAAAATACCCCCGCTAGGGGTAAATCACATCAGTGCCCAGCTGATTTTTGTTATATTACATATAAGCCCCTCTAGGGACCTCCTTGCAAGAAAAACCTTATTTTAATTACATTTTAGTCCCTGAAATTTCAATTCATCATATCTTTTCCATACGAACTCCGTTTTTTGCATACAATATGTCGTTTTGAAGCTATTTTCATGCTCTACCATTTAGCATAGCTTGTGAATAGATCTGAGGTTGTTTATTTTCAAATTTTATTTGAGGATCATCATTGACTTTTGCAGGCTAAGTTTGACATACTTGTGCTTGAGAAATTAACGATAAATCTGTTGCAGGAGTTCGGTTGAGGATTTCAATTCGACTAACCTCTTGTGTTTATTGTTGATTATTCCTAATAGTTTAATCTTTACAGGGGTTAAATCGAGGATCAATTTATTTAACTATCAACTTGTCTGATCGATGATTAATTTTGAAGAGTATATTACATGGATTTTTGATAGGATATTTATTGGTTAAATATGTTTTCCTATTACTGAGAGTTGATAAGTTTTCTAGGCTTAATATTTTTTGATCTGTGATTCTCTCTCGATAATTAATTACTAAATTTCATTGAGGATTGAATTGTATACTTCACAGATACTGGGCACAATCGTCTCTGTTTACTTTCTTTGCATAGCATCTCCATCATTGCATTGTATATATGGTCCCAACACGGAAATTAATCAAGCATTAATTAATTATTTAATTTGATTTAAAAATCACGCAACTATGAATCACCGTTCCCTGTGTTCGACCTTGGTAGACTCGCCAAGTAAAAATTAATCCACAACATTCAAAGATTGTGGTGTTTTGATCGACCGAAATCCGCCTCTTATACTACAATTACCGATTGTTAAAGAGATGGATTTCACGTTCATCAAATGAGGCCCGGGAGCCCCGAACCATAGGCTCAGCCCCCTAAGCCTAGGATATACCTCTGAGCCTCTGGCGCAGGTGCTCCGCACGTGCGCATTGGGAAAATTGCAAAAAGGTCCTGACATTACCTAAAATTACAAAAATATCCCAGCCAGGGGTAAATTACATCAGTGCCCAGCCGATTTTTGCTATATTACAGATAAGCCCCTCCTAGGACCTCCTTGCAAGAAAAACCTTATTTTAATTACATTTTAGTCATGAAATTTCAATTTATCATATCTTTTCCATACAAACTCTGTTTTTTGCATACAATATGTCATTTTGAAGATATTTTCATGCTCTACGATTTAGAATAGCTTGTGAATAGATTTGAGTTGATTACTGTCAATTATTATTTGAGGATCATCATTAATTTTTGCAGTCTAAGTTTGACATACTTGTGCTTGAGAAATTAACAATAAATCTAATGCAGTAGTTCGGTTGAGGATTTCAATTTGATTAACCCCTTATGTTTATTGTTGATTATTCCCAATAATTTAATCTTTACAGGGGTTAAATCGAGGATCAATTTATTTAACTTTCGACTTGTCTGATTGATGATTAAATTTGAAGAGTATATTACATGGATTTTTGATAGGATATTTATTGGTTAAATACATTTTCCTGTTACTAGGAGTTGATAAATTTTCTGGGCTTAATATCTTTTGATCTATGATTCTCTCTCGACAATTAATTGCTAAATTTCATTGAGGATTGAATTGTATACTTCACAGATTCTGGGCATAATCGTCTCTGTTTACTTTCTTTGCATAGCATCTCCATCATTGCATTGTATATATGGTCCCAACACGGAAATTAATCAAACATTAATTAATTATTTAATTTGATTTAAAAATCATGCAACTATGAATCATAGTTCCCTGTGTTCGACCTTGGTAGACTTGACAAGTAAAAAATTTTCCACAACATTGAAAGATTGTGGTGTTTTGATCGACCGAAATCTGCCTCCTATACTACAATTACTGATTATTAAAGAGGTGGATTTCGCGTTCATCACACCTCCATTTTAAAGATTATTTAATTTGTACGATGAAAGTGAGACTGATGAATTTGGAATTTTGGTGGATAATATTGATCTTGCAAGTTGAGCTTTGTTGATTTTTGAGAGTATTGTAATTTACACAATATACAATGATTTTTATTGCAATTATTTTTATTATTTACAAAAGATTTTTATTCGTAATTTTTAAGAAAAAACATTTTTATTTGAGTTGAATTTTTGTATGAATAAATTAAAGAAAAGAATGTGTGTTATAGATAGTAGCGAACATATAATGAATATATACAAGTGACAAATGATATTCTGGAATTTTTTGTATTTTGGGCCTTATCTCGTCCAACTTTATTCCTTGTCGATCAGGTCAAGTCTTGACCTTCTCTCGAGGTCAGAGTTAGCATGTATCTATTACATATATACATCATTTGTTTTCTTTATTTTTTCTTTATTTCTTTATTTATTTATTTTAGTTTAAAATAATGATAAATATACAATATTTACATAAGAATTAGGGTTAGTAAAAGAATGTATTTATTGTTATTTATATGTGTTTTATAAAGGATTTTAAGCTAAAATAAATGAATAAAGATGATGAAATGCAGATTCCTCAAGGTTTTAATGATATTTTTGTTTTGTTTTTAATAGGCGATTTATTAGGATAAATGTATAGAGGTATTTATACCATATACATAGTGGTACATATAAAATATTTACATGATTTTTTTATTTTGTACTTGTTTGTATTTTATACAAGTCAAAACAATATTCACAACTAATAAAAATACAATATGCACAAATATGTACAAGAAAATAAATAAGTACATAATATACATAGGTATAATATACAATAACACCCCAATTAGCCACATTTCACACCTTAACTCTGATTTTATGAAACCAATTCCATTTTAAAGATTATACACGGTAGTGTATACATAGTAGTGGGTTGAATTTGGGTATGAATAAATTAATGAAAAGAATTTGTATTATACATAGTAGTGTATAAAATGATGAAAATATACAAAAGATGATTGATTTTCTGCAATTTTTGGTATTTAGGCTTATCTTCCGCTACTTTCTTCCTTGTTAATTAGGTCAAGTCTTGACCTACTCTCGAAGTCTGGGTCAGCCTGTATTTATTACATATATACAGTCTTTGATTTTTTTTATTTTCCCTTTATTTATTTATTTCTTTATTTTAGGTTAAAATAATGATAAATATACAATATTTACGCAAGAATTAGAGTTAGTAAAAGAATACATTTATTGATATTTACAGGTTTTCTGTAAGGGATTTTAAGCTAAAATAAATGAATAAAGATAATGAAATGTAGATTCATCATCTCCCTATGCTTTACTTTTGCTATTCCCTTAGCAAACACTTATTTGAAGAATAAGTGACTAAAAGAAAAAGGAAAGAAATAAAGGAAAAATAAAGAACTTAGAACAATATTGAGTATTAAACTTATCTTCATAAAATCAAAGTATGGAGCTTAGTCAGACCTTTGGATTATTAGTTTGGGCAGAACCTTAGTGGGAAACAAACTTGACACCCAACAGCCTCTGGAAACCACATAACTCTACTCAAGTCTCCTCAATAGCCAGGTCAGATTAAATCAACTCATACGCAAACCCTTATGACTATGAATCTTTCTTGTACAATGTAAGTGATATATAGCGCTCCCTGGCTGAAGCAGTAAAAGTCAGCCTTCTCCAACATAGTGACCCTAATTCCCCAATCCAATAACTCTTTCCACAGGAACCATGGTATTCCCTTCTAAGTTCAAGTGCAACCAACTCAAGAATAGGAGGTAGACAGAATAATGGATGCTATCCAATGTAGCTACCTATCCTAGGATATCTGGCCAGTGTAGCCAAGTAATCCAGCTACATGTTCCCAAATATTTGACTTGGAATCTCAAGCTTTCTTATTGACTATACATCTATATAAATACTCCGGCATGCATTTTATTTTCATCCAGGCATGTTCACTTATTTGGAGTTTTTTATTTTGCATTTTTTCTTTTTTTGGATATATATAAGGGTGCAGCATGTACGTAATGAGTTTTTCCTCTTGAGCAACTAGACTATCCCATTTTCGAAGCTTTATTACAACCCACAACATTTTGTCGTTAGACCTCATCGCTACTGGACCAGGTTGGGTACAATGGCCACAAATGTGTGACTTCCTATGTTTCCATTGGCTTGTGTCTCATGCCGACAAATGCGTCCCTCTACCACTTCAACTTAGGTGAGCAAATTGTAAATGCAGTTGTGCAAGCTAGGTCATTATCAGTAAGAATCATGCATGTGCTCCAAAGTATTCTACTTAGGCAATACGTCACTGAACTAAGTCTTGTGGTTCCTAAAGAATTAAGTCTATAGATTTGAAGAATCTCAATTCCATTTCCTATAAGGTTCCTCTGAAATTAAGTGGATTAATGTACAACCAAGCTCTATTCTTCAACTTTATTCCAGACTAGTTAAGTGTCAATACCATTCTTGAAAATGCACATGGAAATACAATAAATATATACAAAACACTTTTTTTAAGAAAAAGAAAGGTTAGTAAATTGAATATATATATATATATTTATCTAGAATCCATACAAGTATATACACAAGGATTATAAGAGATTTTACAAGAGGATTTTATTCACAAGTTTTAGATACAATTTTATAAAATAATTTTATATACATCAAAGAATTGTATTTATAAGAGGATAAGTGATTAAGGTTTTTATGCACACGTAGATTTTACAAATACATATACATCCCATGATCTATATCCCACGTGACAAAATAATTTTACAAAAATTTTACAAACCTTTTAGGTTTTACAGACATTTTTCAAAATATTTTACAATGATTTTTCAAAAGTTTTACAAATGTTTTGCAAACTAAATTACAGACAATTTTACAAATTATTTTGCAAATAATTTTACAAACATGTTTTTGCAGACATTTTGTTTTCAAAATTTTTCCAAACATTTTTCACTATACACAAGTTTGATACAGAAAATAATTTACAAACACTTTACAAACAAAATATTTTTACAAACGATTTTGTAATGATTTGTACAAAAGTAGTTTTACAAATTTTTGTACAAACATTTTTATAAATAGTCTACAAACAATTTTACAAAAGTTTTTTACAAAATATTTTACAAAAAAATTGCAAATATTTTTAAAAAATACTTTTGCAAATTATTTTACAAATCATTTTTCAAAACTTTTTTTTTTCAATTTTAATGTATAATAACCATATGAATATACAAAAAAACACGAGTTATGGTTGAAGTATGTATACAATATATATGACACCCCCATGCTTAGCTCGAACTATGTTCTCATAGACCAAAGAGTTATAAAGGAAGACATAGCTGGTGCTAAGTATAGAAAAGTGAAAAGAATCCTATACAACAACAACTCAAAGAATAGACAAAAAGAATCGAAGTCTATGATCCCCTTATACTTAGGATCAAGTAATACAAAGTATAAAAGATTGTACAGACTGGGAAAACCAAGAAAAAGAATGAAAAAGCTCAATGATTCGACTGGTTCTTCCCTATATTTAGGGCAAACGATCCCTAAGTATAGAAAAATAATATCAAGAAGTTGAAGGAAAAGTGAGAGAACAAAAGAAATAAACGAAAATAAAAACATGAATGCGACGGAATGAACAACATCACTCCCCTTATAGTTAGGGCAAAGGATCCCTAAGTATAAGCACCAACCGGAGTTATGAAACAGAACGAAAATGGAAAAACTCAAATCATGCACCTCCCTTATACTTAGGATAGAGTACATCCTAAGTGTAGCATACACACGAAAAGAGGTGAACGATAAAAGTAGAAGAAGAAAGAATAAAATGAAAGGATATATACATGAGAAAATCAGCTCATGTATCCTATGCAGAAGATGTCAAAAAGTCATTGTATGATACCACACATATGGAATCAACCATGAACATGAATGTATCATGATCTAGATATGGATTCAGCAATTATCCGTTCACAAAAAATGGTTGTGTGCTAGATGACAACCCGGATATGATAATACTACCATTGTCACGCACAGCTCTCACAATGAACGATCCTGACCATTTTCTTTTGAACTTACTAGAGAACAACTTCAATTTAGCATAAACAACCAAAATTTCTGATAAGGGGAGAAAGTATTCCTTCTAATGTATCTATCATGCCAACACTTGACTTTCTCCTTATACATGAGTGAGTTGTCGTATACAAAATATCTGAATTCTAGCAATCTATTCAGATCCAACTTCCTATTCTATCTTACTTTCTCATAATCCAAATTGCATACACGGAGTTCCCATAATGATTTGTGAATTAATTCAACTAGCAAGTGGCAAGGCTTTCCATAAACCAATCTACAGGGAGACATACCCAATGGAGACTTGTACACCGTCCTGTAAGCCCATAGAACCGAGTCAACATCTGGGATCAGTTCTTCCTACCTGGACATACAAGTTTATGCAATATCGTCTTTATCTCCCTATTTAAAATCTCGGCCAAGCCGTTAGTCTGTGGGAGGTAAGGAGACACGGCTTTATGCTCAATGGTGTACTCCTTCGCAAGCTTCTTGACCTTCGATTAATGAAATGGATTCCTCCATTTGAAATGAGTATCTTGGGTATCTCGAACCACACAATAATGTGGTCCTTAAGAAAGGAACAAACTGTACGACTATCAGCGGCTTGGGTGGGGATAGTCTCCACCCAACGACTAACATAATCCACGGTAAGCATGATGTATTGAAATCCCAGACTGACAGAAAATGGGACCACAAAGTATATGTCCCAAGCATCAAAAACATCTAAAATCTAGATATATCTCAGGGACATGGTATCTTTGGAACCAACGATTCCTCCCATCTTCTGACAGTCAGTACAACCTCAAACATACTCTATAGCATCCTTAAATAAAGTTGGCCACCATAGGATGCTCTGTAAAACCTTTGTTGTTGTGTGCTTACCAAAATGATGCCACCAGACTCTAATTGTGGCAATGCTCAAGTACACTGGTGTATTCCTCTTGAGGAATGCAGCTCATCCAGATACAATCCATACCCTCACGAAACAGGTATGGATTCTCCCATTGGTAAAAATGTATCTTTGACAAGAATCTGTCTACCTAGTGCTTCGACCAATCTTGTGGAAATTTCTTGGAGATAAGATAGTTCACAACATCAACATACCATAGGAGTGAGTCCACAAACAAAATGGTATCATCTGGAAAGGTCTCTGATATGGGAAGAATTGACTGCTCAGAAGTCTCTACATCTGTGATTCGAGAAAGGTGATCTGCCACAACATTCTTTACTCCAGTTTTATCTCGAATCTCTAAATCAAGCTCGTAAAAAAGAAGGATCCATCTAATAAGATGTGGTTTGGCATCCTTCTTTGCATGTAGGTACCGTATGGTAGTGTGATCCTTGTATACAATGACATGTGAACCAATGAGGAAATATCTGAACCTATCTATTGCAAACATCATTGCTAACATCTCCTTCTTTGTGAATGTGTAATTACGCCATGCTTCATCTAGAGTCTTGCTAGAATAGTGTATAGAAAATGGTGTCCCATCCATTCTCTGCCCTGAAATAGCTCCAACTGCAAAATCGGATGCGTCTATCATGATCTCAAAGGGGAGAGACCAATCAGGTGGATGTCGGATAGGAGCACTAGTAACCATGTCTTTCATCTGATGAAATGCAAGGAGTACTTTGTCATAAATAATAAACTCACTATCCTTGCATAGAAGCGTGGTCAATGGTCTGGTGATCTTGCTGAAGTCCTTAATGAATCACCTATAAAAACTAACGTGTCCTGAAAATGACCTCAACTTCTTCAAATTCTGCGGTGGCTCTAGCTTGGAGATCACATCAATCTTAGCCGGGTCAACCTCTGTACCATGTTTGGAGATGATGGGGCACAACACAATTCCATTAGTCACCATAAAGTGACTCTTCTCCCACGAGAGCACTAAGTTAACCACACAACAACGTTGAAGTATTCGGTCTAAATGAGAAAGACATGTATCAAAGCTATCCTTGTAGATTGAGAAATTGTCCATGAAGATCTCTAGAAAACTACCCATCATGTCAACAAACACAACCAACATACACCTTTGGAATGTAGCAGGGGCATTATACAATCCAATGGGCATCCATCTAAAGGCATAGGTGCCAAACAAACAAGTAAAAGTAGTTTTCTCGTGATCCTCAAGAGCGATTAGAACCTGGTTATACCCAGAATACCCATCCAAGAAACAAAAGAACTCCTTCCCTTCCAGCCTCTCAATAATCTGATCAATAAAGGGGAGTGGAAAGTGATCTTTCTTTGTAGCTGAATTCATGCACCAATAATCTACGCAGACACACCATGAAGTAGGTACACGGGTTGGAATCTCCTCACCATGGTCTTTCTTTACGATATTGATCTCGGATTTCTTTGGGAGCACATGTAAAGGACTAACCCACTTGGAATCAGAGATGGGATAAATAAAGCCAGCATCACACAATTTCTCGATCTCTTTCATGACAACATCCCAGCACCAGAGGGTTTGTTGTCATCATCAAATAATCTATGACGCGAGAACAAAGTTTGGTTAATCCCGCGGAGATCTGAAATATTCCATCCAATGGCCTTGTAGTTTCTCTCAAGAACCTCTATCATGCGAGATTCTTGTTCGTCGGTCAACTGCGACCTGAGGATGAGATCTGGGGGAGCAAAGAAGGCATACTTCAACGTTGAGGGTAAAGCCTTAAGCTCAGGTGGGGTCAGAATCGACATTGTGACAACATCTGCAACTGCACTGGTAGAAGGTATCTGATCTGCATTGTGTGCACTGTCCACCGTGGCTACTATAAGCTTAGTACGTAGAAGCTCAAAAAGTTTTGTAATGAATGATCTCTGCTCAGAATGGAATGGCTCATCGGGATCTTCAGAATCCTGAACAAAAATCTTAGAAATCTTAGTAGGAGGTATTGATGAATCCACATTTCATCATCTTTATTCTGTCATTTTGGCCTCAAAAACCTAGCAAATGCATGTAAATACCCTTAATTCCTATATTTTAGCATTCATGCATGTGTTTGGAAATAGTATATAAAATACAGTTTTTAAAGGGAAAATAATAGAATAAAGAAAAGAAAAGAAAAAGAATAAAATATTGTAAATATTTTATGACCCGAAACCCGGAGACCTAGGCATCTCGATGACTAGGTCGATAAGGAATAAAGTAGAGGGAGATAAGGGCTAAAATATAATAAAAATACCTTTTATTTTATTCATTCTTTATTCATTTTGGGACCTATTTTTAGTTCCACTTTTTATACGTCAAATAAAGAAACTTTGTACATAAAAGTTGTAGATAATTAAATATAGAAAAATACAAAATTGATTTCACTCAAAAATAATATATAGATAAAAAGTTATGATGTAAATAAGATTCCAGAATGCCAACTTCCCAGACGTGTATCTCGCAAATAAAAGCTCGAAATGCATCAAAATCACCGTTAATTATATATAATTTTAAATAAGCTATTTAATGAAGGTAGTTTCGTATTTGGCGGAGCTACGGTTTGAAAGTTGAGTTTTGGACCCCTATTGTATACTTGTAAAGATTAAAATATTCATTTTATTATTTATTCATTATTTTCATAATTTTATATTTTTTAAATTTGGTAAATATTTTTTATAAGATATAGGTACATTAAAATCAGAATAAAAAACCTAAAGAAAATTCAAAAATAAAACACATGTATATAATACCTAGGTATAAGACCTATAACTATACCTATGTAATTAATACTTCCCTTTTATTAAGTATACAAAACACTTCAGAAAAATAAAATAAAAATATATTTAAGTGTATAAAAATATGTTATAAATTTATAAAATAATAAACAAAAGTAGTAAAACCAAATAAATAAATAAAAATATAAATAAAAATATATAGATGAATATACCTATACTTAGCCCAAAAAAGGGATTTACAATTCCAGACCTCATAAAAATAAATAAAATAACCATAAAATTCTTTATAAAATAAGGAACATTTTTTACTTTATAACCTAAAATAAATAAAATCATTTACTATTTTATTTCGAATTTACTAATAATTTTGACTTGGAATTTCCTGGTTGGTTCACGTGGACCAACCAGGCGCGGCCGTTTGTTGACCTCGGTCAACTCCCTGACCGAGGCCTGCCAGATCTGACAGCCATCACTTTTCTCCTGATTTCAAGAAATTTTGGCTCCCAATTCTTCCATCCTCTGGCCTCGCGATCTTCTTGAAACTCCTTCCTTGATCATCACTGATTCACGTCGAGTGCCCATATCTTTCCATATCTTAATCATTCACGTGTGACCATCTCTTGAAGGAGACGTAATCATCTTGCATATATTGGACCCGCCACCTTCAATCTCGAGTTTGAACCACTTGTGCGCCGCTTTCTCCCCACCTAACATGCTCTAGAGATAGAGGGAGGTGACAGCTCCCCATTCCAAGCTTTAGGAGGGTCGAGGAAGGATCGAGGCGGCTCCACCATCTCCGCCGACCACCGGCGTCGAGGTTCTTCCCCTCTGGTCTCCGGCCATCGAGGCAGTCCCCTTTTCTTATTTCTTTTTGCATTTTCTTATTCTACATACCCTTAGAAGTAGTTTAGACCCTTTAGATTAGACCGACACCCATCGACTCGCCTTCCTCAATTCCCTCGCCGGAGCGCACCTCCGGCCGCACATCCATTTTGCCGCTCTGCCATCCACCATTAGAGTCTTCATTCTAGCTCTTCTACCTCCATTATGACAGAGTGAAGGTTGGAGATGAAGCCACGACGAAGGGAGGATTCTTTGGTGTGATCCCTTGGTGTTCTTGCTCCATTGTATCACAAGCTCTTAGCTTGTCAAGCCTCTTCTCTGCCGGAATCGAGGCCATGACCGGTCATTCTCATCGGAGAACAGACCACCATAGGCGACTACCTTCACTCGCTACGTTTTTTTTCTTGTAGGTAACTTTTAGATTTAGTTTTTCTTCTTGCTGTAGTGTAACAACCCATCATTTTCAACTTTCTCCATCCTCATTCGTCGCGGCTAATCACCTCACCGCTGCCTTCATCCACTTCTTCGTACTCCCTTCACGCAACCTCAACCAACTCTGACCACGCACGGTGGCTGGAGACCATCTCCTTCTACCATTTTCGTAGGAGAACCCATGTACCCCATATATTTTTTTGTGTGCATAACGCAAGCCGAGCCAACGCTCGAGCTTTCATTTCTACTTGCAGGTATCCGCCCGAATGTCCTACAGCCGCACCACCATCTCTAATGCAGAGCTCCACACCGTGGCACTTCCTCGGCCCTCAGATTGGCTTTTTTGTTGCTATTTTTCGAAGGAATAAGAAGAAGGGAGGGAGTGGATAGCAGCCACCGTTGGATCGCCCCGCTTGGGTATTTTGCACCTTTAACCCTGATAATTTTTGTATTTAATATTTAGTATTAAAACTTTCATTTGCAGTATTAAAGTTATGTAATATTTGCATGGACACCCCTAGATTTTGAATATTTGCATCCAGGTCTTGTCCACGTCACCTCACATGACTCACGCACGTGGGGGTGATGGGTATTTCGCAAGGACCCCCCTGCAGGTTTTCATATTTCGTTTTAATCCAAAAACTTTTCTATTAAGTGTAATATTTTTGGAAAAATTGCATTTAGGCCCCCAGGTCTTTGCTGATTGCACTTAGGTCCCCCTAGGCACGTGCATACCACGTACGGGGGGTGGGATATTTGCGCTTGTACCCCTACGGGTTTTGGAATTTGTATTTGGTCCTGGAATTTTGTTTATTAGTTATATATTTTGTGGAAAATTACTCTGTGGCCCTTAGACTTCTGGATAATTACATTTATGCCCTTGCTAGTGTTGATTTTTCTATTTGTTGTCTCTATTTATTTCATGCATCTATAAAATTCCAAAAATCACCAAAAAATTAACTTAGGCCCATGTTTAGTTGCTCTTTCACGCTATATTTTTAGATTGCATTTTTATTCCATTTGCATATTTATAAAAATTAAAAACCATGCATTTTTGCTACTATTTTCATTCGAAAAAACCAAAAAAATATTAAAACCCTCGGAAAATTCTAAAAAAAATAGTTTTTGTGTGTTTCTGTATGCTTTAACTTCTGTCGAAAAACCAAAAGAAAACCCCTAAAAATAATAGAACTCTCAAAAACTTCATAAAAATCTTAAAAATTCCAGAAAAGCCTAAAAATATAATTTCGATCTCTGAATTTTCTTTGATTTATTAGCTTTAATTTAAAATTAATTTGAGGAATTTTGGATTCTATTTGCTATTTTAAATCCCCATTTTTGTTTCAGCCCCTATATTTCATCCACTGTATTTAGTATTTTTGCCTTTAAAAATACCAAAAAATTAGGAAAAAATCAGTAAAATCACAAAAACAATATAAAAATTTAAAAAACCCAAAAAGATTTTATTTCCTGGTTTTCGCTTATCTTATTTTTCTCTGTATATTATATCTCTTATTCCTTCTTTGTATATATACCCTATTAAAAGAAAAGAAATATAAAAAAATACAAAATCAATAAATTAAAAAATCAAAATATAAAAATTAAAAATAAAATATAAAAACGTAAAAACTAAAAACCCACAAAAATAGCACAAATGTAGGCACCTGATCACTTTCACATTTTTGAGCATTTTTGCCCTGTTCTATCCTGCTTGCTCCCTGAGTTCGACACTCTACACATACTTGCACTATACACACTTATTGCAGAGTATAATAAATTTTAATACCGCATATTGCTTTTCATTGCTTGATTGTTGTTGTGGGTTAATTGTTGATTGAGTTAGGATTTATCGAGGGTCGCCACAGTGACTTTGTCTCCACCTTGTGTGAGACATTTAGACCCTTGTATTTCTTGGTTCATCAAATGGCGTCGTTGCTGCGGAGCAACATCGTTTAGATTGGGATTCATTATTGATTGTGATTATTTGCCTATTTTTGAGCTCTATTCATTTGATATTATTGGTTGACTTGTCTAATCACCCTCTCTTTGGAGTTTGTGCGAGGTACCACGGATCGAGTGAAGCGCTATATCCATGGCGCCTGTGCACCCACACGAAGGCGGAGCATGGCTTATGACCTAGCATAAAAGGAGATTTGGAGGATATGAGGAGATAATCACCATCTCGAGCATTTTTGCTTATTTGTTTATTTGTGTAATTTGAAGTGAGAGAGAGACTTTAAATTGTAATAACTTGGACTCTCCAGGACACTCGGGCCTAATTTTCGAGGGATTTCTCCCTTGGGGGCCTCGTCTACTTTCATGGTTTTATGGCCGGTTTTGTTTTATTCGATTTTCTTTTATTTTGATTCACAAGGATTTTGGCCCCTAGACTTAGGATTTTATTGTGATTGTGACGTAATTGATTAGGACCCCACACCTAATATTTTTCCTGTGTCTATAGATCATAAGTGGACCTGATTAATAGCTCACAAAAGAAAAAGCTATCTTGGTCACCTAAGGAGTCACGTGCCACTAGAGGTCGTATACAGCGCTGGCAGGATCCGTCGTGGCGGACACCGATTGTCATCAAAGACCAGACTCCGACTCCTCTTGTTGACCATTTAGCTACTGTTCTTCTCGTGTAGAAATTCTTGTCTAAGGCTGATTTCTTCTTTCAT
Organism: Ottelia alismoides; assembly: GCA_037367405.1. Taxonomy (NCBI): domain Eukaryota; kingdom Viridiplantae; phylum Streptophyta; class Magnoliopsida; order Alismatales; family Hydrocharitaceae; genus Ottelia; species Ottelia alismoides. The sequence continues at coordinate 261,993 of JAZKJV010001890.1, read as the reverse complement.
CATATAGGTAGTTTTATTTCTATCTTTAGTTTATGTGTGCATCACCCTGCATGTAGAGTGTTGGAGCAAGGTACACATTTCTATCTCTGTATGCATCATTGTGTTTGATCGCACATCGGCTTTTTTGACTTCCTCCCTTGTTTTATTTTACTTAAAATAACCAGGAGATTCCATGGAGCTTAGGGGTGAATATTTGCATGATTACATGATTGAAGTAAAACCTACTGCCCTAATCCACACTTAGGAAAAATTCACACTAATTTGAAAAAATAATCCATTCTTAATCTAGAGATACTTGCTTAGGGTGTGGTTTTAAAGCTTTTTCCTACATTAGATTAGGTTTTCATTTTTGTGTGGATCATATTACATGTAGAGAGCCAGAGACAAGTACAGCTTCTATCCCTGCATGCATCATGTTTTTCCATGACATTTTGTGATTCTCCCCCTTTGTGACACCACTGATAAAGAAAAATGAACTCCCGTTTGATATTTTTTGAAATATCCAAAAAAAGTGAACCCCCTAAAAATATATAAAAAAAAGATTTTTTTCCTTTTAAAACTTTGAAAATATATATATATATATATGGACTTAATTGTTTTAGGAGAGCAAAATCCTCATTGTTACATGTACTTACCTCCAGACAGAGTGGGTGAGGATGTAGCCCTAAGGACTAGAGACAAAAATCCCTGAACTTGTACCCTAAGTACTCATGCATCACCTTTCGATACACGGTCGCAATTGCAAGAACTTGCTTCCGACCATAGAAAGTTATTTTAGTGTACTCCGCTTCACATTTCCCTTTGGGTATGATATAACCCGGCAACCTGAGCAGAGGGTTCCAATGTTTGGGGGAGTGTGAAGACGCACGCTGGGCAATAAGACAAAACCTGTGAGTTTGTTTAAAATAACTTCTTGATTTCCTAGCTTTAAAATTAAAAGATAAACGACTGAACTCTTACGGTCATCACTTTGTGAAATTGGTGAATTGAGGGTTTGCTTTTTGTTTGTTTACGGGGTATGTGTATTCAACGACTTACACAACTTCACACTCGTTCTCTTGTCTTGATATCGTATTCCTTTTTATATTATTTTGACATCAAGGACGACGTCTAGACAGTCTTTATGCTCAGACTTCGTGAGCCATTGACCTTCCACTATCTCACATTTTCACAGACTCGGGATGACCCTCTTCTCGAGTCAGTCCCACCTGGTTACGAGGTGAGTCATCCTAGACTCCCTCCCCTCCATCCCTTTTATCAATGACGACTCTCACCTCAACTTTTCATATGTTTCACCTGCACATTTTTCTCTGAGTGCTTACGGGATTTTTTCCTTCCTAGAGGATTTGACGGATACCATGGCTAGAGGGAAGGGACCAGTTGATGATAGAGATGTTGTGGAGAGAAATACGAATGAGAGATCAGATCCATCTATGGATGTTACACTGGGATTCTTGACACCTTTCAACATATGAACACACAGATTCAATATCAGTTTAGAGTCCATGATGAGTTGAGAGCTGAGATCGTTGCATTGACAGCATGAGCTCTGAACCGACCACCAACTGCCGCAGTTCCCATTGTTACTTTGGGAGATGAGTATGACCCTGGAGCCAGAACGTTATAGCATTGGATTCGGTTACCACTGAAGCCATACGACCAGAGACTGACCTTCATATTTTTTCTTCCCAAGTTCTATCGAAACAAGACAAAGGAGATGTTATCCTTCCATCAGTAGTTTGAGATGATTTGTGGTACGACGAGCTATCCTGGAGTTACGCAGGAGGCTATACGCCTCAAGTATTTCCCTTTTGCCTTAGTAGATAAGGCATTCTATTGGCAGAACCATCTAGGGAGAGAGATTTCAACCAGGGATGACCTTAAGTAAACCTTCCACTGTAAATATTTTCCTCTAGGATGGACGAGCGTAATGAGGAGCCAGATATCCAACTTCATGCAGAATTCACATGATTCGTTCCACGAGGCATGGGAACGATTCATGGATATGACGAGAAGTGCCCTCATCACAAGATACCCTTAAAGGTCCTTGCATAGTCCTTCTTTGGAGGAATCCAACCAGACATTCAGGGGTTAGTGAGCGTCGCATGTGGCTGTAGATATTTGAATAGGGATGTTGTGTCTGTTTGGACAATCTTTGAGGGGATGGTTGAGAACTCGAGAGTTGTATATTCCACTCAAGCATTCCAGAAGGCCCCACGGCCAACACCAGCGATATCATCATAAGGTGGCACACATTTCTGAGTTTGAGTCATAATATGTCAACATGGACTTCATTAAAGAGAATATTACAATTGTCGATGTGATTCAAAAGAAAGTACATGACTTGCAGAAGTTGAGAGAGTTGGAGAAACTCTCATCAATACCACATTAATTGAGTGAATTAAAGAAGAAGGTAACCGAAATGTAGTTAGAGTACCAAGAGTCACTTTCTTCTTCTTCTCAGCATACACGGAGATCTTTACCTGCTCCTCCGACCTATTAGATTCATTATGTACAGAGCGAACCAGCATGTTCTACTGGGACTTTGCAGTTAGATTGGCATGTGGATTCGTCCACTGCCAACCAGAGCCAGATTACAATGCATGTACTTGATGATGTTGATCCTTCTTCCACCTTTGAGATCAATGGTATATGGTACGCTCCAGTTCCATACCAGTCACCACCACACATTACAACTCAGTGCGTACACCAGCAGTCACAGTAGATGCAATATCAACATAGAAGTCCATATTTTCAGCATCGAGCTCCATTTACATAACAGTAGTCTCACCACACGTTTCATCAGAGATCAGCACATTCTTACCATTCTTTTGCTACATATCCATATTCACATCACTAGAAGCAGCATCATTCACTTGTTACGCCTTAGAGATATCCTTAGCCATACACATCATAGTCGCAGCACACTTCTAGGAAGGATAGAGTAGAGAGTCAGGGATAGACTACTAAGCTAGGGGTATCTGCATAGTCCTTGGCATTGAACAAGATCATGGATATGCTTAGCACACTATAGGATGCACATATGATAGAGATGGAGCGGGTTAACCGTCGTCTGGATGAGTTAGACGTGCCCAAGACCACTCTCCCAGCATAGCTTCAAATGAGCCTGAACAACAAGACACAACATTCAGATCAGGTAGATGCCACTACAAGTATGGTAACTTTTCTTGAATTTTTATCTAACTTCATTCATCTCAGGAGCGATAGACATGTACAAATACCTGATCCAGAGGAGGAGAGGGAGCATGATGGTGAGGAGCGAGATCCTACCCATGATGATAGACATTCTGATGCCGAGAAGGAGGGCCACCATTAGGACCATGATGATCATGATGATGCCAGACATGGGAGCGATGTAGAGACGGTAGATATGGACATAGGCGATTAAGATGATGATACCATGGCAGACCATACAAACAATCTCGCTAGTGATTCTGCTACTTTTCCTGTTTTCGAGAGTTTTGTATATACTTCTAAGACTCCCTATGTACATGTTGATTCTCTTGATTATATGAATAAAGAAGAAAATTTTGTTGTTCCTGAGTTTGTTCCTTTTCCATATGCTTTACTGGTAAAGGAAAGAAAAATACCAAAAAGAATGTTGTTACTATAGAGACAGAATGGTTACTTAAAGATCACATCTTTTCGAGATTCCATTTCATGATGCCTTTGATCATTTTCCTACAATTAAACAGCAATTGGAGAACAAATGTACTACACGTAGGAAAAAGAAGTCATGCATTGAGAAACATGTTTTGACCAAGGTCACATCATGTGCTCTTCTGAACAAGGGACCTAAGAAGAATAGGGATTCATGTTCTCAATATGTCAGATGTGAGATTTCAGATGCAACATTCGATGTCGCTCTCTTAGAAAATATTTCCTCGATTAGTTTTATACCATCTTATTTACCCGATAAACCCAAGTTAGGTCCTCTTTAGAGATCACGAGCGTTACTTCAATTTGTAGATCGATCAATAAAAATACCTAGAGGCGTATTGAGGAACATTATCATAAATGTGCAGGGTTTACAATTTCCAGTGTACTTTATTGTCCTAGAAATGGAGTGCCCAACACAGTTACACCTTGCTCCAATCATTCTCGGGAGGCCTTTCTTGCAGACCGCGAAGGCCCTCTTTAATTATGATTCTGGGAGAGTATCATTTCGCATAGACATCAGAGAAGTACACATTGAGATGGCGACAGGATGTAGCAGTCCTTGATTCGTATTGTCATTCACTTTAGAAGACACCAGCTTAGCAGATGACTATCAGCACATAGATGAGATGCGTTCTCTTGATCTTGATAGTGTTTATTTTATACCCATTTTATCCTACATGAGGATGGGGTTGATCATACGGTACGTAGTTCTTCATATAACTGCTTACGTACAGAGATCATGTCAGGACTAGAGGGGCAGTAAGTTGTAGCATATATCTTAGTGCAACAGATTGAGAGTTCATATATTCTAGCATGAGAGTCATGATTACATTTCAGAGACTATGCACTCTATTCAACATAAAGAGTCGGATGGTGTGATGGACACATTTATAGACACCTTCAGTAGTCCGACTCCATAGACAATTTCTAGAGTATCGAGACCGATTACATATATAACAAGTACTCATAGAGGCAAACCTACTCAGGCAGCCAGGGATTGGTACACACTCGCACAACAAATGATTCAGTATGACCCAGGTTGAGGTGATATCCTTTGTAAAAGACTCATGACTACTCTTTCGCTTCATTTTGTCATGCATAGAGACCTTTGAGACCATTTGTTTTTTAGAGTACACCACTACTTATATATTCTTCTAAGATCCCAATAGTCCCCATTTTTGCTCATCTTTATACTTAGGATACCTGATCCTAAGTATAGGGGGACTAATTGTCCATTGATTTTCATTTTTGTAATTTGTTCTTTTTACTTTTCTTTTGTGTGCATTCTTTTACACTCATCACTCGTCTCCAATTTTTGGCCACATTCTTTTCTATACATATGATGTCTGATCCTAAGTATGGGAGGTGATCTCATTGATTTTGTTTCTTCTTCTTCTTTCTTTCTTTCATTTGTATATTCTTTTCCTCAGTCATCTCATTTTTTCTTCCACTACACTTATGATGACCGTATCGTAAGTATAGGGGCGGCGATTGGCTTCTATTCTTTCATTCTTTTCACCCACTTTTACTTAGCATGAGGTATGCCCTCCTTTTTCTCATTTTGGTACTATGAGGACATAACACAAGCTAAGTATAGATGGTGTGTATGCATTGTATATTAACTTTTGTCTATAACTCTTACTTTTATGTATTTTCTATATCTATAAAATCCATAAAAAGTAGGTGTGGATTAAATTTATTTCAAAACTATTTATTAAACATTAATAAAATCCTTGGTAAATGAGTAAAATATATGTAAAATTCTTATTTAAAATTTGTATTTAAAATGTCTATTTAAAGTGTATAATATTTATTTAAAATCCACTTTATTAAAACTATGTAAAAATAACTTAATATTTAAAATCTTTATATTTAAATTTTGTAAAATACATTAGTTATTTAATCCAATATAGAATATTGGTAACTTATATTATAATTATTTGTAAAATATGCTTATTTATAAAAGTTAAAAAATCCAGAAAAATATAAAGTCATAAAACCCATAAAAATTATAAAATTTTTAAAATCCATAAAAATGAGCAAATTTCAGAAAAAAATACCTCATAAAAACATTGTTCCATTTGCATTAGTATTTTTCAGAATAAGTTTGATTTCTCGAATTAAAGATTAGGAATAGTCTAAAGGTAGAGCTTGATTATAGCCTTTCACTTTCATTGTAAGGAGCCTAGTTAGGAATTGAAATTTAGACTGTTCATGTCTTCGATTAAATCTTTGGGTTCCGTGAGACCATTTTCGGACTTCAACTTAAACTTGCCTAAGTAGAACACTTGATGTCATCCATCTAACTTTTCAACAGTAGACCAATTTTGAACACATGCACTTTGCACTTAGCTCGACTTTCATGAGGTTGCGAAGGGCAGTTCAATTTAATGGTGCATTTTCATTCATGTATAGTGGAGCAGACATCTAAAGACGGGAATTGTGGGATTGAAATAAAGCTTCGGATGATGGATGCATCTGCTGGCATAATTTTTCCAAGATCCCAAAAAATGGACAGAAGAAAAGATGATATACCCGTCGGGACACAAAAAGATTGGTGATGATATACCCGTCGGGGCACAAAAAGATTGATGCAATACAAGCAACCACAATACAGATTCTACCAAAAAGAAGGCGAACGCCAAATACAAATATGACCACAATGGTCTAAGCATCCAAAATGCATGTACATCTTAGTGGCGACTTAGCTATACTGGCGGAGCTTCATAAGGAGATGTGACTGCATTGGTCACACTCCAGTTCTTTTCTCATTCTTCTACCTTCTTTACCCTATTCGATTGTGGACACAGCATGACCTGAACTTAGAAGGAAATACCCCCCTCCTCGAGGAAAGAGTAGCTAGATGAGGAGCCAATGGGAGTGTATTACTGGAGTGGATGGTTTCTTCGCTTCGTTAAGCAGGAAAAGCTAACACAATTCACACACCATACAAATTGAATTCAAGGTTGAAAGAGTTAGTGATATGGATTAGTGATCTAAGCTAACTGTTGAGGTAAGCATGAATAAGGATTTGTGGAATTTGAGGACTGTTAAGATTAAAATCCTACTCCTACTCAAGGCTCTGATAAAATGCTTATTCTAAGGCCTGGTCAAGATTTGTCCTTTGTATGTTATCATGAATTGGTTTAGTAAAATAAATTCATTCTATTTTTCTTTCTTTTCTTTTTCCTTATTCTTTGAATAAGTATTATCTAAGGGACTAGCAAAGTTCAAGTATAGGGGCTTGATGAATCCATGATTCATTAACTTTTCTATCAAATTTATCTTAGAACCCTTAACAAGTACATGTAAATATGCATTAATTCTCACATATTATCAAAAGTATCTTCATGAATAAAAACCTCATTTTATGCATTAAAAATATGTAAATAAATAAAAGAATAAAAAGCAAAAAGAAAAAAAGGCAGATTGTAAATATATATTATACAGAATGACTAATTAAAATATAAATATAGTTGTAAGATATATTTATATAACTTGTCCCTCAAGACCAAGTCAGTAGGACTTGGTCGACAAACAACAAAGTAGGGGAGATAAGGAAGAAATGTAAAAATAAGTAATATTATACATCATACACTAATTTCATTTATTTATTTTATTTACCAAATCTTCAACTAATTTTAACTAATACATATATACATAATTTTCACCAAACTCTTATCGATTGTGTCCATAAAAATGTATATAAAATATGAAAATCATTAAAAATTCCAACCTATATATATGCCAAGACATCTGATTTACAAATTGTCAATTTCCCAACTTTCGGCCTGCTAACTTCTTCATACAAACTCCAATTTCACTCTACTCACCTTTAAAATTTATAAAATTATATTATCTAATTAATGAAATGATTTCATTAAAATCGAACTTTTCTTGTAAAAAGTTGATTTTTGGACCTAATGACAACATGGTTTACGAGCTATTTGTTTTATTTTGTACATGTCATTTATAGAACAATAGATTTTACAATTTTTAATTATTTTCATGAACTTGTAGTTTATTTATAAAAAAATTCCAAAATAAAAGCCTTATTTAAAATTTTTAATAAATCAAAAACATTAAAAAATAGTCAAAATTGAGCTATAGACTATATACATGTATTTATTAATATTTGTAAATTAATTTATTAAAATCTATAAAAATTCATATAACCTTAATTTTTTATTGTATTTATCTATAAAATATAAAAATGATAACTTATTTATCAGAATATATAATTAAAAGTATTTGTGATTTTTATTAAGTATACTATGTATGTATTTATTAATATTATATTTATATACCCTAAGATATATATTATTTATAAATATAAATGTATTGAAATTTAGATAAATAAATTATTTACAACTTTTGTATTTATAACTTTTTAAATTAACCTTATTTAATATTTATTATCTATTTTACAAATGATTTAAGGTTTGGATTTTTGTGGGCTGACACATGTCAGCACCACAGCCTCCTTCAACCTCAAGACTGGAGGTTATTCTATTCCAATTGCCCCACCTTCTCTAATTTATATACGCTTCATCACACCACCTAAATTAGATTGGATCCCTTCATTTTATTCACCTAACAACCTACATTCACACCAACCATCCAATCTAAACTACCCTTCACCATCTTCATTATTTATTCACTCGAAGATCATCACTTCAGATTAACGGCTCTAGTTCTAGTTCACAAATGACCGAACCACCAACTTCGTAGACTCGCTCCACCCATCTTCAATAGTGATAGCACCCAGGACAGCCACACGTGGAAGATGAACGTCAGGGGAGTGGTTCCAAGGCAGAGCATCATCACCTTGTATCGCCATTGTCGATGACGTAAAGCTTGGGCAACAATGACCCTAGAGCAACGATCAAGGGTCATAAACCTTCTTTTTTCAGTGAAATTCCTCCGTCATTTTCCCTTTTTTGTTCCTCGATTGTAGCACCCAATTAGCACATTTAATCACCCAATTAGGATCGTTATTAACTTTTGTCATGATTCCAACTTAAACCCAATCTCAATTTTATTCCACTCGATTCAATTTCACCTATGAAAACCCTAAGAACTGATCCATTTTATGTTGCTGCAAGAACCATCATCTCCTGACCAATTCCATTTCAAATGGAGTCAATATAATAACCTTGCAAGTCGATCCCCTCATCTAGAGAAACTGATTAGAGCTTCCCTTTCTGTTGTGTATCCGATCAAGGGGGAAATTAAGATCTGAAGCTTTGCATCTAGAAACCCTAGCAAGCCCTCATCTTCGACTGCCTTCTTCGACGCCTTCTTTCACTACAAGAAAGCTTGAAGGGGGAGGAGCCCCCTTCTAGACCCGTCGGAGACAAGCAGTCGCACCGAATGTCGTAGCCGACTATCGCAATCGCAAGAGAATCTAAATTGTTCATGTCATCTGCTCCAATTTAGGGAAGAACCTAAAGAACTCCTCGCGCATAGGTGGGTGACACGTGTCTCTTACCTACGGTTCTGATTTCCCAAACACTTCTAATCTCCATTGTCCATTCACGAAATGGTGGAAGAATTGCAGTGAAGCCCGATCATCTACAGAAATTCCAGATTACATGCTCAGTTTTTCATATATGCATTTAGGTCCCATGTGAGGACCTAATTACAAATATTCCATACTTTTATTATATTTAGGTCACTGACCAGAGACCCATTTGCATAGACTTTTATTATTTCTACATTTGTACCCTTGTATACATTGCGCACATTGGAAACTTTCTTAACATTATTTATGATCGATTTTTCTAGGGCAGTTGGCCAACTACTCTAATGAGTTTTTTTAGTATTTTTTGTTTATTTTCTTCACATTTTTGTTGTGTTTTGATTTCTCGTATTCCTTTCCCTTTTTGAATTCGGTCTTGTGTGTCTTGTTGAACCCATTGCTCAAGTGTTGTTATCACTTCATCTACCTATATAGTATCACTCATATCTCTATCACTTATATATTATATAGTAGATCACTTGTTTTGCAAATTTTATCACTTTGAAAATTAAATAAAAATTATAAAAGGATAAAAACCAATAAAAACAAGAAAATATACAACCAATAAAAAGATTCTTCTTGAAGAATTTAAAATCACAAAAATATCTTGATCTCAAAAATCTCGAGTATAATTTTCTATCTCCTTATGTTCGACCTAGGGACACTTACCGAGTTAGTAATTAGTGAACCGACAAAGTAGAAGAGAGCATATTTCCTTCTATTCATCTTCTCTCTCTCTCTCTCTCTCTCTTCTATTTTATTGGAATTTTGTTTGATAGGAAAACTTGTTTTCTACAGTTTAGTACAACCGACAAATTTTAACTGCAAGTAAAATCTATGTTATCACAGGGGTGTTGACCATTGGGGAAACACTCCCTGTGTCCTGATTGGTCCACGTTGACCACTACATGATAAAAGAATATAACTAATTATTCAAAATAAAAAAAAGAAATCATTTATCTTAAAAAAACTAAAAACACAGAAAATGTTTCTTATTTTAGGAATTATTTTATGATAATTTTTAATTTTTTACAACCTTATTTAATATAATTCATTATTATATAGTACTATTTAAAGGTATATATGCATGTATATTATGTATTTCTACTTTATATTGTATTTATATATATATAACAATATATTTACATAATTTATTTATTCTGAACATTATTTAATACATATTTACGTATTTTTACGGTATTTTATGGTTTTGATTTATATGCACAAATAAATAGATTTATTTACAATATAAGTACATTATACCTATGTATTAAACTTTATTAATTATTTTGGGTATTTTTAAATACTGTAAATTTATATTAATTTTATTTATAGATGTTATATAATATTTACAATGATTTAAAAATATAAAGAGACTAAAAGTATAAAGAATAAAATAAACTGATTTAATATAGTGACGTATAAGTAAAATAGTACCTCATTTGGTCGGCTTTTGCATCATAACCTCATTTTAAATCAAACAACATTCATTTCAAATATAATTTAATTTGAAATCTAATGGTAGTGTGCTTGGTTCATTTTGAGTTCACGTGGAGAAGACATTGACCAATGAAGTTCTGTTTGCGGCTTTTTTCAACTGAGTGTACCAAGTGTAATGTGCATGATTTTTCTTGACTAATATTTTTCTTATTTTATATATTAATATGTACAGGTTTTGTATTGACACTTTATTTTTTAATGTGTATAATGATAAATAAAATACAAGAAGTTTGAGCTATTTATAAAAGATATTGTATTTCTCATTTCCAGGATTTTCTTGGTATTTCTGTATAGTATTTTATCATGTCTCTGCATACTTTCTTCCTAATTAACCTAATCAATATTTGGCTTGGTCTTGGGGTTCAGGATCAGTCGATATCTTTGATACTTCCTTTATTTTTTCCCTTTTTTATTCTTTTATTTAGGTTTTAAATACAAGTATTAATATAGTATTTATACAGGAAAGTTAGTTGTTAATTTACATAAGTTAGTTATATTTACCTGCATTATCAAGGGATTTAAAGCCTGGATGAATGAATGAAGGTCAATGACAGGCTATTTATCAATATTGTCAAGCTGGTATCATATAAGGGAATATGGGATGTATGTCCTGTCATAGGAATCATGCACGTTCATATTTACTGAACCAGAAAGACAAGAGCTCACTCATGATATACTGAGGTCACAACGAATTTCATCGATGGACATCTTATTTAGGAAACATAATAAGATTCCAAAAATAGTGATATATATTTTTGAAAAGCATATGATTAATATTATCGCTCAATTATCGATTGAGAAATTTATTAACAACTCAAGGAGACAACTAAATATTAGATTGAACTTCGAGTTCTTCTAGTATGAAGGATGCACGAGTATTGGAAATTCTCGAGGTCGATATGATCGTAATGGATCGTATACCATGACACTTCCATTTTGAGGGAATGGCGACACATGATAAATTTTATTGACTACAATTAGATGAATGAGAATTAATTAGATTAAATCTCAAATCATAAAACCATATTCAATCCAAAGAGTTGGAAATTGGCCTAAAAGTATTCCGAATCAATTATAGAAATTGATTCAACAGAAAAATCAAATCGATTTAAATCATGATATTAAATGTAAAACTAAATATCAAGTAGCTATATGTGATCTATACAATCTCCTGATATTATCTCCAAGTTTTTGTGAATGCACCATACAATTCCTATTTGGATTAGGAATCGTACATTTAGGAAATGATAATCAAGATAATAATAATTATCATTATTAATTATTTATATGAGAATATAAGAATATGATTTACATGGTTTGTATTTAATTATGTGGATATAGATACACAATAATTAATATTAGATTTTTATCACATGTGTCCTTAACTTCTGCAATAGTAATTATGCCCCTCTCTTTTTTGAAATATCAATCGTGCCCCTATCTTCTGACAAAAGTCACTGTTATACCCTCGCGTTTAGTAAAGTAGGGACATAACTGATATTTCAAAAGGGTAGAACTATGGCTTTTGTAAGAATATAGGGACATTATTGATATTCCAAGAAAGAGAGACGCGATTAATATTATAGAAGTTAATAAGGGTACAAGTGATAAAAAAATCTTTAATATTAATATCAATGTGATTCATATTAGAATTTATGTGAATATAATTCACATAACTAAAATTTAATAATATGGAATATTAATCTGTGATAACTAATATTAATATGAATGTTAATATAGTTCACATAATTAGCATTAAATTAATATGAATATTGATCCATAGTAATTAACATTAGTATGAATGCGATTATATTTATTATTAGGAGTTACGTAAATATGATCCACACTATTAAACAATGTTAGTGTAAATTGAATTCACATTCTCTATTAAATAAATGTAAATTGGATTTACATTTATTTGGAATAATAAATATGATTCATTAATTGGTAGGGTATTTTTATAACTCCCATGATAGTCGGTGATAATTTATTGAATATGCAATTTAATTAATTGCACCATTACTATGGATGAAATCGAAGATAATTTGAATTCAAAATGGCGTAGAGATTATAGAGTTTGAACGTTGCTCCTCTTGCTTGGTCGTCTCTATGACTTGTAATAGAAGAAGCTTGTCGTCCTTATTCCGATCCTAATTCCAAGAGGAGACAATTATAAAAGAGAAACTCTCTACAACTCCCATTTTAGTTGTCCCCCTATAGTCCTCTCGCTCCACCTTTGACCATGAAGGATATGGGAAGATCCTCAAGCGCATCATGGAAGCATGTGGATCGCATCGAATGCGATCGGGAGCAACTAGTCGCACTAGTTGCTCTTAGCAGCAGAATTTAAAATATTTAAATGTGATGAAACCACATGATCCAAGAACCTTTCTCGGAGCGTTTCATCTAAACCACAATCGGTATAAGGTTTACCTCTTGAAGCGTGGTTGCGATCAAGTCTATTAACTAAGAGACCTCCTGTCCCATGTCCGATCCGACGGAGGAGACACTTGCGAGCACGTTGATGAGATGCGTCCTTCTCACAATCCAAGTTGATGATCCAAGTGGCGAATCTCATGATCTTGTCACACGAGATCCGACATCTTCTTCACGAGTGAGGCGCACTGAAGGAGACAGAGATCGACGAGCAAGTACTCCGACAACATAATGACGATGTTGCGGCGATGACGACTCTCTCAATGGCTCCATATTAGACGACCATAAGAGAGAGAGGGAGAGAGCCTTGACGTGTAGAGAGAGAGAGGAAGAGAGCATTAGTTTACGTTGTGAACATGTCTCTCAAAGGCAAGGGGTGCCTCTTCTTATATAGGGTTTTGGGAGTCCATGGATCTCAATCCATGGACAACACACAATCAATGGTTGAGATTGATTTGTGCTTCTTTCAATGGCTAAGATGTTGTTGTAAAAATACAACAACAATTGATTTAATTTTGAATTAATTTATATTGATAAATCAACATAATAAATCCCAATTTAAATCACTTTGACTAGAGAAGAGATAATGAGAAAACTAAACCAATCCCTTAAGAATAGGAGGACAGCTACTCTTCTCCACATGCAGAGTTGTAACCGTCCACTCCTCTTGAGTGGACTTGGTCAATCTACTCTAATAATCATGAGATCTCATTGTCTCATGATATATCTTTAATAGGCAACAATACTTGTTGTAAATATTTTTCACAAAAATAATTCACAATTATCTTGTGAATAAACTTCAATCAAGCCATTAAAATTATGTGAATCTCATTTACAACTCAAAACAAAATGTAATTTTCTTTTCAATTAATCATTCAATGTGAATCCAATTCACATTAACAATTAATCAACAAATATAAATCATAATATGCTCTCTCTAATATATTATAAATCACATTTATAATATATGTAAATAATATGGATAGTGCTATCCACATTATTCTTATCCATGATAGTTAAATCATATTTAATCATCTTGGATCTCAATTCTCATGTATCCAAATAATATGAATCACATTCACATTATTCACATCTTTAATCATTAAATCACATTCAATTATCTTAGATACCCTAATAATATGAATCAAATTCATAATTACATTTAATTATCCATTTTTCTCAATGTTCAGATACAGATATCAACAATGAAATTATCCATGAACTCTTTCAAGGATAATGCGCTTTCTCCGCGGATACTTGGAGATAAGGACAGGGCGATTGTATTGTTCCACTTATAGTGACTTGGATATTGAGATCACATCTCAAGTCCAGATCTTGTGGACCTTCCATAGATCCTTGATTAAATCAAGACCGCAAATCTAATCTTCTCATTACACCTGAATCACATTCAGATCAATGTCCAACATTTGGACTAAGATCAGATTACTTCTCTATAAGAGGAGTCACTAAAATCCAGACCTATTTCATCACTCCCTCAGAAAGGAAGCGTCATGGTTATACAATCGTTTATGATCACATCACCCTCAGGTATTCCTAATACCTGTACATCCTGCATACTGGAAGACCCAGAATAAACCCGGAGTTTTAGATCTCTTTTAGACTGTCTCCTTCAGGATTTTATCATTAAGTTTCTCATTTGACTATTGGGAGTTGGTATCGATCATATACTTTTCAAAAGCATATATCATACCCAGGTGTTGATCATATACTTTCCATAAGTATATATCAAACCTACAAATTCAGTCAAGCTTCTAAAGTGAGATGACCGTGCACGAAATTTGATTCTTTCCAATATCTCATAAGTAAGCTCATGTCTTCCGGTTCAGCAATGAACATGTATGATCCCTTTGAGATATTGTATTACTCATATGTACTTGCATGCACACCATCGCACCAGTGTAAAGACCTTGGTTAGGTCATCAACCTATTGGTCTGCCAAATGTACATACTCAGACATATAGTAACACATACGTCTCTGGTCAGAGGATGTGTGCATGTATCGTGACAGCATACGATATAGGACTTTGGTTATTTCGATCTCGTTAAGTCAACTCTTTGACGTAACTAATCTGATTCCTCCGAATCTCTATTCCCATGCAAAGGACCTGCATCAAGAGGTCGGTCAGATATCAGCCAAGTGAGAAAGGATTTTCATCTCCTACTCTGGCTAGAGATCATCTCTTAATAATCATTTGACAGTGCTTGATGAGTCTTTAATCTAACTCTTTAGATATTTATCCAAACACCAGCCTCTATGATTCAATAATTAAATCAATAGTTGTATGATCATTAAGATGGTCATGGTACATAAACCTAATTGTACTAAGAGACCTGTTATGCAGATTATTTATTCTTCATTTCAGATTAAGGAATGATATTCGTGATAACATTTATTGCATAATGGCTCATCGTGGCCTCGCATGTCCAATAATCTCCCACTAGCCCAAAGAGCCATTAATGAGCTAATCATTTAAACCCACACTCATGTGACAATCATAGGTTATTTAGAAAAATAGCTAGGTAAGTTGATAAGTCACTCTGTTCCCAGGAGACTACGCAAAGTCCTTTTACGACACTTGTATATCTCCTCCTAACAGTGTTCGCATCCAATGCGAATGTTGCATCTTATGCAACCAATACTCAATCTTGTCAGTTATAGTGTCTTAGATACTACAGCTTAGTAATTATTATAACCAGTATGTCCATAATCCTTATCAGAATACCCTTATTCCTGGAGATCTCTATCTCCTAAGGTATCCACAGTTAAGACCTTTTATCACTATCTATAAAGTCTTAAGTTCTTAAAGATAAGACTTTGAGATCACTATCTCAAAATTCTTTTCATCTTTGAAGATATTGTTATTACTCCAATCAAATGTTTTATCTCTTTAGTAGGATTAGTAGCATTTACTACTCCCACTGCATGGTAGATATCTAACTTTTGTACACATCTAGCATAAACTCGGCTTCTCGTAATTGATGCACAAGAGCAAGTAGTTCTAGCATTCATTCCTCAACTCTTTGAGGTGCTATCCCTTTAGATAGGTCAGTACCATATCTTAAGGGAAGGAAGCCTTTCTTAGAATTTTCCAGAAAATGGAATATGTCCAAGGTGTACTACTAATGTGGCGGTCCCAATACCCTCTTTTCTTTGCTTCTGAACATCTTCAAAACTAAGATCCAAGAGGTATCCTTGAGATCATGTCTCAAGGTATGGAATAGCCAGACTATAAAATACTTATTATTATCCTTATATCATTCCAAATGATTAGGGTATAATCTATATTTAGCATGATGAACATAATGGCACTCCTACTAAGCTTCACATGGTTCATCAAGATTCTATTTGAAATCATAACATTTATGATTTCATCAAATCTAATGTTCCAACTACAAGAAGCTTATTTTGGGTCCATAGATGAAGCTTCTTTAGCTTGCGCACCTTGCTTTCCTAAACCATGAAGCCTTGGTGCTACTTCATGTGAATATCCTCGAAGAGAAATTCGTGGAGGAATGCAATCTTGACTTTCATCTTGAAGATGTCAAAGTCAATTTGTGTAGCTATAGTTAACAATAATCTGATGAGTTTAAGCATGGTCACTGGAGAGCAAGTCTCATTGTAAGCGATGTCTTCTATTCAGTGTGTAGCTCATGGCTACGAGCCGTGCTTTGAAGGTCTGTACCTTCTCATCAGGTTCCCTCTTTCTCTTGAAGATCCATTTACACCTTAACGGGTCTTACCCATATAGGTGGATCCTCGAGGCTCCATATAAAACACTTGTATATGAAGTCTACTATAGACTTTATTGCTAACATCCATCTTTCCATGACATGATCTTCAGAAGCTTCATCACATGAAGTTCGATCATTTCAGATTTCTTTGACAAATGGAATTCATCCTCAAACTCATTTGAAGAGGTATTAGTATTTCATCTTTAATTATCCTTTCAGTTTCTGATTTCAGGAGCTTCATTATCTTCTCAAGATTAAATGAGTTCCTACACTTCATTTTCATCTTGATTCTCAAGAGAATCATACTCTAAGAATCATATCCTTATAGATGAGATATTTTAAGAATCTCAAGGTCATAAAGTAGGTATCCAATACCATCCTTTATTTTCCAAATGAAGTAGCACTCTCTGGTGCTAGATTCCAGCTTACTAGCATGGAACCTTATAAAGATATATAATGTCGTTTCTACCACATATATATACCTGGAAACTAAGAGATAATTATGCTAAGATTAATCATTAATCAAATCATGTCACACATGATCAATTCTATCTCCCTATAACTCTATAGAGTTTAGGTGCATTAGGAGGATTGAGATAGGAATGAATTTTCCTTTCTCCATAAGGTATTCCTTGAATTTATCTAACATGTACGTGCTACCTTAGTTAAATCAATTTCATTTCATCTTCCTTCAAACTTTGGTTCTAAACTAAAATTGTGAAATCTTTGAACATTTCAAAGGTTTGTAAGGTGAAGAGAAGAAATCTCATATCACAAATAATCATTAAATGATATCACATAATCAATGTTCATTATGATACACATGATCCACATACATCAGTATGTACGAGATCTATAATACCTTGACATCTTATACCATTCCCAGAGAAGGGCGCATTGAACAATTTTACATTGAATACAACATTCAAAAGTATGTAAGATGTCAGATTTTAGACATTCAAAAGCTCATCTCTTACTAGTCTATTAATCTCATCAATAGAATAATGTCCAAGGTTTGATGCCAGATCATTGTCAAATGATCTTTATCCTCCTATTGATCTTATAAGGTTTAATTTTCAGTATTTAGAAATGTTAATGAATCATTCATTAATTTTCTAATTTAGCAGAGTCCTCAATATATTAGAATACTATCTGAAATATATCCATCATAACTCTTTATGATAGGTCTATTCCAGAATTCATGTCTATTTCCAACATTTAGAAATAAACTATGAGTGTTTTCTAATATCTAGGTAGTAGAGACATTCTCTAAGACTAAGGGCTCTCCTACTGAAAATATGAAGTCTATCTATCCAATAGAGATTGTTGCAACAATTGCATCAACGTCCATGTGGATAACTATTATCAATTTCTTGAATTTTCTAAAACATATGCAACCAATTGCAAGTGTTACTAGAAAAAATTAGATACAATTATTATACTTTTAATCTTATCCAATAAGGAAGTCAATTTCAATGATTAAATGTAGATTATTCCGATGCACTATCCGAGTCCTTCTCTAAGGATTCTAGATAGACTTGATAGTCATACTATCAACACTTCAGCTCATTGCAGTATTGGCATTCATCCAAGTCTTTGGATGGTATATGTGTGGAAACCATGGAAGTATAGTCAACTCTTTGACTTTTCTTCTAACTTAGGTCCGACCCATGCTTCCACTGCGCTCCTTTCATCTCTAAACAACATTGCTTAAGAAAAAAGATCTCTTATGTTGAATTCAAAAGAATTCAATATAAGAGTACTTCGACATTTATACATACTTTATTTAATTCATAAAATATGAATATTATGAAGCTTCATGAATGACTAGAGTATAGATAGTAGGATTATGACACTCATCATATCTACATACATCTTAACTCTTAAAGACATAGGTTCAGGTAGGTGCTCAAATATTTGAATACATCATCTCTTATAGAGCTACCATTCTGCATGATGCAGTGAACCATGTCATTCATGATTAAATGTTGAGAGCACATATGTATGCCAGAATATCTTGTTAGATTTTATAAGGATTGTTTGACAATTACGATCATCATCGACATGTCACTTCTAAAGTACATTCGACGAGAGATCAAGACCATAGAGACATACAAACCCTAGGGTTGTAGACCTATTGTCTATTTAATTATCATTTCTCAATATTATAAGGAAACTTGCACATTACAACCACATACAATATGTGCCCAATTGCAAGTACAATATTTTGATCATGGATCTAATCCATGATATTTCATTGGTTATTATTGAGTACATTATTGAGTGGGTTTAATGAAGGATTATCTGAAATAAGAAATTTGCATATATATATATATATAAATATATATATACATACATTTTACTTTGATTTAAGAATTTCTATATCAAAGTTGTCTTGCCTTTTCAACATTGAAAGTTCATTCCCTTAATCACTTTCAATGTAAAAGATATACTTACCAGTATATCTCAAGCAAGATCTTAGATCTCCTTTCTTATCTTTGTCACATCTCAATAATATGAGAACTTGTAACTTGGATAAAAGGAAGCGAGAACTCATTCTGCCTTGCAAGTCCAACTTGCATCTCCCAATTCGATCTTAACACCTGGGTCCACCACCCCTAAGGTGATGTTTACCCGTCATTAATTGAACCAACCGTCAACAGGAATACAACTCACTATGCGCAATCCAATATCGCCCCAATAATAGGAGGACCCGATATTGGGGTCACTATGCATACGTCCTTACTCTTTCAAGAAGCGAAGAGCCCGATCCAAATGGATTGTATGCAAGAGCTGTCACTTCGAACAGGCATCTCCTGCATACAATATCTGGCGATGGAACCCTTCGTAGTGACGGGAGACCATGGATGTCGCTTATGTGATCCTCCACCTCTTATTCAAATTTCAATTGATTATCATGAGACATATTCATATAATTAATTCTTCCAAGGGAAATACACATATTCATAATAGAGAATTTTTAATTGGATATAATTAATTTAATCGTATTAAATCAATTATTAATCCAATTCAATCAACAAACTTGATTGTTACTTGAATATATGGTATTATCTCAAAATACGTATTAATTCGAATTTTAATAATTAGAAAATACACCATGATTTCTCCAGCATTATCGAGTCCCTACCCTCTATCATGACCAGTACTGACGGGAGTAGCACAAGAAGCAACCTGCTACCCCAATGCTCCTCGACTAGACACCATATCCACCTGAGGAAAGGATAATGCCAAATCGATCATTGTGTATTTGAGATGTTCATCAGGTTTTTCAACCGAAATTATACCATATAGTAATAATAAAAACTATTTTGATTATAAAGAAATTTGATAGACAAATTCCCAAACCTATTCAAGTGTATCAAGTAACCAATTGGTGATCAAGATCATATTTAATCATTTATTGGTTGAGGAAATGTCATTTAAGGGAAAAATTATCATTCAAATATTTCCCAAATATTATCCATAATTATCCAGGAAATTAACCATTAATTTCACAAGTTTCTTAAATGACTATCACAAGGTTCATGATTAGGATTGTAATTTTCAACAGTGACCCTCACTTACTAAAATTAGCATATATCATTTATTTTCAATCCAAATTAAGCAAAATCAGTATCTAGAGTTTTCTAACTTGATTTAAAACAAAACCTATGTAATTAGCACGCATTTTCAGGTATTTTAAAATAGTAATTAGCTTTTTAATTACATCATCATTCGCCATCCCTGAAACAATAGATATAGGTTCATTAAAATGATCATATCTTGAGTTATCAGATTCCAAATCACGCAAACTCAAATCCTACTATTTCCTTAATTACTAGGGAACATTATCCAATTTAAAATTTCGTGTTTAAACCTTTTAAACAGGGCCTAAAATTTATCACAAAACAGGGCTGTGAAAATTGAAGTACGATAAAACTTTCACAATCCTTATGAAACCAAGTCTTCCTAGGTTTATGCTTCATATCCAAAACCTACAACCTGGCTCTGATACCACTTGAAGGATATGGGAAGATCCTTAAGCGCATCATAGAAGCGTGTGCATCGCATCGAATGCAATCAGGAGCGACTAGTCACACTAGTTGCTCCGAGCAACAGAATTTAAAATTTTTAAATGTGATGAAACTACATGATCCAAGAACCTTTCTCGGATTGTTTCATCTAAACCACAATCGGTATAAAGTTTACGTCTTGAAGCGTGGTTGTGATCAAGTCTCTAAACTAAGAGACCTTCTGTCTCAAGTCCGATCTAACAGAGGAGATCCTTGCGAGCGTGTTGATGAGACGTGTCCTTCTCGCAATCCAAGTTGATGATCCAAGCGGTGAATCTCCTGATCTCATCACACGAGATCCGACGTCTTCTTCACAAACGAGGTGCACCGAATAGACAAAGATTTACGAACAAGTACTCCGGCACCATAACGACGATGTTACGGTGATAGCGACTCTCTCAATGGCTCCATGGTGGACGGCCATAAGAGAGAGAGGGAGAGAGACTTAGCGTGTAGAGAGAGAGAGGGGAAGAGAGCATTAGTTTACGTTGTAAATGTGTCTCTCAAAGAGTAAGGGGTGCCTCTTCTTATATAGGATTTTGGGAGTCCATGGATCTCAATCCATGGACAACACACAATCAATGATTGAGATTGATTTGTGTTTCTTTCAATGGCTAAGATGTTGTTGTAAAAACACAACAATTGATTACATTCTGAATTAATTTATATTGATAATCAACATAATTAATTCCAATTTAAATCACTTTGTCTAGAGAAGAGATAATGAGAAGATTAAACCAATCCCCTAAGAATGGAGGAACGGCTATTGTTCTCCACATGGAGAGTTGTAGCCGTCCACTCCTCTTGAATGGACTTGGTCAATCTCCTCTAATTATCATGAGATCTCATTATCTCATGATATCTCTTTAATTTATAACAACACTTGTTGTAAATATTTTTCACAAAAATAATTCACAATTATCTTGTGAAAAAACTTCAATCAACCCATTGAAATTATGTGAATCTCATTCACAACCCAAAATAAAATGTAATTATATTTTCAATTAATCATTCAATGTGAATCCAATTTACATTAACAATTAATCAGCAAATTTAAATCATAATATGCTCTCTAATATATTATAAATCACATTTATAAGATATCTGAATAATATGGATATTGCTATCCACATTATTCTTATCCATGATAGTTAAATCATATTTAATCATCTTGGATCTCAATTCTCATGTGTCCAAATAATATGAATCACATTCACATTATTCACATCTTTGATAATTAAATCACATTCAATTATCTTAGATAACTCTCCTAATAATATGAATCAAATTCATATTATTCATGATAATTAAATCACATTTAATTATCCATTTTTCTCAATGCTCGGATACATATATCAACAATGAAATTATCCATGAACTCTTTCAAGGATAATGAGCTTTCTCCGCGGATACTTGGAGATAAGGACAGGGCGATTGTATTGTTCCACGTATAGTGACTTGGATATTGAGATCACATCTCAAATCCAGATCTTGTGAACCTCCCTGATAACAGGCCTGATCACTGGGGTATGAGGTACAGAAATAGGGTCGTTGTGATCCGAGCAATCAGACCATGTATATCAAGAAAAATCTCAGACCACTCTAAACAGATAAAATCAATCAAGCAAGGCAAGCGGTCCTGCTAAATATTTAACCTGGTATAGCACCCAGGGTCGAACTCGAGGAGCACGGGTTGGCCAAAGGCCTACGAAGTAGTAAAAATGAAATAAAACAAAAGACAAATATTTTTAGTTATTTTTAATGATTTTTATATTTTTTTTGGATTTTTAAATGTGAAGAAAACAAAAGAAACACAAAGTCAAGCACACTTTAGCTAATTATTTAATGTGTCAAAAATCAAGCAAAAATTCAAACAAAAATATTTTTATGTTTTTAATGTTTTTTAGTGTTTTTGGTTAATTTTTGATAATTTTATGATGTATATTTTATTTTCTAAAAATCAAACAGTAGCAAAGAAACAAGGTACTGTCCAGCCAAGCCTAAAGTCCTTAGATAAAATATCTAAGAACCTCAAAAGGGCCTGGAGGTATTTTTCCTGTAAACTAGGTAAAACAAGGAAAATTTGAGTACCAAAATTATTGTTTTTGGATTTTTAGATTATTTACTATAATTTTTATGGGTTTTTAGGTGTTTTTAAGTTTTTATGGTTTTTAATTAGTGAAAAATAGCCAAAATTGGCTAGAAAATAAAGAAACACAAAATAAACAGTACCTAATTTTTATAGAATTTTTTAGGGGGTTTTTATATTTTTTTGGGATTTTTAACTCTAGACAGTAGCTGAAATAAAGGTTTTTGAATTTTTAAAAATAACAAACAAAATCAAAAATGTCCTCAAAAATTCTCAAAAATCCTACAACATGGCAAGAGCCATGTATCAAATTTTCATCGAATTTGGAGGTGATTTGATATTTTATTCAAAAATCACAAGGGGGCACTGTGCAGAAGGACTGAAGTGCAAATACCCTAAGTTCTGGGGGTCCAGGTGCAAAATACCCAGCAACGCACGCGCGCGGTGCGTGCCTGGGGCACTCAGGGACCTCTTTGTAAAGAAAACAAGTCCCGAGGACCTATTGGTAACTCGTACCAAAAGTCCAGGGGGTTGTGTTGCAAATAACCCAAAACTACACGCACATGCGCAATTAAAACATTCACAGGGGCATAGATGCAAATACTACAAAGTTTTCATTCATTTATAAACATCCAGAACAACAGGGGCTAAGGTTGCAAATACACCAAAATCACACGTGATGAAGCACGTGGCTCATACTGACAGGGGCATACATGCAAATAAACTAAAGTATGAGGTCCAATGTGCAAATAACCCAACGTAAACAAAGTACGCAAAATATTTACAGGACTGGAACTAAAAGCATAAACTAAGAGGGGGCCTAAGATAAATTACCCCTTATTTAACGTCGACGGGCGGATGATTGACGCGTGGCTGATCTGACGGTTGTAGACGACGGCGCCTTTAACCCTTCGAACGATGGCCGAATCGACGTCTGAGAAGAGGGCACGTGGAAGATCTGACGGACGCTGGTGGCTGGTGCCTCTCTCTCTGCTTGGATGGTCCAGATCGTCCCTCTGAATGATCGGGCGGTGACTGCTCCTCCGGGAATGGATGGACGAGATGAAAACTGGAGGTCGAGGCTGATCGGACGGCGGCTGAAGATCCTCGAAGAACAGGTGCCCGGCGACTTTCGCCGGCCTCGTGTGAGCGCTGGGATCCTCCCCTGCTGCCTCCGGAGATCGGCGAAGGTGCGTGATGAAGCTCCGCAGCTGATGGTGGTCTCCGATGGCCCAGCCGAGCCCCGGAGGGCTCCGGCGAGGTCGGCGGAGGAGAGCTCCTGGCCCGGAAGACTTGAACCCTCAGATGGGCTCGCACTGACCTGCAAATGGAACCAGGAGATTCGCGGGTCGAGGGCAAAGTGCCTCGACCCGGTTAGGCGGCGTGGAGGTGGTCTGTGCGTCGGAGCGGATGAGTCCCGGCGAAGCGACGGCGAGGGGATTCGAATCCCAGCTCCTGTACGAGCTGGGTTGAACGGAGGGGCGGAGAAGGTGCGCGGAGGGAAGGCGGAGGTGAATATGGGTTCCGATGATCGAACGGACGTGGGAGGGGGTCGGAATCGATGGAACACGGCGGCGGAGCGGATTGGGGCAAAATGGAAATTAGGCTAAATAGGGAAGCTAAGGGATTACCTGGGCGGTCGAGGAGACTATGCTGGAGCTGGGGTAGCTCCTGGTCGTGGCCTCAAGGGTTGTCTCGGCCCGAGGCTCGAGCTCCTACTCTGGGCGGAGCACGGCGGTGCTAAGTCGCCGGATCAATGGAATCCGGCCCCTCTCCTCGCTGCGACGGCACCTGGAGCGAGCTGTCACTCACGCTCGGGCACTAGAGCTCACTGGGGGTGGAGCGGATTAGCCAAAGATGCAGAATGAGGAGGCGGAGCTTGGTATTTAAGTGGGTGCAGACCCGACTAAGGCCGGTCGGGTAGGGCAGCATGGAGCGCGGACCCCGATGCAATCCCCCGGGCGTTGGTCTCGGATGCAAGAAGAAGGATTAGGACCCGGGGTTTGCGCAAATGGCGGGCGGATCGAGCGCGGAAAAAGAGGAGAAAACGGGTCGGGCGCGAGATCCGCTGGAGAAGACGGTCCGCGGAGGGAGTTGACCGGAGGTCAACATCTCCGTGGGCCAATGAGGTGCTGCCACGTGGAGAATGTTTGAAACTCAAAAATAAGGCTGCAAATGGCTGATTTTCCAAAAACTTGAAACATGAATTATTTTTATTTTATTTTTCTCTATTTTTTGGTGATTTTTAATTAATTTTTGGAAATAAAAATAAAGTATTTACAATATATAGCTATATATAGGTATATGTACAATATGTTGGTTTTTTAATTTTTTATTTTTAATGATTATTTTTGTACAATTTTATTCCTATTTTATATTTTATTTATTTATAGAATAAAATGAGGAATAAAAGGGTATTTTTATTTGATTTTAATTATTTATATACATAGGTGAAATAAATAGTTATGTACAACTATATACATGGCATATGTACAATATATATTTTTGTAATTTTAATTTTGTTATTTTTATTTGATTTTTGTTTTGATTCTTTTATTTTATTTATTTACAATATATAACATAGAATATTTACAAAAAGTTTAGAAAATAATTTTATTTATTTACAAGGTTAAATAAATATAGGAGTGTGGTCTATGTACATGGTGAAAGAGTATTTTTAATCTTTTTGATTTTTAACTTTTTATTTTGTTTTTAATATTTTCTAAATATATACAAATATGTACAAGCATATTTTTGGGTGAGGAAAATATAATTTTATTTATTTACAAATATTTACACATGAGCCCCTATCTCCCTCTACTTTGGCTTTTATGCGGTCAGGCCCATGCTGAGCCCTCCCTTGGGTTAGGTTGCTCAATATTTATTCTAAATATTTCCCTCTTTTTCTTTTTAATCTTTATTCTTTTATTTTTGCACAAAAACATGCTAATTATAAGTTTTTACACAATGCATGCTTTTGCTAATTTTTCCTATTTACAAGTATCTACATGCATTTGCATAGGTTTTTGTAGCTAAAATATGAGAATAAAGAGTGATGAATGGGTATTCATCACCCCCCTATACTATACTTTGCTAGTCCCTTAGCAAACACTTATTTGAAAAAGAAGTGAAAAAGAATGAAAGAAAAAGAAAAAGAGGATGTACATGGATCAAGGTTGATTATTAAACTTGCCTTCATTAAATTGAGGTATGGAGCTTAATCAGATCTTTGGATTATTAATGTGTCGGAACCTTATTTAGACTTAAGCTTAAAACCTAACAGCCTCTAAGTTCCACTAATCTATAACCAAGACTCCTCAATGCTCCAGATCAGAACAAGTCATCAATCACAAACCCTGAAGATCACGAATCTTTTCTTGTCCTGTGAAAGTGAGGTCTAAGCTCTCCACCTCAGAAATGGAAACTTGACAACCCTCCCTAACAAGGTAACTCTATGACCTCAATCTGGCCACTCTTTCCTCGAGGAGCGGGGTATTTCCTTCTAAGTTCAAGTACAACCGGCTCAAGAAGAGGGGGAAGAAGAAAATGGGTCAAGGCCAGTGTAGCCAAGTACCCTTGGGAGCTTGACCAGTGTAGCCAAGTCTCCCTGCTGCAAGCTACAACAGGTGGATCATGAAACCAAGCTTTGCTTATTGCACTTATATACATGCTCCGGTGGGATTATCATTTTCTCTCATACCCACCACTTTTTTGGAGTTCTTTTCTTTTTGCACACATTTTTTTTTCGAGTGCATCTATACAACATATACATGTGCAGCATATATACAAGGAGTTTTTCCTCTTGAGCCAGTAGACTATCCCTCTTTTGAAGCTTTATTGCAACCCACAACTCCCGTCGTTAGACCTCATGGCAACTAGACCAAGTTGAGACGCACTTCCTTCACTATAAGAAGAGGAGAGGTTCCGCCTAGAAGTACTACCCTCATATGCTACCCCAAGTCAAGGAAGACTGCCTCCTCACCACCTCATCCGTAGAGAGCTCGGTGCATAGTGCGGGTGTCCAAGTAAAGCCATAATCTATATGAGTCATGTGTTGTTGTTAAATGCTCTACTTAGGCTCATTGAGATGACATGTGATCATAGCCTAGTGGACTCAAAGAATTAAGTCACCATGGACCTGAAAAGCCTTAAACCTAAGCCCTATAAGGTTCCTCTTAGAATTAGGTGGATTAAGATCTTAATCAAGCTCCATTTCTCAATTTGATTCCCGGCTAGTTTAAATGTCAACTATCATCCAGAAAAACTATATACATATGTTCAAAAAGATGCTTATTTACACAATATTTTACAAACATGCAAAAATTTTTGAAAAATGTTTTGAAATCATGAATGATGATGCATGAAGTGCAAGTTTTGCAAAAAGATATTTACACACATTTACACAAGATTTTTGCAAACTTTTTGGTTTTCAAAACATTTTGGAAAAATTTTGTACTATATACATAATTTTGATAAGAAAATATTTACACAAGCTTTACACAAAAGATTTTTGAAATCATTTTTACAAAAATATTTTGTACACTAGCTATGTATGTGCAAATAAAAGAAGATTATGTACATGAAAAATTTTTAATTTTTGTGGTTTTTAGCCATTTTTATTTATTAACACACTCACACAAAGTAAGAGTTATGGCTAAAGTATACATGAAGTATATACACACCCCCTATACTTAGCTCGAACGATGTCCTCAGAGTCAAGAGCGATGAAGAAGACATAACTCGTGCTATGTATAGGGAAGTGAAAAGAAAGGCTATACAAAAGGGAAATGAAAAGTCAAGAGGGACTCAGGTCTCCCCCCTATACTTAGGATCAAGTAATCCTAAGTATAGCAGGCTGTACACAAAGGGAAAACCGAGTGGAGAATGTACAGGGTCTACCCCCCCTATACTTAGGGTGAAATATCCCTAAGTATAGGCAACAAAAGCATGGGTAAACAGAAACAAAAGAAATACCCGAAAGGTCTCACATCCCCCCTATACTAAGGGTAAAGTGCACCCTAAGTATAGCATAATCACAAGATGGAGAAAGGGATGTGGGACTAAGGAATGTGGTGATATGGACATCTGGATCTATATACAGCGGAAGATTAGTGAAACTCAGGCGTGAGATGCATTAGATGTGAGTCAAAGACCACATCTCACGCAAAATGAATAGGGGCAATATCAACGACCCGCGGCTCATGATCTAGAAATGGCTTGAGCCGCTGGCCGTTCACTCGAAAGGTACTCTCAGAAGACAACTCGGATATGTCGATGCTACCGTTGTCGTGTACCTTCCGAACCAGATAAGGTCCTTTCCATTTGCTCTGTAGCTTCCCTGGAAATAATCTAAGCCTTGCATCAAACAGCCATACTCTCTGTCCAATATCAAAATGCTTGTGGCTGATATGAGAATCATGCCACTCCTTGACTTTCTCCTTATAATGTAGGCTGCTTGATAAAAGCTACATCTCTAAGCTCCTCCAGGGCAGCTAGCTCTGCCCTCCTCTGGTCTCCCATACCATCTGGATCCATGATAATGTCTGTAACTGCCCAAAGTGACTTGTGCCTCAGCTCAACAGGTAAATGGCATGGCTTGCCATATACGAGGCGAAAGGGAGATGTGCCCAAAGGTGTCTTGAAAGACGTCCTATATGCCCACAAGACCGAGTCCAAAAGCTGTGACCAATCCTTTCGGTCAGGGCGGACGACTTTTTGCAGAATAGTCTTGATCTCCCTATTCGACACTTCGGCTAGACCGTTCGTCTGTGGATGGTACGGTGTAGCAACACGATGGTCTATGCCGAACTTGCTAGCAAGTGCCTTCACCTGGTCGTTGATGAAGTGGGATCCCCCATCAGAAATCAGGACTCGTGGAACCCCGAACCGCGTGATGATATGCTTCCTCAAAAATATGCAAACTGTCCTCGCATCAGCGGCTCGGGCGGGGATAGCCTCCACCCAACGACTCACATAATCAACGGCCAACAGAATATACTCGAATCCCTGACTCTTAGGGAATGGACCCATGAAATCGATGCCCCATGCGTCAAAAACCTCACAGAAGTGAATGGGCTGCATCGGCATCATATCACGCTGTCCACAAGTGCCCATCCTCTGACAGTCAGTACACCTCTTCACGAACTCATCTGAGTCCTTGAAGAGGGTAGGCCACCACAAGCCGGATTGGAGCACTTTCTGTGCCGTTCTCCTCCCAGAATGATGTCCCCCTGCCTCAAGCTTGTGGCAGTAGGTGAGGACGCTATGGTGTTCCTCCTGAGGAATACACCGACGCCAGACGCTATCCCCTCCTTCGTGGTAAAGGATGGGATCCTCCCAATGGTAGGACTTGTCCTTCGCAAGGAAGGTCTCAAGTCTCTGTCTGGGCCAATCTTGTGGGACTTTCCCAACAACGAGAAAGTTCACAATATCGGCGTGCCATGGAAGTGAGGCGATAGCAAGGATCGCCTCATCTGGGAAGGTATCTCTAATAGGGTCAATCTGCTCAGAATCCTCAGGCTGCTCTAGTCGGGAGAGATGATCCGCCACCACATTCTTGACTCCAGGCTTATCCTTGATCTCAATGTCGAACTCCTGGAGTAGAAGGATCCATCTAGTCAGTCTGGCCTTGGCATCCTTCTTTGCCATGAGGTACCTGATGGCGGTGTGATCTGTAAACAAAGTCACTCTCGATCCAATGATATATGATCTGAACTTATCCAGGGCAAACACTACTGTTAGCATCTCCTTCTCTGTGACTGTATAATTCCGTTGGGCGGAATCCAATGTGCGGCTAGCATAGTGTATGGCAAATGGAACTCCATCCCTCCTCTGTCCCAGCACTGCCCCTACGGCAAAATCGGAGGCATCCGTCATGATCTCGAATGGGAGAGACCAATCAGGCGGCTGGAGGACAGGAGCCTCAATGACACACTGCTGGAGAGTAGCGAATGACGAAAGACACTTGTCATCGACAAGGAACTCGGTGTCTTTCGTCAAGAGGT
The DNA here is from genome assembly GCA_037367405.1 of Ottelia alismoides. Classification (NCBI taxonomy): domain Eukaryota; kingdom Viridiplantae; phylum Streptophyta; class Magnoliopsida; order Alismatales; family Hydrocharitaceae; genus Ottelia; species Ottelia alismoides. Next base: position 231,936 of record JAZKJV010001890.1, on the reverse strand, counting down.
CGGTCAACGGTCGGGCAATCCTGCTGAAATCCTGAATGAATCTTCTATAAAATCCAACGTGCCCCAGAAATGACCATAACTGCCTCAGATTGGACGGTGGTGTGAGTTTCCTAATGACATAAACCTTGGCCGGATCAACCTCCATGCCCCTGTTGGAGATGATGTGGCCAAGCACCGTCCCTTGAGTCACCATGAAGTGACTCTTCTCCCAAGATAGCACCAAATGATACTCAATACATCGATGGAGTACTCGATCTAGGCAGTCAAGACAAGAATCAAATCCGTCGCCGTAGATCGAGAAATCATCCATGAAGACCTCCAAGCACTCCCCTACCATGTCCGAAAAGATCGACAGCATGCACCTCTGAAAAGTCGCAGGGGCATTGCATAGCCCAAATGGCATGCGTCGAAAAGCATATGTGCCGAAGGGACAGGTAAAGGTGGTCTTCTCCTGGTCCTCAGGAGCGATGGCCACTTGGTTGTAGCCCGAGTACCCATCCAGGAAGCAGTAATGGCTCTTCCCTGCCAGTCTCTCAATGATCTGGTCAATAAAAGGCAGGGGGAAATGGTCCTTCTTGGTGGCTTGGTTGAGTCTCCTGTAGTCAACACAAACCCTCCAAGAGGTGGGTACTCGTGTAGCGATCTCCTCTCCCGACTCACTGATCACAATCGTGATGCCCGTCTTTTTGGGCACCACATGCAAGGGGCTAACCCACTTGGAGTCGGAAATGGGATAAATAAAACCTGCACCCCACCATTTTGATATTTCCTTCATCACAACCTCTCTCAGGTTGGGGTTCAGACGCCGCTGGAACTCACGCGACGGCTTCGCCCCATCCTCGAGATAGATATGGTGGGAGCACACTGATGGACTAATCCCATGGAGATCTGCTATGCTCCATCCGATCGCCTTGCGGTTCTTTTCAAGAACCCCCATCAAACGGGATTCCTGCTCTCCAGTCAACTCGGCGGAGATGATGACTGGGTACATCTCTGGCTCGCCCGCAAGGAATTGATACTTCAGCGAAGTAGGGAGCGGCTTCAGCTCTGGAATGCTGGGTGCCGGCAAATCTGGCTGCGGAAGAAACTGAGTGAAAGCTGCTAAATCGGCCAAATCTGCCTGGGAAAGTGAAAGTGTACTCTCGCAAACTGGATCGGGAGAAGGCTGCTCAACTGCACTGTCTCTGGTCTGCTCTGCATCTACCTCCTCCTCTATAGGCTCAGGTGAACTCAGGTCTGGCATCTGATCATCACAATCGGCCCAATCAGACTCTGAATCCGAGGGATCTGTATCGACCGCGGTGGCATCAGTACCACCGGAAAACAAGGTGGCCTCAGCGCCACCATCACTAATCATCGTGCTGCGATCAAGGACCGGCTCTGCTGCCTCTATGGTATCCTGGTCCAAGGCTGTGCTCTCCAGACTCTCCTCTGCTATCATCTCGGCATCAACTGTATCTGAAAGTGAGAGGATGGTCTGTGTCTCAAGATCTGCCCAAGCTGCCTCATCATCTGTGATCACAAAATCACAGTCCTGGTGGATGTCTGGCTCTGCGTCTGTCAGCTGCTCTGAGTCTGTACTCGCATCGGAGCGGGCTCTGAATCTAGCTCTGTAGTCCTCGACCATCTCTATTTGTATACTCTCGCCCTCGACGCGAAAGTACACCTTCCCGCTATCATGATCAGTCACCGCCTTGGCTGTGGCCAAGAACGGACGACCAAGGATGATGGGGGTATCGGCCACTGACTCAGGGATCTCCATGTCCAACACTTCGAAGTCCACGGGGAATTTCAGGCCCTGAATCGTGACGATAACGTCTCGCAATAACCCCTTCGGCCTCTTGACAGATCGATCAGCGAACTGAAGGAATGTCCTGCTCTGTCGAAGAGTGCCCAACTCGAAGCGGTCGAGAAGGGCTGCCGGAAGAAGGTTGATCGACGATCCGCTATCTAGAAGAGTACGGTCCAACCTCTTCTCACTGATCTGGCATCTGACATACGGGGCCCCTGAATCTGGCCTCTTGGCTGGCAGGCGGTTCAGGATCGCAAAACACGTGGCTTTCGTCAGCACATGTATCTCTGAAGTGTGGTTCCTCCTCCTCCTCCTGACTGTAGTCCTCTCTCTCAAAGATCGCTGGAGAAGGGGGATGTGCTGCAAAGCCTCCTGGAGGGTCAGCTGGATGTGGAATCGATCGATCATGCTCTGGTTGAACTCCTCAAGCTCTCTCTTTTTTGGATTTTCTTTTTTCTTCCCCTTCCCCATCTGAAGGGCTCTAGGGAAGGGGATCACTGGGTCCTTCTCAGATGAAGGACTAGGAAAAGGTCTAAGCGGTTCAAGGACCGGATCCACACATACATCATGCACCACAGTGGGACCAGAAGAAAGTAAACCTTTTCCTTTATTCAGAACAGAGTTCTGAGATACAGGAATACGAGGAAAGACAACATCTCTATCTATACAAACACCGGTGGCCTCAGTACCACCACGGGCTGGCTCTGCTGCTGCTGCTGGTAGACGTCTTGCGGCATCAGTACCGCGGGCTGGCTCGGCTGAACGGGTGGCATCAATACCACCTACTAGATCTGGTGAAGCGGCGGCCTCAGTACCGCCGGTGGGATCAGCATCCTTGGTGGCCTCAGTGCCACCGTCATCGTCTGGAGCGGCCTCAGTACCGCTCTCCTCCTCCTGTGGCACCTCTGGGATGTCCTTATGGTGAAGCTCAGATGAGGCGCCGCCGCCTGCTGGGGTCCTACCGCTCCTAAGTGTGACAAAATCAGCATCAAATAGATCCGAAGATGTATCATCAAATGGGTCACTAGGAGTGGCTAACTCAGTATATACTACCTGCTCAGATTTCCTCTTGAGGTTGTTCGGGTTCGGCTCAATCTGGGCTGGAATGGCGGCCTTCCCTCTCACCAGGTCCCGCATCTCCTGGCGGAACTCGTCCATCTCCCGTCGGAATGTGGCCTGCTGGTCCGTGAGGAGGCGGGCGATGTCATCCAAAGCGGGGCTCTCGTGGGAGCCCGACGGGTGGCCTCTCTGTGGGTGAGGCTGCTGGAACTGCTGCTGCTGGTGCTGGTAAGAGGGGTATGATGGAGGGTGCTGCTGCTGATATCCCGGGTGAGCCTGTTGCTCACGTCTCCATGACTGTCCCTGCTGCTGATAGGGACGAGGACCGTAGGATGACGGCTGGTGTTGCTGATATGCTCGGGGCTGCTACTGCGGCTGGTGCTGGTCTCTCTGCTGGGAGTACTGCCCTCCCTGTCCTGACGGCTGCTGCTGGGGCTGGGTACCACCACTCCCCCACCTGAATCCGGGATGGTCTCGTCGGATCCCAGGCTGGGGACGGTCATACCAAATCCCATTGACATCCATCAACGGCTCGGCATCGAAGGGGGCTGGCGGGAGTACTGCCAGAGGCTGGTCCGGCTGGTAGACCACCATCTGCATCTCTGGAGATGGTGGGGACTGGTAGGTGGGCTGCGGCTGCTGGTACGGCTCCGCCTGTACAAGATGGACCTGTCTAGGCTGCACGTGGGTGCTGGAGCGCTGGGATGAGCTGCTGCTGCTGCCGGCGTCGCCTCGCGACTGAAGACGGGGCTGAGAAGCCGTTTGTGCCTCCTGGAGACACATGAGCTGTGTCTTCATGTCGCTCAGAACCTGTGCCATCTGCTCCATCTGCGTGATACTCTGGCACTGCTTCTTCTCGATCAGCTCCATGCGGTCCAGCTTCTCGCTGATAATGCCCATGTCCGCAGCTGAAGACTCTGCCTGTGCTGCTGCTGCTGCGGACGAACTGGATGGACCTGCATCTACCCGTGCTATCCTCTGGTACTGCACGGGTCCTGGCTGATGTGGCTGGGTCTTCTGAGTATACAACCTGGTCTGAGACATCACCATATAGTTCTCAGCCATCTCCTCGAAGATGGCCCAGACCTGGTCGTGGTCCTTGGCGAAGTAGGACCCGCCGCAAGAAGCATTCACCAGGCCCTGTAGCTCTGGTGTCAACCCGCTGAAGAAGCTCTGCACAAGGTTCGGCTTCGTGATGTCGTGGTGCGGGCATCTGTCCAGAAGCTCTCGGAACCTCTCCCATGCCTCGTGAAACTGCTCGTTGGGGAACATGGAGAAGTTGCTGATCAGGGCCCTCGCTGCATTCGTCCGCCCGAGTGGATAGTACTTGTTCAAGTACTCGGTGCGGAGCTGCTCCCAGGTATAGACAAACCTCCCAAGGTGCTTCAACCAGGTGGCTGCTCTATCTGCCAGTGAAAACGGGAAGGCTATCATCCGGATCGTGTCCTGGTCCACGTGGCGATCGTGGACAGTGCTGCAAATCATCAGGAACTCCTGGAGGTGGAGGTGGGGCTCCTTAGTGGCGAGTCCATGAAAACGAGGAAGCATCTGCAGGGTGTTCGGGGGGAACTTGAAGTCCCCCACGATAGCAGGTACCACCACCCAATGGTGCATCGGTGTAGATCCGGGGTTGTGCAACTCCCGCATCGGTCTAGGTGGTCCTCCTCCTCCCGCGGCTGCTGCCGCTGCGGCTGCTGCTGCTGCTGCTGCGGCTCGTGCCTCTGCATCCGGTATCTCCTCGGGCTCGCTCTGCTCATCTCGCTCTAATCGGAGGCGCTCCAACTCTCTCCTCATCTCAATCATAAATGCTCCCTGATCGCATAGCTGCTGCTGAACCGTCTCTAATGAGGCGATCAAGGTGGAGTTGATCGCTCCCTGATCCATCACGACGTGCTCTGTGCGGGAACGATCCTCAGAACTGCCGGCCATGGTGACGTCTGCATAACCAAACGAGCCCAACTCAGGTGCTGTTAAATGTATCAATCTCTCCTCGGGCTCGTGTCTCTCAGGAAGATCAGAAAGGGGGTCGAGGGGGAACAGGGTGGAGTCGTACTCGGGCTCGGAGAGCGGGTCTGAGCTCTCACGAGCCAACCTAGATGATGAGGCAGACGTGCCTGAAAGCGGTGCAGCCAGAGGCTGCGTAAGAGACCGTCTACCCATCATCTTGATCTGGCGAGTAAGGCGGATGAGATCTGGAAAAATTATGATCTGAAAACAAACCCCCGGTTCACCAACGCAACGCGAGCTGAAGACCGTGAAAGTTCGGTCAATTTATCTTGTCGATTTTATTTTGGTGAACAAACAGAATATCAGAGCGCTTACGTGACCTGTTAGGATATCCGATGCTAACCCAACCGACTGGCCCGCACGGAAGAGTCGGTAATCAGTCGGGACTAGCAACGGGGGGCTCTACCTAGGGTGCGGGTCACTCTCTCGCGCATCCAAACCAAACAATGAGGGGGTTGCTCTCCCCAAGACAAAATTTTTAGGGTGAGCGGTTTTTAGATCAATAATTTTAGCAGTCCCAATTTTATGGTTTCACTTTTTTAATCTTTTTCAAAGCAAACAAAAGGCCTAACGAATTTTTCGGTTCTCCTGGTTATTAAGTCCAAAACAGGGGGGAGAAGACGAAAAAATCGATGCACGATAAATCAATGATGCATGCAAAGTCAGAAATGCGTACCTGTCTCCAGCTCTCTACATGCAATATGATCCGCGCATAAAAGTAAAGACAGAATTAAAACTAACCTAAATGATGCAGCAGGAAAAACCGAGTCCTAGACGAGCAAGTCTAGCGAAGAGCCGTCTAACCGGTCACCGACCTCCAAGCCAAAGAGTCCGGTCTTGGCCCGTCCCTCCTCTGTCCGACAAATCGGGGGTAGGAGTAAGCGCTTTACAGGACGGGCTGCGGCACGTAGGCTACGGAGGCAAATGAATCGGTTATTTTTATTAATTTTAAGTAGGTCCAATTATCGATCTATGGGAACAGATATGCAATTAGGTGTGTGGATCCTACTAATTACGGCACATTCACCAGAAAATCCTAAGTCTAGGGACTCGAGCAAAAACCGCGAAAAACCGAAAAAGACAGAAATAAAAGAAAAATAAAACCGCGAAAAAGCCGCGAAAAACCGCGAAGGTCCTAAAGGGTCCCCTGAGCACACCGGTGCTCGGCGAAACAGACCCGCTACGGTAGGCAAGTCCAAGTCCTGTCCCTGTATTATTACAATAATAATAAGAGTAAAACTAAAAACCTAATCTAACCTCACCCACTCAACTCTCTCCCTCTCGCTCTCTCTTGCGGCTTCGTAGAGAAAGAAGCCGCCTCCAAGTTCCTCGGCTGCACCGGCTCCTCGAAAGTCGCCTCCGCGGTCCTCGGGCCCTCGCAAGAAAAAGAGATGAGTGGTCATACCAGCAAAAATAATCAAATAATAAGGAAAAAGAAATGAAAATAAAGGTGAGGGTATATATGCAAAAATGGAAAATAAAATAAACACACAAAATAAAACAAAAATAAAAATAAAAGAAAATGAAAAATAAATCAAAATAAAACAAAAAGAAAAATGAAACAAAAGCCGCGACAAGCCGCGAGCTCCGAAAAGCCGCGAAAAGCCGCGAAAACAAAAACGAAAAGAAAAATAAAACGAACTACTAAGCCGTGGTCCCCGGCAACGGCGCCATTCTGATAACAGGCCTGATCACTGGGGTATGAGGTACAGAAATAGGGTCGTTGTGACCCGAGCAATCAGACCATGTATATCAAGAAAAATCTCAGACCACTCTAAACAAATAAAATCAATCAAGCAAGGCAAGCGGTCCTGCTAAATATTTAACCTGGTATAGCACCCAGGGTCGAACTCGAGGAGCACGGGTTGGCCAAAGGCCTACGAAGTAGTAAAAATGAAATAAAACAAAAAACAAATATTTTTAGTTATTTTTAATGATTTTTATATTTTTTTTTGGATTTTTAAATGTGAAGAAAACAAAAGAAACACAAAGTCAAGCACACTTTAGCTAATTATTTAATGTGTCAAAAATCAAGCAAAAATTCAAACAAAAATATTTTTATGTTTTTAATGTTTTTTAGTGTTTTTGGTTAATTTTTGATAATTTTCTGATGTACATTTTATTTTCTAAAAATCAAACAGTAGCAAAGAAACAAGGTACTGCCCAGCCAAGCCTAAAGTCCTTAGATAAAATATCTAAGAACCTCAAAAGGGCCTGGAGGTATTTTTCCTTTAAACTAGGTAAAACAAGGAAAATTTGAGTACCAAAATTATTGTTTTTGGATTTTTAGATTATTTGCTATAATTTTTATGGGTTTTTAGGTGTTTTTAAGTTTTTATGGTTTTTAATTAGTGAAAAATAGCCAAAATTGGCTAGAAAATAAAGGAACACAAAATAAACAGTACCTAATTTTTATAGAATTTTTTAGGGGGTTTTTATATTTTTTTGGGATTTTTAACTCTAGACAGTAGCTGAAATAAAGGTTTTTGAATTTTTAAAAATAACAAACAAAATCAAAAATGTCCTCGAAAATTCTCAAAAATCCTACAACATGGCAGGAGCCACGTGTCAAATTTTCATCGAATTTGGATGTGATTTGATATTTTATTCAAAAATCACAAGGGGGCATTGTGCAGAAGGACTGAAGTGCAAATACCCTAAGTTCTGGGGGTCCAGGTGCAATATACCCAGCAACGCACGTGCGCGGCGCGTGCCTGGGGCACTTAGGGACCTCTTTGTAAAGAAAACAATTCCCGAGGACCTATTGGTAACTGGTACCAAAAGTCCAGGGGGTTGTGTTGCAAATAACCCAAAACTACACGCACATGCGCAATTAAAACATTCACAGGGGCATAGATGCAAATACTACAAAGTTTTCATTCATTTATAAACATCCAGAACAACAGGGGCTAAGGTTGCAAATACACCAAAATCACACGTGACGAAGCACGCGGCTCATACAGACAGGGGCATACATGCAAATAAACTAAAGTATGAGGTCCAATGTGCAAATAACCCAACGTAAACAAAGTACGCAAAATATTTACAGGACTGGAACTAAAAGCATAAACTAAGAGGGGGCCTAAGATAAATTACCCCTTATTTAACGTCGACAGGCGGATGATTGACGCGTGGCTGATCTGACGGTTCTGGACGACGGCGCCTTTAACCCTTCGAACGATGGCCGAATCGACGTCTGAGAAGAGGGCACGTGGAAGATCTGACGGACGCTGGTGGCTGGTGCCTCTCTCTCTGCTTGGATGGTCCAGATCGTCCCTCTGAATGATCGGGCGGTGACTGCTCCTCCGGGAATGGATGGACGAGATGAAAACTGGAGGTCGAGGCTGATCGGACGGCGGCTGAAGATCCTCGAGGAACAAGTGCCCGGCGACTTTCGCCGGCCTCGTGTGAGCGCTGGGATCCTCCCCTGCTGCCTCCGGAGATCGGAGAAGGTGCGCGATGAAGCTCCGCAGCTGATGGTGGTCTCCAATGGCCCAGCCGAGCCCCGGAGGGCTCCGGCGAGGTCGGCGGAGGAGAGCTCCTGGCCCGGAAGACTTGAACCCTCAGATGGGCTCGCACTGACCTGCAAATGGAACCAGGAGATTCGCGGGTCGAGGGCAAAGTGCCTCGACCCGGTTAGGCGGCGTGGAGGTGGTCTGTGCGTCGGAGCGGATGAGTCCCGGCGAAGCGACGGCGAGGGGATTCGAATCCCAGCTCCTGTGCGAGCTGGGTTGAACGGAGGGGCGGAGAAGGTGCGCGGAGGGAAGGCGGAGGTGAATATGGGTTCCGATGATCGAACGGACGCGGGAGGTGGTCGGAATCGATGGAACACGGCGGCGGAGCGGATTGGGGCAAAATGGAAATTAGGCTAAATAGGGAAGCTAAGGGATTACCTGGGCGGTCGAGGAGACTATGCTGGGGCTGGGGTAGCTCCTGGTCGTGGCCTCAAGGGTTGTCTCGGCCCGAGGCTCGAGCTCCTGCTCTGGGCGGAGCACGGCGGTGCTAAGTCGCCGGATCAATGGAATCCGGCCCCTCTCCTCGCTGCGACGGCACCTGGAGCGAGCTGTCACTCACGCTCGGGCACTGGAGCTCACTGGGGGTGGAGCGGATTAGCCAAAGATGCAGAATGAGGAGGCGGAGCTTGGTATTTAAGTGGGTGCAGACCCGACTAAGGCCGGTCGGGTAGGGCAGCATGGAGCGCGGACCCCGATGCAATCCCCCGGGCGTTGGTCTCGGATGCAAGAAGAAGGATTAGGACCCGGGGTTTGCGCAAATGGCGGGCGGATCGAGCGCGGAAAAAGAGGAGAAAACGGGTTGGGCGCGAGATCCGCTGGAGAAGACGGTCCGCGGAGGGAGTTGACCGGAGGTCAACATCTCCGTGGGCCAATGAGGTGCTGCCACGTGGAGAATGTTTGAAACTCAAAAATAAGGCAGCAAATGGCCGATTTTCCAAAAACTTGAAACATGAATTATTTTTATTTTATTTTTCTCTATTTTTTGGTGATTTTTAATTAATTTTTGGAAATAAAAATAAAGTATTTACAATATATAGCTATATATAGGTATATGTACAATATGTTGGTTTTTGATTTTTGATTTTTAATGATTATTTTTGTACAATTTTATTCCTATTTTATATTTTATTTATTTATAGAATAAAATGAGGAATAGAAGGGTATTTTTATTTGATTTTAATTATTTATATACATAGGTGAAATAAATAGTTATGTACAACTATATACATGCCATATGTACAATATATATTTTTGTAATTTTAATTTTGTTATTTTTATTTGATTTTTGTTTTGATTCTTTCATTTTATTTATTTACAATATATAACATAGAATATTTACAAAAAGTTTAGAAAATAATTTTATTTATTTACAAGGTTAAATAAATATAGGAGTGTGGTCTATGTACATGGTGAAAGAGTATTTTTAATCTTTTTGATTTTTAACTTTTTATTTTGTTTTTAATATTTTCTAAATATATACAAATATGTACAAGCATATTTTTGGGTGAGGAAAATATAATTTTATTTATTTACAAATATTTACACATGAGCCCCTATCTCCCTCTACTTTGGCTTTTATGCGGTCAGGCCCATGCTGAGCCCTCCCTTGGGTTAGGTTGCTCAATATTTATTCTAAATATTTCCCTCTTTTTCTTTTTAATCTTTATTCTTTTATTTTTGCACAAAAACATGCTAATTATAAGTTTTTACACAATGCATGCTTTTGCTAATTTTTCCTATTTACAAGTATCTACATGCATTTGCATAGGTTTTTGTAGCTAAAATATGAGAATAAAGAGTGATGAATGGGTATTCATCACTCCCACAGGTGCTTGATTAAATCAAGACCGCAAATCATATCTTCTCATTACACCTGAATCACATTCAGATCAATGTCCAACATTTGGACTAAGATCAGATTACTTCTCTATGAGAGGAGTCACTAAAATCCAGACATGCTTCATCACTCGCTCGGAATGGAAGCGTCATGGTTATACAATCGTTTATGATCACATCACCCTCAGGTATTCCTAATACATGTACATCCTGCATACTGGAAGACCCAGAATAAACCCGAAGTTTTAAATCTCTTTTAGACTGTCTCTTTCAGGGTTTTATCATTAAGTTTCTCATTTGACTATTGAAAGTTGGTATCGGTCATATACATTCCAAAAGCATATATCATACCCAAGTGTTGATCATATACTTTCCATTAGTATACATTAAACCTACAAATTCAGTCAAGCTTCCAAAGCGAGATGATCATGCATGGAATTTGATTCTTCCCATATCTCATGAGTGATCTCATGTCTTCCGATTCAGCAATGAACCTGTATAATCCCTTTTAGAGATCGTATTACTCATATGCCCTTGCATGCATACCGGTGCGTCAGTGTATAGACCTTGGTTAGGTCATCGGCCTATTGGTCTGTCAAATGCACGTACTGAGACACATAGTAACACATCTGTCTTTGGTCAAAGGATGCGTGCCAATATCATGACAGCATACGATATAGGACTTTGGTTATCTCGATCTTGTTAAGTCAACTCTTTGACGTAACTAATCTGACACCTTTGAATCTCTATTCCCATGCATAGGACCTACATCAAGAGGTCAGTCATATATCAGCCAAGTGAGAAAGGATTTCCATCTCCTACTCAGGCTGGAGATCATCTATAACATCCGGATCTGAATAAACTGAAGCTCATGTTAAGAAGAGGTTGTCGCATGCAAGTTTGGATCTCCAAATTGGAGATATCTTAAGGTACAAATACCTCTCCTCTTTGCTCTCATTAAAGTCAATGTTGAAGTTTCTAATTCAGTTTTTTTTCCTTTTTATGTTGATGTCCATCAGGTATTTTAGCTATTGTTGTATGTTAGATAAAGCCACAAATACCCTCCAAACCTAGAGGATCAAAGGTACAATCTTTCCCCCTCCTCTTGATGCCTTCCATGCAAGATTCAATCCCTTAAATTGCCTCTGACATTAGATGAGAATGCAAAGTTTTACATGGAATTCATCCAAACTTTATAACCATTATATATGCTCTTGATTTTTTAAAATTTTGAGGATAAAAATTTGGGACTAGCATGCAAATTAACCTAAGTTCATGCCATTAATAAGCCACAATTTTTAGCACAAAAAATAGAAATTTGGGGGAACATGACATGCATTTTCTTATTGAATCCTGAGAAGGATGAAGCAATTCATAAATAAAGAATCTAATATAAGTAACTCAGCCTCTAAAATTCATAAAAAAAACTCAACCTAAAAAATGGATGACTTACCTTTATAATTGAAAGCAATGACTCCCTATTAATCAACTGCATGTTCTTTACATCAAGGACATATTCAATTATTATTTTAAATGATAAAGAGAGTCCTAAAGTCGATCATAAGATACTTTGATGCACTTGTGACTAAAGATGCATTATTTTGGGATGAAATCCTAATAAGGATGATGTCAATGCTTATAAACTGAACATAATTCATATCAAAATAATTCCATATCCTCCAACAGATGAGATGTAGACAACAGCTCGAGATTGTGACATGTTTTGAACATAACAAGCATTAGATCACACCAACCAAGAATTCCAACTACTAACATGGAGCTTCATAGAGTGATTGTTATGAACTTGCTCGGAGAGATGATCATGTGTCATTAACCTCCATATGTTTGGTCCAAGGTGGAAAACAATATTGTATCTATCAATAATGCAGTATAATATCACAATTTGGTTGCATGGGTAGAGGCCCTATAAGAACATATGCCCCTAAGGATCTATCCATATAGCTTTTACAGTTGCTTGAGTCAGGGCTCTATACTCATATTCTACATGGTATATGGCTACAACTGCCGGCTTCTTATTGCGTAATGTGATGAGGTTTCATCCAGAGTGTAAACTAAAATTTGTCATGCGTTTCTTGTCTACAGGATAACCTACATAATATACATATGCACAAATGGTGAAACCCAGAGATTTCTTGTCGAGGAAGAGATGATCTTTTCCTAATGCAGTCATAATGTATATGTGTAGCATTATAACAACATCCTAGAGTGACCCATGAACTAACAAACTTTGCTACCTACACGAGCAATGTCTACGCGATTCACAGTGATATGTAATAGCTTTCCGATAACCCCTTTATATTATATAGCATTGACATCTTCTGAGAATTCATCTTTTAAAATATTAAAACTCTTCTCTCAAAGTCAACAAATGATTTCTCAAGATCTTTACGAATAATAAATCATCAATCAATTGATCATTATGTATAGTCTACTATTCATACAATCTATTATATATAGGATGCTTTGGCAAATGATCAGAAAACACTCCTCCTTTGATGTCTCAATTGGAACTGGTACAATTAAGACACGATCCTTGTATAGGTACCGTATAAAACAAAATGATAAAGACTAGCTAGATCCATATCCAAAGCACAAATGGTAATCTTATGATTTTAGAAATGATAACATGTGACCACAAAGACTAATCATCTTCATAAATTAATCTTTTAGGTATACTCTAGTATTTATACATATCATCAAAGATAGGTAGTGATAAAATATCTAGATTTATAAAGTCAATCATTGATGAAATTGAGAAATGATAGGGTAGATGAATAAGTGAAATCAATGATGAATCAGTTATATCAATAAGATCATTGATAAAAAGGCCTAGATCTATACAATCAACCATATAAAAGATTAAAAAAGGATGAGGGATCAAGTCAGTGATAACTGATAATTGAGTGCCAGTCATGGTGACCTTTACACCTGACTGTGCGAGGGTGCGGTGACCCTCAGCTGGGCGGGAGATAGGAAGTCCAGTTAGGGCAACGACCGCTTAGTGCGTGGGTCTAGGACCCTAGTCTTTTCTCAGTTTTTCACGAGTGCTCGCGGTTGTTACGCCTCTCTGGGATCTACAGTTTTTTTAAAGACCAGTTCCACTGACCCTTGTTCTTTAGGGTACCTAGGTGATTGTCCGTGAATCTACCCTTTTAATGTGTCTAATTGATGATTTTATTGCAGTCAGATAAATCCGGATCGATCAAAAATTAACCGCACAAATTGATGAATCGTCGAATATAATGAAGTGCGGTTTATGTTTGTTTAACCTGAGCAAGCCCCAGGGTCGACACAAGGAGGCAAAGGAACAACTCGGGATCAAGGTAGAGGGATTAGATTGCGGTTTTCTAAGTCAGGGTTTTTTTAATTTTTTTATGCAATAAAAAGCCAAATGCAATGATGCGAATGAACTAGGTTATTAAGAAAATCAACAACTTAGCAAAATTTAATTTTAATGTAAAATTATACCAAAATGACCAAATTGTATTTTTCCTGTAAATCTAATTCAATGATTAATGCTAAATAGATTTTTTTGTAATTTTTGGATTTAAAATGCACCAATGAAAAATCCAAACTTTTTTGATGTTTTTATGCAATTTTTCGTGCAAATGATATGCAAAAATTATGAAAAAATTATTGGAATAAAATATGATGAAGTTAAGCTAGACTAACTTTTTTAGAATTTTCTAACAATTTATGATTTTTTATGAATTTTGTACAGAAAACAGAGCAATTGTGACTATTTAATTCCTAATAAATCCACGAAGTCAAATTATCGAGAGAACTATTTATCTCAAATAGATATTTTAATAAGGAATCCAAGAGAGTTGAAATTTCTCAAAAATTTTATTGATGGATTTAATTAAAAATCAATTACAGAAATTACCCTAGAATTTATTCTATGCAAATGACAAATCCAATTTCGATGAAACTTGGATAGTAATTAAAGCACAGAGAGGGCCATCATCTATAATTTTTCACAATTTTTAGAGCAATAAATATGACTATGCAAATTCCAGAACTTAAATGGGCAAAATATCACTGATTTTTAATCTCTGGTTTTTAATAAAATATTTAATGCTCACAAAAATGCAAATAAATAGCCACAAGATAAATATTTAAATGCTCATCAACATGTTATTTTTCATTGAATAAAATAATGTTATTTTGCGGTCCAAATATTCATGCGAAGTCAAGGGTATCAATGCAATACACAAATTAAAACAATAAACTCATACTGTGCACATGGGTACTTTTGTAAATATGTAAACATGCAGGAACACGAGTGCAATTTTCACAAAATAAAAAAAATAAAAATCAACCTTTTCTATTCCCCCACGCTGGGGCAAAAGACGTAGAGGGGTGCGGTGATGGAGCCACTCTTCTAAAGCTTGCGGTGGGGATCGACGGTGCACTGCGGGGGCACGTGGCGGCATGCTCGTGGGTGGCGTGCTCGCGGGGCGGTTGGCGTTGATGAGTAGCGGGGCGCGGCCTCAGCGGCGATGCACGTGGGGCAGTCTCGGCGGGGTAGTGAGCCTAGGGTCTCACGGGGCGGTCTCGCTCAACAAGAACCTGACCTCGCTATCATCGAGATTGGGGAGGAGCTATGGTTACTTTTTCTTCCAAATGGCGGATGAGGGAAAATGATGGAGGTGTTGGTGAATAAAAAGAGGATGAGGGAGTTGGAAAAGAGATGGAGAAAGTGGAGAAAACGGTGGAGGAAGTGGAGAAGATGTGGCTTGGAGTAGAGGGCACGTAGAGGGAGAAGAAGTAAAAGGGAATAAAATGAATAAATTAATAAAATAATATAAGTAGTCTACTTAAAATAAAGAGAAAATAAAGGTAAAAGAAAATATTAAAATAAAATAAATTAAAAATAAATAAATAAAAATTAATTAATTAATTAAAATAAATAATAATAAAATAAATAAATAAAATCTAATTTAATAAAATAATAAAAAGGGGTGACACATGGCGGCTCCAGGAGCTGCCACGTATGGCTCCCAGAAAATTCAAAAATTAAATATAAAAAAATAAAAAAAGAAATAACAAAAGGGCTTAAATCAAAAAGTGGTCAACTCAAAAGTTGTTTATCTTGATGAGATCTACAACTTTTGTGAAGGGCCGAAAATCATCTGTACAAAATTGTATTTTTGGGTCGTACCTTATAGATATAAAATACCACATTTTATCTTTTGTATTTTTTGTCATTTTCAAATAAGAGAAAAATCAAAATAAAAATAGAAAAAAATATAAAAAGAATATTTACAACTTAATCTATTTTTTTATTTTTAATAATTAAGAAGATAAAAGGATAAAATAAAGGGCATTTTCGTCAATATGTTCAATACGGGCCCAAAACCCAAGTTTTGCATTCGAGCTCCGATTTTAATTGAATTGGCCTTGTTTTGAAGGTCTTTGAATGTATATTACTTTAAAAGTGAGTAGACCTAAACCGGACACTATATGAGAGAGATATGTGCATTTTAAATCTCCTAGTTTCAAACATGGATTGGGCTTTTATTAGTCAATTCTACAAGTTATTATTTTTTAGATATTTTTCTTTAGTTAATGTTAGTAATATATACACAATAGAGTTGTTTTTATTGGATTTGGAGTTAGTATAAAATATATACAAATAGGGTATTTTAGTTAATATACAGGTGAATATTTACAAGTAAATTGGGCTTCTTATTTAATGCAAATATGAATGCTAAAATGCAGATATTATCGATGTATGCATGAATGCTAATTATGCAATATAAGTGGAAATATGCATCTAAGTACTCGGGAACAAAGCTTTATTTTCAACTTTTAGAGTGATGAATCACATATTCATCACTAGGCAGGAGGACCCTTGGTTTTAGTTTTTCGAGCTCGTTTGCACGTACCGGTCGGGCCGGTTTTTCTTTTAGAGTGACTTTTTCGTAGAGTCTCTCTCACTGTCTCTAGGATGTAGTTTTGGAGTAGACCTTTCCTTTTATTGGACCGCACTTCCAATTAGAGGGTGAGATGGAAGAGCCTTTTGTAGGCTACCTCACCGCTTGAGTTTTTGTTTACTTTTCGCCAGCAGACTTGGTGATGCTACATTCGAATCATCCATGTATACATCTGGATCCTCTATGGCTACATCTGAATCAGTTACAGTTGAATTTCGAGGAGTTACAATTGAGCTTGGAATGAGTTACAAATGAGTTTTGCTAAAGTTGAGATGAATTGCAATTAAATTGGTTACAACTGAGTTGGCTACATGAGAGCTTGGTTACAGTTGAGTTGGTTGTAGTTGAGCTTGGTTTCCATTGAGCTAGATACTGTTTCGCTAGTAATTCCTGACGAAGAGAAAAGACCATATTATGAAAATCATTATTATCAGACTACGAGCTACTACCACAGTAGTTAGATATAACTAGTGGACGTGTTGGGAACCTAATTAGGATGCATTTTACTCCACCGCATTCCTATGGAGGCACCCCAACCCTAAGGCTTCCTTATTGCCTTAGTGTGAGACCTTACCCAGACCAAGACCACAGACTATCCACTAAGTTTGAGACATTAAAAAAGAAAAGAATCAAAACACCAGACTCATCATAAGCATTTAATAAATACAATGATCATATCAGAGACTTATTGTTCACATTTCCAAGATCCGTCAAACATATATTATAATTAATAAAAAGGCAATGACTTAAATATTGATTATATAATATTTATATAAAAATATATAATATGGGTAATTAATGTTGGATGAGTAAATTGGGGTTTTACATACTAAATAACTTGAAAATATATTTCAATGCAAGTAACTCATTAGATTCAAATGTCAAGACCAATTTACTTTCTTTCTTTTGGAGCCACTAAATTTCATGTTATTATAATTAATAAGATTTACTCAAAATTTGTTGATATAATTTTCTCCTTATTGCATGGAATGCAGGCAATGCACCTGCATCGTGGTATGGGGAGAGTTGAACCTCAGCTTCCGCAGTTATTATTAACAGGTACATATGCTATAGTTTTGGTCAGAATATTTAATATATGCTTTTTTTTCTCTTCCGATAAAATTAGGATGTATGCACATTATGTAGTTTCCTTTGTTACATGTTAAATGCTATGGAAATTTATACAATAGATTGATGACATATTATAGTTATATGGCTTATTAGTTTATTATGAATGTCATTCATAAATGCGAAAAAAAATTCCCTGAATTTCAATAACCTAATGCGTCTCTAGCGAACATGATACTACGAGTGTTATGTAAACGGGTATTCCGGATCCGTGGGAAAGGGCTTTCATAGTTTGGTATCATAGTAGTGATACCTCGCTACATACATTCGTAGTATTATAATTCCGATCGCATTAATTCCTTGATAGCGATTGTTCTTTAACTTGTCGTGAGTCTGTAAGGGAAATATGACATTCAAATTCCATAACCACAGATGTCACCGTTTGTAGCTAATTTCCATATTGCATCCCAAGAAGAGAAAAAGCACAGTAATAATATCCACGAACATCAACTATTGTAATTAATGATATCAATTCTTACACAAAACCATGGTGTTTATAGCTGGGCTTTTTATATTTTAATTGATTATGGAGCGATGAATGAGCTTCGAGATTTCTAGCTCAAATAAGTAGAGTTGCAGTGATTTTAGATCCTCCTTGTCACATCCATGGGCCAAGTGCCCAGTTGTTCAGCATAAGGCTGATAGTCAGAAGGTTACCAATGTTGATCTATGGCCATGAGATGATCACTGATTGTCTACTAGTACAACTTGACAAGTGTGACCTGATTATGTGAGTGGATTAGCTGTCAGCTCATTATACCTAGTCAATTACTTCAGGAAGACGGTTGTCTTCAGGATTCAGACATATACATTTCAGTATTGAGAGCTCAAAGACTCATAGATCGAGAATGCGACACATTTCTAGTAATTATCCGAAAGACACCTGATGGAAGAACTGATGACTCGGGACATCAGTTTAGTGTCAAATTATTCCAATGTGTTTCCTGATGATTTGCCAGGCATACTGCTTGAGAGAGAGAGATTGAGTTCGAGATCACATTACTATTGGATATACAACCAATCTCAATGGCACTGTGCAGTATGGCACCATCCGAGTTGAGAGAGCTGAAGATGCAATCGTAGGAGTTACTTGACATAGGTTTCGTAAGGTTGGGCACTACACCTTGAAGTACTCATGTTCTTTTGTCAAGGAGAAGGACGGATCGATAAGATTATGCTTTTTTATTACCAACAATTGAACAAGAAAATGGTAAAGAAAAATTATCTTCTGTCACGCATTGATGAATTGTTCGATTAGCTACAGTGATCTTCGATGTTTTCAAAGAACGATCTCCGATCTAGATACCAACAACTGAGGATTCGAGAGTCGAATATTCCGACAACAACATTTAGGACTTGATATGGCCACTACAAATTTCGTGTTATAACATTTGGGCTCACGAAAACACATGCAACATTCATGGACATGATGAACATGATTTTCCTTCCATACTTAGACAAGTTTGCGTTTATGTTCATCAACGATGTTTTGATATATTCTCGAAATAAGTGGAATCATGCAAAGATCTAAAGATACTCCTTGACACACTTCAAGAGCATAAGTTGTATGCCAAGCTGAGTAAGTGTGAGTTCTTGTATTCCATGCCTCATTCCTTGAGCATGTCATTTATAAGACAGGTATCGCAGTTGACCCTGCGAAGATTGTGGTAGTCATGTCTTGAGAGCAACCCAAGACAATCACTCAGATTCATAGCTTTCTTGGACTAGTAGCCTATTACATATGCTTTCTCGGTAGTTTTTCCCGAGTCATTCTTTTCCTGACACGATTGACACAGAAGAGAGATCCTTTTATTTAGAATGATCCATGTAAACAAGCCTTCAGGACACTGAAGGAAAGATTGACGACTGTGAATATTCTTGCACTTCCTTCAAACATTCAGGATTATGCCGTATATATAGATGCTTTATGCAACCAGGTCACGAGTTTGTTTATGCATCATGTTAATTGAGGGCGCATGAGCAGAATTAACCCATCCACGACTTGGAGTTGGTAAAATTTGTCTTCGCTTTGAAGATCTGTCGTCACTATCTCTATGAGGTGAATTTTGAGATTTTCACAAATCGCAATAGCCTGAAGTACATCTTGGATTAGAAGGAGCTGAACATTGAGACAACATCGGTAGTTTGAACTACTGAAGGATTTTGATTACACAATCTCTTACCATCCCGGTAAGGGAAACATGGTGGCAGATGCACTTAGCAGGAAAGCTCATGCACATACGACAAACTAGCTATATACATGAGATATACTCGTAACTTTGACGAATTGACATACTCATAAGAGTGCGTCCACATCTACTGTCATACCTCCGCAATTCAGCAGTCTTTAGGTTTGCGTAATAGAAGGACATAGGACATATCCTTGAATTTGAGACAGATGCATGCATGCCATCAAGGATAAACATGATGATTTTGTGGTGACTAAGTCTATTTTGTGGAAGGCTGGCTGGGTAATTGCGCCCAATAATGAGCAGTTGCGCAGAGATATTTTTGATAAGGCACATAGTTCATGATTGTCTATTCTTCCTAGCAACACAAAGATGTATCGGGATCTAGTCCTACATTCTGGCAGGATGGAATGAAGCAAGATGCAACATGTCATGTTAGTAAGTGCATGATCTATCAGATGGTTAAGGTAGAACACAAGAGACCGCCAGGGTTATTACTGTCTCTCCCCATTCTTGAGTGGGAGTGGTAGAGTATTTCTATGGATTTTATCACCAGACTACCAAGGATGCTTGGTGACCCCGATGCTTTTGGGTCGTTGTTGATAGATTTGCCAAATCAACTCATTTTATACATATCAACTTGGGTTAGATTATATGTGCAGAACATTATGAGACTTTATGGTGTACCACGTGAGGTAATGTTTGACAGAGGCTCGAGATTTACATCTCACTACTGGAACCAGTTCATGTCAACACCACAGACATAGTTGAAGATGAGTTCTGCATACCATCCCCGTGCCGACGTACAGAGCAAGCATGCTATTCAGACACTTGACAATTTGTTACATACATGTACTCTAGAATGGAAAGGGTCCTGGAAGGACCACCGGTCGATTGGTAGAATTTCCGTATAACAACAGTCATTATTCCAGTATTAGTATGGCATCATTCGAAACCCCTATGTGGGCGGAGACGTCCCACACCTCTCAATTGGTGTAAGGTTGGTGAACACGCTCTTACTCCGTAGAGGGGACTATGAAGACTGTTGATCTTAAAGAATAAAGGCTTCTGATGACTCAGAGATGCTAGAAGAGTTTAATCCAAACATCTTCTCTTTGTCCATTCAGAATATGACTTACCAATATTCAATTTAATCTTTCATACCGATGGAAATTCCTGTAAACACAAGGAGATGGGTTGTTTCTAAGTATATCTCCCATGAAGGGAATGTTGAGATTTGATGTTCATGGCGAGTTGGCACTACGATATGTTGGATCATTTGAGTTTATTGCTCATAAGGGAGGGCGGCCTACCAAGAAGCCCTTCCTTCACATATGTCAGTTGTACATGATATATTTCATATATCCAATTCAAGGGAATACGTGCACGACCCTCAACAAGTCATCAGCTATAAGAGTCTCGATGTGGAGCCAAACTTAACATACGAAGAAACGTTCAGTACAAATACTTGATATTGTTGTGAAAAAAAACTTCGCAATAAAGAGATTCCCTTAATAAGGGTGCTATGTCATCGACATGATGGCAAAGAGGCAATATGGAAGACAGAAGTGGATATGCGAGCACGATACCAACAACTCTTTCAGGTAATTATCAAAACAAGCCCATTTAATTATATATATTAAAAGAACATGGCTTGTTTTCCCTTTGAGGTTTTTATGGGTTTAAAACCCTTTGAGGTTTTTATGGCCAGATGAGATCCGTACAAGACAAAAAGTAACCTTGACTCGAGTCTCGAGGACGAGACTCCCTTTGAGGTTTTTATATTTGTAACATCCGGATCTAAATAAACTGAAGCTTATGTTAAGAAGAGGTTGCCGCATGCAAGTTTGGATCTCCAAATTGGAGATATCTTAAGGTACAAATCCCTCTCCTCTTTTCTCTCATTTGAAGTTTCTAATTCGATTTTTTCATTTTTATGTTGCTGTCCATCAGGTATTTTAACTATTGTTGTATGTTAGATAAAGCCACAAATACCCTCCAAACTTAGAGGATCAAAGGTACAATCTTTCCCCCTCCTCTTGTCGCCTTCCATGCATGATTCAATCCCTTAAATTGCCTCTGACATTAGACGAGAATGTGAAGTTTTACATGGAATTCATCAAAACATTACAACCATTATATATGCTCTTGATTTCTTAAAATTTTGAGGATAAAAATTTGAGTTTAGCATACAAATTAACCTAAGTTCAAGCCATTAATTATCCGCAATTTTTAGCACATAAAAATAGAAATTTGGGGAACATGATATGCATTTTCTTATGAAATCCTGAGAAGGATGAAGCAATTCATAAATAAAGAATCTAATATAAGTAACTGAGCCTCTAAAATTCCTAAAAAAAACTCAACCTCAAAACTAGATGACTTACCTTTATAATTGAAAGCAATGACTCCTTATTAATCAACTACCTGTTCTTTACATCAGGGACATATTCAATTACAATTTTCAATGTTAAAGAGAGTCCTAAAGTCGATCATAAGATACTTTGATGCACTTGTGACTAAAGATGCATTATTTTGGGATGAAATCCTAATAAAGATGATGTCAATGCATATAAACTGAACAGAATTCATATCAAAATAATTTCATGTCCCCCAACAGATTAGCCGTAGACAACAGCTTGAGATTGTGACATGTTTTAAACATAACAAGCATTAGATCACACCAACCAAGAATTCCAACTACTAACATGGAGCTTCATAGAGTGATTGTTATGAACTTGCTCGAAGAGATGATCATGTACCATTAACCTCCATATGTTTGGTCCAAGGTGGAAAACGATATTGTATATATGAATAGTGCAATATAATATAACAATTGGGTTGCATGGGTAGAGGCTCCTATAAGAACATATGCCCCTAAGGATCTATCCATATAGCTTTTATAGTTGCTTGAGTCAGGGCTCTATACTCATATTCTACACAAAATATGGCTACAATTGCCGGCTTCTTATTGCACAATGTGATGAGGTTTCATCGAGAGTATAAACTAAAATTTGTCATGGATTTTTTGTCTACAGGATAACCTACATAATATACATATGCACAAATGGTGAAACCCAGAGATTTCGTGCTGAGGAAGAGATGATCCTTTCCTATGCAGTCATAATGTATATGTGTAGCATTATAACAGCATCCTAGAGTGATCCATGAACTAACATACTTTGCTACCTACACGAGCAATGTCTACGCGATTCACAGTGATATGTAATAGCTTTCCAATAACCCCTTTATATTATATAGCATTGACATCTTCTGACATCTTCTGAGAATTCATCTTTTAAAATATTAAAACTCTTCTCTCAAAGTCAACAAATGATTTCTTAAGATCTTTACGAATAAGAAATCATCAATCAATTGATCATCATGTATAGTCTACTATTCATACAATCTATTATATATATATAGGATGTTATGGCAAATGATCAGAAAACACCCCTCCTTTGATGTCTCAACTGGAACTGGTACAACTAAGACATGATTCTTGTATAGGTATCGTATAAAACAAAATGATAAAGACTAGCTAGATCCATATCCAAGGCACAGATGGTAATCTTATGATTTTATAAATGATGAATGTGACCATAAAGACCGATCATCTTCATAAATTAATCTTTTAGATATACTCTACTATTTATATATATCACCAAAGATAGGTAGTGACAAAATACCTAGATTTGTAAAGTCAACCATTGAAGAGATTGAGAAATGATGGTGTAGATGAATAAGGAAGTGGTGATAGTGGTGGCTTGGAGTGGAAGGCAAGTAGAGAAGAAGAAGTAAAAGAGAATAAAATAAAATAGACAAAATAATAATAAAAGTAGGCAACAAAAAATAAAAGAGAAAATAAAGGTAAAAGAAAATATTAAAATAAATATAATTAATTAATTAATTAAAATAAAATTATAATATTAAAATAAAATCCGAAATTAATAAAATAATAATAAAATTTGGATGACACATGGCGGCTCCAGGACCTGCCACGTGTCACTCCTGGAAAATTAAAAAATTAAATATAAACAAAAATCGAAAAAAATAAAAAAGGGGTTAAATTAAAAAGTGGTCAACATTAAAGTTGCTCGTCTCGTCGAGATCTACAACTTTCGTGAAGGGCCAAACATCAAAAGAAGTCATATGTACAAAGTATATTTTTGGGTGGTACCTTATAGATATAAAATACCGCATTTTATCTTTTATATTTTTTTGTCATTTTTAATTAATAGAAAATCAAAATAAAAATAGAAAAAATATAAAAGAATATTTACAACTTAATCTAATTTTTTGGATTTTAGTAATTAGGAAAATAAAAGGATAAAATGAAGGGCAAAACAATCAATATGTACAATATACAAAAGGGGCCCAAAACCCAAGTTTTGCATACGAGCTTCGATTTTAATCAAATTGGTCTTGTTTTGAAGGTCTTTGAATGCATAATACTTTAAAATTGAGTATACCTAAGTCAGAAACCGTATGAGAGAGATATGTGCATTTTAAGGCTCCTGGTTTCAAACTTTGATTGGGGTTTTATTGGTCAAATTTACAAGTTAGTATTTTTTTGATATTTTTCCTTTATTAGTGTTAGTAATATATACACTATAGAGTTGGTTTTATTGGATTTGGAGTTAGTATAAAATTTATACAAATAAGGTATTTTCGTTAATATACATGTGAATATTTACAAGTGAAATTGGCTTCTTATTTTATGCAATTATGAATGCTAAAATGCAGATATTATGCTTGCATGCATGAATGCTAATTATGCAATATAAGTGGAAATATGCATCTAATTACTCGGGAACAAAGCTCTATTTTCAACTTTTAGAGTGATGAATCACATATCCATCAACCCCCTATACTTAAACCTTGCTCGTCCCCGAGCAAATGAAATGCAAGAGTGAAATGATTTTGGGTTCCATACCAAGGTCATGAACAAAAGTTGAAAATGGAGCTTGACTCGACCATTGGATTAATTATGTGGTGGAACGTCATTGGGACCTGAACTTAAGACCTAACAGACTTCAAGTTCCACAAGTCTTCTATTCAAGACTATTCAATAGTCAGGTCAGAACAAATCCTCAGACGTAAATTTCTGATGACTATTATTCTTACTTGTACTGTGTAAGTGAAATGTAACTCTCCACATCAGAAATGGCTCATGAACAACCTCCTCTAACAAGGTAACTCTAATTCCACGGTCCAGTAACTCTTTCCTCGAGGAGCGGGGTATTCTCTTCTAAGTTCAAGTGCGACCAGCTCAAGAGGAGGGGTTGAAGAAAAGAATGGACGGTAGCCAATGTAGCTACCTATCCCGGGATGCCTGACCAGTGTAGCCAAGTCATCCAGCTGCATTTTCTTTGCTAATATACATACTCCGACAGGTTTTTTTTTCACTTGGACCTGTCTGATTTTTTGGAGTTCTTGCATTTTTCTTTTTCTTTTTTTTGAACTATATACATGGTGCAGCATGTACATCAGGAGTTTTTCCTCTTGAGCCAGTAGACTATCCCTCTTTTGAAGCATTATTGCAACCCACAGCATCCCGTCCTTAGATGTCAATACCACCAGACTAGGTCGAGATGCACTACCCTCCCTAGAGGAGGACGGTTGTTTCCACCCGTGTGCTACTCCAAGCTAAAGGATTCTACCTCCTCACCACCTCATCAATGAAGAGCTACATGCATGGTGCTTGTCCAAGATAGGTCACCATCTATAAGAATCATGCGTGTGCACGAGATATTCTACTTAGACTAATCAAAATGACATGTGAACATAGACTTGCGAACTCAAAGAATTAAGTCACTTGACCTGGGAAATCTTAACTCCAGTTCCTATAAGGTTCCTCTGAATTTAGGTGGATTAAGGTCAAATCAAGTCCTTCCTCAACATCTACTCATAACTTGGTTCCGAACCCACTAGCTTTTCACCTTGCATATGCAAAATATGCAGATGACATGCTCTGTAGATGAATGAAATGCAAGACTTTTTTTTAATGCAAGGATGATATGAAACAGTAAATAAGAAGCATATTTTTTGTTTTTGTTTTTTTGTCAAAACTTTGGTATACCTCCTATGTTACAACAATTTTTAAGAGTTTTGTAAGTATTAAAAATTATACAAGTGTTATACAAGTATACGATTTTTTTTCAATTTTTTTGACAAAAGGTTTACAAGTATTATACAAGTATATAAAAAGTTTTTTTTTAATTTTTACCCACCCATAATTATTGCAAAATATATACGAAAATATACGAAAATACGTGAAAGTACGATCTATGGGTAAAGTATATATGTAATATATACACGCCCCCCTATACTTAGCGTGTGCTATGTCCTCAGAGCACGAAAAGCGAGGAAAAAAGACATAGCTCGTGCTAAGCATAGGAGAGCTAAAATAACAAAAATGTATAGAAGTCGCTCTACCCCCTAAACTTAGGCTCTGGCAGCTAAGTGTAGAAGAAGATCAAAAATGAGACAGATGAGGTTAAGAGGGGAAAAGGAGGAGTATATACACGGCGGGCATCGGTTCCCCCTATACTTAGGCTCTGGTCAGCCTAAGTATAGGACAATAGTGAGTGTAAGAACCGATGGGATGTGGAGAATGTACATAGAATGATCAAGAGCCTCGGGTCACTCTCTCCCCTATACTTAGGATCTGGTCATCCTAAGTATAGTCCAAGATGGTGATCAATGAAGATGGGATGAGTTAATAGAGTCGCAGGGGAAAAGGACAGAATGTACAGGAACAATGGGTATGTACAAAGATCGTGGACTGAATCTTTCAAGATGCTGCTGATGGCTAGAGCTTACTGCTACAAGGTCTCATGCGCGGCTCGATGTTTATCCGTTGAATCTGCCTCTTACATGAATACAATCTCCTCAACATGGACTAACTACTCATTGGATTCGACGAAGTGCTTCAACAATTGTCCATCACTAGGAATGCCGGTGCATCATCTGCGAGATCTGAGATCTCGACACATCCACTATCATGCACCTCACGGACAACAAATGGGCCCGTCCACTTGGACATCAACTTGCCTTGGAAGATCTTCAGCCTTGCATTAAACAACCATAACTTTTGTCCAGGAACAAAGGTCTTTCGTCTGATATATCTATTGTGCCAACGCTTAACCTTGACCTTGTATACCAAACTGTTGTCGTATGCACGGTTTCTGACTTCCACAAGCTCATTCAGATCCATTTATCTCTGCTTCTACCCAAGGTGCGCGTTCCAATTGACCTTCTTGATTGCCCATTCTGATTTATGCACTAACTATGCGGGCAAATGGCACAGCTTTCCGAATACCATTCGGAATGGGGAGGTTCCTAACGGTGTCTTGTAGCTGTCCTATAAGCCCGTAGGACTTGATCCAAGATCTGAGACCAGTCCTTCCTGTCTGGGCAGACAAGCTTTTGCAATATAGTTTTCACCTCCCTATTCGAGACCTCAGCCATACCATTAGTCTGTGGGTGGTAAGGACTAGAGACACGGTGTTCGATGCCGTAGACCTTCAAGAGTTTCTTCACCTCTCGGTTTACAAAGTGGCTACCCCCATCTGATATCAACATTTTGGGGATCCCGAACCTAGAGATGATACGCTCTCTGATTAATTTACAGACAGTCGTGCTGTCTGCGGCTCGGGTCGGGATAACCTCCACCCACATGGATAGGTAGTCTACCGCAAGAAGGATGTACTCGAATATATGGCTAACAGGGAACGGGCCCATGAATTCGATGCCCCAGGCATGAAAGAATCACAAATGATGACATGCTGCATCGGCATCTCATCCTTGGAGCCCATGGTTCCTCCCATTCTCTGGCATACTGGGCACGACTTCGCAAATATGGTGGCATCGCAAAACAGAGTTGGCCAGTAAAAGCCACACTGTACTACCTTCCATGCGGTCATCTTCCCGGAGTGGTGTCCTCCTGCCTCCAAGCTGTGGCATAAAGAAAGGGCACTCTGGTATTCCTCCTGAGGAATACACCGTCTCCAGACTCAATCCGATCCTCCAAAGAAAAGGATCGGATCCTCCCAATGGTAGTTTCTAGCATCCAACTTCAGTCGGTCAATGTGGCTCTTGGATCAACCTTCAGGAACCTTCTTGGAGACAAGATATTTCACGATATTGGCATACCATGGGAGTGAGTCGACAACAAAAATCAACTCATCAGGGAAGGAGTCTGGAATTGGTGAATCCTCGGAAGTATAAATATTTTCGAGACGAGAGAGATGATTGGCTACTACGTTTTTCTTTCCAAGTTTGTCACGAATATCCAAATAAACTCATGGATAAGCCAAATCCATAGAAGAAGATGCGCCTTTGTATCCTTTTTTTCCATCTAGTATCGTAGCGTCATGTGGTCAGTGAACACAATTACCTTGGATCCGATTAAGTGAGATCTGAACTTGTCCAAGGCAAACACTATCGCAAGCATCTCTTTTTCCGTAACTGTATTGTTACGCTAGGCGGTATCGAGCACTTTTCTTGCGTAGTGAATTGCAAACGGGATGCCATCCCTCCTTTGTCCTAAGACAGCTCCAACAACAAAATATGAGGCATTTGTCATGATCTCAAAAGGTAGAGACCAGTCTGGGGCTTGTAGGATCGGGGCATCCATGATTATCCCTTGTAATAGCTTAAAGGCTTCAAGACATTTATGATCAACAATAAACTCCATGTCCTTGCATAAAAGCTCAGTTAGCGGTCGGACAATCTTAGAAAAATCCTTTATAAATCTCCGATAGAATCCGACATGCCCGAGGAACGACCGCAAGTGCTTAACGTTGGTTGGTGGTTGGAGTCATCTGAACACATCCACCTTGGCAGGGTCAACCTCCATTCCTCTCTTGGAGATGACGTTCCCCAACACAATGCCCTTCGTCACCATGAAGTGACTTTTTCCCCCAAGAGAGCACCAGATTAACCTCACAACAGCATTTGAGGACCCGGTCCAGATTCGTAAGACATGAATCGAAGGAATCGCCATGGACCAAGAAGTCTTCCATGAAGACTTTTAGGAATTTGCCGACTATTTCGGTAAATAGAACAATCATGCACCTTTGAAAAGTACCTGGAGCATTGCATAACCCAAAGGGAATGTCCTTGAAAGCATAGGTACCAAAGGGGCATGTGAACGTGGTCTTTTCTTGATCCTCCAGAGCTATGGCAACTTGATTGTAGCCCGAGAACCCATCCAAGAAATAGAAGAATTCTTTCCCTGCTAGTCTCTCTAGGATCTGACCAATGAACGGTAGGGGGAAATGATCCTTCTTCGTCGTAGCATTCAGGCATCTGTAATCCACATAGACGCTCCACGACGTGGGCACTCGCGTCACGATCTCCTCTCCGTCCTCGTTTGTGGTCGTTTGAATTCTCGACTTTTTCAGGACAACATGGATTGGGGCCACCCATTTAGAGTCGGAGATGGGATAAATGAAACCCGCGTTGTACCATTCTCTATTTCCTTCTTCACTACCTCTCGTAAATTTGGATTCAAACGACGTTGGAGTTCACGAGAAGGTTTGGTTTCATTCTCCAAGTAGATATGCTACGAACATAGAGCGGAATTTATCCCATGGAGATCGGAAATGCTCCAGCCTATCGCTTTGCGGTTTTTTCCAGGATCTCTAGCTAGTAAGATTCCTGCTCCTTGGTCAATCGTGAACTGATGATGACCAGATATTTCTTCTCCTGACACACAAGGAAGGCATATTTTATTGTTGTGGGTAAAGGCTTAAGCTCAGGTAACGTGTGATCATCTAGGAAATCTGGCTCAATCGAATCTGGTTCAGTGTTGAAAGTGGTTGGATCTGTCTCTGAAATTGCTGCCACCAAGTCATTCAGCTCTAGAGTCGGATCGTCAAAGGTCTCCATGCAATCGGCAAAAGCCACGTCCGACTCGTCATCCTCATCTTCTGATTGTCCTAAAGAGGGAAGGACTGACAGGCCCTGCTAGGCCTCTAAGTCATCGAAGATGTAGGGGAATGCAGGTTTTGAGCTGTACTCGCTTCTCAGGACCTCGCAAACTGACTCATGCACAAGATCATCTACAGAGGGGAGGGACTCATCAGTGCTGGCTGTGTTCTGTCTCCATGGCCCAACTGTGTCTAGATGGTCGCAGTCTCCTTCTGTTGAAGAGTACTTGGTGCTAGATTCAGAATCTGGTCTCTGCCATCTAGTTTGCTTCATCTCAAGTTCTTTATCGTTGCCTGGAGTTTGGAACTGGATCTTCCGGATCTTGTAATCAAACAAGGCCCCCGCTATCCTGAGGAAGGGCCTGCATAGGATGATCTGGGAATCTCTCCAATTATGAGAGGATTCCATATCTAGAACAGTAAAGTCCACCATGTATTCCTGACCTTCGACTTTGATGACAACATTCCTCAATTCTCCTTGGGACCTCTTGGTTGATTTATCAACGAACTGCAGGAGGGCTCTAGATTTCCTAAAAGGTCCGAGATTAAGCCGCTCATATAGGGATGTATGCATTAAGTTGCTTGAGGAGCTATTTTCTAGGAGAGTGCGTGCAAACGCAACGTCATCGACATGACTCACCACATAATGTGCACCCATGTCTCTTCATTTCCTTGGAAACGAGTTCTTTATTGCACAAGTCGTGGCTACTGACAGAACGTGTTTCTCAACACGGCTTTTGGTCTTCCTGCTAACCCTAGTAGGTGTGCATCTCACCTTAAGGTATTTCTGAAATGTAGGTGTCATTTCCATGTACTTGTCAAAGGGAATTGTGACCTTGATATGTTTGTCACAAAACTCTGCCATCTCAGGGTCATCTTTTTGGATTTTTTTAGTTTTCTTCTTTCCACCCTTGAGATCTTGGGGGAAAGGGATTATTGACTCCAACACAGATTTTGGAACTAAAATATTTTCATTTAAAGAGGAAACTGAGTTGTGTACAAGACTCTGACTCTAAAACTGACTCGAACTCTGACTATGACTAAAAAGAAAATGCTGTTGCGAAACCGGTGATGCATCTTCCGCGACTGCTGGACTGTCCTCCTCAGATGGAGGTGTGGGTTCTTCACCGATTTCGGTGGACTCTCTGCTAATGCAGTTCCTTTGCTTCTTCGAGGACCCAGAAGTCCTCTTCTTCTTTCGGCGGTGGTGATGGTGGTGCTGCTCCTCTTCTGCCTCCAAGTTCCCCTCAGATAGAGACTTGGCGGCTTATTCCTCTTGTGCCCATGCCCGATCAGGTATGACCACGGTCCTTCCGCTCCTGAGAGACATATGGTTTACATTATTATACAAAGTATCTCATGTTCAGATAAAGAATTATCTAAATAGTATACCTGATCATGAGGTCGGTTCTGGCCTTGATTTAAGTTGTTCGGATTGGCCTGACATTGAGCAGGAATTGGGGTATTTGGTGCCATCTGCTGGTCCTGGGTACGAGAAACGCGGTTTAGATCGGTTCTCATATCCAGATAGTCATTCTAGATCTCTTGGACCCTATCAGTTAGGGTCTGGATCGCCAAGGTGAGGGATTCCAATTCGGTGGGCTGGCCGGGTTGATGCTGTCTTAAAGATGAGGACCTATATTGGCCTTGCTAACCATGCCGATACTGCTGCTGCTGATGGGACAGTGACGAGCCCTACTGGCCCGAGTAGAATGTGCGCTGCTGCTGGTGCTGCTGAGGATGGTACCCACGTTCGTGCCTGGACTGAACAAAGCACGGTGCGGGGATGGAGCTGGTTTCCTGGTATGCTGGGAAAGGTCGGTGAGGCCGACCGTTCTCCATCCCCAACTGTCTACCAAAGGGGTCATGGTTGTACCACAGCCCGTTGATCTCAAACACTTGTGGAGCCACCTCGTATCTGATTTCTACTTGTAGGGGTGCATGTTGGTCCTGCTGGGTGTAAGTCTGTGATGAGCCAAAGATTTACGAATGGACTAAGGTTTATAAAATCTAGCGAAGGTCGTTGTGACCTCAGTCACTCGAATCTCAGCTCAATAAGAAAAATGACGGATAAACCACCAATCAAGCAGATAAAACAACGAAAAACAAATAGTGGCCCTGGCTATGAGATTAGCCTGGTGTAGCATCCAGGGTCGGACTCAAGGAGCGCGGCATGGCCTTGCGGCGTACGAAGTAGTCGTGAAACAAATAAAATAAAAACAAATATTTTTTAGTGGTTTTTAATAATTTTATATATTTTTTGGATTTTTAATTATGAAGGAAAATAATAAAAAGGTGAAAACAAGCACAAACAACATATTATTTAACTACTCTAAAAAGCTCCAACAAATCAAACAAAAATATTTTTAAGTTTTATGGATTTTTTAATGTTTTTGGTGAATTTTAGAGAATTTTATGATTTTTATGGAATTTTCTAAAAATGAAAGAAGAAACAAAATATGTGCTACTGTCCAGCCAGGCTTCAAGGGCCAAAATAAAATATCAAATGGTCCTATCAAAGCCTGGAGGTATTTTTCATGCAAAGTATAACAAAAAGGAAAATTCAGGAAAAGGAATTTTGAATTTTTAATTTTTCTATGATTTTTTTATAATTTTTATTAGTTTTTTAGGGTTTTTTAATTTTTAGGTTTTTTATAAGTCCAAAAGTAACCAAAAACGGCCAGAAAATCAAACAGGCAAAAACACACAAAATCTGATTTTTTTTTGAATTTTTCAAAGGGCTTTCATATTTTTTTGGATTTTATAATCAGAACAGACAAAAAATGGAGGTTTTCGAATTTTTAAAAAAAGTAAAAGGGCTAAAAAATGTACCCAAAAATTGGTGAAAATTTTATACAGTGGCAGGAGCCATGTCTCCAATTTACACGAAATTTGGGTTGAAATTGATATTTTATTTAATTCAAACAAAAGCCCACAGTGCACAAGGACCTGTTTGCAATGAAAATAAGTTGCAAGGGCCAAAAAGTAACATGGCAGAAAACCTTAGGGCCAAAAGAGCAAAAATCCCACTAAAAAGTCAAAAAAATTATAAAAAATTTACGAATGGACTAAGGTGAATAAAATCTAGCGAAGGTCGTTGCGACCTCAGTTGCTCGAATCTCAGCTCAACAAGAAAATGAAGGACATACCACCAATCAAGCAGATAAAACAACGAAAAACAAATAGTGGCCCTGGCTATGAGATTAGCCTAGTGTAGCACCCAGGTCGGACTCAGGGAGTGCGGATTGGCCTTACGGCCTACGAAGTAGTCATGAAACAAATAAAATAAAAACAAATATTTTTTTGGTGGTTTTTATATTTTTTATATTTTTTTGGATTTTTAATTATGAAGGAAAATAATAAAAAGGTGAAAATAAGCACAAACAACAAATTATTTAACTACTCTAAAAAGCTCCAAAAAAACAAACAAAAATATTTTTAAGTTTTATGGATTTTTACTATTTTTGGTGAATATTTGAGAATTTTATGATTTTTATGGAATTTTCTAAAAATGAAAGAAGAAAGAAAATCTGTGTTACTGTCCATCCAGGCTTCAAGGGCCAAAATAAAATATAAAATGGTCCTATCAAAGCCTGGATGTATTTTTCATGCAAAGTATGAACACAAAGGAAAATTCAGGAAAAAAATTTTTGAATTTTTGAATTTTCTATGATTTTTATAATTTTTATGAGTTTTTAGGGTTTTTAAATTTTTAGGTTTTTTATAAGTCCAAAAATAACCAAAAACGGCCAGAAAATCAAACAGGCAAAAACACGCAAAATTTGATTTTTTTACCAATTTTTGAAAGGTATTTTTATAATTTTTTTGGATTTTACAATCAAAACAAACAGACAAATGGAGGTTTTCGAATTTTTAAAAATTATAAAAAGGCTCAAAATGTACCCAAAAATTAGTGAAAATTTTACACAGTGGCAGGAGCCACGTGTCCAATTTTCATGAAATTTGGGTTGAAATTGATATTTTATTTAATTCAAACAAAAGCCCATAGTGCAAAAGGACTTGTTTGCAATGAAAATATGTTGCAAGGGCCAAAAAGTAACAGGGAAGAAAACCTTAGGGCCAAAAACGCAAAAATCCCACTAAACACGTGCTAGGCACGTGGTCCAAGCCTGGAAGGACTAAACTGCAATTCCTATTTAAAAAGATTCAAATATTAACACGCAAGGAATGTAGGGGAAATAATGCAAAAAGTCCACTAAAGCACATGTCGATGCACGTGGTCAATACACACAGGGACTATAATGCAAATATACAAAACCAGGAGGTCCTAAATGCAAAAGTTCAAAAATAAAAACAACTGAAATAAATATTTACAGTACTGCAGAGTAAATGCAAAAAGATAAGGGGCCTAAGAACAATTACCCCACTTATTTATTGGGCGGCCGAGGAGAGGCCACGTGGAAGATCTGATGGTTGTGGAACGAGGGCTTCTCTTCGGTTCATGGACGCCCGAGAGCTAGCCACGTGGTGGATCTGACGGTGGCGGGCGGTGGCTAAACCCTGCGCTGGATGGATGGCTAAGATCGACTCACAACTGGATAAACGGTAGCTGCTACTCGTAGATCAACGGTTCTAATCAGATCCGGAGCTGCTGGGGCCGATCGGACGACAGAGGAAGGCTCTCCAAGAATAGGTGGCCAGTGAGTTTCGCCGGCTCCGTGCACGCGGTGAAGATGCCCTCTGGAGTTGCTGAGATGGGGAATGGATTCGCCTCGCTGGTCCGCAACCAATGGAGGCCTCCGATGAGGCTGGAGGCGTCGGAGATGCTCCAGCGACGAGAGGGCTCGGAGCCCAGGTGCCCAATGACTTGACCTCCCAGGTGGGGTCTGTTGACCTACACAGTGGTGCCAAAGCAATCTCTGGTCGAGGGCAAATTGCCTCGACCCAATTACAGGTGAAATGAGGGTCAAAATGGGTCGGGGCGGCACCCTCCGACGATGCGACGACGGAGGAGGGTGGAGGACCTGCTTCGGGGCGAGTCAGGGGGGGTGGATGGGTGAAGAAGATGGAGAGAGGTCTGGCAAAGGTGATGGTCGGGTCGGGAAGAAAAATGGGTGATCGGAGTGAGCTGAATTGGTCGGCGACGGTGGCGGAGCAAATTGAGGGAAAACCTAAATTAAGCTAAACTACAAGCAGAAGAAACTACATGGCGGATGCATTCGACTGTGCTGGAGCTGCTGGAGCTCCGGTGGTCATTGCCTCAAGCGGTCGTCGCGGTCCCGAGGCTTGGCGCACTCGCGGCGGCGCACGGTAGCGAGAAGCTGCCAGATCAGTGGTTCCCGCTACCCGAGCCTCGCTTTGACTCCCTCTCGCACGACTGTCATTCAGGCGAGGTGGAGGAGCTCCTTGGCAATGAGGGGGAGGGCCAAAGATAACCTGAATCGTGTGGTGGAGCTGAGATTTTATATGGCTAGGGGTCCGAGAAGATGAAGGTCGGGCGAGCTTATCGGAGCTCGGACCCCTAGAACCCACCCCGGGCGTGGATCAGGAATGAACAAGGGGTCAAATGGAGCCTAGGGTTTTGGGTTTTGGCGATCGGATCAAGTGGCGAAAAATCGGAGAAATTGGATCGGGCGAGCATGATCTGGCTCTGGTGGTCCTGGGGGGAGAGTTGACCAGGGGTCAACATCCCCAGTGGACCAACCAGATGCAGCCACGTCATAAATATTTGGAAATTAAATATAAAATAGTAAATGGCCGAATTTTGAAAAATTAAAACATGAAAATGTTTCTTTATTTTTAAATTAATTTTAGTGATTTTTATTTATTTTTTTGAAATAAAAATAATGTATTACAAAATAGTATTATTATATAAATATGTATATACAATATACATTTTTAATTTTTGATTTTTAATTATTTATTTTTGTACATTTTATTCCAATTTTATAATGTACTTATTTATATAATAAAATTTGGAATAAAAAGGTATTTTTATTTTATTTTTATTAATTATTTGCATAGAGTAAATAAATAGATATATACACATATATACATGGTATTTGTACAATGTAGGAAATTGATTTTATTTTTATTTCCTTTTATTTTTTATTTTGTGATTTTTATTTTATTTATATACATTATGAAATATAATGTATGTACATATTTTTATAAGATTTTTATTTTTTTATATTTTAGGGGAAATAAATAGATAAAGGGTTTCTATGTACAAGGCTTATGTACAATGATGAAGGGATTTTTATTTATTTTTTATTTTCTCATTTTTATTTTAATTTTATATTTACAAACATATACAAATATATACAAACCCATTTTATTTGAAATAAGAGGAAAATAATTTTTATTTTATTTACAGGTATATGTACAAATGTGAGCTTCCTTATCTAGTCCCGGCCACTTTTCCTTAGCTCATCTCAACGACCTTACTTGACGCATCTCTACGTGCGTCACCCTCATCTTTACGCACCGCTCCATGGGCTCTACGGCACCCGATCCCTGACACCGAAGCCTTATTACCTCTACAGCTCAGCTCCTGATCCTGGGTTTTTATGCAGTCAGGCCCATGCTGAGCCCTCCCTTGGGATTGGGTCGCTCAATATTTATTCTAAATATCTTCCTCTTTTTCTTTTATTTATTTATTCTTTTATTTATGCACAAAAACATGATAATTATTTATTTTTACACAATGCATGCTATTTGACAATTTATGTTATTTACAGGAATCTAGATGTGTTTTGCATGGGTTTTGTAGCTAAAATAAAAGAATAAAAAGTGATGAATGGGTATTCATCACCCCCCTATACTTAACTTTGCTAGTCTCTTAGCAAACACTTAATTGAAAAAGAAGTGAAAACAAGAAAAAGAAAAAGAAAAAGAGGAGAAAATGCATGCATTAATGTTGAGTATTAAACTTGCCTTCATTAAATTGAAATATGGAGCTCGATCAGATCTTTGGATTATTAATGTGTCGGAACCTTATTTGGACTTAGGTTTTCAAACTCAACAGCCTCTAAGATCCACTAATCTATAATCAGGACTCCTCAACAATCCAGATCAGAACAAGTCTACATAGACAAACCTTGAAGACTATGAATCTTTCCTTGTATAGTGTATGTGACAGGATCGAATTGGCTCGAGATCAGGAGGCAAAGAGTCTGTCCGTGGAAGTTCCTAGCGAAGTAGTAACTTGACAACCCTCCCCAACAAGGTAACTCTATGTCCCTAGTCTGGCCACTCTTTCCTCGAGGAGCGAGTACCTAGACAATGGCTTCACTTGGACCCGCACTTTACACCGAACTCTCTACGGATGAGGTGGTGAGGAGGCAGTCTTCCTTGACTTGGGGTAGTAATTGAGGGTATTACTTCTAGGCGGAACCTCTCTTCTTCTTTTAGTGAAGGAAGTGCGTCTCAACTTGGTCTGGTTGCCATGAGGTCTAACGACAGGAGTTGTGGGTTGCAATAATGCTTCAAAAGAGGGATAGTCTACTGGCTCAAGAGGAAAATCTCCTTATGTACATATGCTACACCGTGTAAATATGTTGTATAAATGCACTTGAAAAAAATGCAAAAAGAAAATAACTCCAAAAAAGTGGCGGGTCTGATAGAAATTCATAATCCCACCGAAGTATGTATATAGTGCAAATAAGCAAAGCTTGAGACTCATGTTCCATCTTATGTAGCTTGCAGCAGGGAGACTTAGCTACACTGGTTGAGCTACCAAGGATACTCTTTACACAAAAAGTTTATGAAAACATTTTTACGAAAATAATTTTATACAACAGCTATGTATGTGCAAATAAAAGAATGTTTATTTACAGGAGAAAATTGTTAATTTTTGGGTTTTTAGCCATTTTATTTATTTACACACTCACACAAAGTACGAGTTATGGCTAAAGTATATATGAAATATATACACACCCCCTATACTTAGCTCGAACGATGTCGTTAGAGTCAAGAGCGATGAAGAAGACATAACTCGTGCTTAGTGTAGGGAAGTGAAAAGGAAGGATATATACAAAGACAAATGAAATAATAGAAATCAAGAGGGCCTCGGCTTTTCCCCCTATACTTAGGATCAAATAATCCTAAGTATAGCAGGCTGTACACAAAGGGAAAGCCGAGTGGAGAATGTACAGGGTCTACCCCCCTATACTTAGGGTAAAATATCCCTAAGTATAGGCAACAAAAACAGGGGTAGCAAGACATGAAGAAAATCAACGAATATATACAAAGTGAGAGGACATCAGTTCTCCTACACTTAAGGTAAAGAACCTTAAGTTTAGGCATCACAACAGAAGTGATGAAACAGAACGGAAGAAAAACTCGGTGTTTCCACCCCCCTATAATTAGGATGAGGAATATCCTAAGTATAGCAAAGATAATCCCAAGCGAGACCCGGGGTGGAAACAAGAACGGAAGAAAGAAAGATCAAACTAAGACAAAATACGTATATGCAAAAGGGTACAATGTTGAGGTGCCTCTCAACAAGCGCTAGGTTTTACGCCCCTAGCTGGGGGCAAAGGCTAGGACAATGATGTGTCAAGGTTCAGGACGGCATCGGTAAGGCGAATGCCGTACTGTCGTCGCAGTCTCGGTATGAGAACATCGATGAACTCAAAAGTGTAAAGAATGAATCACAGGTCTGCAATCAAGAAGGTGTCTCCTACCGGCCAGGGATATGGAAGTAAGTGATCGGGATCTGGTAGCACAAAAGAAATCGTCGACTCTGGATCAGACTGGAGTGAAAGTGTATAGCCGACGAAGTCAAACCTGGAGAAGGATGGATCAGTCATGGAATCCTCCATGTCAATTAGTGTCTCAAGAAGGTATGGACAGTCAAGATCAGGAGACTCTCTAAGAAGACTGATATCCGATGAATGAAATAGAAGCAAATCGGGCAGATCATCGAATATCTCCAGGATGGGCTCATCCTCGCGAGGGTCCTCGAGGTGAGAAGACTCAGAATAAGAAGGATCTAAAGACTCAGTTTTGTGCTCCGCCAGATCGGATACACTCTCAGAAGGTGAAACCGAGTACTCATCGTGTGCGGCATCCTCTCACAGATAACCCTCGGGGAGGAATGCAAGATCAGAGGTGAAAAGTCGAGGATTAGGATCTAGATGGGCATCTGCGCTGCTGTCAAGTATCCACTCTATGCACCAGGCTGCATCATCATCGGAAGTGTGGCTCTCGGCGATCTGGAAGCAGGAGAAGGTATTGGTCAACACCGCGGAGGCTGGCAAAGTGTTTGCGGTTGATCCTCGCTCTGCGGCAATGCTGGCTGCCACCTGGTCCTCAGCAAGTGTGTCTGTCTCGTCAGAGTGGAGGACAAAAGGCTCGAATACGGGACTCTCTGTTTCTGTACTCTCAAAGTGGTGTCCCATATCGAACTGTAGCTGCTGGGCTAAGTCATGGTCGCTGTCGGAATCCGAGAAGTATCTCTGCAGAAATGAAGCTGACTCCTCCAGGACTGGAATCAGAAGTGGCTGAGACAATGGCTGTAGTAGCGGGGGCTCCTCCGGCTCCTGGAGTATCAGAAGATCTGATATCCAAGACTCGTCTACTGAGAACTCTGGGGCTAACTCGAACTCTAGCTGAAAGACCAACGAGAACTCGAGTAGACTCTGGGTCCGAACCTCTACAATCGCAATCATCTCCTCTGTCAGTGTTGCTGCCTGATCCAAGTCCTCTGGATGGTGTGTAGCAAATGTATCCTCGTGTAATGTAACACACCGCACTAGTACTGCAACGTCCTCATGCGTTGTTCCAACTGCGGCATCTCGTGAAGAAGATCTCTGTGAAAGTAAGCTCGAGATGGTATCCAGTAGGTAAATGTCAGAATTGCGGTGTGAACCACCACATGTGGTAATCACCAGTGTTATCTGCTCTGCGGTCATCCCCCGCATGGAGATCTCTATAAGGTCTGTCAATGGAAGTCCGTTGTGGGGAAATCACCTCAAGAGGTCAAGAAACCTCGTCCATGCCTCATGGAATGGCTCCTGGGGGTCAACTGAAAACTCGGTTATCAAAGAACGCATCAACTTTGCTCTACGCTGGGGGAAGTATCTCTTTAAGAACTCTCGGCGTAGCTCTCCCACGTATTGAATCTCCTCCCTAATCGTCTATGCCATCTCAGGGCCCTCTCCTGAAGTGTGAATGGGAAGGTCCTCCTCATCAGCTCCTTCGCAGTGATATCTGAATATATCTGTGCTCTGCAAAACTCCTCGAACTCGGACAGGTGAAGATAGGGTTCCTCGTGCGCTTCCCCTGAAAATGTCGGCAGACTCTGAATGAAATCCAAATCCAAGACGAATGGACCTAGTGTAGAAGCTGACTGAGCTCCCTGTCCTATCCGCTCCTCCATCAATCTGGGATAGGATCTATCTGATGATCTCCTCTGTTCTCTCTGATCACGAACGGAGTGCACTCTCAACTCAGCAATGGCCTCGTCCGGGTCTTGCATCTGCTCAATCTGATATCCGCGGATGTCTAGCGCAGCATGCCCAGAGTAAAGAAAGGGATGGGAGGGAGGGAGCAGGAGGTTGGTCGGGGATCCGACCTCTTTCGAAGGTGGACTAGATCGATGCTCAGATGGTGGAGAAGAAGCCGTAAGAGTCGGCCAAAAGTGGGAGGGATCCATCATCCAGGGGTAAGGGAGAAGAAGAAGAGAAGACTAAAGGGAGGGAGGGCGGGAGAAAAGAATGAAAGGAGAAGAAGATAGATGGGGGAGGGGCAGAAGGGATCTAGAAATCACACAAGATGAAAAAGCAAACCCTCGATTCACCTATGCACACGAGCTGAAGACCGTAAGGGATCGGTAAATTATCTTGTCGATTTTATTTTAGGTGATCATTCAGTCTTTCAGAGCGATTACGTGAGGTGATAGGAATCCGATATTCTCAACCGACTGTCTTGTACCAAAAAGCTGGTAATCAGTCGAGAAAAATTAGATATGGCTCTAGCCTAGGGTGCGGGTCACTCTCTCGCTCATCCAAACCAAACAAGGAGGGGGTTCCTCTCCCCAATACATATTCTTCAATTAGGTGTCTTTTAGGTCAAGTGTGATTAGTAGTCCTGATTTTATTGTATTTCTTTTTAGGTATTTTTCAAATAAAAACAAATGCCTAACGAATTTTTCGGTTCTCCAGGTTATTTAAGTCCAAAAATCAAGGGGAGAAGTCGAAAAAGCCGATGCGCGAGAAAATCAATGATGCATGCAGAGTAAGAGATGCGTACCTGACTCCAGTAGTCTACATGCAAAAGGATCCACGCAGAATTTAAGACAGAAATAAAACTACCTAAATAATGCAGCGGAAATTCGAGCCCTAAGCAAGCAGTTCTACTCGACAGAATGATGGTTAAGTTGTCAATCAAGAGGGGTCGGAGTCCGGTATCAGATGCCGATCAGTGCCTGCCACAATGGGTCCTGCCAGCGCTGTATACGACCTCTAGCGGCGCGTGACCCCTCAGGTGACCAAATAGTCTTTTTATTATCTTTTTATTGTTGGTCCAATTACCGATCTATAGGTACAGGAAGAATTATTAGGGCGTTTGGATCCTATTTATTACGTCACAGTCAAGCAAAAATCCTAAGGCTAGAGGCTGAAAACTGCGAGAATCAGAAAGGCAGTAAATAAACCGCAAAACCGCGAGAAAACTGTGAAAAAGTCGAGGGGTCCCCCGAGCATACCGGTGCTCGGCGAAACAGACCCCGAGAGTCTTAAAAGTACGGCTGAGTGTCATGTCCCTTTTTATTACAATAATTGTTCAAATAATGCAGAAAAGAAACCTAAACTAATTCTACACTACGCCCGCACTCGGTTGCCTTCTTACGATCTCTTACGGCTCCGTGCAGAAGGGAGCCACCTCCGATTGTCGCGGTTACGTCGGCTCCTTGAAAGTCACTGCCTCAGTCCTCGGGCCCTCGCAAGAAAACAAAAATGTGTCAAACAAGATAAAAATAAAGCAATTAAAATAAGAAAAAGAAAACAGGGTATATATGCAAAAATGGAAATAAAAAAAACAAGCAAAAACAATTAAAAACAAAAGAAAATAAAATAAAGGAAAATGAAAATAAAATAAAAATAAAATAAAAACAAAAAGCCGTGAAAAGCTGCGGAAAGCCACGAAAAAGAAAACAAAATAAAATGAAAAAGAAGCACAATACTAAGCCATGCTTCCCGGCAATAGTGTCATTCTGATGAGCCAAAGATTTGCTAATGGACTAAGGTAAATAAAATCTAGCGAAGGTCGTTGCGACCTCAGTCACTCGAATCTCAGCTCAACAAGAAAACTGAAGGATAGACCACCAATCAAGTAGATAAAACAACGAAAAACAAATAGTGGCCCTAGCTATGAGATTAGCCTGGTGTAGCACCCAAGGTCGGACTCATGGAGCGCGGATTGGCCTTGCAGCTTATGAAGTTGTCGTGAAACAAATAAAATAAAAACAAATATTTTTTGATGGTTTTTTATATTTTTATAATTTTTGTGGATTTTTAATTATGAAGGAAAATAATAAAAAGGTGAAAACAAGCACAAACAACAAATTATTTAACTACTCTAAAAAACTCCAAAAAATCAAACAAAAATATTTTTAAGTTTTATGGATTTTTTACTGTTTTTGATGAATTTTTGAGAATTTTATAATTTTTATGGAATTTTCTAAAAATGAAAGAAGAAAGAAAATATGTGCTACTGTCCAGCCAGGCTTCAAGGGCCAAAATAAAATATAAAATGGTCCTATCAAAGCTTGGAGGTATTTTTCATGCAAAGTATGAACAAATAGGAAAATTCAGGAAAAGGAATTTTTGAATTTTTGAATTTTCTTAGATTTTTTATAATTTTTATGAGTTTTTAGGGTTTTTTTTTAATTTTTAGGTTTTTTATAAGTCCAAAAATAACCAAAAACAACCAGAAAATCAAACAGGCAAAAACACACAAAATCTAATGTTTTTTACCCATTTTGAAAAGGTTTTTTTATAATTTTTTGGATTTTATAATCAGAACAAACAGGCAAATGGATGTTTTCTAATTTTTAAAAATAGTAAAAGGGCTCAAAAACGTACCCAAAAATTGGTGAAAATTTTACACAGTGGTAGGAGCCACGTTTCCTATTTTCACGAAATTTGTATTGAAATTGATATTTTATTTAATTCAAATAAAAGCCCACAGTGCATAAGGACCTATTTGCAATGAAAAAAGTTGCAAGGGCCAAAAAGTAACCCAACAAAAAACTTTAGGGCTGAAAGCGCAAAAATCCCACTAAACACGCGCTAGGCACGTGGTCCAGGCCTGGAAGGACTAAACTGCAATTCCTATTTAATAAGATTCAAATATTAACACGCAAGGAATGCAAGGGAAATAATGCAAAAAGTCCACTAAAGCACGTGTTGATGCAGGTGGTCAATACACACAGGGACTATAATGCAAATATACAAAACCAGGAGGTCCTAAATGCAAAAGTTCAAAAATAAAAACAACTTAAATAATTATTTACAGTACTATAGAGTAAATGCAAAAAGATAAGGGGCCTAAGAACAATTACCCCACTTATTTATTGGGCGGCCGAGGAGAGGCCACGTGGAAGATCTGACGGTTGTGGAACGAGGGCTTCTCTTCGGCTGATGGACGCTTTAGAGCTAGCCACGTGGTGGATCTGACGGTGGCGGGCGGTGGCTAAAGCCTGCGCTTGATGGACGGCTAAGATCGACTCCCAGCTGGATGAATGGTAGCTGCTGCTCGTGGATCAACGGTTCTAATCAGATCAAGAGATGCTGGGGTCGATCGGATGGCAGAGGAAGGCTATCCAAGAATAGGTGGCCAGCGAGTTTCACCGGCTCCGTGCACGCGGTGAAGATGCCCTTTGGAGCTGCTGGGATGGGGAATGGATTCGCCTCGGTGGTCCGCAACCAATGGAGGCCTCCGATGAGGCTGGAGGCGTTGGAGATGCTCC
This sequence comes from Ottelia alismoides, assembly GCA_037367405.1. Lineage (NCBI taxonomy): Eukaryota > Viridiplantae > Streptophyta > Magnoliopsida > Alismatales > Hydrocharitaceae > Ottelia > Ottelia alismoides. Next base: position 188,576 of record JAZKJV010001890.1, on the reverse strand, counting down.
GGCGACGAGGGGGCTCGGAGCTCCGGTGCCCAAACGACTTGACCTCCCAGGTGGGGTCCGTTGACCTGCACAATGGCACCAAAAATCAATCTCGGGTCGAGGGCAAATTGCCTCGACCCGGTTAGAGGTGAAATGAGGGTCGAAATGGGTCGGGGCGGCACCCTCCGGCGATGCGACGACGGAGGAGGGTGGAAGACCTGCTCCGGGGCGAGTCAGGGGTGTGGATAGGTGAAGAAGATGGAGAGAGGTCTGGCAAAGGTGATGGTCGGGTCGCGAAGACAAATGGGTGATTGGAGTGAGCTGAATTGGTCGGCGACGGTGGCAGAGCAAATTGGGGGAAAACCTAAATTAAGCTAAACTACAAGCTGAAGAAACTACCTGGCGGATGCATTCGACTGTGCTGGAGCAGCTGGAGCTCTGGGGGTCGTCGTGTCCTGAGGCTTGGCGCGCTCGTGGTGGCGCACGTCGGCGAGAAGCTGTCGGATCAGTGGTTCCTGCTGCCCGAGCCTCGCTTCGACTCCCTCTCGCACGGCTGTCACTCAGGCGAGGTGGAGGAGCTCCTTGAAAAGGAGGGGGAGGGCCAAAGATAACCTGAATAGTGCGGCGGAGCTGAGATTTTATATGGCTAGTGGTCCGAGATGATGAAGGTCGGGCGAGCTTATCGGAGCTCAGACCCCTAGAACCCACCCCGGGAGTGGATCATGAATGAACAAGGGTCAAATGGAGCCCGGGGTTTAGGGTTTTGGCGATCGAATCAAGTGGCTAATAATCAAAGAAATCGGGTTGGGCGAGCATGATCCGGCTCTGGTGGTCCTGGGGGGAGAGTTGATCGGGGGTCAACATCCCCCGTGGACCAACCAGATGCATCCACGTCATAAATATTTGGAAATTAAATATAAAATAGTAAATGGCCGAACTTTGAAAAAGTTAAAACATGAAAAATGTTTATTTATTTTTAAATTAATTTTTAGTGATTTTTATTTATTTTTTTGAAATAAAAATAATGTATTTACAAAATAGTATTATAATATTTAGGTATATACAATATACATTTTTATTTTTTGATTTTTAATTATTTATTTTTGTACATTTTATTCCAATTTTATATTTTTATTTATTTATATAATAAAATTTGTAATAAAAACGTATTTTTATTTTATTTTTATTAATTTTTTGCATAGAGTAAATAACTAGATATATACACATATATACATGGTATTTGTACAATGTAGAAAATTGATTTTATTTTTATTTCCTTTTATTTTGTTTTATTTTTGTGATTTTTATTTTATTTATTTACATTATGAAATATAAAGTATATACATATTTTTATAGGATTTTTATTTCTTTATTTATTAGGGGAAATAAATATATAAAAGGTTTCTATGTACAAGGCTTATGTACAATGATGAAGGGATTTTTATTTATTTTTAATTTTATCATTTATATTTTCATTTTATATTTACAAACATATACAAATATATACAAACCCATTTTATTTTAAATAAGAGGTAAATAATTTTTATTTTATTTGCTGGTATATGTGTAAATGTGAGCTTCCTTATCTCTCTCTACTTGGGTTTTTATGCGATCTGGCCCATGCTGAGCCCTCCCTTGGGATTAGGTCGCTCAATATTTATTCTAAAAATCTCCCTCTTTTTCTTTTATTTATTTATTCTTTTATTTATGCACAAAAACATGTTAATTATTTATTTTTACACAATGCATGCTATTTGACAATTTATGTTATTTACAGGAATCTACATGTGTTTTGCATAGGTTTTGTAGCTAAAATAAAAGAATAAAGAGTGATGAATGGGTATTCATTAGTATGCTCCTCTACCCAGGCACTCTGAGGCCCCGGTGTTTGTTCCTATATAAGATGGACTCGGTGTACAGGTACAGGTGGTGCAGAAGGGGCAGGTAGCTTTATCTTAGCTACCCTCTCAACAAGTTCCTCCACTTGCTTCGGCAAACGCGAGAGAGACTCAAGGTCAGTGACCCTCTTGTGGATCTGCTCAACCATGGTTAAATTGTCAGGTATCATCCCCATGCTTAGAATGAGGTCCTCTGTCAGATCCGCTACAGTCCTCCTAGTTGTCTCGTTGGATATAATTGATGGAGACAACTTATAGGCCCTGATGGCATGCGAACTGCCTGTTTCCGCCATCTGCTCCAGTATTTTCCATACCACATTCTCATTCTTGTTCAGATAGCTTCCTCCATAGGCGGCACTTACTAACCCCTACATCTCCGGGGCCATGCCATAGAACAAAGTCTTGACTAAGATCGCCTTAGAAATGCCATGGTAGGGGCATTTCTGAAATAGGTCATTAAACCTATCCCAGGCTTCATGGAATGGTTCACTGGGTCCCTGGGAGAAACTAGCGATCTTTGTTCTCATTTGATTAGTCCTACTAAGGGGGTAGAACTTTTTCAGGAAAAGGTCCTTGAACTACATCCAAGTTGTACATATCACCCCAAGATTCTTCAACCAATGTGTTGCCTTATCTCCTAAGGCAAATGGGGCCGAATGTAATCTTGCCCAACCCTAGGATGACTAAGGTTGTTGCAAACCAGCTCGAAGTCTCTGAGGAAGGCATATGGTTCTTCGTTTGTAGTTCCATTAAACTTCGGTAGCAGGCTAAGGAAGTGGGGCTTGAGCTCGATTGCTTCAGGGGGAACCGTTGGTGCCAACCAACTGTGCATCTCATTTTCTGCTGGGTTATAGGCATCAACCATTGGTCGGTCGATTCCTCCTGCCGTAATGATCTGTCCCATTCTAGCTGTAAGATCCGCATTCTGTTGTTCGGTTGTGGCGAGATGAGAAAAGATTTGCCGCAACGGGTCCTTATCCGGGGGCTTCTTAGGTGGCATCTTGTTCTTTAGTCTTGGGTATGAAACCTGGTCTAGGTTAGAGGTCAAATCAAGGAAGGGAATTTTACCGAGGCGATGGTCTTCCTCGATAAGCTCAGAGGAGAGGAAAGGTTTGGTTTGAGAGTAACCACCCTGGGTGTGAGGGATCTAGAACTCAAGAGGATCATGAGTTCTGGGTGGTCCAAGTTGCACTTGGGCCGGTGAAGATGAGTTCTGTGGGGGGTTCAAAGAGAGATTAGCGAATAAGGAGTCAGTGTCCCCCCGGTTGCTTATCTTGTATTGGTGAGAAGAATCAGGAGTTCTAAGTGAAGATAGGATTTTACTCCTACCTGAAGCAAGAAATTCAATCTAAAACCCTATATTCACACTCAACACAGTGAAGGACCTGAAACTGAGTCCAATTAATCTTGTTGATTTTAAGAGTGATTTTCAAGCAAGATAGTAAGGAGTTACGCGATCAATAGGGAAGTCGGCTCAAAGCTAGATGTGTCTTCCCTGTTTAACCTGTCACCTAAGATATTGCCGGTCCTTCCTTTCTTCGCTCCTATCCCAAGTTGATGGATTCAAAGACCTGCCCCTATCTACCTGCAAGCAGACGGAGGCTGACAAGGCCGGAACTTCACCCCGGGGGGTTACTGGCAACTTTTCATGAAGTACCGCAATTTTGCCCCTATCTACCTGAGACAGGCGGAGGCTACTTGGTACTAGTCAGTGAACCTGAATAATTCAACTTGTGATATTTGCTAGGATTAGTCGAAACGTGAAATGGAAGGCGGGGATTTGGGCTCTGCCTTAAGATGTTCACACACACTCAAGTACCCTCACTACGCCTGAAAACAAGTTCGGGGATTAATCTCCCGCAAACATATTTTCCGATGTTATTGATTTTTTGTCAATAATGTTAGCAGTCCTGGTTTTAAGTTAAGTTATCACTTGTTAGTCCAATCCACACAGCACGCCTATCGTCTAGTCCCAATTTCCGTTTACTTAAGTTGGAAAACCAAGAGAGAGAAATCGAGAAAAGCTGATGCACGTAAAACAATGATGATTATGCTGGGGATAGAATACTTACAGTGATCCCTTCGCTTTTATGCAGGATGCAAAACAGAATTGAAATCTTTTTACACTATATGCAAATGCAGACGACAAAATCTGCTCCTAGAGAAGCAGTTCTATTAGCGAGTGAAGCACAGGTTGATTTGACTAGATATGCGGTCTAAGTGCGTCTTTTAGGTGTATTGTGTGGTCTTAAAGATTTACGAGCACAAGCAAATCCTAGAGTGGCTCGAGAATCCGATAGTGCAAGACTAATCTAAATGGACACGGTTCGAATCCTAGAGTGGCTCGAGGATCCGATAGTGCAATCCACACATCACACATGGACACGGTTCCACTATGTTTACACACGCAAGAACCCAAATGGGAACCGCTGGAAATAATGCAAAAAAAAGAAATGAAAAATACAAGTCCTCTCAAATCACTCAAATAAACTAAAATGCAAGTTCCTCGAAACGTCTTCGACTCCTCGCGTTCCTCACACAAAAACAAGTTGAGGTTAGATAGATAATGATACAAAAATACAAAAATTAAAGGACAGAAAAATATTCATAAGAAAACCTGGGGTCAGACTACCAGGGGACGGGAAATCAAACACTCAGAAATTAACTACAAATTAACCTAAGTCGTGCCTCCCCAGCAATGGCGCCATTTGATGAGCCTCGGATCTACCCGTTTAATGTGTCAAATAGACGATTTCATTACAGTCATGTAAATCCATATCAATAAAAAATTAACCGCACGAATCGAATAATCAACGAATGAAATTAACACGCGGTTTTATGTTTGTTTAGCTTGGGTAATCCCTAGGGTCGACTCAAGGAGGCAAAGGAATAACTCAGGATCAGATTAGATGGATTAGATCGCTGTTTTCCAAGTGTGATTTTTTAATTTTATAAGCAATAAAAATGCAGATGCACTGATGCGAATGAACTAGGTTATTAAGAAACTCAACAACTTAGCCAAATTTAATTTTAATCTTAAATTAGTCCAAATTGACCAAATTGTATTTTTCCTGTAAACCTAATTCAATGATTAATGCAAAATAGTTTTTTTTGGAATTTTTAGATTTAAAATGCACAAATGTAAAATGCACACATTTTTGGGGTTTTTATGCAATTTTTCATGCAAATGAGATGCAAAAAATATGAAAAATTTACTAAAAGAACATGAAAATGAAGCTAGTATAATTTTTTTAGAATTTTCTGTTTATGATTTTTTTACGATTTTTATACTGAAAACAGAGTGACTGTGGGTATTTATATCCTAATTAGTCCACGAGATAAAATTATCAAGAGAGTTATTTATGAGAGTTGAAATTTCTCAAAAATCTTATTCGTGGATTAACTAAAAATCAATTACAGAAATCACTATAGAATTTATTTTATGCAAATGACAACTCCAATTTGGATAAAACTTGGCCAGTAATTAAAGCACACATAAAGACATCATTCACAATTCAGAGCTTAAACGGGTAAAATATCTTTGATTTTCAATATCTGATTTTTAATAAGTAATCCTATTCTCACATAAATGCAAATAAGTAGCCACGGGATAAAGAATTAGTTGCTCTACAAAATGCTAATTTTCATTAAAATAAATGATGCTATTTAAATGTCCAAATTATCATGCCAACGTAGGGTTGTTTTTGCAAAACAGAAATAAAACACACAAACTCAAACTGTGCATAAGGGCACTTTTGTAATTTCAATAACTTGCGGAAAGGAAATGCAATTTACACAAATTGAATAAATAAAAATGGAAACCTTCTAGTGGAAACGTGGGTTCCAAGCCGACCTAGGGCAAGCTCGTGAGGGTATGGCGGTGGCGGCGCTGGGTCGAGCGGGCTAGGCAAGCGCGGACAATCGGAGAAGAACTCGGTGGGGCGGCACGCACGGCTGGCGATCGATGTGTGAGGCGGTGACGGAGCGCTTGGCCGTGCGAGGCGGTGATGTTGCGTGAGGCGGTGATGGAGCGCTTGGTCGCTGCGCGAGGCGGTGGGGTGGCGGTGTTGGAGTTCGGCGCGCCGCAAGGCGTGGATGCAGTTGACGGTCAGTGTAGGGGGGCAAGTGGGCCGCGGTGCTGCAATGCTGGCAGCGCGAACAGGCTGTTTGCATGGGAGCCCAGGGGCCTGTTGATAGCACGGGGTCGATCGACGGGTGGAGACGGCGCACACGCTCGAGTGGGGGAGGCGTGTCTGGCATCGCGCCTGGAGGCGCAAGGAGGGCGGAGCTCGTGCGTGAGGAGGAGGGTGGCGGTTGTGCGCGACTGGTTCTGGAGGGGTCGCGGGACTGGCGCGTTGCAGTTGAGCTCGTGCGTACGGAGGAACGCTGCCGTTGGCAGCGGCAAGAGATGCGGGGGCAGCCGCTGGGCTGCACGAAAAGGACGGCGGTCAGGGCGACGGTTGTGCGGCGCACCGCGGTAGCAGTGGTTGCGGAGGTCGGCAGCCGAACGGCTAGGCGGTGCCGCAGGGAGGAGGTACACCAGCGGAGCGGCCAGGGGCTGGTGGCTGGTGCAGTGCGGCTAGCCACCGTGGATCTGCAACCCTTTTTTTTGCTTTTTTTTGCAAATTTTTTGTTGTTGTAATTTTTTTGTAAACATGAATGATATAAAAATGAAAGATGTAAATGTGGTGATTTGGTGATAGTGATGATGGTGGTGATGTGATGATGGTGTGATTTATAATGATCTAGAATAACAATAATGAAAATATTAGTTAAAAAAGGACAAGAAAAAGTTGAGGGATAGAAGATTACCTGTGGTTGGTAGAGGTTGTTACCTGTGGAGGAGCAGATACACTTCTACTCCGATGATTGTCGCTTCGAGGAGACGGTGGGAAGCTCCGAAGCTAGGCTGCAAGCTTGAACAACTGCTGCTACTTGGTCTTAGAACCACAGATCTTACCTGAACCTCGTCATTGCTCTACCTCTTGCGTCGGCGCTGTCACTAGCGACACATCAAGGGGCTGAAGATCCTTCTCAAAGAATGGTGGATGACGAAAAATGGAGAGGGAGGTGAGAATATAAAGAGGAGGAAAGGGAAGTTGGAGAAGGGGTGGAGAAGATGGAGGAAGTGGTGATAGTGATGGCTCGGAGTGGAAGGCAAGTAGAGAAGAAGAAGTAAAAGAGAATAAAATAAAATAGATAAAATAATAATAAAAGTAAGCTACTAAAAATAAAAGAGAAAATAAAGGTAAAAGAAAATATTAAAATAAATTAAAATCAATATATTTAAATAATTAATCAAAATAAATAATAATAAAAATAAAATAAAATCTGAAATTATTAAAATAATAATAAAAATGGGGTGACATGTGGCGGTTCCAGGAGTTGCCACGTATCGCTCCCGGAAAATTAAAAAATTAAATGTAAAGCAAAATCGAAAAGAAATAACAAAAGGGGTCAAATCAAAAAGTGTCAACACGAAAGTTGCTCGTCTCGTCGAAATCTACAAATTTCATGAAGGGTAGAAAATCAAAAGAAGTCATATGTACAAAGTATATTTTTGGGTGGTACCTTATAGATATAAAATACCGCATTTTATCTTTTGTAATTTTTTTATCATTTTTAATTAAGAGAAAAATCAAAATAAAAATATAAAAAAAACATAAAAAGAATATTTACAACTTAATCTAACTTTTTTTGGATTTTTAATAATTAAGAAAATAAAAAGATAAAATGAAGGGCAAAACGGTCAATTTGTACAATATACAAAAGGGGCCAAAAACCCAAGTTTTGCATACGAGCTCCAATTTAAAAGAAATTGGTCTTATTTTGAAGGTCTTTGAATGTATATTACTTTAAAAGTGAGCATACCTAAATCAGACGCTGTATGAGAGAGATATGTGCATTTTAAAGCTCCTAGTTTCAAACTTGGATTGGGGTTTTATTGGTCAATTTTACGAATTAGGTATTTTTTTGATATTTTTCTTTTATTAGTCTTAGTAATATATACACTTTACAGTTGGTTTTATTGGATTCGGAGTTAGTATAAAATATATACAAATAAGGTATTTTCGCTAATATACAGGTGAATATTTACAAGTGAAATTGGATTCTTATTTTATGCAAATATGAATGCTAAAATGCCGATATTATGCTTGCATGCATGAATGCTAATTATGCAATATAAGTGGAAATATGCATGTAATTACTCGAGAACAAAGCTCTATTTTCAACTTTTAGAGTGATGAATCACGGATTTATTATAGGGTGGGTGGGCGCATGTCAAAGAGCGGGAAGCACTTACGGGTTACGAAGAGAGCACTTAAGTGTGCTCGACAAGGTCTGTAAATAGATTGCATGCCCAACTCCAGGGCTCATTCCACTCATTTCTTCCTCCCCAAAACCTGTCGTCGGTGATTTTCAATTCCCCTCCTACTCCGCTAACAACCATCCATCATTCCCCTCTTACCTATTATCCCCTTCCTTGAGGTATAACAACCACTCCAATCAATTATTTTTATTTTTATTGCTATATGTAAAGAAATGTAGGTTTTAATTTTATTGATATAGATTCTTTTCCACCATGTGTACTTGATGTGTGGTTTTATGTTGTCTTTTGATTATGTAATCATTAGTGTAATACATGTAGAAGTATGATTTTATTCTGAAATAGCATAATTTATGTAAATTCATATTATATAAGGTGTATGATGAATTGCTTAAACCAAGTTAGTGCTTATGGTCAACTTATGTAATATTGTTTTTAAAGAAAAAGTAGTTGTATAAATGCTATGATTTGTTTTTGGTGATGTGAAATTGAAATATTTGATATGAAGTTGTGTTAATGCTCCATGTAAATATTAGATTTAATTGTAGAATACTATTGTTTAAGCAAGTTATATTGTATATAAAAGGTTGTTGAAATGACTAGAAGTGTTTATTATAGTCAACATCAATGAGTGGACTTTGTTTGATGATAAGGAAGATCTATAAAAGTTATGATGGAATGTTACTATGTGAATGTGAAGATGTTTTATGGTCGGGTGCATAGATGTGAATGCGAGGATGGTATGTGAAAATGTAGACAGATAATGTGAATGTGAAATTATTGGAGATGAAGGTGTCCAAATGTGAATTGTTGGAGATGAAGGTGTGCAGATTCTACCTTCAGATGGTAGCATGTGAAGGTGTATCGTTGTTAGATGTGAATGCATAGGTGTATAGATTTGAATTTGAGGTAGTATTTACAGATATGATCAAAATAATGGATAAACCTTGGTAATTGTTAAACAAACACTAAAAGATGTATATATGTAGGTGAAGATATATGATGTCAATTTGAAGTTGTATATGTGAAGGTGTGTGCGTGAGTTTGGTTAGGGGAGTGGAGATGGAGATGTGTTCCTACAATTATGTAGGTGTATGGGTGTGTATATTAAAAGATAAGTTCATGACAAATTTATGTTGTGATAATTTTTTATCACATTAAACTTTAGTTAATGTGGCCAAGTATATCATGTTAGTTTATAATTAGGTAGATGATAAGGCCAAAACATTAAATTATAATTAAATCGCATAAAATCAAACATACAAAGTATATCCCTCCACACAAGATGGTGTGTCACCCGATACACCGGGAAGCGTATGCAACATAATGGAAGATTTCATCACTTCCATAGTATTATGCTATTTTTTTTAATTTTCACTGTACTATTGGACTTGCATCGGGATGAGATATCTCGGTCCAATGGTTGTGAATTTTGATGTGTGCAGGTGGAAGAATATTTTTTATAGATGTAATCTCAATAATAGCTATTTATACACTTTATTTAGATACCACTTTAGGGTCAGGTATGCATATATCCCCTTCGTTAACCAATCAATTATACGTAAATGCTGGTCAACATAAATGAGTAAATATTTTAAGGATATTTTACATTTCTCATTTGTTGCATGTACAAATGTATGTTGTAAGGTGACCTTAAAATATTGCATTTATATTGGCTTTCCTTAGTTCGGAGGTCTCGGACTAAGAGGATCAATAAGGAATTGAACCGTACTATAAGTTGATCGTTGTCATATGTTGCAGTTTATATCTGAGGAAAATTCGATCACATAACCCCTTCATCTTCATTATACCAAATCATGCATAATATATTATCAGTACTATCACTATAGTGATAGTGTTAAGAGTTGATTGTGATTGATTTTTAGGGTATACCAGAGGGGTGAGGGGTTATGCTGCTGATTTTCCTCAGATATAAAGTAACACGTGACAATAATTATCTTGTAGTAAGTTCGAATCATTATGGATGTGCTCAAGTGATAAATTAATGAAAACACTTCTCCTCTAATCTCATAAAATTATTTTAATAGGTTTAGGTCAACAAATGGGTTAGGGGTTTGGTTTTTTAGGTCTTTTTTTTCCAAATTAAATCTAACATTAAATCTTCTTCTCTCATTTGACCTTTTAAACTATTATATTCAGGTAACAATGATGACTAATAGAGAGTGGATGTACAATCGTTTTCTTGATGGTCGTGTTTTAGAGAACTTTCAAAGAGTTGTTCGCGATTTGTGGAATTTGCTTACACCTAAGGTTCTAATGCTGTAAATTCATATGGAACTATCTTTTTAAAATGATTTCATCGAAGGATATCACATTTCGTGGAGATACAAAGATCATTGATTATACAACCAATTAAAAAAATGACGTAGAAAATAATAATCCATTTATAGAAATAGTTATGGATGGTGTAGGTCCAGAGTTTAACATCGATTATCCTGATGAAGAGGAACCGCATGGTGAGTCAGAATACTTTTACGAGTTGTTGAAAAAGGTAGAAGATATTTTATAATCGAGTTGTAAAACTTATTCAAAACTCTCAGCAGTTTCAGAGCTTCTTGCTTTGAAGATGGAGTATAATATGAGTGATCAGAATTTTGATGCTATGCTGGTAGTTCTCAAGAAAATGTTATCCCAAGATATTGAATTGCCTGAAAATTATCATAAAACTAAGAAGATGATGCAGAAGATGGGTTTAACATAAGTTAAGATTGATTCTTGTATAAATCATCATATTTTATATTACAGTGAACATGAGCATTTGACACGTTATCGTTAATGTGATGAATCAAGATTCTAGGAATCATGTAATAGCGGAAAAAATTCTACGAAAATTTTACAATATTTTCTATTGATACCGAGATTGAATAGAATATATTATTGTAATGAAACTACCAAATATAAGGTATGGCATGTAGAGCATAGTTGTGAAGAGTATATGGAGCATCAATCAGAGTCTGATTGTTGGAAAACATTGATGTTTACTTTCCCTTCATTTTCCGAGGAAAGAATGAAATTGTGTTATAGGTTTATGTACAAACGATTTTAATCAACATGGAAGAAGTAAATATTACTCTTGTTGGCCAGCAATGATATCACCTTACAATCTACCTCCATGGTTGTGTAACCAGAGACAATACCTATTTTTATCACTATTGGTGCCGGGACCTACTCATCTAGGAAAATACATTGATGTGTATTCACATACTCTTACAGATGAGTTGAAGACACTTTGGATCGATGGAGTGTATAAACACGATGCTAATAAGTGTCATACATTCAATATGGAAATTTCTCTACTCTGGACAATAAATGACTTCCTGGCTTATGGAATATTATTTAGATGGAATACGCATGGACATAAAAGCTGTCCATATTGTATGGAGAGTATACAATCCTTTAAACTTTAACACGATCGAAAGCCATGTTTTTTTATTATCATAGATGTTTCCTTTCAAAAGATCATCCATTCTGGAGATAGAAAAAACATTTAAAACGAATATCATCAAACTATCAGATCCTACGACAATTAAGACTGATGATATGATATATCATGTTTAGAGAAATTTGAAAATTCAACCATGCGAAATGGGAAAACTACACAACCTCTACCTGGTTTTGATAATACTCATAAGTGGATTAAGAAAAGTATATTTTGGGAATTGCAATATTGAAGCATGTTACTGATATGACATGATTCAAATGTTATGCATATGAAGGAAAACATCTTTCATATCATCTTTTATACAGTTATCAATGTATCCAGTCCTACAAAAGATAAAATAAATTCTCGTCATGATTTAAGAGTCATTTGAAATTATCCAAAGTTATATATAAAAGATCTTAATAATGGGAGGATCGAATTTCCAAAAAGTTGGACAGAAATCAAGTGAAAAATGTGTGAATGAGAACGTAAATTGAAATTTCCAGATGAATATGCATCAAATCTCTAAAACTTGGTCGATTTGAAAAAGTTTTCTTTTAAAGTATTGAAAAGTCATTACTACAATGTTATTATGGAAGGACTGCTATAAATAGTATTCAGAGGGTTGTAACCAAAGAATATTGTCGACATTCTATCAGATATAAACAGAATTTTCCAGATTATATATTTTTCACGCATACATAAGAAGGATATGGAATATCTTAAAAAAATTAATCTTGTGATTTTGTATAACTTCGAGAAAATTTCTCCACCGACCTTTTTTATTTAGTAGAGCATTTGATTATTCGTCTTCCATCCGAGGCCGTTGGATGTATCCATTTGAAAGGTATTTATTTATTCTATTTCTTACTTTGATACATTTGGTTATCTAAAATACACACCCTCTTATACATAGGTTCATGTTCTTCTTGAAAAGAAAGGTCTAAAACAAAAGTAGAGTGAAAGGATCCATAAGTTCTCAGTATACATATGAAGAAGTAGCGACATTTTGTGCTAGGTATTTCCCAATGATGTCAATACTATTTGCAACAAAACATGGATGAATGAGACAATTTACCTGATGAAGAACCTCATATAAGTGTATTTTGTCAGTTAGCTTAGCCAATATGAAAGGTTAGGGAGCATCTATTGCCTAAACAAGAGAGAGAGGATCCTAAGCTATACATATTCGACAATTGTGAGGTAATAACACCATTTGTTGAGTACGTCTCTGTCTCTATTTTTAAAAATATTATTTCTTTATCCTTAATTTTTTATTATGTGCATTTATTTTAGAAAGTTTAGGCAGAAAATTATTGAAGAAAACAAGAAATATGAAGAAGATCATGTTTTGAGCACATTTAGGATACAATATCAGGAATGCTTTAAGAACCAAACAAAATTATTTGATGATAGTGATTATAGTACATTAATGCTAAAATACTTTGAAGAAGGTCTTGTTTATAAGGTCCAATCATACAATGGTTGTTGGAGTAATGGTGTCGATTTCATAGCATAAATTTTGGTAGACACTTAACTACTCAGGACTATAAAGTAATGGTTTGTGGATCTTGTTACGAGAAGGATAATTTGGACTATTATAGTATCTTGAAGAATGTATTGGAAGCATAATACAATATAGTATTCCAGGCATAAGCAAAGTCATTCTTTTTCTGTGATTTGTGTGGTAAAAAATAAGGCTTAGTGATCGATAGGAAGAATAACATTGTTGATGCTATACATCAAAAATTTATATGAAGATTTGAACCATCTGTTCTTGCTTCACAAGTGGACCAAGTTTGTTATCTTCCACAAGTATAAAAAAGATGAAAAATGTAGAATCTTTCATGTCATCAAGATAAATTTGTCGTTATGTTTCTAGAGAAGATACTCTCGCAGAAGATGTTACAGATGAAGATTTTACTCCTACTTATGAGTGAGATAATATCTCAAGTGAAGTTTTAATCATTGAATCTATTCGCTTGGTAGATAATGAGGTGATACGTGATGACTTATTGGATGATGTGGAGATTACAAATGATGATTCAGACAACTCCACTTTCAATTAAATATATTATAATTCACCTAAATCAAATGATGAAGATTAACAATAAAGGTTAGTTGAAGTAGAATAAATTCTCACATTCCATTGTAAATTCTTTTCTAATAATAATTTTATAATTAACTATTATATTGCCATTTTAGTTATGGAAGGTTTTGGACAAGGTGGCTCGTAGGGATGTCACCTATACGATCATCCATCGACCTCACAGTCACCATCATCTAGTAGGCAGCAGACCTCGCCTGTTTATTCAAGACCTCTTCTTGAGGAAGCTTAATAGATCATAGCTTATTACAAGTATCTTGGTTATCCTATTTCCCCTTTTACAGAGGTGTATATAGAGAGCCTGATTCCTCTGCATCTCCTAAGACATACGCTATCACGATTCCTATACGTACATCAATGGATTCAGATTCCCCTTCCACCGCACATACGAGAGTCTATGTAACTATACAAACTCTAAGTGGGAAGATTGTTTCCTTCCCACTATTGGAGATCATTGTATTACTACTCAACTCTGGTGTTGTCGCATTCCTTTAATATTTGTTGTATGTGTGTTGGTTTTTTGTGATACCTTCATTTCTGATTCTAAGTTTGCATGGAGGTTGATGGCAGGGAGGACAAACCGCGAAAAGTAGAAAAATAGGTTGACTAGTGACTCAAAAAGTCACAATCAGATTAGAGCTAAGATGGTATTTTTGAAAAAAAAACCTCTATTTTTTTCTCTAACTTGTTATAGATATATGTTTTTCATACTAAATTATATTTCTTTTTCATGCTGCTAGGTTGGAAAGAGAGCCATCTTTTCAGGAGCGGCAGTCCAGTTCCCACATGAGTGGGAAGGAGGGAGAGTCTCAATGGTCCACTCCTAAAGCAGAAGAATTGATGGTGAATATTTTAAAATTAAAGCAATTTGTAATGTATTTTATAATTATATCCTAAAATTAATGTCAACTTTTGTTTCAGGATCGATAGTTGGCTCTAAGTGTAGAGAAATGGGGTAGAACTCCTGAGACAGATCAACCTGCATTTGATAAAGCAATTTGGAAAAAAAGTATAGTAAAACATCAATGCATTTTATCCAATTTTTGACATATATCTAAATTTTAAACAAACAAAATGTTTATAAGTATTGGAGGAGAGGGATGGTGTGGCCAACAAGAAGTAAATGCTTGGTAGTCTTCCTCCATACTCTGTGGAGGAACATTTTCATTCCTACTATGCTTATGGCCAATTATCGTATTTAGAGCCATGACCATCACATCATCCATCACCTCATATGGAGTCCCAGATGGTGATGATGGTGGAGAAGGTGGCCAAGCTAAATGAAGATTTCATGGCTTGCATGTAAGAATTCTTCTTCGATCATGTAATAGTTTCATAGTTCTTTGACTTCACATAATTATCTTATATATTATTTAGTTAATATAGGCCACAAAGGCATGCATCTCAGTATGAGGAGACGGGATCTAATGATGATGATGAGGAGGAGATTGACCTAGAAGAAGAGGCACACATATGCGCCAGGTTTAAGGAGAAGGAGAAGGAGGCTCAAAACAAAGTTTGATTTTAAAATTATTTAGATCGAAAAAAATTATTTGTGGCTTTTTTGATGTGCACTTGTAGAATTTAGATTGTATTTAAGTTTGTAAGAACTTTGATGTTAGTTTCTTAAATATGAGGTTTTCACATCTAAAGAACCATTATAACATCTATACATGGTGTGTGTGTGTATGATGTTAGTTAGATATGATATTTTTACATCTAATGAAGTTTTCTAAGAACTTAGATGTTAAGTTTGTATGTTTATATCTATATTCTCGATTTAATATAGTTTTACAGGTATAAGAAGATGTGGGCTAGATAGCAAATTACAAATACTTATCTCAACTCGGATAAGCACATGTAGTGGTTTCTAAGCAGGTTTTACAGGTTCAATGGGGAATAAAAATCATGTTGGATCAATATAATTTTTGTAGGTTCACAATATGGGTGAGCATGTTCTTACCTAGTGCACTAATCATGCTCTCCCACTTGTGAGCGGGCGATGCTTGGGGCAACCACTTTGTTCACGCCCGAGGTACGGAAGAGCACATTACGGTTGCATTTCTTGCAAGCTTGACCTTGCGACTAGGTGATCAATGAACACATGCTGGGTAAGCACATGTGCTCGGTGAGCCTCCTAGCATGCACTTGTCTTGCCAAAGGTGTACACATTACGAGCCAATATGTGCACTCCAATCGCACCTTTTCTTGTAGTGCATATCCCATCTATGGGCTCAAATAAGAATCTTATAGTTGGATCATCGGATTTGATGAAGTTATAAAGGTTATGATTATAGGCAGAATCTTGTTGGACCATGTGAAGCTTAGTGGAAGTGCCATTGTGTTCACCATGCTAATTGTGGATGAAATCCTAATCTTTTGGAATGATATAAGGATGACAGAAAGTGTTTATAATCTGGTAATCCCATATTTTGAAATAAAAGATGCCGCTTAAATCTTAGTTTTGAATTTGTTCAGAAGAAAAGAAAAGAGGCCATTGGGACATTCGCATTAAGGGTACACCTTGGAAAGATCCCACACGGGAAATTTAAGAAAGGCTTATTTCCCTTAAGATATGATACTGACATGTCCAAATTGGTAGCACTTCAAAGTGTTGAAGATGTGAATGCTATAACTACATGCCCATGCGGATCAACTAAAGAATGGTGTATGACAGATATGTACCAAAGCTAGATTTCTACCATGCAGTGGGAGTGGTAAATTATTACCAATCATAATATGGAGATAAAACACTTAATTATAGCAATAAAAAAATCTTCAAGAACTTAAAACTTCATAGATAGTGATCTCAAAGTCTTATCTACAGATACCTTAAAGGACTTAAGACTATGTCTTAGTTTAAGGACATAGAGATCTCTATTTAAAGTTTAAAACTAGCAAGATGCAAAGAAATGTAACTACTTTAACAAGACTGAGTATCGGTTGCATAAGATGCAACATTCATATTGGATGCCAGTATTGTTACCGAGAGAAATTCAAGTCTATAAACAGACTTGGCATAGTCTCTCTAGACAAAGTGCCTAATATCTGATCAAGTTATTTATCTACATGGATCATGATTAGCACATAAGTGTAGGTTTAAAGGTTAGCCCAATAATGGCTCTTCCGGTTAGTGGTATATTGATGGACATATGAGCCCATGGAGAGCCATTATGTAGTCAAAGTTATTGCATTTCACTCCATAATCTAAAACGAAGAATAATTAATTTTCAAAGTAGTTCTCTTAATACAATTAGGGTTATGTACTATGACCATCTTGATATCATACAATTGTTGATCTAGAGGTTCGATCACAGAGGCTGGTATGAAATTGAATATCTCAAGTGTTAGAATGAGGACTCAACCACACTATAAAGTGATTATCAAGAATGAATGTCCATCCAAAAATGGATATGGAAATCCTTACTCCAAAGGCCGATCTCCAATCAACCTCTTGATGCAGGTCCTCTACATAGGAATAGAGATTCGTAGGTGTCGTATGAGTTAGGTCAAAGAGCTGACTTAGCAAGATCGAGAGAATCAAGACCTATATTGTAAGTTGTCATGATACATGCACACATCCTCTAATCGAAGGCACGTTAATATATGTCTAAATATGTACATTAGGCAAACCATTAGGTTTATGACCAAATCATGTGCTATACACTGGCGAGCTAGTGTGTTTATAAAGGCATATGAGTAATATGATCTCTCAAAGGGATCTTATAAGTTCACTACTGAATCGAAATACAAGAGCTCATTCATGAGATATTGAGATCAACAAAATTCCAACATTGGTTGTCTTTTTTTGGAAACAAGATAGGATTTAAAGGTATTATATATCCTTTTGGAAAGCATATGATAGATAGCAACTCCCAGGATTGAATGAGAACCTCAATAAAAAAACCATGAAGGAGATAGTCCAAAATGGGATCTGAAATTTAGGTTTGATCACGGCCTTCTAGTTTGCAGGTATGTGTATTATGAATACTCAAGTGAGATGTGATCTTAATTGATTATATACCATGACGCTTCCATTCTAAGAGAGTGATGAAATATGTTTGGATTTTGATGACTCCACTCAGTAGAGTAGTTAACCAATATTAGTCCAAATGTTTGACATTGATATGAATAAGATTCAGATGCAATGAGAAGATTGTATATTATCTTATAGGGTCAGACATCTCCGAGAGGTCTTCTAAGTCTGAATATGAGATTATATCTCACTATCCAAGTCACTATACTTGGCTTATAGAGTCACCATGTCCTTATCTCAAAGTACCAGAGGGAAAGGCGCACTATCCTTACTAGAGTTCAAGAATATATCTATTATATAATACCCAAGCATTGTAAAATAAAGAGAAATAATGATGGTTATCTTTGATTTAGTTATCATAAATAATGTGGATGCGATCAACATCATTTAGACAAGGGTAGAGAGACATCTTACATAATTAAATAAGATTTAATTATCACAGATGTGATTAATGTGGATAATACTATCCACAATAATTATTGATAATGGATATGATCACAATATCAAAGAGAGAATTAATTGTCGACATTATTTACGATTTAAATATTAATATGAATTGGATTCATAGTGTAAAATTATGTGTAATTGGGGTTCATATTTATTTTTGGATGGAAGAATATGATTCATAATAATAAATGATCCAATTGTAATTGTCAGAAAAAATTTTGATGATAAATCAAATAGAAAATAAGCCAAATAAATTAATTTGTGCAATATTTGATTTCATTATGTAATAGAAGAAGGATAAGACTCCTTCTCCTAATATTGGGTAAACCATGGTGGATCCCACCATGGTGGTCCACACTGTAATGGGAAGGAGGCTACTATAATCCTATTATGTATGTTGATAATTGATTGCAATGATTTAAGATCGTCTTTCAACTTGCTATAATGAAGATTAGATATAATGTTGGAGTTTACAATTAAATCTTTACCCTTGATTTCTATTAGGAGTGCATCCAAGATATCCAATTAATTATAAAAGAGAAGCTAACCCTTGCTCTCTTTATGTTAATGAAATTGTTACAACAACAACTCCCTCTCTCTCCCTACACTGCACATCCTCTCTCTCTCTCTCTGTCACCTCCATGATCGTCCCCATGGCCCAGGGTTTTGGATTATACTACAGTCGATGTGTTTCTATCATGTTGTTGGATTGATTCGATTGATCTCACTTGGAGGTTTTGCTTATTCGGTGTCGTATTCTCTTGAAGAAGAAGGATTTTATATGTTAAAATCATGAGTTTCACAACTCATATCATCTTTGGATTGTGGAAATCACGCGGTTCATCCTCATGCTCATAAGTGTTGTCACCGTTGGATCGAACTTGAGACAAAAGGCCTCTTTTCTTAAAGACTAAAAGATCGCAATCATGACTAAAGATGTAATACTTATATTTATCGGATCTTAATGGAACAGATTTGGAATGGTTCCCAAGCCATGTGGTACCATCGAGTTTTTTAAAATTCTGCTGCTACTGCGACTTGTATGACAAGTCTTCTTTTTTGTCGGATACGATCTGACTCTCCCACTTCCGTGATGTGCGAGGCCGAATCGCCTCCCTTCACTAAGTCCTCTTTCATCCATACCATATCACAATAAGTGGTAAAATTTGTTGTCACCAAATATCAATGAATACTAGAACACTTGTCACATTAATAAGGCATTCATCAATTATAACATTGAGAAAAAAAATAAAGAATTACGAAAGAGAAGATATAAAATATGAAATAAATTTATACCATATTCTAATATCATCTTTGCCATGTTGATTTTTATCTTCTATTTCGATATCATATTTTATCCGTGGAATGATTTTAATTGGAATCATCTACTTACTGCTACTATTATTGAAAAGATACAAACCTAATCAACTTGACAAGACAAAACAAATGCATCTGGATTATGAAGTATGATAGGGCTCTTGGTTTGACTCGTATATCCAAGATGAGGATCCAACTTAAACCTAGTTTCATGGAATACATCAAACCAATAATATTTAAATAACATAAAATAATATAATTATCTTGATCGAAAGGTAATTCGTCTATTTTGTGGATAGTACATAGTATCCATCACAACTTCATCTAAGAACACTTTTCACATCAACACCCAATAAACAATCATCCTCACCATTCCTTTTGTTAAAACAATGAACATTTATTATATCCATGATGATAGTGAATGAACAAAAATGACCGCGTTGCCTAAGTACAAAATCTAAGACCCATTGGATCATTTCACAACCTACTTTCGAAAGAATTTAATTTTTTTCAAATAAATTATCAACCTTATGAATCTTCTTCAAGATATAAATCTATGGAGTTCACAATCAATTGAATCCATTTCATTAAAGATGTTTTATAATTGTTTTGCCTTGTATTTAAAAATCGATAAATATGAATAGTTGTATTTGTTTAACTCGACAATAATTTTTCCAACTTTTTAAAAATATCTTCTTTTGGTTCCATTATAACAAACAAAAGTAGATACATTCTTCAACAAGATAACCTTCTACAATTTATCCTTCTAGTTTGCCATGATTAAAACGTAACCTTTCAACTTTTCAGAAATCTTTCAACTAGGAGTATTAAGAAAGCTCGAGTTCGATGAGCTCAACTCATGATCTACTCGATTAGAACTCGTGAACATGACTCCAAAAGCAAACGAGTTTGAGTCTGAGTCGAATATTGGACCCGTTATCCTTACCAAGTCGAGTTCGAATACATTTGTGCTCGATTCAATAACTCAACTCAAAAACATGATTTGACTCAATATTTTTTATTAATTACTTTCACAACACGCATGCCACATCTATCCATATATATTCTTTTCCCAACAACGTATGGATGTGTTGATACGCCCCAAAACCCCCTTACACAACATGACAAACTTACTATGGCTTTCATAAACCCTTCCCAGTGGTACTTCATTCTTCAAATTCCTCAACTCTCCTTCCTTCCATTACCAGTGTAGTTGTATGTAACTGCTCCTCGGCTCTACCCAACTCATTTAATGTTGCCACGATGCCAATAACACCTCATCCCTTTTCCTTACATCATAACGTCTTCAATTGCTCGATGGGTGGGGTATTGTAGTCAAGCTCCCTTCTGCATTTACACTCAAGGGACAATCTTTGTTTGACCCATGGAACAACCCCATTTTTTACCTTGAATTGGTAAAAAGACACGGATTTTCTTATTTTCTTCCTTTTAGAAGGCTTTTTTACACCGCTCCTTGTTCCTTCAATGCAATCCATGTAAAGAAGCTTGCCCCAAGATCATATCCATTACCGTCCACATACTCTTTTTAAAAGTTTATGGTGTTTCTTGATTTCTCACCGTTCTCTTAATGGTTTTTCCTTTTATTTTAAAAGTTAATATTGAGTAGTGTTTATCATTTACGCCTTTATATACTGATCGAAAATAAATGAATTTGTGATATTTTAATATGGATCATAAAGTTTTATTTGGTGGATACCAATAGATAAAATACATAATCATGCATAAGCTATATTTCAACACCTTAGTGAGTCCAATATACTTTTTATTCATGACTTAGTTTCATATCAAAATAAAGTAGCATCACTTTGTTTCAAAGAGGTTAAAAAAGTTTGTCATATTAGTCCTTGATTTATTTAAATTATAATGACGTGATTATTATTAGTATGTGTTCAAATAGGCAACAATATCAATTTACTTGACATGAAAATTTGTTACACTATATTATATCTAATTAAGGTGGCATTTCATTAGAAACTCAAAGCACTATGAATAAGAGATTATATTATTGGATAACACAATAGTAAAATAATGGTGATATATATAAACAAGAGTGGTAAAGGTTAAGTTCATTTAGATATATTGTAAAAAAGACCATTAGTATGATTTTTTATATTTTAATGAGTTCAATTTGGTTCATTAAAGAAATATTACAACAAAGTAAATATAGAAACCAACCTATAAAGGGGTCCTTGAGGGACTCCTCAGCTAGCTCGAACTGAACGAGTTCAAATTCAAGTCAGCATACCTGGACTCGAATCTTAGCTCTATTCCAAGTTTGCTTATCAAGTTTAAGTTCATGTTGGGACTAACTTGACTCATTCAATTCGATAGACACCCTTCTTTTCAACTAGATACATTCATTTTACTATAGCGATGCACCAATTTTTGCTTCATTTGCTAGATGCATAATTAAACGAATCAAAATAGATAAGAAAGTTGGTGAAAGAGCCCCTTCCAACAAACAAATGGTAACAATAGGTTTTTCATACCATGTATCTAAAATCTAAGAAAGGTATGGTTCAATAGTCGTAGAACAAATATTTTTGAAAAATAGACCAACATTAGTTTGTGATTATGAAATAAAAATCGACAATGAGCCATAAATGACTAGCAGGAAGAACACTCGCATGAAAACATGATACTTATGTCTTTTTAGTATACTAATCTTAGTTAACTATTAATTTTTACACCATATAACATTTGAAGAAAACATATCTCATATCATGACATTCTTCAAATACAATAAAATCAATGTATGTCGATCTGAAATCCAAGGTACATCCACTTACGTAAATATGCATTTTCTGTAGGTATTGGATGTAAGTGATTGTGAATACCTAAGTGCTCTAAATCATTCCTAGTACGAAGAGTATTTGTTGTAAAATTTGTAAAATTAAAACATAAAAAATGCTTTCCATGGGATTTTCTCAATGTGCATGACATCTAAGTTGCACCTAATTAAGCATCCTCTAATAAGGTAACTCGGTTAAACAAATTTACTTTTCTTCTTGAAGCCCACTTTTGCTAATCCTTTTAAATCATTCTTAAAAGGCAGACCTAATCTAGAATCTAAAATCCTAACAACTTCTTCATCATAGACTGCCCCGACTGCCATTTTTTTCGTACAAAGCAAGTTAGTCATACTTTTAACTAACTAACTAACGACATAAAATTCCATCAAAGTCATTGTGAAATTAACAGTCACACCTCATTTATGCAAACAGAACAAATAATATACACCCAATATAGCATGTCTTCTTGCTTTCATCTGAAAATAAATTATGGTCTCCTTCATACAAATGGAATAGGCTAATTTTTCCTTCCTACTCTAAGATGATAAGTTAGAAAGCTCCGGAATATCATTAATTATCTATAATAAAGCAACATTCATTAGAAACATCTCCTTATTCTCAACACTATATGTTTGAAAACCACAATACCATACAAAATTCAACTCATTAATGAGAGGTTGCATATATACATCTATAACATCATTAGGCCCTTTTGGACCAGAAAGGTGAAGTGATAACATCATGAAATTAGATTAAATACATATCTAGAGAATGACACATCGTCTTATTTTTGTATTTATTTTCTAAATACCATGTCATCCACTTCGCGGTACAAGAAGACATGTATAATTGGTGTTGCCTCTTTGTTAGAGGGAATTAACGTAAAACCTTAACATCTTCATGTTATAATCATTTTCCATGTACGCTATTGTATTTAAATATCAAATCATGCCCAACTTTCAAACTCCTTCTTCAGGTCATACCGACTTTTCATAAAACCTTTTCTGTTTCTAATACTTCACAAAATAAATCCAATATATCATTCATGTACATAGAACTTGGTGAGAAAAGCAATAATACAAGAGAAAAACATCATAAAGATAGTAAACAATACCTAGCTAGAGAAGGAGTGGAGCATAAGAGGCACGAGGAAGGGAGAGATCCTTGGTGGAGAAGCATAGTGCCAAGAGGTCGAGTTGTGCACGGTGTTATACAAATGAGCCCATGGCAAGACAATATGCAATAAATGTTATTGTGAATTAAATCATTTTGTTAATACAAAATAAAACAAGATTATGTTTGCAGTAATGATAAGGTCCCTCTATGCAAATTGGATTATGTATCATGACCATCATGATATCATACAGTTGATGATCTAAAAGTCTGATTATACAGGTTAATGCATGGTCTATCTAATGAGTTAGATCGATTACACATCCGACATCATCAAGTGATATTTAATAAGTCTCACAAATCTGAGAAGATATTATAATCATTTTTAGAGATGAAAATCTGACTAACACTCTTGATGCAGGTCCTCTGCAAAGGAACAGGGATTCGGAGGTGTCAAATGAGTCAAGTTAAAGAGATAACTTGACAAGATTGATATACTAAAGACCTATACCATATAATGACACGTTCATGCACACATTCTTTAACTGGAGACATATATTCATCTATATATTTGAATGTGTAAATTTGACAGACTAATAAGTTGATATCCTAACAAGATCTATAAATGAGTGAGTTGTTATGCATATAAAGAAATATGAGATGTACGAATTCCTAAAGAAATCACACAGATTCATAGTTTTTGAACTAAAAAATGGGAGGTCACTCATGAGACATTGGGGTCACAATGAATTCCATCGATGGTCATATTATTTATGAAATAAGATAAGAATTCTAGAATATTGAGCTATACTTTTGGAAAGCATACGATTGATATTATTGTCCAATGAAAAAATGAGTAATCAATTGATAAACCTTCCGAAGAGACAACCAAATGTGGGATTGAACTTCGAAACTATTTAAATTCTTTTATTACGTCTGATTAGATACTGGGAATAATCTAGGTTGATAACATCATAATAGATTGGGTATCATGATAATTCCATTCCAAGAACATGATGAAACCTGATGTATTTTAATTATTCTACTTTGAGTCTACATCAAGGAGAAGTAATTTAATTAAATCTCAATTCATAAAATAAATAATAGAACTAACAAGTTGGATATTGGTCCAAAAGAGTTCGGAGTCAATTAGAGAAAATTGTTCGATGTGTGATTAAATCAGATAACTCAAAGTGGTAAAAATCTTGATATTAGATTTAAAATCTAAATATCATGTCACCATACACAGTCTATATAATTTCCATGATATTATATCCAGGTAGTCCTGAATATTGCACATAAGCTTAAACAATATTAGAATAGTAAATTTTGATAAATTGACTATCATGAAAATAACCATTATTACCATTGATATATCAAATAGAAATATATGGATATGATTTATATTTATATAGAAGATATTCACATATTAAATTCATTATATTAGATATATATTTATTATGGACTAATGAATTGAATATTTTATCATCTTCTAATGATGATATTGAATTGTTTAAATAAAAATTTCTAATTGCATGATTTTTATGAACCGGTTTCTTTTAAGACATCAATTAAATTTATGAATACTTGACGGAGAAAAGTCTCTATTTTGGACTCTAGGTGGGGGCCCACCAACAAGCATAAGAAGGAAACAATATGATTTTTTTTTCAATCACTAATTCAAGTTAAAAGGAGAGTCCCAATGGAAGTTGAAACTAATTCAATTCAAATTCAAAATAGGAGAGTCCTACTAGAATTTGAATTATAGAAGAGATAGAGATAGATATAGAGAGGGCGAGTCTTGACTCTCTACCATTCTTATATCGTCATCCATACTTGTATATTAAGAGGGACTTGACCTATCTTCTCTTCATTCAATTTAACTCCACACCAAGTACTCTCTAGTATAAAAATCAAAATGAGAAATTAGAAGAGAACGATTTTCATTCTCTCCCTTGCCCATCCCTATATATCCCACTAAAAACCCTTGGTTGTCCACCTTATAGCCTCTATGTCTCTCTCCAATGTCTCAACCAATTGTGATAGTTTCCACCTTCTTCTTCATTCTTCGTGTCTACTAAGGAGTCAATTTCATGAGACAAAATTAGGAGGAAAGAGATCATTCTAGATCTCTTTTGGCGTAGACAATCTAGAGGAAATCTACTCTCAAGTTCATAGGAAGTACCACGAGCCATCTCGTACAGATGACCACAAGCATCCGTGAGATCAAACTTGATTTGGGAGTTCTCTTATTATAAGATTCAAGCATTAATGGTATATTCATATACTCATGCGATTTATGAAATAGTGTAGTTTTCATGACCATGTGGTTCTACACTTACAAATGACCTTATTTATCTAAATATATCGACAATTTGAAAAACACCAATGTATCATGTTGAAAACCATTGGGAATATTATCAATGGTGGTTATTATCATCAAAGATGGTTGGCCATGCACTGATGTAAACCATAAACTTTAGCGATGGTTTGTTGAATTACAATGGCAGTTTGTAACCTGTCAATTTCTAAAACATTGAGAAATGTGGTTGAGAATTTAAAAATTATTATGTGACAGTGGTATATAATATTGATTATCGATAATGCCTCAACTCCCGACATATACTATGTACCCTCAAGTAAAGATCTACGATAATATTTATAAAATACTACCGATGGTGTAGGCTTTATCGACAGTATGAGTCTGACACAAGGTGGGAGGTAAATTGTGAAATAAAAATTATCATACTAAAAATATCTAAAATATAGTCACTAATAATTTGATATTGTTATTGAGATAATTGCATATTGTACAATTCACCTCCCCTTCCCACCTTTGTGAGGCTCACAGACGGTTCCTTAACCATCGAAATATATTGTGAACTGTGTGTGGATGTTTTCCATGACAATTAAAAAAATCATCAAGGGTAACTACCCTGTGGTTGGTGGTTCCTAACTATCATTAATAGTTTGAAAAATGTCAGGAAAACATGGCCAGTTGTTGTTTATGAACCATCAGGGAAACTAGTCTAGGAAGGAGTTATACTTGAACGATCGAGGTTGTTCTACAGTTAAAAGAGGTATTTGTGGTAGTGAATGTTGAGAAGGCATCACTCTTTATCCCCGTCGAGAAGAAGCCCAAAGCTGAGAACAGTCTCCCTACAGAAGACGCATCCTAAAAAAATCCAAGAAGAAGAATGTATGGAACCAATCCTCTGGGTTAGCGAAGCATGCAACTTTAAGCCACACGATCGAAGCATTACTAAATCGTGCATGGTAATCAATGAGCATACGAAAATCATTCTCACAAGGATCTATAAATTCCATTCAAACTGAGAGTTCCATCATTACATCACTAAAAAGATAAGGTTGCAAAAGAAAAGAAACTAGTACAATAGCTTTCCTTGGTTCAAGTGGGTATACAAATATCCTTTAAGTTAATGCAATAAATGTTACCACAACAAATATCTTGGCGTAACTGTCGCATGATCATATCCGCATGATCAAACTTGTCCTGCATCTAAAATAAATAAATATAATTTGCATGAGTTTAATGCCCTGTCTGTGTCAAGGTTCATGCATTGGAATTCTAATGGTCTTTTAAACAATTATATTGTATGTACTTGAGCTTCCATGAAAAAATATCATTACATACCTAATTATTTCCATGCATCTCTTAGTTCATTCCCTAACATATGTATTTTAACTTCTTTCACAAGGGTATACATATGTAATATGCATAAGAATACATAACATACATGTCTTTCATCTTGTAGGGCATATTTCATAAATTTCATGACATGTAAAAGTTTCTTTTATCATATAAATCACTTTGCATGTTAGTCCCTTTAATATGACTTTGTATGCCATGTGATGTCTACTTTTCTTAAACTATTTCTTGGACATTATGTAATGATTTATTATTTTATAATAGCCATTTTCTTGCATAACATTTAATGATTTATTCTTTTATGAAACCACTTTCTCAAATGACATGTAATGGTAAATTGTTTCTTATATACTTGAAAGGATTTACCTTTATAAACTATTTTCTCGCATACTTGTAATGATTTGCCTTTATAAACCATTTTCTTACATACTTGTAATGGTCTACCTTTACAAACATTTTAACTTTTCATCTACTTATATTGTTATGTTTCCAACCAATGCCACCGGCCCTCCATATCATGACATGACAGTGTAGCCACAACTGTAGAGGACATAGCTTCGGCCTTTGTGGTTCCTTGAAAACCATACGCCACTTGATGATGTTGCCCCTTGCGCTTACACGACCTCTTGCGATCGTCTATGTAACTCTTTATGAGTTTGTTCCTTAAATCTTGTTTAAGGACATCTCATTGTATTCTTCCATTTCATTCACATTTCATCATAGGATATCTTCATTTACATTAAAAAAACTAATGCACATGAATCAAATGTCGCATAGAGGAATTGATAGATTAATCTGCATGTTGTCTCCAGATGTAATTATTTCTCTTTATAATACTCTCATCCCATATATTGTTATTTGCTAATTAACAAAAAGATGTGCATGTAATAGATTGTATTATACGTATATAAGAATATATATATAGGGAATTTATCCAGTGGGCCATATGCCCATTAGAGATGAGATGAGCCCTTCTTTTTACCCATTTGATCTTAATCCAATGGTCATTGTATTACACGTGTATTGCCTTTTTTAGGAAGAATTTTTCAATCCCCAAATAGTAGGAATCGTAACCATAATGAAAAGAAAACTAAATTGAAAATTATAAAGAATTCTAAAAATAGTATGCATTTACAGAAACATATTGTATCGTAAGTAAAGAAGATTGAATTGGCGATTTGCAACATAAGGAGATCGATCTTGTAAACGGAGGCGATCGATTTGTCTAATGTAAGGTATTGTTTTTGAAGATTAAACGTTTATTTCACATTATTGGAAGAATCAGATCGTTTTTTTAGTATTTGATTTCAGTTTTAAACGTGACAGATTATTTGCGATTGGATTTGGATCATGATATCTCAGAAGCAATGGTAAATGATGATTCTTGGTTGGTTTTGGATCGCGAGAATATCATATGGAAATGATTAACAATGGATTACTTGCAGTTCGATTTGGATCATGAAAACACTACTTCAGAAGGATCCGATTCAAAATATATTGCTTTTGAATCCTTAAAATCTACATATATCGCATTATATTACTGAGACAATTTACTAAAAAAAATATATCAAGTTACTTATGGTAATTGTCAAAGTTACTGACAATATGGCTTGTATTGCTTATATATATATATATATTATTCTTACTGATTCAATTTTATTCACTAGTTACTTATGTATCTTAAGAAAATACTGTATTATTTGTCAGTTTATCATTCTTATTGGATCTTTTATATTCTCTTCATTACTTACGTATGTAACAAATTACTTTAGCTTTTGTAAAGTGTTATAGATTTAAAAACAATAGTTACTTGTTACTTCATTACTTACGTATCTTAATAAATTACTTATGTATATTAATAAAATACTTGTACTTTGCAATGTGTTACAACTTACTGAATAATTATATTCACGTCAAAACTGAATTACTGATGTAATTTTCTTCTTTACTAGCATGACCTTATATTTTACTACTGATTACGGAATTGTTATTAATCATGTGTTAAATTTGAAATAGCTTTTGTGTTACTTATATTTCAACTTAATGTACTAGAAGTGTCTCTTTTTGTTACTGCTTAATATTAAATTTTTACAACTCGAACCTAATGGTTTACAAATTAAATTTTATTGCAGTTATGTTAGATGTCTGAACACCTCTTATGTTTCTTGATGAAGATGTGAAAAAATGAAGCATTGATGATCATTGCATTGATTCGGAAGTAGAGAGTCGATGAGAAAATCTTTGACAAAATTATTAAGAACAAATCATCAGTAACTCATAAACTCCAAATAAGAACTAATTTGTAACTAATAATTACTTGAGAACAATATGGACATTACTGATCACATTAATTTTAAAGCACGTTTGAATATCGATAACTATAACCAGTAATAAATCACATTAATATAAAATTTTAAAGCACATTTGACTTTAATACTAATCTCAAAATAATAATTACTTGAGAACTGAATATATATTACTTGAGTAATGTCCGTAAATTATTGATCTCTGTACAATATTATATTACAGATTAAATTACTGGACATTGTTTCAGTATTCCCGATCCAACAACAAATAATTACTTGAGTATAATATATACATTACTAAATAAATATACAATGACTAGTTCTTCCCCAAGAAATTAAGTATTTGAATTTATCCTTCCAAAACTATCTTCCTTTTTTTAAGGACACGGTATAATTGGAAATTTAAATGGCTTAAACATATTAATATCATTTCAAAACCGTACTTCTTCGAAATAGGCAACCTTTCAAATGGAAATACATGTGGGAGCCTAAATTTGGTGCTCACCAAAACTCAAATGGGCAAGGGGCTCACTTGATATGCCCTCTCTCTCTATATATATATAAGGATTAGATTGCTTTCTATTGGAGGATGAGTCATTAAATACATCAATTACAATTGTGATTCTTAAATAAATTGCTACATGTACCAACAATGTTGTCATCCAATTATGGAAAAATACCTAGTAATTTATGGGAATATTGAATTTATTATTAACATATTTACATGGGACCATAATGGAAATGTTTAAAGGAGTAGAAATCTCATGTTTGACTGGTTCTGAGGTGTTTGAGTCACCCTGATTTGGAATCCTTATTACCAAACGTTAATTGATTACAGAGATCGAGTACAAAATGGTAAAGCATCAATTCATGATTATTCATTTTTATTACATTTTTATTACCATCAAAACTCAAATCCTAATCTTCGTGTGTAATTATACCAGGGAGTAATATTAATCAAGAAATCATGATCTATTCTTTTAGTATTGACCAAACCATATCTCAATCATCAGGACACTCCAAATACACTTCATAGTTTCTCCATAATCCAATCCTTTTTGGCATCTGCATAGGACTATGATTGGGTAATACAAATTCGACATATACAAACAAATTCCTTATGTATTTTATCCTGTGGTCCGTCACAACATTTAAAGGTCTCATCTAGAATGAATAGGCATACATGTTTGTTCAATCTAAAGATCTGACACATATCTTTAAAAGTTTTATTCTATATATAATCATTATTCAAATATATAATTCATACGTAGACACATGTTTTTTCAAGTATTATCTCTGATATGTTTGATACCAATAATATTGGTACATACCTTAGGTCCAATGCTTATCTATCCTTATCATGGTCGTCACAACTCCTTCTGATCACATATTTGTTCTATCCTCCTTTTCTGATTCAACGTCATCGTCTCCTACGGCGAAGACAAATCTCTGGTGAGGCCTTCTTGGTAAATTTCTTCCTCTACCTCCCTCTTCCACCTCTGTCTCTGGGGCACACGAATTAGGAAAAGAGTGGTGACATTGGTTTAAAAGGGTTAGGGTTTTTATTGTTATAACTTAGGGGAAGTGATGGAATATTAAATCACATTAAATTGGGTAATGAAAATGACAATAATGATATTAAGGTGATGCTATTGCGATTTTTTCCAAAAAAATTATTACCGTCTACCGCCTTAAAAATCAATTTTAGAAATTTCTTAGTAAATGGACATGATGAAAGTTGTGGATTTCATTTGCAAGTTTTTTTTCAAGACTTTTCTTACTGGTATGGCTCGCTTTGCCCCGTAAAATATTTATATCTTCTCAGCCACGTCACTCTAATGGGAGTGTGATCTACTACATCTTCTATACAGTTCTTCATACGGAGTCATCACGATAGTTGAAAGATAACAATTTATTCTAAACATGCTCTACTATAGGAAGAAATCTATCTGAGCTGCCTGCAAAATCATATGCACATGCATCCAACAAAACTTCTAATCTATGGATGAGCCTATTTGATTTACCATAAGTTGCAGGCAAAAACCTC
This sequence comes from Ottelia alismoides, assembly GCA_037367405.1. Lineage (NCBI taxonomy): Eukaryota > Viridiplantae > Streptophyta > Magnoliopsida > Alismatales > Hydrocharitaceae > Ottelia > Ottelia alismoides. Next base: position 157,073 of record JAZKJV010001890.1, on the reverse strand, counting down.
TTGAAAACTTTTACATGACTAGATGTGTATCTCGTGTCCTAATCTAACATAATTAAGGTTGGGATACCATCTTCATGGATAATCTCATTCCATATAGTTTTGTTAGACTCTCTGTCTCGATTGATCCAAGCGGATACGTATGAGGTGACTTGATTTGATCACTGATCTACAATAATATGTAGGATACCACAATGATGTATCATTTTCTTGGGTAAATTAGTAACAAAATCCATTTTATTATGCTTCTAATTGAAATTTTGTATCTCCAAGTTAGCACATGTTGACATGTTTCTGACGTTCAATTTTGAATTGCAAGGTATTTGGAAACAAATTTGGTAATGTCTTTCTTCATATTTAGCCATGAGACATATTGTTTTAGATCTTTATACTTTTTATTATTCATAGGTACATTGTGTATATAGATCTATGAGCTTCATCTAAGATCTATTGTCTTAACTCATTGTTAGCCATAAATCAAAATACATCTTGTTATCTTCCATTTTTCTTAATTTAATTTATAAAATCATATTCTTCCTTCTTGGGTGTTTCATTCATTTTTGAAACATCTACATCTTTTTATGCCACGTGGATCTTTCAAATTGCCTTAAAATCATTTTTTACTATATCAGTAAAGTTATCAATATATTAGAGAAAAATATATCGCTACTAACTCCAAGTCATGAGTAGGATACTATAAGTGAAGTGTTCGATAGTGACTCTCTTGCAATCTTAATTTGTCTGTGAAGGCGAGGGTATTCGTCTCACGCATCATAAAAATGTGGAGATCGCATCTTATGCGATCTAGGTCGACTAGTCACACTACTCAACGGAAATAAAAAAACTTCTGTGAAACCATATGTCATGGGAACCATTCCCATGTCTTTTCATATTTATGACAAATAAGTTTTAGGTTTACCGCTTTTAGTGTGATCATGATCCCTGTGTCTCAAAACAAAGAGACCTCTTGTCTCAAGTCCGATCCGACAGAGCGAGCACTTGCGGGCGCGTGGATGAGATGCAAGCTTTCAGCAATCCAAGTTGATGATCTGAGCATGCAACCTCCTAATTTAGGCTCACGAAATCTATGGTCTTCCTCACGAGTACGAGGTACCAAAGAAGATGAAAATCCGCAAGCAGTCGATCCGGCAGCACAATAGCAACACGACGATGATGGAGTTTTCTCAACAAACCCTTGAAGTGGATGGTCACTAGGGTTTTTGGTTAGGAATATGGATATGTATATGAGAGAGACAGAGAGTTTTGTTTCTTTAACTTATGTGTAAAAAAGGCTAGGGTTGGCTCTTCTTTTATATAATTTTGGATGGTTAGGATGCACTCCTATTTCAAAACAATGGACTAGATTTTGTTGCAACAATTTACTACAACAGTTAATAAATTTAATTAAAAGAAATAAATATATTGAAGAAATTCTCCAATAAATTAAACTCTTATCAAATCAATTACATATGGAATAATGAGGAATGAGGAGATTCTCCTTCCTCATTAGGGTGGATGGCCACCATGGAGTCATTTTCCATGTGGCCATCCACATCAATTAAGGTATGGATCTCTCTTCTTTCGTTATGGATGAGATTATCAAATCTCAGCATATTTTCCACATATTTGAAAAAAATTTTGTTGATTACACTTTCACCAAAATAATTCCAAATTATTTTATTACAATTTCAATCATGTCCTTGATAATTATGAATCATATCCATCCATATAATATTAGAAGTAAATAATATTTACATTTAATTGTAAAATGTGAATCCAATTAACATTTAATTATATAATGTGAATCCAATTCACAATAAAAGAATAAACTATAACTCATATCTATAATTAAACTCTTTATAATATGACGAATCATATTCATAATACAAAATATAATAATGCGGATAGTACTATCCACATTAATCATATACTTAATAATTAAATCAAATTTATTTATCTTAGATGTCTCTCTACACGTGTCCAAATAATGTGAATCATATCCATATTATTAATGATAATTTTTTTATATTTAATTATCATTAGTCCAATGGTCAGATATTGTCAATAATAGAATTATTCTTTAATTCTTTTAAGAACAATGTACTTTCTGCGGGGATACTTGGAGATAAGGATAGGACGATTATATATTCCATGTATAGTGACCTGGATACTGAGATCTAATCTCATATCCATACTAAGAAGGTCGTTTGGAGATGTCTGATCAAGCCAAGCATAATATCTAATCTTCTCATTGAATATAAATCATATTCAGATCAATGTCCAACATTTCGACAAAGATTGAATAATCAATCTAATGAGTGGAGTTACTAAATTGTGTGGGGTGAAATTTATTATACCCTGCAAATAAATGTGTATAGTCAAGTAAGTGCAGGGGTTGAACCACTGAGAGAAAATATCTGGATAGGAGTATTTTTTTGTCTATAAAAGAAATAACAATTTTTTATGTAATTTTATGTTTTTTTTGGGTTTTTAATTATATTTATTTGTATGGATTTTTAGTTTTATAATTTTTACTATATTTGAACTTTCATATTTTTTGTTTTCTTTTTATATTTTTTTGATTTTTAATTACTTTTTATTGTTAATATGTAATAAGTATATATAAGTCTATATATTAAAATGTATAATATAATAACCATATATTTTATGAATATATAATAAATATATAAAATCAGGAAAATACAATTGAGTACATTCCTTTTTATATTTTCAAAGGTATTAAATATATTTGTAAGTAGTTATAAAAATTTTTAGTAATAAGTATATAAGTATAATATGTATCTATAGTATATATAGGCTATTATATTTAAAAATATATTCTAAAAATATTTGAAAATTATAAATAAAATGTTTTCTATTTTATATATTTGTATCTATTTTCGTGAATATTTCTGGCAAATTTTACTAATTTTTAAGTACTTTTAAAGTCTAAAATACTCCAAAATAGGGAGTTAATAAATAGGCCAACTTGTTTTGAGATTTAAAAAGATAAAATAAGTCAAAAGTTTTTAAAAAATATGTAGTTTAAAGTATAAATAAAAATATGTAAAGGAAACCATTTTTTATTTTATATAATCTTTTCTAATTTTTTAGGGTTAAAAGGGTTTTTAAAATTTTAAGGCTTTTCTTTTGTATTTTTTTATTTTCGGTCTTGAATTACATTATATAGTAATATATAACATATATTTTTTTAGAATTCTTTGATGATTTTTTAAATTATTTTTGTATTTCTATCTTTAAATAAAGAATAAATAGCTCTTTTTCGATTTTCAATAAATGGAAAATAGGTAAATGTTAAATAAAATTAGGGAATGAACATGCACAACATTAGTCATTTAATGTAATTTTTTCAAGAATTTCTAAGTACGAGAGCTATTTAATCAAAAATAAGAAATTAATTTACAAGGCCTGACGAGGCATTTTGCAATATAAATAAAATGGGATAGTCTACATGCAAAAATACTAAAAGTTTTTAACTAAAATATAAATTTTATATCTAAAAATAGATAAAGGAACCTTGTGGGCAATTTGGCAAACTTATGTGGGGGACCATGTGAGCTGACATGGCATTGGACCTAGGCCTAATATACAATAAGTACCGAGGCCGATATGTTATTTTTATGAAAAATATTGAATGTACCTACATATTTACATGCCTAATATAAAACAATAAAATGATGAAGGGGCTACTAGGTAATTTACCCCTTAAAATGTGTGTGATCGGGCAGCTCTAGATCTTTCATATGGAAAGATGGATGGTGGTTGTTGCATACTGCTTCATTTAATTTCAAGTGCCCAAATTAGATCTGGCTCCTCTACCTGATCAATGGTGGAGGAGGGGTCTAGATGAACTCCTGAAGAACAAATCTCCAATGAGTTGTGATCATCGATTTCTCCTCCGTGCAGCCTCTTCCTTCATGGTTGAGCTGCTCTTCAGCCTCTACGAAGCCTTGCGCATTAGCAGGTGCCTTCAGATGTGTCTGGGGCTTGTCAGAGGAACCCCGAAGCTTCAGCCACTTGGATATCATGTTTAAGCTTCGAGGTGGAGCTCCAGATGGTCTTCATGATCGCGGACCTGCACCAAAAGCCATAGGACAATGAGAGGCGTGTGACGGACCCTCTCTTGAAGCTGATAGCATAAGGGGGAAGCATGTCAATAGAGCTTTGGTGAAGGCAGAGGAGGGGGGCTCTGACTCCCGCTTGATCCGTACGTGATTAAGGAGAAAACATGTGGGATTTGTGGAACATGTTAAGAGGTTTGAAATGGGGCAAAAGGGGTCGACATAGTGTCCGTACGAGATGAATTTTGTGACGGAGGCTCCGACGATTTTCAAACCAAATATTAAGCTAAATAATGAACTAATTAATAAAACTAATGACTACATTATGCTATTAGAATGAAATGCAGGCTAAATAACTTTACCTAGCAGCTCAACAATCTTGGAAGCTTGGAGTAGAAGAAGCTCTCCAGAGAAGCTCGTCAGTGAACCTAGATCGCACTGCCCTCAGCTTTATCCACACCGTGGAGCACTAGAGCTTAGAGATGTCACCAAGGAGCATCAACATGAAGGATCCTCTAAGGGTTACATGCTAATAACATGGATCAAAACCAAAAATGGAGGTGGAGCTCTGATTTAATACAAGTGGTGAAGGATAAAAGGGGGAGAAAATGGGGGGTGAAAGGATAGTTTTTGGGAAGATTATGGCATGGGTATGGAAGAAGGACAATAAGGGGCACAATGGTGGTGGTCTCGAGGAGGAAGAAGGAGAGGGGAAGTCATGTAAAAAAGGAGAAGTCGTGGGCTCCACTTGTTCTGAGAGATGAGGGATGGGTGCAAGGAATGTTGATATGGGGTCAACGATCCTTGCTTCCTCGTTGGTCCACATGGACCAACCAGGAAAAAGAATGAAGAAAATGTCAAGTAAATTCAATAAAAATAGAAAATAATTTTACTAAATTAAATTTAAACATGAAATATGTTTGTAATTTTATGTAGTATTTTTATGGCATTTTATTTATTTTTACAATGCATTTTATTAAGTTTTAATACTTACATGTATTTATATATGTATAGATACTTGTATTTTGTATATTTTATTTTTAATTTGTGTTTATATTTTATAAATATACATGTATTTTCTATATTTATAGCTCATTTTAGATACATATTCGTGTAATTTTAGTATAATTTTATGAGTTTATTTATGTACTTAAATAAATATGCAAACATATTATATAGGTATATTATAAATATATTTATTTATATATTAATGTACATTATTTATTTTGATATTTTTTGTGCTTTTATTTTAATTTTATTATGTACATATATTTTAAATCATACTTAAAGATTTATAAAAATACAAGAAAGTGAAAAATATAAAGAATGAATTTATTAAATATTATATACATGTATATTGCACAATGAGGGGCCAAAAGAGAACTTGTAACTCTAAACTAAATGAAATCACCTTCAATATATAATTTAATTTTTGAATAATAACGTGAATTTTGATTTTGTATGGAGAATGTACATGTATGTAAAGGTTTTGTTGTGGGTTTTCATTTTGTGTGTCCTGGGCACACTGAGCATTATTTTTTAATGAATTAAATATTGTATTTTTCTTTGTATTTTTATTTACAAGTTTCATGTTCAAAGTTTGTTGATTTATGGTGTAGAAATAATAAGATAAAATAGGTCCCAAAATATAATTATTGGGCTATAAATTTAGGGTTTCTGTGATGTGTATTCAGTACAATTGGCAACTATATCTCCCCCTACTTTATTTCTTGTCAACCAAGTCATCATGATTAATGAGTCTCAAGGTATAGGGTCACTCATTGTCTTTGGCGCTTCACTCTTTTTCTTCTCTACATTTATTCTTTTATTTTGGAATCAAATACAATATTTTGTACAATATTTTATACAGTATTCAATGTGATTTATTGAGTGTTATTTTTCACAAATTAATGAAATATACATGCATTTAACTAGGGATATAAGGTCAAAAAGCAAGAATAAAGGTGATGAAATGTAGATTCATCACCCCCATACTTGCATTTGCTAGTCCCTAGCAAACAATTATGTTAATAAGTGTAGAAAAGAAAATAAAGAAAAGAAAAGGAAAGAACTTGGAATAATTTTTAGCTTTTAAACTTGTCTTAAAAAAATCAAAGTTTGGAGCTCAGAGAGGGTCTTTGAAGTCATGGTTTGTTTGAAACCACATTAAGGTTAGGAAGTGTGCCGCAACAACCATTAGGTTGCATAATCTTACTATCCACTTATATTAACTATCAGGTAAAAACCATCCTCCTAGTCACATACTCTCGCACCCTTGAAATGACAGATCCATGTGTGTGAATTTTTTGGCTCTTCCCAGACAAATCACTGAACTATCAGAGTCTACTCTCTGGTAGATCATCCTTGTGGAGATAGATATTTCCTTCTAAGTCTTGGTGCTTCCAGTTTCACAAACGGAAGGGGGAGAAGCTAGAAGAATCGAAAAAGAAGTGGGAATGGACCAATGTAGTCTCATTCCCTTATGAAGCTCGGTCAATGTAACCAAGTCTTCCCCAAGAAGTGGGCTTTTTTAGAAGCTCAATATTTTTGTGGATTTTTTGGTGTATGCTTCTTTTGGATATTTTCTTAGACTTTGCATTGCTCTGCATTCTTATTTGTGCCCTAACAGATATAGTCTTTTGGCCCACCCATATTTTGGGGTCTAGGAAAAAGTTACGCCAATAGACCATTCCTCATCCTATGCATATTCTCAATCTAGTCTCCAGTCGTTAAATGTCCTGGCTAACAGAAGAAGTGGTTTGGAGTACCGATTTCAACAATCTCCAAGAGTGGTACCTGGGCCACCCTTGATGATGCAACCTAGTATCGTCTCAACTTAGACTAAAAGATTTTTCAACAATCCATCTGAGTTGAGCTAAGTGTTAAGTGTGAGGTTTCTAGTCAAGCCACTATCTAAAGAGTCATACGGATGATATGAACGGTTGTAGTTAGACACATGAATCGACTAATGAACATAGTCTCATGAAACCTAAAGAATTAAGTCAAGGTGACCTGAAGTCTCCTAAATTCAAGTCATTAGTGGGTTCCTCTAAAATTAAGTTTATTATGGTATATACCAAGCTCCAATCTTCAGACTTTACTTCAGACTTATTCAATTATCTTGATCATTCTGAAAAATGCAATGTTATATATAATGAAATAAAATATTTTTATGAAGTAATTTTCTGATGTTGATATTTTCATGAATTTCTGGAAAAGTTTTGCAAATTTTTATGCAATTTTGAAAACATTTTACAAAATTTTATGGATTTTGGAAATTTTGATGTTTTTTGGGATTTTTAATAAGGGCTAGTGAAGAAATCATGTGCAAGTATTTACGTGGGAGTGCATCAATATTTTCAATAATTAGAGTGAAAGATTTACACTAGAAATTTTACAAGTTAAGTTAGTTGTTATTTACAGACTTTTATACAATGATTATATATGTACAGAGTTGTGTTCATGTTATTGTTACTCATAATTATATACAAGATCCTCAAAACCAATTTTAAAATATTTTAACAAACATTTTGAAAACTTATTTTTGAAATTAATTTGATTAAAATATTTGCAAATATTTATAAATTTGAAAATAATTTTGCAATGATTTTTCAAAAATTATGTATAGATTTTTCAAAATATTTTTACAACCATTTTCCAAATCATTTACAAACTAAAGTTTTCAAAAATAAATAAAAGAAATTTTTATAAACACAAAATTTTTATAAAGATTTGAAAACATGTTACAAAATATTTTCCAAATGGTTCAAAAGATTTTTCAAGACATATATAACCATTTTACAATATTTTGCAAAATAATTTTAAACCAATTTATTAACCTTATTTATAATTTTTTTTGAAAAATCTATACATATTTATAGTTTATTCTCAACAATTGATTTGTTGTATATTTCTATCCATACAGTATATTAGGCATATTACTGAAAATACAAAGGTATGAGTTATGGCTAAAGTATATACAATGTATATACTTAGCTTGAGCTATGTCCTCATAGGTCAAAGAGAAAAAGGAAGACATAACTCGTGCTAAGTATAGGAAAGCCTATACTACAATGACTAAAATAACGAATGAGAAGTCGGTCATCCCCCATACTTATTGTTAAATAATCCTGCGTATAGTTGGTTGTGTACAAAATGGGGATGATGGAGAATCGAAATTTACGAACTTAATGTACTCAGCTTGTCCTCCTTATACTTTGGGTGAGATATCCTTTATTTTCGACATAATGTCAACAATTGAGAGGTAAGCGAACAGAAGAACAATGGATAACCCAAGGGCACTCACCCCCTCCCACAATACTTTGGACGAAGCATATCCTAGGTATAGCACAAATGAATGGGGTGAGTGAAACAGAGTAGAAAGAATTGGAAGAATGAAAACGAACAGAAGAAAAGAAGAAATTTTAATCAAAGATATTTTTGAGAGCATTGTGTGGCTCCACTGAAGTTGTTGAAGCCATGCATTCTTCATTGAAAATTAATTGTACAGAGTCGACAATGGCCAGGAATGTGTCACACTCTAAGTATAACTTCAGCAACTGACCGTTGACAATGAAAGGTTATGCGTCAGCTGGCATATCTGATATCAAGACACTTCCGTTGTCACGTACGATTTTGACTCTATATGGCCCAGTTCATTTACTCTTTAATTTATGTGGAAAAATCATCAATTTTGCGTCAAACAACCACACTTTATGCCCATGTTTGAAGGTCTTTGTTCTTATATGCTTGTTATGCCAACGTTTGACATTCTCTTTGTATAACAGTTGTTGTCGTACGCGTAATATCTTAATTCATAGAGTTTGTTCAGATCCAACTTTCTCTACTGACCACCTTTCCAGAGTCGAGATTGCATATGTCAACTACCCACAATGATTTGTGAATGAGCTCCACTAGCAGATGACATGGCTTCCCATAGACAAGACGATAGGGCGACATGCCTAGAGGATACTTGTAGTGGTTCTGTGTTCCTAGAAAACTGAGTCCAGGAGTTGTGACTAGTTCTTGTGGTCTAGCTCACAAGTTTCTACAGGATCGCCTTGATTTCGTGGTTGGATACTTTGGCCAAGCCATTTCACTAAGTATGATAAGGAGATACAACTTGGTGATCGATGTTGTACTCCTTTTAATTTCATTACCTCTTTATTGATGAAGTGGCTACCCTAAATCAAAATAGTATATTCGATATCCCGAACTGTGAAATGATATTCTTTTTCAAGAATCTGCAAACAGTTCTGTTGTTGACAGCTCGAGCAAGGACAACTTCAACCCATCGACTCACATAATCTACGACAACCAAGATGTATTCGAAGCCCTGACTGTTAGGGAAAATACCCATGAAGTCGATGCTCCGTGCATCGAACACATCAGATATCTGGATGAATTTGATGGGCATGTTGTCTTTAAAAACAAGGGTTTTTCCCATCTTATGGTAGTCGTTACAGGTTTTTACATAGTCATTTGCATCCTTGAATAGTGTGGGCCACCAAAGGCCACATTGTAGTATCTTTGTTATTTATCTATTGCTAGAATGGTGTCCATCAGATTCAAGCTTATGGTAGTGCTCAAGGACACTTGTGTAGTCCTTCCATGGAATACATCGATGCCAAATGCAGTTTTCTCCTTCCCTAAACACGCGTGGATCGTCCCATTGGTAAAAATGAATATAGGACATAAATTTGTCCTTCTTAATTCTCGTCCTATCTTGTGGAACCGCCCTAGAGATGAGGTAGTTCACAATGTCATCATACCAAGGGTAAGATGCCATGTTGAGAATTGATTCATCATGGAAGGTCTCTGTGATCGGTGTACTGCTCATTTGAATATCCTAGCAATCTATTCTAGACAGGTGATCTACTACCACATTCCGAACTCCAGGCTTATCTCTAATTTCCTTGTCAAATTCCTGGAGGAGAAGGATCCACTAGAGTAGATTGGATTTGGCATCCTTCTTTTGCTGAAGGTGTTAGATAGCAGAGTGGTAAGTGAAAGCTATAACTTTAGATCTAAGAAGGTAGGATCTGAAAACTATAACTTTAGATCTAAGAAGGTAGGATCTGAACTTCTCTGAAGAAAAAAAACAACCAGTAGTTCTCTCTTTAATATATAGCTTCTTTATGCCTCATCTAATATTTTGTAGGCATAATGGATGGCATAGGGAACTTTGTCTCTTCTTTATCCTAATACAGCCCCAATTGCAAAATCTGACGCATATGTCATGATCTCAAAACGAAGAGACCAAACAGGTGGTTGTAGGGTTGGAGCCTGAGTGACAAGCCTTTTCAACTGATGAAATGATTGGAGAACCTATTGGTCTACAATGAACTCGATCTCCATGCAAAGAAGCTCGGTGAGAGGTTGGACAAGCTTGTTGAAGTCCCTAATAAATCAACGATAAAAGCTAACATGCATAAGAAATGACCTTGTATTCTTCATACTAAGGTGTCTTGAGTTTATCAATTACATCCACCTTCACCGAGTCCACCTCCATGCCACTTATGGAAATGACATGGCCCAGCATGATACCTTTAGTAACCATGAAGTGGCTCTTTTCCCAAGAAAGAACAAGATTAACTTCATGGCATTTCTATAGTACTCTGTCTAGGTACATAAGGCATGAATTAAAACTATCACCGTAGACAAAGAAATCATCCATGAAAACATGAAGAAAACTCCCAACCATGTCAGCAAAGACGGCTAGCATGCACCTTTGGAAAGTAGCCGGGGCATTACATAGGCCAAAGGGCATTCTTTGAAAAGCATACGTGTCGAACGAACACATGAAAGTTGTCTTCTCTTAGTCTTCAGGGGCGATCGCCACTTGGTTGTACCCGGAGTACCCATCTAAGAAGCATAGGCATTCTTTCCCTGAATGTCACTCAAGAACTTGATCAATGAATGGTAAAGGGAAATGGTCCTTCTTTGTTGTTGAATTCAGGCAGTGGTAGTCAACACACATGCGCCAGGATGTCAGTACTTGTATCGAGATCTCCTCTCCTTGGTCATTCTTCACCAGGGTGAGCTCTAATTTCATTGGAACAACATGCAGGGGGCTCACCCATTTGGAGTCAGAGATGGGATAAATGAATCATGCTTCACACCACTTCGTGATTTTCTTCATTACAATGTCCCGAAGCTTAGGGTTTAACCTTCTTTGAAATTCTGAAGAAAAATTGCAGTCATCTTTAAGATAGATGTGGTGTGAACACAGGGCCAAAATTATCTCGTAGTGATTAGATACTTCCAACCAAGTGCCTTGCGGTTATTCTAGAACTCAAGAAGTCGAGATTCTGGATTAGGTGTCAGCCTGCTGCTAATGATGATTGGATACATGTGTTCTTTGCCTGCAAAGAAAGTGTACTTCAGACCTGTTGTGAGTAGTTTAAGTTCTCGTAGTTGTTGAGATTGTTCTGTGGTCACTTCGGATATTGTGCTGGTAGATGGTTGTTTTGTTAATTTCAATGAGGTGTTGCTCACCTTTGACACTGCTGGCTCAGAAACAAATGTGTCAAATATATCAGCAATTAATTCTTCATGTTGGGAAGGCATGAATCTTCTTTGAACATGTTGATCAGTGACTCAGATTCTGACCCAGTCTCCTAGTCTGCAAGGAAGCATGGACTAATTGTGCTATCCATGTCCTCCTCTAAAGAGAAGATTTCCTGTGTGATGATGTCATTCAAAGAAAGATTATGATGATCACTAACATCCACAATGTCATAGTCTTATGTATCAGATACTGATCTCCCTCTATCAGATGCGACTTTCGGCTCACTGACCATATCCATGGTGACTTTTTCAATGTTGGAGTGGAAGGTGATCTTACCAAACCTGTAGTCAACAACCACCTCAACTGTGTGAAGGAACGGTCGACTTAGAATGATGGGGGTCTGGATTAACGGTGCAGGATAGTCCATGTCTAGGACTACAAAGTCAACTGAAAATTGCATGCCCTGCATCATTACGATAATGTCCTCCGACATACATCTGGGCTGCTTAATAGCTCAATCTACAAATTGTAGGATCATTCTTGTAGGCTTAAGAGGTCCATGCCCAAATTCTTGTAGTAATGACGAGGACATATGACTTATTTATGACTCACTATCAAGCAGATTCCACTCGAAAAATTGGTCGAAAATCTGGCCTATGATGTTGGGTTCTCCCTTGTCTTTCTTTTTCTAAGGGAGGTCACTGATTGCATTCACTGTGGCCATGGTTAGGACATGTTTCTCTCCTATACTGCATCCATTCTTGAGTCTCTGATGCTTGGATGTATATGACTCTTTCAATCATTTCTTTATCGCGGACATGTAGCTCACGTCCTTCATAAATGGCATTTTTAATATAAGATTTTCAATTATTTCAAAAAATGCCGGTGTCGGACAATGCATTTTTCAAAATTTTTAATTTTTTGGTAATTTTCATAGATTCAATAAATGAAATATTGACAGAAGAAAATTCAGTATTCTTAATTAAAGAATTTTTATATATGGCTAGCTAGAAGATGAGCCACCATGCAAAACAAGAGAAAACATATCAACACGAACTCTAGCTCCATCAGGCTGCTTTGGATTGGTTGTTGGTGCTAACTCCTCCAGTGCGGGTCCTTCTTGGCTTTGGCTCTTCATTTCTTTTTGTAAATTTTCTTTTTATTGAATTTTTTGTAAGTTTTTCTCTTGATGGTGGTTGTTATGTGTATGTGGTGTTGTTCCTCCATCATATTCTTCCTCATCTGACTCTATTGCTGGACCGATTGATGTAGAAGACACTCTCTAGAAGATGCTTTATTTTTTCCCTTGGCGGTGGCTGATGGCTGCAATACTCTACCGCTCTTGAGAGTCGCAACATTAGACAATATATAATCTAAAATACCTGAATCAGGTGGATCAATAGAGACACCGCAAAATACCTTCTCTTTGCACTTGAAATTATTGGGTTCACCTCAACCTACGTTGGAATAGGACTTTTGTGGTAGTGAGGTCGTCAAGCTTCCAAGACATCTCTGTGAGGCTTTGACGAGTTTGTCCAAGTAGTCAAGTGTTGGGTTCACAGGAGCGGCCTCAAATGATTCAGTGTGCTGACAATGCTGGGAATGGTATTGTGGAGGTCGCTGATGGGAATATTATTGGTTGTGGTGAGGAGGGAGTTGTTGTTGTAGACATTGTAGTGGAGGAGGATATTGACTATGAGAAGCAGCCGCGTAATTGTGTTATGGTTGGTGTTGGCGGTACGTGGGCTATTGGTATAGTTGGTTTTGCATGTAGCTGTTCTTATAGGATGGAGACTAGTCATGCATAGGATGGTGTTATCCCTAAACAAACCTCCCACTAGAGGGTTGGTGATACAACCCAATAGCTAAGGATTAACCATGTTGTTGTCGCCTGGACAACCCAATTGGACATCATTGATCCAGATGTCATTCACCTCTTGGATGATTGGTTGTGGTGGATCTATATAAGAAGGGGGCTGGGGCTCTTGCTAGTAGAGTACAATCTATTAAGATGGCAGCAGAGGTGAGTGGTCAGGTGCCTGCACGTAGCATATGTACTAGACCATAGGCTAACATGCACTCGGTTGAGGCTGTTGTGGAGATGATGGCTCTTTCTGCTCAGTGGGAATGGTGGCGACCACACTCATAGACTGCATGGCATTGATGGTGCTCACAAGAAGCTCAATCTGCTTTAAAATCAGATCCAGCTTGTCGAGATGATGGGTTCATTATTCGATTATGTAAAACTTCTTCAAGTCATGTGATCTCTTCTCAATTATATCAACTTTATAAAAGTGGCTCCCTAAGATGATGAGGATGGAGATCTCATCCATGTCCACTTCGCAGGATGCTACCACATTGACAGGCTTGTGGTGCAGCTGCGATTGCCTTTGATATGCACGGGATGAGGATAGACTGGCCTCTCCTTCGACCTTCTCTTTAAATATCTACCAAACAATGTCCTCATCGTTGTTGAAGTTGGAGCCACCTCATGCATCATCCATGAACCTCTGGCTTTCTGAAGTGAGGCCTTCAAAGAAGTGTTGGACTAAGCTGGTCCTCAGGATGTCAAGGTGGGGGCACTTCTCCTGTAAATCACATAACCTCTCCCAAGATTCATTTATGGACTCATGCGGTCCTTGGGAGAAGTTATTGATCCGTGATTGCTTCTAATTTAGATGACCAAGTGGATAATATTTCTAGAGGAATGCAGAATTCAGTTCTTGCCAAATCATCACGACCATCCCCAAATGATTGATCCAAATATAAAACCTTACCTTAAGGCTGAAGGGAAACATGGTCACCTTGACTACACCCAAAGGAATGTTGGGGTAGTGAGTTGTATGACGGATGCGAGAGAACTGCTGAAGATAGATATAGTGCTCTTCATTTGTGTTCCCATGGAAAAAGGGTAAAAAAAGGAAACTGAGGCTAAGCAGAGTAGATGAGGAATGGAATACAGTGATGAACAATAGATGAAGTAAAGAGGAAAACGATGAAGGATCAAAAGTGAGTGGGGCAAGAAGAAATAAAAATAGATGAAAAGAAAATTGGTGCAAGTGCACAGGACTGGATCTTTGACATAATTCTGATTCAAATAAACACAATATAAGTATGGATTCACAAACCCAACACAATGTGAAGCTGTGAGAGTTCAGATATTTTTATCTTTTAAATTTTATTGTTATTTTCAAGCAATCTTTGAACAAGAGGCTAACCATACAAGAAAGTGAGTACTGCCATAAGAGTATCATGTTCTTTCCACTTTCTTTGTAACATGTAGCTTGCACTTTTTCAAGAGAATTCTTGATATTTGGTCTAGATCCACTATTCAACCAAAGAATAGAGGGGGAAGATGATAGGTAAAACCACTACTTCCCCCATAAGTGAGGTACTTGGATGGAAGACGATGAGATAGACACACCTGTGAGGGCGTGGCCTAAGCTCAATACTTTGGACCAGGTCCGATGATCTACACAAGGCGAGAACACCTCCATCGATAAGGCCCTACTTGCCTATGTACGATAGAAGCACCAATACTTCATGAATCCAGTCAATAGCAGGACAGTATTCAGCCTGAGTTTTTGGCTCTAATCCTTATGGGTCATACCTTACTCAATATGGATAGTACCTAAAAATAATATGGGATTTATGAATCCCAAACAATGATGGTTCGCTACAAATTTTAATTTGGTCTATATTTATTAAACAGACTCCTTTTTTGAATTTTTTATTTTCACCTTTTTGAGTATATTTCATATAATTCACCTAATATTTTTTTATAATTTTAAAATTTTCTAAGTGACACAAAAATGGGAGAGGATATGGAAAATCCATGCAAGTTGACACTAAGGTAGAAATCTAACCTTAATATTTAATGATGAATACAAAGTTAAGAAGACTTAGAACAATTCCCAACTCTCTCCAAACAAAATGAAAAATAGGACTTTAAATTCTATACTATATGCAATGCAAGCTAGTGAAATTTCCCTAAGAAGGAGTTGTTATTAATCATGAAGAACCTGATTAATTTGAGCTAGATCCAAACGTGGAGACTATAGGCACATGCAATATATTTGGTGTTTGGACCTAATTTACTTGAGCAAGCAAGTCCAAAAATCTAAGGGCTTAATCACAAAAAACAAATAAAAAGAAGGTGAAAAACTCAAATTGCAGAAAATGAATAAAAATAAAAGGGAAAATTAAGACAATAAAAGTGAAGAATGCGAAGAAAATGTGAAAACTCTCACGAGGCCCCCAGGTGAACAATCACTCGAGCTTGGACCTCGATGTGCGTCTAGTGTTCAAAGTCCAAGTACATGTATTATTACAAATTAATAATGCAAGAAAATATTAAGTGTCTCTTTCTCACCAAAATAAAAGAAAATACCTACACTAATATCTACTCTTCACTCTCTCTTGCTCTCTCTCCAATTAGCTCAAAAGAAGAAGAGCCAATCTCCTCGCTGCTCGGGGGCACTGGCTTCCTAATAAGTCACCTTCACCATGCGGTCCCTCGTAAGAAATTCAACAAAGAGAAATGTCAGAAGCAGATAAACAATTATTTATATGAGAAATAGAAGACATGAAAATATGCAAATGAATATTTACACTAAACCTATCCTATGTGTTGCTATCTAACAATGACGCCATTTGGTTAACAACTGGTCGTGAGGGATCCTAGTGTCTGATCTTAGAGGGCTTACAATGCATGACTACTCAGGTCCGACAATCGATGAATCAACACTTCTCTTTGCTCTCGGATGTCAACAAATAGATGTAACAACAATAAACCCACAATAATGATAAATCAATGAAATTGTACCGGGTGAAATTTATTATACCCTACAAATAAATGTGTATAGTCAAGCAAGTGCATGGGTTGAACCACTGAGAGCAAATACACAGATATGTGTCTTTATTGTCTATAAAAGAAATGGCAAAGGTTTTTGTGTAATTTATGCTTTTTTATTTTTTTATGGGTTTTTAATATATACAAATTTTATGGATTTTTAGTTTTATTTTTTATTTTGTTTTTAATTTCATAATTTCTATTTTCTTTTTATATTTTTCTGATTTTTAATTTCTTTTTCTTTTTCATATATAATAAGTATTTATAGGTCAACATATAGTATTATGTGTAAAATAAAAAATATTATATAAATATATAAAATCAAAAAAATACAATTAAGTACAATCCTTTTTATATTCTTAAAGGTATTAAATATATTTAAAAGTATTTATAATAACAATTTTGTAATAAGTATATAAGTATAATATGTATATATAGAATATATATGCTTTTATATTTATAAAATATTAAAAATATTCAAAAAAATATAAAATAAAATGATTTGTTTTTTTTATATTTTTTCTATTTTGTGAATTTTATGGTAATTTCAATTAAATTTTAAGTATTTTAAAGTCCAAATACTCCAATGTAGGAATTGATAAATATGTCAAACTGTTTTGAGATCTAAAAATATACAATAAGTCCAAATTTCGCAAAACTAATTTTAGTATATAGAACATAGTATAAATAAAAATATAGAGAAGGAAATTACTTTTTGGATTTTATATAATATTTTCTAATTTTATAGGGTTAGGAGGGATTTTTATTTTTCAAGGTTTTATTTTGTATCTTTTTGTGATTTTTGAATTATATAGTAATATAAAACATATAATTTTTTAAGAATTTTCAGATGAGGTTTTCTATTTTTTGTATTTTTATCTCTAAAAAGGGAATAAATAGCTCTTTTCGAGTTTCAATAAATGGAAAGGGTTAAGTAAATGTAAATTAAAATTAGGGCATGAACATGCATAGCATTAGACCTTTATTGTAAATTTTCCAAGAATTTTCAAGCACATGAGCTGTTTAATGAAAAATAAAAGATAAAAATTAATCTATAAGGTCTAGTTGGGGCATTTTTGTAATATAAATAATGTGTGAGGGTGTACATGCAAGAATATAAAAATTTTAGAACTAAAATACAATTTTTTATATAAAAAGAAAGAAAAGAACTTAGAGGGGGTCCCTTCCAATTTTGATAACTCACATGGGGGGTCACGTGAGTTGACCAGACACTGGACCTAGGCGTAATATACAAGTTCGGGTGACCAAATTCTATTTTACATAAAATATTGAATGTATTTAAATATTTCAAGGACTAATATAAATTAACAAAGAGGTGGAGACTACTAGATAATTTACTCCTTAAATGTGCATGACTAGGCTTCTCTAGATCTTCCATGTGACGAGATGGATAGCGGTTGCTACGTACCACTTCGTTTAATTTCAAGGGCCCAGATTAGATTTGGGCCATCTTCTAGTTCCAATGGTAGAGGAGGGATCTGGATGAACTCTTGAAGAATAAATCTCTGATAACCTTCGATCATTGATTTCTCCTCCTCTGTCCTCCTCCTTCATGGGTAGCTACTCCTCGGACTCCTGGAATCCTTACGCATCAGCAAGTGCCTTCAGATGTGTCCAGGGCTTGTTGGAGGAGCCCTAGATCTGCAACCACCTGGAGCTCCTGTTTAAGCTTTGAGGTGGATCTCCATGTGGTCTTCTTGATTGTGAATCTGCAGCAAAAGTCAGAGGATAATGAGAGGGTCGTGGATCTATTGAAGTTGATAGCACAAGGGGGAAGTAGGTTGATGGAGCTCCTATAGTGGAGGAGGGGGGCTCTAACTCCCTCTTGATCCTTATGAAATCAAGAGATGGGAATTAGCAGAGCATGTGAATAAGTTAGAAATGGGGGTGAAAGGGGGTTGGCACAGTATTAGTATGAGGCGAATTTGGTGCTGGAGCATAGGGCTTCGATGATTTTCAAATCTAAAATTAAGTTAAATAACGAACTATTTAAAGAAACTAATGACTACATTATGTTACTGGAATAAAAGGTAAGCTAAATAACTTTACCTAGCAGCACGACAAGCTTGGAATCTTGGAGCAGAAGTTCCTCGCTGGAGAATTTTGCCAGTGAACCTAGATCACACCGCCCTCGCCTTTATCCATGTCATGGAGGATAGGATCTCAGAGCTATCACCAAGGAGCATCAACACGAAGTTTCCTCTTGGAGTTACATGCTAAGAACGAGGATCAAAACCAAAAAGTGAGGTGGAGCTCTGATTTTATACAAGTGGTGAAGGTTAAAAAGGGGAAGAAGATGGTGAGAGAGAGGACAGTGGTAGGAGGAGATTCTTGAATGGGCGTGGAAGAAGGATGATAGGGGAGCACAATGGTGATGGTCTCAAAGAGGAAGGAGGAGAGGTTAAGGCATACAAAAATGGGGAAGTCGAGGCTCAAGTTTTCTTACAGATGGGGGCCGGGTGCAAGGATAGTTGACCTGGGGTCAATGGTCCTTGCCTCATGGTTGGTCCATGTAGATTAACTACGAAAAATAATGAAGAAAATGTCTAGTAAATTCGATAAATAATAAAAAATGATTTTATTAAATTAAAGTTAAAACATGAAATTTATTTATAATTTTTTGTAGTATTTTCTAGGCATTTTTATTTATTTTTACGACGCATTTTATTATGTGTTAATATTTACATGTATTTATATATGTAAAATACTTGAATTTAATTTTTTAAATTTGTATTATATAATTTATTAATATATACACAAATTTTCAATATTTATAACTTATTTATTTACATATTCATGTAGTTTTAGTATATTTTTCTGAGTTTATTTATGAGCTTAGATAAATATGCAATCATATCATATATTATTAAAAGTATATTTACCTATATATTAAAGCACAATATTTGTTTTAATGTATTTTAATGGTTTTATTTTTATTTTATTATGTATATATGTTTTAAATAATATTTATAAATTTTTAAAAATATAAGAAAGTGAAAAATATAAAGAATGATTATATTGAATTTTTTATAATAAGATATTGCACAAAGAGGGCCCAAAAGCCAACTTTTGCATCTTAACTCCGAATTGAGTAAAACCGCCTTCATTAAATAGATGATTTAATTTTATGAACAACAAAGTGAGTTTGGTGAAATTTGAGTTTGTATGGAGAAGATACATGTCCACAAAGTTTTCTTTGCAGCTTTTATTTTGCGTATCCCGAGCATACTTTGCATTATTTTTGAATGAAATACATTTTGTATTTTTCGTTGTATTTTTAGGTATAAGTTTTATGTTCAAAGTTTGTTGATTTCAAGTGCAAAAATAATAAAAAAATAGGTCACAAATTATAATTATTGGGCTATAAATTTAGGGTATCTGTGTCGTGTCAGTACAATTGGTCACCCTATCTCCCCCTTCTTTATTCCTTGTCGATCAAGTCACCATGATGATTAGGTCTTAGGGTCTAGGGTCACTCAGTGTCTTTGACACTGCACTCTTTTTATTTTCTTTCTTTATTCTTTTATTTTGGAATTAAATGCAATATTCTGTATAGTATTTTATACAATATTCAATTTGATTTATTGAGTGATATTTTTCACAAAGAATAAGGTGATGAAATGGATATTCATCACCTGCATTCTGGAAGACCTAGAATAAACCTGATGTTTTTTTATCACTATTGAATTATCTTCTTCAGAATTTTATCATTAAGTTTCTCATTTGATCATTAGGAGTTGCGATCGATTATATGCTTTCAAAAAGCATATATCATACATAGAAATAATGTCATGCTACCAAAGCAAGATGATCGATGATGGAATTTGGTTGGTCCTAATATCTCATGAGTGAGCTCATTTATTTTCGGTTCAATAGTGAACTTGTATGATCTGTTTGAGAGATGGTATTGCTCATATGACCTCGTATGCACAACTGCTCATGTACTGCATTGACCTTGATTAGGTCATCAACCTAATGGTCTCCCTAATGTACATACTTAGACATATAGTAATACATTTGTCTCTTTTCAGATGATAGGCCCCTTGTATCGTGATAACATATGATAGATATCTTAGTTGTCTCAATCTCATTAAGTCAGCTCTTTGATCTAACTCATCTAACACCTCTGAATTTGTATTCATATGCAGAGGACCTGCATCAAGAGGTTGATTGGATATCATTCTTTGGATTAAGTATTTCCATCTTCTCAGGCTGGAGATCCTTTCTTGAGAGTGCTAGATGAGTCCTCAATCTAACACTTTAGATATCATCTAAGAACCAGCCTCTATGATTCAACCATTGAATCAAAAGTTGTATGATTATCAAGATGACCATGGTACAAAATCCTAATTAAACTAAGGGACCTTATAAGTGCATTCATTCATTAATCTCAGATAGTGAGTGAACATCAATAACTTCTATTTCTAAATAAAAAGGATTAGAATGACGTTTATTGTAGAAATGGTTTGCTTGGGGCTCACATGTCCAACAACGTGATGATAATCAAAAAACCTTTTCATTTTGTATAAAACACATACATATTTTAAGCCAGTTTATCATTGCTAACTAACAAGCCTCTAGTGCATTATAGTAAGCTTCAGGTCCAAGTCATAGTCAACTTTGACTTTTTTTTTAAAAAAAAAATCAAACACACTTCTATAAATGTACAAACCTTGCATCCTTTCTAAAGTGATTTTTCATCGTTATTGAAATATGCATGAAAGTTCTACATTGATCTAAAGGCTAGGATTTGGGACTTAGTTATACTAGTCGCTCAGGGTACTGGAAATTAAAATTTTGTTATAAAGATGAAACCACATGATATGAGACCAATTCTCATATCGTTTCATCGAGATCACAAACGAGTAATAGAATTACCTCTTGAAGTGTGTTTGTAGTCATGTATGTCTCTAAGCTAAAAGACCTCCTATGTCAAGTCTGATCTGATGAAGGATGCACTTACGAGTGCATGGATGAGATGTGTGCATCTCGTAATATGAGCTAAAGATCTGAGTGTGGAATCTCCTAACTTCGTCTCATGACATTGATGGCCTTCCTCATGAGCAATATGCATCGAAGAAGGTTGACATCCATGAGCAGTTGATCCAATAGCACAACAGTGTCGTGACGACTGTGAGGATCTCTAGGTCAATATGGTGGACGACCATAATATTGAGAGAGAGAGGAGAGGGGTTGATGAATCTCCATTTCATCACCTTTATTCTATCATTTTGTCCTTTAAAATGCTAGATAATGAATGTAAATACCATTAATTTGTACAAATTAACATTCATTCTTTGTTGTATAAATATTGCATAAAATACTATTTTCAATGCCAAAATTATAGAATAAAGGAAAGAAAAGAAAAAGAATAAAATGCCAAAGATATTTTATGACCCTAAACCCCGAGACCTAGGTATCTTGATGACTAGATAGACAACGAATAAAGTAGGGGGAGATAAGGGCTAAAAGCACAATAAAAATCACATTTGATTATTCATTATTTATGCATTTTTGGGACCAATTTTATTTTCCACTTTTTATACCTCAAATAAAGAAATTTTGTACATGAAAGTTGTAGATAATAATATATAGAAAAATAGAAAACTATGTTTTTACAAATTAAAACATAGTGTACAAGTTCTACTCTGAATATGATTCCCAAATACTAACTTTCCAGACCCATTCTCTCAAATAAAAACTCAAAATTAATCAAAATCACTTTTAATTATATATAATTTTTAATAAGTTATTTAATGAATGTTATTTCATATTTTTGGAATTAAGGAGTGAAAAGTAGGTTTTGGACCCCTAGTGTATAGTATATCCGAATAAAATGTTCATTTTATTTATTCTTTATTATTTTCACATTTTTTTATTTTTATAATTTTCCAAATATAATTATAGTATGTGTACATATTAAAAATGAAAGAGAACTATAAAAACAACAATAAAATAAAATACCTAAATACAAGACATAGACACAATACCTATATTTATACCTGTATATTTAATACTCCTATTTATTTAAGTGTACAAATAACATCATAAAAATATAATAAAAATATATTTAAGTATATAAAAATAAGTTCTAATTTTGTAAAAAATAATAGAATAAAATAATAAAATTAAAGATAAAAATAAAATAGACAAAACATAGATGAATATACCAATAAATGTACCCCTAGAAATTAACTAATATCAAATGGCATCAAAAAATAAATAAAATCATAATAAAATACTACATAAAATAATAAACATTCTTATTTTATAATAACAAATTAATAAAATCATTTAATATTTTTAATTAATTAATTTCTAATAATGGAGCTCTTTTGTCCTATAGCGGGATGACGTGGCCCAATCACCTTCCAGGGAATGTTGACCCCGGTCAACTTCCCACCTTTCAGCTCTGACTTTTGTCAGAGCCTCGAGTCCCTCATTTTCTTCGATTTTTCGAAGCCGCTCTGTTGATCCTTCCACCTCGAGCGCTTCACAAAGGTTGTGCATCTCACATCTGTCTACCTCATGTGATCATCAGATCCTGCTCATCTACCTCAAGCGTGTCAATAATCACCGTCTAAGTTCACCAGAACTCATTGTCTATAAATAAACCACCAAGCTCCTCCTTCCCTTTTTGATCCCCCTTTGAGATTTGCCAAGTGTTCTTGCGTGTGTGCTGAGGTCCAGGTGATAGTTGCGAGCCTCCCCATGCTTGGAGACGACGTAGAGAGGACGAGGCAACAGTCCACGGTGGTCTTACAACCACCCTACTTCCTCATCTCTGGCCAGGTATAGGAGTTGTTTTTTCTGCCTTCTTTAGATGACATTTGAATTCTTCTTTTTAATTATGCATTTAGTTTTGTGATTAACCATAGTTTTCATGTATAATCACCGTAATCCAAGTTCATCGGAGCTGGGCTACGACGAACCGCTATACTTGTGCTCGATCATCTTTCGATGTGCCGATCACTTCCAATTCTTTCCTCATCGCATGCTCCGTGTTTTCCCTCACTTAAATCACCCTGCTCCTTTCCCGAGCAACGAATCGAGGTTTCCCTCTACGAGTTTGTTGACGCATGAACTACAAGCGAAGGACCCCATCTGGGGCAGTTTTGAGGTTTTAGAAGCACCTTCAGGAACACTGGACCTCCTGGCTCGAACAGCGAGCCCTGGAGACTGTCGAGCCATCCTCTCGATGCAGAACGATGTAATGAATATGGACACCATCTCAGTATACCGAGAGGAGGCTGGAGGAGGTTGCGAGGCCTGATTGAAGGAGCCCCATTGAAGCCATTTTCCATGTTCTTCATGATGCATCCAGAGTTGTCTGATTTGGGACTGTTCTTCCATAGTAGCAGTGTACATCAGATTACGCAGTGCCTCGGCTATTCGATCGCTTCCTGCGATCTAATCACAAACATTCATTGCAGAAGCGTCATCAGGAAGCGTGGTGTGGATGTGTGGTAAGTGAAAGCATCCATACCATCCGTTCCCGCACCAGTAAGGGGTAAATTGCACACTTTACCCCGCTCAATTTTGTAATTAATAATTAGTCTTGTAAATAAAATAGATAGTGTAAATAAATTGGTGAATTTGCATGCAGTCCCATGTATTTATTTCCTATTGCACTTAGGTCCATGTTAGGTCACCTCACGTGACGTCGCATGTGAGGTGGCCAAATTACGTGGATCCCCTTGGACCTTTTTGTAATCACTTTTAGTCCAATAAAAATTAATGTAAGTTGTATATGTTTGGAAATAAATCACATAGCCACCCAGATTTTAATATATTTATATATATGCCCCTATAGCAATTGTATTTTTGTATGCTTGTTGTATCTATTTAAAAGAGCAATCGTGCTCCAAAAATCACAAATAATAGATGTAGTCTCTTTATTTTTATAGTTTCACTCCATATTTTTGTTTTGCAATTTTGGATTGTTATTTATAAAAATCTTCTAGAGCACAAAATATCCCTGTCTATAGTGTAAAATACCAAAAAAATAAAAACATGTTGAAAAATTCCCCCCCAAAATTATTTTGTTTATTTAAGTGTTTATAGCTTCAGACCAAATATCATATAAAAATAGAAAAAGAAAACTCTTCAAAATTGTAAAATCTCTAAAACCTTTATAAAAATCTAAAAAATTCTCAAAACCCCCAAAATATATTTTTATGTTATATAATTTGCTCTATATTATTATTTACATATTAAAATTGATTTGAAAAATTTTGTACTTAATTTTCTATTTTTAGTTTCCACTTCAATTTCCGCGTATTATTTTATCCCTATTTTAGGGTATTTTTATTTAAAAATAAAAAAAATGTGTAAAAATGTAAGAAAAATGACAAAACACTAAAAATTATAATATTTAAATCTGTATCTTTGGGTTATTTTTTGTTATATTTATATCTATATTATCTATTATGGTATATATAGATTTATATATGTTATTATATATATTCGAAACAAAAAGAAAATCTAAAATATATAACACGTGAAAAGAAAATACTAAATTATAAAACCAAAAACAAAAAAAGTATTTATAAAAACAAAAATTATAATGACATGGTTGTACATAATACTCTTTGGTTAAAAATAATCGTAGGGTACCGATTTTGCTCTCTATGGTTCGACCTCTACATGCTTGCTTGCTATACCTTGTGTTATGTAGAGAATAATAAAATTTGACTCACATTTATGCTACTTATTGCTTGATTATTATCGTGGGTTGATTTTTGATAGATTGGGATTTCGTGACCAGTCGCTTCAATCTCTCCTTGTGTAGACTACTCTAGACCCTAGCAAGATCTCAGTCATCAAATGGCATTGTTGCTGGGGAGCAATGTGCGTAGGCTATTTTGTCATTTATTTTATATACACAATATTTTGCTTATTCATAAATTCATTAATGTAATTAGTGATTTTTTATTTTGCACAAATTCATTCAATTATTCTTTCTATATATCTCATTTTGTTACATTATTTGATTATCTGTGCTTACATATATCTCTTTGTGACTTTGTTGCGAGGGCCCGCTACGCGAGGACGACTTCTTAGGAGGCCAAGGCAGCCGAGCTTGGTGGATATTTGTCTTCATCCTTTGACCAGTTGGAGAGGATACAAATGAAGCAAGGTCAGAACTACTTAGCATAGAAATATCTTAGATTTATTGATTTATTGGTGAGAGAGAGACAATTATAATTCGTAATAATTAAGAGTTGGACACTACTCTCCACAGCGAGGTCCAGTGCACGGGTGTCTGTCCACCTAGGGGCCTCATTGTAGTTTTTTTGTATTTTTATTACTTTCTTTTATTTTCATTCATGTCATTTTGAGTTTTCCATACTTCTTTATTATTTGTTTTATGTGCATAAAGCCCCTAGACATAGGTTGCTTACCTTGATAATTAGTTCTAAACCCTAATAAGAATTCATGTACATATAGTTTCTTATATTTGAATCTAGTCAAAATATTAGTTATTTGGATTTGAGACTCCGCACTGAGAGAGGTCGTATGCATCGCTTGTAGGACCCATTGTGGCGGGCACCGATCAACATCGAAGACCGGACCTTTGTCTCATTTCTGAATAATTACAAATGGTTCTTCACTATTAATAGTAATTACTGTTTAGGGTGATTTTGTCGATTGCACACCACATTAGGTTTAAAAATTTTGTTTTGCATATCACATGGAGAGAGCTGGGAAGTATTGTAAGTCCTCTAACTCAGCATGCAACTTTAGGTTCAATGATGAGATTTCCATCATCGAATCAACTTGTATGGCTTTTCCGCTATCTCCCTCTTATTTTGAGCACATACAAAAATGTTAGGCACTTGTATGCAAAAAGATCTAAAAAAGTGAAAAACCAAACAAAATTAAAATAAGGGGACTGCTAAATAAACTTTGACCTAGATTTAAATCTGTAATGGACTTTCATTATCTTAGGTTCATAAAGCCCTCATTGTTTTCAGGTACCTTAGGAGGGAACCAAAACCCCTCCCACGAGTAAGGCACGACCCGCTAAGGATTAGAGTCAAAAACCTAGTCTGTAGCTGCCATGTGTATTGCCTGGATTTTTGAAGTAACAGCGCTTCTATCATATATGAACGAGTAGGACCTTGTTAACGATGGTGTTCCCACCTTGTGTGGAACATCGACATATTCTGAAGTACTAGGCTTAGGCCACGCCATCACGGGTGTGTCTATCTCATCGGTTTGCATCCGGGTAGGCCCTTGCACGCTCACGGTGATTACGTTGCGAGCAAGGACCGAAGTAGTGGTTTCGCCTATCAACTTCCTCTCTCTATTTCTTTGGCTGAGTAGGGATCCAGGAAGGGTTACAAGGACCTCAAAAAGTGCAGACTATAGGTTACAAAGGAGGAGTACAAGTATGGGATACTTTTCTAGCAGTACTCTCTCTCCTATAGGGTTAGCGTGTTAAGGACTTATTAAAAGATATGCCTAAAATAACAACTATAAAATTAAAAAGATAATAAATAGCTGATCCTTCATGGCTTCACATGGCATGAGTTGTGAACCCAGATTTATATTGTGTTTGTATGGATCTAGATTAAGGTTCAATGATCAAGTCCCGTGCAATTGCGCAAATTTGGTCATTTGTGTCTTCCGCTTTGACCCCTGCTCAGTTAGATCCTTTCTTCTTGTTTACACTCCTTTTTATTCCTCATTGACCACAGTTTCTTTCCTCTTAGATATCTTTTTGCTCCACTATGGCGATCCATGAATGGTTTAGTTGAGACTCTGCCAACACCCACATCGATTCCGTGGACTCGGTATCATTAATAATTTGATGCGATTATGAGAACCCGATCTGAACTTGCAGATCGATCTCCAGACTCCTCGTCTTCTTCCCATCTCCTTGATCACCCAATAAACCAGGACCACCTTTGTCCGACAACCATCGTTGCAAATGGAAGTCTATATCTTTTTCTAGTCACAAGCAACTAAGATTCGATTTAAAGTGGTCTTATTGGGATCCTTTCACATTTCAGATAAAACCGAAATCTAGTACCAGATCCCGACACTGAGTTCATTTCTTCAGAATTAGACCCAGAGATGGCACCTCAAGGAAAGGTAAAGGGACACTTGCCTCCCCAACCTGAGCAGGGACAGATGCTAGATAAGAATCATGTGAATGATTAGTTGTTGGCTTCCATCCAAGCGATACAACAGCAAGTGTCCGAGCAGGCCCTAGCACAGACTGCATTTCAGGATATGTTGAACGATCAATGGAATAGACCAGCAGGAGGAGGAGACAAACCAGTAGCAGCAGCAGAAGACAAACCCCGTGATTACCCAGATGAGGAAGAATCGGAACCAGAAAGGAAGAAACCCACACCGAAGAGACATATAATCCTGGGGACAGCCAGATCATCGAGTGGATCCTTATTCCATTGGTACATGCTCACTTCAAGATCAAGCCTCAGTTCTTCGCTCTTCTACCATCATTCCATGGGAACACCAGTTAAGAGCCATACATTCACCTACAAAAGTTCTCATGCATCTGTCGAACTACCCACTACTTTAATGTTCCCTTTGACATAGTGAAGATGATAGCGTTCCCCTTCAGTTTGAAAGACAAGGCCCTATTCTAGATCAATCATTTGAGAAAGGTTGTGATGACTTGGGAGGAACTAAAATGCATCTTCCTTCACAAATTCTATCCTCTCAGTCGGCTCAATCAGATGCGAGCCAGGATTAGCAACTTCTCCCAAGCTGCCCATGAAAATATCCATGAAGCCAGGGAGCGATTCACGAACCTACAGGAAAAATGTCCCAATCATGGGATACTTAGGACAAGTTTGGTCCAACACTTTTTTGGGGGCTTAGATGTAGAAAGCCAAATGCTCGTCAACGCAGCATGTGGGGGATCTCATTTTAACAAGCATGAAGATGTAGTTTGGAAGATCTTTGAAGAAATGGCCAAAGGAGAGGTCACCCTCTCTTCTTCCTGTGCATATCAGAAACAATGGCAGATCCTCAAGAAGCAAGTACATATGGAAGTGTCTCGTGAGGTAGAGAGAGATGAGAGCTCCAACCTCAGCATCATAAGGGGCCATCTCTCGAAGATTGACATTATTGAGAAATAATCACAAGATCTCGAGAAGCTTGATGTGATCGAACAGAGGATGCAATATTTAAATAAGCTGAACAGATCACCAAGTAGTTGGAGCTACTGGTGAGCACCATCAGTTCTGTGCAGTCGGTGACACCATCTTCGGAGACTCTTGCAGAGAAGAAGGATGAGCCATCATGGCAACAACAACCTCAACCGATTCAATGGGATAAGAGAAGTTATTGTAGTGAATGAGAATTAAATAAAAGTATGTTATTAAAAAGGGAGACAAAAATAAAGAGAGAAAAAATGGAGAATTTATGAAAATCACTCTACAATTTATTTAAAGCATAGTACAACTACAATTAAGATGAAATCTGGATAGTAACTAAGTCATGTTCCAAGGCATTATTCCTGATTTAAGATTTTTTTGGAGAAACCGTGAGTTAGATATGAATTTAAGAGCTCAAATTGGTTAAAATATACAGATTTTCACTTAAATAATTTTAATTAATTAACTAGAGCCCACAAAAATCAAAATAAATATCCTACTGATAAATAATTAATTGCAAAACATTATAACATTTTTAATTAAAATAAATGAAGCAAAACAAAGTCTAAATTAATATGTAAACATAAGGTTATCTGTGCAATTTCAGAAATAAAATTAAACAACACAAAACACGAACAGTGACTTGTTTGTAATTACAAAATCATAACGAAAATAAAATGCAATTTTCAAATAAAAAATAAAAAAAGAAAGACCTTTCTTCTCTGTTGCAATTGGGGCTCGATGGGGATGGGGGGAAGGGCGCCAGAGCGTGGCCTCTTGATGCTGGACGCACAACGAGGAGCTGTGGGCACGCGACCGGCGGTGGCAGAGGACCGAGGGGGCTGTCGGTGGAAGCGGGAGGGGTGGAAGGTGCTTGAGGAGGGTGGCTAGCGGATGGCCACAAGGTGTAGCCGCGCACGACTGGTGGGTGTGGCGTTAGAGGGTAACGACCCCACGCAGGAAGGAATAGGTGGTTGGAGCGACTTCTGGAAGGCGGTGGCGACGAAGGTGGTTGACGATAGGCACACAAATGAGGGCCAACGGGACCTGGTGGCTTCCTGGAGGGAGGAAGGCTGCCTCTTGGACGGCTGGGCGGTGGTCCACGTACGGGCGGAGAACGAGGGGGGACGCAGCGAGCGGCTGTCGGGTAGCTAGAGGATCATTGCTGCTGGTGGCGCCCCCCCTCGTCCTCCACTCGTGTGTGGACCACCGCCCAGCCATCCATGCAGCAGCCTTCCTCCCACCAGGCAGCCACCAGGTCCCGTCGACCCTCCTTCGTGCGCCTGTCGTCGACCACCTTTGTTGCCACGGCCTTCAAAAAGTTGCTCCGGCCACCTCCTCCTGCCTGCGCAGGGTCGCCTCCCTCTACAGCCATGCCTACCAGTCACACGTGGCTACACATTGCGTCCCACAACTAGCCGCCCTCCTCAAGTAACTACCATCCCTCTTGCTGCCACCGACACCCCATAGGTCATCCTCCACCGTCGGCCGCATGCCCGTGGCTCCTCCTCATCGCGTGTCCAGCCTCAAGTGGTTGTGCTCAGCCACCCTTCCCCACATCCCCATCGAGCCCCAATTGCAACGGGGTAGAAAGATCTTTCATTTTTTCTTTTTTATTGGAAAATTGCATTCTATTTTCGTTAGGATTTTGTAATTACAAACAAGTCACTGATCATCTTTTGTGTTATTTAATTTCATTTTTGAAATTACATGGATAACCCTATTTTTGCATATTATTTTGGACCTTATTTTTGCACTATCTTTTAAATGAAAAATGTCATGATGTTGAGCAACTATTTCTCTATCAGTTGGATATTTTTTTAGATTTTTGTGAGCTTTGGTTCATTAATTAAAATTTTTTAAGTGAAGAATTATACATTTTACCCTATTTGAGCTCTTAAATTTGTATCTAACTTACAGTTGCTCCAAAGAAATCTTAAAAAATCAGGAATGATGCCATGGAACATGACTTAATTACTATCCAAATTTCCTCTTAATTGGAGTTATTCTGTGCCTTAAAGAAATAGTAGAGTGATTTCGTAATTGATTTTTAATTAATTCCACAAATAATATTTTTTGCGAAATTCCAACTTTATGGATTTCTTATAAATACCTTTTTAAGATAATTTGCTTTTTGGATAAATTGATATTATGGATTTATTAGGAATTAATTACTCACTGTCACTCTATATTCATTAAAAACTCCATAAAAAATCAAATTTTGTCAGAAAATTGCAAAAACAATTATAGTCTCATTTCATCATGTTTATTTCCAGTAAATTTTTTATAATTTTTGCATTATATTCATGTGAAAAATTGCATAAAACCCATAAAAAGTGTGCATTTTTCATTGTTGCATTTTAACCTCTAAAATTCCAAAAAAAATGTTTTGCATTTCTTACTGGATTAGGTTTGTAGGAAAAATATAGTTTTGCTAAATTGAATTAGTTTGTATTAAAACTAATTTGGCTAAGTTGTGTGTTTTCGTATCAGCTTAATTCACCCACATTTTGCATTTGTATTTATTTTCACATAAAAAATACAAAAAATCCGTATTGGAGGGAGACCTAATTTTTCTGAATTAACCCAAAGTTGTTCCTATGCCACCCTATGTTCGACGTCGGACTTACCTGGGATATAAATTTCAGTTGAGACACTCTTCACGGAGATCTTTTCACGGTTCTGACTGATTCACTAAGTACCCGCATAACACGAGTACAAATTATCACGTATTTAGGGGACCCGTCAGACTCGTCAGATGGTGTCGTTGCTAGGGAGGCAAACGACTTAGGGATTTATTTAGAAAAAAATAGATTTAGATTTTCTCTCACTCGGGTAGTCTGACCCCCAAGCTACCTTGAATTTATTCCATTTTTTCTCAATTATTTATCTGCTAATTTTTGTATATATTTTGTTATTTATTTTTGTAATATAAATTTTATTTTCCGTGCGAGGGCCTGATGAACTTTGAGTGCATCGGAGGTCGACGGACGTGACGCGCGCTGACTGCTGAAGAGCTAGGAAATTTAATTTATTTTGAGACCATTTTTATTTTTGTAAATTTTTGTGTTGTAATAATTTAGGTCATTTTCTCATTTACAACAGCTCTTGTTTAAGATCTCATACATGTAAAAAAGACTTCGACATTATTTTGTGGTGTGTCGAGACCTGTTTCACTCTCTGGTAAGAGTGGGGCTTGACTTGAGTGGCAAAATTAAGGATAGGCACACGATAGTGTAGCATCAAATTTGTTTGTGCCCATCGTAGTTTAGGCCACACATATTTTAGAACATTCACATATCTGATAATATTCATAATGAGACGCACATAGACACGTACTACTTAGATCAAATTAATTTAATTCTTCCCCGCTAATAGTATATTGTTTAGTTGCAGTTTTCTCGATCTGCATGCATATAGTAAAAATTTAAAAATTCATTTTTGCATAATGCAGGGAGAGTGCTCGGAATCACTGTACGTATGCCTTCTTCTGAGCATGCATCATTGTTTCACGTTTGCATTCTAATTCTTGATTCCTCTCTTGTTTTATAACTTAAGATCAAAAGGAAATTATGATTGAACGATAGACATGTTTGTGTGTTCAAATTAAATTTCAAGTGACAACCTATCTTTAAAATTGGGACTGAATTGAGCAGGTCGACTAAAAAATTGGAATAAAAAGAGCCTTGTTCACAGGTGCATAAAGCCCTCATTGTATGATTTACTTGCAAGTTAGAGAGAGACGACACTAGAATAGAGCCAAACCAGAATGTTTTACAGATTATTGGTTCTTTCTTTTTAGGCGATTATCTACTTCTCAGTGAGGATCTACGGGTAGTCGATAAACGGTCCAGATTTCCTTAGTAGAGTGGGAGGTTTAGAGGATGCCTTTTAAGGCTTTATCCTCAAGAAACGGGTAGCCATATTTATACAGTCATATTTATACTGTCCGCACTTACTCCATACTGGCTAAAAATAGGTCAACTAGTCGTAAGAACCGGGACAATATTGTAGGGGAAAATAGGTACCTAACAGCTCGTTAATCATTCAAAGATTGCAATTATCACCAATTAAAATTGTCCAGATAACTCAGTCAAACCTTTATGGCCATCACGTGTTGAGTTGGTGAAATTGAGGGTTTGAATAGCGTTTGTATTGTGTGAGTATTCTCCACAGATTCACTTGCACTATGGAACTAGTGCCTCATTGAATATTGTTTTCTAATCGGTTCTTTTGACATCGAAGATAAATAATTGGGGGATACTAATTCGGGCTTTGTGCATCTCTCATTGAACCTTCCAAGAAGTACATCTTCAAAGGTCCAAGCGCAACTTGGACTAATGACCCTCTTGAGCCTAGGATCACTCACTCTCGGGATGGTTACTCTCAAACCATTCCCTTTCTCTCCTCCCACCTCACCGAGGAAGACCGTTGGCTCGGTGAGAATATCTTCATGCCTAAATCCTCATTTAGTCAATACCACATTATTGATTCAAGCCCGAAAAGAAGATTCAAGTAAAATACCTCCAAAGAAGAGAGAAGAGGAAGAACACCCCAAGGACTCAATGAGAATGTTACTAGCCAGATTAACTGCATCTGAGCAGCAACAAGAACTACTCAGAGCTTAGTTAGGACAGGTTAATGTTGGGGTGGAACCACCAATGGATGATACGTAGAACCCCAGACAATATAGAATTCGGAACTACTTGATTCCGACCAAACCCACAGTTGATTTTGAGTTGAATCTATAATTTCTGAACCTGCCGCCATACTTTGATGGTATTGGTTCTGAGGAGACATATGCATTCCTAAGGGACTTCGAGTTCGTATGCTCTAACCTTAGACATCCTAATGTTATCTAGGATTATATTAGGCTCACGGCTCTTCCATTTTCCTTGGGTGGCAAAGCCGACTACTGGGTAAAGAACTGAGGAGTTGCACTTGCCACATATGCCCAATTCAAGGACTTATTTCTGAAGAAGTTCTACCCCTGAGTAGGACTAACATAATGAGGACACACATTATGAGCTTTTCCCAATTACCCCATGAAGCCTTCTGTGATGCAAGGGAAAGGTTCAAGGACATCCTACACAAGTGTCCATATCATGGACTAGATGACAACATCTTGGTCCAATCGTTCTTCACAGGTCTCAATCCTGAGATGCAAGGTGTAGTTAACGCTACCTATGGAGGCAACTATACATCATGCGGATCGGATACTATCTGGAAGGTATTCGAGCAGATGGATGAAATCAAGCCACTCAC
The DNA here is from genome assembly GCA_037367405.1 of Ottelia alismoides. NCBI lineage: Eukaryota > Viridiplantae > Streptophyta > Magnoliopsida > Alismatales > Hydrocharitaceae > Ottelia > Ottelia alismoides. The sequence continues at coordinate 123,212 of JAZKJV010001890.1, read as the reverse complement.
AGATGGCCAGCAGGGCCTATACATCATCCCCCAGTTCACTCTCATCTGGAGGGGGAAGTTAGTTGTAGTTGATCTCTCTCAGGCCATGTTCCCTAGCATGGGACTTCATGCAGACAAGCTTACAGTGGTCGAGAGGATTGATAGGAGGATTGATGAGTTAGATCGAAGCATCTCCAAAATTCCAAAACAAATGAAGGAGTTGATTGAGAAGGTACCTAAGATAAAGATACATGCTGTGACTACACCCGATGTTCCTGTGTACCGAGTTCACCATGTCTAGGAGCAGTTGGTGTCAGGGCAACCCCTGTTGTGGGAGCAGGACTAGTCCTACGCCCACTCTTTCCAACACTCCCCTCCATTAGCAGAGACAGTTCATAAGGAGCCTCCACAAGTTTGGGAGGTGAATGGATACTCAGGACGGGGGACCAACAGACCTATGAGCGTCCCCCGACCTTTCACAACATTGCATTCACCTCTACACCACCTCCTTCACAGCAAGGCCCTGGATTCCAGCCACCCCAGTAGCAATGGTAGCAGTACCAGCAGTATGGCTGACAGGGCCATCACCAGGTGTGCCAGCAGGGCCCGCAATTTCAACAGACACCCCAGCACCAACAACAACAGGCAGTACCCTGGCCCCCAGTCTTCCTATTCTTCTTCCAAGTCTTATCACCTTTCTTCTTCGTCTGATCCTGTGGACATACATCAGCACATACATAATGAGCTCCGTTCCTACATGAATGAAGTTCATGACTTACGGGTGGATGTCAACCGCTTATCTAGATGGTGAGACTAGCAGACTGCACCCACTACCTCTATCCCAACCCAACTTCAAGCTAACCCCAATAGCCTGAACCAATCTAGTTCTCAGCAGCACTTTGGTCATGTATATTATTCAACATCTCCTAGATTGAACATGATATTCTTTCATGTGATGAAGCTAATTGTATGTCACTCAAGAGGGGAAGGACCGTGATCATATGACCGTGCAAGGGACACGAGGAGGGGCATCTATGGAGCTCTACCTGAGTAGTATTCAAAGAATGAGGAGGAGAGGCAGCATATTATAGAGCCCCATCATCATCATTTGAGGATATCTACTCAAGGAGTAAAGAATAGGAGAGCACGTATGCAGCATCAGCAGCATACTTCCGAGTCTATGGAGGACCTTGCATCTCTGGTTGCGGTGCATACCACTTCAGCTTCTATTCCACAACCTGTAGTAGATAGTTTAGATTTTGATTCCGTGTCCCATCGAAAAGATTCTTGTACAAAGAACTCTATTTCCGTTATTGCCTAGAATGATCTTTCAGTTTATGATTCAGATTCTTCATCTTTTGTTTCCCTACCTTCAATCCCTTTACCTCGTGCACTTAAGGTAGGAAAGCACATCAAAAAGATTCAGAAAGATGACCCTGATATGGCACGATTTTGATGAGTATGTGACTAACCATCATGCATTCCAGATATACCTTAAGGTGAGATGCCAACCTACTAGGGTTAGCAGGAAGAAAGAGAACCAAAATGTAAAGACACACATCTTGTCAGTAGCCACAACATATTATCTCAAGAATCAAACATTGCTAAGGAAAAAGAGAGACATGGGTGCTCATTATGTGGAGAGTCGTATTGACGACATCGCATTTGCACACACACTCTTGGATAACAGTTCCTCCATCAACTTATTTCCCTTAGAATTATATCAGAAATTAGAGTTGGGACCTCTTCAAAAATTCAGAGCTTTACTCTAGTTCACATATCGTTCAGTAAAGAGACATAAGGGAGAAGTGAAGAATGTAGTTATCTTGATTGAGGGGCAGAACTATCAGGTTGACTTCACAATCTTGGACATGGAGACTCCCAAACATTGGAGAGAATCTCATATCATTCTCAAGCGACCCTTCATTAGGACTGTAGGTGTATTTTTTTATTATTATACGGGAATGATTAAGTTTCATTCTCCATACAGAGAAGTGAACATTGAGATGAAGCAAACCAAGTGTCAGTGACCCGATTCAGAGAGTAGCATAAAGAACTCATCTTCAGAGGCAGATTGCATAGTGATTAGCATCGTTGGGATTTGGAGACAGGTTCCTTCAGGACAGAGCGAGACCCTTTCATCGGGAAAGGACATAGTGCATGATGTAGTTTCACAGGTTTTGCCTGATCTTGTTAGAGATGCATCTACATATTCCCGTGATGACATAGAGATCTATCTGGATCTGTTAATTCCATCCCCTTTTGGAACAATCATGGGACATAGATGACGAGTCGGATGCAGCTTTGGCAGATTTACTGCATTTCTTTGGTGATCCGACTCCCGATACTTCTGAGTTGGTAGGGAGTACTATGCTGCTTAGCCTACCTTCATGCAACACAGAACCAGATTCAATTCAGCCAGATCTACCTAATGACACCAAATTGCCAAAACTGAAATAACTACCTCCTACACTCAAGTACACCTTTCTTGCGGGACTCAACAACAGATATCTTATTATCATTAGCTTGGGCTTGACTTTAGAATAGGAGTCTTGGTTGTTAGAGGTATTAAAGAGGAATCGCAAAGCAATAGGCTGGACAGTGTCAGATCTTGTTGAGATCAACCTCGCTCTCTGCTCGCACCACATTTTTATTGAGGATAATGTGAGACCTTCCTATGAGTTCCAAATGAGACCTAACCCTAATTTACAGGAATTAGTGAAGAATGAGATAGAAAAATTGTTCAAAGCAAGGTTTATATACCCTATTTCTGACTCCAAGTGGGTGGCCCCACTTCATGTTGTCCTGAAGAAGTCGGGGATCCATATTGTCACCAATGAGGAGGGGGTAGAGATAGCGACATGAGTACCCATGTTGTGGCACGTCTGTGTTGACTACAGGCGCTAGAATGCCATGTCCAAGAAAGACCACTTTCCCTTTCCTTTTATTGATCAGATTTTGGAGGATCTCACGGTGAAAGTGTTCTTCTGTTTTCTTGATGGGTACTTAGGCTACAACCAGGTGGCTATAGTCCCTGAGGACCATGAAAAGACCACATTCACATGTTCATTCGACACTTATGCTTTCAGGCGCATGCCATTCGTGCCTGCAATGCCCCATGAAAATTTCAGCGGTGCATGATCTCCATTTTTGCCGAGATGATGGGAGATTTCCTAGAAGTGTCCATGGATAACATCTAGATCCATGGTGATTACTTTGATACAATTTTAGCGCACTTGGACCGAGTCCTCAAGAGGTGTAGAAAGGTGAATCTGATACTCTCCTAGGAGAAGAGTCACTTTATGGTGACAGAGGGTATCATATTGGTGCATGTCATCTCCAAACGGGGAATGGAGGTTGACACTGCCAAGGTGGAGGTGATCCAGAAACTCGATCCACCTACCAACATGAAGTCAGTGCGATCATTCCTAGGGCATGTTAGATTCTATAGGAGATTCATTCAAGATTTTTCAAAGATCGCCTGCCCACTGACTGAGCTCTTAGGAAAAGACATAGGGTTCGTTGTAGATCACAGGTGTTTGGAGGCCTTTGAGCTCTTGAAGAGGAAGATTTGTGCCGTGCCTATCCTACAAGCTCCTGACTGGTCTCTCCCCTTTGAGATAATCACTGACGCTTCATATTTCACTATAGGATATGTGTTAGGACAACGACGAGAGGGGATCCCATTTGCGATCCACTATGCGAGTAAAGTATTAGACCCTACATAGAAGAATTACATCATGATTGAAAAGGAAATGCTTGTTGTAGTATGGACCCTCGAGAAGTTCAGGTCATATATTTTGGGCTCTACGGTGATAATCTACACTGATCACACCGCCATTAGATATTTAATAGAAAAGAAGTACGTGAAGGCACGTCTTCTTAGGTGGATTTTACTCCTCCAGGAGTTTGATTTGGAGATAAAAGATAAACATGCAGGGAAGAATCTTGTGGCTGATCATCTTTCTCAGATTGAAGTTAAGGATTCTCTTGATTATGAGTAGATAAGAGAGACCTCCCCAGATGAGTCAATTTGTGTTATTTCCTCACTCCCATGGTATGCCAACATGGTGAAATATCTTGTCTCCAAGATGGTTCCCCATGTTTAGACTAGGAGCAGTACCGACCGACTGAAGTTGGATTCGAGGAGATACCACTTGGACAATCCTTTCCTTTTCTTCGAAGGACCAGATTGTGTTTGGATAAGGTGTATTCCTCAGTAGGAGTACCAGAGTGTCCTCACATATTGTAATTTAGTTGAGGCTGGAGGACACCATTCGGGAAGAGAACCGCTCACAAGGTACTTCAATGTGGATTGTATTGGCCGACACTGTTTCAAGATGCTATTGATTTTGTATGGTTGTGACCAATTCGTCAAAGGATTGGAGGGACAGTTGGCCAGATAGATGAAATGCCCATGAAACTAGTGATTATTTGTGATGTTTTTAATGCATGGGGCATTGATTTATGGGTCCCTTTCCCAACAGCCAAGGACATGAGTACAACTTGTTGGCGATTGACTGATGAATCTGTGATTCATCACTCTTAAAGTTGAAAATAGAGTCTTGTTCCTGACTATTTAGCAGTATATTTCCCTTTATCTTGCATAAATAAAATTCATGCATAAATCCACAACACATGCATTTTAGCATTGATAATTGCATTAAAATAAGAAGCCAATTCATTTATAAAAATTACTTGTAAAATATCCACCAATAATTCACCTAATTATTTGTATTTTATATCCCCTCTAAAATCAAAAAGCACCTCCTTATACTATGAAGATTACTAGTTAATAATATAAGGAAGAATGCCAAAATCCCTATCCCGTAAATTGCCCAATAAAGCCCCAAACCCAGTTGAAGAACCTAGACCTTAGAATGCCAATATCCACCTCATACAACCTCCGAATTAGGTCTACTCACCTTCATATTAATATACATCCAGAGACCTTTAAAATGAGACCAATTTCATTCAATTCGGAGCTTGTATGCAAAACTTGGGTTTTTGGGCCCCTGTGTACACAATATGTATGCATATTTGCACTCTTGTATTTTTGTATAATTTTTGACCTCATCTCCATTTTTGGTCAACATTAAATTTGTAGATCTCATCGAGATCTACAACTTTCATGTTTTGAGTTTTTACAAATTTAGCCTCCTTCTCTCTTTAATTTCATTTTCTTTCTCAGCCACTCATAATTGGCCACGTGGCGCTCTCTGATTGCGCCACGCGGCCCGCCCCTTTGTGTGCCATGCACCATTCCATTTATACTGTCTGATCGCCCTTCCTCTCTCTTGATATGGGCCATCCAAGCCGCAACGCTTCCCAGCCCTTCGATCAGGCCTTGGACTTCATCTGGACCGTTAGCTAGCATCGCATTCACTATGCGCTACGTGGCTGCATCCACGCCCTCTGATCTTCGCCAGAAGCACCCCATCCTGGCCATTCATCTCGCAATGCATTACCACCCTTCGATCAATTACAGATCCAATCTGGATCATTCGCCAGCGCCTTGACCCACACCCGCCACCTGGTGCGCCTTGCGCCCTTGATCTCGCTACCGTTGAACCAATCTCAGTCGCATCATTCTGCCCTTCTCCTGGCCGTTGGATCATCCTATCCAACGGCCAAGGCGTTGTCTTCCACCTCCCGCAAGCCCCGCGCCCCACGTCGCCCACCGTGCGCGAGGGCCGCCCCCTTTCTATTTTGGGAGCCACTACGGCCACCCTCTTCGCCTCCCTTCACCACCACGACGTACGCCACTCTTCCCTCATTCTCGCCAACCCCCTTGATCACCATGAACACCCTCCACCTCGCTCCACTATGCCCACCAACCCCACCTCTTCGCCACCTACGCCGTCACCTTCAACCTTAAAATACTTGATGAGCCGAAAATCAATCAATCAATCCGGGATTCGATGAACATAGATCACTCTCAGGTCGTTGCGACCCGGATCGAGAGAAATAATCATGCTCAACAATAAAAATGAAGGACAGACCACCAAACAGAGATATAAAATCTAAGAAAGCAAATAGTGGCCCTGGCTATGAGATTAGCCTGGTGTAGCACCCAGGGTCGGACTCAGGGAGCACGAGATGGCCTCGCATCCTACGAAGTAGTCGGGAAAATAAAGAAAATAAAAACAAATATCTTTTGGTGGATTTTTAATATTTTTATATTTTTTTTGGATTTTTAATTATGAAAAAAAATAATAAAAGGGTAAAAACAACACAAACAACAATTTATTTAACTATTCTAAAAAGCTCCAAAAATTCAAAAAAAATATTTTTAAGTTTTATGGTTTTTTTCTTATTTTTGGTGAATTTTTTATAATTTTATGATTTTGATAGAATTTTATAAAAATGAAAGAAGGAAGAAAAACCGTGTTACTATCCAGCCAAGCTTCAAGGATCAAAATAAAATATAAGATGGTCCTAAAATAGCCTGGAGGTATTTTTCATGTAATGTATAAACAAAAAGGAAAAATCTGGAAAAAGATTTATTAATTTTTGGATTTTCGTAATTTTCTAGAATTTTTATGAATTTTTCAATATTTTCAATTTTTAGGTTTTATGTAAATCCAAAAATAGCCAAAAATGGCCAGAAAATCAAACAGGCAAAAACACACAAAACCTATTTTTTTGTAATTTTTAAAATGGTTTTAATATTTTTTTATGAATTTTCAATATGAAAAGGCAGAAAAATAAGGGTTTTTGAATTTTTAGAAATAATAAAAGGGCTAAAAAATGTACCCAAAAAAAGGTGAAAATTTTACACTGTGGCAGGAGCCACGTGTCCAATTTTCACACGAATTGGGTTAATTTTGCTATTTTATTAAAATAAAAAATACACAAACAGTGCATAGGGACCTAGTTGCAATAAAAGTATGTTGCAAGGGCCAAAAAGTAACACGGCAGAAAAGCTTAGGGCCAAAAGCGCAAAAATCCCAACAATCACGTGTGATGCGCGTGGTCCAGAGACAGAGGGCTATTTTTGAGATTCCTATTTATAAAAGTGTAAACATTAACACGCCAGTACTACAAGGAAAATAATGCAAAAAGCCCACTAAAGCATGCGTCGATGCACATGGCCGTTACACACAGGGACTATAATGCAAATATCCAAAACAAGAAGGTCCTCGATGCAATTTTTACAAAATAAAAACACATGACAAAATATTTACAGTACTAAAGAGTAAATACATAAAGAGAGAGGGCCTAAGGGTAAATTACCCTTTATTATCCGAGGGCTAGAGCGGCACCACGTGGAAGATCTGACGGTTGGATGTAGCGGCGCCTCAACAAAGGACCTCGGCTCAGATCTGACGGCGGAGAGGGAGCCACGTGGATGATCTAACGCTCTAGAATCAAGGGCGCCTCTCCTCTGCAACGGACGCTGCAGATGAGGTCTGATGACGGCTGCTATCCCCTTGCCAATGGACGGTCGTGATCAAAACTGGGCGAGGGGGTGAATGAACGGTTTAGGAAGCTCCTCCAAGAACAGGTGGCCGGTGAACTTTGCCGACCCGATACTCACGCGGTGGACCTCCTCTGCTGCTGCTGATATGTCCAAGAGCTTCGCCTCGATGGTCCGCAGCTGATGCGCCTCTCCGATGAGGTCGAGAACGTCAGAGACGCTCCGGCGACAAAGAGGCTTGGAGCTCTGGTGCCCAAACGACTTGACCACCCAGATGGGGTACTTTGACCTGCACAATGGCACCAAAGCAATCTCGGGTCGAGGGCAAAGTGCCTCGACCCGGTTAGAGGTGAAATTAGGGTCCAAATGGGTCGGATGGGTGATCTCCGGTGAGGCGGCGGTGGTGGAGATCGAAATCCCTGCTCCGGGGCGAGTCGGGGAGGGTGGGGGGGGAGGGTGGATGGGTGAAGAAGATGGGGAGAGGTCTGGCGAAGGTGGTGGTGTGGTCGGGATGATAGATGGTCGGTCGGAGGTGGCTGGCGACGGTGGCGGAGCTACAGGAACAGTAAACTAAAAATTAAAACCTAAGCTAACCTACAGTCTATCTGAGCTACCTGGCGGGCGTAGTCGACTAGGCTGGAGCTCCTGGAGCTCCGGGGGTTATGGCCTCAAGGGGTCGTCGCGTCCCAAGGCTTGGCGCGCTCGTGGCGGTGCACATCGGCGAAAGCTGCCGGATCAGAGGCTCCCGGCTGCCCGAGCGTCGCTGCTACTCCCTCTCGCATGGCTGTCACTCAGGCGAGGTGGTTGTGGTCACTGGCGTTGAGGGGGAGGACCAAAGATCGCGTGAAATGGCTGCCAGAGCTGAGGAGAAATAGTGCTAGGGGTCCGGCTAGATGGGAGTTGGGCGATCAGATCGGAGCTCGGATCCCTAAAACCCACCCCGGGCGTGGATCTCAGATGATCAAGGAAGGATTAGGACTTGGGGTTAAGGGGTGTGGCGATCGGATCGAGTGGGAAGAAATAGGAGAAAACGGGTCGGGGCAACAGGATCCGGATCTGGTGGTCCTGGGGGGAGAGTTGACCAGGGGTCAACATGCCACGTGGACCAACCATATGCAACCACGTCATAATTATTTGGGAATTAAATAAAAAATAGTAAATGGTTGAATTTCGAAAAATTCAAAACATAAAAAAATGTTTCTTTTATTTTAAATTAATTTTTGGTGATTTTTATTTATTTTTTTGAAATAAAAATAAGGTATTTACGAAATAGTATTATTATATATAGGTATATACAATATACATTTTTTATTTTTAATTATTTATTTTTACTATTTATTCCAATTTTATATTTTATTTATTTATAGAACAAAATTTGGAATAATTTGATATTTTTTTTATTTTTATTAATTATTTACAAGGGTTAAATAAATAGTTTTATTTATATACATATATGGTATATATACAATGAAGGCTTTGATTTTTATTTTTATTTCTTTTTATTTTATTTTTGTTTTTATGGTTTTTATTTTATTCATTTACACTATGAAATATAGAGTATGTACAATTTTTATGGGATATTTATTTATTTATAGGGAGAAATAAATATATAATTGATTCTATATACATGGTGAATATAGACAATGCGGGATGAATTTTATTTCTTTTTATTTTTCTCATTTTTACTTTATTTTATATTTACAAATATATACAAATAAATACAAATCCATTTTTATTGTTATTTAGAGGAAAATATTTTTATTTATATACAGGTATATAAATAAACACATGAGCTTCCTTATCTCTCTCTACTTTGGTTTTTATGCGGCCAGGCCCATGCTGAGCCCTCCCTTGGGATTAGGTCGCTCAATATTTATTCTAAATATCTCCCTCTTTTTCTTTTATTTCTTTAATCTTTTATTTATGCACAAAAACATGCTAAAAATGCATATTTACACAATGCATGCTATTTGACAATTATTGATATTTACAGGAATATACATGTGTTTTGCATGGGTTTTGTAGCTAAAATAAAAGAATAAAGAGTGATGAATGGGTATTCATCCCCCCCTATACTTAACTTTGCTAGTCCCTTAGCAAACACTTATTTGAAAAAGAAGTGAAAAAAAATAAAAAGAAAAAGAGGAGAAAATGCAGGGATTAATGCTGATAATTAAACTTGTCTTCATTAAATTGAAACATGGAGCTCGATCAGATCTTTGGATTATTAATGTGTCGGAACCTTATTTAGTCTTAGGTTTAAAACTCAACAGCTTCTACGATTCACTAATCTATAATAAGGACTCCTCAATAATCCAGATCAGAACAAGTCTACATACACAAACCCTGAAGACTATGAATCTTTCCTTGTACAGTGTATGTGATATAAGCTCTCCACCTCAGAAGTAGTAACTTGACAACCCTCCCCAACAAGGTAACTCTATGACCCTAGTCTGGCCACTCTTTCCTCGAGGAGCGGGGTATTCCCTTCTAAGTTTAAGTTCAACCGGCTCAAGAAGAGGGGGAAGAAATAAATGGACCATGGCCAGTGTAGCCATGTATCCTTGGGAGCTCAACCAGTGTAGCTAAGTCTCCCTGCTGCAAGCTACATAAGATGGAACCATAATTCTCTAGCTTTGCTTATTTGCACTTTATGCATACTCCGGTGAGATTATCATTTTCTATCAGACCTACCACTTTTTTGGAGTTATTTTCTTTTTGCATTTTTTTTTCAAGTGCATCTATACAACATATTTACACGGTGCAGCATATGTACATAAGGAGTATTTCCTCTTGAGCCAGTAGACTATCCCTCTTTTGAAGCATTATTGCAACCCACAACTCCCGTCGTTAGACCTCATGGCAACCAGACCAAGTTGAGACACACTTCCTTCACTAAAAGAAGAAGAGAGGTTCCGCCTAGAATTACTACCCTCATATGCTACCCCAAGTCAAGGAAGACTGCCTCCTCACCACCTCATCCGTAGAGAGCTCGGTGTAAAGTGCGGGTCCAAGTCAAGCCATTGTCTATATGAGTCATGCGTGTGTTGTTAAGTGCTCTACTTAGGCTCATTGAGATGACATGTGATCATAGCCTAATGGACTCAAAGAATTAAGTCACCATGGACCTGAAAAGCCTTAACCCTAAGCCCTATAAGGTTCCTCATAGAATTAGGCGGATTAAGATCTTAATCAAGCTCCATTTCCCAATTTTTTTCCAGGATAGTTTAAATGTCAACTATAATCCGGGAAAAACTATACAAGTATATACAAGGATGCTATTTACACAATATTTACACACACGCAAAATTTTTGAAAAATGTTTTGAAATAATGAATGTATGCATGAATGCAAGTTTTGCAAAATATTTACACAAATTTACACAAGGTTTTTGCAAACTTTTGATTTTCAAAACATTTTCGAAAAAATTTGTACTATATACATAATTTTGATAAGAAAATATTTACACAAACTTTACACAAAAAGTTTTTGAAAACATTTTTACAAAAATAATTTGTACAATAGATATGTATGTGCAAATAAAAGAATGTTTATTTGCAAAGAAAATTTTTTAATTGTTATGGATTTTTAGGTTTTTAGCCATTTTTATTTATTTACACACTCACACAAAGTACGAGTTATGGCTAAAGTATATATGAAATATATACACACCCCCCTATACTTAGCTCGAACGATGTCCTCAGAGTCAACAGCGATGAAGAAGACATAACTCGTGCTTAGTATAGGAAAGTGAAAAGGAAGGCTATATACAAAGACGAATGAAAGAATAGAAAATCAAGAGAATCTCGGCTTTTCCCCCTATACTTAGGATCAAATAATCATAAGTATAGTGGCTGTACACAAAGGGAAAACCTAGTGAAGAATGTACAGGGTCTACCCCCCCTATACTTAGGGTAAAATATCCCTAAGTATAGGCAGCAAAAACAGGGGTAGCAAGACACGAAGAATATCAACAGATATATACAAGAAGGAGGTGCATCACACCCCCTATACTTAAGGTGAAGAACCTTAAGTATAGGCAACAACAAAAGTGATGGAACAGAACTGAAAAACAACCCGGTGTTTCCACCCCCTATACTTAGGATGAGGTATATCCTAAGTATAGCAAAGATAATCCTATACGAGACCTGGGGTAAAAACAAGAACGGAAGAAGGAAAGATCAAACTAAGACAAAACACGTATATGCAAAAGGCTACAATTTTGAGGTGCCTCTCAACAAGCGCTAGATTTTACGCCCCTAGCTGGGCGCAAAGGTTAGGACAATGCTGTGTCAAGGTTCAGGACGACATCGGTAAGGCAAATGTCGTACTGTCGTCGCAGTCTCGGTATGAGAACAATGATGAAAACAACAGTGTAAACAAAGACACCCAGATATGCAATCAAGCGGGTGTCTGCTACCGGCCAGGGATATGGAAGTTAGTGATCGGGATCCGGTAGCACAAAAGAAATCATCAGCTCTGGATCAGACTGGAGTGGAAGTGTCGAGCCGAAGAAATCAAACGTGGAGAATGATGGATCAGTCATAGAATCCTCCACGTCAATCAATGTCTCAAAAAGGTATGGACAAGCAAGATCAGGAGACTCTCTAAGAAGACTGATACTCGATGAATGAAATAGAAACAAATTGGGCAGATCATCGAATATCTCCAGGATGGACTCATCCTCGCGAGGGTCGTCGAGGTGAGAAGACTCAGAATCAGAAGGATCTAAAGACTCGGTTTCGTGCTCCGCCGTATCGGATACACTCTCAGAAGGTGAAACCGAGTACTCATCGTGTACGGCATCCTCCCGCAGATAACCCTCGGGGAGACATGCAAGATCATAAGTGAGTAAGAGAGGACCAGGATCTAGAAGGGCATCTGTAATTCTGTCAAGTATCCACTCAGTGCACCAGGCTGCATCATCATCTGAAGTGTCATTCTCGGCAATCTAGAAGCAGGAGAAGATACTGGTCAACACCGCGGAGGCTGGCAAAGTGTCTGTGTCTAATCCTCGCTCTACGGCAATGCTGGCTGCCAACTGGTCCTCAGCAAATGTGTCTGTCTCGTCAAAGTGGAGGACTGATGAGTCGCCTGAACAACCAAGGTAAATCAGGTATATCTGTTGTCGATGCGACCTTAGTCGCTCGGGACTCAGAGCTCAACAAGAAAAATTCAGACCACCAAATAAAGATAAAAATCAATGAAACTCAAACTAGCGGTCTCGCTATTGGATTATCCTGGTATAGCGACCAGGGTCGAACTCAGAGAGCACGGATTGGCCTTGTGGCCTACGAAGTAGTCGAGAAACAAATAAAATAAAAACAAATTATTTTTGGTGGATTTTTTAATATTTTTATTTTTTTGGAATTTTTAATTATAAAGAAAATAATAAAACAAGGAAAAACAAGCACTTTCAACAATTATTTAACTACTCTAAAAAGGCTCAAAAAATTCAAACAAAAATATTTTTATGATTTTTATATTTTTTACTGTTTTTAGTGAATTTTTGATAATTTTCTGATTTTTATAGGATTTTATAAAAATTAAAGAAGGCTAAAATGCAAGAACACTGTCCAACCAAGCTCTTAAGACCAAACTAAAATATAAAATGGAATCAACAGAGCCTGGAGGTATTTTTCATGTAAAATATAGACAAAAAAGAAAAATCAGAGACTGAGTTTATTATTTTTGGAATTTTCTATTAATTATTAGAAATTTATGAGATTGTCAAGGTTTTTCAATTCGTATATTTTCTATAGATCCAAAAATGACCAAACTTGGTCAGAAAATCAAACACACTCAAACAAATAAATTCTGAATTTTTTAGAATTTTTGAGAAGGTTTTAATATTTTTTGTGATTTTTATATCTGGATAGAGAGAAACAGATAGGTTTTTGAATTTTTAAAAATAATAAAAGGGCTCCAAAAATTTCCCAAAAATTAGGAAAATTCTACACAGTGGCAGGAGCCACGTGTCAAATTTTCACTTGATTTGGATAAGATTTGATATTTTATTTACAACAAACAAGAGCCCACTGTCACATGGACCTATTTGTCAAAAAAATATGCTCTGGGGGCCTAAAAGTAACAAGCACAGAAGTCCAGGGGGTCCAGTGCAAAAAGTCCATGTATGCACACGCGAAGCACGTGTACTGGGCACTCAGGGACCTAAATGTAAATAACTTAAGTTCCTGGACCTATTAGCAACAGGTGCTAAAAGTCCAGGGGCTTAAGTGCAAATTACCCAAGAAATTCAGCACATGTGGAATTAAACCACTCACAGGGGCATATCCGCAAATAACTAAAAAGATATTTCAATTAAGAACAACCAGGAACTACAGGCCCATACATGCAATTTCACCAAAATGCACGTGACGAAGCACGTGTCCCACAACGTACAAGGGTAGAAATGCAAATAACATAAACCAACAGGTCCTCTATGCAATTTACCAAACTAAAATAAACTTGATAAAATATTTACAAGACTGAATATTAAAGACTAAAAGGCTAAGGGCCTAAGGGTAAATTACCCTTTATTCACAGATGGACTGAGGTGGCGCCACGTGGCTGATCAGACGGCTAGTGACGTCGGCGCTAACCCTCGCTGATCTGACGGTTCGTATCAAACCTCCGAGGGATCTGACGACGAAGGTTGCTCCTCAAATGAACGACATGGATCGCATCTGGAGCTGGAGGCTGGATGGATGGCTGGGAAGGCTCCCCGAAGAACAGATGGCCGACGAACTTCACCGGCCCAGAACGCGCGTGATAGCCCCCCTCTGCTGCTCCTGAGATGCGGAATAGCTCCGCCAAGGTGTCCCGCAGCTGCTGTTGATCTCCGATGAAGCCGGCGAGATCCGAGGAACTCCGACGGCGACGATGGCCTGGAGCTGCTGCCTCTGGATGGTTAGACCCTCATATGGTCCTGTCGAGACCTGCAAGGTATCGCAACACGCTCCTGGGTCGAGGACAAAGTGCCTCGACCCGGTTAGAGGCAAGGTGGGTGGTCTATGCGTCGGGGTGAAGGGTCTCCGGCGATGCGACGGCGAAGGAGACCTACTCCCAGTTCCTGTGCGAACTGGGTTGGCTGAAGGGGAGGATAACGTGCGGAGAAGTGAGGCAGAGGTGAAGTTCGGGTCAATCGACAAAATGGGGGGATGGTGTGGCCGGAATCGATGGTCGGAGGTGAGAGATGAAATTGGGCGTAAACAGAAATTGGCGAAAGATAAGAGAATCTAGGCTTACCAGATGACTGAGATCGACTGTGGTTGAGCTGCTGAAGCTCTAGGTCCTTGCCTCGAGGGTCGTCGATGCCCGAGGCTCGAGCACCACGCAAGGGGCAGCGCACGGCGGCACTAGGTCGCTGGATCGATGACCGGGCACTCTCTCCTCACTGCGACACCACCGGTCGCTTGCTGTCACTCAGGCGGAGGTGGTGGAGGTCCTGGGAAGGGGAATGCGGAGCCAAAGATGCTAGAATTGTGCGGCAGAGCTAGGAATTCAAGTGGCTAGGGTCCGGCTAAATGGATGTCGGGCGAGGCAATCGGAGCGCGGATCCCCAAAACCCACCCCGGGCGTGGATCAGGGATGAACGATGATGGATTAGGACCCGGGGTTTCGAGTATTGGTGATCGGATCAAAGCGCAATAAATGGGAGAAGAGACGGGTCGGGCGCAGATCCGCTAGTCAATGGTCCAGGGGGGGGAGTTGACCGGGGGGTCAACATCCCCCGTGGGCTAATGGGATGCGACCACGTGTAAAAGATTTGGAAATTCAATAAAAATAGTAAATGATCGATTTAAGAGAAAGTTAAAATATGAAAAATGTTTATTTATTTATAAACTATTTTTTTGTGATTTTTAATTATTTTTTTGAAATAAAAATAAGGTATATACAATATAGTATTATATACATAGGTATATACAATATATATTTTTGATTTTTGATTTTTAATTATTTATTTTTATACATTTTTATTCCAATTTTATATTTTATTTATTTATACAATAAAATTTGGAATATTTTGGTTTTTTTATTTTATTTTTATTGTTTATGTACAAGGGTTAAATAAATAGGTTTGTAAACATATATACAAGGTCTATATACAATGAAGGAAATTGATTTTATTTTTATTCATTTTTATTATATTTTTATTTTTGTAATTTTTTATTTTATTTATTTACATTATGAAGTCTAGAATATGTACAATTTTTATTGGGTTTTAATTTATTTATTTATAGGGATAAATAAATAGATCAAGGGTTCTATGTACATGGCTTATGTACAAGGTGAATGCCTTTTTATTTTCTTTTTTGTTTTCTTTTCTTTTTCTTATTTTTATTTTAATTTAATATTTACAAATATATACAAATAAATACAAACCTACTTTTATTTTTGTTTTACAGGAAAAAGTTTTTATTTATTTATTTACAGGTATATATACACGTATGAGCTTCCTTATCTCTCTCTACTTGGATTTTTATGCGGTCAGGCCCATACTGAGCCCTCCCTTGAGATTAGGTCGCTCAATATTTATTCTAAATATTTCCCTCTTTTTCTTTTGTTTCTTTATTCTTTTTTTTTTGCACAAAAACATTCTAATTATTGTTTTTTACACAATTCATGCAATTTGCTAATTATTAATATTTACATATATCTACATGTGTTTGGCAAAGGTTTTGTAGCTAAAATAAAAGAATAAAGAGTGATGAATGGGTATTCATCAAGGACAAAAGGCTCGATTATGGGACTCTTTGTGTCAGACATCTCAAAGTGGTGTCCCATATCGAGCTGTAGGTGCTGGGCTGATTCCTGGTAACTGTCAAACTCCGAGAAGTATCTCTGCAGAAAAGAAGCTGACTCCTCCGGGACTGGAATCTGAAGTGGCTGAGACAATGGTTGTAGTAGCAGGGGCTCCTCCGGCTCCTGGAGTATCAGACAATCTGATATCCAAGACTCGTCAATTGAGAACTCTGGGGCTGCCTCGAACTCTAGCTGGAAAACCAACGGGAACTCGAGAAGACTCTGGGTCCGAACCTCTGCTATCGCAGTCATCTCCTCTGTCAGTGGTGCTGCATCATCCAAGTCCTCGGGCTGGTGTGTAAAAGCTGGATCGTCATGTAATGCGACACACCGCACTGGTATTACATCGTCCGCATGTGTTGTCCCGACTAAGGTATCTCGTGAAGAAGATCTCTGTGAAAGTAGCCTCAAGATGGTATCTAGTAAGTGAATGTCGAAACTGCAGTGTGAACCACCACATGTGGTAATCACCAGTGCTATCTGCTCTGCGGTCATCCCTCGCATGGAGATCTCTATAAGCTCTGTCAGTGGAAGTCCGTGATCGGGAAATCTCCTCAAGAGGTCAAGAAACCTCGGCCATGCCTCATGTAGTGGCTCCTGGGGGTCAACTGAAAACTCGGTGATAAAAGACCGCATAAACTCTGCTCTATGCTGGGAAAGTATCTCTTTAGAAACTCTCGGCATAGCTCTCCCCACGTATCCAATCTCCTCCCCAATCGTCGGTGCCATCTCATGGCTCTCTCCTGGAGTGTAAATGGGAAGGTCCTCCTCATCAGCTCTTCTGCAGTGATATCTGAATAACTCTGTGCTCTACAAAACTCCTCGAACTCGGACAGGTGAAGACAAGGCTCCTCGTGTGCCTCCCCTGAGAATGTCGGCATTATCTGAATAAGATCCAAATCTAAGACGAATGGACCTAGTGTAGAAGCTGACTGAGCTCCCTGTGCTATCTGCTCCTCCATCAATCTGGGATAGGATCTATCTGTTGATCTCCACTGCTCTCTCTGATTACAAACAGAGACTCTGAACTAAGCAATGGCCTCGTCCGAGTCTTGCATCTGCTCGATCTGGTCTGCACGGACGTCTAGCGCAGCATGCCCAGAGTAAAGAACAGGATGGGAGGGAGGGAGCGGGAGGTTGGTCGGGGATCCGACCTCCCTCGAAGGTGGACTGGACTGATGGTCAGATAGTGAAGAAAAGCCGCAAGAGTCGGCTCGAAGTGAGGGGGATCCATCATCCAGGGGTGAAGGAGAAGAAGAAAACTGAAGGGAGGGTGGGAGAAAAGAATGAAAGGAGAAGAAGATAGATGGGTGAAGGCAGAAGGGATCTGGAATCACACAAGATGAGAAAGCAAACCCCCGATTCACCTACGCACACGAGCTGAAGATCGTAAGGGATCAGTCAATTATCTTGTCGAATTTATTTTAGGTTATCAAGTCAGTCTTTCAGAGCGATTACGTGAGCTAATAGGAATCCGATATTCTCAACCGACTGTCCCATACCAAAGAGCCGGTAATCAGTCGAGAAAAATCGGATATGGCTCTATCCTAGGGTGCGGGTCACTCTCTCGCTCATCCAAACCAAACAAGGAGGGGGTTACTCTCCCCAAGGCAGATTTTCAATGAGGTGTCTTTTAGATCAAGTGTGATTAGCAGTCCCGATTTTATTGTTTTTCTTTATAGGTATATTTCAAATAAAAACAAATGCCTAACGAATTTTCGGTTCTCCTTGTTATTTAAGTCCAAAAATCGGGGGAGAAGTCGAAAAAGCTGATGCGCGAGAAAATCAATGATGCATGCAGAGTAAGAGATGCGTACCTGACTCCAGCAATCTACATGCAAAATGATCCATGCAGAATTTTAAAAGACTGAAATAAAACTACCTAAATGATGCAGGCGGAAAACCAAGCCCTAAGCAAGCCGTTCTACTCGACAGAACGTCTAGTCGACCACCAACCTTTAATTCAAGAGTCTGGTCTAGGATCACCTCTCCTCCTCTCGACAAATCGAGTTCAGGAGCAGCGCTTGGCAGGGCGGGCACGCGACGTGTAGTCTCGAAGGTAGTGGATCGACTATTTTTAGATTTTTATTCTTGGTCCAATTAATTGATCTATAGGTACAAGCAAAGTTATTAAGGTATTGGGACCCAACTATTTACATCACAGTCAAGCAAAAATCCTAAGGCTAGGGGCTAAAATCTGCGAGAATCAGAAAAGTAGTAAATAAACGGTAAAGAAAACCGCTAAAACCGCGAAAACCGCGAAAAAGCCGAGGGTCCCCAAGCACACCGGTGCTCGGCGAAAAAGACCCCGAAAGTCTAAGAAGTCTGGCTGAGTGTCATGTCCCTGTTTTTTTATAACAATTCAAGTAATGCAGAAAAGAAACCTAATCTCATCTAAGCTAATCCTCCTGCACTCTACTGTTCTTGCACTCTCCTGTGGCTCCGTGCAGAAGGAGCTGCCTCCGATTATCGCAATTGCGTCGGCTCCTCGAAAGTTGCCGCCTCGGTCCTCGGGCCCTCGCCAGAAAACAAAAGAGTGTCACAGACCAGATAAAAATAAAGCAAATAAAATAAGAAAAAGAAAATAAGGTATATATGCAAAAATAGAAATAAAAATAAACAAGCAAAAACAACCAAAAATAAAATAAAAGAAAATAAAGAAAAATAAAAGAAAATGAAAATAAGAGAAAAACAAAAAGCCGTGAAAATCCAAGGACGAAGTAAACAAAATAAAATGAAAATAAAACAGACTGCTAAGCCGTGCTCCCCGGCAACGGCGCCATTCTGATGAGCCGAAAATCAATCAATCAATCGTTGCGACCCGGATTGAGAGAGATAATCAGGCTCAACAAGAAAAATGAAGGATAGACCACGAAACAGAGATATAAAAATCAAAGAAAGCAAATAGTGGCCCTGGCTATGAGATTAGCCTGGTATAGCACCCAAGGTCGGATTCAGGAAGCACAAGATGGCCTTGCGGCCTATGAAGTAGTCGAGAAAATAAAGAAAAATAAAAACAAATATCTTTTGGTGGATTTTTAATATTTATATATTTTTTTTGGATTTTTAATTATGAAAAAAATAATAAAAGGGTAAAAACAAGCACAAACAACCATTTATTTAACTACTCTAAAAAGCTCCAAAAATTCAAACAAAAATATTTTTAAGTCTTATGGATTTTTTTACTGTTTTTGGTGAATTTTTGATAATTTTATGATTTTTATGGAATTTTATAAAAATGGAAGAATGAAGAAAAACATTGCTATTGTCCAGCCATGCTTCAAGGACCAAAATAAAATATAAGATGGTCCTAAAATAGCCTGGATGTATTTTTCATGTAAAGTATAGACAAAAAGGAAAAATCAAGAAAAAGATTTATTAATTTTAGATTTTCTCTTATTTTCTAGAATTTTTATTAGTTTTTCAATGTTTTTCAATTTTTAGGTTTTTTATAAATTCAAAAATAGCCAAAAATGGCCGGAAAATCAAACAGCCAAAAACACATTAAACCTCATTTTTTTGTAATTTTTAAAACTGTTTATTATTTTTTTATGAATTTTCAATCTAAACAGGCAGAAAAATAAGGGTTTTTGAATTTTTAAAAATAATGAAAGGGCTCAAAAATGTACCCAAACATAGGCAAAAATTTTATATAGTGGCAGGAGCCACGTGTCCAATTTTCACACAAATTGGGTTAGTTTTGTTATTTTATTAAAATAAAAAACACACAAATAGTGTACAGGGACCTAGTTGCAATAAAAGTAGGTTGCAAGGGCCAAAAAGTAACACGACAGAAAAGCTTAGGGCCAAAAGCGCAAAACCCCAACAATCACGTGTGATGCGCATGGTCTAGACACGGAGGGCTATTTTTGTAATTCCTATTTATAAAAGTGTAAACATTAACACGCCAGAACTATAGGGAAAATAATGTAAAAAGCTCACTAAAGCACGTGTCGATGCACATGGCCATTACACACAGGGACTACAATGCTAATATCCAAAACAAGAAGGACCTCGATGCAATTTTTACAAAATAAAAACACGGGACAAAATATTTACACTACTAAAGAGTAAATACAAAAAGAGAGAGGGCCTAAGGGTAAATTACCCTTTATTATCCGAGGGTTGTATCGGTGCCACAAGGAAGATCTGACAGCTGGAAGTAGCGGCGCCTCAACGAAGGACCTCGGCTCTGATCTAACGGCGGAGAGGGAGCCACGTGGCTGATCTAACGCTCTAGAATCAAGGGCGCCTCTCCTCTGCAACGGACGCTTCAAATGAGGTCTGATCTCTGATCCGACAGCTGCTATCCCCTTACAAATGGACGGTCGTGATCAAAACTGGGCGAGGGGGTGAATGAACGGCTGAGGAAGCTCCTCCAAGAACAGGTGGCCGGCAAACTTCGCCGGCCCGATACTCGCACGGTGGACCTCCTCTGTTGCTGCTGATATGTCCAAGAGCTTCGCCTCGATGGTCCGCAGCTGATGCGCCTCTCCGATGAGGCCAGGAACTTCAGAGACGCCCCGGCGACGAAGAGGCTCGGAGCTCTGGTGTCCAAACGACTTGACCTCCCATATGGGGTCCTTTGAACTGCACAGTGGCACCAAAGCAATCTCGGGTCGAGGGCAAAGTGCCTCGACCCGGTTAGAGGTGAAATGAGGGTCCAAATGATTCGGATGGGTGATCTCCGGCGAGGCGACAATGGTGGAGATCGAAATCCCTGCTCTGGGGCAAGTCAGGGGGGGTGGATGGGTGAAGAAGATGGGGAGAGGTCTGGTGAAGGTGGTGGCGTGGTCGGGATGGCAGATGGTCGGTCAGAGGTGGCTGGCGACGTCGGCGGAGCTACCGGAACCGTAAACTAAAAACTAAAACCTAAGCTAACCTACAGTCTATCTGAGCTACCTGGCAGCGTAGTCGACTAGGCTGGAGCTCCTGGAGCTCCGGGGGTTATGGCCTCAAGGGGTTGTCGCGTCTCGAGGCTTGGCGCGCTCGCGGTGACGTACGGCGGTGAAAGCTGCCGGATCAGAGGCTCCCGGCTGTCCGAGCCTCGCTGCTACTCCCTCTCGCACGGCTATCACTCTGGCGAGGTGGAGGAGGTCACTGGAGTCGAGGGGGAGGACCAAAGATCGCGTGAAATGGCTGCCGGAGTTGAGGATAAATAGTGCTAGGGGTCTGGCTAGATGGGAGTCAGGCGATCAGATCGGAGCTCGGATCCCTAAAACCCACCCCAGGCGTGGATCTCGGATGATCAAGGAAGGATTAGGACCCGGGGTTAAGGGGTGTGGCGATCGGATTGAGTGGGAAGAAATAGGAGAAAACGGGCTGGGGCAACAGGATCCGGATCTGGTGGTCCTGGGGGGAGAGTTGACCGGGGGTCAACATCCCCCGTGGACCAACCAGATGCAGCCACGTCATAATTATTTGGGAATTAAATAAAAAATAGTAAATGGTCGAATTTCGAAAAACTCAAAACATAAAAAATGCTTCTTTTATTTTAAATTAATTTTTGGTGATTTTTATTTATTGTTTTGAAATAAAAATAAGGTATTTACAAAATAGTATTATTATATATAGGTATATACAATATACATTTTTTATTTTTGTTTTTTAATTATTTATTTTTGTACATTTTATTCCAATTTTATATTTTATTTATTTATAGAATAAAATTTAGAATAATTTGATATTTTTATTTTATTTTTATTAATTATTTACAAGGGTTAAATAAATAGTTTTATTTATATACATATAAAGTATATATACAATGAAGGCTTTGATTTTTATTTTTATTTCTTTGTATTATTTTTATTTTTATGGTTTTTATTTTTTTCATTTACACTATGAAATATAGAGTATGTACAATTTTTATGGGATTTTTATTTATTTATAGGGAGAAATAAATATATAAGTGATTCTATGTACATGGTGAATATAGACAATGAGGGATGAATTTTATTTCTTTTTATTTTTCTCATTTTTATTTTAATTCTATATTTACAAATATATACAAATAAATACAAACCCATTTTTATTTTTATTTAGAGGAAAATATTTTTATTTATATACATGTATATAAATACACACATGAGCTTCCTTATCTCTCTCTACTTTGGTTTTTATGCGGTCAGGCCCATGCTGAGCCCTCCCTTGGGATTAGGTCGCTCAATATTTATTCCAAATATCTCCCTCTTTTTCTTTTATTTCTTTATTCTTTTATTTATGCACAAAAACATGCTAAAAATGCATATTTACACAATGCATGCTATTTGACAATTATTGATATTTACAGGAATGTACATGTGTTTTGCATGGGTTTTGTAGCTAAAATAAAACAATAAAGAGTGATGAATGGGTATTCATCAATACTCCACCGTCTTCACCCTTCACCCCTATCCGCCATTGCGAGAGGTATCCTCGGGCTCAGAGCTACTTATTGGTGACATTAATTGAGTGTAAATCCGAGAGAAGACAGGCCTTCAGCTCCAGCGAGATCCACAACGTCGCCATGCCGTGTTGCAGCTACTCCGACGAGCTGCTTGATCTCTGGCCCTCTACCGTCCCTCGAGCGATGACCAGAAGCATCGCTTGAGCTTCCAGCCCCAGGTAGATACCTCCATCTCCCTCCCGATCTCTCCTTCTTTTTCTTGATTTTTCTCCTATTTTATTCACCTTTCACGCATCACTTCACGCTCCGCCGACCATCCTCTGAGCTTCATCTCGGATCTGGCATCTTCGTGCACTCCTTCTTCTCCGCCGACGACACACTTCATCTCTTGACGACGCAAACTCTGCCACCTTGGCGGAGCTCGATAACCGGACTACCTCACTGCTTCTCAGACCTCTCGCCACGCGCACGGTCACCCCATGAGCACATCTGCACGCCTCGACTATCCATTAACCCCTTGCAGGTACTTCAAGTCTGACTGGCCGGAACCTCATCGGAGCTCCATTCGAGCTTCTTCGACCCTACTCTCCAGACCATCTCAGACTCAGCTGAGACCTCTGACGGCTCCGTTACACCTCCACGATCCTTCCCATCTATGTGGGAGCCGTTGAAGAGCTTCACCAACCCCAGACGAAGGAGGCAGAGCCACAGCTTCTTCACCGGAATCCAGCCATCGCTGCCTCAGGAGGCTGCGGGCCAGTTGAAGATGAAGAGCAGCAGCCGTCGGATCTTCTTGATCGGACGGTCAGGAGGATGCCACGTAGCCTTCACTTCGCAACCGTAGGATCAGGATGATCCTACACACCTGATCGCGCCACGTCAACAATCGCTAGAGCTTCAGAGGCCGTTGTATCCATCCTAATCCAATGGCGCTCGATCATCCACGTGTCCACCTTCCTTGAGATCCAGAGACCGTTGGATCGATCTTGATCCAACGGGTCATCGCATGCCACACGCCAGCCATCAGCAGTTGTTGGATCCGTACCTGATCCAGTGGTCCACAACGAGCCACATCGCCTACTCCGAGCCTCTTCCCCAACCATCAGGCTCAGAACCCCGAAGCTAGTCGAGCCTCCATCCGAGCCGATCTGAGCCTCTGAAGTCCATCGAGCTTGGGACCACCATGTGGTTTGCACGTGCGGCCTGGGAATTTTGCAGCGAGGCCCTTGTAGATTTTCATATTTGCATTCCAATCCCTACCAAGAGCCCTCACGTGAGGCGCACGTGTTTTGTGGGTATTTTGCATACATACCCCTCTCATTATAGGTAATTGCACATTATTCCATTTCAGCATGTTTAACTTTTATCAAGTTTATTTTCTGTAATTGCAGTTAGGCCCATGTATTTGCACGTATATCTAGGTATTCATTTTAAATCATTTTTCAAGTTTGAAAATTGCATTGTGTAGAATAATTTGTCCTCTTTCATATGTTCTACTTGGCACATTTTTGTGATAACAGTGGTTTTTATTATTAATTGATAGAATTTAGTCATATTTTACCCATTTATGCCTTTTAATTTTTAGTAATTTGTCTGTGACTCCAAAAATCACCAAAAATTCACATTAGACCTAGGATAATTAAGTTTATATTGTATCCAAAAATCAACTCATTTGCACGCACCTCGAGGCCTGAATAAATAATTTAGTGATTTCCTTAATTAATTTTAATAGGTCCATTTCACATAGAAATTTAGGTTTATTAATTTTCCTGCATTCTTCACACTTAGATCTATCTAGTATAATTTTTGTATCTGAAAATGTTGTGATTTGGTATTTATTAAAATTAAATAGTCAAAAATCACCTTGTATTAATTTTAAATTCACAGAAAATTCATAAAGTGTCAGAAAATTCAAAAAACAATAGTGTTAATATCATCACATTTCACATTCTGGCCAAGTTTCATAATTTTTGGATTTGATTTGATCACTTTTCTAAATTCACTTGTAAACTAACCCGATTTTGCATGTGTCTTTGCATAAAAATTTAAAAATATCCAAGAAATTACCTTCTGAAAATCCGACCTTGGAAATTTACTTAAAATCTACCTAAGGAAACAATTGCCTCCCTGAGTTCGACCTTGGGCTTGCCCAAGTAAAAAAATTGCCGCTTGTAATCGATTTGACTTTAATTGGAAGTGGTTTTTGATTAGCTCTTATTATCCGACTGCAACGAATGACATAACGATTAATTTGACCATTAATTTGATTAAATTAGCAAGGGTAGTAAGATGCTAGTTAAAATGGCACCGTTGCTGGGGAGGCAAACGGCTTAGGATCACTTTAGAAAATTAGATTTATGTTTTCCACTCTTTCAGGTAGTCTGATCCCCGAACCACCTTGTAATTATTCCATTTTTTCTTATTATTTTTCTTTTTTTCTCTCTCTGACATTTTTGTATCTTTTTGTGCGATGTCCCGGTAGACTTGGAGCGGCTTTTTTGAAGTCGATGTATCTCAAAGTACATCAGAGGCCAACGATTCATGGATCAAGTCAGCTGTTGAGATGCCAGAAAGATTTTCTTTTTTGTTAACTCGTAAAAAAGTATCTGCATTTACAGTGGTTCCCATTTGGGATCTCGCGCGTGTAACTCATAATAAAACGTGTCCCCGTGTGATGTGTGGTTGCTTTACGTAGAATAGGATCTGCACTTGTGGCTCTTAGAGCTATTTTAGGAACTATTTGTGCTCGTAAAATTTTAGGATTACACTTCGCACTTAAAAGACGCACTTAGACCGTAAGACATAGACAAAATCATTCTATTCTTCACTCGTTAATAGAACTGCCTGTCTAGGAGCGGCTTTTATCGTTTACATTTCGTTTAGTGTAAAATTTTAATTCAGTATTGCATCCTGCATTGTAGAGAGCTGGAGGAACTATAAGTCTTCTTACTCAAGCATTCATCATTATTTTCTCGATTGCATCGGATTTTCTGATTCTCTCTCTCTCTCTCTCTCTCTCGATTTTCTAACCTAGGATAAAGGAATTGGGAGTGGATGGTAGACGTGATTGCTTGTGCGGATTAATATCAGTGACAACTAATCTTAAAAATTGGGACTGCTAATTGAATTGAACCAAAAAAATGACTAAAATTAACCCTTGTTTGCGAGAGATTAACCCCGACCTTATTTTCAGGCTGAGTGTGGGTACTTGAGTGTGTGTGAACACCTTAAGGCAGAGCCCAAATCCCCACCTTCCATATCACGTTTCGACCAATCCCTAGCAAATATCACAAGTTGAATTATTCAGGTTCACTGACTAGTACCAAGTAGACTCCGCCTATCTCAGGTAGATAGGGGTGAAATTGCGGTCCTTCACGACAAGTTGCCAGTAACCCCCCAGGGTGAAGTTGCGGCCTTATCAGACTTCGCCTGCTTGTAGGTAGATAGGGGCAGGTCTTTGAATCCATCAACTTGGGATAGGAGCGAAGAATGGAAGGACTGGCGGTATCTTAGGCGACAGGTTAAACAGGGAAGACACATCCGTCTTTGAGCCGACTTCCCTGTAGGTCGCATAACTCCTTGCTATCTTGCTTAAAAAATCACACTTAAAATCAACAAGATTAATTGGACTTGGTTTCGGGTCCTTCACTGTGTTGAGTGTGAATACAGGGTTTTGGATTGAATTGCTTGCTTTCGGTAGGAGTAAAATCCTTTCACTATGAACTCCCGATTCTTCTTGCCAATCCAAGATGAGTGACTGGGGGGATATCAACTCCTTATTCGCCAATCTCTCTCTGAGACCCCCACGAAACTCATCTTCACCGGCCCAAGCGCAACTTGGATCATCCAGAACTCATGACCCTCTTGAGTTCTGGATCCCTCACACCCAGGGTGTTTGCTTACAAACCAACCCTTTCCTCTCCTCTGAGCTTACAGAGGAAGACCATCGCCTCGGTAAAAATCCTTTCCTTGATTTGACCTCTAACCCATACCATGTTTCATACTCAGGACTAGAGGACAAGATGCCACCTAAGCAGCCCCCAGATGAGGAACCGTTGCGGCAAAACTTTGCTTGCCTCGCCACAGCCGAACAACAGAATGCGGATCTTATAGCAAGAATGGGACAGATCATTGCGGTAGGAGGAATCGACCGACCAATGGTTGATGGCTATAACCCAACAGAAAATGAGATGCACAGTTGGTTGGCACCAACGGTTCCCCCTGAAACATTTGAGATCAAGCCCCACTTCCTTAGCCTACTACCGAAGTTTAATGGAAATAGAAACGAAGAACCATATGCCTTCCACAGAGACTTCGAGCTGGTTTACAACAACCTTAGTAATCCTAGGGTTGGGAAGGATTACTTTCGACTGAAGGCAACCCCATTTGCCTTAGGAGATAAGGCAACACATTGGTTGAATAATCTTGGGGTGATATGTACAACCTGGATGCAGTTCAAGGACCTTTTTCTGAAGAAGTTCTACCCGCTCAGTAGAACTAATCAAATGAGAACAAAGATCACTAGTTTCTCCCAGGGACCCAGTGAACCATTCCATGAGGCCTGGGATAGGTTTAATGACCTAATTCAGAAATACCCCTGCCATAGCATTTCAAAAGCGATCTTAGTCCAGACCTTGTTCTGTGGCATGACTCCGGAGATGCAGGGATTTGTCAGTGCCGCCTATGGAGGAAGTTATCTGAACAAGAATGAAAATGTTGTATCGAAAATCTTGAAGAAGATGGCGGAAACAAGCAGGTCGTATGCCACCAGGGCCTATCAGTTGTCTCCATCAATCCTATCCAACGAGACAACAAGAAGGACTGTAGTGGATCTGACAGAAGATCTCATCCCCAGCATGGGGATGATAGCTGACAAGTTAACCAGGGTCGAGCAGATTCACAAGAGGGTCACTGACCTTGAGTCTCTCTCACGTCTGCCGAAACAAGTGGTGGAACTTACTAAAAGGGTAGCTAAGATAAAGATACCTGCCCCTTCTGCACCACCTGTGCGTGTACACCGAGTCCATCTTGTACAAGAACAGACATCGGGGCCTCAGAGTGGCTGGATAGAGAAGCAAACTTACACTAAGCAGGACCAGCATGCACCCCCACAAGTGGAAACCGGATACAAGGATCCTCCGCAGGTGTTCGAGATCAATAGGCTATGGTACAACCATGACCCCGTCGGCAGACGTTCGATGGGGAATGGTCAGCCTCACCGACCTTCCCCAGCTTACCAGGAAACCAGCTCTGTCCCCGCACCATGCATTGTTTAGTCCAGGCTCGAATGAGGGTATGAGCCTCAGCAACACCAGCAGCAGGGCACGTTCTACTCGGGCTAGCAAGGCCCGTCACCGTCCCATCAGCAGCAGCAGTATCGGCATGGCCAGCAGGGCCAGTATAGGACCTCATCTTCAGGACAACATCAGACCACCGAATTGGAGTCCCTCACCTTGGCGATCCAGACCCTGACTGATAGGGTCCAACAAATCCAGAATGATTATCTGGATATGAGAACCAATCTAAACCATGTTTCTCGTACCCAGGACCAGTAGATGGCACCGAAGACCCCAATTCTTGCCTAGGTTCAGGCAAATCCCAACAGCATGACTCAAGGCTAGAACTGACCACGAGATCAGGTATACTATTCAGACAATTCTTTATATGAACGTGAGACCCTTTCGTATGATAATGTAAACCATATGTCCCTCAGGAGCGGAAGGACCGTGATCGTACCTGATCGGGCACGGGCACAAGAGGAAGAAGCCGCCAAGTCTCTATCTGAGGAGAACTTGAGGGCAGAAGAGGAGCAGCACCACCATCACCACCACCGGCAGAAGAAGAGGACTTCTGGGTCCTCGAAGAAGCAAAGGAACAGCACCAGCGGAGAGTCCACTGAAACCGATGAAGAGCCCACACCTCCATATGAGGAGGACAGTCCAGCAGTCGCGGAGGATGCATCACCGATTTTGTAGTAGCATTTTCCTTTTTGTCATAGTCAGAGTCAAATTCAGTTTCAGAGTCCGAGTCATGTACAAAACTCAGTTCCCTCTTTGAATGAAAATATTTCAGTTTCAGAAACTGAGTTGGAGTCAATAATCCCATTCCCTCGAGCTTTCAAGGGTGGAAAGAAGAAAACTAAAAAATCCAAAAAGATGACCCTGAGATGGCAGAGTTTTGTAACAAACTTATCAAGGTCACAATTCCTTTAGACAAGTACGCGGAGATGACACCTGCATTTTAGAAATACCTTAAGGTGAGATGCATACCTACTACGGTTAGCAGGAAGACCAAAAAACGTGTTGAGAAACACGTTCTGTCATTAGCCACAACTTCTACAATAAAGAACTCGTTTTCAAGGAAACGAAGAGACACGAGTGCACATTATGTGGTGAGTCAGGTCGATGACATTGCGTGTGCATGCACTCTCTTAGACAAGGCTCCTCAATCAACTTAATGCCTACAACCCTTTATGAGCGGCTTAATCTCGGACCTCTTAGGAAATCTAGAGCCCTCCTTCAGTTCACTGATAAATCAACCAAGAGGTCCAAAGAGAATTGAGGAATGTTGTCATCAAAGTCGAGGGTTAGGAATACATGGTGGACTTTACTATCCTAGATATGGAAACCTCTTGTCATTGGAGAGATTCCCAGATCATCTTGGGCAGGCCCTTCCTCAGAACAGCAGGGGCCTTGTTTGATTACAAGATCGGGAAAATACAGTTCCAAACTCCAGGAAGAGATAAGGAACTGGAGATGAAGCAAACCAGATGGTAGAGACCGAATTCCAAATCCAGCACTGAGTACTCTTCATCCGAAGCATACTGCAACCATGTAGACACAGTTGGGCCATTGAGACAGAACCCAGCCAACACCGATGAGCCCCTCCCCTCCGAAGATGATCTTGTGCATGAGTCAGTTTGCGAGGTCCTCAGAAACGAGTACAACTCAGAACCTGCATCCCCCTACATCTTCGATGACTTAGAGGCCCAACTGGGCCTGTCAGTCCTTCCCTTTTTAGTATAATCAGAAGATGAGGATGACAAGACGGACGTGGCTTTTGTCGATTGCATGGAAACCTTTGACGATCTGACTCCAGAGCCGAATGAATTGGTGGCAATAATTTCAGAGACAGATCCAACCACTTTCCCTAAACCAGATTCGATTGAGCCAGACTTCCCAGATCATCACACATTACCTGAGCTCAAACCTATACCCACAACACTCAAATATGCCTTCCTTGTGGGTCAGGAGAAGAAATATCTGGTCATCATCAGTTCGCGATTGACCGAGGAGGAGGAATCTCGCTTGCTAGAGATCCTGGAGAAAAATCGTAAGGCGATAGGTTGGAGCATTTCCGATCTCTATGGGATAAATCATACTCTATGTTTGCACCATATCTACTTGGAGAATGAAGCTAAACCCTATTGTGAATTCCAACATCGTTAGAATCCAAATTTACGAGAGGTAGCGAAGAAAGATCATTTCCCCCTACCGTTTATTGATCAGATCCTAGAGTGACTACCGGGGAAAGAATTCTTATGCTTCTTGGATGTGTTCTCGGGCTACAATCAAGTATCCATAGCTCTGGAGGACCAGGAAAAGACCGCGTTCACATAACCCTTTGGTACCTATGCTTTCAGGCGCATGCCCTTTGGGTTATGCAATGCTCCCGGTACTTTCCAAAGGTGCATGATTGTGTATTCACCGAAATGGTCAGAGAATTCCTGGAAGTCTTCATGGACGACTTCTCGGTCCACGACGATTTATTTGATTCCTGTCTTAGGAATCTGGACCGAGTCCTCAAATGTTGTTGTGAGGTAAATCTGGTGCTCTCCAGGGAGATAGTCACTTTATGGTGACGAAGGGCATTGTCCAACACAATGCCATCTCCAAGAGAGGAATGGAGGTTTACTATGCCAAGGTGGATGTAATCAGATGACTCCAACCACCAACCAACGTTAAGCAGTTGCGGTCGTTCCTTGGGCATGTCGGATTCTATTGAAGATTCATCAAGGATTTTTTCTAAGATTGCCCGACCGCTAACTGAGATTTTAGGCAAGGACATGGAGTTCTTTGTTGATCACAAATGTCTTGAGACCTTTAAGCTATTGCAAGGAATGATCATGGATGTCCCGATCCTACAAGCCCCAGATTGGTCTCTACCTTTTGAGATCATGACTGATGAATCAGATTTTGCTGTTGGGGCTGTGTTAGGTCAGAGGAGGGATGGCGTCTCATTTGCAATACAGTACGCAAGCAAAGTGCTTGATATCTCTCAGCATAACTATACAATTACGGAAAAGGAGATGCTTGCGGTAGTGTTTGCCTTGTACAAGTTCAGATCTCATTTAATTGGATCCAAGGTAATTGTGTTCACCGACCACACAACACTATGATACTTGATGGAAAAGAAGGATGTGAAGGCACGTCTTCTTAGGTGGATTCTACTTATCCAGGAGTTTGATTTGGCTATTCGTGATAAACCTGGAAAGAAGAACATAGTAGCTGATCATCTCTCTTGTCTCGAAGATCTTAATACTTCCGAGGATTCACCAATTCGAGACTCCTTCCCTGACGAGTCAATTTTTGTTGTCGACCCACCCCATGGTATGCCAATATCGTGAACTATCTTGTCTCCAAGAAGGTTCCCGAAGGTTGGCCGAAGAGTCGCATTGACCGACTGAAGTCGATGCTAGACACTACCATTGGGAGGATCCGATCCTTTTCTTTGAAGGACCAGATTGTGTCTGGAGACAGTGTATTCCTCAGGAGGAATACAAGAGTGTCCTTTCTTTATGCCACAACTTGGAGGCAGGAGGACACCACTCCGGGAAGAGGATTGCGTGGAAGGTACTTCAGTGTGGATTTTACTGGCCAACTCGTTTTTGTGATGCCATCACCTTTGCGAAGTCGTGCCTAGTATGCCAGAGAATGGGAGGAACCGTTTGTTCCAAGGATGAGATGTCGATGCAGCCTGTCATCATTTGTGATGTCTTTGATGCCTGGGGCATCTATTTCATGGTCCCATTCGCTGTTAGCCATGGATTCGAGTACATCCTTTTTGCGGTAGACTACCTATCAAGGTGGGTGGAGGTTATCTTGACCCGAGCCGCAGACAACATGACTGTCTGTAAATTCATCAGAGAGCATATAATCTCTAGGTTCGGGATCCCCAAAATGTGGATATCAGATGGGGGTAGCCACTTTGTAAACCGAGAGGTGAAGAAACTCTTGAAGGACTATGGCATCGAACATCGTGTCGCTAGTCCTTACCACCCACAGACTAATGGTATGGCTGAGGTGTCGAATAGGGAGGTGAAAAGTATATTGCAGAAGCTTTTTCGCCTATACAGGAAGGATTGGTCTCAGATCCTGAATCAAGTCATATGGGCTTATAGGATAGCTTACAAGACACCGTTAGGAACCTCCACATTCTGAATGGTATTCGGAACGCCGTGCCATTTGCCCGCAGAGTTAGTGTATAAATCAGATTGGGCAATCAAGAAGGTCAACTGGAACACGCACCTTGGGTAGAAGCGTAGAGAAATAGATCTGAATGAGCTTGTGGAAGTTAGAAATCGTGCATACGACAACAGTTTGATGTACAAGGAAAAAGTTAAGCATTGGCACGATAGATATATCAGATGAAAGACCTTTGTTCCTGGACATAAGGTACGGTTGTTTAATGCTAGGCTGAAGATCTTCCAAGGCAAGTTGAAGTCCAAGTGGACGGGACCATTCGTTGTCCATGCGGTGCATAATAATGGATGTGTCGAGATCTCAGATCTCGCAGATGACGCACTGACATTCCTAGTGAATGGACAACTGTTGAAGCCCTTCGTCGAAACCAATGAACAGTTAGTCCATGTTGAGGAGATTGTATTCATGCATAGGACAGATTCAACAGATACACTTCGAGCCGCGCATGAGACCTTGCAGCAGTGAGCTCTAGCCATCAGCAGCATCTTGAAAGATTTAGTCCACGATCCTTGTACATATCATCGTTCTTGTACATTCTGCCCCTCCCTCCCGCGACTCTAATAACTCATCCCAGCTTCATCTATCTCCATCTAGGACTATACTTAGGATGACCAAATCCTAAGTATAGGGGGAATGAGTCACCTGAGTCTGTTCACTGTACATCCTCCAGATCACATTGGTCCTCATACTCACTCCGGTCCTATACTTAGGCTGACCTGAGCCTAAGTATAGGGGGGACCAATGCCCGCCATGTATATGTCCATCAATTTCTCCTCTTGGCATCGTCTACCCCATTTTTGACCTTCTTCTACACTTAGGCTGCCAGAGCCTAAGTATAGGGGGGCAGGACGACTTCTATACATTTTTGCTCCCTTGGCTCTCTTACGCTTAGCACGAGCTATGTCTTTTTCCTCGCTTTTAGAGTTCTGAGGACATAGCACATGCTAATTATAGGGGGCATGTATATATTACATATATACTTTACCAATAGCTCGTACTTTCACGTATCTTTGTATACATTATGTAATAATTACGGGATGGGTAAAATTTGGAGAAAATTTTTTGTAAAATACACTTGTATAATCTGTATAATACTCATAAAACACTTGTACCATAGGAGGTATACCAAATTATTGAAAAAAAATGAAAAAAATCGAAGGCTTCTTATTTTACTCTTGCACATCATCTCTGCATCTGAAAAGAAAAGAAAAAGAGTCTTGCATTCTTCCTCATAGCATGTCATCTGCACCTCATCTACATATCTTGCATATGCAAGGTCAAAAGCTAGTGGGTTCTGAACCAAGTTATGAGTATATATTGAGGAGGGACTTGATTTGACCTTAATCCACCTAATTTCAGAGGAACCTTATGGGAACTGGAGTTAAGATTTCTCAGGTCAAGTGACTTAATTCTTTGAGTTCGCAAGTCTATGCTCACATGTCATCTTGATTAGTCTAAGTAGAATATCTCGTGCACACGCATGATTCATATAGACAGTGACCTAACTGGGACAAGAACCATGCACGTAGCTCTTAATTGATGATGTGGTGAGGAGGTAGAACCCTTTAGCTTGGAGTAGCACACGGGTGGAAACATCTGTCCTCCTCTAGGGAGGGTACTACATCTCAACCTAGTCTGGTGGTGTTGACATCTAAAGACGGGACGCTATGGGTTGCAATAATGCTTCAAAAGAGGGATAGTCTACTGGCTCAAGAGGAAAAACTCCTGATGTACATGTTGCACCTTGTATATAGTTGAAAAAAATACAAAAAATCCAAAAAAATCTGACAGAATACCTGTCGGAGTATGTATATTAGCAAAGAAAATGCAGCAGGATGACTTGTCTACACTGGTCAAGCATCCCGGGATAGGTAGCTACACTGGCTATCTCTCTACCCCCTCCTCTTGAGCTGGTCGCACTTGAACTTAGAAGGGAATACCCCGCTTCTCGAGGAAAGAGTTACTCGACTAGGTAATTAGAGTTACCTTGTTAGAGGTGGTTGTTTCGGAGCCATTTCTGATGTGGAGAGTTACATTACACTTACACAGTACAAGTAAAAATCATAGTCATCAGAAATTTGCATCTGAGGATTTGTTCTGACCTGACTATTGAGGCGTCTTGAATAGAAGACTTGTGGAACTTTAAGTCTGTTAGGTCTTAAGTTCAGATCCCAATGAGGTTCCTCCACACAATTAATCCAAAGGTCGAGTCAAGCTCCATTTTCAACTTTTGTTCATGACCTTGGTATGGAACCCAATCTCATTTCACTTTTGCTTTTCATTTTAGTCGCTCGGGGATGAGCAAGGTTTAAGTATAGGGAGTTGATGAATCTGTGATTCATCACTCTTAAAGTTGAAAATAGAGCCTTGTTCCCACTATTTAGCAGTATATTTCCCTTTATCTTGCATAAATATCATTCATGCATAAATCCACAATACATACATTTTAGCATTCATAATTGCATTAAAATAAGAAGCTAATACATTTATAAAAATTACTTGTAAAATATCCACCAATAATTCACCTAATTATTTGTATTTTATATCCCCTCTAAAATCAAATAACACCTTATTTATACTATTAAGATTACTTGTTAATAATATAAGGAAGAAGGCCAAAATCTCTATCCTGTAAATTGCCCAATAAAACGCCAAACCCAGTTGGAGAACCTGGACCTTAGAATGCCAATATCAATCTTATACAACCTCCAAATTAGGTCTACTCACCTTCAAATTAATACACATCCATAGACCTTTAAAATGAGACCAATTTCATTCAATTCGGAGCTCGTACGCAAAACTTGGGTTTTTGGGCCCCTGTGTACACTATATGTATGAATATTTGCACTCTTGTATTTTGTATCATATTATACCACATCTCCATTTAACATGAAACTTGTAGATCTCATCGAGATCTACAACTTTCATGTTTTGAGTTTTTCCAAATCCGGCCTCCTTCTCTCTCTAATTTCATTTTCTTTCTCAGCTACTCAGAACTGGCCACGTGGTGCTCTCTGATTGCGCTATGTGGCTCGCCCCTTTGCGCGCCACGTGCCCTTCCATTCCCACTGTCCGGTTGCCCTTCCTCTCTCTTGATCTGGGCCATCCAAGCCGCAATGCTTCCCAGTCCTTCGATCAGGCCTTGGACTTCATCTGTACCGTTAGCCAGCGCCGCGTTCTCTATGTGCCACATGGCTACATCTATGCCCTCCGATCTTCACCAGAAGCACCCCATCCTGGTGATGAATCCACATTTCATCATCTTTATTCTATCATTTTGGCCTCAAAAAACCTAGTAAATGCATGTAAATACCATTAAATACATCATCCTAGCATTCATGCATGTGCATCCAAATAGTGTATAAAATACTGTAATTCAAGCCAAAATTATAGAATAAATAAAAGAAAAGAAAAAGAATAAAATATTGTAAATATTTTATGACCCGAAACCCCGAGACCTAGGCATCTTGATGAATAGGTCGACCATGAATAAAGTAGGGGGAGATAAGGGCCAGATTACAATGTTTTGCATTCATTCTTTATTCATTTTGGGACCTATTTTTGGTTCCACTTTTTATACATAGAAACATTGTACATGAAAGTTGTAGATAATTTTATATAGAAAAATACAAAATTTATTTCACTGAAAAATAATGTACAGATAAAAAGTTATGGTCTGAATAAAAATCCAGAATCCCAACTTCCCAGACCCGTATCTCACAAATGAAAACTCCAAATGCATCAAACTCACCTTTAATTGTATATAGTTAAAAATAAGCTATTTAATGGCAGTGGTTTCGTATTTGGCGGAGCTACGGTTTGAAAGTTGAGTTTTGGACCCTTGTTGTATACTTGTACAGATTAAAATATTGAATTTATTCTTTATCCATTATTTTTATAATTTTATAATTTTATAATTATGTAAATATTACTTATAATATATATGTACATTAAAATCAGAATAAAAACTTAATATATAAAATGCATAGGTATTATACCTATATACATACCTATATAATACATACTTCTATTTTATTAAGTGTACAAAATACCTCAGAAAAATAAAATAGAAATATATTTATGTGTATAATAGTATTTTACAAATGTATAAATTAATAAACAAAATTAAATAAATTAAAAACACAAAATAAAAATAAATTAATAAAATATATAGGTAATATACCTATAAGGGGTATAAAAGAGAACTTGTAAAAATACACCTCATAAAATAATTAAAAAATGCCATAAAATAATTTATAAAATAATTAATATTTTTTACTTAATAACTAAATTTTAATTCGTCCATTTCCTATTTTTAATTGAATTAACAAAATCTTTTTCCAGGGTTTTTCCTGGTTGGTCCACGTGGACCAACCAGGTGCAAACCCTAGTTGACCCCAGTCAACTAGGCGTCCTTCCCCCTGTAGCCCGTGTCAGGCCTAGTTTTTGGCCGCTTTGGCGGATTTTTCTAGGTCAATACTTTCACCCTTTCGCCCCGATTCCTTCTGCAAACTTTTTCCTCGACCATCCACCTTGCTCACACTATGATTATCTTGGGTCGAGGACCAGCGATTGCATCGATCTTCCTTGGTCTTTGGAGCACCCCATTCGTAGGGTCAAACCACATAAAATGCACCCTGACCTTCCTTTGAATTTTTGAACATCTCCCCCCATAGGATTAGCTCCCCTTTCGATCCTTGAACCTCCAGGAAGGTGGCAGCTTCATGTTGAGGTCTTCAAAGGGTCGAACGACGCCTGAGGCGCTTCCATCACCTCCCCCAACTCCGGCGGTCGAGGTACCTTCCTCTAGTGATATACCGTCGAGGATGCCCCATTCCATCTTCAATTTTCTTGCATTTTGTTTCCCTTAGTCGTAGGTTTAAAATCCCTAAAGAAATTTTCGCTTCCATCGATAAAATCAAACAATCAAACCCCCTCGCCGGAGTGCTCCTCCGGCCGATCTCCTCCACTTCGCTTCACGCCACCGCATCCACTCCGCGGGGTCCAGGCAACTTGCCCTGGACCCTCTCACTTTTTTTTGCAGGTACTTGGACCATCACGCACGCTTGGGGGTCATTTTGACCTTCGCCGGATTCGCGCGAGCTCCTCCAGCTCTGCCAGCAGCTCTAGCGAACCTCGACCACCGTCGAGGTGTTTTGGACCTCCCCGCGCATAGAGGAAGCTCCCAAGAAGGTGCAGCCCCATTTTGATGCTCAGAAGCCACCAGAGCACGGAGATCTAGCCCGGGGAAGTTTGCCTCGCTGGTGTTCTTCCCTGTTCTTCCTCCGCGCTTTGCCACCGTTGGATCGGGCCGCCTCTCCAGATCGCTCGTCGACCGTCGGATCATCAGCACTCCTCCACTGTTAGATCTCGATCTGAGATCTAATCTCAGACGTCGAAGCGAAGCGCCATCGACCGTCAGATCGTCGCCACGTGTCAAGTGAAGAAGCCAATGCCGTTGGATCATGCGCTTAGGGGTATTTTGCATTCTTTACCCTGTGCCATTTTGTATTTTTTATTTAGTCCTAATTCTTTCATTTGTTGTTTAAAATATTTTGTAATATTTGTAAAAAGACCCCCAAACCTTTCTTATTTGCATATTGGTCCTAGCCACGTCACCTTACGCGACATGTATACGTGAGGTGGAGGGCATTTTGTGAGGACGCCCTCCAGCGTTTACTTATTTCGATTCAGTACAAGAACTTGTGGACCATGTGTAAAACTTTTGGTTATTTTGCATCAAGGCCCTCGGATTTTTGGAAATTACACCTAGGTCCTTCCCAGGCGCGTGCTAGTCACACGGCCTGGTGGGTTATTTACAAGCGTACCCCTACGGGTCTTGTATTTTGTACATGGTCCAGAAACTCTTTTATTTAGTTATATATTTTGTTGGAAAATTGCAATTGTACCCCTGGATGTTTGTTTAATTGCATATATACCCTTGTCAGGCCATACATTTTTGCTTGCTTATAATAATTATTTAGAGCATCACTTTAACTCGAAAAATTCCCAAAAAAATATCATAAGCTCCTGTTAACTTGCTGATCCACGCCATTTTTTTGCATTGCATTTTTGTTGCATTTTAATATTTATTAAAAATCAAAAACATGCCATTTCAGTACTGTCTATCTTAGAAAATACCGAAAAAATATTAAAACACCTTGAAAAATTCCAAAAAAATCACCTAAGGTCTATTTTATTGTATTTTAGTGTTAATCCAAAAACCACTAAAAATCTCAAATCCAAAACCTTAAAAATTAGAAAATACCCAAAAACTTCCAACAAATAAAAAAAATTCTAGGCCAATCTAAAAAATACAAACTCAGGTCCTGTAGGTTCCCTATTTTATTGTCTTTATTTTAAAATTAGTTTGGGGAAATTTTGATATTGTTTGATATTTTTCATTCCCATTTTAAATTCGGTCAGAATCTTAATTCACTGTTTTCTTAATTTTGCCTCTTAAAAATACCAAAAATATTCTGAAAAAATCCCTAAAAATCACAAAAATAGTAGAAAAACATAAAAAGACCAAAAATATTGTATTTCCTAATTTTTGAATATTTTTCCTTATTTTTATAAATATTTTATCCCCTCTTTTCTTATATTATCTATATATTCTATTTATAAAAACAAAAAAATATATATAATATAAAAAGAAAATATAAAATCAGAAAATTAAAAATAAAAAAAATTAAAAATTAAATAAAAAGAAAAAATTAAAATTAAAAACCCACAAAAACATTTGCATTGCGTAGTGTAGACAATACATCACAATCACACACACACACACACACACACACACACACACACACACACACACACACACACACACTTGTTGATCTATCCAGCCTTGCTCCCTGTGTTCGAACTCTCTACGCACTTGCATCTATACATCTTTTATGTAGAGTTAACAATAAATTTGACTCCACATTTGTCTGTCCTTGTTTGATATTTGATTGTGGGTTTATTGTTGATTAAATTCGGATTTTTAGCGGTCACCGCAGTGACCTTTGTGTTCCTACCTTGTGTGGAATACAAGACCGTTAGATTTTTGAGTTTATCAAATGGCGCCGTTGCCGGGGAGAAACAACGAATAGATTACATTTTTGACTGATTGTGTTCATTTGGCTACATTATTGCTTGTTTACACCATTGCTTGTTTGCTTGATCTCTCTAGTTTTGATATTTATTTGTGAGCTTTCTGACCATCTCTTTTCTTGTCTTCTTGCGAGGGTCCGCGGAGCAAGGAGGGTTGGTTAGGTGAGTCGGTGCAGCCTTGGGAAGCGGAGTCGGCTTTCTGATCCCAGCCGACAGGGGAGAGCAGGAGACTTGAGAGAGTGTGTTAGATTAGTTGTCTTTTTTTCTTGTGAGAGAGAGATTCATTTATAATTTGTAATAATACAGGGACATGGACACTCAAACACTTCGGGCCTAATTTTCAGGTGTTTGTTCACCTAGGGGCTCACCGCGGATTTTGTCGTGTTTTACCGCAGTCATTTGCCGGTTTTGATTTCATTTTTCCTTTCTTTTGTGGAATGAGCCCTTAGATTTTAGGCATTGCTTGATCGATTAGATTAGATCCAAACACCCTAATAACCATTGCATGTATAGTGCATATTTGGACTTAATTTAATTAAACAGTTAATCATCACCTTTGATCTGCCACGCCGCGAGCTCATCCCGCCAAGTGCTTCTCCTGAACTCGATGTGTCGAGAGGAGGAGGGGTGGGCCTAGACCGGACTCTAGGATTGGTGATTGGTGATTGACATGTGGTTCTTAGTGCTAGCAATTGCCTGCTTAAGACGATTTCCGCTTGCATATCGGCATATAGCTCAGGTTTAAAAATTTCTGCTTTGCATCATGCATGAAGAGAGCTGGAGGCGCTGTAAGTCATTCTAACTTTGCATTCATCATACAGGCACAAAGGTGAGATTTCCATCTTGGTACCGACTTGCATGGCTCTTCTGACTCTTTTTTCCCTCTGTTTTTGGATCAAGTAAGAATCAAGAAAAAACAAAAACGTAAGGCACTTATTTGAATTGACACGAAAGAAGCGATAACACCAAAAAATTTAAAAAAAGGGACTACTAAGAAAACTTGACCAAAAATAAAATTGGTAATTGGACTCATTGATTGGGGAGAGTCACACCCTCACTTGTATTCAGGTTGCATGGGAAGGATTCCTTCCAAGTGAGTTGAGCGGCTTCGTAAGGATTAGAGCCAAAAACCCAGCTTGTGGCTGCCTTGTGTATTGCCTGGATTTCCGAAGTATCGGCGCTACTATCGTACGTAGGCGAGTAGGGCTTGGTCACCATTGGTGACTCACTATTGTGTGAGCATCGACATTGTCCGAAGTACCGCGCTTAGGCCACGCCTTCACGGGTGTGTCTGTCTCACTGTATGTGTCCGAGTAGGATCTTGCACGCTCATGGATGATTCCGTTGCGAGCGAGATCCGAAGTATCGGTTTCGCCTATTGGCTTCCTCCCTCTTTTTCTTTGGCTGAGTAGGGATCCAGGAAGGGTTACAAGGACCTTAAAAAGCGCAAGCTACAGGTTACACAGGAGGACAAGTACGGGAATATTTTTCTGGAAGTACTCTCGCTCCTATAGGCGTAGCGCTCTAAGGACTCATAGAAAGATTAATTCATGAATTCAAGATAAAAATTACAAAGATAAAAGCCGAACCTTCACGGCTTCATGTGTTGAGTTGGTGAATCCCCTTGTATTGTGTTTGATTGCTAGTTGATTTTAGGTCAAGATCAAAAATACAGCACAATTGTGCACAATTTTGCTTCTCCCTTCTTTCTTCGTCATTCCTCGACCTTGCTCTTATCAATAATCACGATGATGGGAAGGAGGTCTCTTAGGCCGACTTTGTCGGCACCGCTATCCAGCACTCCTCCCCATTCATCTAGGACGACCTCGGAGAGTCTAGACCCACTCTCCGAGCCTGAGTTCACTTCCACCCTGTTCCCCCTCGACCACCCTTCTCATTCTCCTTCCATCAGTCCAAGAATTTCAGAATTTAGTGCATCACAGAGCTAAGAGCATTTGACGGCACCTGAGATAGGTTCTTTTGCTTTTTAAGAGAACCCAGACATGGCTGACAGAGGAGAGCACCCAGATGAGCATGAGCACCCTCCATTCTTATATGATCAAGCCACCATCAACAATTCCTTTCTATCATCCCTGGAGACAATGCAGAGACAGATCCGAGACCAGGGAGTCTTTATGGGTGACCTCATGAGAGAGATCACGTAGATGCGAGAGAACCGACCTGGGGGTGGTGGCGGTGGAGGTGATATACCAGTTGTAGAGAACGAGGGAGGAGAACTCAACCAGGAGAGGCCGCCACAGGCAATCATGAGGGAATTACACAATCCAATAGCATCCCTCACTCATCGGTGGATCCGACTCCGTCCCATCCATGGAGACTTCAAGCTTCGCCCGCACACGATTCAGCTACTTCCCAAATTCCATGGGCTGGCGACCGAAGAGCCACATATCCACCTCCAAGAATTTGAAATGATCTGCAGCACAATTCATGATCGGCTTGTGACCGAGGACACTATCAAGATGATAGCCTTCCCCTTCTCTTTGGTTGACAGAGCCACATATTGGCTCAAGCATTTGGGGAGGTTCGTCGCCACATGGGCAGAACTCCGGACCGCTTACTTGAACAAGTATTATCCTCTCGGTCGGACAAACGCAGCAAGAGCAATGATCAGCAACTTCATAATGATCCCTAATGAACAGTTCCATGAAGTTTGGGATCGATTCAGAGAGCTCATTGACCGGTGTCCACACCATGACATATCTAAGCCCAATCTAGTTCAGAGTTTCTTTTGTGGGCTGACACCGGAGCTGCATGGGCTTGTAAATGCCTCTTGTGGTGGGTCCTACTTTTCCAAGGGTGAAGACGATGATTGGGCCATCTATGAAGGGATGGCAGAAAACTCAACTATTATGGCCCAAGCCCGCGTCTACACACAACAGAAGCCCTCGCAAGGAGCAGGATCATTTCAGAGGATCGCCTGCATCGATGCCGGTCCTCACACTTCGTTAGCAACCGCAACCCAAGCCGAATCAGCAGCAATAGACATGGGCATCATAAGTGAGAAACTGGACCGTCTCGAGATCCTCGAGAAGAAGCAGATGCAAGGAATGGCCCAGATGGACCAGATTTCAAAGACCATGAGTGACCTGAAGACGCAGATCCTTTGCGTCCAGGAGGCACAAACATCTTCCCAGCAGCCTCCCAGGTCATGTGCTGATCTTAGCAGTAGCATCTCATCCCAACCCTCTGCCTCGTACCGCCAGGTTAACCACATCCAGGCAGAGCCGGTCCCGCTGCTACAGTACTACCCGTCACAGCCATCATCTCAGGACACTCAGATGGTGGTCTATCATCCGGAGCAGCCACTAGCAGTTCTACCTCCACCATCCTTCGAGCATGAGCCATTGATGGAAGTTAATGGGATTTGGTACACCGGTACCCACAGCCCGGGATTTGTCACGATCACCCTGGATTTTGTTGAGGCAATGGTGGCTCCTCATCTCAACAGCAGCCTCCAGCCCAAGGACAACAGAACAACCAGCCACAGCAGCAGCAGCCCTAGTATACCCACCAGCAACAATACCAGCATGGTCCTCGTCCATCTTATCCCAACCAACAGTGGAGGCAGCGTCAACAGCTTCATCAGTCTTATTCCCACCCTCCCCAGTACCAACAACAGCAGCCTCATTTCCAGCAGGGGAACACTTCCGGTTCTCAGGCTCCCACCTTCGAGAACCCTGCTCTCGAGGAACTCGCCCGCTTGATGTCTGACCATCAGGCATCCTACCGGCGAGACATGGATGAGTTCCAGTAGGAGGTGAGGGATTTGATCAAGGGCAAAGCCGCCATACCAGCTCAGATTGAACCAAACCCGAACAATCTGAAGAGGAAATCTGAGCAGGTAGAGTTTACAAAGGATACCTCTCCTAGTGATTATTTGAGTGACACGTCTTTTTCTTTGTATGATGCTTATTTTGTGACTACTAGGAGCGGTAGGATGCCAGCTGACAGCACCTCATCTGAGCGATAGCCACAAGCAGAATCAGGAGCGCCAGATGAGCAGAGTAGTGATGCTGATGCCGCTAATGATGATGTTGAAGATGGTGGTGTTGATGCCACCAATGATGGAGTTCCTGACGACGGTACTGAGGCTGTCGTGATACCAGATGCAGACGGTGGTGCTGATGCCACCATTTTGGATGCAGAGCCAGAGAGCGATGCTGATGTCGTGAAGACAGGAGCCGTTGGTGGTACTAAGGCCACCACATCTACTTTTGTTGAGCTTCTTTCTGTGGTGTTACCACCTTTTGTATCTATGGACTGTGGAAGGGGAATAAAAAAGAAAATAAAAAAGAAAATAAAAAAAAGAACTAGCAGGTAGAGTTCAGCAATCAGATGATTGACATATTCCATATTCAGCTGACTCTACGGGAAGCATTTGAGCATATCCCCCTCTTCAAAAAGAAC
The DNA here is from genome assembly GCA_037367405.1 of Ottelia alismoides. Taxonomy (NCBI): domain Eukaryota; kingdom Viridiplantae; phylum Streptophyta; class Magnoliopsida; order Alismatales; family Hydrocharitaceae; genus Ottelia; species Ottelia alismoides. The sequence goes on along the minus strand of JAZKJV010001890.1, from coordinate 79,615 downwards.
TTGAAAGAGATGACTACAGTCCGCAGGAAGAGGAGGTACAGAGATCAGATCCATATGCTCACCCATGACACTTGCTGCACCATTCAGAACAAACTGCCAGCCGAGAGACCAGACATCGGAGCTCCCTATGTCAAATGCGAGATTCAGGAGCAGCAGTTTGATCGTACTCTATTAGACAATGGCTCTTCGATTAACCTTCTTCCGGCAGCCTATTTGACCGATTCGAGTTTGGTCCTCTTCTTAGGAGCAGGAAAGTCCTTCAGTTTTCTGATAGGTGGACTAAGAGGCTGAAGGGGTTGTTGAAAGACGTGATCGTTACCATTCAGGGCCTGAAATTCCCCGTGGACTTTGTTGTATTGGACATGGAGATACCTGAATCGGTAACCGATGCCCCCATGATACTTGGACGTCCATTCTTGGCCACAGGCAAGGCGGTGTCCGATCATGACAGTGGGAAGGTATGTTTTCGCATAGAGGGCGAAACCATACAAATAGAGAGATCGAGGAAACAAGAGCCAGAGAACTAGAATGCTCGGAGTAGTCCAGCGAAGCCGCGCATATGACAGAGGACGAGCTAGACATCCACCGGGAGTGTGATTTTCTGATGACAGATGATGAATCCAACTGGACAGATCCTGTAGCACAGACCCTCGCCTTGCCTATAGATTCACCATATTTAAAGCTTATGGCAGTCGAGAGCCTGGAGAGCACACCCCTGGACGAGGATACCGTTGAGGCTGACAGTGTTGGGACGAGTGGTGCTGATGATTTTCATTCTTGTTCATCTACTTCTGATCCCTTGGATTCAAACATTGATTGGGAGGTGATTCAGCAGGCCTCCCTTCGTCAGATATTCATGCAGAGCGAGAGTTCTTTCATGCAGACCTGGTCGCCTTCACACAGACATATCAGAAGCCAGATCTGCCACCTCCCAGTTGTCCAGAACTGAAGCCTTTGCCGCAGTCGTTGAAGTATAGATTCCTTGTGGGTGAGCCAGATATGCACCCAGTCATTATCTCAGCAGGTTTGACTAGAGAACAAGAATCTCGTCTGATGGAGGTTCTTGAAAGAAACCACAAGGCGATAGGATGGAGTATAGCTGATCTCCAAGGGATTAGTCTGGCTCTGTGCTCCCACCACATCTATCTTGAGGAGGACGCTAGGCCGTCACGTGAGTTCCAGCGACGGCTGAACCTAAATATTCGAGATGTGGTCATGAAAGAAATATCAAAGTGGTGGAGCGCCGATTATATCTACCCCATCTCTGACTCCAAGTGGGTTAGTCCATTACATGTGGTACCCAAGAAGACGGGTATCACTACAGTTGTGAGTGAGTCTGGAGTAGAGATCGCTACCCGAGTACCCACTTCTTGGAGGGTCTGTGTGGACTACAGACGATTGAATGAGGCAACCAAGAAGGATCATTTCCCACTGCCATTCATCGATCAGATTATCGAGAGGCTAGCTGGGAAGAGTCGTTATTGTTTCCTTGACGGGTACTCCGGATATAATCAAGTGGCCATTGCACCTGAAGACCAGGAGAAAACGACATTCACCTGTCCGTTTGGGACTTATGCTTTCAGACGGATGCACTTTGGTCTATGTAACGCTCCCGCGACATTCCAAAGGTGCATGTTGTCCATTTTCTCGGACATGGTGGGTGACTGTTTAGAGGTCTTCATGGATGACTTCTCGGTCTGTGGCGATGGGTTTGATGCTTGTCTTGATTACCTAGACCATGTACTTCAGCGCTGTATCGAGGTGAATCTTGTATTGTATTGGGAGAAGAGTCACTTCATGGTGACTCAAGGGACAGTCCTTGATCATATCGTCTCCAACAGGGGCATGGAGGTCGATCTGGCTAAGGTGGATATCATTAGAAAACTCAATCCACCGTCCAATTTGCGTCAATTGTGGTCTTTTCTGGGGCATGTTGGTTTCTACCGACGGTTTATTCAGGACTTCAGTGGAATTGCCCGACCTCTCACTGATTTGCTGATGAAAGACACCGAGTTCATTGTCAATGATAAGTGTCTTGCGTCTTTTGAGACTGTCAAGAGTATGGTTGTTTCGGCTCCTGTCCTTCAGCCACCTGATTGGTCTCTCCCATTCGAGATCATGACGAACGCTTCCGATTTTGCCGTTGGGGCTGTGCATGGACAGAGGAGGGATGGATTGCCGTTTGTCATTCACTACGCCAGCCGGACTTTAGATGCCGCTCAGCGGAATTATACTGTGACAGAGAAAGAGATGTTGGATGTAGTCTTTGCTTTAGATAAGTATCGATCATATATTCTCGGATCTAGAGTGACTATCTACACAGATCACACCACCATCCGGTACTTAATGGCCAAGAAGGATGCCAAAGCACGTCTTACCAGATGGATCCTTCTGCTCTAGGAAATTGATATTGAGATTAAGGATAAGCCTGGAGTAAAGAATGTGGTGGCGGATCATCTTTCCCACTTGGAGAACCTTGAGGAATCTGAGCCCAACGCACCTATCACAAGGACGTTTCCAGATGAGGCGATCTTGGCTATCGCCTCGCTCCCATGGTACGCCGACATTGTGAACTATCTTGTTGCCAAGACGATCCTACAAGGTTTGCCCAGGCAGAAACTCAAGACCTTCCTGACGAAGGCCAAGTTTTATCATTGGGAGGATCCTGTCCTTTATCATGAAGGAGGGGACAGCATCTGGAGGAGGTGAATTCCTCAAGAAGAGAAGCATAGCGTCCTCACATACTGCCACAAGATCGAGGCAGGTGGACATCATTCTGGGAAAAGGACAACACAGAAGGTGCTTCAATCCGGCCTTTGGTGGCCTACTCTCTTCAAGGATTCTGATGAGTTCGTGAAGAGATGTACTGATTGTCAGAAGATGGGACCCTGCGGGCAGAGAGACATGATGGCCATGCAGCCCATTCACTTTTGTGAGGTTTTTGATGCATGGGGGATTTATTTCATGGGCCCATTTCCTAAGAGTCAGGGATTCGAGCACATTTTGCTCGCTGTAGATTATGTCAGCCGATGGGTTAAGGCCATCCCCGCCCGAGCCGCAGATGCTAAAACTGTGTGTAAATTTTTGAGGAAAAATATCATTTCACGGTTCGGGGTACCTAGAGTCTTGATTTCAGACGGGGGGTCTCACTTCATCAATGACAAGGTTAGGGCCCTTGCAGAAAAGTTCAGCATTGATCATCGTGTTGCCACGCCATATCACCCTCAGACTAATGGTCTTGCCGAAGTATCGAACCGAGAGATAAAGACTATCCTACAGAAGGTTGTCCACCCAGACCGAAAGGATTGGTCATAGCTTTTGGACTCGGTCTAGTGGGCTTATCGGACTTCCTTCGAGAATCCATTAGGGACATCTCCCTTTTGACTCGTCTATGGTAAGTCGTGCCATCTTCCTGTGGAAATAAAGCACACGTCACTTTGGGCAGTCACTGAGTTATTATTGGATCCCGAGAGTATAGTAGAACAAAGAAGAGGTGAGTTGGCAGCCCTGGAAGAACTGAGAGATACAACCTTTTCTAGCAGCCTATAGTACAAGGAAAAAGTGAAGACATGGCACGATTCTCACATCAGCCGTAAACAGTTTAAGCTTGCTCAGCGCGTATGGTTGTTCGATTCCAGGCTGAAATTATTTCCAGTGAAACTACAGAGCAAGTGGAAAGGTCCTTATGTGGTCAGGAAGGTACATGACAATGGCAGTATTGACATATCCGAACCGTCATCTTCCTCTACCTTCTGTGTCAATGGTCAGCGCCTGAAACTGTATATAAATCATGACCTGCCGACCATTGACGTTGCCCCCATTCTTCTGGTATGAGATGTGTTTTTTGACTCATACCACTTGCATCTCATACATGGTGATCAATTCCATCTTCCGTTGTATAGATTCATCTGCCTATATCATTCTCTCATCTGTTGATATATTTTCTTCTTTTCTTCTTTTCTTCTTTTCCATTTCTATTTTCTATATCTATCAAAAAGGTACCACCCCTTGCTGTCAGTTTCTATACTTAGGACGCACTTTGTCCTAAGTATAGGGGGCTGTGCACCCTGAGTTGGTTTTATTCTTTTCGATCCTCTCCATTGTCTCCTCTTCTTGTCTATACTTAGGGATATCTTACCCTAAGTATAGGGGGAGACAATCTGAGTACGATATGTTCATTCCCACCCTTGACCCTCCATGCGTTGTGTACAGTCTGCTATACTTAGGATTATTTGATCCTAAGTATAGGGGGGACGGTCATCTTCTCATTGGTTCAGTTGTTCATTCTATAGACTTGCCTATACTTAGTACGAGTTATGTCTTCTCTTTTCTCTCCGATCTATGAGGACATAGCTCAAGATAAGTATAGGGGGTCGTGTGTACTGCGTATATACTTTAGCCATGACTTGTACTTTCGTATTTTCTTAATAAATATGGCCAATAATTCTTTAAAATTCTTAATAAAAAGATGATTATTCCTCAAATTCTTTTTGTATTTACTGATTAATAAATCAGGTGAAAATATTTTTTGCAAAATGTTTGAAAAATAGTTTGAAATTCCGCGTGAAAAATATTTTGAAAACTATTTTGAAAATGTTTTGTTACATGTTTTCAACCTTTGTAAAAATGTATAGTTTGTAAAAATTTCATTTTCTTTGTGTGAAATAAAATGTTTGAAAAATGATTTGCAAATGGTTTGAAAAATGGTTGCAAAAATGTTTTGAAAAATCTATATATACTATTTTGAAAACCTTTGCAAAATGATTTTCAAATGTGTGTACATGTTTGTAAAATGTTTGTAAAAATTATTTGGGACTATAGTTTTCAAATTTTGTTTCAAAAACCTGTGTCAAATAAGTTTGAGGAATATACACATCACACCAAAATCCATTATATATATACTTATAAAATTGATCACTTACCCTGGAAAATTCTTAAAACCCATTTCTTGTATTTATAAGAAGCACTCTTGTGTAAATAGTTATTACCTAGTTTTTATCCAAAATCTTTTTGTTTTCAAAAATCCCAAAAATATTTGCAAAACTAAAATCCAAAAACATTTTAAAAATCTTTTTGAAAAATACAAAAAAATGCATATGCATCATCTTTATTTTTTCAAAAATCCGTAAAAAGTTCAAAAGCTTTGAAAATTGCATCACAAAAATAATTTCTGCATATCATTTTCATAGCATTAGCATTTTTCGGATTGAGTTTGATAGTTGGACAAGTCTAAGTAAAATCCGGACATTGGAGCTTGATTGGACCTTCAAATCTGCCTAATAACAGGAACCTTATAGGAACTGGGTTTGAGGTACTTCAGGTCTAGTTGACTTAATTCTTTGAGGATCACGAGACTTGGTTCAATGGATTCTTGACTGCCTAAGTAGAGTATTTAAGAACACACGCATGACTCTTGTTGAAAATAACCTAACTTGGACACCTGCACCTTTCACATGGCTCAACTCAGTTGGAGTGGTGAGGGGATTGGATTTGCCGGTATGAGATGCACACAAGTGGAAACACTTGTCCTCCTATAGGGAGGGAAGTGCACCCCAACCCATCCAATGATGAGGAAGTCTAAAGACAGGAGGCTGTGGGTTGCGATAAAGCTTCAAAAGAGGGATAATCTATTGGCTCAAGAGGAAAAACTCCTTATGTAAATGCTGCTCTGAATAGTATATTTAAAAAAAATGGTCAGGCATGTACAAAAATAAAAAAGCCTGCAAAGTATGTACAAATGTTGTAAAGCCAATAAGCAAGCTTGAGTTTCAAAGTCAAATATGTGAGCCTGCAGCTGGATGACTTGACTACACTGGTCTTGCATCCTAGGATAGGTAGGTACCCTGGCTACCATCCATTCACCCTCTCCTCATGAGCTGGTTGCCACTTAAACTTAGAAGGGAATACCCTGCTCCTCGAGGATGGAGTTGTTGGATTGGGGAATCATTGGGTTGTCGTACTGGAGAAGTCAGTTTCTTTGTCATTTTGGTTAGGGAGAGCCACCATCACTTACACTGTACGAGTCAGATTCATAGTCGTAAGAATTTGCGTATGAGTTGAACTATTTCTGACCTGGCTATTGAGGAGACTTGGGCAGAGTTTTGGGATTCTCAGGGACTGTTGGATTTCAAATTTGGTTCTAATTAAGGTTCCGCCTGCACTAAAATTCCAAAGGTCCGACTTGAGCTCCAAACTTTGATTTTGTGAAGATAAGTTTGATAATTAAACTAAATCCAAGTTCTTCTTTTTCTTTTCTTTCTTTTTCTTTTTGCACTTATTGCATAAGTGTTTGCAAGGGACTAGCAAAGGTAAAGTATAGGGGGATGATGAATCCACATATCATCATCTTTATTCTATCATTTTGGCCTTCAAAACCCTAGTAAATATGTGTAAATACCATTAAATACATCATCTTAGCATTCATGCATGTGCATCCAAATAGTATATAAAATACTGTAATTCAAGCCAAAATTATAGAATAAATAAAAGAAAAGAAAAAGAAAAAAAATATTGTGAATATTTTATGACCCGAAACCCCGAGACCTAAGCATCTTGATGAATAGGTCGACCAGGAATAAAGTAGGGGGAGATAAGGGCCAGATTACAATGTTTTGCATTCATTCTTTATTCATTTTGGGACCTGTTTTTGGTTTCACTTTTTATACATCAAATAAAGAAACTTTGTACATGAAATTGTAGATAATTTTCTATAGAAAAATACAAAATTTATTTCATTGAAAAATAATGTACAGATAAAAAGTTATGCTGTGAATAAAAATCTAGAATCCCAACTTCCCAGACCCGTATCTCACAAATGAAAACTCCAAATGCATCAAACTCACCTTTAATTGTATATAGTTAAAAATAAGCTATTTAATGGCGGTGGTTTCGCATTTGGCAGAGCTACGGTTTGAATGTTGAGTTTTGGACCCCTGTTGTATACTTGTATATATTAAAATATTTAATTTATTCTTTATCCATTATTTTTATAATTTTATATTTTTATAATTATGTAAATATTACTTATAATATATATGTAGATTAAAACCAAAATAAAAACTTAAATAAAACTCAAAATAAAATACATGTATATAAAATACATAGGTATTATACCTATATGCATACCTATATAATACTTACTTCTATTTTATTAAGTGTACAAAATACCTTAGAAAAATAAAATAAAAATATATTTATGTGTATAAAAGTATTTTACAAATGTATAAATTAATAAATAAATTAAATAAATTAAAAACACAAAATAAAAATAAATTAATAAAATATATAGGTAATATACCTATAAGGGGTATAAAAGGGAATTTGTAAAAATACACCTCATAAAAATAATTAAAAAACAACATAAAATAGTTTATAAAATAATAAATATTTTTTATTTAATAACCAAATTTTAATTCGTCCATTTACTTTTTTTTAATTGAATTAACAAAATCATTTTCCAGGGTTTTTCCTGGTTGGTCCACGTGGACCAACCAGGTGCAAACCCAAGTTGACCCCAGTCAACTAGGCATCCTTCCCCATGTAGCCCGTGTCAGGCCTAGTTTTTGGCCGCTTTGGCGGATTTTTCTAGGTCAATACTTTCACCCTTTCTCCCCGATTCCTTCTGCAAACTTTTTCCTCGACCATCCACCTTTCTCGCCCTATGATTATCTTGGGCCGAGGACCAGTGATTGCATCGATCTTCCTTGGTCTTTGGAGCACCCCAGTCGCAGGGTCAAACCACATAAAACGCACCCCGACCTTCCTTTGAATTTTTGAACGTCTCCCCCCATAGGATTAGCTCCCCATTCGATCCTTGAACCTCCAGGAAGGTGATAGCTTCGTGTTGAGGTCCTCATAAGGGTCGAGCGACGCCTGAGGCACTTACATCACCTCCCCTAACTCCGGCGGTCGAGATACCTTCCCTCCGGTGATACACCGTCAAGGATGCCCCATTCCATCTTCATTTTTCTTGCATTTTGTTTGCCTTAGTCATAGGTTTAAAAGCCCTGAAGAAATATTCGCTTCCATCGATCAAATCAAACAATCAAACCCCCTCGCCGGAGTGCTCCTCCGACCGAGCTCCTCCACTTCGCTTCACGCCACCACATCCACTCCTCGGGGTCTAGGCAACTTGCCCTGGACCCTCTCACTTGTTTTTGAAGGTACTAGGACCATCACACACGCTAGGGGGTCATTTTGACCTTCGCCGGATTCACGCGAGCTCCTCCAGCTCCGCCAGCAGCTCTAGCGAACCTCGGCCACCACCGAGATGTTTTGGACCTCCCCGCGCATAGAGGAAGCTCCCAAGAAGGCGCAACCCCATTTTGAAGCTCAGAATCCACCGAAGCACGGAGATCTAGCCCGGGGAAGTTCGCCTCGCCAGCGTTCTTCCCCGTTCTTCCTCTGCGCTTCGCCACCGTTGGATCGGGCCGCCTCTCCAGATCGCTCGTCGACCGTCGGATCATCAGCACTCCTCCATCGTTAGATCTTGATCTGAGATCTAATCTCAGACGTCGAAGCGAAGCACCATCGGCCGTCAGATCGTCGCCACGTGTCAAGTGAAGAAGCCACGGCCGTTGGATCACACGCTTAGGGGTATTTTGCATTCTTTACCCCACGCCATTTTGTATTTTTATTTAGTCCTAAATCTTTCATTTTTTGTTTAAAATATTTTGTAATATTTGTAAAAAGACCCCCAAACTTTTCCTATTTGCATATTGGTCCTAGCCACATCACCTCACGTGACATGTACACGTGAGGTGGAGGACATTTTGTGAGGACGCCCTCCACCGTTTACTTATTTCAATTCAGTACAAGAACTTGTGGATCACGTGTAAAACTTTTGGTTATTTTGCATCAAGGCCCTCAGATTTTTGGAAATTACACCTAGGTCCTTCCAAGGCGCATGCTAGTCACGCGCCCTGGTGGGTTATTTACAGGCGTACCCCTACGGGTCTTGTATTTTGTACTTGGTCCAGAAACTCTTTTATTTAGTTATAAATTTTGTTGGAAAATTGCAACTGTACCCCGGGATGTTTGTTTAATTGCATATATACCTCTGTCAGGCCATACATTTTTGCTTGCTTTTCCTAAATATTTAGAGCAACATTTTAACTCGAAAAATTCCCAAAAAAATGTCATAAGCTCCTGTTAACTTGCTGATCCACGCCATATTTTTGCATTGCATTTTGTTGCATTTTAATATTTACTAAAAATAAAAACATGCCATTTCAGTACTGTCTATCTTAGAAAATACCAAAAAATATTAAAACACCTTGAAAAATTCCAAAAAAAATAACCTAAGGTCTATTTTATTGTATTTTAGTGTCAATCCAAAAATCACTAAAAATCTCAAAACCAAAGCCTTAAAAATTAGAAAATACCCAAAAACTTCCAAAAATCTAAAAAAATTCTAGAAAAAACTAAAAAAATACAAACTCAAGTCTTATAGGTTCCCTATTTTATTGTCTTTATTTTAAAATTAGTTTGGGAAAATTTTGATACTGTTTGATATTTTTGTTTAATTTCAACCAGAATCTTAATTCACTGTTTTCTTTATTTTGCCTTTTAATAATACCAAAAATATTTTGAAAAATCCCCCAAAATCACAAAAATAGTAGAAAAACATAAAAAGACCAAAAATATTTTATTTCCCAATTTTTGAGTATTTTTCCTTATTTTTATAAATATTTTATCCCCCCTTTTCTTATATTAACTATATATTCTATTTATAAAAACAAAAAAAATATATAAAATATAAAAAGAAAATATAAAATCAGAAAATTAAAAATCAAAATACAAAATTAAAAATTAAATAAAAAGAAAAAAATTAAAAATTAAAAACCCACAAAAACATTTGCATTGCATAGTGTAGACAATACATCACATTCACACACACACACACACACACTTGTTGATCTATCCTGTCTTGCTCCCTATGTTCGAACTCTCTACGTACTTGCATCTATACATCTTTTATGTAGAGTTAAAAATAAATTTGACTCTACATTTGTTTGTCCTTGTTTGATATTTGATTGTGGGTTCATTGTTGATTAAATTCGGATTTTTAGCGGTCACCGCAGCGACCTCTGTGCTCCCGCCTTGTGTGGAATACAAGACCGTTAGATTTTTGAGTTTATCACCTGGCCATTCATCTCGCAACGCATCAACACCCTTCGATCAAATCCAGATCCAATCTGGATTGTTCGCCAGCGCCTCTACCTACGCTCGCCATGTGGTGCACCCTGCACTCTTGATCTCGCCCCCGCTGATCCAATCTCAGCCGCATCATTCCTCCCTTCTCCTGACCGTTGGATCATCCAATCCAGCGGCCAAGGCATCGTCTTCTGCCTCCCGCATGCCCCGTGCCCCGTGTCACCCACCGTGCACGAGGGTCGCCCCTTTCTATTTTGGGAGCCACTCCGTCCACCCTCTTCGCCTCCCTTCACCACCACGACGTACGCTACTCTTCCCTCATCCTCGCCAACCCCCTCGATCACCATGAACACCCTCCACCTCGCTCCACGATGCCCACAAACCCCACCTCTTCGCCACCTACATCGTCACATTCAACCTTTAAATACTCCACCGTCTTCACCCTTCACCCCTATCCGCCATTGCGAGAGGTATCCTCGAGCTCAGAGCTACCTATTGGTGACAGCAATTGAGTGTAACTCCGAGCGAAGACAGGCCTTCACCTCCGGCAAGATCCACGACATTGCCACGCCGTGCTGCAGCTCCTCCGACAAGCTTCTTGAGCTCGGGCCCTCTACCGTCCCTCGAGCGACGACCGGAAGCATCCCTTGAGCTTCCAGCCCCAGGTAGATACCTCCATCTCCCTCCCAATCTTCTTCTTCTTTTTATTGATTGTTATCCTATTTTATTCACCGTCCACACATCACTTTACCCTCCACCGGCCATCCTCCGAGCTTCGTCTCGGAGCTGGCATCTTCGTGCACTCCTTCTTCTTCGCCGACGACACACTTCATCTCCTGACGACGCAAACTCTGCCACATTGGGGGAGCTCGATCACCGGACTACCTCATCGCTTCTCAGGCCTCTCACCGCATGCACGGTCACCCCACGAGCACATCTACACACCTCGGCTATCCATTAACCCCTTGCAGGCACTTCAATTCTGACTGACCGAAACTTCATTGGAGCTCCATTCGAGCTTCTTCGACCCCGTTCTCTAGACCATCTCAGCCTCAGCTGAGACCTCTGACGGCTCTGTTACACCTCCACAATCATTCCCATCCATGTGGGAGCCGCCGACGAGCTTCACCAACCCCAGACGAAGGAGGTGGAGCCAGAGCTTCTTCACCGGAGTCCAGCCATCGTCGCCGCAGGAGGCGGCGGGCCAGTTGAAGATGAAGAGCAGCAGCCGTCGGATCTTCTTGATCAGACGGTCAGGAGGATGCCACGTAGCCTTTACTCCGCAGCCATAGGATCTGGAGGATGCTACGCACCTGATCATGCCACGTCACCAATCGCTAGAGCTTCAGAGTCCATTGGATCCATCCTAATCCAACGGTGCTCGATCGTCCACGTGTCCACCTTCCTTTAGCTCCAGAGACCGTTGGATTGATCTTGATCCAACGGGTCACCGTACGCCACATGCTAGCCACCAGCAGCTGTTGGATCCGCACCTGATCCAGTGGTCCACAACGAGCCACATCGCCTACTCCGAGCCTCTTCCCTGACCATCAGGCTTGGAACCCCGAAGCTAGCCGAGCCTCCATCCGAGCCGATCCGAGCCTCTGAAGTCCATCGAGCTTGGGACCCATGGTTTGCACGTGCATCTTGGGAATTGTGCAGTGAGGCCTTGGAGGTTTTCATATTTGCATTCTAGTCCCTGTCAGGAGCCCCAACGCGAGGCGCACGTGTTCTGTAGGTATTTTGCATATATACCCCTCTCATTATAAGTAATTGCACATTACTCCCTGTTAGCATGTTTAACTTTTATCAATTTTATTTCCTATAATTGCAATTAGGCCCCTGTCTTTGCACGCATATCTAGGCATTCATTTTAAACCATTTTCAAGTTTGAAAATTGCATTGTGTAGCTTAATTTGTCCTCTTTCATATGTGACATTTGGCACATTTTTTGATAATAGTGGTTTTTATTATTAATTAATTGATGGAATTTTGTCATATTTTGCCCATTTATACCTTTTAATTTGTAGTAATTTCTCTGTGACTCCAAAAATCACCAAAAATTCACATTAGACCTAAAATAATTAAGTTTACATTATTTCCAAAAATCAACTCATTTGCACGCACCCCGAGACCTGAATAAATCATTTAGCGATTTCCTTAATTAATTTTTAATAAGTCCATTTCACATAGAAATTTATGTTTATTAATTTTCCTGGATTCTTCACACTTAGATCTATCTAGGATAATTTTTATATCTGAAAATGTTGTGATTTGGTATTTATTAAAATTAATTTAGTCAAAAATCACCTTTCATTCATTTTAAATTCACAGTAAATTCATAAAGTGTCAGAAAATTCCAAATAAATTAGTGTAGCTTAATTTCATCACATTTCACATTCTGGCCAAGTTTCATAATTTCTAGACTTGATTTGATCACTTTTCTAAATTCACTTGTAAACTGGCCTGATTTTGCATGTGTCTTTGTTCAAAAATTAAAAAATACCAAAAATATACCTTCTGAAAATTTGACCTTGGAAATTTGCTTAAAATCTACCTAAGGAGACAGCTGCCTCCCTGAGTTCGACCTTGGGCTTGCTCAAGTAAAAAAATTGCCGCTTGAAATTAATTTGTCTTTAATTGGAAGTGGTTTTTGATTAGCTCTTATTATCCGACTGCAACGAACGACATAACGATTAATTTGACCATTAATTTGATTAAATTAATAAGGGTAGTAAGACGCTTGTGATTGACTATCTGTATAGGTGGGTGGAGGTTATCCCTACCCAAATCGCAAACAACAAGATTGCATGTAAGTTTTTGATAGACCATATTATTACTAGGTTCTAGGAGCCAAAAGTTCTGATATCTGATGGGGGTAGCCACTTTTTGAACTGAGATGTGAGATCTTTATCTAAGGACAATGGATTTAAGCACAGAGTTACTAGTCCTTACCACACACAGTCCAATGGCATGGCAGAGGTTTAGAATAGAGAGTTGAAGAGTATTTTGCAGAAGTTGGTTCATCTCGATAGGAAGAGCTGGTCCCAGCTCTTGGACCAAGTTCTATGGGTCTATAGGATAGCCTACAAGACACCATTGGGTACTTCACCATTTAGAATGATCTATGGCAAGCCATGCCATTTTCCTGCAAAGTTGATTCATAAATCTGAATGGGCAATTAAGTAGACTAATTGGAATTGTCTCCTAGGGAAGCTTTGTCAAAACTTGAACTTGAACGAGCTCGTGGAAATCCGAAACAGGGCATATGACAACAGTTTGTTTATAAGGACAAAGTAAAGAGATGGCATGATCAACACACTAGGTGCAGACTTTGTCCTTGGGCAAAAGGTACGGTTGTTTAATGCCAGGTTGAAGATGTTCCATGGGAAGCTCAAATCTAAATGGACGTGTCCCTTTGTTGTTAAGAAAGTGTATGGGAATGGAAGTATAGAGATAGTTGATCTCACAGATGGTGCCCAATCCCATGTGATGAATGGACAACTGTTGAAGCATTTTGTAGATTCTAAAGAGTAGTTAGTCCAAGTCGAGGTCATCAACTTCAAGCAGAGTGAACATAGAACAGATACATCATATTGCTCTTCGTGAAGATGTAGCATGAAGACTCAGCAGCCTAGAAGATTCATTCACTCTTGTACATTATCCCTTATTTGTATAATCTCCAGATCACATCGGTTCTCACACTTACTCTTATCCTATACTTAGGTTGACCAAAGCCTAAGTATGGGGGGACCAATGCTCGCCATGTGTTATATACTCATCCATTTCTCCTCTTGACCTCGACCGCTCCATTTTTACACTTCTTCTACACTTAGGTTGACCATGGCTTAAGTATAGGGGAGCATATCGACTTCTATACTTTTTGTTATTTTAGCTCTCCTATGCTTAGCACGAGCTATGTCTTTTTCTCACTTCTTGTGCCATGAGGACATAGCACATACTAAGTATAGGGGGGTTTGTATATATTATATATATACTTTACATATAGCTCCTACTTTAAATTATTTGTAATTAAAAAAGGGGTTATGGTTAGATTCTTGTAAATAAGATTTATAAAAAAACTAAATAAACTCTCTTTTATCAAAAAAAACTTTTCTCCTTTTTCAAAAAAATGAAAAAAACAATTTTTTTTAAAAAAACATTCATTTTCTTTCCTTTATTTTTCAAAAAAAACACACACAAAAACTAACTGATGAGTTAGTTTAGTCCCTGACACTTACACTTCCACACAAGACTAGTGAAGTACAAGTTCACTTGGTTTATGAGGTCTTGAGATTTTGAGTTAACCAGCATTAGTCATCAGGGTCTTTGACTTAATTATTCACATTTCCCTAGTTTGAAAGTTTTGTGTGCTATATTGCATGCTTAGTCTCTACCATAAGACTATGATCAACACTTCATATACACGACTGTAGTTATGATGAAATGAGTTGAAATTTCACTTGAGGAACTGGGATGAGGGATTTGAGTTTGGACTTGATTTTATGATGCTCGAGGATCGGATAAAACCGATGAATGCTTCATGAATCCTGAGTGTCAGCATTTTTAGCCAGTATGAGAACATGGTTCTTGTACTATCTCTTGACATTAATCTATGTGCCACGGTGTGATGAAATCTAAAAAATTGTTGATCAATGTGCACCAACTCTTGGTAAAAGCAGTGGAGCTAGACAAAAGCAAAGAAAAGAAAGAATGAAATGTTGAAAGAAAAGATCTCACAATACAAAGTCAACTATTAAAGAGCTTCTACCAAAGACGAGCGCTCCCAGTCATTTCAAAGTGTCCATTTGGACCACCGCTATTAGGAACAAGGAGTCGGGCTAGCACCCAAAAAGGGTTCTGCATCGTATAATGATACAAGTATGGGTATAGAAGGTTTGATAGGTACTCAAAAAAGACACAACCTTGTGTACTCCCACGAGAACAAGTGCGGACGACTCCAACTTCTCTTGACATACACATTGATCAATAACCAAAAAAATACATGTGTTGAGTTAATAAGGCACTCGAGAGGATCCTTTTTCCAAAGAGAGGGAGAGAAGAAATGACACAATCTTGTGCCCTCCATCAACTGGTCGTCCATCTACACTTTTAAGTCTGACAACTAAAGAGACGGTGGATTGGATGCAAGAAATGGTTTATTCCCTAGTGTTGAGGATCAGGTTCTTAGGAGAGTCTCTTGAATTGGATCCTTGGGTGACATTGAGACTCTTCTCTTATAACTGCAGTCCACACTTAACTCATATCTCTACTATATATGTATACAGAGAGTCTGATAATTAGAGAAATTGTATACCTTTCGACTAGAGATAGATTTAACTTAGAATTTTAGGATCTCTAAAATCGAGAGTTCTTGAACGGATCAAGTCTTGTATTCACATGCAAAGTCAGGGGTTAATCCAACTTATTCATTATTTATTTGCTCGAGGACTAGCAAAGTTTAAGTATAGGGGGTGATGAATCAACGATTCATCGTCTCAATATATTAATCTTAGCAAAAACCCTGAGTAAAACCTCAAATAAATGTTCACAAGCTAATAAATTAATAAAATGACTCCTGTAAATAAAATACACTAATTATTGTATATTATATTGTACAAAATAAATTAAAAATAAAAAACTGTAAAATAAATGAGTTTTTTACCTGTAAATAACCCAAAACTTCATGTATTTTTAATAATTTCATTTCAACTCCTTTTTGGTTAATTTTTTCTCTTACTTTTTCATACAAATGTATGTAAAAACAAAAATAAAAAAAAATAAATTCCGCCTCAAATAAATACTTCTTGATCCCAAAAAGAAAAAAAGTCATAAAGTCCAGCTTCCCGGTTAAATTCTCGCTCTGTTTGAACTCCAAATTCACCAAACTCACTTTTATAGTTTAAGTTAGAAAATTATCTATCCAATGAAAGTGGCTTCATTAAAACCAGAGCTCATTTGCAAAATATGGATTTTGGGAACTAAGTGTACATTGTATATATGGTGCATATTTTTTCTTTTCTCATTTTTATTTAATTTTCTTAATTACAAAAAAAACCAAAAAAATCATTTTTGTGTTGTATTTTATTCATAGTATTTTTTTTATATTGCAAATATCTTTTATTAAAATACGAAAAAACAAAATTAGAAAAGTTAAAAAATACATGTATTGTTTGTCTTAATTTTTAAAATTCTCCATTATTTTCTCTCTTTAATTTATTCTCCCTTTTTAATATCCTACTTTTATTTAATTCACATTCTCTACAATAACTTTTCTTATCCCATTCCACTCCATCTTCTCCACCATTTTTTTATAACCTCCATTCAACTCCATCATTTTTTGAACCTCTCATTCAACTCCACATTCATTATCCTCCAACTTCCCATTCTTCTTATATATATTTATCTCATCATCCTCATTTTACCCCATCCACCTTATGTGTGAGAGAGCCCGAGTTCTCTGAGTTTAATCAGTGACAACGTGACAACCGTGGTCGAGTGATGACCACCTCTGCTCCGGCGAGATCCGTTGGCCTTCCGGCCAACATCGCAGTCGCCCCCACGCGCTGCTCGAGCTCATCGCTCGTCGACGATTAGAGATAGGACCGTGCTTCTTGTGAGCACACCATAGGCGACCGTTTCCATCGTAGGTAAGTCCTATTTTATCATTCCACATTGTTTTTTATCTTTGCATTTTTATCACATCACATTCACCATCCATACTCCATCATATTTCATATCGTCACCATATTCCATTATTCTACCTTATCATCTTCATATTGCATATCATCACCATCATCGCGCCATCATCTTTGCACTTTGTTTACTCCCTGTAAAAAAAATGAAAAAAAATAAAAAAACAAAATAAAAAAAATCAAATCTAAACAACAAAAAAAAATAAAAAAAGAAAGTAGTAGGTCGTAGCCCACCGCTCCCCTTCCCACCACTACAACTAGCAGCGGCGATCCTCCTGCCACCAACCGCAGGCTGTTGCCACCCTTGTCCTCCACCTGCGCATAGACCACCACCTAGCCATACATGCTGCAGCATTCCTCCCTTCAAGCAACACCAAGTCCTGTCGACCCTCATCTGTGCACCTACCGTCGACCACCTTCATCACCACCGCCTTCCAAAAGTCGCTCCGACCATCTCTTCCTTCCGGCATGGGGTCGCCACCCTCTGTCACCATGCCCACCAGTCGCGCGTGGCTACACCTTGTGGCCCTCCTCCAGCCGCCTCCCTCAAGAACCTGTCGCCCCTCCCGTCGCCACAGAAACCGCCCTCGACCGTCCGCCACCGCCAGTCGCATGCCTACGGCTCCTCCTCATCACATGTCCAGCCTCAAGCGGCCACGCTTAGCCACCCTTCTCCCCATCCCCATCGAGCCCCAATTGCAATGAAGAAGGAAGGTATTTCATTTTTTTTATTGGAAAATTGCATTTATTTTCCTTAGGATTTTGTAATTACAAAAAAATCCATGTTCATGTTTTGTTTTGTTAATTTTCATTTCTGAAATTGCACAGATAACCCTATGTTTGTGTATTAATTTGGACCTTATTTTTGCGTCATTTGTTTTAATAAAAACTGTCATGATGTTGAGAAACTGATTTCTATTAGTTGGATATTTATTTGGATTTTTGTGATCTTTGGTTCATTAATTAAAATTATTTAAGTGAAAAATTATATATTTTATCCAATTTTAGCTCTTAAATTTGTATCTAACTCACGGTTGTCCAAATAAAACTTAACAAATCAGGAATGATACCTTGGAACATGACTTAATTATTATCCAAATTTCATTTTAATTGGGGTTGTTCTATGCCTTAAATAAATTGTAGAGTGATTTTCGTAATAGATTTTTAATTTATTCTACACATATTATTTTGCGAAAATCCAACTCCCCCGGATTGCTTATGTAAATACATTTTTGAGATAGTTTGCACTTTGGATAAATTGATATTGTGGATTTATTAGGAATTAATTACTCACTATCACTCTGTTTTCATTAAAAATTTTGTGATTTTTTCATAATTTTTACATTTTGTTTGTGTGAAAAATTGTGTAAAAACGCATAAAAAGTGTGCATTTTCATTGTTGCATTTCAACCCTAAAATTCAAAAAAATATGTTTTGCATTTCTTACTGGATTAAATTTGTAGGAAAATTATAATTTGGCTTATTTCAATTAATTTTGTATTAAATTAATTTGGCTAAGTTGTGTGTTTTCGTATTATCTTAATTCACCCACATTTTGCATTGTTTAGTGTTTTTGCATAAAAATATAAAAAATCCGCATTGGAAACCTAGACCTAATTTTTCTAAATTAACTCGAATTTGTTCCTTTGCCTCCTTGTATTCGACCCTTGACTTGCACGGGATATAAATTTCATCCAAGACACTCTTCATGGAGATCTTTCCACGGTTCGAAATTATTCGCTAAGTACCCATATTACAATGAGTACAAATTGTCACGTATTTAACGGACCCGTCACTGGATCACATCGTTTCTAAATGTGGCATGGAAGTCGTTCCGGCAAAGGTGGATATCATTTCCAATCTAGAGTAACCTCAGATTGGAAGAAACTTGACATCATTCCTGGGGCATGTGGGATTTTACAGATGATTCTTTCATGATTTCAGCCGCATTGCCCGACCTCTTAAAGAATTTCTATGCAAGGAGACTGAGTTCAATGTTGATCAACAAGTTTTCCTTTCATTTAATCAGAAGAAGGAGCTAATCACCAAGCTCCCATCCTACAGTCGCCATATTGGTGTCTTCCTTTTATGATCATGACAGATTTATCAAATGTTTTAATTGAGTCTGTTTTGGGACAAAGGATGGACAACGCACCCTATGCCATTCATAATGCCAGTCAAACACTAGATGAGGCTCAGAGAAATTACACTTTGATAGAGAACGAAATATTGGCTGTGGAATTCTCCCTAGAGAAGTTCAGATCCTATCTTCTTGGATCGAAATTTACTATCTACATTGACCACTCTGCTATCTGATATCTACAACGGAAGAAGGATGCCGAGCCTAGACTGATCAAATGGATCCTTCTCCTCCAGGAGTTTGATTTGGAGATCAAGGATAAGCATGGAGTTTAGAATGTGGTAGCAAATCACATCTCTAGAATTGAGCACGAGGAGCCTCCACTGAGTAGTGCACCTATTACAGACACCTTTCATGATGAGTCGATTCTGGTTGTGTAAGCACTACCTTGGTATGCCGATATTGTGAACTACCTCATTTCCGGTGTAGTCCCACGAGATTTGACGAAGATTCAAAAAGTATAAATTCTTGTTAACTATCCATTTCTACCAGTGGGAAGATGCCCTTTTATTCAGGGAAGAAGCGAATTATATTTAGCATAGGTGTATCTCTCAAGTGGAGCACATAGTGTTCTCGAGCATTGACACTCGCTCGAATCTGGAGGACACCATTATGGAGACAAAAATGGCAGCGAAAGTATTGCAGTGTGGCCTTTGGTTGACCACATTATTTAAGGATGCTACAACAAATGTTAAACACTGCACCAACTGTCAACGATTGAAAGGTACCCTTCAACGAAATATTCCATGTCCTGAAAGAACATTCAGATAGAAGACGTATTCGATGCTTGGGGCATTGACTTCATGGGACCTTCCCTAAAAGTATGGGATACAAGAACATCATGCTTACCGTTGATTATGTAAGTCATTGGGTTGAAGCTATCCCCGCTCGAGCCTCAGACAATCATACAATGTGTCTCTTTCTAAAAGAAAATATCATCTCACTATTCAAGATTCCAAAGATACTTATATCAGACGGGGGTAGTCACTTCACTAATGGAGAAGTCAAGAAATTAACAAATGAGTACGAGATCGAGCACCGAATCTCATCTTCTTACCATCCTCATACCAACGGTATGGCGGTTCCACCCAATAGAGAAATCAAAACAATACTCCAGAAGCTTGTCATACCGGACAGGAAAAATTGGTCCCAACTGTTGGACTCAGTCCTTTGGGTATACAGAACTGCCTACAAGTCTCTGTTGGGCATGTCACCCTATCGTCTTCTATATGGGAAGCCATACCATCTACCAGTGGAGTTGATTCGTAAATCATTGTGGGAAGTTAACGGTTGCAATTTGGACTTACAACAAGGTGATCAAAAAAGGAAGAGGATCTAAACAGGCTCCTGGACTTCAGAAACTATGCATGTGAAAACACATTGATGTACAAGGAGAAAGTTAAATGTTGGTATGACCAACACATCAGACGAAAGACCTTTGAGACTGGACAAAAAGTGTGCTTATTTGATGCAAAGTTGAAGATCTTCGTGGGAAAATTAAAGAACAAATGGACAGGTCCATTCAAAGTTTAAGAAGTAAGTGACAACAGAAGTATTGTGATATCAAGCCTCCTGACGCACAACCATTTGTTGTCAGTGGTCAGCTATTGAAGCCCTACCTCGAGCATGACACTTTCTTGGCTGTTGTCGACTCTATCCAAGTACTTCGCGCTGAAGATACATCCACAATAGTAGCAGCAACACAAGATTCATATATCGTCACTCAAAAACTCCTCCTTTAAGCTTTCATATTTTCTTTTTTTCTTCTTTTTGTTTTCAATTTTCGTTATCCAACAAAAAAGATTAAAAAATGTGCATCACCCATTTTTGTCAATATTCTATACTTAGCACGTACTTTGTCAGAAGTATAGGGGGTGTGCACTAATAACTAGGGAAAAACAAAGGGTCATGTGATTTCACAGGGCGAAACCGTAGTCGATGTGTTGACCACTCGAAAGTCCCCGGTTAATAAGCAGATAACCCACACAATAAATAAAAGTAATGAATAGCACACATGAGTTAAAATTTATTAACTCTACCCTAAGATGCATAGCAAGTAAGTAAGTAGAGGTCGAACCACAAAGAGCAAAATATGTAGCCTATGGTTATTTATACAAAACCAAGTCGTTTATTATGTACATATACACATTTCTTTTTGTAGGTTTTTTAATTTTTAAATAATACTTTTTATATATTTTTATCTAGTTTTTAATTTTATAATTTGATATTTTCTTTTTGTATTTTTACATTTTTATATTTTGTTTTTTATATATAATGATAATATAGCTATAGATAAAGGTATATATAAATTAAAGTGTAATATATTTATAAATACTTATAAATATAAATAAAAAACAAAAGAAAAATTGTTTTTGTGTTTTATAAATTTTCTAATGATTTTTTTGTAATTTTTATGGATTTTTTTAATGTATTTTTTAAGTCAAAAATATCTCAAATCAAGAATTTAATACATATCCAAAATTGATTTTAACTTTAAAAATATGAAATAAAGTCCAACATTACTCAAATCATATTAAAATATAAATATTTATATAAAGAAAATTATAAAGCAGAAAAACATATTTCTGGATTTTTGTACTGATTTTTTAGATTTTATGAAGGTTTTTTGGATTTTCCAATCTAAGCTTTTTCTTTTTCCATTTTTAGTTATTTGTAGTCTGTAATAAAAACATAACAAAATAGACACTATATATTTTTTGCAATTTTTAGACACCTTTTTATAATTTTTTGGTATTTTATACTATAGACAGAATAAAAAGAAGCTCCTTTTGATTTTTAGTAAATTGTTATAAAGCCCAATAATGAAAATAAATTTATGTCGTGAAAGTACATGCTACCAGGCATCTAACCCTATTTTTGCTCATTCTTAGTAGCACATTAGATATTTATAATAATTAGAGGAAATACACAAAAATACATGTCCTAGTAGAGGCATATTTGCAATAAAAATAATTAATAAGGGGCTCAGTGCAATTTTGTCATAAATATTCAACGTAATTCAAATTTTATTAGACTTTTTATCAAATACAAAAATATCAGGGACATACAAGCAATTTGCCCAACTCATGTTAGACGCCTTGTGAGCTGAGCTGGACAGGACCAAAATGCAAATAAAATAAATACATGGGTCTACATGTAAAATTTCCATTTTATTTTACACTACTTTTAAATTATAGGACTAAATAATAAAAAACAAAAATACAGGGCTAAGATATGCAATTTACCCCATCTACGCGCGCCGTTGAACACGATCGAGCTCCCTTCACTAATACACATGGCACGATCTAGACGAGCCATACCCCTTCGACGATGGACGTTCTGGATCAGGTATGCGGTCTTCATCAACGGTCGATGTGCTTCATGATTGAATGGTCCAGATTAAAACTGGAGCGGCCTCCTCATCGGACGGTTGCTGCTATCCATGAAGAACAGGGAAGAAGGGCTTCTTCCCTGAACTTCGATCGATGAATCCTCCTTCTCCCAGTGGTATCCTGCGGTGGCGTTGGGATCTACACGATCGGGGAAGCTCACTCTATCATAGGAGGCTTCAGAATGTCCTGAGGGTCACTTGATCACCCCATCAAGGTCAGAGAAGAGGTGGTGATCCAGGTACATCCGGTGAGTGGCAAAGGAACCTCCAGGTGCCTTGTTTCACCTTAAACCTGCATAGGATAAGACTAGGGACGAGGGAAAACTGTCCCGTCCCATTAAAAGGGGAAATGAGCGAGAGATGGGCGAGATGGACTCCCTCCAACGAGTAAAGGAGGAGCGAGTGATTGCTCGATCCAAGCAATATCGAGATGAGCGAAGATGTGTGGAATGATCAGCAGGCATTGAGGAGCCAAATGAGGGTGGAAGGCATAGCAGAGTACATGCGAGGCACGGTGGAAATGAGCTCCAGTGAACTACAAATCGGCTGTAGTAAGCTAAGTCTAAGTGCGAACAATTAAACTAAAGGCATAACTAAACATTTGGAGTCAAAAGCTACCTAAATAAAGAAAAAATAAGCAGTTCTTACCTGGCCGGAAACCAGGGAGTAGGTACGTTGCCGAGCTCCATCCTTGGTGCACCTTCATCCTCCAAGAGCTCCACCCGGTTGCGAGATGACTCCTCCTATCATGAGGGAACTCCCTAGACCAAGAACTGGGACATCTAGACTTGGATTTAGTGACCAAAAAGGTGATTGAAGATAGAGGGGGTTATTTATAAACAAGAATGTATACCCTTATTGACCGGATCATTGGAACGAATCGATGTTATAGACAGAATATCTAAGTGGTTTGCATGGATGACGGTAGATCAATGATGGATTTTCATGAAGGGATTGAAAACAATTGATCGATGGATCAAGCATGAAAAAGGGAGGAAAATGCGGGACTTGACAAGCACATCAAGTCAGCGGACTGGTGGAGGAGTTGACTCGGAGTCGACGAACGGGAGGACCTGATTGTTCCAGATATACCCTCTACAAGACAAAACTGCAGGGTTATTCGAAAATAATTAATAAAAAATAGTATTTGATTTAATTAATTGTTATGTATAAAATAAAATATGTTTATTATTTTATGAATTTTTCTAATATGATTTTTTATTTTTTTGGTGTCATTTATTAGTAGTTAATTTTTAGGGGTTTATTTATATGTATATTCATATATGTTTTGGATTATTTATTTTTACTTTATATATTTTATTTTATTATTTTATTCTCTCATTTTATATAATTACAACTTATTTTTATATACATAAATATATTTTTATTATATTTTTTTGATATATTTCGTACACCTAAATAAATAGGTATACAAATTATATATGTATACTTATAGGTATTTCATCTCTGTATTTTATACATTAGTTTATTTTAATGTGTTTTCTTGGGTTTTATTTTAGCTTTATATTTTAAATATATTATAAATAATATATAGAAGAGTATCAAAATGTAGAAAAATAAATAACAAAAGAATGTATTTCACTTTTATTTATATACAAGTATTAACATAGGTATTTTGCCTGCATATTACATAGACTTATTTTATTTTGTGTTTTTTTCTTTTTGGTTTTAATATGTGTATACGTTATAAATAATATTTACCAAATTATAAAAATATGAATTTGTAAAAATAATAAGCAATGAATAAATTGAATATTTTATTCAGGTATATGTACAATGAGGGTCCAAAACCTAGCTTTCACATCTTAACTCCAAAAAATAGGAAACCAACTCCATTAAATAGCTTATGAAAAGTTATATACAATTAGATGTGATTTTTATATATTTTGTGTTTTTATTTGGAAGATATGTGTCTGTGATGTTGGATTTTGGCTTTTTATTTCATGTGTAAAAAGTATACTGTGTATTATTTTTGTACAAACTAAATTTTGTATTTTTATTTACATAATTATCAACAACTTGCATTTGTAAAGTTTCTTGATTTGAGGTATAAATAATGAATAAAAAAATCGGTGTCAAAAATATTTTTATTGAATGAATAAAATAATGGGATTTTTATTGTATTTTTGGCCCTTATCTTCCACCTACTTTATTCCTTGTCGACCAACTCAATTCTTGACTTAGTCTCGAGGTTTAGGGTAATAAAATATCTTCGATATTTTTTTCTTTTTCTCTGCTCTTTATTCTATAATTTTAGCATTAAAAACAATATTATTTACACAATAAATACAATAAATGATGAATGCTATTTTGTACAAATTAATGATATTTCCATGCATTAGCTAGGGTTTTTAAGGCCAAAATGATATAATAAAGATGATGAAATGGAGATTCATCACCACCTATACTTGCCTTTGCTAGTCCCTAGGAAACACTTATGCAATAAATATAAAAAGAATAAAGAAGAAAAGAAAAAGAAAGAATAACATTTATTTGAATTATTAAACTTGTCTTTACAAAATCAAAGTTTGGAGTTCAGGTTAGACCTTGATGTGAGAATGTGTGTGGAACCTGGTCAGGAACCGAATTTAAAACACAAGAGCCTTCGAGAGTCACAACACTTGGTTCAAACCACTTCAATAGCAAGGTCATAACTAGCCTACATCATACGCAAACCCTTATGACTATGAGGCTGATTTGTACAGCGTAAATGACAGTGGCTCTCCCCAACTGAAATGACAAAAGAACTGACTTCTCCTTAATGACAAACCAATGATTTCCCAATCCAGCAACTCTTTCTTTGAGGGGAAAGGTATTCCCTTCTAAGTTCAAGTGGCATCCGACTCAAGAGGAGGTGTAGAGAGAAGAATGGACGATAGCCAGTGTAGCTACCTATCCTGGGATGCATGACCAATGTAGTCAAGTCATCCAACTGCTTGCTCACATGATATAACTTTGATGCTCAAGCTTTCTTATTGACTATACAACATATATACATACTCCAACAGGTATTTTATTTTCAATCAGACCGGTCCACTCTTTTGGAGTTTTTTTTGAAACACTGTTTACAGCAGCATTTACATAAGGAGTTTTTCCTCTTGAGCCAGAAGACTATCCCTCTTTTGAAGCATTTTTGCAACTCACACTCTCCTGTCTTTAGACCTCATGGCTACTCGATCGGGTTGGGATGCACTTCCCTCGTTAGACGGGGATGAATGTTTCCACTTGTGTGTGTCTCAAAACTGGAAAATACATTCCCCTCACCACTCCAACTGAGTTGAGCCAAGTGAAAGGTGCAAGTGTCCATGTTAGGTCACATCTGACAAGAGTCATGTGTGTGTCTCAAAAAGTTCTAGTTAGTTAGTTGAGGTGACTTGAATCCAGTGCCGAGTCTTAAAGAATTAAGCCTGAATAGACATGAAGTACCTTAAATCTAGTTTCCAAAAGGATCCAGTGCAGTTAGGTCCAGTAAGGTCTAATCAAGCTCCAATCTTCAACTTTATTTAGACTAGTTCAATCATCAAGCTCAATCCTGAAAGAATGTGAATGCTATGCAAATGCTATGTGCAATGCAGAAAATATGTATGTGATGCACTTTAACAATGTTTTCAAACTTTTTTTATTGATTTTTAAAAAGATGATGCACATGTCATTTTTGTATATATATATATATATTATTTTTTCAAAAAGGTTTTTCAAATATTTTTGTGATTTTTGAAAATAGAAGATTCTGGCTAAGAAAATAGGTACAAATATTTACACGGGGATGCCTCTTATATTTACAAGAGTTGGTTTTTTAAAGGATTTACAAGGGTTAAGTGATAAATTTTATAGACATAAGTATAAAGAATTATAATATGGTGTGTATACCCCTCAAACTTATTTGAAAATCATTTTATGACTATTTTGAAATCTATAGTCCAAAACAATTTTTACAAACACTTACACACATTTAAAAATCATTTTGCAAAGGTCTTTCAAACATTTTTGCAACTATTTTTCAAACCATTTGCAAATCATTTTTCAAACATTTTTATTTCATGCAAAGAAAATAAAATTTGCAAAGAAGATCTTTTTACAAAGGTTGAACACATTTTATAAAATATTTTGCAAACAATTTTCAAATGATTTTTTAAAAAGATTTTCAAAATATTTTTCAAACATTTTGCAAAAGTATTATACCTGATTTATTAATAAGTTTTTCCAAAAAGAGTTTGAGGAGATATAAGCATCTTTTTATTATGTGATTTTAATGAATTTAATGATACATTATTTAATAAAATATTGTTAGCCATATTTATTTGGAATATAAAAGTATGGGTTATGGCTGAAGTATATACAGAGTATATACGTCCCCCTATACTTAGACTGAACTATGTCCTCATAGATCGAAGAGAAAAAGAGAAGACATAACTCGTACTGAGTATAGAAAAGCTAAGAAATAATGAATAAAGGAATGAATGAATGAGAAGTCGACTGTCCCCCCATACTTAGGATCAAATAATCCTAAGTATTTGTCTATACACAAATCAAGGAGGGTCAAGGGTGTGAATAGACAAATCATACTTAGATTGTCTCCCCATATACTTAGGGTAAGATATCCCTGGGTATAGAAAAGAAGAGGAGACAAGGGAGAGGATCAAAGAAAGCGATACATCGGAGTGTGCACCCCCTATACATAGGACAAAGTACGTCCTAAGTGTAGAAGACAGACAAAAAGGGGTGATACACATGCATGCATATTTTTTTAATAATATAGAAAACGACGGCTGAAAACAAAAAGAAGAAAAGAAGAAAAGATAAGAGCTTAATGGAAAAGTTTTTTAGTTGTATTATCTGAATCTTTGATGATGTCACTATCATGGATATATCATCGGAGCACAGTATTTGGATAGAGTCTACAATAGCCAGGAAAGTGTCATGCTCGAGGTAAGGCTTCAGTAGTTTACCCTTGACGACAAACGGTTTTGTGTCAGGAGACAATTCTGATATTGCAATGCTGCCATTGTCATGCACTTATCGAACTTGGAATGGCCCTGTCCATTTCTTTTTAATTTGATCGGGAAGATCTTCAACATTGCATCGAATAACCATACTTTCTGCTGCCATTGTCATGCACTTATCGAACTTGGAATGGCCCTGTCCATTTCTTTTTAATTTGATCGGGAAGATCTTCAACATTGCATCGAATAACCATACTTTCTGCTCAGCTTCGAAGGTCTTTCATTTGATTTGTCGGTCGTGCCAGTGTTTCACCTTCTCCTTGTACATCAATGTATTATCATATGCATAGTCTCAAAATTCCAGGAGCATGTTCAGATCATCTTTTATTTTCTAACCACCTTGTTGTGAGTCCAAGTTACGTATATTGATAGCCCGTAAAGATTTGTGGATTAATTCTAGGGGCAGATGGCATGGCTTCCCATATATAAGACGGTAGGGCAATATGCCCAAGGGAGACTTGTAAACGGTTTTATATGCCCTTAGGATGGAGTCCAAGAGTTGGAACCAATTCTTTCTGTCCGGCTTCACAAGCTTCTGTAGGATTCTCTTGATTTCTTGGTTTGATAATTCTATCATACCATTGGTCTAAGGATGGTAAGGAGATGTGACACAGTGCTCGATGTTGTACTCCTTCGTTAAGTTATTGACCTCTCTGTTTATGAAGTGACTTCCCCCGTATAATATGAGAATCTTTGGAATCCCCAACCATGAGATGATATTTTCTTTTAATAAACGGCACTGTGTGGTTGTCTGCGGCTCGAGCGGTGATAGATTCAATGTAGCGACTCACATAATCAACGGCAAGAAGGATGTGCTCATATACCTGACTGTTGGGGAAAGGTCCCATGAAATCGATGCATCAGGCATTGAATACATCTGATATCTGAATGATCTTTAGGGCCACTGAATCTTTCGCTGTGAGGGTGCCTTTCAATCACTAACAATCAATGCATCGTTAGACAAATGCTGCTGCATCCTTAAATAGTGAAGGCCACCAGAGGCCACACTGCAGTGCTTTCACTGTCTTCTTTCTCCAGAGTGATGTCCACCGGATTCGAGCGAGTGACAATGCTCGAGGTCTCTATGATGCTCCTCCAGAGGTATACAACTGCGCCAAATGCAATATGCTCCTTCCTTGAATAAAGTGGGTCTTCCCATTGGTAGAAATGAATAGTATACAAGAACTAGTCCTTCTTAATATTTTTCCAATCTTGTGGAACCACACCAGATATAAGGTAGTTCACAATATCGGCATACCAAGGGAGTGATTCCACATGCAAAATTGATTCATCCGGAAAGGTGTATGTCATGGGTACACTGCTCAGTGTAGGCTCTTGCTGTTCAATTCTGGAGATATGATCTGCTGCCACATTCTGAACTCCAAGCTTGTCTTTTATCTCCAAATCGAACTCCTGGAGGAGAAGGATCCATCTGATCAATCTTGGTTTGGCATCCTTCTTCAGCTGTAAGTATCGGATAGTAGAGTGGTCCGTGAAGATGGTGACTTTTTATCAAAGCAGTTATCATCTGAACTTCTAGAGAGTGAATACCACATCCAGCGATTCTTTCTCTATCATTGTGTAATTTCTCCAAGTTTTATCCAATGTTTTGCTAGAATAATGAATGGCATAGGTCACCTTGTCTTTCCTCTGTCCTAACATAGCTCCAACTGCAAAGTTTGATGCATCTGTCAGAATCTCAAAAAGAAGAGACCAATCTCGTGGTTGTAGGATTGGAGATTGAGTGATTAACTCCTTCAGTTGATTGAATGAAAGGAGAACATGTTGATCAACATTGAACTCAGTCTCCTTGCATAGAGACTCTCTAAGAGGTCGGGAAATGTAGCTGAAATCACGGATGAATCTTCTGTAGAATTCCACATGCCCCAGGAATGAGCTCACATTCTTAACTGTCTAAAGTGGCTCAAGATTGGCAATTACATCTACCTTTGTCGGATCGACTTCTATTCCACATTTGGAAACGACGTGACCTAGCACGATGACCATGAAGTGGCTCTTTTCCCATGATAATATAAGATTGACTTCACGCCATTTCTGAAGTACTCTGTCCAGGTGCTCAAGACAAGAATTGAAGCTGTCACCATAGATGGAGAAGTCGTCCATAAACACCTCGAGAAAAGTGTTAACCATCTCAGCGAAAACTACAAGCATGCATCTCTAGAATATCGCTGGTGCGTTGCACAATCCAAAGGGCATTCTCTTGAATGCATAGGTGACGAATGGGCAAGTGAAGGTTGTTTTCTCTTGATCTTCAGGGGCGATTGCCATTTGGTTGTAGCCGGAATACCCATCCAAAAAGCAGAAGAACTCCTTGCTAGCCAGACTTTCCAATGCTTGATCAATGAATGGTAAGGGGAAGTGGTCCTTCTTAGTTGCCGCATTAAGATGGCGGTTGTCAACACATACACGCCGGGATGTCGGTACTGGAGTAGATATCTCCTCTCCTCTATCGTTTGTAATCACAGTGAGCCCAGATTTCTTTGGATCCTCGTGTAAGGGGCCCACCCATTTTGATTCAGAGATGGGATAAATGAAACCCGTGTCACACCATTTCATGATTTCTTTCATGACGACGTCCCGCAGATTTGGATTCAATCTTCATTGAAACTCGCAGGACATCTTAGCATCCTCTTCCAGGTAGATGTGGTGTGAGCACAGTGCTTGATTTATCACGCAGAGATCTGAAACATGCCAACCAAGTGCCTTGCGGTTTTTCTCTAGAACCTCGAGGAGTCAAGACTCTTGTTCTAGGGTCGTCATGTTGTTGATGATGGTCGTATATATGTTTTTCTCACCCACTTGGAAAGCATACTTTAGGCCTCCTGGAAGTGGTTTTAGTTCCGGTTCTATTCGGGCCAGCTTCTCAGTCATCTGAAATGGTGCCGTTAGAGGATGTTCTGCCTGAATTTTTGAAGAGTTGTTGACCTCAGTGTTCTGTTGAGATTCTCATAATGTGGCGAACAGGTCCGTAATGCCATCATTTTGTTTGGGCTGGAGTGAATCATTTTAGTCAAATGGATGCATTAGCAAGTTGGACTCTATCTCCCAAATGTCATTGGAGCTTGCATCGACTGTGCTTTCCATGTCCTCCTCTAGATAGAGGATTTCCTGTATCCTTGGATCGTTCAAAGAGAGTGTTGCATCTCTTATTTGTGCAATGAAGTCACAGTATGCATCAGACATTGCTGCATGACCCTTATCAGTTACGACTTTGAGCTCGCTGATCATGTCTATGGTGATTCTGTTGTTGCCCGAGCTGAAGGTGATCTTTCCAGACCCATAATCAACCACAGCTTCTAAAGTGCGCAGGAAGGGTCGGCCAGGATGATAGGTGTCTGGAGTAATGGTGCGAGTGAGTCTATGTCAAGGACTACAAAATCAACTGGAAACTGCATGTTTTGCACCTTCACCACAACATCTTCCAAAAGATCTCGAGGTCACTTGATGAATTGATCAACGAACTGAAGGATCATTCATATCTGCTTTAGAGGAACCCAAATTCTTGCAATAATGATGAGGGCAACAGGTTGATGGAAGAGTCGCTGTCAATCAGGGTCCGCTCGAAGACTTGGTCTAAAATCTCGCAACTGATTAAAGGTGCTCCTTTGTCTTCTTCTGTAGAAGGTTGCTGATGGTTGTAACGGTGGCCATGGTGAGAACGTGCTCCTTAACCTGTCAGCATCTTTTGTTTCGTGTTTGTCAACTTTTGTTTGTGCATGCCTCTTTCAAACCTTTCTTCACAACGGGCATGTATTTCATAGTCTTCATCACTGGTATCTCAATAGTCAAATTATTTACGATATCCACAATTCTGAGATCAGATAATGAACTTCTTTGTTTTGCATTTTTTTGGAATTTTCTATTGCTGCAAGAAAAGGTATATTTACCGTACTGCAATCAGAAATAGAGTTCGTATTTACAACAAAATCCTTGTCTATAATATCTTGTACATGCGGGTCGCAAAAATGAGTACAAGCTAGAGACTGAAATGCAAAAAGTGGGGCCTCTGCTCCGTCGGCTGGCGTTGGATCGGATGCGGCTTGCGACTCCTCCATGGCTAGCACGGCTTCACTTTGGCGACGATCATCTTTTAAGTCTTTTTTCTTTTTCTGATTTTTTGTTCTTTTTGCTAGTGGAGATGGTGATGAGTGGCAGCTAGAATGACTCCTCCTTCTTCTTCCTCACCCATCCCAATGGCTGGCACGATTGATGTAGAAGATGGTGATTCATCTTACGAAGCTTTATTCTTCCCATGGCTGGTGGCATACGGAGGCAAGTTCCTACCGCTCCTAAGAGTGGCAGCATTAGATAAAGCAATTGCACAATCATCTGACTCTACAAGCACAGACTGGACATCACGTTCTACCTGCTCTCTTCTTTTGAAGCTATTGGGATTGGCTTCGACCTGCGTCGGAATGGATGTTTTGGTGGTGGTCAGGTCGTCTAGCTTCTTCGTCATGTCTGCTATGCCTTTGATGAGTTGGGCCAAGCAATCAAGTGTAGGGTTTGTAGGATTTGCCTCAAAAGGTTCAGTGCACAAACCACGTTGTTGCTGCTTGTTTGGGGGTTGAGTCTGCGACTGCTAGTGGTACTGAGGAGGTGGAGGAAGCTGATACTGATGGTAGGAGGGAGGAGAGTAGTGCTAATATTGTGGAGGTGGTGCAACCGCATACTGGTGGTATGGTTGTGGCTGATGGTACCGCGACTGCTGGTACTGCTGGTGCTGCCTCCATTGGTTGTTGTACTATGGAGGATGGTAATACTGAGGCGGGGTTTGCGAGAACTGCCCAAAACGACCACCTTGTGGTTGGTATTTCAAGTTGGCTTCTTGTTGGCCCTGGTGATGTCCGATAGGACGAACCAGTTGTGCATCATTACTCCATACACCATTGACTTCTTGAATAAAGGGTGGTGGCAGGAAGGATGTATCAGACGATGGAAGGAAGTCTGGTTGATAGACAACCATTTGTTGTTGCGGCGGGCGCTGATCGGGTGCTTGCACGTAGTACACGTGCTAGACGACAGTGGATGCTGACTCGGCTAAGGTTGTTGCGACGGTGATTAATCATCTTTCTTCTCAGCGTGAGTCTCTATGGATGGTGTCGCTGACTATACAGAACTAATGGTGCCTACTAGAAGCTCCAACTGCTTGCTGATCTGGTCCAGCTTGTCTATGTTCTTTATCCTGTTAACAATCACAATCAGTTTCTCGAGATCCTGTAATCGCTTTTCAATGATATCAGCTTTTGAGAGATGACCCTCGATGATGTTGAGGTTGGAGATCTCATCTCTCTCCGCCTCATGAGACACTGCCATATGGACTTGCTTCTGGAGGATATAGGGTTGCTTCAGATAGGCTTTGGATGAAGAGATGGAAGCCACTCCTTCAACCATTTCCTCAAAGATCTACTAGACTACATCTTCATCCTTATTGAAATTTCATCTCCCACAGGCGGCATCAACGGGCCTTTGGCTTTCTACATTCAGCTCCTCGAAGAAGTGTGGGACCAAGTTGGTCCTTGGAATTTCATGAGGGGGCATTTCTTCTGCAGATCTGTGAATCTCTCCCTAGCTTCATGAATGGTCTCGTGGGCTCCTTGAGAGAAGTTGTTGATTCAGGATCACATCTGGTTGAGCTGATTGAGAGGATATTTTTTTTTGCAGGAAGGCGGACTTCAGTTCCTCCCATGTCGTCACAATCTTTCCCAAGTGGTTGACCTAGTATAGGGCCTTTTTAGTAGACTGTAGTGGAATGCCATCATTTTCACTACATCCAACGGTACATTGGGGTAGTGCATAGTACGGTAGATATGTGAATACTGTTGCAGGTGAATGTACGACTCTTCATTGGTATTCTCGTGAAATGATGGGAGAAGAGAAAGGAATTGAGTATTCAACTCAAAGTGAGCATGTACTGGTGGAATGAGGATCCACTCGATCATTTGTTGTCTCTAGGGTTATATGTCTCTTTCAACATGGGTTTCGACCTCCCTTGTTCTGGCTCTTCCTTGTCGAGATTCTCACAGTGTCTACGTCCTCCTCCTCTAGGTTTGCCTCCTCCTCCTACTGCTTGCCTATTCATAACATCATTTAGCATGTCCTGGAATGTAGTCTATGTGAGGGCCTACTTTTTCAGATGTAGTTGAATGGTCTGGATAGATGCCAACAACTAAGTGTTCACCTGATTCTGATTAGGCATCTGTCCTTGCTCCACCTGGGAAGTGGCTGTTGTCCCTTGAAGTTTCCTTGAGGCATCATTTCAGGGTCTGAATCCGAAGAGATTCTGTGTTCGGATCAAGGAATGGGACTGTCTTCTGTCTGAAATGTGAAAAAATCCCAATCAGACCACTTGCAATTGAATTTGAGCTGCTAAGATGGATCTAGAATTAGGGTCAATCCCAGAGTGTTGTGAATGAAAAATATGTAGAATGTAAATGACTCTAATTCACAACAACAAAGGTGGGACAAAGGTAGTCCCAATATATTGGGTGGTCAAAAAAAAGATGGATAGAAGACGAGGAGTCTGTAGATTGACTCACAACGTCCGGAACGGGTTCTCGGGAATCGCCTGTATTATTGACGAAGTCGAATCTATGGAATTGATGTAGGTGTTGGTGGGGTCCCGACTGAACCATCCATAGATCGGCATCGTGAAGCAAGAGGGAGATCGATGCGGGAAGAAGGATACGGTGGTCAACAAAGAATAAAATAGAGTGTAAAATATTAGAAAGGCTCGAACCGAGCATGGGTCAAAAGGAAGAGAAACATGAAAAAATTTAAGCAAAAGCACGGGATTTTATTATTTGAACCTTAATCTAGATTCATACAAACAAAATACAAAATTGTGTTCAACAACTCACACCATTTGAAGCCGTGAAGGTTCGGCAATTTATTATCTTTTCAGTTTTAGAGTTGTTATTTAATGCATATCTAATAATAAGTCCTTAGCACGCTAACCCTATAGGAGAGAGAGTATTGACAGAAAAGTATCATGTACTTGTCCTCCTCCTATGTAACACGTAGTCTATACTTTTTTAGGTGCTTGTAACCCTTGCTGGATCCCTACTCAGCCAAAGAAGTAGATAGAGGAAGACGATAGGCGAAACTGCTACTTTAGTCCTCGCTCGCAACATAATCACCCATGAACGTGCAAGATCCTACTCGGACGCAAACCGATGAGATAGAATCCCCCGTGAAGGCGTGGCCTATGCTCAGTACTTCAGACCGTGTCGATGCTCCACACAATGTGGGAACACCATCGTTGACAAGGCTCTACTTAGAAGTGTCATTACTTCGGAAATCTAAGCGATACACAAGGCAGTTACAGAAAGGGTTTTGGGCTCTAATCCTTACCGAGTCGTGCATCGCTCATGGGTGGTGTTTTGGTCTCCTCTTAAGGTACCTGAAAACAATGAGGGCTTTATGAACCCAAGACCATGAAAGTTCATTACAGATTTTAATTAAGGTCAAAGTTTATTTAGCAGTCCCCTTGTTTTAATTTATTGGGTTTTCACTTTTTTTGGATGTGTTTTCATACAAGCACCTATCATTAAGTCCTAGGTGCTCAAAATCAGAGGGAGATAGAGAAAAATCCGTGCAAGTCGATTCAATGATGGAAATCTCCCCATTGAATCTAAGATGCATGCTGAGTTAGAGGACTTACAGTTCTTCCCAGCTCTCTCTATGCGGTATGCAAAACAGAGTTCTTAAACCTATTCTACATGGAGGTGTGCAATCGACAAAATCAGCCTAAATAGTAGCTGCTATTAGTCATGAAGAATCAATTGTTAGTTATTCAGAAATGAGACCAACATCTAGTCTTCGATGATGATCGGTGCCCGCCACAACGGATCCTATAAGCATTGTATACGACCTCTCTCAACACGCGGTCTCAAGTCAAAATTACTAATATTTATTAAGTTTACTATATCCAAACGTAAGAGGCTATAGGAACATACATTCTTATTGGGGTTTGGACCTACTGAGTCAAGCAACCTATGCGTAGGGGCTCCATGTACACAAAACAAAAAAAAATATGGCAGAAAACTCAAAATAGTGGAAAACAAAATAAAAGAAAGTGAGAAAGTGCAAAAAACTGTGACGAGGCCCTCAGGTGAACAGATACCCAGGCACTAGACCTCGTTGTGGAGAGTAGAGTCCAAAGTATTTAATTATTACATGTTTGAATAGTCTCTTTCTCACCACTAAATAAATAAATAAAACTAATCTAATTCTATGTTAATTCACTCTCCTTGCTTCCTTTGTAGCCTCTCCAAAAGGTTACTTAGTGAAAACCAGACTCCTCCAAGCTTGGCTACATCGGCCTCTTAGAAAGCCATCCTTACACCGTGGGCCCTCGCAACAAAGTCACAAAGAGATTTGTATAGAACAAATAATCAAATTAAATCAAATTAAGCTATACATAAAGAATTAATTGAATGATTATATATAAAATAAATCAATTAATATTTAAATCAACAAATCAATGAATAAGTGCAAATGACTATACAAAGTAAATGACAAGGATACGATCAATGCTCGCTGGTAATGGAACCATCTGATAACTAGGGAAAAATGAAGGATTGTGCGATTTCATAGTGGGAAACTACAGTCGGTGTGTTGACCACTCGAAAGTCCCCAGTTAATCAGCAGATAACAATAAATAAAAGCAATGAATAGCACACGTGAATTAAAATTTATTAACTCTACTATAAGATGCATAGCGAGTAAGCAAGTAGAGGTCGAACCACAGAGAGCAAAACATGTAGCCTATGGTTATTTATACACAACCAAGACATTTATTATGTATATATACATATATCTTTTTGTGGTTTTTTATTTTTAATTAATAATTTTTATATGTTTTTTAATCTTATTTATAATTTTATAATTTTATAATTCCTTTTTATATTTTCAGATTTTAAAGGATAATATAGCTATAAACAAAGGTATATATACAATATGGAGTAATATACTCATAAATACTAATAAATAATAAAAAAATACAAAATAAAAATTGTTTATATGTTAGATAAATTTTTCTCATGTTTTTATAATTTTTCAGGAATTTTTGCTAATTTTTATTTAAAGTCAAAAATATCACAAATTAAGAATTTAGTACATATACGAAATTGATTTGAACTTTAAAAATAAGAAATAAAGTCCAAAATTACTCAAATAAATTTTAATATATAGATATTTATATAATAAAGAAAATTATAAAAAAGAAAAACATATTTTTGGATTTTTTAATGATTTCTTACATTTTTATGATGGTTTTTGGAATTTTCCAATTTAAGTTTTTTCTTTTTCCATTGTTAGTAATTTTTGGTCTATAATTGAAACATAATAAAATAGACTCTATATAATTTTTTACGAATTTTTAGACACATTTTTATATTTTTTAGTATTTTATGTTGTAGACAGAATAAAAGAAGCTCCATTTGATTTTTATAAATTGTAAAAGAGCCAAAAATGCAAAATAAATTTATGCATGAAAGTATATTCTACCAGGCTTCTAACCCTAGTTTTTAGGAGTGCATTAGCTATTTATAATAAATAGAGGAAATACACAAAAATGTATGTCATAACAGGGGCATATATGCAATAAAAATAATCAATAGGGGGTCAACGCTATTTTGACAAAAATATACAACATAATTCAAATTTTATTGAACTTTTTATCTATTACAAAAATGCTAGGGGCATACATGCAATTTGCCCAACTCACGTGGGACGCCACATGAGCTGAGCTCGACAAAACCAAAATGCAAATAAAATAAATATATGGGTCTATATACAAAATTTCCATTTTATTTTACGTTTTGCTTTTAATTTACAGGACTAAATAATAAAAACCAAAATACAGGGCTAAGATATGCAATTTACCCCATCTATGCCCGCCATCGGAATGTCGAGCTCCCTTCACTAATACATGTGGCGCGATCTGGACGAACGATACCCCTTCGACGATGGACATTCTGGATCAGGTCTGGGGTCTTCATCAATGGCCGAGGTGCTTTATGATTGAAGGACCCATATTGAAAGTGGAGCGGCCTCCTCATCGGACTGTTGCTTCTATCCACTAAGAACTGGGAAGAAGGGCTTCTTCCCTGAACATCGATCAATGAATCCTCCTTCTCTCGGCAGTATACTGCGGTGGTGTTGGTCTCTACTCGATCTAGGAAGATCACTCTATCGGCAGGAGGCTTAAGATTATCCTGAGTGTCACCGGAGTGCCACCACAAGGTCGGGGAAGAGGTGGTGCTCCAGGTACCTCCGGAGAGTGGTGAAGTTGCCTCTAGGTACCTCGTTGCACCTTAAACCTGCATAGGATAAGACTAGGGACGAGTGTATATTGCATCATCCCGTTAGAAGCAGAAATGAGCGAGAGATGGGCGAGATGGACTCCCTCGAATGTGGGGCAGAGGAGGAGCGAGCGATTGCTCGATCCAAGCAAGATCAAGATGGGCAGAGATGCTTTGAATGATCAGCAGGCGTGAGGAGTGAGATGACCGTGGAAGGCGTAGCAGAGTACAAGCGAGGCACGGTAAAAGCTTTCGTCGGAGCTGAGCTCCGACGAACTACGAATTGGGTGTAGTAAGCTAAGTATAAGGTAGAATAATTAAACTAAAGGAATAACTAAACAACTGGAATCAAAAGGTCCCTAAATAAAGAAAATGCGTAGCTCTTACCTGGTCAGAGACCAAGGAGCAGGGACATCACCGGAGCTCCGCCCTGGGTGCACCTCCATCCTCCTGGAGCTTTGCCCGGCCGTGAGATGACTCCTCCTATCATGAGGGAACTCGCCAGACCAAGAACAGGGACTTCTAGACTTGGATTAGTGACCAAATAGGATTCTAAGAGGGGGTTATTTATAAATAAGGGTACGTACCCTTATTGACCGGATCATTGGAATGAATCGAAGCTATACAGAAAAGATCTAAGTGGTTGGCGTGGATGACGGTAGATCAATGATGGATTTTCATGAAGGGATCAAAGATGATTGATCGATGGATCAAGCATGAAAAGGGAGGAAACACGGGAATTGACTAGCGTGCCAAGTCAGCGGGCTGGTGGGGGAGTTGACTCGGAGTCAATGAATGGGAGGACTTGATTGGTCCAAATAGATCTGCTATAAGACAAAATTGTAGTGTTATTCGAAAATAATTAAAATAAAATAGTATTTGATTTTATTATTTTTTGTGTATAAAATAAAAAATGTTTATTATTTTATGTAGTATTTTAATATGATTTTTATTTATTGTTTATGTGTTATTTATTAGTATTTAATTTTTATGGATGTATTTATAGGTATATTCATCTATGATTTGGCTTATTTATTTCTATTTTATATATTTTATTTTATTATTTTATTCTTTTATTTTATATATTTACAACTTATTTTTATGTACATAAATATAATATTATTATATTTTTATGATATATTTGTACACTTAAATAAGTACGTATATAAATTATATAGCTATACTTATAGGTATTTCATCTATGTACTATATACATTATTTTATTTTAATGTATTTTCTTGGGTTTTATTTTAGCTTTATATTTTAAATCTATTATAAATAATATTAAGAAGAGTATAAAAATGTAGAATAATGAATAATAAAAGGTTGAATTTCACTTTTATTTAAATACAAGTATTAACATATGTATTTTGTCTGCATATTTACATAGACTTAATTTATTTTGTGTTTTTTTCATTTTGGTTTTATTTTGGTTTTAATATGTATATAAGTTATATATAATATTTACCAAATTATAAAAATATGAATTTTTAAAAATATCAAAGAA
Source organism: Ottelia alismoides (assembly GCA_037367405.1). NCBI lineage: Eukaryota > Viridiplantae > Streptophyta > Magnoliopsida > Alismatales > Hydrocharitaceae > Ottelia > Ottelia alismoides. Next base: position 40,375 of record JAZKJV010001890.1, on the reverse strand, counting down.
TAAATAAATTGAATATTTTAATCAGGTATATGTACAATAAGGGTCCAAAAACTAACTTTCACATCTTAACTCCAAAACCACCTCCATTAAATAGCCTATGAAAAGTTGTGGGATTTTTACCCGGTAGACCCTATAATCTTTCTCAATTACCTCTACAACCTTTGAAACAACCTAATTCCTCCCTCGACCCTGTGAACTTACTCCGTCTTTCCCCACAGATCCTGTCATCAATTTTAACTTTATTTGAGTCAATTGCTTGTGTTAGTCTTTAGTTAATCTAACCAATGGAAATCCAACTTTGGATATTCCACATCCATGTTCTTTTTAAAAGATCATTCAACGGTGGATATTGCACCAATGGCGGTGCTGGTGGGAGAAGCAACGATGGTGGGAGAGACTAGGGTGTGCAGACAGTGGGAGGGGCTGGATGGGCTAGTTGTGGGAGGGGTTGGGGGCGCTGGCAGTGGGGGCTTTGACAGGAGGGCGACCTCGAGCGGTAGGTCGGGCGGGAGGAGGAAGAACAGAGTGCAGGGGGGCAGCAAATCAGGCAAGAGTGTTGGAGGGCGGTGACACAAGCGAGAGGGCAGTAGATCAGGCAGGAGGGATGGAGGGTGGCGGATTCAGTGGGAGGGCTGGAGGGCGGTGGATCGGGTGCGCGGGGCAGTAGGGCGGTTGTGGGGCGACAGCGGGAGGGGTTGGGGTGATGGCAGTAGGGGGGTTTGACAGGAGGGCGGCCTCGGGCATTTGATCAGGCGGGAGGAGGAAGATCTGACTGTGGGAGGGCAACAAATTGGGTTGGAGGGCGACGGATTGGGCGGGAGGGCTGGAGGGCGACGGATCAGGTGGGAGGGTGGGAGAGCCTGGAGGCCTTGATTGACGTGCGATGCTGCTGGACATGGGTGGAGCCTGGGTACGCCAGGCGGCGCCTGTTCTGTCATGGTTCCACCCGAGGAACACCCATGGAATTCTCTTCATGGTCACCACCATCGCCTTCTTCTTAAATAGGTTTACCAACATCCGGTCACGAGCAGAGTCCGCATACCGCAGGAAGTTCTGGAGGAACGTGATGCCCAAATTAAATGAATCCGATCTTTATGACGAGGAGCTCGTGAGGAACAAGCTTCAGCAACTCCGGCAACAGCGGCAAGAAGGGTCATTGAGAGATATCATGTTCTGTATGTGTGTCGATATGCTGAGGAATTCGGGCAATATGTGCAATCCACGGCTCCACATGAGAAGGCTTCAGGTAAAAAATACCCTGTTGATAGTAGTAGAAAATTCAAATTCTGGTTGTTACATTATTGGAATTATAGATATAAAGCATGCTCTTTTTTTCTTCTAATTTCTGTTTCTAAATCTTCATGAACAGGTGCCAAGACTGATCAAGGACTATAATGATGAGGTATCAATGTAACTAAAAATGATCTGCGACAGTGGTTCTGAAGAATTTCTAGTCGAGGAGAAGCTCTCATTTATGCATGAAAACAGGCATGCCTTCGGAAGAACCGCGCTGCTTCTCAGCGGTGGTGCTTCACTTGGAGCTTCCCATGTGGGAGTTGTTAGAACCTTGGTGGAGAAAAGACTTCTTCCTCGGATATTAGCTGGTTCCAGTTTGGGATCCATCGTGTGTACGATAATAGGGACACAGTCTTGGCCTGAAGTTGAGAGCTTCTTCGAGGATAACATCCATTCTCTGCAGTTCTTTGATCAGTTGGGTGGTCTCTTCTCAATTGTGAGGAGAATTATGACTCACAACTTATAAATGCTAGATACGCCAGGCGGCTGTGTGACGGGGAAACCTGAAGGAGGTGCAGGTCGACGATGGTGTAGGGAAGGTCAAGGGTAGTGCAGGGGAGGTCGGGGATGACGCATGGGAGGTGGAAGGGGAGGGATGGCATTTTTTGTAAGTTTGCTGAATAAAGAGGGTAATATGCACTTCTTTTTAATGGAATCTGGTTATATCTAATGGGAAAGGGGATGGAGGTTAACCATAAGGTCTATGGGGTAAGGGTTAGTAAGTTTACGGGGTCGAGAGAGGAATTAGGTTGTTTCAAAGGTCGTAGAGGTAATTGGCAAAGATTATAGGGTCTGTCGGGTAAAAATCCCAAAAGTTATATACAATTAGAGGTGATTTTGATACATTTTGAGTTTTTATTTGGAAGATATGGGTCTGTAAAGTTGAGATTTTGGCTTTTTATTCCGTATGTAAAAGTACATTGTGTATTATTTTCGTACAAACTAAATTCTGTATTTTTATTTACATTAGTATATACAACTTTTATGTACAAAGTTACTTCATCTGAGGTATAAATAATGAAAAATAAAATAGGTGTCAAAAATGCTTTATTGAATGAATAAAATAATGGGGTTTTTATTGTATTTTTGGCCCTTATCTCCCCCTACTATATTCCTTGTCGACCAACCCAATTCTTGACTTAGTCTTGGGGTTTAGGTTCATAAAATATCTTTGATATTTTATTCTTTTTTTCGTTTCTTCTCTTTATTCTATAATTTTGGCATTAAAAATAATATTATTTACACAATAAATACAATAAATGATGAATGCTAATTTATACAAATTAATGCTATTTGCATTCATTAGCTAGGGTTTTTAAGGCCAAAATGATAGAATTAAGGTGATGAAATGGAGATTCATCACGCACCCCGAGTTCTTTTATTTTTTGATCCTCTTCTTGGTCTCCTCTTATTATCTATACTTAGGGATATGTTACCCTATGTATAGGGGGAGACAGTCTAAGTATGATTTGTTCACTCCCACCCTCGACCCTCATTGCCTTATCTTCAGTCTGCTTTACTTAGGATTATTTGTTCTGAAGTATGAAGGTGTGGTCGACTTCTCCTTTATTCATTCCTTCATTGGTTTATTCTTTAGGATTTTCTATACTCAGTACGACTTATGTCTTCTCTTTTCTCTCTAATCTATGAGGACATAGCTCAAGCTAAGTATAGGGGATTGTATATACTGCGTATATATTTAAGCCATAACTCGTACTTTCGTATTTTAAAATAATAATTATGGTTAAAATACTTTGTAAATACTATACATATACCATTAAATTCATTAGAACACATAATAAAAAGATGCATATTATTCCCCCTTTTTTGTGTATATACTGATTAATAAATCGGGAAAAATGCTTTTGCAAATTGTTTAAAAAATAGTTTGAAAATCTTTTGAAAAGTATTTGAAAAATGTTTTGTAAAATATATTCAACCTTTTTAAAATTATTTTGTTTGTAAAAAAATCTTTTCTTTGTGTGAAATAAAAAGGTTTGAAAAATTAGTTGCAAATGGTTTGAAAAATGGCTATAAAAATATTTTGAAAAAGCTTTATATAATGTTTGAAAAACCTTTGCAAAATGATTTCAAATGCGTGTAAATGTTTATAAAAATTATTTGTAAGAACTATTTTGGACTATAGTTTTCAAAATTTATTGAAAAATCATTTTCAAATAAGGTTGAGGAATATATATATCACATTAAAATCTTTTATATACATGTTTATAAAAAGATCACTTATCCCTTGTAAATTCTTTGAAACCCAATTCTTGTAGATATAAGATGCATCTCCGTGTAAATATTTGTACCTATTTTTATCCAAAATCTTTTGTTTTCAAAAATCATTTAAACATTTTCAAAACCAAATATCCAAAAATATTTGCAAAATCTTTTTGAAAAATATTAAAAATTTGCAAAACCCTTTTTTCAAAATTCCGTAAAAAGTTCAAAAGTTTGAAAATTGCATCACAAAAATATTTTCTACATTGTACATAGCATTTGCATAGCATTTGCATTTTTTCAGATCGAGTTTGGTAATTGAATGAGTTTAAGTAAAATCTGAAGATTGGAGCTTGGTTGGACCTTAAATCTACCTAATCACTGGAACCTTATAGGAACTGGAATTGAGGTACTTCAGGTCTAGTTGACTTAATTCTTTAGGATCACGAGACTTGATTCAATGTGTTCTTGAATGCCTATGTAGAGTATTTCGGAGCATACGCATGACTCTTGTTGATAATGACTTAACTTGGACACCTACACCTTTCACTTGGCTCAACTCAGTTGGAGTGGTGAGGGGATTGGATTTGTCGGTATGAGACGCACACAAGTAGAAACATTTGTCCTCGTCTAGGGAGGTAAGTGCACCCCAACCCGTCCAGTGGCAGAAATGCCTAAAGACAAGAGAGTGTGGGTTGCAATAATGCTTCAAAAGAGGGATAGTCTAGTGGCTCAAGAGGAAAAGCTCCTTATGTAAATGCTGTTGTATATAGTACTTCAAAAAAATGCAAAAAACAAAAACTCCAAAAAGTGGACATGCCTGATTGAAAAATAAAATGCATGTCGGAGTGTATATATTTGTATAGTCAATGAGCAAGATTGTGCTTCGAATTCATATTATGTGAGCCTGCAGCTGGATGACTTGGCTACACTGGTCAAGCATCCAAGAATTGGTAGCTACACTGGCTACCATCCATTCTTCTCTTCACCCCCTCCTCTTGAGCTAGTTGCCACTTGAACTTAGAAGGGAATACGCTGCTCCTCGAGGAAGGAGCTGCTAGATTGAGGAATCATTGGGTTGTCATGCTGGAGAAGTTAGTCTCTTTGTCATTTTAGTTGGGGAGAGCCAACATCACATACATTATAGAAGTCAGATTCATAGCCGTAAGGGTTTCCGTAAGAGTTGAAGTATCCTGACCTGGCTAGTGAGGAGACTTGAGCAGATTTTTGGGATTCTCGAAGGTGGTTGTATTGAAAATCTGATTCCCAGTAAGGGTCCGACCGCACTAAAATTCCAAAGGTCCGACTTAAGTTCCAAACTTTGATTTTATGAAGACGAGTTTGATAATTAAATTCAATCCACTTTCTTTCTTTTTCTTTTCTTTGTTTTTCATTTTCTACACTTATTGCATAAGTGTTTGCTAGGGACTAGAAAAGGCAAGTATAGGGGGGTGATGAATCTCCATTTCATCACCTTTATTCTATCATTTTGGCCTTAAAAACCTTAGGTATTGCATGTAAATACCATTAATTAGTACAAATTAATATTCATTCTTTGTTGTATAAATACTGTATAAAATATTATTTCTAATGCCAAAATTATAGAATATAGGAAAGAAAAGAAAAAGAATAAAATGGCAAAGGTATTTTATGACACTAAACCCCGAGACGTAGGCTTCGTGATTACTACGTCGACAAGGAATAAAGTAGGGGGACATAAGGGCCAAAAGCCTAATAAAAATCACATTTATTTATTCATTATTTATGCATTTTTAGGACCTATTTTTTTCCACTTTTTATAACTCAAATAAGAAAATTAGGTACATGAAAGTTGTAAATAATAATATATAGAAAAAAACAAAATTGAGTTTATATAAAATAAAACGTAGTTTACAAGTTCTGCTCTGAATAAGATTCCAAAATGCTAACTTCCCAGACCCATATCTCTTAAATAAAAACTCAAAATATAGTAAAATAACCTTTAATTATATATAAATTTTAATAAGCTATTTAATTAAGGTTATTATATATTTTTTGGTGTTAAGGAGTGAAAAGTAGGTTTCAGACCCCTACTATACAGTATACCGGAATAAAAATATTCATTTTATTTATTCTTTATTGTTTTCTTACTTTTATATTTTTATAATTTTCCAAATATAATTTATAGTATATGTACATAACAATACTAAAAGAGAACCATAAATACAACATTAAAATAAAATGCCAAAATAAAAGACATAAATAAAATACCTATACTAATACTTATATATGTAATACACCTATTTATTTATGTGTACAAAAAACATCATAAAAATATATTTAAGTATATAAAAATAAGTTGTATTTTTATAAAATAATAGAATAAAATAATAAAATCAAAAGTACAAAATAAAAATGAAAAAGCCAAAACATAACCAATAAATGTACACCTGAAAATTAACTAATAATACATAACATCAAAAAAATAAATAAAAATCATAATGCAATACTACATAAAATAATAAACAAGTTTTATTTTATATTAAAAAATATTAAAATAATTGACTATTTTTAATTAATTAATTTCTAATAATGGAGTTCTTTTGTCCTGTAGCGAGCTAACGTGGCCCAATCACTTTCTAGGGAATGTTGTCCTCGGTCAACTTCCCATCTTTCAGCTCAGACTTCTGTTAGAGACTCGAGTCCCTCATCTTCTTCGATTTTCCGAAGCCACCCTGTTGATCCATCCACCTCGAGTGCTTCACAAAGGTTGTGCACCTCACATCCGTCTACCTCATGTGATCATCAGATCCTACTAATCTACCTTGAGTGTGTCAATAATCATCGTCTAAATTCACCAGAACTCACTGTCTATAAATAAACCATCAAGCTCCTCCTCCACTTTTGGCCGCCTTTGAGCTTCGCAAAGTGTTCTTGCATGTGTACCGAGGTCCAAGTGACAGTTGCGAGCCTCCCCGTTCTTGGAGACGGCGTAGCGAGGACGAGGCAACAGTCCACGGTGGTCTTTCGGCCACCCTGCTCCCTGGTCTCCAGCTAGGTATAAGAGATGTTCTTCCTGCCTTCTTTATATAGCATTTATATTCTGCTTTTTAATTACGCATATATTTTAGTGATTAATCCATAGTTTTAGTGTGTAATCGTCTTACTCATAGTTCTCCCAAGCTGAGCTCTGACGAACCACTCCACTTGTGCTCAATCATCTTCCGACACACCTATCACTTCCATTTCTTTGCTCATCTCCTCCTCCACAATCTACTACTTAAATCACCTAGCTCCTCGCCTGAGCAACGAATCAAGGTTTCCCTCCACTACTTTGCCGGAAACCTCTCTACCACACCACCATTTGACCCATTCTTGACTGATTCCATGCCTAATCAGGTCGAGGCACTTTGCCCTCGACCCATGAGTTTGTTGACACATGAACTACATGTGAAGGACCCCATCTGGGGCAGTTTTAAGGTTCCTAAAGCACCTCAAGAACACCGGACCTCCTGGCTCGATCAATGAGCCCTGGAGACTTTCAGCCATCCTCTCGACACGGAACGATGAGGAGAACATGGAGACCATCTCAATATGCCGGGAGGAGGCTGGAGGAGATTGCTAGGCCTGAAGGAGATTAAGCCCTCTTCCATATTCTTCCTGATGCATCTAGAACCGTCTGATCTGGGACCGTTCTTCCAGAGCAGCAGCTTATGTCGAATCACTCAGCACCTCGACCGTCCGATCGCTTCCCACGATCAGATCACAGACGTTCATCACAAAATCGTCATCGACAAGCGTGGAGTGGACATGACAAATTTAAGCATCCAGATCATCCACTCCCCACACCTATAAGAGGTAAATTGCACACATAACCACACTCAATTTTGTATTAATAATTAGTCTTGTAAATAAATAGATAGTGTAAATAAAATGACAAATTTGCATGCATACCCCTGTATTTATTTCCTATTGCACTTTTGTCCATTCCAGGTCACCTCATGTATCGTCCTACGTGAGGTGGCCAAATTGCAAGGATGACCTCACGCCATTTTGTATTTACTTTTCATCCAATAAAGTTTAATCTACATTGTATATGTTTGGAAAAAGTTCACATAGGCTCCTAGATTTTATTTTATTTACATATATGCCGTTGTTAGAAATTGTATTTTTGAATGCTTGTTGTATTTATTTAAAATAGCTATCATGCTCCAAAAATCACAAAAAAATAGTGTAGGCTCTTAATTTCTTGTTGTTTCATGCCATATTTTTATTTTGCAAATGTGGACATTTTTGCTATTTATAAAAAATCATCTAAAGCAAAAAAATTCCCTCTCTACAGAATAAAATACCAAAAAACATAAAAACATGTTGAAATTTCCAAAAAATATATATTTTGTTTATTTAAATGATTTTAGCTTTCTGGCTGAAAATCGTTAAAAATAGAAAAAGAAAGCTCTTAAGAATTAAAAATCCTAAAACCTTTATAAAAATTGCAAAAATTTTCAAATACCCCAAAAATAGTTTTTTTTAAAGTTTGCTCTATATTATTATTTATATATTAAAATTAATTTGTAAATTTTCGGTCTTAATTTTCTATTTTTAGTTCCCATTTCAATTTCGGTTTATTATTTTGTCCTTATTTTAGGGTATTTTTTATTTTAAAAATCACAAAATTTTGCAAATATGTTAGAAAAATCACAAAAACACTAAAAATTATCCAAAACCTAAAATTATTTAATTCTATATTAAAAAGGTATATATAATATATCTATATTATCTATCATGGTATTTATAGCCTTATATATGTTATAATATATAATAAAAAGAAAAAGAAAATATAAAATATATAAAATGTAAAAAGAAAATGCAAAATTATATATAAAAAAGGTATATAAAAAGGGGTTGATGGGGCACCCCCCGGGGGGCAGCCAACATGGTTGCCCCGCCCCATTTTTTGTCAAATTTTTTTATTTTTTTTGAAAAATATCGTTATGTATATTCATCCCTATATCCCTCCTATATACCATTCGAATTTCGTCAGAAACAGAGACTCCTACGTCCTCCATCCAGATATGGTTAATTTAAAAAATCATGCGATCGTTAAAAAATGATGTCTGGATGAAGGCCGTAGGAGTCTCTGTTTCTGACGAGATTCGAATGGCAAACAAGAGGGATATAGGGATTAATATACATGATGATATTTTTCCAAAATAATAAAAAATTGTGAAAAATGAGGCGGGGGCAGCCATGTACCTAAAAAAAATATAATGGCATGGTTGTACATAATACTATTTAGTTAAAGATAACCGTAGGCTACCGATTTTACTCTCTGCAGTTCGACCTCTACATGCTTGCTTGTTATACCTTGTATTGTATAGAGAATAATAAATTCTGACTCACATTTTGTGCTACTCATTGCTTGATTATTATCATGGGCTGATGAGCGGCTGCTTCAGCAACATTGTACTCTTGCCTTGTGTAGACTATTCTAGACCCTCGCAAAATCTCAGTCATCAGGGGTGTATGAGATTAGAAAGAGAGTTATTACTCTTGCAATTGTGTTGTCAAGAAAGAGCTAGGTCTAGCCTTTCTTTTATAATATGTTGGACGTCCATGGATCTCAATCCATGTGCGCGCATAAACAATGGTGTAGAGCATTTTGTACTTTCAATCAGTGGTCATGATTTTGTTGCATAAACAAATAATCAATTTAAACTAAATGAAATATGTTGTAAATAAGCTTCAACATAGTTAATTTTCAAATTATTTTCATGTGGAAATAAAAAAAAGACAAGCCTCCATCCCTTAAGAGAGTGGACGGCACTTGATGGAGTAGGACTCCATGGCGTCAACCGTCTTAAAGAGGAAGGTGGATCTCTTCTTCCTTAATTGAGAGTTCTCATATATTTGTTCAATGTGAATCTATTTCGTATCAACATTTAATTCGCTAATATTATTTACAATTAAATCTCCCCAACATATTATAAATCATCTTTATAATATTTATGATTATTATGGAATCATATTTTAGATAATTAAATCATATTTATTTATCTTAGATTACTATTCTCATGTGTCCAAATAATATGAATTGTATTCACATTTATGATAATTAAATCATATTTAATTATCCATTTTCTAATTCTCAGATACATTATCAACAACTGAATTATTCTTGAACTATTTCAAGAACAATGTGCTTTCTTAGCATATACTTGGAGATAAGGATGGTACAATTGTATATTCAATGTATAGTGACTTGGATTAAGATCATATATCAAATCCAGATCCCGGAGATCTCTCAAAGATGTTTAATTAAATAAAACTTTGCATCTAATCTTGTCATTGCATCTGAATCACATTTAGATCAATGTCTAACATTTGGATTAAGATTGGATTACTAGTCTACAAAGAGGAGTCACTAGAATCTAAACATGTTTATCACTTCCTCGAAATGGAAGTGGCATGGTTATACAATCATTTACAATCACATCACACTCGAGTATTCCTAATACTCGTACATCTTACATACTGGAAGACCCAGAATAAACTTGAAGTTTTAGATCACATTTAGACTGTCTTCTTCAGGGTTTTATCATTAAGTTTCTCATTCGGTCATCGGGAGTTGGCATCTATCATGAGCTTTCCAAAAGCAGATATCATACCTACAAATTCTTGTCATGCTTCCAAAGTAAGATGATCATGCAAGGAATTTGAACAGTACTAATAACTAACTAGTGATCTCACATCTTTTGGTTCAATATTGAACCTGTATGATCCCTTTGAGAGATCATATTACTCGCATGCCATCATATACACACCGACTCACTAATGTATAGACCTTGATTAATAGCATAAGACATATGTGTTGGTCATCTTGATCTCGCCATGTCAACTCTTTGACCTAACACATCTGACACCTCTAATTTCTATTCCTATGCATCAAGAGGTCATCTATATATCAAATTTTTAGAGAAGGATTTCCATCTCCTTCTCAGGCTAGAGATCATCTTTTAACATTCATTTGATGGTGCTTGATGGGTCCGCAATCTATCTCTTTAGATATCATCCAAGCACCAACATCTATGATTCAACCATTGAATCAACAGTTGTATGATTATTAAGCTGACCATGGTACATGATACTAATTGTATTAAAGGGCCTTATAAATGCATTCAATCATTTAATCTCAAACAAGGAGTTAAATAAACTAATAACCTTTATTGATATATTAATGATTATAATAACATTTATTGTAGGAATGGTTCTCTTCTGGCTTACATGGCTAACAATCTCCCACTAGCCCTCATAACCATTCATGTACAATCTTTAAACCCATGCTCATTACATGCTGGCCGAAAACCTTCTAGAGTAAAGATTTGGTGAGGGGATCAACAACGTTTGTCGATAGAAGACACCTTGATGATGTAATCACTCTTTGAATCTCTCGAAGGATGTGGTATTTTCTTTCAACGTGTTTTCACTTTTGATTCCACCTTGGTTCCCTCTCCTGAGTTATGGCTCTTGTGTTATCACAGAATAGCGAGATGGGAGTATCAGAGGAAACTACACCAGCTTCTAGGATGAATTTGTGTAACCAAACCACCTCCTTTGCAGCATCTGATGCGACAATGTATTCAGCTTCTATTTTTGAATTAGTTGTAGTGTCCTGCTTCTTGCTTATCCAGCTCACAGCACCAACGTTCAATAAGAACATAAATCGTAAAGTTGACTTGTGGTCATCTATATCAAATTGAAAGTCTGAATCTGTGTATCGTAAGACTTGGAGATCACCATCTCCATAGACCAAGGTGTAATATTGCATCCATCTTAGATACTTAAATATGTTCTTTACTGCATTTCAATGGTGTTCTCCATAGCATAATTGGTAATGGCTTACCACTCCCACTACTTGGCAGATATCTAACCTTATGTACATCATGGCATACATTAGGCTTCCCACATCTGATGCATATGGGCATCCAGCCATGTCTTTCTTATACTCAAAATTTTGAGGATCCATCCATTTAGATATGTGGATACCATGTCTTAAAGGAAGGAAACTTTTCTTGGAATTCTCCATATGGAAACATTCAAAGATCTTCTTAATGTATCCATGTTGTGACAATCCTAAAATCCCCTTCTCCTTATTTCTGAACAACTTTAGACCCAAGATATAAGAGGCTTCTCCAAGATCTTTCATCTCGAAGGTATGGGATGACCAAAACTTAACACTAGTCATCATCCCTGTATCATTCCTAATGAAAAGGATGTCATCTATGTAAGGCATGATTAGTACAATGCAGCTCCCACAAAGCTTATTGTACACACATGGTTCATTAGTATTTTGAACAAATCATAACTCTTTATGGCTTCATCAAATATAATGTTCCAGCTATGAGAAACTTGTTTGAGACCATAGATGGATTTGTTTAGCTTGTATACTTTTCCTTCATCGGTTATGAAGTCCTAGAGTTGCTCCATATATATCCTCCTCAAGGTATTAATTGAGGAATGTAGTATTAGTGTCCATCTGCCAGATGTCGTAGTCAAGATATGTAGCAATAGCTGGCAGCGCCCTTATTGATTTAAGCATATCCATAGGAGAGAATGTCTCATCGTAGTGGATGCCTTCTCTCTGTGTGTAGCCCTTGTCTACAAGTCGTGCCTTAAAGGTCTCTATCTTCCCATTAGGTCCCCTTTTTATCTTGAAGATCCATTTACACCCAAAGGATTTTACCCCTCTAGGTGGATCCTCTAGGGTCCATACACCATTCTTGTACATGGAGTCTATTTCAAACTTCATTGATAGCATCCATCTATCCATGTCATGATCCGTGAGTTCTTCATCAAATGAAGTTGGATCATTGTCAGTTTCATCTGACACATGGAATCCGTACCTTTTAGGTGGTGCAACCACCCTCGAACTCCTTAGAAGAGGTACGAGTGTTTCATCTTCATTTACATCTTTAGTTTTTTATTCAGGAAGCTCAATATCCTTAGGGGTTTCAATGAGTTCCTTTACTTTATTTTAATATTGACTCTTAAGGAGGTCATCCTCCAGAAAATTTACATCTATAGAGACAAACCTTCCGAGTCTCAGGATCGTAAAGTTGATATTCAATACTTTCCTTTACATACCCAAATGAAGTAGCACTCTCACGTACGAGATTCTAGCTTACTTGCACCCACGTTCTTCACATGGACCAAGAAACCCCAAATCCTCAAGTGTCTAACACCAAGCTTGGTTCCAAACCAAAGCTCATGAGAGGTTTTGGGTACGGATTTGCTAGGATTCTTGGTTAGGATATATAATGCAGTATCTATTGTATATCTCTAGAAACTAAGAGGTAAATGTGCTTTGCTCAACATTTATTGGACCATATACAGATGGTCGCGTTGCGTCTTTCAGCAACACCATTCAGATGAAGAGTACTAGGAAGAGTGAGATTGGATACAATTCCTCTCTCTTTGAGGTATTCCTTAAATTCCTCTGAGAGGTACTCACCACCTCGGTCAAATCAAATCTGTTTTATCTTCCTATCGGTTTGGTTCTCAATCAAAGCCATTAATGCTTTGAATTTTTTTAAGATTTTAGACTTATGACATAATAGGAAGATAAACCAATATCATAGATGGTCATCAATAAATGTCAAATAAAATTGATATCCATTTTGAGTCGCGGTATTGAAGGGACCACATACATATGTATGTATGAGGTCAATAATACCCCTGCATCATGTAACCTTCTTACAAAAGGGCGCTCTAGTCATTTTACCTCGAATGCAATGTTCATGGGTAGGTAGAGTTTGGATCTATAGAAAATCTAAGGGTTCATCCTTTATCAATTTATTGATCCCATCGACAGATAAATGACCAAGTCTTTGAAGCCAAATCCTGTTTGAATTAGTTTTGTCCTCTCTGGTTGTTTTAGGATTTGTATTAGCATGTGCTACATTCATAAGACATTCATCAATGCACAATTCATAGAGTCCACTAGAAGTTAGAATACTATCTGCAGTATATTTATCGTAATGACTTATTACAAGTTTATTATAGAATAAGAACGAATATCTATTTCTAACTATATTTGATATATATAAGGTTCCTTCTAACATCTGGAACATAAAGATACTCTTTAAGTACTAGGAATCTGCCACTAGATAATGACAATCTGCATGTCTCGATGACGATTGTTGCAACAGTTGCATCATATTCCATCTGTATGACTATCTCCTTCATCAATAATTTTGATCTTCTTAAATAGATGCAACATATTGCATACATGAACATAAGTAACGGAATCTACGACCCAACTACCTTATCGTCCTACGAGAAAATTTGTTTCAAAGATGTAAGTAGATTTTATACATATCAATGCATTATCTTTACCATTCTCTAAGGTTTACAAATAATTTTAATAATATCTTTTTCAGTGCCGTGGTCTTTTGTAGTGATGATACACATATGTCAGATGTGTGGAAGCTTGAGAGGACGAGCCAACACTATAACTCTTCTTCTTCTTCACCTGTTGACGGACTCTTCCGGAACCCATGCTTTCGATTGTGCTCTATGTTGTTCACATCACCGAACATCACTTTTAGATTCAAGATTCTATCATGGGTATTCTTTATCTTCATATGTTGCTTCCAAAGCACATTAGACAGAGACCCCATAATATAACATCGAACTAGCGAGTGGTCCTTATTAAAACTTTCATTAAATTTTAATTCTTCCATTGACATAGGGTTTGTATTCTTATTCTTAGTGAGCACATAATCTATGCACTCTACAAAGAGAACATGATCCAAATTACGGATACAATCTGAATAATTTGGTCCGATCAACTGGTTGACCTCTAGAAGCTTGTTGAGTGGATTCAAGGATTTCGTATTTAAGATTAAGAATGCACTTATTTTATAACATATAAATAATTATATATTCAAATTTAATTCCTTTTATTATATACTTTTAATCAAATTAGTCTCGCCTTTTAAATCTAAAAGTTCATTCCCTTATTAAACTTTCAAAGCAAGCGATATACTTACAACTATACCTCTAGCAAGATCTGTGATCTCCTTTTTGCCTTTTCTACATCCTAATAATGTGAGAAATTTCGGAATGATAAAAAGAAGCAAGAAATCATTTCGCCTTGCAAGTCCAACTTGCATTTCCCAATTCGATCTTTAACACCCAGGCCCACCACCCCTAAGGTGATGTTGACTCGTTGTTAATTGAATCAACTGTTAACAAGATTAGAACTTGCTATGCACAATCTAATACTCCTCAATTTTATGAGGAGAAATATTGGGGTCACTACGCATACGCACTTCGAAAAGCAAAGAGCATGATCCGTGTGTGCTTGTATGTACGAGTTATCACTTCAGATAGGCGTCTCCAGCAAATCCATGATGAAGGAACCCTTCGCCTTGATGGGAGACCATGGATGCCATTTATATGATTCTCCATATCTCATTCAAATTTTAATTAATTATTATGTATCATATTCATATAATTAATTCTTCTAATGGAGGTACATCTCTATTCATAATAGAGTGTTTATTTTAATTAGATCTAATTAATTTATTATGTTAAATTACTTAATAATTCAACTCAACTAATAAACAGTTAGGGTTTGCTTGATATTCCTATATAGTATAAATCCTCACAATGTTAATTGTATTATTTTAATTACTTGTTTAAAGTATGTAGAGACTTCTCATGTTACCCATCCTTCAAACTGATAAAGCCAGGTCAGACAGATAATGCTAACAGGGGCGCTTCCAATGCGGTGCAAGGTGCCAATTAAGTAACCCATTAGCATACTCACGACCTAGACACCATCATCAAATCAATTCAAGATAACATAATTGATATAAATTGTACTAAAAGGTTTTACTGGTCGCATGCTCTTGGTGACCAGCATGATACATATATAGTAATCACTTAGAAATCTTAGGTATCTTAAAATACTTTTAAAGAACTTAAACTTCTAGTCATATCAAGCAAACATATTTTGTATGTAAAAGTTGACCTACAACTATTATAGGTTAAACTAGGATTTTGTCATGAAACAAACATTAAATGGCGATTGATGTTTAATCAAATATTTCTGTTTTATTAAGCATTAGATTAGTCATGGTAAACCATAATTTTCTTGATTTACATTGAATGATAAATGCATAAAAAGTAATATTAATGATCTAATGATCATCCGACCCATCTCCATTAAATATGGAAATCTAGGGCAAACGGATAGTGAATCGCATGAAATAAATTTGAGTGATTTGTTGATTTAAGTCTCTACTTAATTAAAGTGTTTATTTCATGTTTCATTATAAGAAAACAATAAACAAAAAATAATTTGTTACATGTATGTGAATATATGCAAAAATAATATCATTGTGATAACCTTCCGAATTTTAATTTATGCACCTTTTGTGTCAATAATTGACTACTATTTTAAGTGACATATTTATACATTTTAAACACATTTTATTATCCAAAAATTTATCCAAACAATGCATAAACATGGACACTTTATTTTAGTCAAAATAATTGAAACATGCATCTTATGCACAAACTACGAGTCCCCGCGTATCCAATATACAAAATGTTGTTCCCTTAAGGTTTGGATCAGATCCAAGACCTTTAACATGACTCTGATACCACTTGGAGTCTAGGGTTTAGGTCTTAGCACATTAAGAAAGCGTGAAGATTGCATCACATGCTATCAAGAGCAACTAGTCATACTAGTTCTTCACGGCGGTGGAAATTAATTTTTTTATAAAGATGAAATCACATGATATGAGAACCATTCTCATATGATTTCATCAATATCACAAACGAGTAATTGAATTACCTCTTGAAGCGTGTTTGCGATTGTGTATGTCTCTAAGAGAAGAGACCTCCTATCTCAAGTAAGATCTGATGAAGGATGCGCTTGCAAGCACGTGGATGAGATGAGTGCCTCCCACAATCCGAGCTAAAGATCCAAGCATGGAGTATTCTGATTTTGTCTCACGAAATCTATGGCCTTCCTCATGAGCAAGATACACTGAAGAAGGTGGATATCCGCGAGCAATCGATCTGACAATACAACAGTGTCACGACGACTGCGAGGCTCTCTGGATCAATATGGTTGATGACAACAATATTGAGTGGGGGACTTGTATGACAATAGAGAGAATTATTGCTCTTGTAATTTTTGGTGTCAAGAAATATCTAGGTCTAGCCTTTCTTTCATAACATATTAGATGTCCATGGACCTCAATCCATGTGCACACATAATCAATGGTGTAAATCATTTTGTGCTTTCAATCAAAGGTCATGACTCTGTTCCATAAATTTGTAATAACAAAAAAATTTAAAATAAATTAAATATGTTGCAAATAATCTTCAACATATTTAATTTAATTCAAATCAAGTTCATGTACAACTAAAGGGAAGAGGACAAGCCTCCTTCCCTTAATAGAGTGGACGGTCATACAAGGAGTAGGACTCCATGGCCGTCCACCCTCTTAAAGAGGAAGGTGGCTCACTTATTCCTTATTTGAGAGATCTCATATCTCTTTAAATATTCAACATGTACAATAACTTTTGTTGCAAAATTAATCACTAAAATAATTCCAAATTATTTTACAATAATTTCAAGCATGCCATTAACAATTATGAAGCATATCCATACATCAAATATAAAATATAAATTGCATTTACAATTAATTTTTCAATGTGAATCCAATTCACATCACTCTTTAAATTGTAAATACTATTTGCAATTAAATATCTCTAACTTATTATAAATCATATTTATAATATTTGTGATTATTATGGATAGTGATATCCATAATAATCATATCTTTGATAATCAAGTCATATTTAATTATACTAGATGACTGTTCCCATGTGTCCAAGTTATATGAATCATATTCATATTATTTTATGATAATTAAATCATATTGATTTATCCATTTCTAATACTCAGATGCATTATCAACAATTGAATTATTCTTGAACTCTTTCAAGAACAATGCGCTCTCCACAGATACTTGGAGATAAGAACAGGGTGATTGCACATTCCATGTATAGTGACTTAGATTGAGATCATATATCAAATCAAGATCTCGAAGGCCTCTCAAATATGTTTTATTAAATAATAGTCTAAATATAATCTTCTCATTGCATTCGAGTCACATTCAGATCAATGTCCAACATTTAGAGTAAGATTGGATTACTAATCTACTGAGAGGAGTCAGTAAAATCCAAATATATTTCTGATTAATCCCCATTCATCACTCTCTATTCTTTTATTTTAGCTAAAAACCTGTGCAAAACAACATGTATATTTGTGTAAATATAATAAATTGACAAAAAGCATGCATTGTCTAAATATTAATAATTAGCATGTTTTGTGCAAAAATAAAATAATAAAGAAATAGAGAAAAAGAGGGAAATATTTAGAATAAATATTGAGTGACCTAATCCAAAAAGAGGGATCCACAAGGGCCTGACCACAAAATAAAATAAGTAGAGGGAGATAGGGCCAATCATGCTTATACATACACCTATGTATATAAATAATTTTATTTTTCCTCAAAAAAAAATAAAAAGGCGTTTCTCATCCTCTGTATATATTTACAAAAATAAAATAAAAATCATAAAAAAGAAAAATAAAAAGAAAAAAATTAAAATTCATTTCCCACCTCGTATATATACCATGTACATATGTATATAGATCTATTTATTTAACTAATGTAAATAAATCACAAAAATAAAATAAAAATACCTTTTTAATCCAAATTTTATGTTGTAAATAAATAAAATATAAAATTGGAATAATTATACAAAAATAAACAATTAAAAATAAAAATAAAAAATACATATGTGTATATACCTATATATAATAATAATAATATAATGTAAATACATTATTTATTTTTCAAAAAAATTATTAAAAATAAAAAAAATACTTTGAAAATAAATAAACATTTTTTAGTTTGAAAATTTTTCGAAATAAATAATTTGCTATTTTTAAATGTATTTCTAAATAATTAAAAAAGGAATTTTCCTATTGGTCAACGGGGGATTGTTGACCCCCGGTCAACTCTCCCCCACGGACCCCTTTTTTTCGAATCGGGTTTCTGACCCGATTTCTCCAAATTTTCCCAACCTAATCCTATCCCCATTCGCCTAAACCCCGGGCCCCGATTATCATTGATTGACCCGAGACCCTCGCCCGGGGTTCTACCTAGGATCCGTGCACCACCATGCCCTGCCCGACCCCATCTTTGCCGGATCTTCACCACTATAAGGTCTCAGCTCCGCCGCACTTTCACTCTATCTTTGGCCTTCGTCTTCCAGTCCCAGGACCTCCATCCTTCTCCCTAGAGTAACATCAATCGAGTGAGGGTGTCACAGCGAGGAGGGAAGGGTTGTAGCCACTAATCCGGCGAGCTTCGCCGCCATGCTCCACCACCGAGCGAGCTGAGCCTCTGGCCTCGACGAGCCATCGAGGCAAAGACCCCGGGAGCTTCCTGAGCCCCAGCATAGTCGACTACGTCCATCAGGTACCCCCGATACCCATTAGGTTAGGTTAATTTCAGATTTCCCTAATTTGCGTCGCCGCCCTTCGCCGGCCGATTCACTCCGATCAGTTCACCCATTCGATCATCTGACCCCGGATTCACCTTCACGAGACTTCGTTTCATCTTCTCCGCACCTCTGATCACCTTGGTTTGACCCGGAACCAAGGCACGGGTCTCCTTCGCCGTCGCTTCGCCAGAGACCCTCGTTCCGTCTCATTCCGACCACCGCTTCGCCCGCTAACGGGTCGAGGCACTTTGCTCTCAACCCAGGTTTCTGTCTGTGCAGCTTGCAGGTCAAATCGACCTCATCTGGAGGTTGGGTCATTCGAGCACAGCAGCTCCGAGCCACCTTCGTCGCCGAAGCTCTCCGAAGCTCCTTAGCCTCATCGGAGCTATCCACCAGCTGCGAACCCGCGTAGGCTTTCTTCTCCACATCTCCGCAGCTCCGAAGGACCTCTCCACCGTGCGCATTGGGCCAGCGATCTTCGTCAGTGTAGTGTTCGAGGAGGACCTCCCATTACCATCCGATTGAGTCTCCTCCGCCAGTTTAGATCGTCGCCGTCCATCTGCGGGAGGGACTCCAGCCGTAGATCCATCTGTGGATCAGATCGGGAGCGTCAATCCAGTGAAGAGGCATGCTCGCTTCTCCACCGTCAGATCTCCACGTGGCGTGCCTCCAGCCATCGATCATTAATAAAGGAGTAATTTCACTTAGGTCCCTGCCATTTTCTTATTTGTCGACTAGTCCTGTAAATAGTTCTAATAGTTATTTTTTTTGGAACAATTGCATTTAGGACCCTAGGTTTATTATATTTACAGAATAGTCCTTTTTTGTGTGAGCCACGTGCATCGACACGTGAGGGTGTGGGTAATTTACTCTTTTAGTCCTGAACTCTCTACTTGCTACTAGTTGCATCTTTTTAAATAAGAATTACATTTATGCCCTTCTGTGTCTAAACCATGTGTTGTGCTCGTGATTTATTGAGATTTTTGCATAAGGGCCCCTGAACTTTCTTCATTTGTTACTGATTGGCCCTTAAAGTATGTTTTCTTGAACTTAGGTCCTTGCTTGCTGTGTGCCTTGTTTTTATTGAATAAAATACCAATTGAACTCCAAATTAGGTGAAATTTGGATACGTGGCTTCTGCCATTGTGTAAAAATTTCCCTAAATTTTTTGGACATTTTCGAGGTGTTTTGTTATTTTGAAAAATCAAAAACATTGATTTTTGTTACTGTCTGAAATAGAAAATCAAAGAAAAATATAAAAACTATCCTAAAAATTCTAAAAACAAATTTCTATGTTTATTTTGTTATTTGCTAGCTTCTATCCAATCTTTGAGCCTTTTGGACCTATAAAACCCAAAAGAATTAGAAAACACTAAAAACCTTACAAAAATTCTAAACAATTCTATAAAATTAAAAAAAATACAAACTCTTTTGCTGTAGTTTAGTTGTTGGATTTACTCTGCATAAAAATTACCATCAGATTTTTAGAGGCAAATTATATATTTTTAATTGGCCTTTCATATCTGACTGTACATATTAACACAGTTTTCCCCTTTCTTGATTTTTAAAAAATCAACAAAAATTGAAAAATTCTGAAAAATTCACCAAAACACTTAAAAAGATAAAAAACATAAAAACAATTTTTGTTTGATTTTTGACTTTATTTTGAGTGTTTTATAAATATTGTTTGTTGGCTTTCTTATTTGTTTTCATATTTTCCTTATTATTAAAAAATATAAATAAAATATTTAAAAATCCACCAAAAGACTTTTGTTTATTTTATTTTATTTTTAGACTACTTCGTAGGCCGTAAAGGCCAACCCGTGCTCCTTGTGTTCGACCCTAGTCACTAAACCAGGTTAGATAAAAAAGCGAAGACCGCTGTCGTGTTTTATCATTTTATCTTCTTATTTGGTGGTTCTTTCTTTTCTTGTTGAGCTGAGTTCCGAGATTCGGGTCGCAACGACCCTTGTTCTCTTACCTTCACCTAGGTCTTGATCATTTTTACGCTCAACAGAATGGCGCCGTTGCTGGGGAGCATGGCTTAGTAGTATTGTTTTTCATTTTTATTTAATTTTGTTTTTCGCAGCTTTTTCCGCAGCTTTTTGATTTTTCGCGGCTTTTCATGGCTTTTTGTTTTTCTCTGTTTTCCTTATTCTTTTATTTTTGTGTTTGTTTTTTTGTTTTATTTGTCTTTATTTTTACTTCTACATATAGTGTCATTTTATTTTTACTGTTTGTCTTTTATTTTTATAATAACCTGGTTTGACACCTCTTTTTGTTTGCTTGTGAGGGCCCGAGGACCGAGGCAGTTCTTCTCGAAGAGCCGATGCAACCGCGGGAATCGGAGGCGGCTCCCTTCTGCATGGAGCTGTAGGAGAGCGCGAGGAGGCGAGCAGGAGTGCGGGAGTGTATATTAGGATAGTTTAGTTTTCTTTCAGCATATTATTAATTGTAATAATAGAGGGACAGACTTAGACTTGGACTTTTGGTGATATCGGGGTCTGTTTCGCCGAGCACCGGTGTGCTTGGGGGACCTCACTGCATTTTCCGCAGGTTTCTCATGTTTTTTATTTATATTTTCTAACTGCTTATCTGATTTACGCGGTTTTGGCCTTTTCTTAGGATTTTTGCTGATTGAGCCGTAATAATTAGGATCCAAACACTTAATATCTGCCTGTGCCTATTAGACCGTAATTAGACCTAATTAAAAATTAATAAATAAAAGGCTAACCTGGTCACTTGAGGGGTATCGAGCTGCGAGATGTCGTATACAGCACTGGCAGGACCCGTTGTGGCAGGCACCGATCGGCATCCGAGACCAGACACCGACCCCTCCTGTTGACCCGTTAGTCATCGGTTCTCTCCGTGTAGAAATCGCTTGCTTAAGGCCGATTTCCTCGTGCATCATATAGGTAGTTTATTTTCTGTCTTTATTTTATGCGTGGATCACCCTGCATGTAGAGGGCAGGAGTCAGGTACGCCTTTCTTACTCAGCATACATCATTGATTTTATCGCGCATCGGCTTTTTCGTCTTCTCCCCCTGTTTTCTGGACTTAAATAATCAGGAGAACCCGAAAAATTCGTTAGACGTTGTTTGCTTTGAAAAATACCTAAAAAAAGAAAAACTATAAAATTGGGACTGTTAAACACACTAGACCCTAAAAGACACCTCAAATATAAATTTGTCTTGGGGAGAGCAACCCCCTCATTGTCTGGTTTGTATGAGCGAGAGAGTGACCCGAACACTAGGCTAGAGCCATATCCAAACCCCGATCAGACTGCCGGCCTTTTATACGGGACAGTTTGGTAGGCGGATTGGATTCCTATCAGCTCGCGTAACCGCTCTACTATCTTGACTTGATCACCTAAATAAAAATTGACAAGATAAATTGATCGAACCCTTACAGTTTTCAGCTCTGTGTTGAGTAGGTGAACCTGGGGTTTTTTTTGCTCATCTTGTATGTTTCCAGATCTCATCCGCCCGACTCGCCAGATCAGGATGATGGGCAGGAGGCCTCTTAGGCAGCCTCTGGCTGCACTGCTTTTTAGCACTCCAGCCAATTCATCTAGGTTGGTTCGTGAGAGCTGAGACCCGCTCTCCGAACCCAAGTTCGATTCCGCCCTGTTCCCCCTTGACCATCCTTCTACCAGTCTTGAGATGCCAGTACCAGATGAGAGACAATAGACAGATGATTTATCGGCACCTGAGTTTGGGTCTTTTGCTTTTGCTGAGACCATGGCTGGCAGTAGCGATGACCGCACTGGAGGTCCCCGACCAGAGCAGACTTACGTCCTGGGCCAGGGTACGATCAACAACACCCTGATCGCCTTCCTCGAGACGATGCAATAGCAGATTAGGGATCAGGGTGCATTCATGATTGAGGTGAGGAGAGAGATGGAAAGGATGAGAGCTGACCAAGTAGAGCAGCCGAGAGCCGCAGGAGGTGGGCCAGAGATCCCCGATCAGCCAGTCCAGCCGGCCGCAGCAGAAGCAGGAGCCAGACCGATGCAAGAGTTGCACAACCCCGGATTGATGCTTACCCACTGGTGGATTGTGCTTCTGGCAATCGTGGGGGACTTCAAGTTCCCCACACGGACCATATAGCTTCTACCCCACTTCCACGGGCTCGCGACTAAGGAGCCCCATCTCCACCTCCAAGAGTTTGAGATGATCTGCATCACCGTCCACGATCGGCAGGTGGATGAGGACACTATCAGGATGATCACCTTCCCCTTCTCACTGGTCGACAGAGCAGCCAACTGGATGAAGCACTTGGGGAGGTTCGTCCATACAAGGGAGCAGCTCCGCACCGAGTACTTGAACAAGTACTATCCACTCGGGCGGACCAATGCAGCGAGGGCCCTGATCAGCAACTTCTCCATGCTTCCCAACGAGAAGTTTCACGAGGCATGGGAGAGGTTCCAAGAACTCACCGACAGATGCCCGTACCACGACATTTCAAAGCCGAACGTAGTTCAGGGCTTCTTCTGCGAGTTGACACCGAAGATGCATGGCCTGGTGAACGCTTCTTGTGGCGGTTTCTACTTCGCCAGAGATGAGGATCAGGTCTGGGCCATCTGTGAGGAGATGGCCGAGAACTATACTGTGATGTCCCAGACCCGTCTTTACACTCAGGGACACCCCCAGCCACAGACCATGCAGTACCAAAGGATAGCACGGGTCGATGCCGGTCCTTCTACTTCATCAGCGGCAGCCACACAAGCCGAGTCCACAGCCGCTGACATGGGCATTATCAGTGAGAAGCTGGATCGGATCGAGCTGATAGAGAAGAAGTAGTGCCAGCGTATGACACAGATTCATCAGATGGCATAGACGCTGAGTGACCTGAAGACATAGATCATGTGTCTCCAGGAGGCACAGACGGCTTCTCAGCCCCGTCTCAGGTCACGAGGTGATCCGAGCATCAGCGATAATTCATCCCAGCACTCTAGTCAGCCTCGACAGGTTCACCATGTCCAGGTGGAGTCGTACCAGCAACCTTAGCAGCCTTACCAGTCACCACCAACCCAGGACACCCAGACGGTGGTTTACCAGCCGGATTAGCCTCTAGTAGTACTCCCCCCACCTTCGTACAAGTAGAAGTCGTTGATGGATGTTTACGGGATTTGGTACGACCAACCCCAGCCCAGTATCCGATGAGCCCATCCCGGATTCCGCTGGTCGACTGGCAGTTCCCAGCAGCAGCCTCCAGCCCAGGGTGACCAGTACGGCCAGCAGTGTGAGTAGCACCAGCAGCAATAGCTTCCAGTTCAGCCGCAACAGTATGGTCCTCATCCCTATCACCTGGGACAATCTTGGAGGCGAGAGCAGCCTCATCAGCCGCAGTATCATCAGCAGCAGTACCCCTCTCACCCTCACCAGCAGCAGCAGCCTCATTACCAGTGAGGCTACCCGTCAGGTTCTCATGGGCCGACCTATGAGAACCCCGCCTTGGATGATCTTTCCCGCCTCATGTCTGAGCAGCAGGCTACATTTCGATGGGAGATGGATGAGTTCTGCTAGGAGATGCGGGAGATCGTTAGAAGGAAGGCCGCCATCCCTGCCCAGATTGAGCCGAACCCCAACAGTCTGAAGAGGAAATCTAAGCAGGTAGAGTTCACTGAGATTACCACTCCTAGTGCTTCACTTGGTGTTATATCTGCATACATGTTTGATGCTGATTTTGTTACACATAGGAGCGGTAGGATGCCAGCATGTGGTGCCTCGTCTGAGCGACGACTCGATGCCACTTCAGTAGCGCCAGGCGAGGAGAGGAGCGGTGCTGAGGCCGCCAGAGATGATGACGGTGGTACTGATGCCACCATGCACGTTGATCCAGCTGACGGTACTGAGGCCGTCATTTCAACTGATGGAGGAGGTGGTACTGATGCCACCCGATGTGATGCCGAGCTAGAGTGCGGTACTGATGCTTCACAGCTAGATGCCGAGGGTGTTGTTGAGGCCACCAACACTTCTACTGAGAGTCATGTTGTTTTTCCATCTTTCATGTACCTCAGGATATTGCTGTGAATAAATGAAAGGGTTTATTTTATTCTGATCCACCTGTGGTTCTTGATGATGTATGTGTGGATTCTACCGTGCTTGAGCAGCCTAGACTCTCTCCTAGTCCTTCATCTGAGAAGGACCCTGTAGTCCCCTTTCACAGATCACACATTTGGATAAGGGGAAGAAAAAAGAAAATCCCAAAAAGAACCATCAGATAGAGTTCAGCCAGCAGATGATAGATCGATTCCACATACAACTGACTCTATAGGAGGCCTTGGAGCACATAACTCTACTCCAGAGATCACTCAGAGACAGGACCATTGTCAGGAGGAAGAGGAGGAACCACCAGTTGGAGATCCAAGTGCTCACTCAAGCCACTTGTTTCGCGATCCAGAACCGTCTGCCATCCAAGAGGCCAGATGCAGGAGCCCCATATGTCAGATGCCATATTCAAGAGCATAGGTTCGATTGTACTCTATTAGACATCGGGACTTCGATTAACCTACTTCCAGCAGCCCTACTCGACTGCTTCGAGTTGGACCCTCTACGACAGAGCAAGACGGTCCTTCAGTTTGCTGATTGATCTGTCAAGAGGCCGAAGGGGTTGCTGAAGGACGTTGTCATCACGATTCAGGGCCTGAAATTCCCCGTGGACTTCGTTGTGTTGGACATGGAGATCCCTGAGTCCGTGACCGATACCCCTATCTTGGCCACAGCCAAGGCAATATCCGATCATGATAGCAGGAAGGTATACTTTCACGTCGAGGGCGAGACTGTACAAATAGAGACGATCGAGGAGACTAGAGCCCGAGATTCAGCTTGCTCCGAGCAGACTTTCGATTCAGAGTAGATGACAAATGCAGGGCGAGACATCTACCAGGATTGCAACTTTGTGATCACAGATGATGAGGCAGTTTGGGCCGACCCAGTAGCACATACCATCGTCTCACCTTCAGAGGTTGCTGATGCACAGATGACAAAAGATGAGAGCTTGGATAGCGCACCCCTGGTCCAGGATACAGTTCTGGTAGCAGAGCCAGTCCTCGATCGCGAGACAGATGTTGTTAGTGATTCTGATACAGATCCCTCAGAGTCAGATTTCGACTGGGCTGAGTTTGATGACTTGATACCGTGTTTGACTTCTACAGAGCCGACAGCTAGGGAGGAGGTTGATGCTACACATAGTAGAGACATACTAGGAGAGCAGCCTTCGTCTGATTCAGAGTTCGAGAGAGAGTTTCCATTCTCCCATACAGATTTGGCCGCATTCACTCAGACCTTTCAGAGGTGAGATCCTCCAGCACACTGTTGCCCAGAGCTGAAGCCGCGTCCTTCATCGCTGAAGTATAGGTTCCTTGCGAGAGAGCATGAGATGTACCCAGTCATTATCTCAGCAGATTTGACTGGAGAGCAGGAATCCCGTTTGATGGAGGTTCTTGAAAAGAACCGCAAGGCTATAGGATGAAGTGTAGCCGATCTCGAGGGGATAAGTCCAGCCCTGTGCTCCCACCATATCTATCTCGAGGAGGACGTGAAGCCGTCGCGTGAGTTCCAGCGACGGCTGAACCCAAACCTTCGAGATGTTGTCATGAAGGAGATCTCGAAATGGTGGAGCACCGATTTTATTTACCCCATCTCCTACTCCAAGTGGGTCAGTCCGTTGCATGTGGTGCCCAAGAAGACGGGCATCACTACAGTTGTCAGCGAGTCTGGAGAGGAGATCGCTACCCGGGTACCCACTTCTTGGCGGGTCTGCGTGGATTACAAACGACTCAACCAGGCCACCAAGAAGGATCATTTCCCCCTGCCCTTTATTGATCAGATAATTGAGAGACTGGCAGGAAAGAGCCATTATTGTTTCTTGGATGGGTACTCCAGATACAACCAGGTGGCGATTGCGCCAGAGGACCAGTACAAGACTATCTTTACCTGTCCCTTCGGGATATATGCTTTCAGATGGATGCCCTTTGGATTGTGCAACGCTCCGGCGACATTCCAGAGGTGCATGTTGTCCATCTTTTCGGAAGGTAGGGGAGTGCTTGGAGGTCTTCATGGACGACTTTTCGGTCTAAGGCGACGGATGCGACTCCTGTCTTGACTACCTAGACCGTGTCCTCCAACGACGTATCGAGGTGCACTTGGTGCTTTCTTGGGAGAAGAGTCACTTCATGGTGACTCAAGGGACGGTGCTTGGCCATATCATCTCCAACAGGGGCATGGAGGTTGATCTGGCCAAGGTGGATATCATTAGGAAACTCATTCCACCGTCCAACTTGCGGCAGTTACGGTCTTTTCTGGGGCACATCGGTTTCTACCGACGATTCATTCATGTTTTCAGCCAGATTTCCTGACCGTTGACTGATTTGCTGATGAAAGACACCGAGTTCATTATAGATGATAAGTGTCTGGCATCATTTGAGACTCTCAAGAGTCTAGTTGTCGAGGATCCTGTCCTGCAGCCATCTGATTGGTCTCTCCCATTCGAGATCATGACGGATGCCTCCGATTTTGCTGTAGGGGCCGTGCTGGGACAGAGGAGGGATGGAGTCCCCTTTGCTATTCACTACGCTAGCCAGACTTTAGATGCAGCTCATAGGAACTACATAGTCACTGAGAAGGAGATGCTAGCCGTAATGTTCGCCCTTGATAAGTTCAGATCGTACATCATTGGATCTAGAGTGACCATCTTCACTGATCACACCACCATCTGATACCTCATGGCAAAGAAGGATGCCAAAGACAGATTGACCAGATGGATCCTTCTACTCCAGGAGTTTGATATAAAGATTAAGGACAAGCGTGGAGTCAAGAATGTGGTGGCAGATCATCTCTCCCGATTGGAATATCTTGAGGATTCCGAGCAGATTGAGCCTATTTGTGAGACCTTTCCAGATGAGGCGATCCTTGCTATCGCCTCTCTCCCGTGGTATGCTGATATTTTGACCTTTCTTGTTACCAAGAAAGTTCCACAGTATTGGCCCAGGTAGAGACTTGATACCTTCCTCGAGAAGGCCAAGTTCTACCACTAGGAGGATCCCATCCTTATGGTGTAGGTGCATTCCTCAGGAAGAGCACCACAGTGTCCTCACTTACTGCCACAAGCTTGAGGCAGGGGGACATCACTTTGGGAGGAGAACGGCACATAAAATGCACCAATCCGGCCTATGGTGGCCTACCCTCTTCAAGGACTCTGATGAGTTCGTGAAGAGTTGTACTAACTGTCAGAGGATGGGCACTTGTGGACAATGTGATATGATGCCGATGCAGCCCATTCACTTCTATGAGGTTTTTGACGCATGGGGAATCGATTTCATGGGTCCATTCCCTAGGAGTCAGGGATTTGAGTACATTCTGTTGACCGTTGATTATGTTAGTCATTGGGTTGAGGCCATCCTCTCCCGAACCGCAGACGCTAGGACTATTTGCATATTTTTGAGGAAGCATCCATTTCACGGTTCAGGGTACCGTGAGTGTTGATATCTGACGGGGGGTCTCATTTCGTCAACGACAAGGTAAAGGCCCTTTCTAGCGAGTTCAGCATAGACCATCGAGTAGCTACACCGTACCATCCTCAGAACAATGGTCTTGCTGAAGTGTCGAACAGGGAGATCAAGACTATATTGCAGAAGGTCGTCCGCTCTGATCGAAAGGATTTGTCATAGCTTTTGGACTCGGTCTTGTGGGCATATCGGACGTCCTTCAAGACACCATTGGGTAAGTCTCCCTTTCACCTCGTTTATGGCAAGCCTTGCCATTTACCTGTTGAGATTAGACATAGGTCACTTTGGGCAGTTACAGACATCATCATAGATCCAGTGAGTGTAGGAGGGCAGAGTTAGCAGCCCTGGAGGAGCTTCATGATACAGCCTTTTCGAGCAGCCTACAGTACAAGGAGAGAGTGAAGGAGTGGCATGATTCTCATATCAGCCACAAGCAATTTGAGCCAGGACAGCGAGTATGGTTGTTCGATGCCAGGTTGAGATTATTCCCATGGAAGCTACAGAGCAAATGGAAGGGATCTTACTTTGTTAGAAAGGTACACGACAATGGGATTATTGATATATCCGAGTTGTCTTCTAAGATTACCTTTCGTGTTAATGGGCAGCGGCTCAAGGCATATCTAGATCATGAGTCGTTGGTTGTTGATGTTGCCCTGATTCATTTTGCGTGAGATGTGGTATCTTGACTCACATCTATTGCATCTCACGCCTGATTATCATTGTTCTCCCGACTTGTATAGATCCAGTTGTCCATATCACACTATTCTTCAGTCCAACACTCCATTTACATCTTCGACGTTACTATACTTAGGGTGCACTTTACCCTAAGTATAGGGGTGTGTGAGACTTTTGAGTTTCTTTTGATTCATTTCTACCTCTGTTTTGCTGCCTATACTTAGGGATGTTTTACCCTAAGTATAGGGGAGGTAGACCCTGTACATTCTCTCTCGGATTTTCCTTTGTGTACATCCTGCTATACTTAGGATTATTTGATCCTAAGTATAGTGGGAAACCCCGAGATCCTCTTGCATTTCTATTTTTTTCATTCATCTTTGTATAAAGCCTTCCTTTTCTCTTCCCTATACTAAGCACGAGTTATGTCTTCTTCATCGCTCTTGACTCTGAGGACATCGTTCGAGCTAAGTATAGGGGTTGTGTATATATTTCATATATACTTTAGCCATAACTCGTACTTTGTGTCAGTGTGTTAATAAATAAAAATAGCTAAAACCCAAAAATACATAAAAATTAAAATTTTTCCTTGTAAATAAAATTTTTTTATTGCACATGCATAGCTAGTTGTACAAATTATTTTTGTAAAAATGTTTGTAAAAATCTTTTGTGTAAATAGCTTGTAAATATGTTCATATCAAATTTATGTATATAGTACAAAATTTTTATAAAATGTTTTGAAAATCAAAAGTTTGCAAAAACCTTGTGTAAATGTATGTACATATTTTGCAAAACTTGCATTCATGCATACATCCATGTTTTCAAAATATTTTTCAAAAATTTTGCACATGTGTCAATATTTTATAAATAGCATCTTTGTAAATATTTGTATAGTTTTTCCTGGATCATAGTTGACATTTAAACTAGCCTGGAATTAAATTGAAAAATGGAGCTTGGTTAAGATCTTAATCCACCTAATTATAAGAGGAACCTTATAGGGCTTAGGGTTGAGACTTTTTAGGTCCATGGTGACTTAATTCTTTGAGTCCACTAGGCTATGATCATATGTCATCTCGATGAGCCTAAGTAGAGCACTTAACAACACACACATGACTCATATAGACTATGGCTTTACTTGGACCTGCACTTTACACCGAGCTCTCTACGAATGAGGTAGTGAGGAGGCAGTCTTCCTTGACTTGGGGTAGCATATGAGGGTAGTACTTCTAGGCGGAACCTCTCTTCTTCTTATAGTGAAGGAAGTGTGTCTCAACTTGGTCTGGTTGCCATGAGGTCTAACGACAGGAGTTGTGGGTTGCAATAATGCATCAAAAGAGGGATAGTCTACTGGCTCAAGAGGAAAAACTCCTTATGTATATATGCTACACTTTGTAGATATGTTTTACAGATGCACATCAAAAAAAATGCAAAAAGAAAAGAATAACTCAAAAAAAGTGGTGGGTCTGATAGAAAATGATAACCCCACCAGAGTGTATATAGTGCAATAAGCAAAGCTTGAGACTCATGTTCCATCTTATGTAGCTTGCAGCTGGGAGACTTAGCTACACTGGTTGAGCTCCCAGGGATACATGGCTACACTGGCCATGGTCCATTCTCTTCTTCCCCCTCTCCTTGAGCTGGTTGAACTTGAACTTAGAAGGGAATACCCCGCTCCTCGAGGAAAGAGTGGCCAGACTAGGGTCCTAGAGTTAACTTGTTGGGGAAGGTTGTCATTTTGCTACTTCTTAGGTGGAGAGCTATACCTCACTTATACAGTACAAGGAAAGAATCATGGTCTTCAAGGTTTGTGTGTGTAGACTTGTTCTGATCTGGATTATTGAGAAGTCTTGACTATAGACTAGTGGAACTTGGAGGTTGTTAAGTTTTAAACCTACGTCCAAATAAGGTTCTGACACATTAATAATCCAAAGATCTGACCGAGCTCCATACTTTAATTTAATGAAGGCAAGTTTAATAATCAGCATTGATCCTTGCATTTCCTCTCTTTTTCTTTTTCTTCTCTTTTACGCTTCTTTTTCAAATAAGTGTTTGCTAAGGGACTAGCAAAGTTAAGTATGGGGGGGGGATGAATACCCATTCATCACTCTTTATTCTTTTATTTCAGCTAAAAACATATGCAAAACACCACGTGTATTTGTGTAAATATAATAAATTGACAAAAAGCATGCATTATGTAAATATTAATAATTAGCATGTTTTGTGCAAAAATAAAAGAATAAAGAAATAAAGAAAAGGAGGGAAATATTTAGAATAAATATTGAGTGACCAAATCCTAAGAGAGGGCTCCACAAGGGCCTGACCGTAAAATAAAATAAGTAGAGGGAGATAAGGTCAATCATGCTTGTACATACACCTATGTATATAAATAATTTTATTTTCCTTAAAAAAAATAAAAAGGTGTTTCTCAATCTTTGTATATATTTACAAAAATAATATAAAAATCAGAAAAATAAAAATAAAAAGAAAAATAATAAAATTCATTTCCCACCTTGTATATATACCATGTACATATGTATATAGATCTGTTTATTTAGCTAATGTAAATAAATCATAAAAATAAAATAAAAATACCTTTTTAATCCAAATTTTATGTTGTAAATAAATAAAACATAAAATTTAATTGTGCAAAAATAAACAATTAAAAATAAAAATCAAAAATACATATGTGTATATACCTACATATAATAATAATATAATTTAAATACATTTTTTATTTTTCAAAAAAATAAAAAAATTCACAAGAAAATACTTTGAAAATAAATAAACATTTTTATTATGAAATTTTTTCGAAATAAAATCAATTGCTATTTTTAAATGAATTTCTAAATAATTAATAAAAGGAATTTTCCTATTGGTCCACGGGGGATTGTTGACCCCCGGTCAACTCTCTCCCGCGGACCCCTTTCTTTCGAATCAGGTTTCTTACCCGATTTCTCCAAATTTTCCCAACCTAATCCTATCTCCATTCGCCTAAACCTCGGGCTCCGATGATCATTGATTGATCCGAGACCCTCGCCCGGGGATCTACCTAGGGATCCGTGCACCACCATGCCCTGCCCGACCCCTTCTTTGCCGGATCTTCACCACTATAAGGTCTCATCTCCGCTGTACTTTCACTCTATCTTTGCCCTTCATCTTCCAGTTCCAGTACCTCCATCATTCTCCCTAGAGTGACAGCTAACGAGTGAGGGTGTCGCAGCGAGGAGGGAAGGGATGCAGCCAGTGATCCGGCGAGCTTCGCCACCGTGCTCCGCCACCAAGCGAGCTGAGCCTCTGGCCTCGACGAGCCATCGAGACAAAGACCCCAGGAGCTTCTGGAGCCCCAGCATAGTCGACTACGTCCATCAGGTACCCCCGATACCCCTTAGGTTAGGTTAATTTCAGATTTCCCCTATTTGTGTCGCCGACCTCCGCCGGCTGATTCACTCCGATCAATTCACCCATTCGATCATCTGATCTCGGATTCACCTTCACGAGACTTCGTTTCATCTTCTCCACACCTCCGATCATCTTGGTTCGCCCCGGAACCAAGGCTCGTGTCTCCTTCGCTGTCGCTTCACCGGAGACCCCCGCTCCACCTCATTCCGACCACCCCTTCGCCCGCCAACGGGTCGAGGCACTTTGCCCTCGACCCAGGATTCTGTATGTGTAGCTTGCAGGTCGAATCGACCTCATCTAGAGGTCTGGTAATTCGAGCACAGCAGCTCCGAGCCACCTTCATCACCAGAGCTCTTCGGAGCTCCTTAGCCTCATCGGAGCTATCCACCAGCTGCGGACCAGCGTAGGCTTTACACATCTCCTCAACTCCGGAGGACCTCTCCACCGTGCGCATTAGGCCAGTGAACTTTGCCGGTGAAGTGTTCTAGGAGGACCTCCCGTTACCGTCTGATTGAGTCTCCTCCGCCAGTTTAGATCGTCACCGTCCATCTACGGGAGGGACTCCATCTGTAGATCCATCTGAGGATCAGATCGGGAGCGTCGATCCAGCGAAGAGATGTGCTCGCTTCTCCACCATCAGATCTCCACGTGGCACGCCTCCAGCCGTCGATCATTAATAAAGGGGTAATTTCACATAGGCCCCTATCCTTTTCTTATTTGTTGTCTAGACCTGTAAATAGTTTTAACAGTTATTTTTATTTAGGAACAATTGCATTTAGGACCTTAGGTTATTTATTTGCAGAATAGTCCTTGTTTGTGTGAGCCACATGCATCGACACGTGAGGGTGTGGGTAATTTGCTCTTTTAGTCCCGAATTCTCTGCTTGTTACTAGTTGCATCTTTTAAATAAGAATTACATTTGTGCCCTTCTGTGTCTGAACCACGTGCTGCGCTCGTGCTTTATTGGGATTTTTGCATAAGGGCCCCTGAACTTCTTCATTTGTTACTGATTGGCCCTTAAAGTATATTTTCTTGCACTTAGGTCCTCACCTGCTGTGTGCCTTGTTTTTATTTAATAAAATACCAATTGAACTCCAAATTAGGTGAATTTTGGACACGGGGCTCCTGCCACTGTGTAAAAATTTCCCTTTTTGATACATTTTAGAGGCTTTTTGTTATTTTTAAAAATCAAAAACATTAATTTTTGTTATTGTCTAGAATTGAAAATCAAAGAAAAATATAAAAAACTGTCCTAGAAATTATAAAAAAAGTTCATTTGTTTATTTTCTGTTTGCTAGCTTCTGTCCAGTTTTTGTGCCTTTTGGACCTATAAAACCCAAAAGAATTAGAAAACACTAAAAACCTTACAAAAATTCTAAACAATTCCATAAAATCAAAAATACAAACTCTTTTTCTGTAGTTTAGTTTTTGCATTTACTTTGCATAAAAATTACCATCAGATTTTTAGAGGCAAATTATATATTTTTAAATTGGCCTTTCAAATCTGACTGTACATATTACCAATTTTTTCCCCTTCTTGATTTTTATAAATCAACTAAAAATTGAAAATTTCTGAAAAATTCACCAAAAAAACTTAAAAAGATAAAAAACATAAAACAAATTTTGTTTGATTTTTGACTTTATTTTGAGTGTTTCATAAATATTGTTTGTTGGTTTTCTTATTTGTTTTCATATTTTCCTTATTATTCAAAATACAAAAATTAAAATATTTAAAAATCCACCCAAAAAGGCTTTTGTTTATTTTATTTTATTTTTAGACTACTTTGTAGGCCGTCAAGGACAACCCGTACTCCTTGTGTTCGACCCTTGTCTCTATACCCAGGTTAAATAAAATAGCAAGGATCACTCTCATGTTTTATCATTTTATCTTCTTATTTGGTGGTTCTTTCTTTCTTGTTGAGCTGAGTTCCGAGATCTGGGTCGCAACGACCCTTGTTTAATTACCTTCACCTAGGTCTTGGTCGTTTTCTCGCTCATCAATTGCATCACTCCCTCAGAATGGAATAGCCATGTTATACAATCATTTTTTATTACAACACCCTCGAGTATTCCTAATACCCATACAACCTACATATTAGAAGACCTAGAAGAAGTTTTAGATCACATTTAGTCTCTTTTTTTCATGGTTTTATCATTAAGTTTCTCATTCGGTCATTGGGAGTTGGTATCGATCATATGATTTCCAAAAGCATATATCATACCTATAAATTCTTATCATGCTTCCAAAGCAAGACGACCATGCATGGAATTTGATCGGTCCCAATACCTCATGAGTGAGCTCATATCTTCAGGTTCAGTAGTGAACATGTATGATCCCTTTGAGAGATTGTATTACTCATATTACCTCGTATGCACACCAGTTCATCGGTGTATAGACCTTGATTAGGCCATCAACATAATGGTTTGCCTATGTACATACTTAGACATAGTAATACATATGTCTCCGGTAAAAGGATGAGTGCCTATATCATGACAACATATGACATAGGTTTTGGTTATCTCGATATCGCTAGATCAACTCTTTGACCTAACTTCTCTGACACCTTCAAATTGTTATTCCTATGCAGATGACCTACATTGAGAGGTTGGCAAGATATCAATCTTTTAGAGAAGGATTTCCATCTCCTTCTCATGCTGGAGATCATCTCTTAACAACCATTTGACGATGCTTGATGAGTCCTCAATCTAGCTTTTAGATATCATCCCAGCACCAGCATCTATATTCAACCATTGAATAAACAGTTATATGATTATTAAGATGGTCATGGTACATAATCCTAATTGTACCAAGGGACCTAATAAATACATTCATTCATTTAATCTCAAATAATGAGTGAAATAAACCAATAACTTCTATTGATATATCAATGATTACAATTACATTTATTGTAGAAACGGTTCGTCCCGGGCTAACATGGCTAACAAGATCACAAGTAACTCGACAGCCTGAGTCATAGACCTCGTACACTGCTGACTCAGACCTAGCAGAAAGAGTCATCTTCAGCCTGTCTTTTTTTTCTCCAGTGGTCGTCTGTCGCTACCTGGGCGGAAGAGTGAAAGAGATGAGCCCGGGGCCGGAGTCGACTTCTTCAACCTCTGGTCTAGCCTTCAGAGATATAAGCTAAGAAGATTTGCAGACTGGGAGCACCCGGGAACTGATGATCCTTCTCTGACTCCCCACTGCCTGAACTCCTAGTCTCATCATCAAGAAATCAGCACCACGTATAACCTAAACTGCTTCAGAGATAGCCTAACAACATTTCTGATCTCTTGGACCTGGCTCTATCTGAGACATCCTAGAAATATTTAGATCTCTAAATTACATCTCAACAAACTAAAAGATATTATATCTTTTATATTAGTTTGTCCAACTTCAAAGCCATCACTAAATATGACAAATATTAAGTATTATGATATTGTCAAACAAAGTATTACACTTAGGTACTTTGCATAGAAATAATGCTGATAAAATGTCTTGAGTATAATATAGAGATGAACATAAATTTTTCAATGTATTTTCAAAAAGTCTTATTCATAAGTCGGTAAAGTTGCAAGAGAAGTTATGAAATCAAAATGTATAAAAAAATAATTCACAATGACCAAACCTTAATCTGGAATGTATTTCTAGAATGCCCTCCTCATTTATTCAAGGTTAATGGTAACTCAGATTCATATATATTTTCCAAAAGATCTTTTCTTGCCATAATAAAATAAATAAATAATTGATACAAAGTTGTAGATATTTATCCCTCAAAGTCCTTAATCCCAAGGTGGAAAAAAATGCACCTTATAGAGAAACATTGAATTACAAAATCCCTTATGCAACTATTATTGTGATCAATTCTTTAATTCTTTAAATTCATTGAGTGTCATTCAATAAGGACTTTTCAAAAATACTGCAGTTTATGGGATATCATTAATGAAGAATTTAGTTGCCTATAATAAGGAAATATGCACGATCATCTGGAAAGACATTCCAAAAAAATGAAAAAATTAAGTTTCATGATTGTGAATCGAGATGATTAGGTACTAAAAACTAACTGGGTATGTTCCGTAATACTTAATGATGAGCAGGGATTTAGCTGAAGTCATGTCAATCCCAGAAGGCGGACGGGTAGTCGTTGAAACAACCTCAGACAAAATCCCATCCAATCAATAATCAACATACTATAATCAAGCAATGTATAGCACAAAATGTGAGTTAAATTGATTATTCTCTACAACTAAATGTATAGCAAGTAAGTGTGTAGAGGTCGAACTACGGAGAGTAAAATTGGTAGCCTATGGTTATTTTTAACCAAAGAGCATTATGTACAGGCACGCCATTCATCATGTGTGTGTATATAAGGGTTTTTAATTTTTATTTTTTATATTTTTGTTTTATCTTTTGTTTTGTTTTGTTTTTCATTATATATATATATATATTTCTTTTTGGATTTTTGTATTTTGGAATTTCTTTTTATTAAGAATAAGTAATATAAATTATAATAAACTATATACATATTTATGGATAATGTAGGTATAAATATAAATAAAATTATCCAATAATTGCATAAATAAATATTTTTGGATTTTAAATAATTTCTTTTACCATTTTTGTGACTTTTTAGTAAATTTAGCTATTTTTTTATATTTTTAAAGTCAAAAAAGGATTAAACAGGGACAAAATGATAGGATGAAATTGAATTGGAATTAAAAATAGAAAATTAAGTTCAAAATTTGCCAAATCAATTTTAATATATATATAATATACAGAAATTAAAATTGAAAAATATATTTTAGGGTGTTAGAAATTTTATTTATTTTTATAAAGGTTTTTGAGGTTTTTTAATTTTTAATAGTTTTGTTTTTATTTTTAGTGATTTTTGGGATGAAGGTTAAAAATTCATAAATAAACAAAATTTTTTTGGGGGATTTTTCAGAAATGTTTTTATATTTTTTTGCCATTTTATTCTGTAGACAGGGACTTTTTGTGCTCTAAATGATTTTAAATAAATAGCAAAAGGTCCAAAAGTGTGAAATAAAATCATGGTGTGAAACTACAATTAATCAATAACCTACACCTATGTTTTCATTATTTTTAGAGCACCAGAGTTATTTTAAATAAATACAACAAACACATAGAAATACAAATGTTAGTAGGGGTATATATGTGAATGAAATAAACTCAAGGGGCCTCTATGCCATTGTTCTTAAAATATACAACATTAATAAAATTTTATTGGACCAAAAACATATACAAAAAATTACATAGGTGTACTTACAAAATGCCCACCTCACGTGGGACGAGACTTGAGGTAATTTGGCATGGACCTATATGTAATATGACATAACACAAGGGCTACATGGAATTTCCCCATTTTATTTAGACTGTACAATTTATTTATAGGACTACTTAATAAAGACAAAAAATAGGGTGACATTTAGCAATTTAGCCCTTCATGTGCATGGTTGGATGGCTAGATTTGTTCCCTATCCTCATGTCGAGCCACATGCGATGATGGTGGCTCGCAAATGAAGGCTAGGGATTAGATTTCCAACTGGAGATCTGACGGGGGGACTCAAATAATCTGACGGTGGGTGTACGTCTAGAACGGCTAGAAGATCCAACAGCGGAGACAAGGTCTAGAAGAACATCCCAAGAACACGAGATAATCGGGCTTTGATCTGCTCTCCTGAGCTCCCTCGACCATAAAAATACACGGGGAAGATGCAAAAATGGAGCTTGGGATCCTCGCTCCTGATGGGATCTCAAGAGGTATGTCGGAGCCCTAGAGAAGTAGAATGGGGTCGAGGAAGATCACGGGCTCAGGTACCTCCTTCACACACGAAATCAACTCAAAAAGATTCCTTTGGCCTGCCAGCACCAACAGGAATATTCAATAAAGAAAACCATGGGACTGGGGGTATTGGTGGGTGGAATGGAAGCGAGGTGGTATGGGCGGAGATCTTCGGTGGTGCGACGGTAGAGGAGATCCGATATGTAGATCCATAGTGGATATGGGTGAATGAGAGTATGTGAAGCAGAGAGCAGCAGAAGGGGAATCAAGGGTAGGTGATAAGAGCGGTGGATAACGGTCAAGCATGCACGGAGGGTTCACTGGATCTCATCTCCGGTGAACTACGAAGATGGATCTTTACACTAACCTAATAAATAAAAACCTAAACTAAGCACAACAAATGAAACCTACAAATAAATACTAGTTAACAAGCAAGAGAAATCAGCTCTTATACCTGAGAGGGAGCTCAGGGAGCAGGGTGGCCGAAGCACCACCCTAGATTACCGCCTTGTCCTCGCCACGTCGTCTCCAAGCTCGAGGAGGTGCGCAGCTGTCACCCGGACCTCAACACGCACGCAAGGACACCTGGCGAAGCTAAAAGGGGATAAAAAGGGAAGGCAGAGCTTGGAGCTTATTTATAGACAGACGACACACCCTTATTGACGGGTGATTTTAGAAGAATCGAAATGATGTTCAAATCCAATATGATGCTACGACGTGAATCATGGAGGATCGAGGAAGAGATCTTATGAAGGCTCGAGGGCAGAGGAGCAACAGGGCGTTTGGAATAATCAGAGAAGGCGGGTCGCTCAAGTTTTTATAATTGTTAGAAGAAGGGATGGATAGTTGACTGGCGATCAACGAACGGAGCATTCCCATTGGTCCACACAGGCCACTAAAAGACAAAATAAAATATTTAGTCACAAATTTAATTAGGCATTTTTACCCAGCAGACCCCATAAACTTTTTAAATTACCTCTACGACCTTTTGCACAACATAATTATCGACCTGGTAAATTACCCCAAGACCCCTACAGACTTCAAACAGATTACCCGAAGGGTTCATGGGGTAAGAGTTGGCAAGTTTACTCGGTCGAGAGGGGAATTAGGTTGTTGCAAAGGTCGTGGAGGTAATTGGCAAAGTTTATAGGGTATTGTCGGGTAAAAATCCCAATTAATGAATTAAAAAAGTAAATGATTTTATTAATTTTTGAATATAAATTAAAAATATATTTTATATTTTATGTAGTATTTTAATGTTATTTTTATTTACTTTTTGTGTTATTTATTACAAGTTAATTTTTAAGAGTGTATTTATAGGTATATTCATCTATATTTTTGGTTATTTTATTTTTATTTTGTATATTTTATTTTATTATTTTATTCTCTTATTTTATATATTTATAACTAATTTTTTAGGTATATAAATATATTTTTATTACAATTTTTTGATGTCATTTGTACAGTAAAATAAATAGGGGTATAAATTATATAAGTACAAGTATAAGTGCCTTTTTACATTATTTTATTTTTACACTTTCTTATTGTTTTATTCTTATTTTAATATGTATATATACTATAAATAATATTTACAAAATTATGAAAATATAAAATTATAAAAATAATAAAGAATAAATAAAATGAATATTTTAATTGGGTATATTATACAATAGGGGTCCAAAACCTAACTTCCACACCTTAACTCCAAAAAATATGAAACCACCTTCATTAAATTGCTTATTAAAAGTTATATATAAAAGCTAATTTTGATACATTTGTGTTTCTATTTGGGAGATATGGGTCTGTGAAGTTTGAGTTTTGGGATTTTATTTAGTGTATAAAAAGTAGACCATTATTATTTTTGTATGAAATCAATTTTGTATATTTTATATATTATTAA